>JAUIMM010000528.1:1990000-3452500 GCA_031769625.1 Taudactylus pleione | reverse complement strand
TTAATGTAGTGTGTGTGTGTGTGGGGGGGTGTATTAATGTAGTGTGTGTGCGGTGTATTAATGTAGTAGTGTGGGGGGTGTATTAATGTAGTAGTGTGGGGGTGTATTAATGTAGTAGTGTGGGGGGTGTAATAATGTAGTGTGTGTGTGGGGTGTATTAATATAGTGTGTGTGTGTGGGGGGTGTATTAATGTAGTGTGTGTGTGTGTGTGTGTGTGTGGGGGGGTGTATTAATGTACTGTGTGTGTTTGTGTGGGGTGTATTCATGTAGTAATGTGGGGTTGAATTAATGTAGTGTGTGTGTGTGGGGTGTATTAATGTAGTGTATGTGTGTGAGGGGGGTGTATTAATGTAGTAGTGTGTGTGGGGGGTTGTATTAATGTAGTGTGTGTGTGTGTGTGGGGTGTATTAATGTAGTGTATGTGTGTGTGTGTGTGAGGCGGGTGTATTAATGTAGTAGTGTATGTGGGGGGATGTATTAATGTAGTGTGTGTGTGTGGGGTGTATTAATGTAGTGTGTGTGGGGGGGTGTATTAACGTAGTGTGTGTGTGTGGGGTGTATTAATGTAGTGTGTGGGGGGTTGTATTAATGTAGTGTGTGTGGGGGGGTGTATTAATGTAGTGTGTGTGGGGGGGTGTATTAATGTAGTGAGTTTGTGTGGGGGTGTATTAATGTAGTGAGTGTGTGTGTTTGTGTGGGGTGTTTTCATGTAGTAATGTGGGGTGTGTTAATGTGGTGTGTGTGTGTGGGGGGTGTATTAATGTAGTGTGTGTGTGGGGGGTGTATTAATGTAGTGTGTGTGTGGGGGTGTATTAATGTAGTGTGTGTGGGGTGTATTAATGTAGTAGTGTGTGGGGGGTGTATTAATGTAGTGTGTGTGTGGGGGTTGTATTAATGTAGTGTGTGTGTGGGCGGTGTATTAATGCAGTGTATGTGTGGGGTGTATTAATGTAGTGTGTGTCTGTGTGGGGTGTATTAATGTAGTGTATGTGTGTGTGTGTGGGGTTGTATTAATGTAGTGTGTAGGGGTATATTAATGTAGTGTGTGTGGGGGAGGATGTATTAATGTAGTGTGTGTGTGGGGGGTGTATTAATGTAGTGTGTGTGGGGGAGGATGTATTAATGTAGTGTGTGTGTGGGGGGTGTATTAATGTAGTGTGTGTGGGGGAGGATGTATTAATGTAGTGTGTGTGTAGGGTGTATTAATGTAGTGTGTGGGGGGTTGTATTAATGTAGTGTGTGTGTGTGTGTGGGGGTGGGTGTATTAATGTAGTGTGTGTGTGTTTGTGTGGGGTGTATTCATGTAGAAATGTGGGGGGTGTATTAATGTGGTGTGTGTGTGGGGGGGTGTATTAATGTTGTGTGTGTGGGGGGTTATTAATGTAGTGTGTGTGGGGTGTATTAATGTAGTAGTGTGTGGGGTGTGTATAAATGTAGTGTGTGTGTGAGGGTTGTATTAATGTAGTGTGTGTGTGGGGGTTGTATTAATGTAGTGTGTGTGTGGGGGGGTGTTTTAATGTAATGTGTGTGTGGGGGGTGTATTAATGTAGTGGTGTGGGGGGTGTATTAATGTTGTGTGTTTGTGTGGGGGGTGTATTAATGTAGTGTGTGGAGGGGGTGTATTAATGTAGTGTGTGTGTTTGTGGGGGGGGTGTATAAATGTAGTGTGTGTGGGGGGGTGTATTAATGTAGTGTATGTGTGTGGGGGGGTGTATTGATGTAGTGTGTGTGTGTGGGGTGTATTAATGTAGTAGTGTGGGGGTGTATTAATGTAGTGTGTGTGGGGGTGTATTAATGTAGTGTGTGTGGGGGGGTGTATTAATGTAGTGTGTGTGTGTGTTGGGGGTGTATTAATGTAGTGTGTGTGTGTGTGGGAGGTGTATTAATGTAGTGTATGTGTGTGGGGGTATATTAATGTAGTATTGTGTGTGTGTTTTTGTGTGGGGTGTATTCATGTAGTAATGAGGGGGGTGTATTATTGTAGTGTGTGTGTGTGTGTTGTGTATTAATGTAGAGTATGTGTGTGTGGGGTGTATTAATGTAGTAGTGTGTGTGTGGGGTGTATTAATGTAGTGTATGTGTGTGTGTGTGGGGTTGTATTAATGTAGTGTGTGTGTGGGGTATATTAATGTAGTGTGTGTGGGGGAGGATGTATTAATGTAGTGTGTGTGTGGGGGGTGTATTAATGTAGTGTGTGTGTGGGGGGTGTATTAATGTAGTGTGTGTGTGGGGTGTATTAATGTAGTGTGTGGGGGGTTGTATTAATGTAGTGTGTGTGTTTGTGGGGGGGGTGTATAAATGTAGTGTGTGTGGGGGGGTGTATTAATGCAGTGTGTGTGTGTTTGTGTGGGGTGTATTCATGTAGTAATGTGGTGGGTGTACTAATGTGGTGTGTGTGTGGGGGGTGTATTAATGTAGTGTGTGTGGGGGTGTATTAATGTAGTGTGTGTGGGGTGTATTAATGTAGTAGTGTGTGGGGGGTGTATAAATGTAGTGTGTGTGTGGGGGTTGTGTTAATGTAGTGTGTGTGTGGGGGGTGTATTAATGTAGTGTGTGTGTGGGGGGGTGTTTTAATGTAGTGTGTGTGTGGGGGGTGTATTAATGTAGTAGTGTGGGGGGTGTATTAATGTTGTGTGTTTGTGTGGGGGTTGTATTAATGTAGTGTGTGGAGGGGGTGTATTAATGTAGTGTGTGTGTGTGGGGGGGTGTATTGATGTAGTGTGTGTGTGTGGGGTGTATTAATGTAGTAGTGTGGGGGTGTATTAATGTAGTGTGTGTGGGGGGTGTATTAATGTAGTGTGTGTGTGGGGGTGTATTAATGTAATGTGTGTGTGTTGGGGGTTTATTAATGTAGTGTGTGTGTGTGGGGGTGTGTATTAATGTAGTGTGTGTGTGGGAGGTGTATTAATGTAGTGTGTGTGTGTGTGGGGGTGTGTATTAATGTAGTGTGTGTGTGTGTGTGGGAGGTGTATTAATGTAGTGTATGTGTGTGGGGGTATATTAATGTAGTATTGTGTGTGTGTTTTTGTGTGGGGTGTATTCATGTAGTAATGAGGGGGGTGTATTATTGTAGTGTGTGTGTGTTGTGTATTAATGTAGAGTATGTGTGTGTGGGGTGTATTAATGTAGAAGTGTGTGTGTGGGGGTGTATTAATGTAGTATGTGTGGGGTATATTAATGTAGTGTGTGTGTGGGGGGATGTATTAATGTAGTGTGTGTGTGGGGGTATGTATTAATGTAGTGTGTGTGTGGGGGGTGTATTAATGTAGTGTGTGTGTGGGGGGGTGTATTAATGGAGTGTGTGTGTGTGTGTGGGGTGTATTAATGTCGTGTGAGGGGGTTGTATTAATGTAGTGTGTGTGGGGGGGTGTATTAATGTAGTGTGTGTGTGTGGGGGTGTATTAATGTAGTGTGTGTTTGTGTGGGTTGTATTCGTGTAGTAATGTGGGGGGTGTATTAATGTAGTGTGTGTGTGTGTGGGGTGTATTAATGTAGTGTGTGTGGGGTGTATTAATGTAGTAGTGTGTGGTGGATGTATTATAGTAGTGTGTGTGTGGGGGGGTATATTAATGTAGTCTGTGTGTGGGGGGTGTATTAATGTAGTGTGTGTGGGGGGGTGTATTAATGTAGTGTGTGAGTGGGGTGTATTAATGTAGTAGTGTGGGGGGTTTATTAATGTAGTGTGTGTGTGGGGTGTATTAATGTAGTGTGTGTGGGGGGGTGTATTAATGTAGTGTTTGTGTGTGTGGGGGGGTGTATTAATGTAGTGTGTGTGGGGTGTATTAATGTAGTAGTGTGGGGGGTATATTAATGTAGTGTGTGTGTGGGGGGTGTTTTAATGTAGTGTGTGTGTGGGGTGTATTAATGTAGTGTGTGTGTGGGGGGGGTGTATTAATGTAGTGTGTGTGTTTGTGTGGGGTGTATTCATGTAGTAATGTGGGGGTTATATTAATGTAGTGTGTGTGTGTGGGGTGTATTAATGTAGTGTTTGTGTGTGTGGGGGGTGTATTAATGTAGTGCGTGTGTGGCGTGTATTAATGTAGTGTGTGGGGGGTTGTATTAATGTAGTGTGTGTGTGTGTGGGGGGGGTGTTTTAATGTAGTGTGTGTGTGGGCGTTGTATTAATGTAGTGTGTGTGTGGGGGTGTATTAATGTAGTGTGTGTGTGGGGTGTATTAATGTAGTGTGTGTGTGTGGGGTATATTAATGTAGTGTGTGTGGGGGGGTTTATTAATGTAGTGTGTGTGTGGGGGGGTGTATTAATGTAGTGTGTGTGTGGGGGGGGTGTATTAATGTAGTGTGTGTGTTTGTGTGGGGTGTATTCATGTAGTAATGTGGAGGGTGTATTAATGTAGTGTGTGTGGGGGTTGTATTAATGTAGTGTGTGTGTTTGTGTGGGGTGTATTCATGTAGTAATGTGGGGGTTGTATTAATGTAGTGTGTGTGTGTGTGGGGTGTATTAATGTAGTGTATGTGTGTGTGTGAGGGGTGTGTATTAATGTAGTAGTGTGTGTGTGGGGTTGTATTAATGTAGTGTGTGTGTGGGGGGTGTATTAATGTAGTGTGTGTGTGGGGTGTATTAATGTAGTGTGTTGGGGGTTGTATTAATGTAGTGTGTGTGTGTGTGTGGGGGGGGGGTATATTAATGTAGTGTTTGTGAGGGGGTGTATTAATGTAGTGTTTGTGTGTGTGTTTGTGTGGGGTGTATTCATTTAGTAATGTGGGGGGTGTATTAATGTGGTGTGTGTGTGTGGGGGGTGTATTAATGTAGTGTGTGTGGGGGGGGTTTATTAATGTAGTGTGTGTGTGGGGTGTATTAATGTAGTGTGTGGGGGGTGGTATTAATGTAGTGTGTGTGTGGGGGGGGTGTATTAATGTAGTGTGTGTGTGGGGGGGTGTATTAATGTTGTGTGTGTGGGGGGGTGTATTAATGTAGTGTGTGTGTGAGGGGGTGTATTATTGTAGTGTGTGTGTGTGTGTGTGTGTGTTTGTGTGGGGTGTATTCATGTAGTAATGTGGGGGGTGTATTAATGTGGTGTGTGTGTGTGGGGGGTGTATTAATGTAGTGTGTGTGTGGGGGTGTATTAATGTAGTGTGTGTGTGGGGGGCGTATTAATGTAGTGTGTGTGTGTGGGGTGTATTAATGTAGTAGTGTGTGTATGGGGGGTTTATTAATGTAGTGTGTGTGTGTGTGTGTGTGTTGGGGTGTATTAATGTAGTGTGTGTGTGGGAGGTGTATTAATGTAGTGTGTGTGTGTGGGGGTATATTAAGGTAGTAATGTGTGTGTGTGTGTGTGTGTGTGTTTGTGTGGGGTGTATTCATGTAGTAATGTGGGGTTTGTATTAATGTAGTGTGTGTGTGGTGTATTAATGTAGTGTATGTGTGTGTGGGGTGTTATAATGTAGTAGTAGTGTGTGTGGGGGTGTATTAATGTGGGTGTGTGTAGGGTATATTAATGTAGTGTGTGTGGGGGGTGTATTAATGTAGTGTATGTGTGTGAGGGGGGTGTATTAATGTAGTAGTGTGTGTGGGGGGTTGTATTAATGTAGTGTGTGTGTGTGTGGGGTGTAGTAATGTAGTGTATGTGTGTGTGTGTGTGAGGCGGGTGTATTAATGTAGTAGTGTATGTGGGGGGATGTATTAATGTAGTGTGTGTGTGGGGTGTATTAATGTAGTGTGTGTGGGGGGGTGTATTAATGTAGTGTGTGTGTGTGGGATGTATTAATGTAGTGTGTGGGGGGTTGTATTAATGTAGTGTGTGTGGGGGGGTGTATTAATGTAGTGTGTGTGGGGGGTGTATTAATGTAGTGTGTTTGTGGGGGGGTGTATTAATGTAGTGAGTGTGTGTGTTTGTGTGGGGTGTTTTCATGTAGTAATGTGGGGTGTGTTAATGTGGTGTGTGTGTGTGGGGGGTGTATTAATGTAGTGTGTGTGTGGGGGGTGTATTAATGTAGTGTGTGTGTGGGGGTGTATTAATGTAGTATGTGTGGGGTGTATTAATGTAGTAGTGTGTGGGGGGTGTATTAATGTAGTGTGTGTGTGGGGGTTGTATTAATGTAGTGTGTGTGTGGGCGGTGTATTAATGCAGTGTATGTGTGGGGTGTATTAATGTAGTGTGTGTGTGTGTGGGGTTGTATTAATGTAGTGTGTAGGGGTATATTAATGTAGTGTGTGTGGGGGAGGATGTATTAATGTAGTGTGTGTGTGGGGGGTGTATTAATGTAGTGTGTGTGGGGGAGGATGTATTAATGTAGTGTGTGTGTGGGGGGTGTATTAATGTAGTGTGTGTGGGGGAGGATGTATTAATGTAGTGTGTGTGTGGGGGGTGTATTAATGTAGTGTGTGTGGGGGAGGATGTATTAATGTAGTGTGTGTGTAGGGTGTATTAATGTAGTGTGTGGGGGGTTGTATTAATGTAGTGTGTGTGTGTGTGTGGGGGTGGGTGTATTAATGTAGTGTGTGTGTGTTTGTGTGGGGTGTATTCATGTGGAAATGTGGGGGGTGTATTAATGTGGTGTGTGTGTGGGGGGGTGTATTAATGTTGTGTGTGGGGGGGGGGTATTAATGTAGTGTGTGTGGGGTGTATTAATGTAGTAGTGTGTGGGGGGTGTATAAATGTAGTGTGTGTGTGAGGGTTGTATTAATGTAGTGTGTGTGTGGGGGTTGTATTAATGTAGTGTGTGTGTGGGGGGGTGTTTTAATGTAATGTGTGTGTGGGGGGTGTATTAATGTAGTAGTGTGGGGGGTGTATTAATGTTGTGTGTTTGTGTGGGGGGTGTATTAATGTAGTGTGTGGAGGGGGTGTATTAATGTAGTGTATGTGTGTGGGGGGGTGTATTGATGTAGTGTGTGTGTGTGGGGTGTATTAATGTAGTAGTGTGGGGGTGTATTAATGTAGTGTGTGTGGGGGGTGTATTAATGTAGTGTGTGTGGGGGGGTGTATTAATGTAGTGTGTGTGTGTGTTGGGGGTGTATTAATGTAGTGTGTGTGTGTGTGGGAGGTGTATTAATGTAGTGTATGTGTGTGGGGGTATATTAATGTAGTATTGTGTGTGTGTTTTTGTGTGGGGTGTATTCATGTAGTAATGAGGGGGGTGTATTATTGTAGTGTGTGTGTGTGTGTTGTGTATTAATGTAGAGTATGTGTGTGTGGGGTGTATTAATGTAGTAGTGTGTGGGGGGTGTATAAATGTAGTGTGTGTGTGAGGGTTGTATTAATGTAGTGTGTGTGTGGGGGTTGTATTAATGTAGTGTGTGTGTGGGGGGGTGCTTTAATGTAATGTGTGTGTGGGGGGTGTATTAATGTAGTAGTGTGGGGGGTGTATTAATGTTGTGTGTTTGTGTGGGGGGTGTATTAATGTAGTGTGTGGAGGGGGTGTATTAATGTAGTGTATGTGTGTGGGGGGGTGTATTGATGTAGTGTGTGTGTGTGGGGTGTATTAATGTAGTAGTGTAGGGGTGTATTAATGTAGTGTGTGTGGGGGGTGTATTAATGTAGTGTGTGTGGGGGGGGTGTATTAATGTAGTGTGTGTGTGTGTTGGGGGTGTATTAATGTAGTGTGTGTGTGTGTGGGAGGTGTATTAATGTAGTGTATGTGTGTGGGGGTATATTAATGTAGTATTGTGTGTGTGTTTTTGTGTGGGGTGTATTCATGTAGTAATGAGGGGGGTGTATTATTGTAGTGTGTGTGTGTTGTGTATTAATGTAGAGTATGTGTGTGTGGGGTGTATTAATGTAGTAGTGTGTGTGTGGGGTGTATTAATGTAGTGTATGTGTGTGTGTGTGGGGTTGTATTAATGTAGTGTGTGTGGGGTATATTAATGTAGTGTGTGTGGGGGAGGATGTATTAATGTAGTGTGTGTGGGGGGGGTGTATTAATGTAGTGTGTGTGTGGGGGGTGTATTAATGTAGTGTGTGTGGGGTGTATTAATGTAGTGTGTGGGGGGTTGTATTAATGTAGTGTGTGTGTTTGTGGGGGGGTGTATAAATGTAGTGTGTGTGGGGGGGTGTATTAATGCAGTGTGTGTGTGTTTGTGTGGGGTGTATTCATGTAGTAATGTGGGGGGTGTATTAATGTGGTGTGTGTGTGGGGGGTGTATTAATGTAGTGTGTGTGTGGGGGTGTATTAATGTAGTGTGTGTGGGGTGTATTAATGTAGTAGTGTGTGGGGGTTGTATAAATGTAGTGTGTGTGTGGGGGTTGTATTAATGTAGTGTGTGTGTGGGGGGTGTATTAATGTAGTGTGTGTGTGGGGGGGTGTTTTAATGTAGTGTGTGTGTGGGGGGTGTATTAATGTAGTAGTGTGGGGGGTGTATTAATGTTGTGTGTTTGTGTGGGGGTTGTATTAATGTAGTGTGTGGAGGGGGTGTATTAATGTAGTGTGTGTGTGTGTGTGGGGGGTGTATTGATGTAGTGTGTGTGTGTGGGGTGTATTCAAGTAGTAATGTGGGGGGTGTATTAATGTAGTGTGTGTGTGTGTGGGGTGTATTAATGTAGTGTGTGGGGGGGAGTATTAATGTAGTGTGTGTGTGGGGGTGTATTAATGTAGTGTGTGTGGGGTGTATTAATGTAGTAGTGCGGGGGGTATATTAATGTAGTGTGTGTGTGGGGGGTGTATTAATGTAGTGTGTGTGTGGGGGTGTATTAATGTATTGTGTGTGTGTTGGGGATTTATTAATGTAGTGTGTGTGTGTGGGGGTGTGTATTAATGTAGTGTGTGTGTGTGTGGGAGGTGTATTAATGTAGTGTGTGTGTGGGGGTGTGTATTAATGTAGTGTGTGTGTGTGTGTGTGGGAGGTGTATTAATGTAGTGTATGTGTGTGGGGGTATATTAATGTAGTATTGTGTGTGTGTTTTTGTGTGGGGTGTATTCATGTAGTAATGAGGGGGGTGTATTATTGTAGTGTGTGTGTGTTGTGTATTAATGTAGAGTATGTGTGTGTGGGGTGTATTAATGTAGAAGTGTGTGTGTGGGGGTGTATTAATGTAGTGTGTGGGGTATATTAATGTAGTGTGTGTGTGTGGGGGGATGTATTAATGTAGTGTGTGTGTGGGAGTATGTATTAATGTAGTAGTGTGTGTGTGGGGGGTGTATTAATGTAGTGTGTGTGTGGGGGGGTGTATTAATGGAGTGTGTGTGTGTGTGTGGGGTGTATTAATGTCGTGTGAGGGGGTTGTATTAATGTAGTGTGTGTGTGTGGGGGGTGTATTAATGTAGTGTGTGTGTGGGGGTGTATTAATGTAGTGTGTGTTTGTGTGGGTTGTATCCGTGTAGTAATGTGGGGGGTGTATTAATGTAGTGTGTGTGTGTGTGGGGTGTATTAATGTAGTGTGTGTGGGGTGTATTAAAGTAGTGTGTGTGGGGGGGGTATATTAATGTAGTCTGTGTGTGGGGGGTGTATTAATGTAGTGTGTGTGGGGGGGTGTATTAATGTAGTGTGTGAGTGGGGTGTATTAATGTAGTAGTGTGGGGGGTTTATTAATGTAGTGTGTGTGTGGGGTGTATTAATGTAGTGTGTGTGGGGGGGTGTCTTAATGTAGTGTTTGTGTGTGTGGGGGGGTGTATTAATGTAGTGTGTGTGGGGTGTATTAATGTAGTAGTGTGGGCGGTATATTAATGTAGTGTGTGTGTGGGGGGTGTATTAATGGTGTGTGTGTGGGGGGGGTGTATTAATGTACTGTGTGTGTTTGTGTGGGGTGTATTCATGTAGTAATGTGGGGGTTATATTAATGTAGTGTGTGTGTGTGGGGTGTATTAATGTAGTGTTTGTGTGTGTGGGGGGTGTATTAATGTAGTGCGTGTGTGACGTGTATTAATGTAGTGTGTGGGGGGTTGTATTAATGTAGTGTGTGTGTGTGTGGGGGGGGTGTTTTAATGTAGTGTGTGTGTGGGCGTTGTATTAATGTAGTGTGTGTGTGGGGGTGTATTAATGTAGTGTGTGTGTGGGGTGTATTAATGTAGTGTGTGTGTGTGGGGTATATTAATGTAGTGTGTGTGGGGGGGTTTATTAATGTAGTGTGTGTGTGGGGGGGTGTATTCATGTAGTGTGTGTGTGGGGGGGGTGTATTAATGTAGTGTGTGTGTTTGTGTGGGGTGTATTCATGTAGTAATGTGGAGGGTGTATTAATGTAGTGTGTGTGGGGGTTGTATTAATGTAGTGTGTGTGTTTGTGTGGGGTGTATTCATGTAGTAATGTGGGGGTTGTATTAATGTAGTGTGTGTGTGTGTGGGTGTATTAATGTAGTGTATGTGTGTGTGTGAGGGGTGTGTATTAATGTAGTAGTGTGTGTGTGGGGTTGTATTAATGTAGTGTGTGTGTGGGGGGTGTATTAATGTAGTGTGTGTGTGGGGTGTATTAATGTAGTGTGTTGGGGGTTGTATTAATGTAGTGTGTGTGTGTGTGTGTGTGGGGGTATATTAATGTAGTGTTTGTGAGGGGGTGTATTAATGTAGTGTTTGTGTGTGTGTTTGTGTGGGGTGTATTCATTTAGTAATGTGTGGGGCGTATTAATGTGGTGTGTGTGTGTGGGGGGTGTATTAATGTAGTGTGTGTGTGGGGGGTGTATTAATGTAGTGTGTGTGTGGGGTGTATTAATGTAGTGTGTGTGGGGTGGTATTAATGTAGTGTGTGTATGGGGGGGTGTATTAATGTTGTGTGTGTGGGGGGTGTGTATTAATGTAGTGTGTGTGAGAGGGGGTGTATTAATGTAGTGTTTGTGTGTGTGTGTTTGTGTGGGGTGTATTCAAGTAGTAATGTGGGGGGTGTATTAATGTAGTGTGTGTGTGTGTGGGGTGTATTAATGTAGTGTGTGGGGGGGAGTATTAATGTAGTGTGTGTGTGGGGGTGTATTAATGTAGTGTGTGTGGGGTGTATTAATGTAGTAGTGCGGGGGGTATATTAATGTAGTGTGTGTGTGGGGGGTGTATTAATGTAGTGTGTGTGTGGGGGGTGTATTAATGTAGTGTGTGTGTGGGGGTGTATTAATGTAGTGTGAGTGGGGTGTATTAATGTAGTGTGTGTGTGGGGGGTGTATTAATGTAGTGTGTGTGTGTGTGGGGTGTATTAATGTAGTAGTGTGTGTATGGGGGGTTTATTAATGTAGTGTGAGTGTGTGTGTGTTGGGGTGTATTAATGTAGTGTGTGTGTGGGAGGTGTATTAATGTAGTGTGTGTGTGTGGGGGTATATTAAGGTAGTAATGTGTGTGTGTGTGTGTTTGTGTGGGGTGTATTCATGTAGTAATGTGGGGTTTGTATTAATGTAGTGTGTGTGTGGTGTATTAATGTAGTGTATGTGTGTGTGGGGTGTTATAATGTAGTAGTAGTGTGTGTGTGGGGGTGTATTAATGTAGTGTGTGTGGGGTATATTAATGTAGTGTGTGGGGGGGGTGTAATAATGTAGTGTGTGTGTGGGTGGCCTATTAATGCAGTGTGTGTGGGGGGGGGTGTATTAATGTAATGTGTGTGTGTGTGTGTGTGGGGGGGGTGTATTAATGTAGAGTGTGGGGGGTTGTATTAATGTAGTGTGTGTGTGTGTGGTGGGGTGTATTAATGTAGTGTGCGTGTGGGGGGGTGTATTATTGTAGTGTGTGTTTGTGTGGGGTTTATTCATGTAGTAATATGGGGGGTGTATTAATGTAGTGTGTGTGTGGGGTGTATTAATGTAGTAGTGGGTGGTGGGTGTATTAATGTAGTGTGTGTGGGGGGGGTGTATTAATGTAGTGTGTGTGTGTGGCCAGTGTATTAAGGTAGTGTGTGTGGTGTGTATTAAGGTAGTGTGTGTGGGGGTGTGTATTAATGTAGTGTGTGTGTGGGGGGTGTATTAATGTAGTGTGTGTGTGGGGGGTGTATTAATGTAGTGTGTGTGTGGGGGTGTATTAATGTAGTGTGAGTGGGGTGTATTAATGTAGTGTTTGTGTGGGGTGTATTAATGTAGTAGTGTGGGGGAGTATTAATGTAGTGTGTGTATTAATGTAATGTGTGGGAGGGTGTATTAATGTGGTGTGTGGGGGGGTGTATTAATGTAGTGTGTGTGGGGGGTGTATTAATGTAGTGTGTGTGGGATGTATTAATGTAGTAGTGTGTGGGGTGTATTAATGTAGTGTGTGTGTGGGGGGTGTATTAATGTAGTGTGTGTGTGCGGGGTGTATTAATGTAGTGTGTGTGTTGGGGGGGTGTATTCATGTAGTAATGTGGGGGTTGTATTAATGTAGTGTGTGTGTGTGTGTGGGGTGTATTAATGTAGTGTATGTGTGTGTGTGTGTGAGGGGTTTGTATTAATGTTTTTTGTGTGTGGGGTGTATTAATGTAGTGTGTGGGGGGGTGTATTAATGTAGTGTGTGTGTGGGGGGGTGTATTAATGTAGTGTGTGTGTTTGTGTGGGGTGTATTCATGTAGTAATGTGGGGGTTATATTAATGTAGTGTGTGTGTGTGTGGGGTGTATTAATGTAGTGTATGTGTGTGTGAGGGGGGTGTAATAATGTAGTAGTGTGTGTGTGGGGTTGTATTAATGTAGTGTGTGGGGGGTATATTAATGTAGTGTGTGTGTGTGGGGGTGTATTATTGTAGTGCGTTTGTGGGGTGTATTAATGTAGTGTGTGTGTGGGGTGTATTAATGTAGTGTGTGTGTGGGGTGTATTAATGTAGTGTGTGTGGGGGGGGTTATTAATGTAGTGTGTGTGTGGGGGGGTGTATTAATGTAGTGTGTGTGTGTGGGGGGTGTATAAATGTAGTGTGTGTGTTTGTGTGGGGTGTATTCATGTAGTAATGTGGAGGGTGTATTAATGTAGTGTGTGTGGGGGGGTGTATTAATGTAGTGTGTGTGTTTGTGTGGGGTGTATTCATGTAGTAATGTGGGGGTTGTATTAATGTAGTGTGTGTGTGGGGGGGTGTATTAATGTAGTGTGTGTGTGGGGGGTGTATTAATGTAGTGTGTGTGTGGGGAGTATTAATGTAGTGTGTGTGTGGGGTGTATTAATGTAGTGTGTGGGGGGGTGTATTAATGTAGTGTGTGTGTGGGCGGTGTATTAATGTAGTGCGTGTGTGGGGTGTATTAATGTAGTGTGTGTGTGGGGTGTATTAATGTAGTGTGTCTGTGTGGGGTGTATTAATGTAGTGTGTGTGGGGGGGGTTATTAATGTAGTGTGTGTGTGGGGGGGGTGTATTAATGTAGTGTGTGTGTGTGGGGGGTGTATAAATGTAGTGTGTGTGTTTGTGTGTGGTGTATTCATGTAGTAATGTGGAGGGTGTATTAATGTAGTGTGTGTGGGGGGGTGTATTAATGTAGTGTGTGTGTTTGTGTGGGGTGTATTCATGTAGTAATGTGGGGGTTGTATTAATGTAGTGTGTGTGTGTGGGGGGTGTATTAATGTAGTGTGTGTGTGGGGGGTGTATTAATGTAGTGTGTGTGTGGGGTGTATTAATGTAGTGTGTGGGGGGTGGTATTAATGTAGTGTGTGTGTGGGGGGGGTGTATTAATGTAGTGTGTGTGTGGGGGGGTGTATTAATGTTGTGTGTGTGGGGGGGGTGTATTAATGTAGTGTGTGTGTGTGAGGGGGTGTATTAATGTAGTGTGTGTGTTTGTGTGGGGTGTATTCATGTAGTAATGTGGGGGGTGTATTAATGTGGTGTGTGTGTGTGTGTGGGGGTGTATTAATGTAGTGTGTGTGTGGGGGTGTATTAATGTAGTGTGTGTGGGGTGTATTAACGTAGTAGTGTGTGGGGGGTGTATTAATGTAGTGTGTGTGTGGGGGGTGTATTAATGTAGTGTGTGTGTGTGTGTGGGGTGTATTAATGTAGTAGTGTGTGTATGGGGGGTTTATTAATGTAGTGTGTGTGTGTGTGTGTGTGTGGGGGTGTATTAATGTAGTGTGTGTGTGTGGGAGGTGTATTAATGTAGTGTGTGTGTGGGGGTATATTAAGGTAGTAATGTGTGTGTGTGTGTGTGTGTGTTTGTGTGGGGTGTATTCATGTAGTAATGTGGGGTTTGTATTAATGTAGTGTGTGTGTGGTGTATTAATGTAGTGTGTGTGTGTGGGGTGTTATAATGTAGTAGTAGTGTGTGTGTGGGGGTGTATTAATGTAGTGTGTGTGGGGTATATTAATGTAGTGTGTGTGGGGGGTGTATTAATGTAGTGTGTGTGTGGGTGGCGTATTAATGCAGTGTGTGTGTGGGGGGGTGTATTAATGTAATGTGTGTGTGTGTGTGTGTGGGGTGTATTAATGTAGAGTCTGGGGGGTTGTATTAATGTAGTGTGTGTGGTGGGGTGTATTAATGTAGTGTGCGTGTGGGGGGGTGTATTATTGTAGTGTGTGTTTGTGTGGGGTGTATTCATGTAGTAATATGGGGGGTGTATTAATGTAGTGTGTGTGTGGGTTGTATTAATGTAGTAGTGGGTGGAGGGTGTATTAATGTAGTGTGTGTGTGGGGGGTGTATTAATGTAGTGTGTGTGTGTGGCCAGTGTATTAAGGTAGTGTGTGTGGGGTGTATTAAGGTAGTGTGTGTGGGGGGTGTATTAATGTAGTGTGTGTGAGGGGGGTGTATTAATGTAGTGTGTGTGTGGGGGGTGTATTAATGTAGTGTGTGTGTGGGGGTGTATTAATGTAGTGTGAGTGGGGTGTATTAATGTAGTGTTTGTGTGGGGTGTATTAATGTAGTAGTGTGGGGGAGTATTAATGCAGTGTGTGTATTAAGGTAATGTGTGGGGGGGTGTATTAATGTAGTGGGTGTGGGGGGGTGTATTAATGTAGTGTGTGTGGGATGTATTAATGTAGTAGTGTGTGGGGTGTATTAAGGTAGTGTGTGTGTGGGGGGTGTATTAATGTAGTGTGTGTGTGCGGGGTGTATTAATGTAGTGTGTGTGTGCGGGGTGTATTCATGTAGTAATGTGGGGGTTGTATTAATGTAGTGTGTGTGTGTGTGGGGTGTATTAATGTAGTGTATGTGTTTGTGTGTGAGGGGTTTGTATTAATGTTTTGTGTGTGTGTGTGGTGTATTAATGTAGTGTGTGGGGGGGTGTATTAATGTAGTGTGTGTGTGGGGGGGTGTATTAATGTAGTGTGTGTGTTTGTGGGGTGTATTCATGTAGTAATGTGGGGGTTATATTAATGTAGTGTGTGTGTGTGTGGGGTGTATTAATGTAGTGTATGTGTGTGTGAGGTGGGTGTATTAATGTAGTAGTGTGTGTGTGGGGTTGTATTAATGTAGTGTCTGGGGGGTATATTAATGTAGTGTGTGTGTGGGGGGTGTATTAATGTAGTGCGTGTGTGGGGTGTATTAATGTAGTGTGTGGGGGGTTGTATTAATGTAGTGTGTGTGTGTGTGTGGGGGGGTGTATTAATGTAGTGTGTGTGTGGGCGGTGTATTAATGTAGTGCGTGTGTGGGGTGTATTAATGTAGTGTGTGTGGGGGGTGTATTAATGTAGTGTGTGTGTGTGGGGTGTATTAATGTAGTGTGTGTGTGGGGGGGTTATTAATGTAGTGTGTGTGTGGGGGGGTGTATTAATGTAGTGTGTGTGGGGGTGGTGGATTAATGTAGTGTGTGTGTTTGTGTGGGGTGTATTCATGTAGTAATGTGGAGGGTGTATTAATGTAGTGTGTGTGGGGGGGTGTATTAATGTATTGTGTGTGTTTGTGTGGGGTGTATTCATGTAGTAATGTGGGGGTTGTATTAATGTAGTGTGTGTGTGTGGGGTGTATTAATGTAGTGTATGTGTGTGTGTGAGGGGTGTGTATTAATGTAGTAGTGTGTGTGTGGGGTTGTATTAATGTAGTGTTTGTGGGGTATATTAATGTAGTGTGTGTGTGGGGGGTGTATTAATGTAGTGTGTGTGTTTGTGTGGGGTGTATTCATGTAGTAATGTGGGGGGTGTATTAATGTGGTGTGTGTGTGTGGGGGGTGTATTAATATAGTGTGTGTGTGGGGGGTGTATTAATGTAGTGTGTGTGTGGGGTGTATTAATGTAGTGTGTGGGGGGTTGTATTAATGTAGTGTTTGTGTGTGTGGGGGGGTGTATTAATGTAGTGTGTGTGGGGGGGTGTATTAATGTAGTGTGTGTGGGGGGGTGTATTAATGTAGTGTGTGTGTGAGGGGGTGTATTAGTGTAGTGTAGTGTGTGTGTGTGTGTGTTTGTGTAGGGTGTATTCATGTAGTAATGTTGTGGGTGTATTAATGTGGTGTGTGTGTGTGGGGGGGTGTATTAATGTGGTGTGTGTGTGGGGGTGTATTAATGTAGTGTGTGTGGGGTGTATTAATGTAGTAGTGTGTGGGGGTGTATTAATGTAGTGTGTGTGGGGGGTGTACTAATGTAGTGTGTGTGTGGGGTGTATTAATGTAGCAGTGTGTGTGGGGGGGTTTATTAATGTAGTGTGTGTGTGTGTGGGGGTGTATTAATGTAGTGTGTGTGTGGGAGGTGTATTAATGTAGCGTGTGTGTGTGGGGGTATATTAAGGTAGTATTGAGTGTGTGTGTGTTTGTGTGGGGTGTATTCATGTAGTAATGTGGGGTTTGTATTAATGTAGTGTGTGTGTGTGGTGTATTAATGTAGTGTATGTGTGTGTGGGGTGTTATAATGTAGTAGTAGTGTGTGTGTGGGGGTGTATTAATGTAGTTTGTGTGGGGTATATTAATGTAGTGTGTGTGGGGATGTATTAATGTAGTGTGTGTGTGGGGGGTGTATTAATGTAGTGTGTGTGGGTGGTGTATTAATGCAGTGTGTGTGTGGGGGGGTGTATTAATGTATTGTGTGTGTGTGTGTGGGGTGTATTAATGTAGAGTGTGGGGGGTTGTATTAATGTAGTGTGTGTGTGTATTAATGTAGTGTGCGGGTGGGGGGGTGTATTAATGTAGTGTGTGTTTGTGTGGGGTGTATTCATGTAGTAATATGGGGGGTGTATTAATGTAGTGTGTGTGTGGGGTGTATTAATGTAGTAGTGTGTGGTGGGTGTATTAATGTAGTGTGTGTGTGGGGGGTGTATTAATGTAGTGTTTGTGTGTGGCCAGTGTATTAAGGTAGTGTGTGTGGGGTGTATTAATGTAGTGTGTGTGTGGCGGGGTGTATTAATATAGTGTGTGTGTGGGGGGAGTATTAATGTAGTGTGTGTGTGGGGGTGTATTAATGTAGTTTCTTTGGGGTGTATTAATGTAGTGTGTGTGTGGGGTGTATTAATGTAGTAGTGCGGGTGGTGTATTAATGTAGTGTGTGTATTAATGTAATGTGTGGGGGGTGTATTAATGTAGTGTGTGGGGGGGTGTATTAATGTAGTGTGTGTGGGGGGGTGTATTAATGTAGTAGTGTGTGGGATGTATTAATGTAGTGTGTGTGTGGGGGGTGTATTAATGTAGTGTGTGTGTGGGGGGTGTATTAATGTAGTGTGTGTGTGGGGGGTGTATTCATGTAGTAATGTTGGGGTTGTATTAATGTAGTGTGTGTGTGTGAGGGGTGTATTAATGTAGTGTATGTGTGTGTGTGTGAGGGGGGTGTATTAATGTAGTAGTGTGTGTGGGGGGTTGTATTAATGTAGTGTGTGTTGGGTATATTAATGTAGTGTGTGTGTGCAGGTGGTGTATTAATGTAGTGTGTGTATTAATGTAATGTGTGGGGGGTGTATTAATGTGGTGTGTGTGGGGGGGTGTATTAATGTAGTGTGTGTGTGTGGGGTGTATTAATCTAGTAGTGTGTGTGTGGGGGTGTATTAATGTAGTGTGTGTGGGGGGGGATGTATTAATGTAGTGTGTGTGTGGGGGTATGTATTAATGTAGTGTGTGTGGGGGGTGTATTAATGTAGTGTGTGTGGGGTGTTTTAATGTAGTAGTGTGTGGGGGGTGTATTAATGTAGTGTGTGTGTGGGGGTTGTATTAATGTAGTGTGTGTGGGGGTTGTATTAATGTAGTGTGTGTGTGGGGGGTGTATTAATGTAGTAGTGTGGGGGTGTATTAATATAGTGTGTGTGTGGGGTGTATTAATGTAGTGTGTGTGTTTGTGTGGGGTGTATTCATGTAGTAATGTGGGGGTTGTATTAATGTAGTGTGTGTGTGTGGGGTGTATTAATGTAGTGTGTGTGGGGTATATTAATGTAGTGTGTGTGTGGGGGATGTATTAATGTAGTGTGTGTGTGGGGGGGTGTATTAATGTAGTGTGTGTGTGGGGGGGTATTAATGTAGTGTGTGTGTGGGGGGTGTATTAATGTAGTGTGTGTGTGTGTGGGGTGTATTAATGTAGTGTGTGTGTGTGGGGGGGTGTATTAATGTATTGTGTGTGTGTGGGGTGAATTAATGCAGTAGTGTGGGGGGTGTATTAATGTTGTGTGTTTGTGCGGGAGGTGTATTAATGTAGTGTGTGGCGGGGTGTATTAATGTAGTGTGTGTGGGGTGGGTGTATTAATGTAGTGTGTGTGGGGTGTATTAATGTAGTGTGTGTGTGGTGTTTTAATGTAGTAGTGTGTGGGGGGTGTATTAATGTAGTGTGTGTGTGGGGGTTGTATTAATGTAGTGTGTGTGGGGGTTGTATTAATGTAGTGTGTGTGTGGGGGGTGTATTAATGTAGTAGTGTGGGGGTGTATTAATATAGTGTGTGTGTGGGGTGTATTAATGTAGTGTGTGTGTTTGTGTGGGGTGTATTCATGTAGTAATGTGGGGTTTTATTAATGTAGTGTGTGTGTGTGGGGTGTATTAATGTAGTGTGTGTGGGGTATATTAATGTAGTGTGTGTGTGGGGGATGTATTAATGTAGTGTGTGTGTGGGGGGGTGTATTAATGTAGTGTGTGTGTGGGGGGGGTATTAATGTAGTGTGTGTGTGGGGGGTGTATTAATGTAGTGTGTGTGTGTGTGGGGTGTATTAATGTAGTGTGTGTGTGTGGGGGGGTGTATTAATGTATTGTGTGTGTGTGGGGTGAATTAATGCAGTAGTGTGGGGGGTGTATTAATGTTGTGTGTTTGTGCGGGAGGTGTATTAATGTAGTGTGTGGCGGGGTGTATTAATGTAGTGTGTGTGGGGTGGGTGTATTAATGTAGTGTGTGTGGGGTGTATTAATGTAGTGTGTGTCTGGGGGGGTGTATTAATGTAGTGTGTGTGTGTGTGGGGTGTATTAATGTAGTGTTTGGGGTGTTGTATTAATTTAGTGTGTGTGTGTGTGGGGGGGGTGTATTAATGTAGTGTGTGTGTGGGGGGGTGTATTAATGTAGTGTGTGTGTGGCGTGTATTAATGTAGTGTGTGTATGTGTGTGTGGGTGTATTAATGTAGTGTGTGTGGGGTGTATTAATGTAGTAGTGTGTGGGGGATGCATTAATGTAGTGTGTGTGAGGGGGGGTGTATTAATGTAGTGTGTGTGTGGCGTGTATTAATGTAGTGTGTGTATGTGTGTGTGGGTGTATTAATGTAGTGTGTGTGGGGTGTATTAATGTAGTAGTGTGTGGGGGGGTGTATTAATGTAGTGTGTTTGTGGGGGGTGTATTAATGTAGTGTGTGTGGGTGGAGTATTAATGTAGTGTGTGTGTGTGGAGTGTATTAATGTAGTGTGTGTCTGGGGGGTTTATTAATGTAGTGTGTGTGTGTGGTGGGGGTGTATTAATGTAGTGTGTGTGTGTGGGGGGTGTATTAATGTAGTGTGTGTGTGTGGGGTGTATTAATGTAGTAGTGTGGGGGGTGTATTAATGTAGTGTGTGTATTAATATAGTGTGTGTGGGGGTGTATTAATGTAGTGTGCATGGGGGGGTGTATTAATGTAGTGTGTGTGGGGTGTATTAATGTAGTAGAGTGGGGGTTGTATTAATGTAGTGTGTGTGTGTGGGGTGTACTAATGTAGTGTGTTTGTGTGTGGGGGTGTATTAATGTAGTGTGTGTGGGGTGTTTTAATGTAGTAGTGTGTGTGGGGTGTATTAATGTAGTGTGTGTGTGGGGGGTGTATTCATGTAGTAGTGTGGGGTATATTAATGTAGTGTGTGTGTGGGGGGTGTATTAATGTAGTGTGTGTGTTTGTGTGGGGTGTATTCATGTAGTAATGTGGGGGTTGTATTAATGTAGTGTGTGTGGGGGGGTGTATTAATGTATTGTGTTTGTGGGGGGTGTATTAATGTAGTGTGTGTGTGGGGGGTGTATTAATGTAATGTGTGTGTGGTGTGTATTAATGTAGTGTGTGGGGGGTTGTATTAATGTAGTGTGTGTGTGTGTGTGGGGGGTGTATTAATGTAGTGTATGTGTGGGGATGTGTATTATTGTAGTGTGTGTGTGTTTGTGTGGGGTGTATTCATGCAGTAATGTGGGGGGTGTATTAATGTGGTGTGTGTGGGGGGGTGTATTAATGTAGTGTGTGTGTGGGGGGTGTATTAATGTAGTAGTGTGTGTGGGGTGTATTAATGTAGTAGTTTGTGGGGGGTGTAATAATGTAGTAGTGTGGGGGTGTATTAATATAGTGTGTGGTGGGGGGTGTATTAATGTAGTGTGTGTGTTTGTGTGGGGTGTATTCATGTAGTAATGTGGGGGTTGTATTAATGTAGTGTGTGTGTGTGGGGTGTATTAATGTAGTTTATGTGTGTGTGTGTGAGGGGGGTGTATTAATGTAGTAGTGTGTGTGTGGTTGTATTAATGTAGTGTGTTTGGGTTATATTAATGTAGTGTGTGTGGGGGGATGTATTAATGTAATGTGTGTGTGGGGGGTGTATTAATGTAGTGTGCGTGTGGGGGGAGTATCAATGTAGTGTGTGTGTGGGGTGTATTAATGTGTGTGTGGGGGGTTGTATTAATGTAGAGTGTGTGTGTGTGGTGTATTAATGTAGTAGTGTGTGGGGGGTGTATTAATGTAGTGTGTGTGTGTGTGGGCGGTGTATTAATGTAGTGTGTGTGTGGGGTGTATTAATGTAGTGTGTGTCTGTGGGGGGTTGTATTAATATAGTGTTTGTGTGAGGGGGTGTATTAATGTAGTGTGTGTGTGGGGGGTGTATTAATATAGTAGTGTGGGGGTGTATTAATGTTGTGTGTGGCGGGGTGTATTAATGTAGTGTGTGTGGGGTGGGTGTATTAATGTAGTGTGTGTGGGGTGTATTAATGTAGTGTGTGTCTGGGGGGGTGTATTAATGTAGTGTGTGTGTGTGTGGGGTGTATTAATGTAGTGTTTGGGGTGTTGTATTAATTTAGTGTGTGTGTGTGTGTGGGGGGGGTGTATTAATGTAGTGTGTGTGTGGGGGGGTGTATTAATGTAGTGTGTGTGTGGCGTGTATTAATGTAGTGTGTGTATGTGTGTGTGGGTGTATTAATGTAGTGTGTGTGGGGTGTATTAATGTAGTAGTGGGTGGGGGATGTATTAATGTAGTGTGTGTGAGGGGGGGTGTATTAATGTAGTGTGTGTGTGGCGTGTATTAATGTAGTGTGTGTATGTGTGTGTGGGTGTATTAATGTAGTGTGTGTGGGGTGTATTAATGTAGTAGTGTGTGGGGGGGTGTATTAATGTAGTGTGTTTGTGGGGGGTGTATTAATGTAGTGTGTGTGGGTGGAGTATTAATGTAGTGTGTGTGTGTGGAGTGTATTAATGTAGTGTGTGTCTGGGGGGTTTATTAATGTAGTGTGTGTGTGTGGTGGGGGTGTATTAATGTAGTGTGTGTGTGTGGGGGGTGTATTAATGTAGTGTGTGTGTGTGGGGTGTATTAATGTAGTAGTGTGGGGGGTGTATTAATGTAGTGTGTGTATTAATATAGTGTGTGTGGGGGTGTATTAATGTAGTGTGCATGGGGGGGTGTATTAATGTAGTGTGTGTGGGGTGTATTAATGTAGTAGAGTGGGGGTTGTATTAATGTAGTGTGTGTGTGTGGGGTGTACTAATGTAGTGTGTTTGTGTGTGGGGGTGTATTAATGTAGTGTGTGTGGGGTGTTTTAATGTAGTAGTGTGTGTGGGGTGTATTAATGTAGTGTGTGTGTGGGGGGTGTATTCATGTAGTAGTGTGGTGTGTATTAATGTAGTGTGTGGGGGGTTGTATTAATGTAGTGTGTGTGTGTGTGGGGGGGGTGTATTAATGTAGTGTGTGTGTGGGGATGTGTATTATTGTAGTGTGTGTGTGTTTGTGTGGGGTGTATTCATGCAGTAATGTGGGGGGTGTATTAATGTGGTGTGTGTGGGGGGGTGTATTAATGTAGTGTGTGTGTGGGGGGTGTATTAATGTAGTAGTGTGTGTGGGGTGTATTAATGTAGTAGTTTGTGGGGGGTGTAATAATGTAGTAGTGTGGGGGTGTATTAATATAGTGTGTGGTGGGGGGTGTATTAATGTAGTGTGTGTGTTTGTGTGGGGTGTATTCATGTAGTAATGTGGGGGTTGTATTAATGTAGTGTGTGTGTGTGGGGTGTATTAATGTAGTTTATGTGTGTGTGTGTGAGGGGGGTGTATTAATGTAGTAGTGTGTGTGGGGTTGTATTATTGTACTGTGTGTGGGGTATATTAATGTAGTGTGTGTGTGGGGGGATGTATTAATGTAGTGTGTGTGTGGGGGGTGTATTAATGTAGTGTGTGTGTGGGGGGTGTATTAATGCAGTAGTGTGTGGGGGGTGTATTATTGTAGTGTGTGTGTGGGGGGTGTATTAATGTAGTAGTGTGTGGGGGGTGTATTAATGTAGTAGTGTGGGGGTATATTAATATAGTGTGTGTGGGGGTGTATTAATGTAGTTTGTGTGTTTGTGTGGGGTGTATTCATGTAGTAGTGTGTGGGGTGTATTAATGTAGTGTGTGTGTGGGGGGTGTATTAATGTAGTGTGTGGGGGGGTGTATTAATGTAGTGTGTGTGTGTGTTTGTGGGGGTGTATTCATGTAGTAATGTGGGGGGTGTATTAATGTGGTGTGTGTGTGGGGGGGGTGTATTAATGTAGTGTGTGTGTGTGGGGTGTATTAATGTAGTGTGTGTGTGGGGTGTATTAATGTAGTGTGTGGGGGGTTGTATTAATGTAGTGTATGTGTGTATTGGGGGTGTATTAATGTAGTGTGTGTGGGGGGGTTTATTAATGTAGTGTGTGTGTGGTGGGGGTGTATTAATGTAGTGTGTGTGTGTGGGGGGTGTATTAATGTAGTGTGTGTGTGTGGGGGGGTGTATTAATGTAGTAGTGTGGGGGGTGTATTAATGTAGTGTGTGTATTAATGTAATGTGTGGGGGGGTGTATTAATGTAGTGTGTGTGGGGTGTATTAATGTAGTAGTGTGGGGTTTGTATTAATGTAGTGTGTGTGTGGGGGTGTACTAATGTAGTGTGTGTGTGTGGGGGGGTGTATTAATGTAGTGTGTGTGTGGGGGTTGTATTAATGTAGTGTGTGTGTGGGGGGAGTGTATTCATGTAGTGTGTGTGGGGGTGTATAAATGTACTGTGTGTGGGGTGTATTAATGTAGTAGTGTGTGGGGCATGTATTAATGTAGTGTGTGTGTGGGGGTTGTATTAATGTAGTGTGTGTGTGGGGTGAATTAATGTAGTGTGTGTGGGGGGTGTATTAATGTAGTGTGTGTGTGGGGGGTGTATTAATGTAGTGTTTGTGTGGGGTGTGTAATAATGTAGTAGTGTGGGGGTGTATTAATATAGTGTGTGTGTGGGAGGGGTGTATTCATGTAGTGTGTGTGGGGGTGTATTAATGTTGTGTGTGTGTTTGTGTGGGGTGTATTCATGTAGTAATGTGGGGGTTGTATTAATGTATTGTGTGTATGGGGTGTATTAATGTAGTGTATGTGTGTGTGTGAGGGGGGTATATTAATGTAGTAGTGTGTGTGTGGGGTTGTATTAATGTACTGTGTGTGGGGTATATTAATGTAGTGTGTGTGTGGGGATGTATTAATGTAGTGTGTGTGGGGGTGTATTAAAGTAGTGTGTGTGTGGGGGGTGTATTAATGTTGTGTGTTTGTGTGGGGGGTGTATTAATGTAGTGTGTGGAGGGGGTGTATTAATGTAGTGTGTGTGTGTGTGGGGGGTGTATTAATGTAGTGTGTGTGTGTGGGGTGTATTAATGTAGTAGTGTGGGGATGTATTAATGTAGTGTGTGTGGGGGGTGTATTAATGTAGTGTGTGTGTGGCGGTGTATTAATGTAGTGTGTGTGTGTGTGTGTGTGGGGGTTTATTAATGTAGTGTGTGTGGGGGGGGTGTATTAATGTAGTGTGTGTGTGTGTGGTGTATTCATGTAGTGTGTGTGTGGGGGGTGTATTGATGTAGTAGTGTGGGGGGTGTATTAATGTAGTGTGTGTATTAATGTAATGTTTGGGGGGGTGTATTAATGTAGTGTTTGGGGGGGTCTATTAATGTAGTGTGTGTGGGGTGTATTAATGTAGTAGTGTGTGGGGTGTATTAATGTAGTGTGTGTGTGGGGGGTATTAATGTAGTGTGTGTGTGGGGGGTGTGTATTCATGTAGTAATGTGGGGGTTGTATTAATGTAGTGTGTGTGTGTGTGGTGTATTAATGTAGTGTATGTGTGTGTGTGAGGGGGGTGTATTAATGTAGTAGCGTGTGTGTGTGGTTGTATTAATGTAGTGTGTTTGGGTTATATTAATGTAGTGTGTGTGGGGGGATGTATTAATGTAATGTGTGTGTGGGGGGTGTATTAATGTAGTGTGCGTGTGGGGGGAGTATCAATGTAGTGTGTGTGTGGGGTGTATTAATGTGTGTGTGGGGGGTTGTATTAATGTAGTGTGTGTGTGTGTGGTGTATTAATGTAGTAGTGTGTGGGGGGTGTATTAATGTAGTGTGTGTGTGTGTGGGCGGTGTATTAATGTAGTGTGTGTGTGGGGTGTATTAATGTAGTGTGTGTCTGTGGGGGGTTGTATTAATATAGTGTTTGTGTGAGGGGGTGTATTAATGTAGTGTGTGTGTGGGGGGTGTATTAATATAGTAGTGTGGGGGTGTATTAATGTTGTGTGTTTGTGTGGGGGTTGTATTAATGTAGTGTATGTGGGGGGGGTGTATTAATGTAGTGTGTGTGTCTGGGGGGGTGTATTAATTTAGTGTGTGTGTGTGGGGTGTATTAATGTAGTGTGTGTGTGTGGGGTGTATTAATGTAGTAGTGTGTGTGTCTGGGGGTTTATTAATGTAGAGTGTGTGTGTGTGTGTGTGGGGGTCTATTAATGTAGTGTGTGTGTGGGAGGTGTATTAATGTAGTGTGTGTGTGTGGGGGTATATTAATATAGTATTGTGTGTGTGTGTTTGTGTGGGGTGCATTCATGTAGTAATGTGGGGTTTGTATTAATGTAGTGTGTGTGGGGGGGATGTATTAATGTAGTGTGTGTGGGGGGGGTGTATTAATGTAGTGTGTGTGTGGGGTGTATTAATGTAGTGTGTGTGTGGGGGGGTGTATTAATGTAATGTGTGTGTGTGTGTGTGTGTGTGGGTTGAATTAATGTAGTGTGTGGGGGGTTGTATTAATGTAGTGTGTGTGTGTGGGGGGTGTATTAATGTAGTGTGCATGTGGGGGGGTGTATTAATGTAGTGTGTGTTTGTGTGGGGTGTATTCATGTAGTAATGTGGGGGGGTGTATTAATGTAGTGTGTGTGTGGGGTGTATTAATGTAGTAATGTGGGGGGTGTATTAATGTAGTATGTGTGGGGTGTATTAATATAGTAGTGTGTGGTGGGTGTATTAATGTAGTGTGTGTGTGGGGGGAGTATTAATGTAGTGTGTGTGTGTGGGCGGTGTATTAATGTACTGTGTGTTTGGGGTGTATTTATATAGTGTGTGTGTGTGGGGGGTTTATTAATGTAGTGTGTGTGTGGGGGTGTATTAATGTAGTGTGTGTGTGGGGCTGTATTAATGTAGTGTGTGTGTGGGGTGTATTAATGTAGTGTGTGTGTGGGGGGTGTATTGATGTAGTGTGTGTGTGTGGGGTGTATTAATGTAGTAGTGTGGGGGGTGTATTAATGTAGTGTGTGTATTAATGTAATGTGTGGGGGGGTGTATTAATGTAGTGTTGGGGGGGTCTATTAATGTAGTGTGTGTGGGGTGTATTAATGTAGCAGTGTGTGGGGTGTATTAATGTAGTGTGCGTGTGGGGTGTATTAATGTAGTGTGTGTGTGGGTGGTGTATTAATGTAGTGTGTGTGTGGGGGGTGTATTAATGTAGTGTGTGTGTGGTGGGTGTGTATTCATGTAGTAATGTGGGGGTTGTATTAATGTAGTGTGTGTGTGTGGTGTATTAATGTAGTGTATGTGTGTGTGTGTGAGGGGGTGTATTAATGTAGTAGTGTATGTGTGGGGTTGTATTAATGTAGTGTGTTTGGGGTATATTAATGTAGTGTGTGTGGGGGGATGTATTAATGTAATGTGTGTGTGGGGGGTGTATTAATGTAGTGTGCGTGTGGGGGGAGTATCAATGTAGTGTGTGTGTGGGGTGTATTAATGTGTGTGTGGGGGGTTGTATTAATGTAGTGTGTGTGTGTGGGGTGTATTAATGTAGTAGTGTGTGGGGGGTGTATTAATGTAGTGTGTGTGTGTGGGGGGGTTGTATTAATGTAGTGTGTGTGTGGGCGGTGTATTAATTTAGTGTGTGTGTGGGGTGTATTAATGTAGTGTGTGTGTGGGGGGTTGTATTAATGTAGTGTGTGTGTGAGGGGGTGTATTAATGTAGTGTGTGTGTGGGGGGTGTATTAATGTAGTAGTGTGGGGGGTGTATTAATGTTGTGTGTTTGTGTGGGGGTTGTATTAATGTAGTGTATGTGGGGGGGTTGTATTAATGTGTGTGTGTCTGGGGGGGGTGTATTAATGTGTGTGTGTGTGTGGGGTGTATTAATGTAGTGTGTGTGTGTGGGGTGTATTAATGTAGTGGTGTGTGTGTGGGGGGTTTATTAATGTAGAGTGTGTGTGTGTGGGGGTATATTAATGTAGTATTGTGTGTGTGTGCTTGTGTGGGGTGCATTCATGTAGTAATGTGGGGTTTGTATTAATATAGTGTGTGTGTGGGGTATATTAATGTAGTGTGTGTGTGGGGGGATCTATTAATGTAGTGTGTGTGGGGGGGGGTGTATTAATGTAGTGTGTGTGTGGGGTGTATTAATGTAGTGTGTGTGTGGGGGGGTGTATTAATGTAATGTGTGTGTGTGTGTGTGTGTGGGGGGGGTGTATTAATGTAGTGTGTGGGGGGTTGTATTAATGTAGTTTGTGTGTGTGGGGGGTGTATTAAAGTAGTGTGCGTGTGGGGGGTTGTATTAAAGTAGTGTGTGTTTGTGTGGGGTGTATTCATGTAGTAAGGTGGGGGGGTGTATTAATGTAGTGTGTGTGTGTGGAGTGTATTAATGTAGTGTGTGTCTGGGGGGTTTATTAATGTAGTGTGTGTGTGTGGTGGGGGTGTATTAATGTAGTGTGTGTGTGTGGGGGGTGTATTAATGTAGTGTGTGTGTGTGGGGTGTATTAATGTAGTAGTGTGGGGGGTGTATTAATGTAGTGTGTGTATTAATATAGTGTGTGTGGGGGTGTATTAATGTAGTGTGCATGGGGGGGTGTATTAATGTAGTGTGTGTGGGGTGTATTAATGTAGTAGAGTGGGGGTTGTATTAATGTAGTGTGTGTGTGTGGGGTGTACTAATGTAGTGTGTTTGTGTGTGGGGGTGTATTAATGTATGTGTGTGGGGTGTTTTAATGTAGTAGTGTGTGTGGGGTGTATTAATGTAGTGTGTGTGTGGGGGGTGTATTCATGTAGTAGTGTGGGGTATATTAATGTAGTGTGTGTGTGGGGGGTGTATTAATGTAGTGTGTGTGTTTGTGTGGGGTGTATTCATGTAGTAATGTGGGGGTTGTATTAATGTAGTGTGTGTGGGGGGGTGTATTAATGTAGTGTGTTTGTGGGGGGTGTATTAATGTAGTGTGTGTGTGGGGGGTGTATTAATGTAATGTGTGTGTGGTGTGTATTAATGTAGTGTGTGGGGGGTTGTATTAATGTAGTGTGTGTGTGTGTGTGTGGGGTGTATTAATGTAGTGTGTGTGTGGGGATGTGTATTATTGTAGTGTGTGTGTGTTTGTGTGGGGTGTATTCATGCAGTAATGTGGGGGGTGTATTAATGTGGTGTGTGTGGGGGGGTGTATTAATGTAGTGTGTGTGTGGGGGGTGTATTAATGTAGTAGTGTGTGTGGGGTGTATTAATGTAGTAGTTTGTGGGGGGTGTAATAATGTAGTAGTGTGGGGGTGTATTAATATAGTGTGTGGTGGGGGGTGTATTAATGTAGTGTGTGTGTTTGTGTGGGGTGTATTCATGTAGTAATGTGGGGGTTGTATTAATGTAGTGTGTGTGTGTGGGGTGTATTAATGTAGTTTATGTGTGTGTGTGTGAGGGGGGTGTATTAATGTAGTAGTGTGTGTGTGGTTGTATTAATGTAGTGTGTTTGGGTTATATTAATGTAGTGTGTGTGGGGGGATGTATTAATGTAATGTGTGTGTGGGGGGTGTATTAATGTAGTGTGCGTGTGGGGGGAGTATCAATGTAGTGTGTGTGTGGGGTGTATAATGTGTGTGTGGGGGGTTGTATTAATGTAGTGTGTGTGTGTGTGGTGTATTAATGTAGTAGTGTGTGGGGGGTGTATTAATGTAGTGTGTGTGTGTGTGGGCGGTGTATTAATGTAGTGTGTGTGTGGGGTGTATTAATGTAGTGTGTGTCTGTGGGGGGTTGTATTAATATAGTGTTTGTGTGAGGGGGTGTATTAATGTAGTGTGTGTGTGGGGGGTGTATTAATATAGTAGTGTGGGGGTGTATTAATGTTGTGTGTGGCGGGGTGTATTAATGTAGTGTGTGTGGGGTGGGTGTATTAATGTAGTGTGTGTGGGGTGTATTAATGTAGTGTGTGTCTGGGGGGGTGTATTAATGTAGTGTGTGTGTGTGTGGGGTGTATTAATGTAGTGTTTGGGGTGTTGTATTAATTTAGTGTGTGTGTGTGTGGGGGGGGGTGTATTAATGTAGTGTGTGTGTGGGGGGGTGTATTAATGTAGTTTGTGTGTGGCGTGTATTAATGTAGTGTGTGTATGTGTGTGTGGGTGTATTAATGTAGTGTGTGTGGGGTGTATTAATGTAGTAGTGGGTGGGGGATGTATTAATGTAGTGTGTGTGAGGGGGGGTGTATTAATGTAGTGTGTGTGTGGCGTGTATTAATGTAGTGTGTGTATGTGTGTGTGGGTGTATTAATGTAGTGTGTGTGGGGTGTATTAATGTAGTAGTGTGTGGGGGGTGTATTAATGTAGTGTGTTTGTGGGGGGTGTATTAATGTAGTGTGTGTGCGTGGAGTATTAATGTAGTGTGTGTGTGTGGAGTGTATTAATGTAGTGTGTGTCTGGGGGGTTTATTAATGTAGTGTGTGTGTGTGGTGGGGGTGTATTAATGTAGTGTGTGTGTGTGGGGGGTGTATTAATGTAGTGTGTGTGTGTGGGGTGTATTAATGTAGTAGTGTGGGGGGTGTATTAATGTAGTGTGTGTATTAATATAGTGTGTGTGGGGGTGTATTAATGTAGTGTGCATGGGGGGGTGTATTAATGTAGTGTGTGTGGGGTGTATTAATGTAGTAGAGTGGGGGTTGTATTAATGTAGTGTGTGTGTGTGGGGTGTACTAATGTAGTGTGTTTGTGTGTGTGGGTGTATTAATGTAGTGTGTGTGGGGTGTTTTAATGTAGTAGTGTGTGTGGGGTGTATTAATGTAGTGTGTGTGTGGGGGTGTATTCATGTAGTAGTGTGGGGTATATTAATGTAGTGTGTGTGTGGGGGGTGTATTAATGTAGTGTGTGTGTTTGTGTGGGGTGTATTCATGTAGTAATGTGGGGGTTGTATTAATGTAGTGTGTGTGGGGGGGTGTATTAATGTAGTGTGTTTGTGGGGGGTGTATTAATGTAGTGTGTGTGTGGGGGGTGTATTAATGTAATGTGTGTGTGGTGTGTATTAATGTAGTGTGTGGGGGGTTGTATTAATGTAGTGTGTGTGTGTGTGTGGGGGTGTATTAATGTAGTGTGTGTGTGGGGATGTGTATTATTGTAGTGTGTGTGTGTTTGTGTGGGGTGTATTCATGCAGTAATGTGGGGGGTGTATTAATGTGGTGTGTGTGGGGGGGTGTATTAATGTAGTGTGTGTGTGGGGGGTGTATTAATGTAGTAGTGTGTGTGGGGTGTATTAATGTAGTAGTTTGTGGGGGGTGTAATAATGTAGTAGTGTGGGGGTGTATTAATATAGTGTGTGGTGGGGGGTGTATTAATGTAGTGTGTGTGTTTGTGTGGGGTGTATTCATGTAGTAATGTGGGGGTTGTATTAATGTAGTGTGTGTGTGTGGGGTGTATTAATGTAGTTTATGTGTGTGTGTGTGAGGGGGGTGTATTAATGTAGTAGTGTGTGTGGGTTGTATTATTGTACTGTGTGTGGGGTATATTAATGTAGTGTGTGTGTGGGGGGATGTATTAATGTAGTGTGTGTGTGGGGGTGTATTAATGTAGTGTGTGTGTGGGGGGTGTATTAATGCAGTAGTGTGTGGGGGGTGTATTATTGTAGTGTGTGTGTGGGGGGTGTATTAATGTAGTAGTGTGTGGGGGGTGTATTAATGTAGTAGTGTGGGGGTATATTAATATAGTGTGTGTGGGGGTGTATTAATGTAGTTTGTGTGTTTGTGTGGGGTGTATTCATGTAGTAGTGTGTGGGGTGTATTAATGTAGTGTGTGTGTGGGGGGTGTATTAATATAGTGTGTGGGGGGGTGTATAATGTAGTGTGTGTGTGTGTTTGTGGGGTGTATTCATGTAGTAATGTGGGGGGTGTATTAATGTGGTGTGTGTGTGGGGGGGGTGTATTAATGTAGTGTGTGTGTGTGGGGTGTATTAATGTAGTGTGTGTGTGGGGTGTATTAATGTAGTGTGTGGGGGGTTGTATTAATGTAGTGTATGTGTGTATTGGGGGTGTATTAATGTAGTGTGTGTGGGGGGGTTTATTAATGTAGTGTGTGTGTGGTGGGGGTGTATTAATGTAGTGTGTGTGTGTGGGGGGTGTATTAATGTAGTGTGTGTGTGTGGGGGGGTGTATTAATGTAGTAGTGTGGGGGGTGTATTAATGTAGTGTGTGTATTAATGTAATGTGTGGGGGGGTGTATTAATGTAGTGTGTGTGGGGTGTATTAATGTAGTAGTGTGGGGTTTGTATTAATGTAGTGTGTGTGTGGGGGTGTACTAATGTAGTGTGTGTGTGTGGGGGGGTGTATTAATGTAGTGTGTGTGTGGGGGTTGTATTAATGTAGTGTGTGTGTGGGGGGAGTGTATTCATGTAGTGTGTGTGGGGGTGTATAAATGTACTGTGTGTGGGGTGTATTAATGTAGTAGTGTGTGGGGCATGTATTAATGTAGTGTGTGTGTGGGGGTTGTATTAATGTAGTGTGTGTGTGGGGTGAATTAATGTAGTGTGTGTGGGGGTGTATTAATGTAGTGTGTGTGTGGGGGGTGTATTAATGTAGTGTTTGTGTGGGGTGTGTAATAATGTAGTAGTGTGGGGGTGTATTAATATAGTGTGTGTGTGGGAGGGGTGTATTCATGTAGTGTGTGTGGGGGTGTATTAATGTTGTGTGTGTGTTTGTGTGGGGTGTATTCATGTAGTAATGTGGGGGTTGTATTAATGTATTGTGTGTATGGGGTGTATTAATGTAGTGTATGTGTGTGTGTGAGGGGGGTATATTAATGTAGTAGTGTGTGTGTGGGGTTGTATTAATGTACTGTGTGTGGGGTATATTAATGTAGTGTGTGTGTGGGGATGTATTAATGTAGTGTGTGTGGGGGTGTATTAAAGTAGTGTGTGTGTGGGGGGTGTATTAATGTTGTGTGTTTGTGTGGGGGGTGTATTAATGTAGTGTGTGGAGGGGGTGTATTAATGTAGTGTGTGTGTGTGTGGGGGGTGTATTAATGTAGTGTGTGTGTGTGGGGTGTATTAATGTAGTAGTGTGGGGATGTATTAATGTAGTGTGTGTGGGGGGTGTATTAATGTAGTGTGTGTGTGGCGGTGTATTAATGTAGTGTGTGTGTGTGTGTGGGGGGGTTTATTAATGTAGTGTGTGTGGGGGGGGTGTATTAATGTAGTGTGTGTGTGTGTGGTGTATTAATGTAGTGTGTGTGTGGGGGGTGTATTGATGTAGTAGTGTGGGGGGTGTATTAATGTAGTGTGTGTATTAATGTAATGTTTGGGGGGGTGTATTAATGTAGTGTTTGGGGGGGTCTATTAATGTAGTGTGTGTGGGGTGTATTAATGTAGTAGTGTGTGGGGTGTATTAATGTAGTGTGTGTGTGGGGGGTATTAATGTAGTGTGTGTGTGGGGGGTGTGTATTCATGTAGTAATGTGGGGGTTGTATTAATGTAGTGTGTGTGTGTGGTGTATTAATGTAGTGTATGTGTGTGTGTGTGAGGGGGGTGTATTAATGTAGTAGTGTGTGTGTGTGGTTGTATTAATGTAGTGTGTTTGGGTTATATTAATGTAGTGTGTGTGGGGGGATGTATTAATGTAATGTGTGTGTGGGGGGTGTATTAATGTAGTGTGCGTGTGGGGGGAGTATCAATGTAGTGTGTGTGTGGGGTGTATTAATGTGTGTGTGGGGGTTGTATTAATGTAGTGTGTGTGTGTGTGGTGTATTAATGTAGTAGTGTGTGGGGGGTGTATTAATGTAGTGTGTGTGTGTGTGGGCGGTGTATTAATGTAGTGTGTGTGTGGGGTGTATTAATGTAGTGTGTGTCTGTGGGGGGTTGTATTAATATAGTGTTTGTGTGAGGGGGTGTATTAATGTAGTGTGTGTGTGGGGGGTGTATTAATATAGTAGTGTGGGGGTGAATTAATGTTGTGTGTTTGTGTGGGGGTTGTATTAATGTAGTGTATGTGGGGGGGGTGTATTAATGTAGTGTGTGTGTCTGGGGGGGGTGTATTAATTTAGTGTGTGTGTGTGGGGTGTATTAATGTAGTGTGTGTGTGTGGGGTGTATTAATGTAGTAGTGTGTGTGTCTGGGGGTTTATTAATGTAGAGTGTGTGTGTGTGTGTGTGGGGGTCTATTAATGTAGTGTGTGTGTGGGAGGTGTATTAATGTAGTGTGTGTGTGTGGGGGTATATTAATATAGTATTGTGTGTGTGTGTTTGTGTGGGGTGCATTCATGTAGTAATGTGGGGTTTGTATTAATGTAGTGTGTGTGGGGGGGATGTATTAATGTAGTGTGTGTGGGGGGGGTGTATTAATGTAGTGTGTGTGTGGGGTGTATTAATGTAGTGTGTGTGTGGGGGGGTGTATTAATGTAATGTGTGTGTGTGTGTGTGTGTGGGTTGAATTAATGTAGTGTGTGGGGGGTTGTATTAATGTAGTGTGTGTGTGTGGGGGTGTATTAATGTAGTGTGCATGTGGGGGGGTGTATTAATGTAGTGTGTGTTTGTGTGGGGTGTATTCATGTAGTAATGTGGGGGGGTGTATTAATGTAGTGTGTGTGTGGGGTGTATTAATGTAGTAATGTGGGGGGTGTATTAATGTAGTATGTGTGGGGTGTATTAATATAGTAGTGTGTGGTGGGTGTATTAATGTAGTGTGTGTGTGGGGGAGTATTAATGTAGTGTGTGTGTGTGGGCGGTGTATTAATGTACTGTGTGTTTGGGGTGTATTTATATAGTGTGTGTGTGGGGGGGGTTTATTAATGTAGTGTGTGTGTGGGGGTGTATTAATGTAGTGTGTGTGTGGGGCTGTATTAATGTAGTGTGTGTGTGGGGTGTATTAATGTAGTGTGTGTGTGGGGGTGTATTGATGTAGTGTGTGTGTGGGGTGTATTAATGTAGTAGTGTGGGGGGTGTATTAATGTAGTGTGTGTATTAATGTAATGTGTGGGGGGGTGTATTAATGTAGTGTTGGGGGGGTCTATTAATGTAGTGTGTGTGGGGTGTATTAATGTAGCAGTGTGTGGGGTGTATTAATGTAGTGTGCGTGTGGGGTGTATTAATGTAGTGTGTGTGTGGGTGGTGTATTAATGTAGTGTGTGTGTGGGGGGTGTATTAATGTAGTGTGTGTGTGGTGGGTGTGTATTCATGTAGTAATGTGGGGGTTGTATTAATGTAGTGTGTGTGTGTGGTGTATTAATGTAGTGTATGTGTGTGTGTGTGAGGGGGTGTATTAATGTAGTAGTGTATGTGTGGGGTTGTATTAATGTAGTGTGTTTGGGGTATATTAATGTAGTGTGTGTGGGGGGATGTATTAATGTAATGTGTGTGTGGGGGGTGTATTAATGTAGTGTGCGTGTGGGGGAGTATCAATATAGTGTGTGTGTGGGGTGTATTAATGTGTGTGCAATATAGTGTGTGTGTGGGGTGTATTAATGTGTGTGTGGGGGGTTGTATTAATGTAGTGTGTGTGTGTGGGGTGTATTAATGTAGTAGTGTGTGGGGGGTGTATTAATGTAGTGTGTGTGTGTGGGGGGGTTGTATTAATGTAGTGTGTGTGTGGGCGGTGTATTAATTTAGTGTGTGTGTGGGGTGTATTAATGTAGTGTGTGTGTGGGGGGTTGTATTAATGTAGTGTGTGTGTGAGGGGGTGTATTAATGTAGTGTGTGTGTGGGGGGTGTATTAATGTAGTAGTGTGGGGGGTGTATTAATGTTGTGTGTTTGTGTGGGGGTTGTATTAATGTAGTGTATGTGGGGGGGTTGTATTAATGTGTGTGTGTCTGGGGGGGGTGTATTAATGTGTGTGTGTGTGTGGGGTGTATTAATGTAGTGTGTGTGTGTGGGGTGTATTAATGTAGTGGTGTGTGTGTGGGGGGTTTATTAATGTAGAGTGTGTGTGTGTGGGGGTATATTAATGTAGTATTGTGTGTGTGTGCTTGTGTGGGGTGCATTCATGTAGTAATGTGGGGTTTGTATTAATATAGTGTGTGTGTGGGGTATATTAATGTAGTGTGTGTGGGGGGGTGTATTAATGTAGTGTGTGTGTGGGGTGTATTAATGTAGTGTGTGTGTGGGGGGGTGTATTAATGTAATGTGTGTGTGTGTGTGTGTGTGTGGGGGGTGTATTAATGTAGTGTGTGGGGGGTTGTATTAATGTAGTTTGTGTGTGTGGGGGGTGTATTAAAGTAGTGTGCGTGTGGGGGGTTGTATTAAAGTAGTGTGTGTTTGTGTGGGGTGTATTCATGTAGTAAGGTGGGGGATTGTATTAATGTAGTGTGTGTGTGTGGGGTGTATTAATGTAGTAATGTGGGGGGTGTATTAATGTAGTGTGTGTGGGGTGTATTAATGTAGTAGTGTGTGGTGGGTGTATTAATGTAGTGTGTGTGTGGGGGGAGTATTAATGTAGTGTGTGTGTGTGGGCGGTGTATTAATGTAGTGTGTGTGTGGGGTGTATTAATGTAGTAGTGGGGGGGGTGTATTAATGTAGTGTGTGTATTAATGTAATGTGTGGGGCGGTGTATTAATGTAGTGTGTGGGGGGGTCTATTAATGTAGTGTGTGTGGGGTGTATTAATGTAGTAGTGTGTGGGGGGTGTATTAATGTAGTGTGTGTGTGGGGGTTGTATTAATGTAGTGTGTGTGGTGTGTATTAATGTAGTGTGTGTGTGTGGGGTGTATTAATGTAGTGTGTGTGTGGGGGGGTTTATTAATGTAGTGTGTGTGTGGGGGGGTGTATTAATGTAGTGTGTGTGTGGTGTGTATTAATGTAGTGTGTGTGTGTGGGGTGTATTAATGTAGTGTGTGTGAGGGGGGTTTATTAATGTAGTGTGTGTGGGGGGGTGTATTAATGTAGTGTGTGTGTGGGGGTTGTATTAATGTAGTGTGTGTGTGTGGGGGGTGTATTAATGTAGTAGTGTGGGGGGTGTATTAATGTAGTGTGTGTGTGTGGGGTGTATTAATGTAGTAGTGTGGGGGGTGTATTAATGTAGTGTGTGTGTGGGGTGTATTAATGTAGTGTGCGTGTGGGGGGTGTATTAATGTAATGTGTGTGTGTGTGTGTGTGTGTGTGGGGTGTATTAATGTAGTGTGTGGGGGGTTGTATTAATGTAGTGTGTGTGTGTGGGGGGTGTATTAATGTAGTGTGCGTGTGGGGGGGTGTATTAATGTAGTGTGTGTTTGTGTGGGGTGTATTCATGTAGTAATGTGGGGGGGTGTATTAATGTAGTGTGTGTGTGTGGGGTGTATTAATGTAGTGTGTGTGGGGTGTATTAATGTAGTAGTGTGTGGTGGGTGTATTAATGTAGTGTGTGTGTGGGGGGAGTATTAATGTAGTGTGTGTGTGTGGGCGGTGTATTAATGTAGTGTGTGTGTGGGGTGTATTAATATAGTGTGTGTGTGTGGGGGGTTTATTAATGTAGTGTGTGTGTGGGGGGTGTATTAATGTAGTGTGTGTGTGGGGCTGTATTAATGTAGTGTGTGTGTGGGGTGTATTAATGTAGTGTGTGTGTGGCGGGTGTATTGATGTAGTGTGTGTGTGGGGTGTATTAATGTAGTAGTGTGGGGGGTGTATTAATGCAGTGTGTGTATTAATGTAATGTGTGGGGGGGTGTATTAATGTAGTGTGTGGGGGGGGTCTATTAATGTAGTGTGTGTGGGGTGTATTAATGTAGTAGTGTGTGGGGGGTGTATTAATGTAGTGTGTGTGTGGGGGTTGTATTAATGTAGTGTGTGTGGTGTGTATTAATGTAGTGTGTGTGTGTGTGTGTGGGGTGTATTAATGTAGTGTGTGTGTGGGGGGGTTTATTAATGTAGTGTGTGTGTGGGGGGGTGTATTAATGTAGTGTGTGTGTGGTGTGTATTAATGTAGTGTGTGTGTGTGGGGTGTATTAATGTAGTGTGTGTGAGGGGGGTTTATTAATGTAGTGTGTGGGGGGGTGTATTAATGTAGTGTGTGTGTGGGGGTTGTATTAATGTAGTGTGTGCGTGTGTGGGGTGTATTAATGTAGTAGTGTGGGGGGTGTATTAATGTAGTGTGTGTGTGTGGGGTGTATTAATGTAGTAGTGTGGGGGGTGTATTAATGTATTGTCTGTATTAATGTAATGTGTGGGGGGGTGTATTAATGTAGTGTGTGGGGGGTCTATTAATGTAGTGTGTGTGGGGTGTATTAATGTAGTAGTGTGTGGGGGGTGTATTAATGTAGTGTGTGTGTGGGGGTTGTATTAATGTAGTGTGTGTGGTGTTTATTAATGTAGTGTGTGTGTGTGGGGTGTATTAATGTAGTGTGTGTGTGGGGGGGTTTATTAATGTAGTGTGTGTGTGGGGGGGTGTATTAATGTAGTGTGTGTGTGGTGTGTATTAACGTAGTGTGTGTGTGTGGGGTGTATTAATGTAGTGTGTGTGAGGGGGGTTTATTAATGTAGTGTGTGTGGGGGGGTGTATTAATGTAGTGTGTGTGTGGGGGTTGTATTAATGTAGTGTGTGTGTGTGTGGGGTGTATTAATGTAGTAGTGTGGGGGGTGTATTAATGTAGTGTGTGTGTGTGGGGTGTATTAATGTAGTGTGTGTGTGGGGGGGTGTATTAATGTAGTGTGTGTGTGGGGGGGTGTATTAATGTAGTGTGTGTGTGGTGTGTATTAATGTAGTGTGTGTGTGGTGTGTATTAATGTAGTGTGTGAGGGGGGTTTATTAATGTAGTGTGTGTTGGGGGGGTGTATTAATGTAGAGTGTGTGTGGGGGTTGTATTAATGTAGTGTGTGTGTGTGTGGGGTGTATTAATGTAGTAGTGTGGGGGGTGTATTAATGTAGTGTGTGTGTGTGGGGTGTATTAATATAGTAGTGTGGGGGGTGTATTAATGTAGTGTGTGTGTGGGGTGTATTAATGTAGTGTGTGTGTGGGGGGTGTATTAATGTAATGTGTGTGTGTGTGTGGGGTGTATTAATGTAGTGTGTGGGGGGTTGTATTAATGTAGTGTGTGTGTGTGGGGGGTGTATTAATGTAGTGTGCGTGTGGGGGGGTGTATTAATGTAGTGTGTGTTTGTGTGGGGTGTATTCATGTAGTAATGTGGGGGGGTGTATTAATGTAGTGTGTGTGTGTGGGGTGTATTAATGTAGTGTGTGTGGGGTGTATTAATGTAGTAGTGTGTGGTGGGTGTATTAATGTAGTGTGTGTGTGGGGGGAGTATTAATGTAGTGTGTGTGTGTGGGCGGTGTATTAATGTAGTGTGTGTGTGGGGTGTATTAATATAGTGTGTGTGTGTGTGGGGTTTATTAATGTAGTGTGTGTGTGGGGGGTGTATTAATGTAGTGTGTGTGTGGGGCTGTATTAATGTAGTGTGTGTGTGGGGTGTATTAATGTAGTGTGTGTGTGGCGGGTGTATTGATGTAGTGTGTGTGTGGGGTGTATTAATGTAGTAGTGTGGGGGGTGTATTAATGTAGTGTGTGTATTAATGTAATGTGTGGGGGGGTGTATTAATGTAGTGTGTGGGGGGGGTCTATTAATGTAGTGTGTGTGGGGTGTATTAATGTAGTAGTGTGTGGGGGGTGTATTAATGTAGTGTGTGTGTGGGGGTTGTATTAATGTAGTGTGTGTGGTGTGTATTAATGTAGTGTGTGTGTGTGGGGTGTATTAATGTAGTGTGTGTGTGGGGGGGTTTATTAATGTAGTGTGTGTGTGGGGGGGTGTATTAATGTAGTGTGTGTGGGGTGGTTGTATTAATATAGTGTGTGCGTGTGTGGGGTGTATTAATGTAGTAGTGTGGGGGGTATATTAATGTAGTGTGTGGGTGTGGGGTGTATTAATGTAGTAGTGTGGGGATGTATTAATGTAGTGTGTGTGGGGGGTGTATTAATGTAGTGTGTGTGTGGCGGTGTATTAATGTAGTGTGTGTGTGTGTGTGTGGGGGTTTATTAATGTAGTGTGTGTGTGGGGGGGGTGTATTAATGTAGTGTGTGTGTGTGTGTGTGTGTGGGGTGTATTAATGTAGTGTGTGTGTGGGGGGTGTATTGATGTAGTAGTGTGGGGGGTGTATTAATGTAGTGTGTGTATTAATGTAATGTTTGGGGGGGTGTATTAATGTAGTGTGTGGGGGGGTCTATTAATGTAGTGTGTGTGGGGTGTATTAATGTAGTAGTGTGTGGGGTGTATTAATGTAGTGTATGTGTGGGGTGTATTAATGTAGTGTGTGTGTGGGGGGTGTGTATTCATGTAGTAATGTGGGGGTTGTATTAATGTAGTGTGTGTGTGTGTGGTGTATTAATGTAGTGTATGTGTGTGTGTGTGAGGGGGTGTATTAATGTAGTAGTGTGTGTGTGTGGTTGTATTAATGTAGTGTGTTTGGGTTATATTAATGTAGTGTGTGTGGGGGGATGTATTAATGTAATGTGTGTGTGGGGGTGTATTAATGTAGTGTGCGTGTGGGGGGAGTATCAATGTAGTGTGTGTGTGGGGTGTATTAATGTGTGTGTGGTGGGTTGTATTAATGTAGTGTGTGTGTGTGTGGTGTATTAATGTAGTAGTGTGTGGGGGGTGTATTAATGTAGTGTGTGTGTGTGTGGGGGGGTTGTATTAATGTAGTGTGTGTGTGGGCGGTGTATTAATGTAGTGTGTGTGTGGGGTGTATTAATGTAGTGTGTGTCTGTGGGGGGTTGTATTAATATAGTGTTTGTGTGAGGGGGTGTATTAATGTAGTGTGTGTGTGGGGGGTGTATTAATATAGTAGTGTGGGGGTGTATTAATGTTGTGTGTTTGTGTGGGGGTTGTATTAATGTAGTGTATGTGGGGGGGGTGTATTAATGTAGTGTGTGTGTCTGGGGGGGGTGTATTAATTTAGTGTGTGTGTGTGGGGTGTATTAATGTAGTGTGTGTGTGTGGGGTGTATTAATGTAGTAGTGTGTGTGTGGGGGGTTTATTAATGTAGAGTGTGTGTGTGTGTGTGTGGGGGTGTATTAATGTAGTGTGTGTGTGGGAGGTGTATTAATGTAGTGTGTGTGTGGGGGGTGTATTAATGTAGTAGTGTGGGGGGTGTATTAATGTTGTGTGTTTGTGTGGGGGTTGTATTAATGTAGTGTATGTGGGGGGGTGTATTAATGTAGTGTGTGTGTCTGGGGGGGGTGTATTAATGTGTGTGTGTGTGTGGGGTGTATTAATGTAGTGTGTGTGTGTGGGGTGTATTAATGTAGAAGTGTGTGTGTGGGGGGTTTATTAATGTAGAGTGTGTGTGTGTGTGGGGGTATATTAATGTAGTATTGTGTGTGTGTGTTTGTGTGGGGTGCATTCATGTAGTAATGTGGGGTTTGTATTAATATAGTGTGTGTGTGGGGTATATTAATGTAGTGTGTGTGTGGGGGATCTATTAATGTAGTGTGTGTGGGGGTGTATTAATGTAGTGTGTGTGTGGGGTGTAATAATGTAGTGTGTGTGTGGGGGGGTGTATTAATGTAATGTGTGTGTGTGTGTGTGTGTGTGGGGTGTATTAATGTAGTATGTGGGGGGTTGTATTAATGTAGTGTGTGTGTGGGGGGGTGTATTAAAGTAGTGTGCGTGTGGGGGGGTGTATTAAAGTAGTGTGTGTTTGTGTGGGGTGTATTCATGTAGTAATGTGGGGGGGTGTATTAATGTAGTGTGTGTGTGTGGGGTGTATTAATGTAGTAATGTGGGGGGTGTATTAATGTAGTGTGTGTGGGGTGTATTAATGAAGTAGTGTGTGGTGGGTGTATTAATGTAGTGTGTGTGTGGGGGGAGTATTAATGTAGTGTGTGTGTGTGGGCGGTTTATTAATGTAGTGTGTGTGTGGGGTGTATTAATGTAGTAGTGTGGGGGGTGTATTAATGTAGTGTGTGTATTAATGTAATGTGTGGGGGGGTGTATTAATGTAGTGTGTGGGGGGGTCTATTAATGTAGTGTGTGTGGGGTGTATTAATGTAGTAGTGTGTGGGGGGTGTATTAATGTAGTGTGTGTGTGGGGGTTGTATTAATGTAGTGTGTGGTGTGTATTAATGTAGTGTGTGTGTGTGGGGTGTATTAATGTAGTGTGTGTGTGGGGGGGTTTATTAATGTAGTGTGTGTGTGGGGGGGTGTATTAATGTAGTGTGTGTGTGGTGTGTATTAATGTAGTGTGTGTGTGTGGGGTGTATTAATGTAGTGTGTGTGAGGGGGGTTTATTAATGTAGTGTGTGTGGGGGGGTGTATTAATGTAGTGTGTGTGTGGGGGTTGTATTAATGTAGTGTGTGTGTGTGTGGGGTGTATTAATGTAGTAGTGTGGGGGGTGTATTAATGTAGTGTGTGTGTGTGTGGGGTGTATTAATGTAGTGTGTGTGTGTGGGGGTTTATTAATGTAGTGTGTGTGTGGGGGGGTGTATTAATGTAGTGTGTGTGTGGTGTGTATTAATGTAGTGTGTGTGTGGTGTGTATTAATGTACTGTGTGAGGGGGGTTTATTAATGTAGTGTGTGTGGGGGGGTGTATTAATGTAGTGTGTGTGTGGGGGTTGTATTAATGTAGTGTGTGTGTGTGTGGGGTGTATTAATGTAGTAGTGTGGGGGGTGTATTAATGTAGTGTGTGTGTGTGGGGTGTATTAATGTAGTAGTGTGGGGGGTGTATTAATGTAGTGTGTGTGTGGGGTGTATTAATGTAGTGTGTGTGTGGGGGGTGTATTAATGTAATGTGTGTGTGTGTGTGTGTGTGTGTGTCTGTGTGTGTGTGGGGTGTATTAATGTAGTGTGTGGGGGGTTGTATTAATGTAGTGTGTGTGTGTGGGGGGTGTATTAATTTAGTGTGCGTGTGGGGGGGTGTATTAATGTAGTGTGTGTTTGTGTGGGGTGTATTCATGTAGTAATGAGGGGGGGGGAAATAATGTAGTGTGTGTGTGTGGGGTGTATTAATGTAGTGTGTGTGGGGTGTATTAATGTAGTAGTGTGTGGTGGGTGTATTAATGTAGTGTGTGTGTGGGGGGAGTATTAATGTAGTGTGTGTGTGTGGGCGGTGTATTAATGTAGTGTGTGTGTGGGGTGTATTAATATAGTGTGTGTGTGTGGGGGGTTTATTAATGTAGTGTGTGTGTGGGGGGTGTATTAATGTAGTGTGTGTGTGGGGCTGTATTAATGTAGTGTGTGTGTGGGGTGTATTAATGTAGTGTGTGTGTGGCGGGTGTATTGATGTAGTGTGTGTGTGGGGTGTATTAATGTAGTAGTGTGGGGGGTGTATTAATGTAGTGTGTGTATTAATGTAATGTGTGGGGGGGTGTATTAATGTAGTGTGTGGGGGGGGGTCTATTAATGTAGTGTGTGTGGGGTGTATTAATGTATTAGTGTGTGGGGGGTGTATTAATGTAGTGTGTGTGTGGGGGTTGTATTAATGTAGTGTGTGTGGTGTGTATTAATGTAGTGTGTGTGTGTGGGGTGTATTAATGTAGTGTGTGTGTGGGGGGGTTTATTAATGTAGTGTGTGTGTGGGGGGGTGTATTAATGTAGTGTGTGTGTGGTGTGTATTAATGTAGTGTGTGTGTGTGGGGTGTATTAATGTAGTGTGTGTGAGGGGGGTTTATTAATGTAGTGTGTGGGGGGGTGTATTAATGTAGTGTGTGTGTGGGGGTTGTATTAATGTAGTGTGTGCGTGTGTGGGGTGTATTAATGTAGTAGTGTGGGGGGTGTATTAATGTAGTGTCTGTATTAATGTAGTGTGTGGGGGGGTGTATTAATGTAGTGTGTGTGTGGGGGGTGTATTAATATAGTGTGTGTGTGTGGGGTGTATTAATGTAGTGTGTGGGGGGGTGTATTAATGTAGTGTGTGTGGGGTGTATTAATGTAGTAGTGTGGGGGGTGTATTAATGTAGTAGTTTGGGGGGTGTATTAATGTAGTGTGTGTGTGGGGTGTATTAATGTAGTGTATGTGTGTGTGGGGGTGTATTAATGTAGTGTGTGTGTGGGGGGGTGTATTAATGTATTGTGTGTGTTTGTGTGGGGTGTATTCATGTAGTAATATGGGGGTTGTATTAATGTAGTGTGTGTGTGTGTGTGGGGTGTATTAATGTAGTGTATGTGTGTGTGTGAGGGGGGTGTATTAATGTAGTAGTGTGTGTGTGGGGTTGTATTAATGTAGTGTGTGTGGGGTATATTAATGTAGTGTGTGTGTGTGGATGTATTAATGTAGTGTGTGTGGGGGGATGTATTAATGTAGTGTGTGTGTGGGGGTGTATTAATGTAGTGTGTGTGTGGGGGGTGTATTAATGTAGTGTGTGTGTGGGGTGTATTAATGTAGTGTGTGGGGGGTTGTATTAATGTAGTGTGTGTGGGGGGGTGTATTAATGTAGTGTGTGTGTGGGGGGGTGTATTAATATAGTGTGTGTGTGTGTGTGTGTGTTTGTGTGGGGTGTATTCATGTAGTAATGTGGGGGGTGAATTAATGTGGTGTGTGTGTGGGGGATGTATTAATGTAGTGTGTGTGTGGGTGTGTATTAATGTAGTGTGTGGGGGGTGTATTAATGTAGTGTGTGGGGGTGTATTAATGTAGTAGTGTGTGGGGGTGTATTAATGTAGTGTGTGTGTGGGGGTTGTATTAATGTAGTGTGTGTGGGGGGTGTAATAATGTAGTGTGTGTGTGGGGGGTGTATTAATGTAGTGTGTGTGTGGGGGGATGTATTAATGTAGTGTGTGTGTGGGGGTATGTATTAATGTAGTGTGTGTGTGGGGGGTGTATTAATGTAGTAGTGTGGGGGGTGTATTAATGTAGTGTGTGTGTGGGGTGTATTAATGTAGTGTGAGGGGGGGTGTATTAATGTAGTGTGTGTGGGGGGGTGTATTAATGTAGTGTGTGTGGGGTGTATTAATGTAGTAGTGTGGGGGGTATATTAATGTAGTAGTGTGTGTGTGGGGGTGTGTTAATGTAGTGTGTGTGGGGTATATTAATGTAGTGTGTGTGTGGGGGGATGTATTAACGTAGTGTGTGTGTGGGGGTATGTATTAATGTAGTGTGTGTGTAGGGGGTGTATTAATGTAGTGTGTGTGTGGGGGGTGCATTAATGTAGTGTGTGTGTGGGGGGTGTATTAATGTAGTGTGTGTGTGGGGTGTTTTAATGTCGTGTGTGGGGGTTGTATTAATGTAGTGTGTGTGGGGGTGTATTAATGTAGTGTGTGTGTGTGGGGGTGTATTAATGTAGTGTGTGTTTGTGTGGGTTGTATTCGTGTAGTAATGTGGGGGGTGTATTAATGTAGTGTGTGTGTGTGTGTGGGGTGTATTAATGTAGTGTGTGTGGGGTGTATTGATGTAGTAGTGTGTGGTGGATGTATTAATGTAGTGTGTGTGTGTGGGGTGTATTAATGTAGTGTGTGTGTGGGGGGGTGTATTAATGTAGTGTGTGTGTGGGGGGGTGTATTAATGTAGTGTGTGTGTGGGGGGTGTATTAATGTAGTGTGTGTGTGTGGTGTATTAATGTAGTGTGTGGGGGGTTGTATCAATGTAGTGTGTGTGTGTGTGGGGGGTGTATTAATGTAGTGTGTGTGAGGGGGTGTATTAATGTAATGTGTGTGTGTGTGTTTGTGTGGGGTGTATTCATGTAGTAATGTGGGGTATGTATTAATGTAGTGTGTGTGTGGGGGGTGTATTAATGTAGTGTGTGTGTGGGCGGTGTATTAATGTAGTGTGTGTGTGGGGTGTATTAATGTAGAGTGTGTGTGGGGGGGGTGTATTAATGTAGTGTGTGTGTGGGGGGTGTATTAATGTAGTGTGTGTGGGGGGGTGTATTAATGTAGTGTATGAGTGGGGTGTATTAATTTAGTACTGTGGGGGGTGTATTAATGTAGTGTGTGTGTGTGTGGGGTGTATTAATGTAGTGTGTGGGGGGGAGTATTAATGTAGTGTGTGTGTGGGGGTGTATTAATGTAGTGTGTGTGGGGTGTATTAATGTAGTAGTGCGGGGGGTATATTAATGTAGTGTGTGTGGGGGGGTGTATTAATGTAGTGTATGAGTGGGGTGTATTAATTTAGTACTGTGGGGGGTGTATTAATGTAGTGTGTGTGTGTGTGGGGTGTATTAATGTAGTGTGTGGGGGGAGTATTAATGTAGTGTGTGTGTGGGGTGTATTAATGTAGTAGTGCGGGGGGTATATTAATGTAGTGTGTGTGGGGGGGGGTGTATTAATGTAGTGTGAGTGTGGGGGGGTGTATTAATGTAGTGTGTGTGTGGGGGGGTGTATTAATGTAGTGTGTGTGTTTGTGTGGGGTGTATTCATGTAGTAATGTGGAGGGTGTATTAATGTAGTGTGTGTGTGGGCGGTGTATTAATGTAGTGTGTGTGTGGGGTGTATTAATGTAGTGTGTGTGGGGGGTGTATTAATGTAGTGTGTGTGTGTGGGGTGTATTAATGTAGTGTGTGTGGGGGGGGTTTATTAATGTAGTGTGTGTGTTGGGTGGTGTATTAATGTAGTGTGTGTGTGGGGGGGGTGTATTAATGTAGTGTGTGTGTTTGTGTGGGGTGTATTCATGTAGTAATGTGGAGGGTGTATTAATGTAGTGAGTGGGGGGGGTGTATTAATGTAGTGTGTGTGTTTGTGTGGGGTGTATTCATGTAGTAATGTGGGGGTTGTATTAATGTAGTGTGTGTGTGTGTGTGGGGTGTATTAATGTAGTGTATGTGTGTGTGTGAGGGGTGTGTATTAATGTAGTAGTGTGTGTGTGGGGTTGTATTAATGTAGTGTGTGTGGGGTATATTAATGTAGTGTGTGTGTGTGTGTGTTTGTGTGGGGTGTATTCATGTAGTAATGTGGGGGGTGTATTAATGTGGTGTGTGTGTGTGGGGGGTGTATTAATGTAGTGTGTGTGTGGGGGTGTATTAATGTAGTGTGTGTGGGGTGTATTAATGTAGTAGTGTGTGGGGGGTGTATTAATGTAGTGTGTGTGTGGGGGTTGTATTAATGTAGTGTGTGTGTGGGCGGTGTATTAATGTAGTGTGTGTGTGGGGTGTATTAATGTAGTGTGTGTGTGTGGGGTGTATTAATGTAGTGTGTGTTTGTGTGGGGTGTATTCATGTAGTAATGTGGGGGTATGTATTAATGTAGTGTGTGTTTGGGGGTGTATTAATGTAGTGTGTGGGGGGGTGTATTAATGTAGTGTGTGTGTGGGGGTTGTATTAATGTAGTGTGTGCGTGTGTGGGGTGTATTAATGTAGTAGTGTGGGGGGTGTATTAATGTAGTGTCTGTATTAATGTAGTGTGTGGGGGGGTGTATTAATGTAGTGTGTGTGTGGGGGGTGTATTAATATAGTGTGTGTGTGTGGGGTGTATTAATGTAGTGTGTGGGGGGGTGTATTAATGTAGTGTGTGTGGGGTGTATTAATGTAGTAGTGTGGGGGGTGTATTAATGTAGTAGTTTGGGGGGTGTATTAATGTAGTGTGTGTGTGGGGTGTATTAATGTAGTGTATGTGTGTGTGGGGGTGTATTAATGTAGTGTGTGTGTGGGGGGGTGTATTAATGTATTGTGTGTGTTTGTGTGGGGTGTATTCATGTAGTAATATGGGGGTTGTATTAATGTAGTGTGTGTGTGTGGGGTGTATTAATGTAGTGTATGTGTGTGTGTGAGGGGGGTGTATTAATGTAGTAGTGTGTGTGTGGGGTTGTATTAATGTAGTGTGTGTGGGGTATATTAACGTAGTGTGTGTGTGTGGATGTATTAATGTAGTGTGTGTGGGGGGATGTATTAATGTAGTGTGTGTGTGGGGGTGTATTAATGTAGTGTGTGTGTGGGGGGTGTATTAATGTAGTGTGTGTGTGGGGTGTATTAATGTAGTGTGTGGGGGGTTGTATTAATGTAGTGTGTGTGGGGGGGTGTATTAATGTAGTGTGTGTGTGGGGGGGTGTATTAATATAGTGTGTGTGTGTGTGTTTGTGTGGGGTGTATTCATGTAGTAATGTGGGGGGTGAATTAATGTGGTGTGTGTGTGGGGGATGTATTAATGTTGTGTGTGTGTGGGTGTGTATTAATGTAGTGTGTGGGGGGTGTATTAATGTAGTGTGTGGGGGTGTATTAATGTAGTAGTGTGTGGGGGTGTATTAATGTAGTGTGTGTATGGGGGTTGTATTAATGTAGTGTGTGTGGGGGGTGTAATAATGTAGTGTGTGTGTGGGGGGTGTATTAATGTAGTGTGTGTGTGGGGGGATGTATTAATGTAGTGTGTGTGTGGGGGGTGTATTAATGTAGTAGTGTGGGGGGTGTATTAATGTAGTGTGTGTGTGGGGTGTATTAATGTAGTGTGAGGGGGGGTGTATTAATGTAGTGTGTGTGGGGGGGTGTATTAATGTAGTGTGTGTGGGGTGTATTAATGTAGTAGTGTGGGGGGTATATTAATGTAGTAGTGTGTGTGTGGGGGTGTGTTAATGTAGTGTGTGTGGGGTATATTAATGTAGTGTGTGTGTGGGGGGATGTATTAACGTAGTGTGTGTGTGGGGGTATGTATTAATGTAGTGTGTGTGTAGGGGGTGTATTAATGTAGTGTGTGTGTGGGGGGTGCATTAATGTAGTGTGTGTGTGGGGGGTGTATTAATGTAGTGTGTGTGTGGGGTGTTTTAATGTCGTGTGTGGGTGTTGTATTAATGTAGTGTGTGTGTGGGGGTGTATTAATGTAGTGTGTGTGTGTGGGGGTGTATTAATGTAGTGTGTGTTTGTGTGGGTTGTATTCGTGTAGTAATGTGGGGGGTGTATTAATGTAGTGTGTGTGTGTGTGGGGGGTGTATTAATGTAGTGTGTGTGGGGTGTATTGATGTAGTAGTGTGTGGTGGATGTATTAATGTAGTGTGTGTGTGGGGGGTGTATTAATGTAGTGTGTGTGTGGGGGGGTGTATTAATGTAGTGTGTGTGTGGGGGGGTGTATTAATGTAGTGTGTGTGGGGGGGTGTATTAATGTAGTGTGTGTGTGTGGTGTATTAATGTAGTGTGTGGGGGGTTGTATTAATGTAGTGTGTGTGTGTGGGGGGGGTGTATTAATGTAGTGTGTGTGAGGGGGTGTATTAATTTAATGTGTGTGTGTGTGTTTGTGTGGGGTGTATTCATGTAGTAATGTGGGGGGTGTATTAATGTGGTGTGTGTGTGTGTGGGGGGTGTATTAATGTAGTGTGTGTGTGGGGGTGTATTAATGTAGTGTGTGTGGGGTGTATTAATGTAGTAGTGTGTGGGGGGTGTATTAATGTAGTGTGTGTGTGGGGGTTGTATTAATGTAGTGTGTGTGTGGGCGGTGTATTAATGTAGTGTGTGTGGTGTGTATTAATGTATTGTGTGTGTGTGGGGTGTATTAATGTAGTGTGTGTGTGAGGGGGTTTATTAATGTAGTGTGTGTGTGGGGGGGTGTATTAATGTAGTGTGTGTGTGGTGTGTATTAATGTAGTGTGTGTGTGGGGGGTGTATTAATGTAGTGTGTGTTGGGGGGGTTTATTAATGTAGTGTGTGTGGGGGGGTGTATTAAAGTAGTGTGTGTGTGGGGGTTGTATTAATGTAGTGTGTGTGTGTGTGGGGTGTATTAATGTAGTAGTGTGGGGGGTGTATTAATGTAGTGTGTGTGTGTGGGGTGTATTAATGTAGTAGTGTGGGGGGTGTATTAATGTAGTGTCTGTATTAATGTAGTGTGTGGGGGGGTGTAATAATGTAGTGTGTGTGTGGGGGGGTGTATTAATATAGTGTGTGTGTGTGTGGGGTGTATTAATGTAGTGTGTGGGGGGGTGTATTAATGTAGTGTGTGTGGGGTGTATTAATGTAGTAGTGTGGGGGGTGTATTAATGTAGTAGAGTGGGGGGTGTATTAATGTAGTGTGTGTGTGGGGTGCATTAATGTAGTGTATGTGTGTGTGGGGGGTGTATTAATGTAGTGTGTGTGTGGGGGGGGTTTATTAATGTATTGTGTGTGTTTGTGTGGGGTGTATTCATGTAGTAATATGGGGGTTGTATTAATGTAGTGTGTGTGTGTGTGTGTGTGGGGTGTATTAATGTAGTGTATGTGTGTGTGTGAGGGGGGTGTATTAATGTAGTGTGTGTGTGGGGGGTGTATTAATGTAGTGTGTGTGTGGGGGGTGCATTAATGTAGTGTGTGTGTGGGGGGGTGTATTAATGTAGTGTGTGTGTGTGGGGTGTATTAATGTCGTGTGTGGGGGTTGTATTAATGTAGTGTGTGTGTGGGGGTGTATTAATGTAGTGTGTGTGTGTGGGGGTGTATTAATGTAGTGTGTGTTTGTGTGGGTTGTATTCGTGTAGTAATGTAGTGTGTGTGTGTGGGGTGTATTAATGTAGTGTGTGTGGGGTGTATTGATGTAGTAGTGTGTGGTGGATGTATTAATGTAGTGTGTGTGTGGGGGGTGTATTAATGTAGTGTGTGTGTGGGCGGTGTATTAATGTTGTGTGTGTGTGGGGTGTATTAATGTAGTAGTGTGTGTGTGGGGTTGTATTAATGTAGTGTGTGTGGTGTATATTAATGTAGTGTGTGTGTGTGTGTGGATGTATTAATGTAGTGTGTGTGTGGGGGGATGTATTAATGTAGTGTGTGTGTGGGGGGTGTATATTAATGTAGTGTGTGTGTGGGGGGGTGTAATAATATAGTGTGTGTGTGTGTTTGTGTGGGGTGTATTCATGTAGTAATGTGGGGGGTGAATTAATGTGGTGTGTGTGTTGGGGGTGTATTAATGTAGTGTGTGTGTGGGTGTGTATTAATGTAGTGTGTGTGGGATGTATTAATGTAGTGTGTGTGGGGTGTATTAATGTAGTAGTGTGTGGGGGTGTATTAATGTAGTGTGTGTGTGGGGGTTGTATTAATGTAGTGTGTGTGGGGGGTGTATTAATGTAGTGTGTGTGGGGGGGGTGTATTAATGTAGTGTGTGTGTGGGGGGATGTATTAATGTAGTGTGTGTGTGGGGGTATGTATTAATGTAGTGTGTGTGTGGGGGGTGTATTAATGTAGTGTGTGTGTGGGCGGTGTATTAATGTAGTGTGTGTGTGGGGTGTATTAATGTAGAGTGTGTGTGGGGGGGGTGTATTAATGTAGTGTGTGTGTGGGGGGTGTATTAATGTAGTGTGTGTGGGGGGGTGTATTAATGTAGTGTATGAGTGGGGTGTATTAATTTAGTACTGTGGGGGGTGTATTAATGTAGTGTGTGTGTGTGTGGGGTGTATTAATGTAGTGTGTGGGGGGGAGTATTAATGTAGTGTGTGTGTGGGGGTGTATTAATGTAGTGTGTGTGGGGTGTATTAATGTAGTAGTGCGGGGGGTATATTAATGTAGTGTGTGTGGGGGGGTGTATTAATGTAGTGTATGAGTGGGGTGTATTAATTTAGTACTGTGGGGGGTGTATTAATGTAGTGTGTGTGTGTGTGGGGTGTATTAATGTAGTGTGTGGGGGGGAGTATTAATGTAGTGTGTGTGTGGGGTGTATTAATGTAGTAGTGCGGGGGGTATATTAATGTAGTGTGTGTGGGGGGGGTGTATTAATGTAGTGTGTGTGTGGGGTGTATTAATGTAGTGTGTGTGTGGGGGGGTGTATTAATGTAGTGTGTGTGTTTGTGTGGGGTGTATTCATGTAGTAATGTGGGGGTTATATTAATGTAGTGTGTGTGTGGGGGGTGTATTAATGTAGTGTGTGTGGGGTGTATTAATGTAGTGTGTGTGGGGGGTGTATTAATGTAGTGTGTGTGTGTGTGGGGTGTATTAATGTAGTGTGTGTGGGGGGGGGTTTATTAATGTAGTGTGTGTGTGGGGGGTGTATTAATGTAGTGTGTGTGTGGGGGGGGTGTATTAATGTAGTGTGTGTGTTTGTGTGGGGTGTATTCATGTAGTAATGTGGAGGGTGTATTAATGTAGTGTGTGTGTGGGCGGTGTATTAATGTAGTGTGTGTGTGGGGTGTATTAATGTAGTGTGTGTGGGGGGTGTATTAATGTAGTGTGTGTGTGTGGGGTGTATTAATGTAGTGTGTGTGTGGGGGGTTTATTAATGTAGTGTGTGTGTTGGGTGGTGTATTAATGTAGTGTGTGTGTGTGGGGGGTGTATTAATGTAGTGTGTGTGTTTGTGTGGGGTGTATTCATGTAGTAATGTGGAGGGTATATTAATGTAGTGAGTGGGGGGGGGTGTATTAATGTAGTGTGTGTGTTTGTGTGGGGTGTATTCATGTAGTAATGTGGGGGTTGTATTAATGTAGTGTGTGTGTGTGTGTGGGGTGTATTAATGTAGTGTATGTGTGTGTGTGAGGGGTGTGTATTAATGTAGTAGTGTGTGTGTGGGGTTGTATTAATGTAGTGTGTGTGGGGTATATTAATGTAGTGTGTGTGTGTGTGTGTTTGTGTGGGGTGTATTCATGTAGTAATGTGGGGGGTGTATTAATGTGGTGTGTGTGTGTGGGGGGTGTATTAATGTAGTGTGTGTGGGGGGTGTATTAATGTAGTGTGTGTGTGGGGTGTATTAATGTAGTGTGTGGGGGGTTGTATTAATGTAGTGTGTGTGTGTGTGTGTGTGTGGGGGGGGTGTATTAATGTAGTGTGTGTGTGGCGGGGTGTATTAATGTAGTGTGTGTGTGTTGGGGTATATTAATGTAGTGTGTGTGTGAGGGGGTGTATTAATGTAGTGTGTGTGTGTGTGTTTGTGTGGGGTGTATTCATGTAGTAATGTGGGGGGTGTATTAATGTGGTGTGTGTGTGTGGGGGGGGTGTATTAATGTAGTGTGTGTGTGGGGGTGTATTAATGTAGTGTGTGTGGGGGGTGTATTAATGTAGTGTGTGTGTGGGGGTTGTATTAATGTAGTGTGTGTGTGGGCGGTGTATTAATGTAGTGTGTGTGGGGTGTATTAATGTAGTGTGTGTGTGTGGGGTGTATTAATGTAGTGTGTGTTTGTGTGGGGTGTATTCATGTAGTAATGTGGGGGTATGTATTAATGTAGTGTGTGTTTGGGGGTGTATTAATGTAGTAGTGTGGGGGGTGTATTAATGTAGTGTGTGTGTGTGGGGTGTATTAATGTAGTGTGTGTGGGGGTGTATTAATGTAGTGTGTGTGGGGGGGTGTATTAATGTAGTGTGTGTGGGGTGTATTAATGTAGTAGTGTGGGGGGTATATTAATGTAGTAGTGTGTGTGTGGGGGTGTGTTAACGTAGTGTGTGTGGGGTATATTAATGTAGTGTGTGTGTGGGGGGATGTATTAATGTAGTGTGTGTGTGGGGGTATGTATTAATGTAGTGTGTGTGTGGGGGGTGTATTAATGTAGTGTGTGTGTGGGGGTGTATTAATGTAGTGTGTGTGTGGGGGGGTGTATTAATGTAGTGTGTGTGTGTGTGTGTGTGGGGTGTATTAATGTCGTGTGTGGGGGTTGTATTAATGTAATGTGTGTGTGTGTGTGTGGGGGTGTATTAATGTAGTGTGTGTGTGTGGGGGTGTATTAATGTAGTGTGTGTTTGTGTGGGTTGTATTCGTGTAGTAATGTGGGGGATGTATTAATGTAGTGTGTGTGTGTGGGGGGTGTATTAATGTAGTGTGTGTGGGGTGTATTAATGTAGTAGTGTGTGGTGAATCTATTAATGTAGTGTGTGTGTGGGGGGTGTATTAATGTAGTGTGTGTGTGGGCAGTGTATTAATGTAGTGTGTGTGTGGGGTGTATTAATGTAGTGTGTGTGTGGGGGGGTGTAAATGTAGTGTGGGTGTGGGGGGTGTATTAATGTAGTGTGTGTGGGGGGGTGTTTTAATGTAGTGTGTGAGTGGGGTGTATTAATGTAGTAGTGTGGGGGGTGTATTAATGTAGTGTTTGTGTGGGGGGTGTATTAATGTAGTGTGTGTGGGGGTGTATTAATGTAGTGTGTGTGGGGGGTGTATTAATGTAGTGTGTGTGGCGTGTATTAATGTAGCAGTGTGGGGGGTATATTAATGTAGTGTGTGTGTGGGGGGGGCATTAATGTAGTGTGTGTGTGGGGTGTATTAATGTAGTGTGTGTGTGGGGGGGTGTATTAATGTAGTAATGTGGGGGTTATATTAATGTAGTGTGTGTGTGTGGGGTGTATTAATGTAGTGTGTGTGTGGGGGGATGTATTAATGTAGTGTGTGTGTGGGGGTATGTATTAATGTAGTGTGTGTGTGGGGGGTGTATTAATGTAGTGTGTGTGTGGGCGGTGTATTAATGTAGTGTGTGTGTGGGGTGTATTAATGTAGAGGGTGTGTGGGGGGGTGTATTAATGTAGTGTGTGTGTGGGGGGTGTATTAATGTAGTGTGTGTGGGGGGGTGTATTAATGTAGTGTATGAGTGGGGTGTATTAATTTAGTACTGTGGGGGGTGTATTAATGTAGTGTGTGTGTGTGTGGGGTGTATTAATGTAGTGTGTGGGGGGGAGTATTAATGTAGTGTGTGTGTGGGGGTGTATTAATGTAGTGTGTGTGGGGTGTATTAATGTAGTAGTGCGGGGGGTATATTAATGTAGTGTGTGTGTGGGGGGTGTATTAATGTAGTGTGTGTGTGGGGTGTATTAATGTAGTGTGTGTGTGGGGGGGTGTATTAATGTAGTGTGTGTGTTTGTGTGGGGTGTATTCATGTAGTAATGTGGGGGTTATATTAATGTAGTGTGTGTGTGGGGGGTGTATTAATGTAGTGTGTGTGTGGGGTGTATTAATGTAGTGTGTGTGGGGGGTGTATTAATGTAGTGTGTTTGTGTGGGATGTATTAATGTAGTGTGTGTGTGGGGGGGTTTATTAATGTAGTGTGTGTGTGGGGGGGTGTATTAATGTAGTGTGTGTGTGGGGGGGGTGTATTAATGTAGTGTGTGTGTTTGTGTGGGGTGGATTCATGTAGTAATGTGGAGGGTGTATTAATGTAGTGTGTGTGTGGGCGGTGTATTAATGTAGTGTGTGTGTGGGGTGTATTAATGTAGTGTGTGTGGGGGGTGTATTAATGTAGTGTGTGTGTGTGGGGTGTATTAATGTAGTGTGTGTGTGGGGGGGTTTATTAATGTAGTGTGTGTGTGGGGTGGTGTATTAATGTAGTGTGTGTGTGGGGGGGTGTATTAATGTAGTGTGTGTGTTTGTGTGGGGTGTATTCATGTAGTAATGTGGGGATTGTATTAATGTAGTGTGTGTGTGTGTGTGGGGTGTATTAATGTAGTGTATGTGTGTGTGTGAGGGGTGTGTATTAATGTAGTAGTGTGTGTGTGGGGTTGTATTAATGTAGTGTGTGTGGGGTATATTAATGAAGTGTGTGTGTGTGTGTGTGTTTGTGTGGGGTGTATTCATGTAGTAATGTGGGGGGTGTATTAATGTGGTGTGTGTGTGTGGGGGGTGTAGTAATGTAGTGTGTGTGGGGGGTGTATTAATGTAGTGTGTGTGTGGGGTGTATTAATGTAGTGTGTGGGGGGTTGTATTAATGTAGTGTGTGTGTGTGTGTGTGTGGGGGGGGTGTATTAATGTAGTGTGTGTGTGGCGGGGTGTATTAATGTAGTGTGTGTGTGGGGGGGTATATTAATGTAGTGTGTGTGTGAGGGGGTGTATTAATGTAGTGTGTGTGTGTGTGTTTGTGTGGGGTGTATTCATGTAGTAATGTGGGGGGTGTATTAATGTGGTGTGTGTGTGTGGGGGGGGTGTATTAATGTAGTGTGTGTGTGGGGGTGTATTAATGTAGTGTGTGTGGGGTGTATTAATGTAGTAGTGTGTGGGGGGTGTATTAATGTAGTGTGTGTGTGGGGGTTGTATTAATGTAGTGTGTGTGTGGGCGGTGTATTAATGTAGTGTGTGTGTGGGGTGTATTAATGTAGTGTGTGTGTGTGGGGTGTATTAATGTAGTGTGTGTTTGTGTGGGGTGTATTCATGTAGTAATGTGGGGGTATGTATTAATGTAGTGTGTGTTTGGGGGTGTATTAATGTAGTAGTGTGGGGGGTGTATTAATGTAGTGTGTGTGTGTGGGGTGTATTAATGTAGTGTGTGTGGGGGTGTATTAATGTAGTGTGTGTGGGGGGGTGTATTAATGTAGTGTGTGTGGGGTGTATTAATGTAGTAGTGTGGGGGGTATATTAATGTAGTAGTGTGTGTGTGGGGGTGTGTTAACGTAGTGTGTGTGGGGTATATTAATGTAGTGTGTGTGTGGGGGGATGTATTAATGTAGTGTGTGTGTGGGGGTACGTATTAATGTAGTGTGTGTGTGGGGGGTGTATTAATGTAGTGTGTGTGTGGGGGTGTATTAATGTAGTGTGTGTGTGGGGGGGTGTATTAATGTAGTGTGTGTGTGTGTGTGTGTGTGTGGGGTGTATTAATGTCGTGTGTGGGGGTTGTATTAATGTAATGTGTGTGTGTGTGTGTGGGGGTGTATTAATGTAGTGTGTGTGTGTGGGGGTGTATTAATGTAGTGTGTGTTTGTGTGGGTTGTATTCGTGTAGTAATGTGGGGGGTGTATTAATGTAGTGTGTGTGTGTGGGGTGTATTAATGTAGTGTGTGTGGGGTGTATTAATGTAGTAGTGTGTGGTGAATCTATTAATGTAGTGTGTGTGTGGGGGGTGTATTAATGTAGTGTGTGTGTGGGCAGTGTATTAATGTAGTGTGTGTGTGGGGTGTATTAATGTAGTGTGTGTGTGGGGTGTATTAATGTAGTGTGTGTGTGGGCAGTGTATTAATGTAGTGTGTGTGTGGGGTGTATTAATGTAGTGTGTGTGGGGGGGTGTAAATGTAGTGTGGGTGTGGGGGGTGTATTAATGTAGTGTGTGTGGGGGGGTGTATTAATGTAGTGTGTGAGTGGGGTGTATTAATGTAGTAGTGTGGGGGGTGTATTAATGTAGTGTTTGTGTGGGGGGGTGTATTAATGTAGTGTGTGGGGGGGTGTATTAATGTAGTGTGTGTGGGGGGCGTGGCCTAACTGGCAGAGTGGACAGACGTGGCTTTATACAGCTCCTGCCTTACCTGTCCTTTATAGAGAAGAGCCTGCGTCTTACCCACTTGACACATCGCTGCTCAGACACCTGTGGGAGCCCACACCACCCTGGCTCCATAGCCCGGACTATTGGAGCGATTTGAGCCCCCTGCTCGATTGAGGCCTACTTCTCCCCCTGAAGCCGCGGCCTCGAGTTTGGAGCCTCCGTGGTCCGCGGGTTGTGCCTCCGCTAACGTTGCCGCTCCTGACCCCAGCTATCTTCCGGGGTGTGCCGCTACCTTCCTCCGTGGGGATCCTCCGGTGAGTGCCTCTCCCACTCCGTCTTATAAGCCCCCTGGACACCGCTTTAAGGAGCGCTGTTTTAATCGCGGCTGCCGCCGCCGCTGGCTCCTGCTGGGCCCCGTGAGGTGACACATCAGCCCACAGCTCTTTCCCCTTTGAAGAGGCTTTAACACTGGGCTCTGCCCCACCGCCCTCCTTGGTGACCATTTAAGGGGGTCTTGCAAAGCCCTGCAGGCCGCACGGATGTGTCCCCCTGGCTACATGTACACAGCCTCCAGCCCCAACTGAAACCTATAACACCCCTCCCAGTCCATACTCACTATAAGTGTGGGTTGTTGTCTCCAGGGAGTCGTCTGCCTTAAGGAACATTCTGAAGAGATGACTGGGCCTTCTTTCTCTGTATAACCCTCTGTGGTGTCCGTTATCCTGTTTAACTTGTGCTGGACTCAGTAATTATTCTCCATTACAGTGTTCTCTGATCCAGTGATACTGGTGCTCCCCCCGGTGGTCATAGCTTTTATTGCATGCCATAACAGCACTTGGCAGTAGATTTATATTTTTCACCTTTGTCGACAACACTTTTGAGCGATATTTATGTAAAAAAGGCTCTTAACCACAATGACTGTCTCTAACATACTACCATGAAACAAGGCGTTATACATCCATAATGGCTATATAATAATCCCCTGGCCTCTGGGGGTTGGTGATCGACTGCCTCAACTTTTCATATGACATCGTAACATTTAAACGAACGTTTACTGCCTATCATTAACCTACATTTTCAGCTACCTATATGCCATGGGCAAAACCGGGAAATCTGCTCACAAGAAAGAGACTCCTCATCCTAGAACAGAACCATCTCAATCTGACCTACGTCCATTTCTCTTGCCAACTCCTGCTAAACAAGACTCTATCTCTGACTCAATAGCATCTTCACCAGATCCATCAAATCCTCCTAGCCCTATGTCAATGGAGACCCCAGCAATGCAATCCTCTGCGAAGTCCAACAATGACATACAAGAACTTCTGACATACGTCAAGACATTACCGACAAAGTCAGACATCCAAAATACTCTTCGTCAGGAATTGGCGTCTGTTAAGCAAGATCTTTCTTTACTGTCGGACCGCCTTACGTCCCTAGAAGATAGTCAAGAACACACAGATTCCTCTTTGTCTAAGTTGACAACAATAGTTGCCCAACAATCAAGGGAACTACTCTCGCTTAAAACCAGAATGGAAGACTTGGACAATCGTGGCCGAAGAAACAACATACGCGTCAGGGGCTTGCCTGAGGATGTCCTCCCCTCAAACTTAATCGATGCTTTAACAAAGATTTTCAATGAAATTCTCGGCAATAACCCAAACGACAAGCTACAATTTGACCGAGTACATCGAGCTTTACGGCCGCGTGGCTCCTCATCCGACCGCCCGAGAGATGTAATCTGCCGATTACACTACTTTGCCCAAAAAGAGGAAATAATGCGGAAAGTCAGGCAACTAGATGGTGTGGATTTTAATGGCGATGTTATTCACATCTTTCAGGACTTATCGTGGCACACTCTGCAACAGCGCCGAGCTCTACGCCCACTGACTGATGAGTTGCGCAAACGCCAATTAAAGTACAGATGGGGATTCCCCTTCCACCTGCAGGTGACTCTCTCGGGAAAATCGCACACTCTCTATAACCCCTCTGACCTATTATCCTTTTGTTCTGCTCTGGGCCTTCCGAAAATTGAAACTCCTGATTGGAAAGAACCATTAGCTCAATGGGACTTGCCCTCAACTGAATCACGGCCTTCCTCTTGGCAGACGGTCAGGAATCCTCAACGTCGAAACAGGTTTTCCCCAGATCATTCCGCAGCAGAAGTTACCTGATTGTGTATTTCCATTTCCCTTTTCTAGGATAGTGTTCACTATAGAGAGCTAATTTATATTTAATATTGACAGTGTTATATTTTCCCATAATGTAATGTTCACTAAACTTTAATATGTCTTGATGTTTATATCTAGAGTTTTATACCTTGCTAACCTTTTGAGGTTGAAGTTGACACCAATCCCCTGTGCCCCCTCACCCGCTTAATGTATATTACTACTGAGACTTCGGACCATAATTGTTGTTCCGTGGTTTCAGTCGCGGGTTTTTCAGTATTGTTTATCTTGCATATCTTGTTAATGTCTGTTTTTCAATGTTGTTTTCTTTTTTTTTTCTTTATTTGTTTTTTCTTTTTTTTCCCTTGGGTCTTTGAATGCCATTATTTTTTTGCCATCCATAATGTCCCTGCCTACTAAAATTTTAATCTCCTCCGTCAATGCCCGAGGATTAAATTCTCCAGAAAAGCGTTCTCAAATGTTGCGCGCTCTATGGGCAAATAGAGTTGATGTAGCACTGGTTCAGGAAACACATTTTAAAATTGCAGCGCGCCCTCAGTCTTTGTGTGATAGACATTATTCTGCTGCCTATTATAATAATAACCCAGAGGGGAAGTCGAAAGGCGTCGCAATTATTTTCTCACGCAAACTCCCCATTTCTGATGTAAACATACATAGATTGCTTCCGGGTAGACTCCTCTTACTTACATGCCACATATATAATCAGGTCTTCACTTTCATCAATATTTATGCCCCCAACAAGGGCCAATATGATTTTCTCCGGTCTGCAATGGATATGGTTGACCCCCTACTTCAGGGTATTGTTCTTTTGGGAGGAGATCTTAACTGGTCCTTAGACCCCTCACTAGATATATCTAAGGATGCGCCTAGGTATCCCCTTGCTAAGTACAAAAAAGTCAAGACTTTGTTTCATAATTACCAACTGGCAGACTCCTGGAGGACATTATATCCCACGGGCCGTAACTACTCCTTTTATTCCCATCCTCACAACACATACTCTCGCCTGGACTATCTATTCCTCAGCCATAGACACCTCCACATGCTCGCTGAAGCTGACATTGGGCCAATAACATGGTCAGATCACGCTCCGGTCTCATTGACGTTGATCCTTCCACATTTTTCCTCTAAACAATGGACGTGGCGATTAAATGAATCCCTCTTACAGGACACATACTGTAAAGCCGAAATCGATACTGCGCTATCTGACTATATTACCCACAACGACTTACCAGAAACTTCCCCAATCTCAATATGGGAAGCACACAAGTGCGTTATCCGTGGTAAGCTTATACAATTGGGCTCCTATATTAAAAAACAAAAATCCGCACAGATTTCGACCCTTTTACAACAAATTAAATTACTAGAGGCGTCGCATAAACAAACCATGTCTAAAGAGGACTATCATAAGCTTATGGAATCTCGTAATATTCTTAGCAAATTACTTTCGAACAACATACAGTTGTCCGTTAAAAAGTGTAGAAGTCGCTTTTATCACTGGGGTAATAAGCCGGGACGTCTTTTGGCTAGAGCGCTGAGAGCCCAGCGAGCATGTGGATTCATACACACACTTAAGGATAGTGGGGGAAGGCCTCAAGTTGAAACCTCTAAACTTGCAGAATGCTTCCAACAATATTATTCTTCTCTTTATAACCTACCTAATACTAATCCTGTATCCTCTAATCCTCTTACTTCACAAAACGTTCTTGATTATTTGGCTTCCATTTCCTTTCCTACTATCTCACCTCTAGATAAGCTGGCGTTGGAGGTTCCATTCTCTGTGCGTGAGCTAGAGTTAGCATTAGCCTCTTCACCTACGGGAAAGTGCCCTGGCCCTGACGGCTTAACCATAGGTTATTACAAGAGTTTCCAGAATAAACTAATCCCTATGATGTTGAAGGCTTTCAACCATATCTCAGTGGAATCGCAATTTTCTAAACAATTCCTAGAGGCACACATCTCAGTCATCCCCAAAGCTGGTAAGGACCCCTCCCTGTGTTCGAGCTACAGACCCATTTCATTATTAAATATGGACCTTAAATTATATGCCAAGCTAATAGCTAATAGGCTAAACCCCCTCATTCCTCAGCTGATACATACTGACCAAGTCGGATTTGTTAAGGGACGGGAGGCACGTGATAATACCACAAAAGTCCTCAATTTGGTACACTTTGCTACTACTCAATCAAAGATCCCTATTATCCTACTCTCCACCGACGCTGAAAAAGCGTTTGATAGAATTAATTGGTCTTTTATGAGGTCTGTGCTGGTACACATGGGATTGGGTCCCGTGACACTGCATAGAATTCTGGCCCTTTATTCCTGTCCTTCGGCGAGGGTGAGGGTCAATGGTGAGCTGTCTGGATCTTTCTCCATACACAATGGCACGCGACAAGGCTGCCCTCTGTCGCCATTGATTTTCATCCTTTGCATGGAGGCTCTAGCCGGATCTATACGCGCCAATCCACTTATTTCTGGGATTATGGTAGGTGAACAGGAACACAAACTGGCTCTTTTTGCGGATGACCTATTGGCTACTGTTTCCCACCCGGTGACGTCTCTGCCTCACTTGATGCATGAGTTTGACCGTTTTGGAAAGTTGTCCAACTTTAAAATTAACTTCACAAAATCTTGGGCCTTAAATCTGTCTGCGCATGCTTCTGTAGTTTCGGGTTTGCAGTCGGCTTTCCCATTCCCTTGGCACCCTTCTCATATTACCTATCTAGGGGTTAAAATTCCTAAAAACATGTCGCATCTCTTTAATATTAATTTTTCTCCCATCCTCTCCTCCATTCGAATGGACTATTCCCATTGGCATTTGAAACAACTTTCTTGGCTGGGTAGAATAAGCGTGGTGAAGATGAATACGCTTCCTAAATTGCTTTACCTCTTTCAGTCTTTGCCCATTCAGATTCCAGATTCCTGGTTCCGTTCGCTAAATGTCTTAATTCAGCAATTTATTTGGTCTAGGAAACAACCTAGGATTAAACGTACTCCTCTAACTCGACCAAAACAACTGGGTGGTCTCCAACTCCCAGATATCAAAGCATACTATCACACTATCCACCTTAATAGAATTCTTGAGTGGACTAGATATAGAGAGGTGAAGCAATGGGTTGCCCTTGAAGGTCGCTTCATGAAATTTCCCCCTGAAATAACACCTTGGCTTCCTTCCATTCCTAAACTAGATTTCCATCATCCAACAATTTCTCCTTCCCTTTCGGTGTGGAATTCTTTAAGAAATCTCCCTTATATTTCTTCACGCTTTGGACCTCTTACTTCTTTTTTGGCTAACCCGGATTTTCCCCCTGGTATTGATTTTAATCAATTCCCTAACTGGGTGCGGGAAGGTCTTTTTCGGACTGGCCAGCTGGTGACTAAGTCAGGTATCAAAGCATTTCTTGATATCCAGGAAAGGTGGTCAATACCTCATTCAGATTTTTGGAAATACCTGCAAGTTCGCCATTACCTGTCCTCTGCGGGTAGAATGAATGTTTCTAGTCGAGATCTCACTGCTTTCGAAAAACTTTGCATTTCACCAACCGATCCATCCCACACAATTTCTGCTATCTACCAGATACTCCTTAACAACCCTTCCTGTATCATACCTCCTTGGGCTAAAAAATGGGAATTAGATTTAGGCATTACCCTCACAGAGCAAGAATGGCAAACAATATTTCTCAAGGCACACTGCAGCTCAACTTGCTCAATTATCAAGGAAACGCAATACAAAATTTTGATGAGATGGTATAGACACCCTACACTATTACATGCCATGTTCCCAACAAAATCCAACTGTTGCTGGAGATGTCTTAGGGCTCCAGGGTCATTACTACATATATGGTGGGACTGTCCACAGCTATCTAAATATTGGTTGGAGGTCATTTCCGTTTCACAACAAATTTTAGGCGCGCCTGTCCCCACTGATCCAGCATTTTGGTTAATAAATTATTCTGAGTCCTCACTGGGATACTACAAAAAGTCCTTGCTGCGCCATTTGAGTAATGCCGCAAGAGCTGTCATTCCAATTCTTTGGAACTCTTGTAACCCGCCCACACGTAGGGACTGGTTCCAAAGACTCGATTACTACATGTCAATGGAAGACTCTTCAACCCTCTCCATCAATAGCCCTTTTATTCTCACTAATACTTGGCTTCCATGGTTGGAATACAAAAACTCTATGGAATATAGAAATTATATGTTTCCAGCCGTAATTACCCCGTAATATAGACTGCAGCTTCTTTATATTGGCTAACCACTTACTTTTAAAACATGAAGACCCTTCCCTGTTCCCCCATTTTTTGTTACTTAGTATATAGTTTTTCTTTTTACTTTACCTTCTTTATACTGTGTGATGTGTTTATTGAAATGTAAAAAAGTGGTTTCTAATTTGCGTACATTTGGACACATACACGTTGATAATGTTTTGCTTCTGTATGATGTACGTTCTTTGTTTGAAACCTCTAATAAAAACAGAATGCAAAAAAAAAAAAAAAAAAAATGTAGTGTGTGTGGGGAGTGTATTAATGTAGTGTGTGTGGCGTGTATTAATGTAGCAGTGTGGGGGGTATATTAATGTAGTGTGTGTGTGGGGGGGGCATTAATGTAGTGTGTGTGTGGGGTGTATTAATGTAGTGTGTGTGTGGGGGGGTGTATTAATGTAGTGTGTGTGTTTGTGTGGGGTGTATTCATGTAGTAATGTGGGGGTTATATTAATGTAGTGTGTGTGTGTGGGGTGTATTAATGTAGTGTATGTGTGTGTGAGGGGGGTGTATTAATGTAGTAGTGTGTGTGTGGGGTGTATTAATGTAACGTATGTGTGTGTGAGGGGGGTGTATTAATGTAGTAGTGTGTGTGTGGGGTTGTATTAATGTAGTGTGTGTGGGGTATATTAATGTAGTGTGTGTGTGGGGGGTGTATTAATGTAGTGCGTGTGTGGGTGTATTAATGTAGTGTGTGGGGGGTTGTATTAATGTAGTACGTGTGTGTTTGGGGGGGTGTATTAATGTAGTGTGTGTGTGGGCGATGTATTAATGTAGTGTGTGTGTGGGGTGTATTAATGTAGTGTGTGTGTGGGGTGTATTAATGTAGTGTGTGTGTGTGGGGTGTATTAATGTAGTGTGTGTGGGGGGGGTTTATTAATGTAGTGTGTGTGTGGGGGGGTGTATTAATGTAGTGTGTGTGTTGGGCGGGTGTATTAATGTAGTGTGTGTGTTTGTGTGGGGTGTATTCATGTAGTAATGTGGAGGGTGTATTAATGTAGTGTGTGTGGGGGGGAGTATTAATGTAGTGTGTGTGTTTGTGTGGGGTGTATTCATGTAGTAATGTGGGGGTTGTATTAATGTAGTGTGTGTGTGTGTGTGTGTGTGGGGTGTATTAATGTAGTGTATGTGTGTGTGTGAGGGGTGTGTATTAATGTAGTAGTGTGTGTGGGGTTGTATTAATGTAGTGTGTGTGTGTGTGTGTGTGGGTGGTGTATTAATGTAGTGTGTGTGGGGTGTATTATTGTAGTAGTGTGGGGGGTGTATTAATGTAGTAGTGTGGGGGGTGTATTATTGTAGTGTGTGTGTGGGGTGTATTAAGATAGTGTATGTGTGTGGGGGGTGTATTAATGTAGTGTGTGTGTGTGTGGGGGGTGTTTTAATGTAGTGTGTGTGTTTGTGTGGGGTGTATTCATGTAGTAATATGGGGGTTGTATTAATGTAGTGTGTGTGTGGGGGGGTGTATTAATGTAGTGTGTGTGTTGGGCGGGTGTATTAATGTAGTGTGTGTGTTTGTGTGGGGTGTATTCATGTAGTAATGTGGAGGGTGTATTAATGTAGTGTGTGTGGGGGGGGAGTATTAATGTAGTGTGTGTGTTTGTGTGGGGTGTATTCATGTAGTAATGTGGGGGTTGTATTAATGTAGTGTGTGTGTGTGTGTGTGGGGTGTATTAATGTAGTGTATGTGTGTGTGTGAGGGGTGTGTATTAATGTAGTAGTGTGTGTGGGGTTGTATTAATGTAGTGTGTGTGTGTGTGTGTGGGGGGGGGTGTATTAATGTAGTGTGTGTGGGGTGTATTATTGTAGTAGTGTGGGGGGTGTATTAATGTAGTAGTGTGGGGGGTGTATTATTGTAGTGTGTGTGTGGGGTGTATTAAGATAGTGTATGTGTGTGGGGGGTGTATTAATGTAGTGTGTGTGTGTGGGGGGTGTTTTAATGTAGTGTGTGTGTTTGTGTGGGGTGTATTCATGTAGTAATATGGGGGTTGTATTAATGTAGTGTGTGTGTGTGTGTGGGGTGTATTAATGTAGTGTATGTGTGTGTGTGAGGCGGTGTATTAATGTAGTAGTGTGTGTGTGGGGTTGTATTATTGTAGTGTGTGGGGGGTGTATTAATGTAGTGTGTGTGTGTGTGGGGTGTATTAATGTAGTAGTGTGGGGGGTGTATTAATGTAGTGTGTGTATTAATGTAGTGTGTGGGGGGTGAATTAATGTAGTGTGTGTGGGGGGGTTTATTAATGTAGTGTGTGTGTGGGGGGGTGTATTAATGTAGTGTGTCTTGAGGGTGTATTAATGTAGTGTGTGTGTGTGGGGGGTGTATTAATGTAGTAGTGTGGGGGGTGTATTAATGTAGTGTGTGTGTGTGTGGGGTGTATTAATGTAGTAGTGTGGGGGGTGTATTAATGTAGTGTATGTATTAATGTAGTGTGTGGGGGGGTGAATTAATGTACTGTGTGTGGGGGGGGTGTATTAATGTAGTGTGTGTGTGTGGGGGGGGGTGTATTAATGTAGTAGTGTGGGGGGTGTATTAATGTAGTAGTGTGGGGGGTGTATTAATGTAGTGTGTGTGTGGGGTGTATTAAGGTAGTGTATGTGTGTGGGGGGTGTATTAATGTAGTGTGTGTGTGTGTGGGGGGGTGTATTAATGTAGTGTGTGTGTTTGTGTGGGGTGTATTCATCTAGTAATATGGTGGTTGTATTAATGTAGTGTGTGTGTTTGGGGGGGTGTATTAATGTAGTGTATGTGTGTGTGTGAGGGGGTGTATTAATGTAGTAGTGTGTGTGTGTGGGGTTGTATTAATGTAGTGTGTGGGGGGTGTATTAATGTAGTGTGTGTGTGTGGGGGGTGAATTAATGTAGTAGTGGGGGGGTGTATTAATGTAGTGTGTGTGTGTGTGTGTGTGTGGGGTGTATTAATGTAGTACTGTGGGGGGTGTATTAATGTAGTGTGTGTATTAATGTAGTGTGTGGGGAGGTGAATTAATGTACTGTGTGTGGGGGGGTGTATTAATGTAGTGTGTGTGTGTGTGTGTGGGTGTATTAATGTAGTGTGTGTGGGGTGTATTAATGTAGTAGTGTGGCGGGTGTATTAATGTAGTAGTGTGGGGGGTGTATTAATGTAGTGTGTGTGTGGGGTGTATTAAGGTAGTGTATGTGTGTGGGGGGTGTATTAATGTAGTGTGTGTGTGTGTGGGGGGGTGTATTAATGTAGTGTGTGTGTTTGTGTGGAGTGTATTCATGTAGTAATATGGGGGTTGTATTAATGTAGTGTGTGTGTGTGTGGGTTGTATTAATATAGTGTGTGTGTGTGAGGGGGTGTATTAATGTAGTAGTGTTTGTGTGGGGTTGTATTAATGTAGTGTGTGTGGGGTATATTAATGTAGTGTGTGTGTGGGGGGATGTATTAATGTAGTGGGTGTGTGGGGGGAAGTATTAATGTAGTGTGTTTGTGGGGGGTGTATTAATGTAGTGTGTGTGGGGGGTGTATTAATGTAGTGTGTGTGTGGGGTTTTATTAATGTAATGTGTGTGGGGTATATTAATGTAGTGTGTATGTGGGGGGTTGTATTAATGTACTGTGTGTGGGGGGGTGTATTAATGTAGTGTGTGTGTGGGGGGCTGTATTAATGTAGTATGTGTGTGGGGGTTGTATTAATGTAGTGTGTGTGTGGGCGGTGTATTAATGCAGTGTGTGTGTGGGGTGTATTAATGTAGTAGTGTGTGGGGGGTGTATTAATGTAGTATGTGTGTGGGGGTTGTATTAATGTAGTGTGTGTGTGGGCGGTGTATTAATGCAGTGTGTGTGTGGGGTGTATTAATGTAGTGTGTGTGTGGGGAGGTGTATTAATGTAGTGTGTGTGTGTGGGGGGGTGTATTAATGTAGTGTGTGTGTGGGGGGGTGTATTAATGTAGTGTGTGTGTGTGGGGTGTATTAATGTATAGTGTGGGGGGTGAATTAATGTGGTGTGTGTTTGTGTGTGTGTGGGGGGTGTATTAATGTAATGTGTGTGTGGGTGTGTATTAATGTAGTAGTGTGTGGGGGGTGTATTAATGTAGTATGTGTGTGGGGGTTGTATTAATGTAGTGTGTGTGTGGGCGGTGTATTAATGCAGTGTGTGTGTGGGGTGTATTAATGTAGTGTGTGTGTGGGGAGGTGTATTAATGTAGTGTGTGTGTGTGTGGGGGTGTATTAATGTAGTGTGTGTGTGTGGGGGTGTATTAATGTAGTGTGTGTGTGTGTGGGGTGTATTAATGTATAGTGTGGGGGTGTATTAATGTAATGTGTGTGTGTGGGGTGTATTAATGTAGTAGTGCGGGGGGTGTATTAATGTAGTGTGTGTGTGGGTGTATTAATGTAGTGTGTGTGTGTGGGGTTGTATTAATGTAGTGTGTGTGGGGTATATTAATGTAGTGTGTGTGTGGGGGGTGTATTAATGTAGTGTGTGTGTGGGGTGTATTAATGTAGTGTGTGGGGGGTTGTATTAATGTAGTGTGTGTGTGGGGGGGTGTATTAATGTAGTGTGTGTGAGGGGGTGTATTAATGTAGTGTGTGGGGGGTGTATTAATGTAGTAGTGTGTGGGGGGTGTATTAATGTAGTGTGTGTGTGGGGGTTGTATTAATGTAGTGTGTGAGTGGGCGGTGTATTAATGTAGTGTGTGTGTGGTGTGTATTAATGTAGTGTGTGTGTGTGGGGTGTATTAATGTAGTGTGTGTGTGGGGGGGTTTATTAATGTAGTGTGTGTGTGGGGGGGTGTATTAATGTAGTGGGTGTGTGGTGTGTATTAATGTAGTGTGTGTGTGTGGGGTGTATTAATGTAGTGTGTGTGGGGGGTTTATTAATGTAGTGTGTGTGGGGGGGGTGTATTAATGTAGTGTGTGTGTGGGGGTTGTATTAATGTAGTGTGTGTGTGTGTGGGGTGTATTAATGTAGTAGTGTGGGGGGTGTATTAATGTAGTGTGTGTGTGTGTCTGGTGTATTAATGTAGTAGTGTGGGGGGTGTATTAATGTAGTGTCTGTATTAATGTAGTGTGTGGGGGGGTGTATTAATGTAGTGTGTGTGTGTGTGGGGTGTATTAATGTAGTAGTGTGGGGGGTGTATTAATGTAGTAGTGTGGGGGGTGTATTAATGTAGTGTCTGTATTAATGTAGTGTGTGGGGGGGTGTATTAATGTAGTGTGTGTGTGTGTGTGGGGGTGTATTAAAGTAGTGTGTGTGGGGTGTATTAATGTAGTAGTGTGGGGGGTGTATTAATGTAGTAGTGTGGGGGGTGTATTAATGTAGTGTGTGTGTGGGGTGTATTAATGTAGTGTATGTGTGTGTGGGGGGTGTATTAATGTAGTGTGTGTGGGGGGGGTGTATTAATGTATTGTGTGTGTTTGTGTGGGGTGTATTCATGTAGTAATATGGGGGTTGTATTAATGTAGTGTGTGTGTGTGTGTGTGTGTGGGGTGTATTAATGTAGTGTATGTGTGTGTGTGAGGGGGGTGTATTAATGTAGTGTGTGTGTGTGTGTGGGGGGGTGTATTAATGTAGTGTGTGTGGGGTGTATTAATGTAGTAGTGTGGGGGGTGTATTAATGTAGTAGTGTGGGGGGTGTATTAATGTAGTGTGTGTGTGGGGTGTATTAATGTAGTGTATGTGTGTGTGGGGGGTGTATTAATGTAGTGTGTGTGTGTGGGGGGGGTGTATTAATGTATTGTGTGTGTTTGTGTGGGGTGTATTCATGTAGTGTATGTGTGTGTGTGAGGGGGGTGTATTAATGTAGTAGTGTGTGTGTGGAGTTGTATTAATGTAGTGTGTGTGGGGTATATTAATGTAGTGTGTGTGTGGGGGGATGTATTAATGTAGTGTGTGTGGGGGGGGATGTATTAATGTAGTGTGTGTGGGGGGGGGTGTATTAATGTAGTGTGTGTGTGGGGTGTGTATTAATTTAGTGTGTGTGTGGGGTGTATTAATGTAGTGTGTGGGGGGTTGTATTAATGTAGTGTGTGTGGGGGGGTGTATTAATGTAGTGTGTGTGTGGGGGGGTGTATTAATATAGTGTGTGTGTGTGTGTGTGTTTGTGTGGGGTGTATTCATGTAGTAATGTGGGGGGTGAATTAATGTGGTGTGTGTGTGGGGGGTGTATTAATGTAGTGTGTGTGTGGGTGTGTATTAATGTAGTGTGTGTGGGGTGTATTAATGTAGTGTGTGTGTGGGGTTTGTATTAATGTAGTGTGTGTGTGGGCGGTGTATTAATGCAGTGTGTGTGTGGGGTGTATTAATGTAGTGTGTGTGTGGGGGGTGTATTAATGTAGTGTGTGTGTGGGTGGGTGTATTAATGTAGTGTGTGTGTGGGGGGGTGTATTAATGTAGTGTGTGTGTGTGTGGGGTGTATTAATGTAGTAGTGTGGGGGGTGTATTAATGTAATGTGTGTGTGTGGGGTGTATTAATGTAGTGTGTGTGTGGGTGTATTAATGTAGTGGTGTGTGGGGGGTGTATCAATGTAGTGTGTGTGTGGGGTTTGTATTAATGTAGTGTGTGTGTGTGTGGGCGGTGTATTAATGCAGTGTGTGTGTGGGGTGTATTAATGTAGTGTGTGTGTGGGGGGTGTATTAATGTAGTGTGTGTGTGGGTGGGTGTATTAATGTAGTGTGTGTGTGGGGGGGTGTATTAATGTAGTGTGTGTGTGTGTGGGGTGTATTAATGTAGTAGTGTGGGGGGTGTATTAATGTAATGTGTGTGTGTGGGGTGTATTAATGTAGTGTGTGTGTGGGTGTATTAATGTAGTGTGTGTGTGGGTGTATTAATGTAGTGTGTGGGGGGGTGTATTAATGTAGTGTGTGTGTGGGGGGGTGTATTAATGTAGTGTGTGTGGGGTGTATTAATGTAGTAGTGTGGGGGGTGTATTAATGTAGTGTGTGTGTGGGGTGTGTATTAATGTAGTGTGTGTGTGGGGTGTATTAATGTAGTGTGTGTGTGTGTGGGGTGTATTAATGTAGTGTGTGTGTGTGTATTAATGTAGTGTGTGTGTTTGTGTGGGGTGTATTCATGTATTAATGTGGGGGTTGTATTAATGTAGTGTGTGTGTGTGTGTGGGTTGTATTAATGTAGTGTGTGTGTGTGTGTGTGTGGGGTGTATTAATGTTGTGTGTGTGGGGGGTAGGGGGTGTATTCATTCTATGTGTATGTGTGTGAGGGTTTTGTTCATTTTATCTGTGCTATAAGTTATATGAGGCTCAGTGATGTTCTCTGTTATATGGCTCTCACTGCGGGTCTCTCTGTGTTATATGGCGCTCATTGCAACTCTGTGTTATATAGCGCTCACTGTGACACTCTATATTTTATGCCACTCACTGTGACACTCTCTGGATTATATGGCGCTTATTGCAACTCTCTGCGTTATAAAGCGCTCACTGTGGCACTCTCTATATTTTATGCCACTCACTGTGACACTTTCTGCATTATATGGCGCTCATTGCAATTCTCTGCGTTATTTTGCGCTCACTGCGATGCTCTCTATATTATATGCCGCTCACTGTGACACTCTCTGCATTATATGACACCTTTGCATTATAAGGTGCTCACTGTGACACTCTGCATTATATGGCACCTCTACATTGCACTCTGCATTATATGGCGCTCACTTGGACACTCTCTGCATTATATGGCACCTCTACATTGCACTCTGCATTATATGGCACTACTGATACCCTATCTGCTGTGAAGCCACCACTCACTAGTTCCACCGCTGGGCTGCGCCAAGTAAAATGGACATGAGAGGGCATGCAACTGCAACCACTCTTCGCATCTCACGGCTTCACCACCATCCACTGCCCAGCACCCATCAAGTCCAGCAGGGACAGGCCAGAAGCTGGAAAAACAAGCAGGGTGGGCGCGACTGCTTCCTTGGCCCTGAAGAGAGTGAGTCTAAAGCTGGGTACACACTTAACGATATGTACCCAGCGTGACATCGCAACATTGGGACCCGGCAAGGATCCCAGTATCAGCAAGTGCACACACACTTGCCGGTGCCGGGAGCAACAGAGTGACGGCGGGGGCCATGCTGCATTCCGCAGCATAGCCCCCTATGACGATATCACCTGTCAGATCTGCATGCAGGTCTAACGGATGATTCTGCTGGCATGCGCTATCTTCAGTGATATAACGGGTACACACTGGCCGATGTGGACAATATGTTGTCCGAACCGCCAGATTGGATGACATAACATCTAGTGTGTAGCCAACATAAGGACTCCATTTATTAACAAAGCTAAACACCAGAAGCATTTTTTTATTTAGAGTGGCAGTGACACAAACGAAAATGCCCCTCCGGCTTGTTGCAGCAAAGTCCTCCTTATCGGCCACGTCCTCCGCTCAGCTGCTGGCAGCCTAATGCTGCCAGAGATGGGCTTCTGTGTAATGTGCATGCGCGACGGTCCGTCTGCGCATGTGCATGCCACTTAACCCAGAGGGGACCCGGTAGGGCATGGTAGGCTTCGCTGAAGCCGGAGAGGCAGCACTGGATCCCCGTTGCCAGCAATGGGGACCGCATCACGATGCTGTGACAAACACTAGTAATCTTAGCTTACTGCTGTTTGTTAAATACAGAAAGAATGACATAACCCTTTTAGTGAGCACTATAGGGGTTATACATCATTGATAATGGGGCCCTAAGTAAGTCAGCTGAGCTCTCAGCTGGTAGAGGGGTGCTGCTGGATGACTGAGAGGTGCTGACTCTGCTGGGAAAAGGGTGCATAGAGGCCATCCTGGCCAGGGATGATGACTGTGCTGAATGACTGATGGGTGTTGTGCTGGGAAAGGGGTGCATAATTCATGAGCACAGGGGGGCTGTGCTGAATGGGTAAAGTATAGATCCCCTTCAATATTTGTACCTGGAAGTAACATGCAGTGAGGGCGGAAGTTCCATGCCCATACAGTCCACAAAAAGAAGAAATTTGTCCACTTGTGGGCTCGTTTCACTCGCCACGCTGCAGGCACAGTGGCTCGCTTTGCTCGCCACAGGTTTATATTCCCCCTTTATGTCCACATGGATAGTAGGGAATGACTTTGGACAGTAACTGATGACATGAGGGTACAAATATTGAAGGGGATCTGACCATTACCATGCTGAATGATGATTTCTAATGGCTAGATAAGGGGTGCATAATGAGGCCAAGGGTGCTGTTCTGGATGTGGGGTGCTGGATAAAGCCAGGGGTGCTATGCTGGAAAAGTGATACTGGATGTGGCCAGGGCGACTGTATTGAGAGGGGTGCTGTTCTGTGAGGCCGGCAGTATGTGGTGCTGTGAGGTGGGCAGCAACTGGATCAGTGTGTGTGCTGTATATATATGTTTTTGGGTGTGTGTGTACATGTAGCTATATATCTATATATGTATCTATATACAAGATCTATATATATATGTGGAGAGAGAGATAGATGTAATAAATATGTCAAAATGGGGGCAAATGAATCACAATTTGATGACCTCTGCCAGACTCCTAAAGAAAGAAAGAAGAGAAAAAAAGAAAAGGAAGGAACACCTAAGAGGTAAGTGAAAACTGAGTATCATGTTTGAAGAGGTGGGGGAGAGTGTCTGTAGAGTGTAGTGTGGTGGGATTATCTGCTAGGGGGCACCAGCCAAAATCTTGCCTAGGGCACCAAATTGGTTAGGGCAGGCTCTGATCATCATGGTCATCCATGAAAGTCCACAATTACTGTTTGATAGACAGAACATATTGGAAGAGCGTTTCACTTCACACAGATGCAATATTCAGGAAAACAAATAACTTTGTGTGCATTCATACATGAGTTCCAGTGCACAGGAACGGAGCTCTAATATACCGAACTCTGGGGGTGATTGAGCAGAGGACGGATTTGCTGTCGCAGCTGCTAACATGTTAGCAGCTGCAAAAGCTGTAATATGGTAATGCAGCATGAGGCCGTGTCCATCGGTCAGTTAAGGGACCCATGGGGTCACGCAAGCCAGCCATCACAGATGCTTAAAAGAGGCCAGGAAATCTCCGCCAGCTTACGGAGATCCTAGTTTCTCCACTCCCCCCCCAACGGCGGTGACACACATAGCAACGGCAGCAGACTGTCAATCACTGACAGTCTGATGCAGGACTGCGTGCAGATTCCTGAACATTCTGATATAAAGGAATCCTTAATAAAATTGATATATCTTAGGTATTTATATCAAAAGTTCCTGTTTGATGTGCAGTATACGGTATACTATATAAGTTCCAGAAAATTGTAATTTAGTTTTTTACTTATCTGTATCCTTTTTTACAAAGCCAGTCTTATTGCACAGTGTGCTGTAAATACACAGTGGTTACAGGTGAAAGGCCAGAGATCTAATGACCACTTACCAGTGGCTCTTGTGATGACAGGAGGGGGCGTGGCCTAATAATGGGAGGCATGGTAGTGCCCCACTTAGAAAAAAAAACCATTTGCAGCGGCACTGCGCGGTGAGGTTAGTGGCAAATCCATGGTTGGGGCATGATCAATGTGATTGCTCCTTACAAGTCCTGCTCAGGCAGAGGAGAGGAGACTGCTCAGCAGCAGCAGTATCTCTGGTCCCACTGCAGCCCAGAACAAAGCAGGGTGCTGGGCAGCTGACAGGTAAGAAGAAGGGGGGCAGTGGCGTCAAACCCAGGCCCATCCAACAAGCCCGGGCAGGGCCAGATTAACAATGGGGCGGATGGAGCTCCAGCTCCAGGCCTCCACATAAAAATAGGCCCATCAACATGACAGCATGATTACCAGCTGCCTAACTGGCCATAAACAGTTATTCTAGTTTTCTCCCTAAAAAAAATTATACAATTTTTCTATTTCTATGTAGTTAGGGAGACATTGTGTCTCATAGTGTATGGGGTGTACAAACCAAGGTGACTTTGACCACACCAACACAGCACCGATCACAGTTCTTCCCCTTCTCAGTATAGGCCCTTGAACATTTTCAGCTCCAGGCCCATGTAGACCTTAATCCGGCCCTGAGCCCGGGTAATTAGTACCCATCCCTCTCACGCTCCTGAGCCCCTTTGTACCAGGCAAAATCCCAGTATAAAGGGGTTTAACTGTTCTGATAATCAGGTTATCCTCTCCACAGCGCTGTGTCCAAGTCAGTGTCTATAGTGCTGTTTAGTTGATCAGGCACTAAGACCGGGCTTGAAAAAGTCCACAGTAGTGGACGAAACACATTGCTGCTCAGTACCCTATACTTACTGTATCCACTATCTATGTGAGGACCAGACTAGCGACAGGTCTATAACTAAAAAGAACACACCACACTACAGAGAGACCAGTGCACTGTGCGGTCTTATTGCAGCCCTCTGTCTTAGTGCCTGATCAACAAAATAGTGCTATAGGCACTGGCTTGGACACACAGCACTGTGAAGATGATAACCTCATTAACAGAACAGGTAAACCGCTTTATACAGGGTTTTTTCCAGTATATAGCATCCCTCCAGAGCAACCCATCACCATAATCGCAGGAGTTGCCGGCAAGTGGTCATAAGATCTCTGACCTTTCACCTGTAACCACTGTGTACAGTGCATCCGGAAAGTATTCACAACGCTTCACTTTTTCCACATTTTGTTATGTTACAGCCTTATTCCAAAATGGAATAAATTCATTTTTGTCCTCAAAATCCTACACACAATACTCCATAATGACAACGTGTAAAAAGTTTTTTTGAGATTTTTGCAAATTTAGTTAAAAAAAAACAAAAACCTTTGTTGTTGATGCACCTTTGGCAGCAATTACAGCCTCAAGTCTTTTTGAATATGATGCCACAAGCTTGGCACACCTATCTTTGGGCAGTTTCACCTATTCCTCTTTGCAGCTCCTCTCAAGCTCCATCAGGTTGGACTGGAAGCGTCGGTGCACAGCCATTTTCAGATCTCTCCAGAGATGTTCAATCGGATTCAAGTCTCGGCTCTTGCTGGGCCACTCAAGGACATTCACAGAGTTGTCCTGAAGCCACTCCTTTGATATCTTGGCTGTGCTTAGGGTCGTTGTCCTGCAGAAAGATGAACCGTTGCCTCAGTCTGAGGTCAAGATCGTTCTGGAGCAGGTTTTCATCCAGGATGTCTCTGTACATTGCTGCATTCATCTTCCCCTCTATCCTGACTAGTCTCCCAGTTCCTGCCACTGAAAAACATCCCCACAGCATGATGCTGCCACCAGCATGCTTCACTGTAGGGATGGTATTGGCCTGGTGATGAGCGGTGCCTGGTTTCCTCCAAACACAACGCCTGGCATTGACGCCGAAGAGTTCAATTTTGTCTCATCAGACCAGAGAATTTTGTTTCCCATGGTCTGAGAGTCCTTCAGGTGGGCTGCCATGTGCTTTTTACTATGGAATTGCTTCCGTCTGGCCACTCTACCATATACGCCTGATTGGTGGATTGCTGCAGAGATGGTTGTCTTTCTGGAAGGTTCTCCTCTCTCCACAGAGGAATGCTGTAGCTCTGACAGAGTGACCATCGGGTTCTTGGTCACCTCCCTGACTAGGGCCCTTCTCCTACGATCGCTCAGTTTAGATGGCCGGCCAACTCTAGGAAGAGTCCTGGTGGTTCCGAACTTCTTCCATTTACAGATGATGGAAGCCACTGTGCTCATTGGGACCTTCAAAGCAGCAGATATTTTTCTGTACCCTTCCCCAGATGTGTTTTTCCGTTGAGACAATCCTGTCTCGGAGGTCTACAATTGCTTATACTTCATGCTTGGTTTGTGCTCGGAATTTATTCCTTTTTGGAATAAGGCTGTAACATAACAAAATGTGGAAAAAATTAAGTGCTGTGAATCGGGAAACCGGCTGATGTGGTCCTGAGAGCCGGGTTCCCGACTGCTTTATCCCAGCGTGGGTTAAATGACAGGCGTCTATATATAGACGCCTGTCATTTTCCCGACACCGGGAGACAGGTGCCCGGCATCCCGATCAAAGGGATGCCAGACGCTGTGAGCGGACAGCCGCAGGGGGGGAGGGTTAGGTTTAGCGCACCCGGGGGGGTACTTAGGGTTAGGCACCCCCTGGGAGGGTTAGGGTTAGGCTAGGGGGAGGGAGGGTTAGGGTTAGGCACCCCCGGGGGGGACTTAGGGTCAGGCACCCCCCGGGAGGATTAGGTTTAGGCAGTGGGGAAGGGGGGCTTAGGGTTAGGCACTTACAGGGGGATTAGGGTTAGGCACTTGGGGGGGAGGTTAGGGTTAGGCACCCCTAAGGAGGGTTAGGTTAGGATATACTTACCTGAGGACGATCAGGATTTCCAGCACTGTTGGGCTGCCGCAGCCGGGATCTGTCCATCTGTCGGGCTGCCACGGCCGGCGGTATTTCATACTGATTCCGTATTTACAGCACACTGTGCAATTAGACTAGCATTATAAAAAAAGGATACATATAAGTAAAAAACAATATTACAATTATCTGGGAATTAATAATATATGGTACTGTATACTGCACATCAAACAGGAACTTTTTATAAAAATATACATTTTATTACGAATTCCTTTTTATGAGTACATTTATTATGAGGTATAATTGTTGGAGAATTTAACATATGAACCTATATTGTTATATTGTTTTAATCTCTGGATAATGAACTAGGTTAATTTATTTATTTATATAATAAATACATGTTTCTTTTTAACACTGACTGATTCTTTAGAGGTTTTCCAGAGCAGTTTAATATACATTTTTGCGGATTTACCATCTGGCAAATGCCAGATGGTTCAGTGGTCCGGCCCAGTCGGTAGTAAACGGCTGAGCCATTTGGAGGCCTGGCCAAGCAGCTCCCCCTCTCAAATCACTGCTCGGCAGGTTTTCTGGTTGTAGGTTGGCCCGTTTGGCAGTCAAAGGAGGGATGGATGTAAGGCGTGACATATTGTATACTGGAGGAAGCTGGGAGGTGCTCAAGGAGCCAAAAGGAGGACGCAGTCACTGATGTGGGCTGCTTTGTAGTCCCAGTGTGGTTCTGACACACACTATATTAATTGTTATATTTGAAATTATGGCTTATTAAAACTTGACATAGCACTATAAATACAATATATATTATATTTATTGTAACTTTCATACTTACCTACTTTTTTTTCTCAAATACTTTTATTATGCATCACATCAAGTTACAGTAGTCAATCATAGTTCAATACAATAAAGTATATATTGGTGTATATACATATGCGTCCGCAATTCCACACAATAAAATACAAAATTACAGATTGATATATATTACAAATAAAGCAGTAGTTCTCCTATAGACATAGGCGGATATACCACGGCCCAGCTAATATCTTGGAGATATATTCCACTTAGGATTTAGAGACGAGGAAAGCCAAGAAAAGCCCAAAGTCATTAGACAACCTATCAAGGAAGAGCTAGTTTTCTAGTAATATGGGAGGTTCACCCAATAGAATTCTTGTCTCATACCATTCTGTGTTATGAAGTGAGTGTTTAATTCGACTCTGGAAACTCTCCCAAGAGTCAAAAAATTTGGCAAGTAATCTGTCTTCATTTAAAGTTGTCTCCAACCAGTCAATCTGAAAAATGTGGTGGATTTTATGTTGAAATAATTTTAAGGAGTGCGGGGACGTCAGAATCCACTCATGTAGAATGGATTTACATGCAGCTGCGCTAATTGCTAGCATCAGTTTTCTGCAGCCTTTAGAGACCCACTGATTCTCTGGTATAATAACAAAAATATCCCATTCTGCTGTAAATGGCAGATAATTCACTAAATGATCCATAGAAAATGTTTTAACCTGGATCCAAAAGCGCATATTAGAGGGCATGCCCAGAGGCACTGAAAAAGATCTGCCCTAGGTGTTCGGCAGCGGAGGCATGCATGAGAAGTGGACATTCCTGCCAAGTATTGTCTGTGGGGTGAGTAGTGAGCTCTGTGAAATATGTTATAAAACAATTCCTGGTTTTGCATTGAAGGGATTAAGCGACATGAGGAAATTAAATTTTTAACTAATAAGGGACAATTAAGATCTCGGAAATCCTTGAGCCATTATCATATTCCCGAATGACTTTTAGAATGTCAAGAATAGAGATTTGTAATTGTTTAGATTCGCTTTGCGACTCAGTCTATGCCATAAGCGATATGCCGACCATAGTAAAGTGTTGTCTTTTAAGTCCTGATCTATCTCCGCTTCAAAGCAGTGAAGAAGAGTCGTTAACTTACCTTTTGAAAGGAATTGGGCATCTAATGCTGAATTAGTGTAAGTGTCGCTATTCAAAATACAATCTTGCAGATGTCTCATTATAGCCGCATGGTTGTATATTTGAATCTGGGGAAAGTTAATACCCCCATTCATTTTATACTGTTGGAGATTTATCATTGCTATCCTTGGTCTCTTTCCTTTCCAAATGAACTTGCGGAAAAGACCATAATTTTTATTAGGTCGGTATTGCTTATCAGTAATGGTAGGGACTGCATTAAATACAAGAGACGTGGGGAGGTTGACATCTGAATTAGGTTCGCTCTGCCTAGGTAGGAAATGGTCAAATAATTCCATCCTTCTAATTCATTTGAAATGGCTGATATTGCTTCCCCTATGTGTAACCGATATAATTCTAAGGGATGTTTAGGTAGCTTAATGCCCAAATATGTAAAGTAGGATTTTGCCCAATTGAGCAGAAGTTCTCGACTCCAAGTTGCCCTAACTACCCCCGGTCGAAAGTACATACCTATTGATTTTGAAAAGTTGACCTCAAATCCTGACATGCTTCCGAAGTCTTGCAAGAGATCAATGTCTTTGGGCAGAGATTTTTGGGGGGTGCTTATATATAGCAATATATCATCCGCGAACGCAGATATTTTTACCTCCATATTACCTATTTGGATTCCCTTAAATATAGATGAATCCTGCAAAAGACGTAGTAAAGGGTCAATTGACAAATTAAAGAGAAGCGGCGATAATGGGCATCCTTGCCTTGTACCCTGTTGCATAGTCAATTGTTCCCCCCTGAGGTCGTTAACTAGAAGGGAAGTAGAGGGCGTTGTATAAAAGTAACGAATAAGTTTTATAAAGTTGTCATCAAATTCTCTATCCACCAACACCTTAAATAGATGGGGCCAGGCCATGGTGTCAGAGGCCTTATGTGTGTCTAAACTTAAGAGCATATGTCTCCCTTTTTCCCCCTTGAGACGCAGCTACTGTTGCCGCTATTGCTGTGTGTATTTGTTTTACAGAGTGTCATCCCCGAACAAAACCCAGTTGGTGGGAAGTTAGAAACTACGGAAGGATGTAACCTATTAGCCAGTATCTTGGAAAATACTTTAAAATCAACGTTTAGAAGAGCAATTGGCCTGTAGTGTAGGTATGATCTCACCTTTGAGCATCTTAAAATATGCTCCAGTGAAACCATCCGGCCCTGGACATTGTAGCCAACAATTTGCCCGAGCGGTTTCCCCACTCGTAGTAGGATTGTTTTGTATAATCCAGGCGTTGTTGTGTCTGTGAAGTCAGAAAGGGATCAAGTAGATGTCTATCTTTAAGATATATTTCTAGGGTTGTCTCAGAGGGTGATTCTATGTAATTATTAAAGCCCTGTGAGGCAGCCCCTTGGAGGGATTTATATTTGGAGGTGCGTTCTCTTTTTAGTTTAGCAACATAATGGACTGTATGGCCCCTCATGACCGCCTTTGATGCCCCCCAGAACAGGATTGGATTGTCCCAGTGTTCGATATTGTCGTCGAAGTAGTTGGACCATGAATATGCTAAGTATTTGCAAAAATCTTCAGATTTGGACAAATAATCCGGGAAACGCCAAAAGCAGTCAGGAGTGCAGACAGAGTAACAGTACCACTCTAGTGTCACTGGGGCATGGTCTGAAATGATGATTCACCCAGGGTTACCCTTTTGAGTTGGATAAGTAAGGAGTTAGCTAAGAGGAGGTAATTAATTCTGGACAGTGAACCATGGGATCTAGATAGATGGATGAAGGAGCGATCCATCTGGTTTAATAAGCGCCAGGGGTCACTTAATTGCAATGTTTCTCTAACTTCCTGTATGTATTTCCAGCCTTACTTACCTACTTTTATTGTCTGCTCACCGAGAGGTGTCCTGAGAGCAGACACAGATGGCCGCTTCGGGGGGATGGGGCTGGATTCCTACATCTTTAGGCCCCACCCATCACGGCAAACTGCCGTGAATCGCGGGAACATGACGAGGGGCAGGGCTAGGTGTCACAAATTATCACCACACATAGGCGTAGTCACTGACTGTCCCAAATTTTAACTAATGTCCTTGTTTTGCGTATTGGCCATATTCTCAATAAAATTCCTAATCTATTTGTATATTGAATACACTTCTAACACTTGTATTTTCTATCCCCTAGTATATGTGTGATACCCCTGAAGGAGACACAATGTCATTGCCCAGCAGCGTGTCTCTATACTGAGGAACACTGCTGCTGTTTGCGGCAGGGAAGAGGGAGAGAGCGTGCTGCATCACCTGCAGTGGCGCGAGTGAACTGCTGCACGGTCCACCGGAACACTGCCGTGAGTGAGCCCCAGCGCGGTCCCTTGCTCATCCAGGCCACTGCGGAGGGGACAAATAAAAGGGGACTTACCAGCCATTGGGAGTCATTGCAGAGATGGCAGAGAGGAGTACTGTACACTTCAGCGGGACTCACGGAGATATAAAGTGACTGCAGGCTCCGAAATTGGAGATGAGTGGAACCGGAGTCGAACAGAGCAGGAAGAGGAAGTAATGGGAGGAGACTTCAGTAAGAGTGACAGCGCTGAGTCATCAAGGAGGAGCAAGGGGAGGTGACTAAACAGTGAGACTGATCTGAGGGAAAAAGCAGCAACAGTGTCACGTCAGTTTAACGTCTTATTCTGCTGCTTAAGTTACAGAACAGTGTCTATATAAAATCTAGCAAAAGGAGATTTCCCTATTCTTGAAGGATAAGAAAACAGGCAAATAATAACTGTAACTGCTTATACTGGGCCTGATTCAGAGCCGCTCTCAAGCGGCCGCTCGCTCGTTCCTACCGATGTTCACACAACTACGCATGCGTACGGATTTTAATACGCATGCGCGAACCAGTCAGTGTGGACGAAAATCGTGTGCTCGCTAAATAGCGAATGCCTGCTATTTTGAGTGACAGGATGAGGCATTTGTGGGTGGTAACAGGGGAAGGTGCTTGAAAACGGGGAGTGGAGATCCGAACGCAGGCGTGCCAAACGGTCAAAACGGGCGTTTTAAGGGTGTGCATAATTAACAAAGCAGCGTCATCGACCACGTCACTTGATTGTTTTATAGTCAGAACTGCTCGCATGATTGTGGTAGGAAAAACCAACCACAAGAATAGCGAGCAGTTCATACGCCGTCCAATGTACTCGATTAATCTAATAAATAGCAGACATGACGTATGATGCGAGTGGCCAGGTGGCGTTTTTTTCAAAATTACGTTCGCATGTTTTGTTCGCTCGTTCAGACATAGAGGAGTGAACAGACCGCAAAAGGCAAACGGTTCATTTAAATAGCCTGCCCCTTTTTCTGAACAAGCGAGCGCAAATAGCGTCCGACTCTGAATCAGGCCCTCTGTCCCTACAACCATTATTTAGGAAGAAACGTAAGGAGTACCTGTAGCTACCAACTTTCAGCACTAAATCAATACTACTTGATAAGGGCACCGACTTTAATTTAGCTAACTATAGTTTAGTATTAATTACAAGAGGTTTTGAATGTAGTAATTATAACTTGCAATAATATTAGTCCGTAATCAAGGTATTGTATGTGTTTATATTGTTACTGTGCAAAACATACTATTGTTGCTTTTACAAACTCAAATTGAGTTTGTAAAGTTCCTGTTAAATAAAATATAATTTCTTTCACTGCGTGTAATTGATGTGTTGGGTGCTGGGAATAACTTGCCTCTCTGCTAAGTGAGGGAAAAGAGAAAGTCACTGGAATGAATATCAAGGTGAGGAAAACTACACAAAAAAAATCAAGAGAAACTTCGGGGTCTCACATAATTAACTGGCATCATGAACATAATCTTGGCCAAGGTTATGGGCCTGCCCAACACATCCAGGTAACCTCTGTAGGGTAGGTCCCTAACATACTAGGGTTCAAATCCAGAGCGCAGGACACCCCCAAACTAGCCCAGCTAAGCCAACCCAAGGCACCGCTCTAATAACAAAAGTGAAGTGTAAAGGAAATAGTTAAGAGCAGCCACAGCTGCATATAAAGAATACAAATTAAAAAGTTAAATACATATATAAAAAACAGACAGTGAAGCATTAAAATGTGTTATAAAGGAAAATTGTGTTACTGAAAGAACCTGCTTGGTGGAAAGAAATCTAGATAGGAGGCCCAGATACACCAGAAGAAGAGAAATTAGGAGCCGAACAGATAGTACTGCGAAATTAAAAACTTCTAGTCAACTTCCTACTGATTTCGGTAAGGTAGATGGAGTACATTATATACCCATGGGAATGGCTCCTCCTATTCGTGAAATACATCGACCCTTGCCCCCAGCCCTTTACCAGTCTGTTAGACAAATGATAGAAGATATGAAGTCTGGAGTAAACAAGGAAAGTCACAGCCCTTGGGCCGCACCTTTGGTGCTAGTACGAAAGAAATATGGCAGTTTAAGGTTCTGTGTCGATTATCGCAAACTAAATCAAGTTACTCACCGTGATGACTACCCTTTACCAAGAATAGAGGAATCGCTGGCTGCTCTGAAGACTGTTACGTATTTCTCTACATTGGATGTCACCAGCGGGTATGGTGACCAAGGCTCCGGAAGAACGAGAGAAGACAGCCTTTACAACTCCTATGGGGTTGTTTGAGTTTGACCGAATGCCATTCGGGTTATGTAATGCCCCTGCAACTTTCCAGAGAATAATAGAGCACTGCTTAGGGCACAGAAATTTCAAGATGGTCTTGCTCTATCTTGATGACATCATTATCTTCTCCAAAACGTATAGTGAACATCTACAGCATTTGGATGAAGTCTTCAAACAACTGACCAAATATGGTCTTAAAGTCAAGCCATCTAATTGTTATCTCCTGAAACTAGAAGTGCGATATTTGGGACACATTGTTAGTGCTGAAGGAGTAAGACCTAACTTAGAGAAGATCAGTGTGGTCAAAGACTGGCCAACCCCGCAGACTGTCCATGATGTCCGAAAGGGGTTCGTCGGCTATTACAGACGATTTATCAAACATTTTGCAAAAATAGCTGCCCCATTGCATGAGCTATTAAGGGGAAAATCAGATATGAGGAGATGCAAAAATGTTCCTGTGAGAGCTATTTAGCTGCTACCCCATGTATCATATTCACTGACAACAATCCATTGGCCCATCTTCAGGCAGCACGCTTGGGAGCCTTGGAGCAAAGGTGGATATCAAGGTTAGCAAATTTCCAACATGTAATTAAGTTTAGAGTCGGAAAGTCCAATTGTAATGAGGATGCATTATCACGCTTGCCTGTTATAGAAGATCCAGAGAATGAAAAAGATGACTGGGAGACAGTGGAAATTCCTGCTTTTTGCTCAAAATCACTCCAACAATGAATGATAACTTTGTCTGCTAAGCCTTTACTAGAGCAAACAAACGATAGCGGCAAGTAAATTGGATCAGATATTCACTGGAAACAAATTCAGGAAGAAAGTCCTCTTACACAGAAATTAGTAGTTATGTTGAATACCAAAAGCAGGTTAAATACGTCTCAAAGACAAGAAGCCGATCCGGAGTTAATGAAATTACTTAGACATCGGGAACGATTGAACATTAAGCAAGGGATATTAATAAGATGCAGTATTGAACCAACCACTCATCAGCAAGTGACACAGATAGTAGTTCCAAAACAACAAGGACATCTACTGATGACAGCGTACCATAATCAATCAGGACATTTTGGTATGAAGAAAACTGAAGCCATCCTACGGCAAAGATTCTTCTGGGTGGATATGCGAACAGATATTGAAAGATGGTGTGAAAATTGCATCGCCTGTGTTCAGAAACGAAATCCTGCTTCGAGACTGAAAGCACCTCTAAATCCCATCCAGAACAGTTACCCACTCCAAATTGTAGCATTAGATCACGTTAAACTAGAAACAGGTTACAATGGATATCAGTATGCTCTGACCATAATAGACCATTATTCTAAATTCATAGTGGCTGTTCCTGTACAAAATCTAACAGCCCGTACCACCGCCAAAATATATCTGAAGAGTTTTGTGAGACCATACGGATATCCGGAACAAATACTAACTGACTAAGGACCGGCGTTTGAATCTCAATTCTTTGCGGAACTGTGCACCATGTATGGCTGTAAGAAGTCCAGGACTACTGCCTACCATCCCCAATCAAATGGGCTATGTGAACGAATGAATCAAACTTTAATAGAAATGTTGAGAAGTATCCCGATAGAACAACGTTCACGTTGGCCCATCCTGTTACCAGAACTTACTTTCTTATATAATAATACTGAACATTCTTCCACTGGATTTACTCCATTCTATCTGATGTTTGGAAGACAAAGCAAACTGCCCGAAGATCTTGAAATACAACCACTACAAGAGGATCCTGATCTTCCTCGGAGAGATTGGATTGCAGGACATCGTCACCGAATCAAGATGGCCCAGAAAGTAGTAGAATGACATATGCATGCTGTGCACCTTCGACAAGAGAGAAACTATAATCGAAATGCATTGTCTGCTGCCTTAAATGTTGGAGATCACGTATGGAAGAAGAAAAATTACCGGCATAACAAATTAGATGGCAAGTGGGAAGCTGAACCTTACGTAGTGGTGGGAGTACCAATTCAAAAAGTGGCTGCCTATCGAATTCAAAAGCAAAGGAATGAACAACAAAGTGTAGTTCCTAGAAACCAACTTAAACTATGCACCAGCGACTTAGAGAACTTTTAAAGAAACCTCACCAATCACCAAGAACTCACCTACGGCAGAGGGGCGGAGTTCTCCCAGACACAACCCATTTAATGACCCCACAGATTTACTAAATTTCATGTGTGGGCCTGTAGGAGAATAGAGTGTAAAATTAACAGAGTGTCTATCGCGGATGAATATTTGTCTGACATTGCTCACTCCACTGACTTCTCCGAAATGGGTATGGCAGAGTCAGTGGTGAGAAGGTCAGAGCGAAATAACAAAGGCGTTCTACCACTGCAATACAGAGTGTAAAATTTATCTGTTGGTAATTATTAGTACTTACCTTTTCTTTTCCTTTTTTGAGTTTTACGTGTAAAATTGTAAATAGTTATGTAAGAAATGACTTAACTCCTGTAGATCATGTAGATGCGTGCGGACATGCATGATCCTAGCGGGGAAGTATGTAATAACCCTGAAGGAGACACAATATAATTGCCCCGCAGCCAATGTATCTCTATACTGAGGAACACTGCTGTTGTTTGTGGCAAGGAAGAGGGAGAGAGCGTGCTGCACTACCTTGAAGAAGAGAGGTTGAACCTCTCGAAACGTGTTGGATAAAGGGTGACTGTTTTGAAGGACTTTTGAAGGATTTCAGCTTTTCCTCGGATAGAAGGTGTCCTTACAAGGTTTCCGGAGACCTCCAACTTATACCAACTACGGGCCTTTTTTATGAGGAATATCTGGTAATTCCCCATAACATTATCTGACTCAGCATCAGATTATATTTTATGCACTTTTAGCATCATTTGCACATTGATGTTTTACATTAAAACCTTATATTTTAGAATTAATAAATCTGTTAACCGCATTGCACTATGGTTTTATTTCTGATTTTATGTTTTACATGAAATATACGTCTGGAATGAATACAGATTACATATGACATAAAGATAAATAATTAAGGGAAGTATTTTATACTGTACCTTTTTATAGATTTATAACACTAGCACTGATTGACTATTAAAATTGCTGTCCTTTTGTCCCTCTCAGCCTCTTCACCATGTCGACCTATTAGCTGTCAACCATCTGGTGTTGACCTATTGACTGTAGATCTATTGCACCACACATGTCCTATATATCACATTTATACTAAACGTCACCAATGAAATGAAGTACAGTGCACACAAGGGAAGTAAATAGGTCTTACTAACAGTTGCAATAGTAGCAATACTACATAGGTCCATTCTTCTTTCGTTATGTAAGGAATCATTTTTATAAACAAGTTTATATGTTCCTAGGTATCGTATCAAAGACATTTTGGTAACTGAGGCAGTGTATTCTAAATGCTGTGAATTGAGAAAAGATTTTTGATTTCTGCTGTCCATTCATTCTGTAGCAAGAAAAATATACACAGTCTTCTGCTGCAGAAATTGGTAAATGCTACTGAAATTCCTCTCATAATGGTCTCTCGGCTAATTTTGCGTCTTTCATATTACATCTACTCAATCTGGAACCGATTGTGGCTGTTACTGCGATTAACTGTAGCTACTTATGTTTTCTCCTCACTAATCAGGTAAATCAATTTCCTGTTAGTGTGAAATTACTTTGTAAAAATTAGAAAGGTTAGCACTGCAGTTGGCTAAAAGTTATAGTAGGTGGAATAGTCCAAGGTAAATGTATATAGGCTGTGCTGGACCATGGATCCTCACTGAACTGCCTACAAACGGGATGAGAATCCATGGTCCAACATAGCCTTTATACACTTACCTTGGACTATTCAGCGATACCGATACCTGGTGGTATTAAGCTGGGAGGAATTTGGTGCTAGTCCACAGCGGATACACAGCCTTGCTAGCATGTGTCTGGTACAGTCATATTGGGCCGAATTCAATTCAGTGTGATGTTGAATAGCCGCGGGAGGGAGCTCCCACAGCTATTCAATACACCGCGCTGTTTGGGCAGCTAAAGGATTTCTTCTCGCACCCCCCCGGCACTTTAATGCTGGTTACCGCGCCTTAACACCCAGCTTAAGTAGCGAGAACCGGCATTCTCAGACTTAACCCATTCCTGACAAGGCAAACAGCGCGTTGAATTGAATAGCCGCGGGAGCTCCCTCCCGCGGCTATTCAACATCGAACTGAATTTAATTCAGCCCATGGAGTCACAGATACATCATTGGGCATATCACCCGGGTAAGCCCTAGTGCCCTTATCTGTCTGTACTACTGCTGTTCACAAGTGGACAGGAACCACTATTACAACTTCTTTTACAGTGGCCACTGCATCTATGCATTAAGGGGCCCATTTATCATTGTATATTTGTGGTTTAATTCCAAGAAAAAACACAACCATTTTCAGGGGTTAACCGCAAAAATTAAGTTTCCCCAGATGTATTACAGAGGAACAGCAGCACATATCTCTGATACCCTCCATTCCCGCTATAGGTTTCTATGGGGGATGCGATGCTGGCAAATTTACCAACTTCTGAAGATGGTATTAGCCGCAGTAGCCTATGGTCTACACTTCGCATAATTAGTCGGCAGAGGATTACCCCGGAAGCCTCCCCAACAATGGCAGCTGCACATGTGTAGTCAGCGGGACTGCGCATGTTCAGTAGCCCCGGCAGCACTCCGGGCACATTGCAGAGACGGGCTCCTTTCAGAGCCCCTGACCCTGCATGTGCCGATTGATACATTCCAACAGTATGACTGCATCTTGTAATGCAATCATGGGTGGTAATGTCATGCCCAGATCGCATTGCAAATGCAATCATTAATAAATGGGCCCCTAAATCAGGTATTCACTACAGACTAACAGAAGTCCCCTTACAATTAATCCAGAATTTCACTGGTTAAAAAGGACTTCTAATTGAAAGTGTTTGCTAATTGCACTAATTATATACTGGCCAAATTAATTTTTTTTCCCATTATGGAGTCAATCCTATCAGCCGCGATGATCTCGCCGGTGCGAGTCATCGCGGCAATGGCCGCACTTTACAGCAGCCTGGATTTGCTGAATTTCTGCGAGTTCGGGCTCAGAGCGGGCCGTGAAGGGTGCGAGGTGCCGGTCCATTGCCGTCGTTTTAACACCGTTGCAACGGCAACTCACACCCCTCACGGCTAATTGGATTGTGACCCCTATATGTGCACAGAATGCTGAACCTTTCTGAACATATTTTTCAAGTTTTATATATGCTGTTCATATTGTGATTAATTGATATGCATCATTTTTTATTTGATTTATTTTTATGAAATGTGCAATACATTATTGTATGTGATTAAGGGGCAAATTTATTAACATTATTTTTACTAAAATAATGTGAAAATGGATGTTTTCACACCCGTTTCACATTATTTTAGTATCACATATTAAAGGGCAAATGGAGTATTTTTCGTGTAAAATTACTTCAATGAATTACAGTATCTGCCATCTCAACATCATCTTTTAATTAGCGCAGTTTCATACGTTTTATGTAACTTTAAATGTACAAAAATTAGTTTCAAGCACGTACAGAGTAGCAAATGAAGTACAACTTTGGCGTGAGGAAAAGCCACGGCCGCTGCATCGTAGCACTTCATATACATATTCAGACTTATTCGCACACAGATGTACAAATGTCGCACATCAGGTTGATCAGTGCAATCTAGCAAAGTAGTTTTGCTGCTTCCAGCTTTTTTATTTGTGTGAATAAGATGCACATTTTGAGCAAAAAAGAGTTGGGCTGTTTGGCACGACTGAAGCCACGGTATATGATGACACAGCTGTATGCACATATTTCTCATTGCATGTGCTTTTTATGTAGGGCACTCATGTATATTAGCATCTCTTAGGGATGTGTAGCTGCCAATATGTGTTGCAGGACATCAGGAATATACTAGTATGTATGATATACACATGCTATATAAAGTAATCCTTGTTATGTCCTAAGAAGGCTTCAATCTGGGATTGCAGTGAATAGGTTGTCGCTCAAATTGGAGGTGTGTTTTCATGATGGAAATTGCTGCATGAATGTTATAAATAATTACAAAATATGTACAATCTCATAAAAATGTCATTAAAATGCAGTTACTTATTTGCTTTGCTCAGTAAACACAGACTGAACCCCTGAGGTAAATACTTTCATTTAATAATTAAGATAAATTTACTGTTATCAAGTGTTTTAAACAGTTTCTATATTTATCTAGCCACTAGATTGTACTTTTTTTTTTTAGCAAGACAGCTGGTGAGTATAGAAGTTACATAGGATATGATATGGAATAAATTCAAACTTCTATCAATCAATCAATCTTTTACATTTTGATTACCGATCAATACTACATCATATAATTATGTTTTACCTCTGACCCTAAGCTAGAACAATATTTATTTTTTATCATGAAGCAAATAATGGAATCTTCAGGACTTTATATAACCCAGTAAAATGGTTACAATGCATTATTTTCCTTTGCGTGATCAGAAAAAATGTACTTACACCAGCATTATCATCACACAAACCAGCAGTGTGACTTAGCATTTGATAACATTCAATAGAGCAACATTTTTGTTATTACAGTGAGGACATTTTTATTCATTAATGTTTTGCCAATGATTCACTAATGTACTTTCATTTGGACAAAACATTATCATGCATATTCACACACAACACATTCAAGCTCTGCATAAACACACTATGGGCATGATTCAGAGTCGTACGCTATGCCGGTTTTCGCAAATGGAGCAATTTCTTGCCACTGCACGCTGCAAGTCATTAATCGCAGTGATTGACAGACAGAGAGCGTGTGGGGGTGATCCCATACACAGGTCCAATGTCTCAGTTAGGGCAACCATTCTGAATGACCATAGACTTACTCAAAGAGTCGCTGTTTGCCTGATCTGTGTACGAGGTTGCGTATGTGTATGCAGTTGTGGACGATGGCTCAGGTGGGCGTCTCAGTACAAGTCTCGGCTGCTGCTGCAATAGTATATTTTCGCACAGCCACAAATACAAGAATCGCAGCTGCGGGAGCATCAGCGTATAACTTTGACTCAGGCCCTATATCCATATACGTACGCAGATACACAAAAAACAAACAAATCTTCCTTTCTCCATTGTTTCAAGAATGAAGAGAAAGAGAAGAGTTTAATTTTTTCTTTTTATATATTTTCCTTAATTTTTCTGATCGCTTACAAAAGAAACTATTTGTCCGTTCTTAAAAAAATAGGGAAACGCACATTTCCACCCACCCACAACCCCAAACCCAAAAACAAAGTAGCGGAAAAAAAAAAGATTTCTATGCATGAAAAACTATACAGATTAAAAACCCAGTTATTCAAATTCAGCAAAATGTAGATCACCTTGCAATTTAACCCTCCAGCAGCTAAAGGTGATTGCAACATATAACAGTCCCTTTTGACTACTGTACATTGGAATTAATGTTAGTCCTACAAAAGTTTTGGGGAGAAGGACATCCAAAATTTGGTTTATTTGAATACACAAACAATATTACCATTCCTTTCAGTTTTGACTTTCCCCTATTAAAAACAATCCTTGGCAAGTTAAAGGGGATGTCCCCTCCCCATGGTCTCTCACACGGTGTAGAACAAATACAAGTTGCATATATTTAGAAGGGTTTGGAAGACACAAGATAGAAGGCAAAAATACAGAAAAATAATATTCATCTGCGGAGGAAAAGGTGGAGGCAAGTAAGAAATAAAACTGAATATTGCAGAGCACAAAGTGAAATGATTGCCATGTAATTGTGAAATGCTTGCTGTGGAATCAATCATTCAGAGCAAAGGAGCACTTGACTCCCACCCGACCCCTATAATTTAAAATAATAACGAAGAAAGGAAATGGATACCAGCAGCAAAATCACATCATGGGTGGATTGGCATCAGCAGTACATTTATGCCAAAGAGGGCACTACATGGCTGAAAATAAGTCAATGACACGCCTGCTACTGAGCCTTCCTGGCCGCTCACTATAAATGGTGTGATTCACCAGGAGTATCCGTTACATTAAGATAGTGATTCTGGTGATCTACAAAAACAAGAGGCCATCTTTAAAATGAGCAACATCTCTTGTCATATCATTTGCTTGGCTAAGGTGATCCTAAGCACTAATTTAAAAATAAAATTAATACTAACTTTAATCTTAAGCTAATATTGTAAGTGTAAACCCCTTGACATAGCCCTAAAACCAGCCAAATGGTTAAATCTGAAAGCTCCTCAATAAGTAAGTCCTAATATTAGCCCCAGACAGGTCTTGTACTAAAATCGTGGTCTCTACTTTTAGGATACAGCTGCAAATTACCCCAAGTTGTACCAGGACATATGAAGAGCTCAGTAAATTCTAGAAGTGAGCCCAGCATCAATAATGATCAATATCAATAGGTTCAATATGGCAATCACATCACTTTCAGAAAAAGGTCACAATTGTATCATTCTGAGCTTATATTGCGATTTGTCTGTGACATGGAATAGACATTATTGTCATATAATAGTGAGATAAAAGAAAACATTACATGAAGTTTGAGGAATGATTAGCTGTGCAGCTGGAGAAGACTGATAGAAATGGAAGGTACAGGGAATATTGGACCACTTTGAAATGGGTGGATATTACATGAAGACAACATGAAGAATTATAAGGAATTGCATGGATTTCCTAGAACATATTAAATTATGTATTCTGAGACATACTATATGGAAAGGAAATGTAAATACAGAACTTGATGCGTCTGGCCTAAGCATCTTGAGAGGCTGTTAATCTTGCTGTTTAGTGAAAAACATCAGAAAATTGCAAATACTCAGGGTCTGTTCACATGGCAACCATGATAAGATAAACAGGCTATATATATAGCATTCAATATAAATTGATACGAAGGCATAGCTAAAATCTAGGGGACAAAAACAAAAAATGACCGCTTTTAATTCATATCCCCCAATTCATAATAAGATAATTTGCAAATGTCCTAATTACTTATCTTCTACATTTCTGTTGTAAAACATTTACACTTATCAGCTTTTCCTAAGCATCAGGGATTAAATATTTTGCAGATAACTGGAACATTCTGGAAAGAAAGAAAAAAGCCAAGTGCATTATTTATTAATGTGCCAAGAGCCCTATTGTCACAAAATTGTCTACTCTCACTGCTGATATGGTTGTTATAGCATCTCCCTACATAGAGGAAAGCCTATTTAGCAATTACTAAGTACAACCGCAATGTTCTGGTAACACCATCTGAGTATGACATTACCCATAGCAAACACGGGGGGGGGGGGGGGGGGGTTCTGGTTGCCTGGAACCTCCCCTCCCCAGCCCACACCATGACCACATTGAAAATAGTAATATAATAGAATTTTACTAGCACTGCATGTTCTTCCTAGTATCTCAAATTAAATAATTAGTACCACCTGTGGATCTTTTAACATGTGTCAGCCAGTAATAAATACACATTTGCACCAGCTAGGAGATCTGGAAAACATGCACTGTTAGGGGTGCACTGCTATAGACCATCTATAGGCTTAATTATTAATACTGGATAATAATACACTATCCAGGGCATAATAAGACCAATATGTACATATATGTCCAGGGCAGTGCTAGGTTCTTCTGCTGCTCCCCCAGACTTGCTCCAATGCTCTGAAAGGTTGCCCACATCTGAAATAAATATATTCAGCTCAGGCAGGATGGCCCTACAGCCACATTTAATGGCTTCCTGTGATAGCTGGTCCTCTATACTGTATGCTGGAATTATGACACACAATACACTTTGTATGACGTAAAGATGGATAAGTCCTAATTATGCCCTCTTCATGGACTGGCTACACTCACTCTAAAATCAAGCATTTGGAAACCCCCCTCAAGAAATCCTGCGTTTGCCACTGTTACCAGACTAGAAACATAAAAAAATGCTTTAATCTTGTAATATAAATAGAAAATGTGTATGTTTTATATTATTATATATTCAGTGTTGTTTATGTATTTGTTTCTTTAGAATTTATTCAATCTTATTAACTAATGGATAAAATCCTAATTCTGGATCCTGGCTAAGCATAGAGCACCGGTTCTCAAACTCGGTCCTCAGGACTCCAAACAGTGCATGTTTTTCAGGTCTTGTCATAGAATCACAAGTGAAATTATTAGCTCCACCAGTGGATCTTTTAAAATGCTTTAGTGAGTTATGCTGGGTGACCTGGAAAGCGTGACCTGTGTGGGGTCCTGAGGACCGAGTTTGAGAACCACTGGCATAGAGGGCAAGCTACTATTACTGGGGCAGTTTAGTAACGTTCAGCTGACTTGGCAGTATTTTTTATATAAATAGGGACATATGTACATTTTTTATTGCAGTGATAACACATTACACACATTGGGCTTGTTGGGCAGTTGCCCAAGGGCCTGAAGCTTGTAGGGGCCCCGCCAACCCACCCCCCTGCAGAAGCGGCCAGTTGGTAAATTTGTGGTATTTTTATAAGCCGGCCACCCGTGCACTGTATTCTGATCTAATCTCACCCCCCCATGACGAGAACTCACTTCAGTCCCAGTTTCACTTCATCCGCCGGCTTCAGACCAGTCAGACAAAGTCTCTCTTTTTTCCCGTGGCTGGGTGGGTAGGGGCCCCAGTGCATTGCTTTGCCCAGGGCCCACACTGCTGTTAAGGCAACCCTGTGCGCTATTCCTCTGATTTCACAATTCACCAATCCACCAATATGCACCCATAGAATGCAGATAGTTTTCAGTGATTTGCAGAACATTTTCAGCAAATAACAGATATGTCATTCATGAAAGGCTTATCATTTTACTAGTAACAGTCAGCAAATCAGCTGATCGTACCATACACTAGTAATCTACAGTCCCGATTAGTCTGTGAAATCCAACAGTTTGGACAACCTGATCAGCGCCGTAACAGGGCTAAATAGCTACTTGTGCCGGTCCGCCCCTTTAGCACCTGACGTCATGACGTTGGGCGCATGACGTCATTATAACACGTGGAGGGTGCAGGGCTATCAGCAGCGGTAAGTGCAGCACTGATTGAAGCGTCCTGAGGATAATCAGCAGCACAGACTGCAGGATGCCTGCCAGCAGCGTCTAAAGGATGCTCCAGTGGTGCCGCAGCAGTGATCCCTGGCTGTAGGGTGCCATTCCAGGCACCCTGCTAACCAGAAGGGCCATGGGGTGGTGACAGTGCCGCCCACAGAGCCCTGCGGGGCAGCACTGGTCGCATACCCCTAGCTGTGCTGGCCACAGAGCCCTGCGGGGCAGCACTGGTCGCATACCCCTAGCTGATCCCACACCCTTGAACCTGATTTTCCAATTGTGCTCACTTTTTGGTCGGACTCAGCAATCGGTAAACTCCATACAGTGCAGATATTTTTACACAATCATCAGCAAAACGGAGGATTTCACCAATTGATTGCTGATGTATGGGCCCCATTAGAAACAACTTTCTATATTAAAAGGCAGACAAAAACGTTAGTAACCAAAAGAGATGAGTGAATTTCTCCTACTTATCAGAATAATTTTTTTTCACTGATTCAAACAAAAACTAACCTTTTATAAAACTAATATGCTTTATAAGTAACAAAATTGTTTAGCATGTAATTTTTTTCAATGTATTATTAATTTATTATTTTTTTAATTTGTTGTTACAAAATGATTAAATTTTTTTTAAAAAGACAAATATATTATTAATTGCATTTGTTATCCCTGATTCAGTAAGTGACAAACAGTGCAATTTGTAAAAATTAAAAATTTGCTGAAATATTTCACTCATCTCGAATAGAAAAGATAAATATTTACATCTTAATATTAGTTGGGGTATATGAATTTAGAAAAAGTGTGGTGTTCCCTTTCAGTACCCATGAAATTTAAAAAAGCAAAAGAGAATGTACAGAATGAAAACATGGCCAGCTGATATTTGTGACAGGCATCATACATACAGTAGGCCCAGATTTATCAATGAGTGATATTCTGGTTATCACTCATTACTAATCTTAAATGGTGCTCCAACCAATCAGCTTCTAACTGTCATGTGTTTGAAAAATGGGAGTTAAGAGCCGAACGGTTGGAGCACCATTTAAGATTATTAACGAGTGATAACAAGAATATCACCCGTTGATAAATGAGCCATAGAATTTTATTACATTCTTTTATGCATTTCCACACTATAGATTATCCATAGCCTCTACTATACAGTAATTATACTACTCAGCTAAGTGCTACTTACACGCATTTTCTTACATCAATGCTATGCAAACTTTTAAATGTGGAAGGCCAAAAATGTGATACATAAATTATGCATGTGGGTCATACAATAAAGTCTATAGAGATTAATAGGGGTGCCACAAGACAACTTGGTCTGTACCCTGCAATCATCTGTCACATTATCAAGTGACACAGATTGTTATTAAAAATTATTAATTGGGGGTGTTTCACATAATTCATGCTGCTCCCAGCAATGTTAATGTTTAACAGCCTCTCTAAGGATACATATATACAGAGTAAGGGAAATAAGAATGCAACAGAAAAACGACATACAGGATGAAAAAGTAAGACAAAATACATCAATTACAAATCCATTAACAAAATAATAAGGAATCAGAAATCATTAACTGTTTAATGTCTGTACACATTTCATATTTCCTGTATACTGAAGTCAGAGCATGCAGCAAATGAGCAAGTGGTTATTTCATCATTTATCAGAAGGCAAGGCACATAATGTGATAGAAAATTTCGTGCAAATAAGGGAAAAAAAGATCATTTGTACATATTTAATGCTATATATATATATTTATATATATACTATTTTGCTTCATAGGATACTTTACTTTTGTACTCTCTAGTGTTTTATTTATATTATGGTTTTTCAGTTAACCCTTCCATACAACATCTCAAAATGCAGCAGACCTCATATCAGATTCTGGTGATGGTCCCCCAGAGATGACTGACAATTTCTTTGCCACCTCAAAACATCCCTCAATTATTTTTGTTTTATGTTGCAATACTGCTAGTTTTTTAGTGACAACCCTGACAATGACATTGCTATTTAGAAGTAGGATGATGATGGACCAGCTTTAACTGACCATTTACAGAGAGGTCTTTGAGGATGTAAGGGTTTTTGGGTGTTAAAGTGGGTCAGCTGAGAAGGATATCACTACCACAGGGAGTATTAAAACCCCATAATAGAACCAAGCAGATATCCTGCTTAAGTAATAGGTATGTTTTTAATTTTTATTCATTTTAAATCCTTTCAAAACAGACTATTTATACATGGCAGAGAGGGAGGAGTGAAGTATAAAATAATGCACGTCCCATCTTAACCTTTAATGGAAATAGTGCCATATTTACATCTGCCATGCAGGTCTTCAGCCACAAGCCTGTACGATGAGTGCAAGTAGTGGGGTTGTTTGCAGGGAGAAGCACCATGCAGTTTACTCTGTAATGTGGCTGATAACTTCTGTTTAGTACTTACTTTTATTTTTCATACCTACAACTTACTAATATACTTGAGGGGCTCACTTGAGTAGTGTATGAAATTTACATATCTGTACATTTATCCTGCTTTCTATGCAAGTATGAAATTGGAATACAAGGGTATATTTGTATATATACATGTACTTAAAACATTTGCATACTGAATATATACACATATACAGCATATTTAGAACTGGATTTGCTTTTTTTCTGTAACTGAGAGGCCATTTTATAATTGCATGATCCAAACCTCCTCAACCAAATTCATGACATAATATCCTGATACAACACTACATGTGGTTGATTAGTGTCAATTTATACTACAATCTTGAAGACTTTTTAAAAATCCAGCTCTACATATACACAGACACATGGATGCAACATACTATAGTATATGTATACACACAAACATATAAACTATGTAAACATACCTTTATTACTGCAGTGACTTGAGATGCTAGAGAAGCTAGACCCATCTTCCATACCACCCACATGTCCCTGTTACACTGCCCAGATCTCCTCTTTGTGCCTATTATAAAGTTTGTATCCCAACAACCTGGAGCGTACTATGGGCCTGATTCAGAGCCACTCGTAAGCGGCAGCTCGTTCGCTCTGAGCGATGTTTGCCCAAGTGCGCATGCGTACGGATCGTTATACGCATGCGCAAACCAGTCAGTGCGGCCGAAATTCATGTGCTCGCAAAATAGCGAATGCCTGCTAATTTGAGTGACAGAATGAGGCGTATGTGGTTGGTAACAGGGGAAGGTGCTTGAAAACGGGGAGTGGAGATCAGATCGCAGGCGTGCTTAAAGGTCAAAAAGGGCGTTTTATGGGTGTGCATATTTAAAACAGCAGCGTCATTGACCACGTCACTGGGTTTTTTTTAAGCAAGAACTGCTCGCAAAATTGTGGTAGCAAAAACCAACCCCAAGAATAGCGAGCAGTTCATACCCTGTTCGATGTACTCGATTAATCTAATAAATAGCGGACATGACGTAGGATGCGAGCGGCCAGGGGGCGTAGTTTCCCAAAAAACGACCGCAAGTTTTGTACGCTCGTTCAGACCTAGAGGCGTGAACAGACCGCAAACAGCGAACGGTTCATTTGAATAGCCACCCCTATTTTCAGGACGAGCGAGCGCTAATTGCGTCCGGCTCTGAATCAGGCCCTATGAGTTTTAGGGGTATATTAGTGCGGGTTTATAGAAGTGGAGATGTTGCCTATAGCAACCATTCAGATTCTAGCTGTTATCTACTAGAAAGTGCTAGATAATGATAAGTGCTGTATAATCTTATTGGTTGCTATGGAAAACACCTTGACTTCTATAAACCTCCACTTTGGTAAATATACCCCTAATGTCTGGAGAAAGCTGGCATACGGCAGCACTAACCTACCCAATTACAAATAATAGTGTCTCTCTTTTTGGATATATTAAAAGTTGCAAAGTATGCAAGTCACTGCAATTCAAAGTTGCACTGTCAAACAATTTTGTGTGTGTATGTATATATATATGTGTGTGTGTGTCTCTGTATATATGTGTGTGTGTTGTACATATACAAATTTGCCACAGCGTATACATACTGATGTTAACACATTTTCTCTATGGAAACACATATACGTTTGCGCACATGTACATTATAAATCATATGAAAAATGCATGCATGACATGTAATTATTCCTTCAATATCTGAGATTATAGAAATAACAAACAACACTGCTGACATGCAAAAAAGGGTGTGTAATAGGTTCCGGGAGAGATCTCAAAACGAGGGAATAAAGTTCCTTTTTATGTGCATGTCATGAGTGCTGTATGATATTTTATATGAATTACTATTTTGACTCAGACACCAGGCTCTATATTTTAAAGGGAGAGTGCCTGTTTTTTTTGTACACACTCTCGCACACACATATATATCTTTGTTCACATTATCCAACTAATGCTGTTTAGGCAGTTCATTCTTAAACATAACAAGCTGAGTTTTATAGTGAGATTGCACAAAATACACTCTATGGCCTATTAATGGACTGGGCTATAACATGACATGGGGAAGAAAAACAACTAATCTCTCTTTCTCTCAGTCACATATACATTATATCATTACTGTAAGTTGTCTCGAAAAGGTGCACTTGCAAATGTGTATGTGGTTCAATAGGTACATTGCAATTTTGAATAAGACCCGGGAGAAGGTTAAGGTGCATTCCACAATATTTTGTGTATCCCCCTAATGCCAAGCTTTCATAAGCCAAAGTCCTTCAGCCAAAAACAGTATAAACTTTTCTGAGAGGGAGCAGAATAGAGTAAATAAACAATGAAGTAATATCAATCGCATAATAATATTAATAATTATAAAGTATATCCATTCAGGAAGATCTTAGTTATCCCTCTTTCTTGCTGGTTGGATTTTCAACCATTTTTGTGAATGTGCTAACAATGAAAAGATAGTAAAATCATATACATATATATTTTCCAATAATCCGTGATGCAGGAACATGAGCCCTGTGCCTTTCTTCTGTCAGAAGGACCCATCAAAAGATGACAGATTATTATTCTTCCTCATCTCATCTCCCACTGACCACTGTAGGATATCACTGACTTTTTTCTCTTTCGTGGGAAGAATATTTTTGCAAAAAGATGTTTTGAGCTGTTGACCTGTGGACCTGAAGCCTCGCAGAGACCCTCACTTTCTGTCTGCTGGTTCCAGTGGATGGAAGGTAGGTCAGGCTGTTAACCCAAGTACCAAGACTGAGGAAGAAAAACAATGAGAATGTTACAGTAAATTGTGTCAGATAGTATACAAACTCTTACTAATAGTGTCAAATAAGAAAAAAGTTAATTAGGCTAATTCTGTCTAAAAATAATTTCTCTGTAAAATAATAATTTAAAATTAACATTTTGGTGCCATTCAATAGCTTGTACTTCTATAATACTGAATGTTATTCAAGGTCTTCGGTTGCTGCAATCCGTTCACCTCAAGGACAAAGAATCCCAACCTCCAGTGTTGGAAAATGATCACCATTAAACATTACAATCATTTTACTTTGGACCTAATGTAACACAAAAAATGGAATTAGATGTCAAATACAGAAATAGTTATATAGGGTCTGAATCAGAGTTGTACGCAAACCTGGTGGTTTACATATATGTCCAATGTTAGTCGATCTGAGTATGCACAGGATCTGCATTGCGCGTGTGCAGATCTGTGTCTGGGCGTGCCGAGGTCAGTGGCTGTGTCCTTGGACGCAGCTTAACTGGCCCCGGAAACATGAAATGTACAGTCATCCTGAGAAACCTAAGGATTACTCAGATGACCGATGTTCACTCAGATTATCATAACCATTTATTTATATAGCACACACGTATTCTACAGCGCTTTACAGAGAATATTTGGTCAGTCACATCATTCCCTACTCAAGAGGAGCTTACAATCTATGGAGCTCATTCAGACCCGCTCGCTAGGATGCGTTCGCTCGTAGCTGGGCGATTTTCACAATCTGCGCATGCGTACGCATGCGCAAACCAGTGCGAGAGATGGGGAAGAGTTCGCTCGCTGCGCATAGACAGCCCAGGAGAGTGACAGGAGAGGCCGTTTCTGGGTGGTAACAGGGGCAGGCCACTAGAAACGGGGGAGTGGAGGTACGAACGCAGGCGTGCCTGAGTGTTGAAACGCCGTTTCAGAGGCATCCATAATTAAAAGGCAGCGTCATTGTACACAGTGTCGGACTGGGACATTAAGGGCCCAGTGGGGGAATATAGCGGTAGGGGCCCATGCTTGATGGTTGTAGCCAGCCAGCACAGACACTTGGTTAACCAATAAGCAAATCTTGTTGTAGTTTCTATAGAAAAGAGCCAAGCTCTCATGTTGATCAGTGGTACTACGCCATCAGGTAACTGACCATCTAATACAGTAACAATGTATGATTTGAGGTCTGGAACCTGACACCTAGAAGAGGGGGTGGGCCCCCAGGCAGTGTGACCCACCGGGGATTTTCCCTGTACTCCCGTGTAACCCTGATTGTACACGTCACTTGGTGGGATTTCACACTGAAGTGATCGCAGTGCTTGCGGCAGGGTATAGTCAACCTCAAGTGCTGCAATCACATCCAATGGTGCTCGATGTACCAATGTTTTCACGCACTTCCAGGAGATGACGTGCACAAGTGGGCATCTTATGAATGGCTGGTGGGCGTCTGCATACACATAGTGATTGCACGTCAAGACATCCTGGGCGTGCTAATGCCTTGTGATCGCCTGCCTTGCTGGGCGTGCCCTGGATTTGCATACACATCCAGCGAGCGTACGCATCTAGCGAGAGGGTCTGAATGAGCTCCTATGTTCCCTACAACATACATACACACACTAGGGATAATTTTTTTCGTCAGTGTGGAAGGAAACCGGAGTACCAGAAGGAAACCCACGTAACCACGCAGAGAATATACAAACTCCACACAGTAAGGGCCATGATGGGAATTAAACCCAAGACCTCAGTGCTTTGTAACCATTACAGCACCATCCGTTCGCAGCAACGGATCACAAAAGCATGCAGAGGGCGTCTTTCTACTACAGAAGCCTCCTGCTTATTTTACATATTTTATATCCAAAGCAGTGGCAAACGCAGGATTTTGAAAGGGGAGTTTCCAAATCCTTGGTTACCGAACCAATGAAAAAACATCTAGCCACAACTATATATATATATATATATATTGTGACACAGTCGGGATAGGGGTCCCTCTCCTGGGGTAGATGGACTCCCACTTTATACACACAGCAGCCGTAGAAACAGGACACAAGTCTGGGGTTCTCGTACAAACTGGTCGACACCAGTCTTTATTGTGCCAGGTAATTATAACAAAACATAAACAAAAGTCCTAGCCCGTCTGGGCACTAACTAAACATTAGGTACCCTCACTAGCAGAACAGTAGGGCCTACTGCCCTCACCATCAATAACAGCACGTGTACAGTACTCACAGGAATATCACAGTGTCTCTGGACATGCTAGCCTGCATACCTGCTTCCCCAGGTGTGAGACACTGCATGAAAACTCTTACACAGCAATATTGAGCCACTTCCAGGTGTATCCCTTAATTAGCCTGCTCACAGGCTGGAAGGCCTAACACCGGAAATGGCCCTGTGGATGGAGCCCTCCCTTCTCTCTCACATCCACACCCCCAGGCCCCATTCTCTGGCTTTTACCTAAAGCCGACATTCAGATCTGTTTGTAAAACAGACTCTTCCTGGGACTTAAGATACATATTACAGGAATCTGGGATACGCTATCCCTAACTTCTCCAGTGCTTCTATCACATATCCCACCCTTTGTTTCGACCTGTGGGCGGAAAAACTACAAACAACGGACACGTGACAAAGCATCTGTATTGGCCAGCTGGCTTCCTGGCCTGTGTTCTACTGCGAGCTTGACATTTTTTAATGCCAAGAACCACCTTGTTATTAAGCTGTGGCTTTATTAAACCTCTTCCAATGGTGTAACCAAGATAATTTACTTCCTCCATCCCTAGGCAACATTTCTCTGGGTTGGCTGTCAATCCTGCCCTATGGATGGAGTCCAACACTGCCTGTACTCTGGGCAAATGAGACTGCCAATCAGGACTATGAATGACTACCTCACCTAGACAAGCAGCAGCATACCATCTATGGGGTCTTAGAATTCTGTCCACCATCTTTTGGAAGGTAGCTGGTGCCCCACGTAACCCAAAGGGCAACATCTTATATTGGAACAACACTTCTGGCGAAAAACACTGCGCTCTGTTATTTATGTTGGGACATAAGAACAACACATCAATGTATTAAAAGAATTTAATGCTTAAATTATAATAATAATAAAAAACAAAGACACATGTATAAACACAAAGATAAATATGAAAATTGTAAAAAAATAAAAATAAATAATGAATAATAAGCGAGCCTGCTAGAAGCTCATAACAAACAGGAAATTAACAAGCATGCAAATGTAGGAGTTGATCAGGCTCCCAGATCTAAACACACTCTCCTGTGAGAATAGCTACACCATATACCTGTGCAGAATGAGCTACTGTATATACTGCTGTAGCAAGTGAATTGTTAAGGCACTGGTGGAGCCTGTAGCCACTGATAGCTATACCCAACAATGTATCAGTAATGATATTAGTGGAACCCGTTGAAAAAATGCCAGTTTTGTATCAAAGTCACAAGTGATATAGCCAATCTCAAGCGTGATTAATGAGGCTGACCATATGTTCCCTCAAGAGGAGGTGATAGATATAAACTTCTTTGTGAAGCGGAATCCAAATGGATCTTCAGACTTCAATCACTATCTCCAGATGGCTTAAATGAAGCCTTGGAGTTCTGTGATTAATTCCTCCATTGGGTATGGAGATTCAGCTGGTACTGGTCCATATGTACTGTGTGGTCAGTGGACCGGTGCCAGGAAAAAAGGGAAAAAAACCTTAAATTTCTCTTGCCAACCTCAAGAGATTTTTAGACCCCTCTTCACACACATGTATATGTATGTGTGTATATGTATATGTATTTATGTGCATATATATGTGTGTGGGAATGTATGTATATACATGTGTACATCTACCGAGTTGCTCTGGGCTACCAGCATATGACCAGACATCATTTTCTCCGTACAGTGTTTCTCCCTGATATATCAGTTGGGTCTCATTAGAGATAGTCCCATTCTCATATCTTTAGCCACATTGTATAATATCAGGTGTCTCTACTCGATAAACCAATTCTACTAGGACCGATATTGATATTTGGATAATTGGTGCTCTTCCATGAGTCTAGTACTACTACGGATGCTAAAATATATCATCAGTATTACCATTAGCATTATACTACAGTTACATCATTCAATAATAATAATATATATATATACGTGCATATGCATATTTGTGTGTATATATATATATATATATATGTGTGTATGTGCTTACATACATGTATGTGTGTATATGCATTTGTGCTTTTATGGTATGTGTATTAATTCAGTTGTTCACTTATTTACTTTATTCCAGTTCATGTCCAACTTATTATGTTAACGATATACTGGAATTCAGCTGCTATTGTTCGATGGTGATCATCAATGGTCAGCTACATGTTTGTTAGATATAGATAGGCTATTTTTTCCTTTCTTTTTTTTCCATTTATATTATTTTAGTACACTACTCAGGATATCGCAAAGTAGCTGATTCAGCACAGGCGATGTTTCAATTAATCATTAATAATGAAGCTCTAACTATATAATTTATATTCTCCGATGGTCTATATTTCTCTGTAATGTTTATTGTTGGGACATAGGGGTAGACAGCCAAACATATGGTCACACTTGTTGACATATGGGGGCTGAAATAGGTATGCTTATATATGCATACATACGTGTTATATGCACATAGTTATATATGCATACTATGTGTATCATCATACGCCTATCACTAATTGATTTTAGTTGTTTTAATAAACATTTTTCTTTTTATATATTTATTGAATGTTTTGTGTTTAAGATGTCGTAAGGAATATTAAGAGTATATTGGTAAATGATATGGATAAATTTTTTTGGAACCGACCGTTAAGAGTTAAGGAGAGTTGGATGGTTAGTAAAGTAATTATCTAATTAACCAAAGGGTTCCACCCTGATACACTATATATATCATCTAGCCATGAAGGGGAGCATTACAGCTTGAAAAAGGCTACAGTAGTAGCCGAAACGCGTTGCTGCTCTCCATACCAGCCACTGAAGCTACTACCCATCTGGAACCAGGTGCCGCCACATTGAAAACTAGCCTGTAAGTTTTTTCCGGCGAGATTTGAAGCACCGTTTAGACCATTGCCCTATCAGCATCCTCCGGTGCCCACTCCAGTTATGGATCCGGGTCACGTGGCCGCTGACGGAGGTCCCGGCGGCTGTTAAGCACAAGACGGGTGCTGACGCCGAATAAGAGACCAACAAGCGGCTTGCAGACCTGTTGGACATCAATGCTTAGCACATCTTGCTGAAATACACTGGTAATTTTCAGTTACTATTTCCTTTGTGAAAAGGACGGCATGGTCCCTATCTACAGGTACTTATTGACAGCCTAAATATTTAAGTACCCAGCAGAACTTTGCATGACTGTTTATTGCACAATAGGGTACTATTCTACATGTTATATACAGGCTCAACTTCGGGAACATATGGTCATCCTCATTAATCACGCTTGAGATTGGCTATATCACTTGTGACTTTGATACAAAACTGGCATTTTTTCAACGGGTTCCACTAATACTGATACATTGTTGGGTATAGCTATCAGTGGCTACAGGCTCCACCAGTGCCTTAACAATTCACTTGCTACAGCAGTATATACAGTAGCTCATTCTGCACAGGTATATGGTGTAGCTATTATCACAGGAGAGTGTGTTTAGATCTGGGAGCCTGATCAACTCCTACATTTGCATGCTTGTTAATTTCCTGTTTGTTATGAGCTTCTAGCAGGCTCGCTTATTATTCATTATTTATTTTTATTTTTTTACAATTTTCATATTTATCTTTGTGTTTATACATGTGTCTTTGTTTTTTATTACTATTATAATTTAAGCATTAAATTCTTTTAATACATTGATGTGTTGTTCTTATGTCCCAACATAAATAACAGAGCGCAGTGTTTTTCTCTTCTATTGTATATGCTTGTGAGGTTGGCAATCACCTCTTAAACACTGCTGCACTGGTATTTGAATCACTGGCTCATTGGCGCTGAGGTGTTTCTTGTGAGTTCACTAATTGTTTTTAAATTGTCTACCCAGCTGCTTTTTTGTCAGAGTTCAACATGACAGAGTTTATATGGATTAAGGAGAGGAAAAGTAGAAGAGAGAATTTTGTATTTAGATTAGAATCGGATAATACTATGGATGATGTAGAGCCAGATCTGAACCAGGGTTTCCTTGAACTTGAGACACTGTTGTTGGCTGAAAGTAGACACTGGCTTGATAGTGTTTTTTTTAAACAAATATATTGAGCTAGACTGGATCCCCAAAGGTCTGCAGATAAATAAACATCTTTCCATTAATGATGACCCTGAGCTGATGAAAGAATGGGAATCAGCTTTGAAGGGCTGCTCTATCTCTTTGCTAAAAGCACTGGTTGGGTATAGAGAAAGAAAACTAGAAAAAATAAATAAGGAAATAGAGCAGGTTCAAAAGGACCTTTTGATTTTTAAAGATGACCCGGAATTTAAAAGACGAGAGTCGGAACTGGGTAAAAAGGTCTCTAGCTTTGAGAAGGAACTTATAAATAGGAAAAAAAGAAAACTGGTAAGAGATGATAAAGACTCCTATATACAGGAAAATAAAAATCCCAGGAGATCTTTTCCACGAGCACGCTTCCCTCATCAGAAAAATCAGTCATCACATACAATAGTGGAAAAAACAAGGGAGAATGAGATAGAGGATGCATCCAAATCACCTTTTGATCCACATAAGAGAAATGAAAATAACTATAATTTTTCCCCCAAATTCAATCTAGGGGCCAGACCCAAGAATAGGAATAGCCAATTAAACCAACGGGATTTTTCCCACCGAGAAAAAGACTGGAGGATACCGTTAAATCACAACCGATATGCACCCCTTCAGGTGAGAACACCCAAAAGAATAAGAGATATAGGGGAAAGAGAGGAATGGGTAGAAGGAGATCTAAGACGCCCAAGGTTCCATTAAATGAGTCTGGCATTTTTAATCTATCAAATAGACTTCTAAATTAATCCGAAATACAACTCCTCTCTAAGGGCCTTAATTTTGCTCCAAGTGCAAACCCCAATCTTTTTAACCTCTTTTCAGTACTCAACCGCTATGTGAGGTCATTATGCAGACAAAGATACTTTTTTTTTTAATTAAAAAGGGGATTTAGAAGAATGTGATGAACCTATTATTCTGGATGCGCAAGATCTAGACTGTCTTTCGATATTAGAGACATTGCAAGAGGAGGGCAGTACAAACGAAAAAGGGGTTAAAATTTATGATGCCCAAACCCCCACCATTATACATCCAGATAGGACTAAATTTAAGAGAAAATCCAATTTTTACCCCCTTAACCATAAAAGCTCACATATTAAGTTGTTTTATAAAAATACATTAAAAGAGTTCCAGAGATTATGTAATGCCAACCCCAAAAAAGACCTGGGGAAGAGAAATCTGTCTTAGAGAGAGAGAATGGCTCTTAAAAATCTTCAGGATGACGACTCCATCATCATCAAACCTGCTGATAAGGGTGGTGGAGTCGTCATCCTGAATAAAGAGGATTACGTTAGAGAAGCTTTGAGACAACTTCATGACATATCATTTTATCAGATATTGGGAAGTGATCCTACATTGCTATACCAGAAGGAATTAAGGATACTGTTGGAGAATGCACGAGATGAGAATGTCATAACCAAAGATGTATTTCACTTTTTATTTGTTTGTCACCGTGTCACACCGGTGTTTTATTATTTACCTAAAATCCATAAATCTTTAGTTACACCACCAGGGCGTCCTATTATTTCGGGTATTGATTCTCTCACTTCTAATTTATCGGCTTTGTTGATTATTTTCTACAGGGTCACGCTGTTGCTCAGAGGTCACATATCAGAGACACTACCGATCTGCTAGGAAAATTAAAAAATATCACTTGGCAATCTAGCTATGGTTTTTTGATGCTAGACGTCCAGGCGCTCTATACTAACATCCCCCATGAAGCAGGGATATCTGCGGTAAGGAGGATACTGGATAATGATGTAAACACCTCTGAGCAACAGCGTGATTTTTTGGTGAACTGTATTCGATTTATTTTGACACGGAATAATTTCATTTTTGACTCCACCCACTACTTACAGATTCATGGAACGGCCATGGGCACCAGATTCGCTCCGAGCTTCGCGAATATCTATATGGGCGAATTTGAAGATCTTTACATTTGGGATGGACCAGCCGGAGCAGGTCTGGTGTTCTATGGCCGTTATATAGATGGCCTTTTTTTCATTTGGGATGGGGATGAAGATTCTGTTGTGCACTTTACTAATTTCTTGAACACTAACACTATGAATTTGAAATTTACATCACATTTTAGTCACGTTTCTATTGATTTTTTGGATGTTACACTTTCAGTGGTTGATGACAGAATCATCTCGACTCTCTACACAAAAAATGTTGACTGTTGTTCATATCTACATTATGATAGTGGCCATCATCGCCCGTGGGTCCAAAATATTCCAAAAAGCCAAATGGGTAGGATTAGGCGAAACTGCACTATAGATGCAGATTTTGAAGTGCATGCAAATAAACTGAGGGATAATTTTTTAGACTGGGGTTATCCCCTTGTACTAATAGAGGGAGCTAAAAGTAATGTTGAAACGGCTCATAAAAATAAATCTATACAAAATATAGATTTAGATATAGAGAATACTCCGATTGAATCTAGTGAGATACCAAAAAGAGAAAAAACAACTGAATGGGCCAATAGGTCTAGGGACATTAAAACTGGTAAAAAAGATACTTCATTATCATTTATTTCCCAATTTAATAACGAATCCAGACGGATTAGCTCAATAATTAGTAGGAACTATAAGATCTTAAATTCCGATCCAATACTCTCTAATTTTATTGCACCTAAACCAAGTATTATTTTTAAAAAGAACAGAAATCTAAAAAGTTTTTTGGCCCCAAGTACTTATTATAGTAATAAGACAACATCTGGAAAAATTGATACTTGGATCCCCCAGAAACCTCAAGGTTGCTATACCTACAATCATACGAGATGCCTAACATGTAAACATGTTGTCAACAAAAGTAAGCATATAATATCGGTTAAGACAGGAGCCATTTTTTAAATAAATTCCTTTATTAGCTGTGAGTCAACTTATGTTGTGTATGTACTTAACTGCAACTGCCCGATGCAGTACGTGGGCCGCAACACACGCACCCTGAAGGAACGGTTCCGCGAACATAGACTTAATATCATTAAAGGCAAGGAGGCACATAGTGTCTCTCGACATTTTTCAGAGGCACATCATAATAATCCTGATTGTCTCAGAGTTATGGGGATGGAGATTATAAAGAAAACTTTAAGAGGAGGTGATAGATATAAACTTCTTTGTGAAGCGGAATCCAAATGGATCTTCAGACTTCAATCACTATCTCCAGATGGCTTAAATGAAGCCTTGGAGTTCTGTGATTAATTCCTCCATTGGGTATGGAGATTCAGCTGGTACTGGTCCATATGTACTGTGCGGTCAGTGGACCGGTGCCAGGAAAAAAGGGAAAAAAAACGTAATTTCTCTTGCCAACCTAGAGATTTTTAGACCCCTCTTCACACACATGTATATGTATGTGTGTATATGTATATGTATTTATGTGCATATATATGTGAGTGGGAATGTATGTATATACATGTGTACATCTACCTCTGATCGGTATACCGAATGTCAATTAATATAACTTTATTATGTAAGGCTCGCTCTTTCCTTTTATCTTATCTTATCTTTTCCAGTGCAGTGGGGATGTGCATTATCTTGCTCTCGGTTAGCTCACCCATATGCCCGAGTTGCTCTGGGCTACCAGCATATGACCAGACATCATTTTCTCCGTACAGTGTTTCTCCCTGAAATATCGGTTGGGTCTCATTAGAGATAGTCCCATTCTCATATCTTTAGCCACATTGTATAATATCAGGTGTCTCTACTCGATAAACCAATTCTACTAGGACCGATATTGATATTTGGATAATTGGTGCTCTTCCATGAGTCTAGTACTACTACGGATGCTAAAATATATCATCAGTATTACCATTAGCATTATTAGCATTATACTATATTTACATCATTCAATAATAATAATATATATATATACGTACATATGCATATTTGTGTGTGTATATATATATATATGTGTGTATGTGCTTACATACATGTATGTGTGTATATGCATTTGCGCTTTTATGGTATGTATATTAATTCAGTTGTTCACTTATTTACTTTATTCCAGTTCATGTCCAACTTATTATGTTAACGATATACTGGAATTCAGATGCTATTGTTCGATGGTGATCATCGGTGGTCAGCTACATGTTTGTTAGATATAGATAGGCTATTTTTTCCTTTCTTTTTTTTCCATTTATTTTATTTTAGTACACTACTCAGGATATCGCAAAGTAGCTGATTCAGCACAGGCGATGTTTCAATTAATCATTAATAATGAAGCTCTAACTATATAATTTATATTCTCCGATGGTCTATATTTCTCTGTCATGTTTATTGTTGGGACATAGGGGTAGACAGCCAAACATATGGTCACACTTGTTGACATAAGGGGGCTGAAATAGGTATGCTTATATATGCATACATACGTGTTATATGCACATAGTTATATATGCATACTATGTGTATCATCATACGCCTATCACTAATTGATTTTAGTTGTTTTAATAAACATTTTTCTTTTTCTATATTTATTGAATGTTTTGTGTTTAAGATGTCGTAAGGAATATTAAGAGTATATTGGTAAATGATATGGATACATTTTTTTGGAACCGACCGTTAAGGGTTAAGGAGAGTTGGATGGTTAGTAAAGTAATTATCTAATTACCAAATGGGTTCCACCCTGATACACTATATATATCATCTAGCCATGAAGGGGAGCATTACAGCTTGAAAAAGGCTACAGTAGTAGCCGAAACGCGTTGCTGCTCTCCATACTGAAGCTACTACCCAGAACCAGGTGCCGCCACATTGAAAACTAGCCTGTAAGTTTTTTCCTGCGAGATTTGAACCACCGTTAGACCATTGCCCTATCAGCATCCTCCGGTGCCCACTCCAGTTATGGATCCGGGTCACGTGGCCGCTGACGGAGGTCCCGGCGACTGTTAAGCACAGGATGGGTGCTGACACCGAATAAGAGACCAACAAGCGGCTTGCAGACCTGTTGGACATCAATGCTTAGCACATCTTGCTGAAATACACTGGTAATTTTCAGTTACTATTTCCTTTGTGAAAAGGACGGCATGGTCCCTATCTACAGGTACTTATTGACAGCCTAAATATTTAAGTACCCAGCAGAACTTGGCATTTTTTCAACGGGTTCCACTAATATCATTACTGATACATTGTTGGGGATAGCTATCAGTGGCTACAGGCTCCACCAGTGCCTTAACAATTCACTTGCTACAGCAGTATATAGCTCATTCTGCACAGGTATATGGTGTACCTATTCTCACAGGAGAGTGTGTTTAGATCTGGGAGCCTGATCAACTCCTACATTTGCATGCTTGGTAATTTCCTGTTTGTTATGAGCTTCTAGCAGGCTCGCTTATTATTCATTATTTATTTATTTTTTTTTTACAATTTTCATATTTATCTTTGTGTTTATACATGTGTCTTTGTTTTTTATTATTATGATAATTTAAGCATTAAATTCTTTTAATACATTGATGTGTTGTTCTTATGTCCCAACATCAATAACAGAGCGCAGTGTTTTTATCTTCTATTGTATATGCTTGTGAGGTTGGCAATCACCTCTTTTAACACTGCTGCACTGGTATTTGAATCACTGGCTCATTAGCGCTGAGGTGTTTCTTGTGACAACATTTCTGGCATCAGAAAAGCTGTTTTTTCTTTGGCATTCTCAGTTAACGGCACTTGCCAATACTCTTTGGATATGTCTAGTGTGGTTAAATACCTGGCTGTTCCTAGCCTTTCAACTAGCTCACCCTCCCTTGGCATTGGGTAGGCATCGAACTTTGACACTGTTCAATTTTTGGAAATCGTTGCCGAAGCATACACTCCCTTCAGGCTTTGGAATAAGCACAATGGGACTTGACCACTCACTATGCGATTTTTCAATTACACCCAGTTACAACATTGTTTTAATTTCTTTAGACACTGATGCTCTTTGGGCTTCTGGTAACCTACAGGGCTTTAGGTTAATCTTAACTTCTGGGTCAGTTACTATGTCATGTTTAATGACTGTGGTTTTGCCAGGTACATCTGAGAACAAAACCCTATTTCTGACAAGAAATTCCTTAACTTCCTGCTGTTGGACGGTGGACAGGGTTTTAGCTATTGTCACTTCAGGAACCAAAGGCCCTAGGTTTACTGGAGGGCCCGGGACGGCTGACAGAGCTGCTCTATCCTTCCAAGGTTTAATAAGATTTACATGGTATAACTGTTCTCTCTTTCTTTTCCTAGGCTTAATGACAGTTTTATAGGGACTGGACTTCCCCTCCCATGTCTCTTTGGCAATGTCAGGTAATCCCCTTGGATGTCTCCCATATAAAAAATCCTGGCGTACTGCCCTGTGAGGATATGACAACGGACTAACAGGGTCTATGGATTTACCAACAATCATTTTTACATTTTCCCCGGCTTTTACCAGAGTAGGGTCATTGAACTGCTCCACTGCAAAGATCTCATTTCTGACCTCAAGATCAGGCAGACAATCAACTGGCTTAACAACACTTCCCATCTCAGTATTCTCTGGTTCACCAATCACGCTATAAAAAGGGAACTTCACAGACCCGGGAGAAACTTTGCCTGATACTGCATCAGCAGCCTTCTCAAATGGGTCGGGGTTATTTACTTTGGTAACAAATCGGCTTTCCCAGAACTTCCAGAAGTGAGCATAGTCTCTCCCCAACATTATATCATACCTCAAGCCATGCACCAAACCCACAGAGACTATAGCAGAACCAGACTGTGTTTCTATGTTCACTTCCGCAGTAACATAATACCGAGTATCCCCATGTATGCAGGTCACACCAACAGCTCTTCCCTTGCGCTTTAAGGGGTTCACTAGTTCAGCTTTCATAAGTGTAACCAGGCTGCCAGAATCTAACAGAGCAGCTACTTGATTGCCTTCTACAGTACCATTACACATTTTCTTATCTGTCTCAGCCTGTCGGTCAGCAGTACAGGCAGGCTGTGCAAAGAAAGACATTCTGCGACGGACATAAGCAGTAGCACATTGCTCAGAGGTGAGTGGACACTTAGCAGCAATATGGCCCAATTCACTACATCGAAAACAGTGTATCATACTATTATCTAGTCTCTTATGGGGTAAAAACCTTCCTGGCCTGGCTGGCCTATACCCAGATTCCAAACCGCAGTCTTAAGTTCATTGCACCGCCCAGCACCCTTCTCCCCTGGAACAGTCTTACCAGTAGTCACGGGAGATCGCCGTTGCAGAACCGGGGCTCGGTGGGACACACTCAACAGTTCCTCAGCCGCCAAAATACCTCTCCACCAGTTCGACTAACTGGTCTGCGGACTTAGAGTCTGCATGTCACACCCACTTGCGCAGAGATGCAGGAAGCGATCGCAGATACTGGTCCATCATGACTCTTTCCACGATCTGCGGTCCTGTCAGCGTCTCGGGCTGTGGCCATTTTGTGGTTAGATGGACGAGGTCATGCATCTGTGAGCGTGGAGGCTTTTCCATTTGGAACTGACAGGAGTGGACTCGTTGGGCCCGAACAAATGAGGTGACTCCCAAACGAGTTAGGATCTAACGTTTTAGCTTTGCATGGTCCTTGGCATCAGCCAGGCACAAATCATAGTAGGCCTTTTGTGGTTCTCCAGACAGGAAGGGTACCACAAGACTTGCCCACTGTTCCTTGCTGCAATATCAGTGTGTATGCCCACATTCTCCACCAAATGTGACACAGTCGGGATAGGGGTCCCTCTCCTGGGGTAGGTGGACTCCCTCTTTATACACACAGCAGCCGTAGAAACAGGACACAAGTCTGGGGTTCTCGTACAAACTGGTCTGCGCCAGTCTTTATTGTGCCAGATAAATATAACAAAACATAAAGAAAAGTCCTAGCCCATCTGGGCACTAACTAAACATTAGGTACCCTCACTACCAGAATGGTAGGGCCTACTGCCCTTGCCATTAATAACAGCACGTGCACAGTACTCAGGAATATCACAGTGTCTCTGGACATGCTAGCCTGCATGCCTGCTTCCCCAGGTGTGAGACACTGCATGAAAACTCTTACACAGCTATATTGAGCCACTTCCAGATGTATCCCTTAATTAGCCTGCTCACAGGTTGGAAGGCCTAACACCTGAAATGGCCCTGTGGATGGAGCCCAACCTTCTCTCTCACATCCACATCCCCAGGCCCCATTCTCTGGCTTTTACTTAAAGCCGACATTCAGATCTATTTGTAAAACAGACTCTTCCTGAGGGTTAAGATACATATTACAGGAATCTGGGATACATATACACGCCATCCCTAACTTCTCCAGTGCTTCTATCACAAGATATATATATATATATATACACACACAAACGAGTATACATATAACAGCTTACACAGCATTGAGGACCACTGCAGTAAAATATACCACTCAGCCTGACGGGGTACACACACACTGACTGACACAGACACACACAGACACACAATCACACCTCTATCACTAAATAACATGAATGCAGCAGGCACCTAAATACAGCCAGCATGATTTATTAAAAACTCCCCTCCCCCAGTAGTGCCCCTTATAGAGTGCTCCCAGTAGTAGTCCTCCTATGCAGTGCCCCCAGTGGTGCCCCATATAGTGTCTCCTATGTAGTGACCCCAGTAGTGGTCCCCCTATGCAGTGCCCCTTATACAGTGCCCTCAGTAGTACCCCTTATACAGTGCCCCCAGTAATGGTCCCCCTATGCAGTGCCCCCAGTAGTGGTCCCCCTATGCAGTGCCCCTAGTAGTGCCCTTTATATAGTGCCTTCAGTAGTGCCCCTTATACAGTGCCCCCAGTAGTGCCTCATATACAGTGCCCCTTATGCAGTCCCCTCAGTAGTGCGCCCTTATGCAGTGCCCCATATACTGCACAGTGGTCCATTATATAGTGCCCCATATACAGTTCCCCCCTATGTAGTGCTCCCAGTAGTGGTCCCCCTATACAGTGCCCCTTATACAGTGCCCACAGTAGTACCCCTTATACAATTCCCCCAGTAGTGCCCCTTATGCAGTGCCCCCAGTAGTGCCCCATATACAGTTCCCCCGGTAATGGTCCCCCTAAGCAGTGCCCTTTATACAGTGCCCCCATTAGTGCCCATATACAGTGCCCCCCTATGTAATGCCCCTTATACAGTGCCCCCAATAGTGCCCCTTATACAGTGCCCTCAGTAGTACCCCTTATACAGTGCCCTCAGTAGTGCCCCTTATACAGTGCCCTCAGTAGTGCCCTTTATACACTGCCTTCAGTAGTGGCCCGCTGTGCAGTGCCCCCAGTAGTGGTCCCCCTATGCAGTGCCCCCAGTAGTGCCCTTTATACAGTGCCTTCAGTAGTGGTCCCCTAGGCAGTACTCCCAGTAGTGCCCCCAGTAGTGTCCCTTATACAGTGCCCCCAGTAGTGGTCCCCTTATGCAGTGTCCACTTTATACAGTGCCTTCAGTAGTGGCCCCCCTATGCAGTGCCCCCAGTAGTGCCCCTTATACAGTGCCCTCAGTAGTGCCCCATATACAGTGGCACCCATGCAGTGCCCCCAGTAGTGGTCCCCCTATGCAGTGACCCCAGTAGTGCCCTTTATACAGTGCCCTCAGTAGTGGTCCCCCCTATGCAGTGCCCCTTATACAGAGTCCCCAGTAATGCCTCTTATACAGGGCCCCCGGTAGTGCCTCTTATGCAGTGCCTCCAGTAGTGCCCCTTATACAGTGCCCCCAGTAGTTCCCCTTATACAATGTCCCCAGTAGTGCCCCTTATACAGTGCCCCAGTAGTGCCCCATATACAGTGCCCCCAGTAGTGCCCCATATACAGTTCCCACCTATGTAGTGCTCCCAGTAGTGGTCCCCCTATGCTGTGCCCCTTATACAGCGCCCACAGTAGTGCCCCTTATACAATGCCCCCAGTAGTGCCCCTTATGCAGTGCCCCCAGTAGTGCCCCATATACAGTTCCCCCAGTAGTGGTCTCCCTATGCAGTGCCCTTTATACAGTGCCCTCAGTAGTGCCCCTTATACAGTGCCCCAGTAGTGGTCCTTATACAGTGCCCCCAGTAGTGCCCCATATATAGTGCCCCTCTATGTAGTGCCCCCAGTAGTGTGTTCCCCTATACAGTGCCCTCAGTAGTGGTCCCCCAATGCAGTGCCCCTTACATATATAACACATGACACACACACAGATTATTTACCTGAATGTCCGTTCCTGCGCCCACCACCGTCCGCTCCTCAGCACTATAGAAGAGATGTCATGACATCTCTCCCATCACCCACTGCGGGAGCTAGAAGGCGGAGCTCATCAGTGAGCTCCAGCCTGGCTCCCTCCCTGGATGCAGCAGTCAATGAGAGTCTTTCTGACTCCCACTGGCTGCTAAAAAACACACCGCTGCCACACTGGCGGCTGTGTGTTTGTCATTGTGTAGTGCGGACCTAACTCACTGCGGTCCGCACTACACTTACTGGTCAGCGGGCAGGGGGGGTTTCTGGGTACACAGAAACCCCCCCTCCATGCACGTATGCAAAGACACAGATGCTGTGTAAACTGCGTACAATGCCCATAGCTGTTAGGCTAATTAGCAACATTATACAATGCCCCCAGTAGTGCCCCTTATGCAGTGCTGTTAGGCTAATTAGCAACACTCAGCCTGGGGCTTTCATTGTCCTTTCATATTCATCAACCCAAATAGAATTTATAAATGTTATATGATGGCCATTTATTTTTTCCAACCTTACTATATAACACCAGCACAGCTATAATAAACATGTTTAATTTCCTATTAGTGCTACATTACATGTGAGGTTGCATCTTATGCAAGGCAGGAGCAACTAACAAACACTCCTGTACTGTACAATGTGTGTATGTATCTCTTGGAGAACCCACATACAGTCGGGTTAATAAAGACTAATTTTAGATCAAATGATGTCACAGAAATAATTTGGAATAATATGCTCTGCGAGTTATTATCTCTTTAGTAATAATATTTGATATACTATTAATGGAATCATTAAGGTTAGCTGGGCTAGAGTTAAAAAATGACAGAACATAAAAGTTTGACCTCCAGTATTCAGTTAGTTTACATTTAGCATATAACTTTCTAAGGGGCAGATGTATTAATAATCACATTTTTCATGTGAAAATGATCACAAAGGTGATTAAAATGTAATAAACATAAGAACAGAAAATGTTACTTAAATTGTATCCAGTTATTTAGGAAAAATGTTTTAATTCATTTTATTGATGCACCTGGATATGGTAAACAATAAATGAAAGATATCAAGTGATGTTAAAATGGGTAATAAAGTAACTAGTGAGGACAGTGTTTAATTTAGCTAAAATGAGAGTAAATAGGTGTATAAGTAATGATTTTTCTAATATCCCATAATATCCATGTTTTGACATGTGGGGAAAATCTTCTGGTGCCCCCCAGATATGCTCCCTGTGCTGGGAGAGGAGGAGCAGCTCAAAGATTCAGGGGAAGGAGGAGAAAAGATTACTTTCCTACCATGTATTTCCATGAAATTCTACCTAACTCACTATCAAAAGATGGCAACAACTAAAGCAATCAAATGAAAAAATAAATATATTTTTCTGTGATTGATCACTTTAAAAAAAAAACTGCAATGTTTGAAAATATTTTAGTTTGAAAATGTTCATGGCAGATATCTAATGCATGTCTAAAGTGCAGTTTTCACAAACTTTTTACAAAAACAGCCTTGATACATCTGCTCCAAAAATTACTATATATTTATATGAGCCTAGAAAAATTCCAAATCAAAATATGATAACTGTAATTCCACATGGAACACCTATGGCAAATTATGCCCAGAAAAACTTGCCGAATTACACAGCCAAATTAGGAAGGTGACAAATATTCTGCAGTTTTAAAAATAGTGTGTGGCTCTGCTAAATAGATAACAGAAAGCATAGATTCACTATGGGGGCATTTAAAAAAAACTGCAATTTTTTTTTGTAAATCCATTTGTAAAGGGGAAGTATAACATTTGTCCACAAATTTAGGCTAAGTATTGTCATTTTGAAATAAAAATCTTGAGAGTGGGTGGGTGTTTGCGGGCACTGGCAGGGGCGCCTAGAGGGGGGGGAGCTGGTACTAATTGCTTGGCTTGCTGGAGGGGCCCGGCAGGGGCCCGGGTCCATCACCGCTCCCCCTCCCTCTAACGTCACAGCAGCCCAGAACACACTGATGTGTGCTGGGCTGCACTGGTAGACTGCTCGCGGCAGCTATAGCAGCAGCCGGAGCAGTCTACTATGCCTATGGAGGGAGCGATCGCGCCCCCCATTGGCTGTGCGCCGGACTGAGGGCACACACTGCCCCCCTCCCACTTGCTGAAGGGGCATGGTGGGGGCCCAGGTCCATCACCGCTCCCCTCACTCTTACGTCACAGCAGCCCAGCACACAGCAGCGTGATAGCGCCCTCCATTGGCTGTGCGTCTGGCTGAGGGGCACATAGTGCCCCCTCCCCAGCACACACAGTGCCCCCCCTTCCTGCAAAAATATATATATTTTTTTTTTCCTAAGGGGGCGTGGCCACGCCTCCCGCATTTAGGTCACGCACCCTGTCACCTGGGCACGGCGCGGCTGTTGGCGGCCCTGGGCTCTGGTGATCCTTCTCATGATCACTGAATTATATTACACTGGGAGCACAATAGAAAGTCCCCCTACAAACTCTTTTCAAAAGCACTAGGAGGTTAGTGTTGAACACTTGTTGATTGGTTATAACACTGGTCTGTATAATTTTTTAGGTCAAGGCTTTCAGAGGTGATCTTTTATATTTAGTGGATGGTGAATTCAAAAAAATAACTCATTTCATATTCACATCCTTTCTCCTCGAGATTAGCAAATTGCTACGGCAATAACTGGCAACTCTGTACAGGGAAGGGGGGGTGGATTAAGGTGTGCTGGTATATCACTGCTTGTTGCTTTAAGTAGTCTGGCTTGAGCTCTCTAAGTGAATTGTTCAAAAAAAATGAATAGAAAGTGCAAGAATCACCCAAATAGGTTTTACTACATTGGAGGATGATGAAAGGAGTCCCTGGCTCGCATTCAAGTAATTTATCATGAACTTTCTGGGCAACCATCGAGTACGGATATGTTGTCAAGAAACTCCTGCGGAGCTCCCAGGCTCTTGGTACACGTATGTCCATAAATATGCATTTCCTCAGCTCGCATTTAGACTACTTTCCTAAAAACAGCGAGGAGCAAGGAGAGCACGTTCATCAAGACATTCGAGTGATAGAAGAGAGACACCAGGGCCGCTGGGATGTGAATATGCTTGCAGACTATTGCAGGTGCAATGTTCCAGGTGCAAAATACACATGAAAGTCTTTGGAAAGGTCCTTCCTTTAAGAATAACTGTATTTGTGTACCATTTCACATATATACTGTACATTGATGCAAATGTAAGTCTGCTTTGAAACAATAAACAATATACTTTCCAAACTATTATATAATTTATTTACTAAATATGAACTTTTTTAAACTTGAGAGAGAAAAAGTACCTGAACTGATTGAGCTAAATGAGTTATAGTTTTGAATTCATCATCCACTAATCATAAAAGATCACCTACAGTATGAAAACCTTCAACTCAGGAAAGAAAATGTAAAACACAAACCAGTGTAATAAATCCACATTTTAGAGACATGGATTGGCTTGGGAGAACTAGGGAAGAAAGTTAATCATTTATATCTCTGAAAAATCTACTGTATATTTACATTTTTGACACTAGAAAAGAGCAGCTAACAATTCTTTCTTAAAGGAAAATTAAAATGTACTGTAAAAACATAAGAAAGTCATGCTAAATGCATTGTATTATATCTGGATACACTATGTACATTTTGCTTTATATTCAAGTAGAGCTGACATGAACCTAGGCTGCTCTACAATATAATTGCAACAGTAATGGTAATCTAGTAGCTTCTTCTTTAGATGCATGTCTGACATAGCTTATGTCAGGTGTGGCCAAAGCATTGATCGCGATCGACTGGTCAACCACGGGCAATCGACCAGTAGCATCCACGGGCAATTGCCGTGGCATCCAGCAGCAGCCAATAACAATCGGGTTGATTCTTATTGGCTGGCTGCGCTGAAGCCATGGCTGGCCCTGACGGCTGTCACGTGCCAGCAATAGCCAATAAGAATCAGACTGACTCGTATTAGCTGAGGCTATGGCCATGAGACGCAGTACCCTGGGAGTGGCACGGCCGCAGACCCAGCCAATCATTCTTATATACAGCTGCAATCTGTATTGCCGGGTGCCTGATGAGATGCATGTTATGCTAGTGGTGCGCCCAGCTCTTCCTGCCCAACTTCAGTGGTGAGCGCTTCTTGCCCCTGGCCAGAGGCAACGGCGGCAGCTCCCAAGCCCCAGAAGAGCTGACCAAGTTCCAGATGCCCACCCTCAACTTCTGCCTGGAGTAGGTGGCTAGTCTGTGTGAGACACTGGAGGAGACATGCTTCCCGAAGTCCCACCAGCTGCACCCCTGTCTCTGAGTCCCTGGTATAAAGTTGCTGTCCTGGTCCCTGGTATATAGCTGCACTCCTGTCTAAGACACACCTGTCCCTGGTATATAGCTGCACCCCTGTCTCAGAAACACCTGGTTTCTAGTACTGTATATAGCTGCACCCCTGTCTAAGACACACCTGGTCCCTGATATATAGCTGCACCCCTGTCTCAGATACACCTAGTCCATGGTATATAACTGCACCCCTGTCTCAGACACACCTGGTCCCTGGTATATAGCTACACCCGTCTCAGAGACACCTGGTTCCTAGTATATAGCTACACCCCTGTCTCAGAGACACTGAAACACCTGGTCCCTGGTATATACTCGCACCTGAGGTTTGATGGGCACACAAGTGGATTTGGGAGATCTAACCTTTTAAATTAATTTTAATTAATTTAAAATGTTTTCTCTCTTTATAGGCTGCTAGTAATCTTAGGCTACTGTATAGATGGCCTGTCCCCTGACACTTGGATGTGCCCCAAGCTTTTATGCGGAGATAGTATTGTGATATAAAAATCAATATGATAGGCAGACTTTGAGAAAAGATCATGGGATTGCAGGAGTGACACAAAAACAGTTATTCTCTAGAGCAGGTCATGTACACTTATTATATTTATATAACCTAGGTAAATTAGATTATTTTACATTCATGTAAATACTGTATAAGAGATACACACAGATTTTAAATTAGGGTTGGTGTTTTAAGGCTGCTTGAAACAAAAACATGTTATAGGTAAAGTATGTCCAAACTACAGTGACCCCACTGATATAGTGAAGGTTCTGTAAAAGAAACACATGATAATATTAAAGGCTGCTGAAATAAGTGATGAAAATTTAATAATTTTTTTGTCAGTGTAAAGATCATTAATGAGCTTACTTAAAGCTGCATACACACTACTCAGAGGATTCTCAGAACGAGAAATACACTTGGGGTAAATGTTATAGACTGAACATTTCTAGTGCACTGAAATCTGCGGTGAGTTTCTGGCGAGTTTGCTGTGAAACTCGCTGAATGTAATTGATGGCAATATAGAGTCTGCAGCCTTCCCTCAGTGTGTGGTGGGTAATGAAGCCACACATCACTGGCATGCCAGCATGTTTCCAGCATGTGTGCTGGAAATAATTTAAAGAAAAAAAATCTGTATAGTCCAAACTCTCTGAACAGAAACACCACTAGTTCTTCTAAGTAGGGCCTGAAAAAAAAAAGTGCGGGTCCCCTTCCTGTGTACAACCGGCTCTAGGGCTTACACATCAAATTTGGAAAATAACCTTTTTTACTCATTTATTGCTTACAAACTGCTATGGAAACTTCCTCTTTGGTCCATGAAGGCGTTCAAGGCTACTTTGCAAAAAAAAAAAAACATTACACGACTTCTCCCTACGGGAGTCTGACGCTGCTGAGTGGTCATTCGCACACACTCTCCATAGAAATAAATGGGACCACTCTGATTAGTCAGAGTATGGAAGTTGCCCCACTCTGACCAATAAGAGCGGCCCCATTCATTCATAAGGAGAGTGTCCTCTCATTACCAGCAGGGTCCAGAAAGAAAGAAGCCGCATTGTTTGTTGTTTTATTTTTATTTCTTTTTTTAGACAAGCCCCGAGAATGCCTACATGAAACCAAGCGGGCCTACCCCTTTGGGATTCATGAGTAATAAATGGATAAATGAGGTGTGTGCAGATTTTTTTTTTTAAATATTAAAGGACCTTTATACTGTATACGGTTTGTGTACTGGGTTTATTTTAATAGCTTTTTTACAGACAGACTACAGGTACCAGGATACCTTTGATGCTTGGACCTGCTGGCACTTATGGTCCTCCAAGTGCCCTCGTGCCCTAGCAACCAGTAGTCCAGCTGTAAAGAACAATTTTATGATTATTATATATCATTACCTTGGCACTAGGGCCATTATTGGCACTAGGGTCAGTTGAACTCAGGAAGAAGTTGCATGTTTTTTTTTTTTGCAGGCCCCTCTCCCCACTTCCCTGGGGCCACCTGGTCTAGGGCTGGTGGAATCATGGTGGGGGGAACCTCACACTGTGGGTCTCCACACTAGCCCTGGCTGGCCAAGCCTTGTTCTGGTTATAGAAAAATTGGGGGGACTCCACGCTTCTTGGTCACTCCCCCTTCTGATTTTTCTAAGACCAGGCTAGGCAAAAGCGCTAGTGCACGTTCTGTTCTACGCTGTTTTAAAAAAAATATTTGATTAAAAATAATTAAAACAAATTGAGCATGTTGAGAATCTCGCTGCCTTGAGGCCCGTCTATTGTTTCAACATTTTTTTCTGGTGAATTTCCTGTCATATTTCAACTTAAAAGTCGCAAAAAATATGCTGGAATTGCGTCACTTTACTGAACTTGCACCCTTTTTTATTTGGCCCATAAAGTCAGAGGAGCAAAGCAAGGTTTCATTAGAATTAGGGTAAGTATGCCTTAATCACAGCATGAAAACATTCTAGTTACAATACATAAAATTAAATACGCTAACTGTCCAAAGACCTGAAAGAGTAGGTGTGAAGGAGTCCGGATACATGGAGAAAAGATAATATTGTGCACAGTAAAGGAAAGATCACTGAAATTTCTTGCTCTGTAATCAAGAATAAAGAAGCAGGTGTGAAGAGCTACATGTTTTGGTGTAGTAAAAAGTAAACAATGGGGAATATGCAGATGTTTTACAGCACTGGATGTAAAGGTTTTTGAAAGAAGGGAAGCAGGTAAGAATGCACCAAAATCTTAAGAACCCATTTTACAAGGCTCAAAACCCTATCCTTAGGCTCTTGGGGAAAGATTAAGTTACCCAACTTGCTAGTAAATCTACTTAGAACTTTTAGTGAAGAAATGTCCTCCTTATTGTACATGATATTATTATAATGAATGCATCAGAGAGAAATCTGATTATGGGGCCCATTTATTAATGATCGCATTTGCAATGTGATCTGGGGAAGGTATTACTGTCTTGCAATGCGATCATAGTGCTGAAATGTATCATTCGGCACATGCAGGGACTAGAGATGTGCAGTTCGGTTCTCCAGAAATCCGAATCTACCCAAATTTAATGAATCCGGGTAAATCCGAGTGGCGGTTCTAATCTCCTGAGGAGATCCGGGTAAATCCAGGTCACGGTCCTGATCTTTTTGCGGTTCGGAATTCGGATTTTAAATCTGAATTTTGGGTCTTGGATTGCATAAATTACATGATTTTAGCTGTTTTTAAAACTTTTTATCTATTTTTTTATTTAAAAAATCCAGATCCAAAACCAAATCAAAACCAAAACACTTGAGGGTGGTTTGCAAATCCAGATCCAAAACCTTGAAGGAGATACAGATCCAAACCCAAAAGATGGGGGTCAGCGCACATCCCTAGCAGGGACAGAGGCTCCCAAAGGAGCCCATCCCTGCGATGTGCATGGAGAGCTGCCGGGTGTATGGAACCCTCTCCCGGTAAGTTTTGCGATCAGTAGCCCATAGGCTACAGCGGCTAATGCCATCTTCAGATCAGGGACATGCAGTCAGGGTAGAGCCTCCCCTGTCATACTCCTGAGATTTAATAAAGAAATTATTAGAATAATAATAATATTGTAATCATTTTCATAGTTGACACTCACCAGCTTTGTGGAGCTCCCTGGGACTGCTAGGAGACGAGAGATGTGACAGCAACAGCTCAGCCTCGCTTATGACACTGCTTGCAGAGCTGGGGGCGGGGCCACACCACGGGGAGTAAGCTGCACAGAAAGAGAGCTAATAGAGGTAAGCCTCTTAGTATGGGGGCGTGCCTTGAGCACTGATGGACACCTTGGAGTGTCATGTGACCAGGAAGTGCACTGAAGTGAGTGTTTAGAGATCGGAACTGTCAGCAGCAGCCAGAGAAGTTAGGATGCAGGTAGGAGAATCAATGAATACTTAAGCTTTGTGTAGTGAGGGGAGAGTTACAGTGACTAAGGGGTGAGACAGGCTCCCAGCATGTGTGCCTCTCCAGCCATTGACCTCACCGCACGTCCCTGCTTCAGATGGCATTAGCTGCGGGGGCCAATGTTGGTAAATCTGACAGCATCGCTTCCCCCATAGAAACCTGTGGGGGATACGGCTGCCTGTGGGAATGAAGGGATCGCAGCAGGTATCGGAGATATCTGCTGCAGTGCCACCTTCGTACATGGGAGTGATACTAAATATTTGCATTTACCCCATGCAAACGGGTGTTTTTGGGGAATAAGCTGCAAATATTTAATGATAAATGGGCCCCTATATCCTAGAGCATCCTCTGTAAACTCGCACCTATCAACTTTGTTAAATATGTGTGATAACAGGAATTGAGCATTACTGAGATGGCAAGTAAGGATTTGTATTATTTATCAATCAAATCTATACCAGTTTTACACACCAACACTGTTACAAGACAGAATGGTCACTCTATAAATTTGTCTGAACTAAGGTTCATACCACAACAAATAAATGGTTGAGTCAATATATGACTTTCTCTGCTCACTGGGTGGATACTACAGATGAGATTCAGATCAGCGGTAGATCAAAGAATGTGAAGGATAATATTTTGAGATGACATATCAGATGTAAGTGTGCTGTTGTTGAAGTGTAATGTAATTTTAACTGGATTATAAAAGACACTAGAAGCCAGGGTAGGAAGCGCAAAGTGGTGTGGCAGATGTGATGAAAGATCAGTCTCACTGTAAAATTTAAGATAGATTTAAGATAGATTTAAGCAGGGATAGATGGGTAAGGGCAGTGGCGGAACTAGCGGCGGTGCAGCCGATGGCTTGCACCGGGGCCCGCTGTGGTGCAGGGGCCCAAATCCGCCGCTAGTGTCCCCACAAGTGTAGTGCAGACCGCAGTGAGAGCGATCAACAATACACAGTGCTTTGTTATAGCAGCCAATGATAGTCAGACAGACTCTCATTGGCTGCTGCGTCCATGGAGGGAGCCGGCTGGAGCTCACTCACGAGCTCCGCCTTCCGGATCCTCCCGCAGCGGGTGATGGGAGAGACGTCATGACATCTCTCTCATAGTACAGAAAAGTGGGCTGGGAGGAGCGGACAGAGGTGGTCGCGGCAGGAGCGGGGATTCAGGTAAGTTGTGTTTTTTTTGTTTTTGTGTGTGTGTGTAAGGGGGCACGGGATCTGGCACAGCATAGGGGGGAGCTACTGGGGGCACTGTATAGGGGGATGGCCACTACAAAGGGGCACTGTATGGGGGAGTGGCCGCTACTGGGGGCAATGCATAGGGGGGCTACTACTGGGGGCACTGCATAGGGGGGACTACTACTGGGGGCAATGCATAGGGGGAGTACTACTAAGGGCAATGCATAGGGGAGACTACTACTGGGGCAATGCACAGGGGGGATTACTACTGGGGGCAATTCAAAGGGGGAACTACTACTGGGGGCACTGCATAGCATGTGACTACTGGGGGCAATGCATAGGGGGGACTAATACTGGGGGCACTGTATAGGGGGGACTACTACTGGGGGCACTGCATAGGGGGGACTACTACTGGGGGCAATGCATAGGAGGGACTACTACTTGGAGCACTGGGTAAGGGGGACCACGTCTGGGGGCACTGTATCAGGGGCACTGCATAGGGGGACCACTACTGGGGCACTGGGTATGGGGCACTATTGGGGGCACTGCATAGGGGGACCAGTACTGGGGGCACTGTATATGGGGCACTATTGGGGGCACTGAATAGGGGGACCACTACTGGGGGCACTGCATAGGGGGGCCCAAAGCATTTTCTTGCACCTGGGGCCACCATTCTCTAGTTCCGCCACTGGGTAAGGGAATGCTAGATTGGAGGGGTGGCGGGAAGTGTTGAGGAAGGATACGAGTGTTAGTAACATTTGGGTAAAAAAGGACTTTTGTCTCTACGGTGGAGACAACAGGACTGGAATAGATACTGCATGTGAGAAATAAAGCAGAGGAGTTAGTGTGGCACCAAAGCAGCAGGCATTGGTATTGGTGTTGATAGTGAAGGAGAGCATGTGTTCTCCATGTATTGCAGTGGGGACTTGTAAATGTTGATGTGCTAGAACAGAATTATGACTGAATGATGTAAACTGCAGCAAATAGCCTATAGCAGTGCTATGGTACAATAGATGATCCAATTGGAAAAAACATGGACACTTTTACAAAAACCCAAGTGACTTGGAGAACATGAGCAGACCTATAGTATACTAAAAAAATTGCAGGATCTCCTTGGAAGCTGGGTCAATCATCATCACCTTTCTAAATATCCAAACTCTGGGCTTGATTCACTACTGTACGCAACTGCGATTACGCACGCAATCGGGCGATTGCTGCGTTTTGAGCTTGCATACAAATTGCAGTGCGCGTGCATGAACTTTTGCAATCAGAGGTTACGCAGACCTCTCGCAGATTAATTGACAGGAAGCACCATTTGTGGGTGGTGACGGGGTGGTTGGAGATATGCAGGTGTCAGTGCGTTCTCACGCCATTGCAGAGGCGTGCATAAATTAGCCACTTTGATGCCATACGCAGTCTGAGGTCTCATAGCATGCGTGGTTGTTAGCAATTTCTGAGTAAGGTCAGAGCTTGTGCAAGTGTGCGCGAGGCTGCGATGGTACTCAATTGTACCGATGGTTTTGCTATTCTGCTAAGTATTACTGATGTGTGCAATGTAAAGTGTGCATCCTTATGTAGTGCTGAGTTTGCAGTGTGATCGCAATCGATTAGCAAACTATCGCAGTTGAACTGCGTGCTTACGCAATATTGCGTACCATAGTGAATCAGGCCACCTGTTAAATATCTATCTAGCAGGAATGTTATTGTGAAATCAGGACCACAAATGGCATAGTTTCAAAAAGATAAAGTGTGCGGGTAAGTATATTAATCTTTAGAAAGTATATACATGATACCAGTGATATGTGTAGTGTAAAGCCTTCTAATTGTTGTGGTTGGAACATATCTGCCCGAACATTGAAACCAAACCCACACATCAAAAGCCAAGTAATGTGGAGAAAACTGAATCTGTAATTAAAGTACTTCAATTTTGTCTGAGTAGAGACTCTATGATGGAAAAAGCTGGATGCCTGCAACTGTTAGCCAAAAAACGTACAAACAACGGCCATACCGAGGCAAAAAGTCCTATCTTAGGGCATGAGCCATTGAAATTATGCTCACAACCAATCTTTGGCAAATGTTATGTCCAGGTACTCCTTACTTCTGTTGAGCCCACTGATAATTACTATGATACAAACAGGAACTTTTGTCCACTTTAAAGCTATAAACCACTACATAGCTAGATACTGTGTAAGTTATTAGGGACATTTCATTGACTTGCAGTACATACTAAAAACCTATAGATGGTGCACTTTGCATTCATTTGCAACAGTTACGTCAGAACGTTAGGACTCCTGATTTTCCAAGTACAGTGCGAGTTTTTACCAATGGGAAATTAATCTCAGAATGCGTATTTTATCATGTTGCACTTAAGTAAACATACTGTAATGTGTCAGAAATGTGATCCTATAACTGTTTTGTTGGATTTGGCAAGAAAAATAAAGTGACAAAAATCATACCAGGTTTTATGTTTCAAAAGCATGGACTCCCTATAAGTGTTACATACAAAATTCCATGTATTTTTAAAGAGAAGAAAAGGATACTTACAGAGTAAACCAGGCATGTTCAACTGCAAGTGTTTTGGCTCCGACCCTGCAATGCTTTGTAGAGGTTCCTATATTCCCAGATCACCTCTATAATCTTTATTATATTATATGAATTATTTAAAATATAAAAAAAAACATTGATCTGATATTATAAGAGGTAGTGTGCAGTCCAAGCCCCTCCACCTTTCAACTACATTTGTGTATATATTGTACACTTGAAGGCTGAGACTCCTTCTGCTTGGTATTTGCACCCCACCCATCTGCCCTTAGGTGCTTTTAATCGTCTGCACAGGTTCCTACATTGCTGTCTACATATTAGAGTGGGCACATTATAGGTAAGTCCTGGATAAATTGACATAAGGTGCCAAATGTAATAGGTTGCAAATTTGTAAAAAAATCAGAGTTTAGAGCTAAACTCACATTTTTTACTCACTTGCAAATGTAATAGTGTGCGACTACAGTAAAACCCCCAATTTTCGGGCTTTAATATAACTCGCAAAAAAAATCTCGTATCCAGATGTTTTCCCATTTTCTAGATAGAACTCAGGCAATGTAATAGAGTGCGAGTGCTTCACATACACATATTATTGCAAAAACAATATTACTCGCAAAAACAATAGACCAGCTTCAGAATAGCGAATTTATCCTGAGCAGGTCAGAGTAACACAGAAACATGTACATATCCTTGAGATACGTTTCTGTGTGTACATATGAAAATACTTTACCCTCTCCTCAGAAGCATAACCAGCCCTGTACAGCCTGTCCTGGTTCTAAAAATACAGGGGCCAAAAAGCGTAGGGGCCCCCCATATTTTAGGGCCCCCCCATATTTTAAATACCAGCACAGGACTTCTCTGCCCCGGTCCTGGCTGTGGAAATACAGGGGACAAAACGAGTAAGGGTCCCCTGTAATTCCCATAACCAGCTCCGGACTCTTTCTAGCGGGGGGGGTAACGCCACAGTCAAAGCATTACTCCCCCTTTCCATTATAAGAGGTAGCCCTGAATGTTAACACTAATTTGCACTATTGTACAACTACAGTATTTGTGATAATTGCTTTCTTTTTTTTTTATAAATATTTGTATTATTGTTCATTGCGATTTCTGTAAATTTGACACTTGACACTTTGATAAAAAATTTGTTTAAAAAACCTTGCAGCTACTGGTCCATCCTTTTACATATTTGGAACTTCAGGCTGGAGAAAAGTTGTGTGGGTAAACAAATTTGTATGGTAAAGTATTTTTTGTTTAAATCATGTCACTACGAGTACTCTTTACATAAAGGCATATGGGCACCACGGATGGTGCAATGGTTAGCATTACTGCCTCCCAGTACTGAGGTAATGGATTCAATTGCCACCACAACCCTTACTGTGTAGAGTTTGTATATTCTTCCCCTGCTTGTGTGGCCTTCCTCTGGGTACTCTGGTTTCCTCCCACAATCCAAAAATATGCTGGCAGGTTTATTGGCTCCTGACAAAAAATTCACCCTAGTGTTTATGTGTGTTCATGTACATGTGATAGGGAATATAGATTGTAAGCTCCAATGGGGCAGGGACTGACGTGAATGGCTAAATATTCTCAGTACATTACTGTAAATAGTTGGAGAGTATAGTTAATAAGTACCCAAGTTGTTTGGAGCCTGTTAAATTGAACACAAATATAAAATGTTTACTTTTTAACGTGCAAACTAATAAATACTGTATATGGGCAGCCTTCCCCTTCCCAAACAGAAGCAAGCATACTTATTATGCAAATATGAGTGTTCAGTATACTGTAATATAGCTATTAGATTGTAAATGTAGCAGTTTGACCAGATTGGTATAATTGGGTGTGTCTTACAAGCGGTCAGCAAATCAGATGTGACCAGTGGTCGAAATTATCCACAGCTTGTAACTTGCACCAGGTTTCAGTGGCCATTTTGGGGACATTTCACGTCAATGCACCCTTACTGTAATTTGGCCGTTTCTACACGTTTCCCTTCAATGCCCACAAAAAAAAGATCACAGCTTGGATTCACGTCCATTTTCTGAATGAAGTCCACAATGTTTTATAATGTAACAATATTGTATATAAGGAAAACAGAACTGCAGTCTTTTTGCAAATATGCTCTTCTTATTCATTGGCATTTAGTTTGTAGAATTTAAACTTCATAGCATTATAAGTAAGGGAGCATCTGTATGTTTAGAGAGACCGGCAGAGTGTACCATACTTGTTTTGATACAAACGACATTATATAAATAAATATTAACATTTGCAAAGATGTCATAATCATACACAGATATTTAAATGCGGATTTCCAAAAATATACAGACAGTTTGTTTAATGTATTGCAATGTTGTACTAAATAGACACACTGAGCTAATCAAGAATGACTCTTTGTCCCATAATCCCTTTAGCTCCCTCCCAAAGGTTACCTGTAAAGGGGCCTATCCATTAGCAGATCTTTCTCTACGATGAAAGACAAAAGATTTATCCCTTGAAAATTCCTGGGGCTGCTGTGATAGATATCTGTCATGTACATGACAGATTTTTGCAAATGACGAACGATATTGCATGACATCATTCAGGGAGTGGGTTTTTTTTATGTTTCTATTAATTTTCATTAAAAATATCGTTCGTCGTTTACCGCTTATGAAATGACAGATATTTCTAATATCTGTCAGCGATAAGCGATAATTGGCCAACATGTTGGAGAGATGAAAGACACAATTTGTCAGCCGTGGGAGTGCGCATCTGTCATCGTTCAGGGCCTATCCATTACAGATAAATTGAACGACTGTAACGATATATCATTCATCGTTCAAATTTATCTGCTAATGGATAGGCCCCTTAAGTCTCACTGACGTGTTATAAATACAATTCAATGTGCTCAGGCCAAATCTAGAGGCCCAAAATATGAGCAATAGGGAGATAGTCACAGAGTTCAATAATAGCCTATACAGAAGCTTAGTATACAACTATGTATAATGCATAAATAATAATTAATAATGTGATTAAAGTTGCTTTACCCTATACCCTAAAAGTGTCAAATCTTGTTTACAGGTGCACAACAGGCATGCAAAAAATTCTTCCTAACAATGGACAATGGAATGGAAGGCACTTTTACCGCATTTATTTATACAATGCAAAAACAACATTGTAGTTCGGCATGTAGCTGTCATTTATACAGTACTTCTACCAGGGAACTCCTGTCATTTACCAGTTTCTCTCCCTGACACCTGCATTACAACCTGGTCAACTGAGTGTGCTTGCAACAGTGATGTACTAGCAGCGACTTTCACGGACACCTTGCACAATGGAAAGGGTGACGGCTTGAATGTCACTGGGTTATAAACAAGGGGATGTAGTCAGGATCCCGGCAGTGAGCAATTTTGACCATTGGGATACCGCTGCCGGTATTGTGACCATTGGGAAATTGTACCTAACCCGAAACAGGAGATAGATAACTGCACTAATGAATCCAAAGTGATTCCAGACAGCAGCAGAATACAGGGGAGTAATTACCCCAATTTGTTGGTCTTGTCGACCATAGTTAGCAAATTATTCTAATTAATATTATTACTATTGTAATGCATTATGCAAACACACTATATAGAGTATGATACTGTAGGATCAGTCTTGTTCCATTAGTTTGTGCTCATTTATTCCCGCCGCAGTAACATAAATAGTTCTCCATTCAATCACAAGTACCGCTGGTACTCAATAAATAGTACAAGGGGACTTTTAGATCCAGTATGGCTGGTACAATTGAGCCTTCAAATGCTCAAATGTACCATTCTAAATCGTTCCAGGGCTTAGGGTTAACTTTTATCATACAAAATACATGAAATGTATATTACTCTGGTTGCTACCTTCAGGAATGAAAAATGTGTGGAGCTTACAGAGTAAGAAATAGTCAGTTCTTGAGTGAGCTTCCACCAACTACTACCGACCTGAAAGACAACTTGGTCATTAAAGCAATATGAGAGTACTGCAATCAGGTTTCATAATAATGGCTGTATATATGATATGTTTTGGTTTTTCCACCAGGCCAGTTTTAGCCAGTCAATTGGATTTGGGGCTTTCCATAGCATTTATGAAAATAGATATGAAAATAAATATGAAGCTGAAAAACCCTATGCACTGAGGTGCAACCATTGAGCTGATGCTAAAAGGGTAAATGGTTCCCTTTGTCTAAATAGCAAGTTTACAATAATGTGGCAGCTGCCTCTCTGGGTATTTGTCTTGTCTTTTTATGGAACAACACATCTACAGAGTTACAAACACAGACAACAAAAAATATTATATTTCTCTATTGATATTGTCATATTCAAAGAGATGCATAATAGATCTGAATACAGCTTTACTTGACCAGCACATTCTTTGAGCTTCAACGTCACAATATAGTGTGACTAGCAGTATAAAGTGTACCTGTTGCGTACACATGCATGGAGGCAGCTATTTTATGTTTTGAATCAATTTTTATCAGAACATAGCCTATTTCTAGGAAGTAGTGATCAGTGAGGTGTGAAGTGCAAAGTACCCAGGGGTTAAAGTGGGCCAGAACTGGTTGGAACTGCGTTCCGTCAGTTCTATTTAGAGGCAGAACTCCAGCCCACCTTACCAGGCCAGTTAGCCCTGCTCCGCAGAGAGTTGCCGGGCGCCCGCTGAGATTTTGTTACCAGCGGGCGCCCTGCTCCTTCCCTACAGCGGCAGCCGGAGAATGGAGTTCACTCCTGATCTCCAGCTTCCGCAGTGGGCACTATGGGAGATGTCATTATGTCTCTTCCATAGTTCAGAGGAGCAGCCAGTCGGACGGCAGCGGACGCAGGAGCAGGGCTTAAAGTAAGTATTGCGTGTTAGTGTTTCTATTTGTGTAAGGGGCACTACTACCAGGGGCACTACTACTGGGGGCAATACTACTGGGGGCATTGCATAGGAGGCACTGCATAAGGGGCACTGCCTAAGGGGAACCACTACTGTGGGATCTGCAAAAGGGGCACTACCACTGTGGGCACTGCATAAGGGGCACCAATACCGGGGGCACTGCATAAGGGGCACCACTACTGGGGGTATTGCATAAGGGGCACTACTGCTGTGGGCATTATGTGTAAGGGGCACTACTGCTATGGGCATTGTATATGGGGCACTATTACTGTGGGCATTGTGTGTGTTAGGGGCACTACTACTGTGGGCATTGTGTATAAGGGGCACTAATGCAGGCATTGTGTAAAAGGGGCACTACTGTGTCATAACATGAATAAGGGACACTACTACGTGGTGTAATGTGAATCAGGGGCACTATGTGCGGTGTATTATGAATAAGATTGTGCTACTGTGTGGCGTAGTTTGAATTGGGGATGCTATTGTGTGACCAGGCCCCTTTCTTTTGAGACCATGCCCCTTTTTGAGGCACACTCCTACGGCGCACGCTGTCCCTTTATTAAAGAACCGCCGAGGACAGGGGGGTGCGTCACTAGTTCCAAGATAATAAGTATTTGTTCTAAGTACTGGATCAGCCCATGGAAGGCTGTCTCCACTGTGTGTAGCAGCAGATGCTTTACTGTGCTTACTTCACACTGTGTACTGAAAATAGAGCAGGGTTTGATAAAATTGTTCCTGATGCCAGTACACTTTTCTATCACATTTATCCAGCATGGACAACACTCTGAAGCTATAAAATATGAATTTGTTCCTAGTATTTCAAAGAGAAAATACCTGTACAGGTATGAATAAATGATTTATGCAATAAACAGTTAATAGGCTAGTCCTGCATTGAGTGAAACATTATGAGTCTCTTTCAATTTAGGCCTGTTGCTGCTTTAAGTGCAGGAACTTGAGTGCACAGAAAGTCGGGGTTCATCGTGCAAGTCATCATCATGTGATGGTTGGAGAAAGTTCCTCAGCAGCGCAGAGAGCTCTGGGTCCTTCTCCTCCCAAGAGTATGCGATCTGGGGAAGCTGGAACCTGAATGCATTAAGTAAACAAATCCTAAAGATGTTCAGATTTTAACCAGTCCAGATCATTTGTCAAATGAATAAAATCCTTCACACTGTAAAGGTCTATAGACAACAGTATGTCCTTCTCATCTGATGATGTCCACAATCACACCCACTCAGTTGCTTTATAAACAATATTTGTATTTTATTCTCCTAAATAATTCAAATGAATGCACAGCTACAGTATCAGACACATATACACATGTCACTGCTGTCTGCTTTTATTTTACCTGCATGGGTGAGGGGCTGAATTATTAACAAAGAGAAAGTACAAAGTGATATCTGATGAGTCTGTATGGCATACTTCATTGTCTCTCAAGGACATATTGTTTTTGGTACTTGTCATTTTGTCAATTTGTACATAACCAGTGGCAAGGTGGGCCTGGGGACAGAGGTACATAATATTAACTAGTACAGTCACATGAGGTTTACACACACTGTGCCTGATTCTGAGTCGCATGCTAACAGCACGCAATGCCGATGTTCACATAGTTGGCCGATGTTACTGCGCATGCATCCTGATTGTTACCGCATGGAGATGCAGAACAAATTTGGGCACATGGAGAGTGGATTAGTGGGCATACCTGGGAAGTAACTGGAGGGTAGATAGGCAGACACAAGGATGTCACGGGCTTGTCACTGACAGCGGCTGCGTGAGTCCATGTTCAGACTGAGAAACTGCACCTACCATAGGACTGGTTCAAGTTTCTAAATACGCACCGAGACGGATTTCCACAGGCGCAAGGTGCTGCAAGTGGCCGTGGCATTAACACAAGATGCAGCTGCTGCGTCTCCGTGTGACTCAGAATCAGGCCCACTACGAGAAAACATTAGTAATTCATATAATCTGGTACAACAGCACTCAGTAGGTCTGATGGTTTTCTTTTTTTCTTTTTCAATTAAGCAGCTATGTTATATCTGTGTATGACACTGGCCTTTACCTTTTAGCATTCTTGAATTCATTGCAAACAACAGGTAAATCAAGAATTTATATTCACTTGTAGAATGCTATGAGATGACTGCTGAAGGACATTGCATTTCAAAGTGAGTATCATCCGACTATTGTGTCTGTACTTGCAAATGGACAAGTATCAGCATCTGCTTGCATGGAGGTACACCCCAAGATGCATTCCATTAAATCAATGGGATGCATTGCTGAATTAAACACCTTCAATGGCAGATGTTCTATTCATTTTAAAAATATGTAGTACCAGATGGCACTTGTGGTTTCTGAATTCCATCACTTTGTTAAAGAAAATGCTAAATTACAGGATTAAAAGCAAGCTATCTATTAATGCAAAAGCAATTAATTCACATGTGATGCTATACAAATAATAATTTACACTCAATCAGATAGGAATCGCCAACTTTCAATATTGCTAAAGCTCTCTTGTTAGAGATTTCAATATTCCTTTTTATGCAATACTTCTTCCCATTAACTAAGGGCCTGATTCAGAGTTGTACGCTATTGCGCAGCCGTGAGACTTTGTACACAGGGGCTGTGCAATAATATGCTAATGCAGCAGGATGCACCGCGTATAAAGAGACGCCTCCTGCCGGCTTCTGTTATCCGCTACTCATCGGATCACTTGCGTGAACATTTACCAACAGAGTAATCCTCAGGTTACTCAGAATTGGCATGAAATGAATGCTGACGGGTCCAGTTAAGCTGCAGCAGAAGACACAGATACTGGCCCCGGGCACCAAGAAAATGGGGCCATCAACATCATCGCACACACTGATTTGCACATGTGCAGTACAGATCCTTCCTATGCGCCGATTAGCAACCATTGCAGTTGTACACAAATCATCGGGTTTGCATACAACTCTGAATCAGGTCCTAAAATATGATGATGGACTTCTACTGTGTAGTATATGGTAATAACTAATTGCAAAGTTTGCAATCACATTAGGCACGATTCTATTCAGCGCGATGTAAATAGCGCTGGGAGTGAGCTCCCGGAGCTATTCAATACACCGCGCTGCCAAGTTCGACTAATGATTTCTTCTCTCATCCCTCCAGGGATGAGAGAAGAAATCCGACAAAAGTCACGGCGCGAGGCTGTTTTCTGCACTTCGCGCCTGGAAAACAGCCTCACGCCGGGAAGTTAGGTCGGGGAATGCCCGTTATCGCGCCTGAAAACCTTGTTTAAGGCGCGAGAACGAGCCTTCCCCGACCTAACATCGCGATGAATTGAATAGCTCCGGGAGCTATCTCCCGGCGCTATTTACAGCGCGTAGAATTGAATCGTGCCCATTGTAATGTCTATTTTTTCCATATGGCTGATAGCTTAGTATAACAAAGAAGTTCTGTATTGACCTCACCAGCACTGCATTTTTGAAAGTGAGAATATTGTAGACCGCACTTTCACAATGCAGCGCTACAAGGTTTAGGTTTTATAATATTTACTCTTTCATATACAGTTCAATCCTCCTACCCAACCTATTCAATTCTTTCCACTAGGAAGCACAAATGTTGCCATCCCAGATGATGCCACCATATTGGCTCATATATACATGCAAGTGAAGTAAAAGACACTTGCCATGCAGATTACTACCTTTATAGAATTGCAAATAAGCCTTAATATTTTTGTCATTTGTTGGTATTGGTGGATTTTTTTTTTGTTGCTGACATAAAGGGCATTGTTTTAGTAAAATAAATATCTCCTAGGGCACAGACCACAATGATGCCATCACAAGGGTTTACAAGATGAATAGATGATACACTGCCTATATGTTTTATTGAACGCTGCGCAGCAGAGATTGTGTGGACCTGTGATGCGCAGCAACACAGCGTGCGCACAGTTCCACTAGCAGTCCCCTCTCTGTGGAGAGGATGAACAGGAACCTGCAAGTGCAAATGAAGCACAGAAAGGCTTGTGTCAGTTCAACACTATTTACATGCTTTTGCAATATTTCTGCTAATTGCTAACACTGGACCTGATTCAGATGTCAACGGTATTGCACAACCGCAAGGAAGCGGCTGTGCAATACTGTCCAACTAAAAGGCAAATGCAGCAGGAGGTGTATGTAGCAGGGCCATCTCTTCCATTGGGCTTGTTGGGCAGTTGGCCAAGGGCTCTAAGCTTGTAGGGGCTCACCAACCCACCCCCCTGCTGCCGCAGTTAGTTGGTAAATTTGTGATATTTTTATAAGCCGGCCGCCCGTGCACTGTATTCTGATCTAATCTCCCCCACCCCTCCACCCCATGTCAATCATGCTGCGTTTATTGGGGGACTGCGAACGATCTCACAGGACCTGTTCTGCACATGCGCAGATAGGGTCCTGCACCTGCACAGACCCGCAAACATTGTATATGTACGTAAACCATCAGGCCCACTGTTCCTCATCCCTTACACATATCAACATGTGCGCTACCTTATAATAGCTTTGTGTTAGTTGCAGCTTTTGCAGGGGGAGATTGGCACACTGGGCCCGATTCAGACCCGCACGCAGCCATCCGCAGTCAAACTATGCAAATCCTACAATCGCTAGCAAAACATTAGCGCATCCAGTATGTTTTGCCGTCGATCGCGGTATGAAATTAGAGGCCCACCACCCTGACACAAGATGCCCACTTTCCCTTAGTAACATACATCATCTCCAGGAAGTGTATTAAACAATCGGTAACACCGGCTGACATCGGAACCATACGCACCACCTGTGATTGACAATACCCTACCGCAAGCACTGCAAGTGCTGCTGTGTGTAATTCAGCCATGTGACGTGTACGCTGACGATGCGTTTAAATTATGCACGCCCCTGAAATGGCGTTCCAACACATAGACACGCCTGCGTTCGCACCACCACACCTCCGTTACCATCGACCTCTCCCTGTCACCACCCACAAATGGCACGTCCTGTCACTCATGGTTGCGGAGCGTCTGTGTACTGGCTGCAAACGCTTCCCGATTGCAGTGACTGGTTCGCGCACACCTCGTCTTGTAAGCATGCGCAGATTGCAAACATCGACAGGCTGCTTGCGACCGGGTCTGAATCGGGTCCACTATTTTATTTATTCATTTGCTTTTTTAAATACACAGTAAAAGACTAGTTATCAACTTCAAGTTTATGTATGATGATGATGGAATGGTTTATCTAGTATGTGGCTGCATCAATATAAGAACTAATTAGGGCCTGATTCAGATGCTGATATTTATGCAGTTTACCGGTAAAGTGTGCATGCGTCTAAGTCGCCCTGTACATGTGTCAAGGTATATTACCATAGTTGCTTGCAGCAACTTTTTACTTGCAGTGTGATTGACAGTCAGTGAGTGTATGGGAAAGGTAACTTGAAATGACGGCAAACAACGCAAGTGTGTCGCAACCATTTCGGGGGCGTGTCACATTCTGTGCCTGTGATTCCATACGCAAGTAAAATGACTCCGGCGTTTTAGTTTCCGTGGCCATTTTCCACAACCATAGGGTTTCTCAGAAGACTTATAATCTAAGGATCTGCGACCGATACTGCATCTTTGTACGCAGATGTTTTGATTTGCAAAGCCACCGGTGGGTGTCTCAATACATTTCTCTGCATCTGCGACATTTGCATATTTTTGTACAACCACTGCATACACAGATGCAAAAGTGGTGGCTACATTAGCGTACAACTCTGACTCAGAGTGAATCAGACCCTTAAAACATATGTTGGTGCACTTACAGATGTGTCCTCATACATCTAGCCTCCTTGCGCATTAAACAGCCCTTCTAATCGCGCCATGCCTTGGCGTGACTCTGTAGTGCCGACCGTCTTTTTGTGCAACTTTTTACCTTCAACTGCATCTTATTTACACAGTATTGCCAATAGCTAGCACAAGCTACTGCTAATTAAAATGATATGCAGCATGCCTATGTTCTCTGGCCCTGATTCACAGCCGGATGCTCGCTCTGAATCTGGGCGTTTTTTGTTTTTTTTTTAGTTACGGCCTCCTGGCCTCTCGCATAGCTGTGGGTGACCACCCACAGCTATAGCGAGCGGCCATGATGATGGTCGCGATGGTCAAGACCATCGCGACCGTCGGGCTTGCGACGAGACCCTTGTGGTAGGGTCTTGTTCATCGCAAGCCCCAGAGAGCTTTCGGCTCTAGCAGAGCCGGAAGCTCTCCACTGACATCACTCAACATCGACAGCTCGCCCCCTTTGGTGCGAGACTCGGAGCGACGCTAGCCGGGTCTCGCACATGCGCACGACGGAGCCGGCTCTGTCGTGTGCATGCGCTGTGGGCCACCATCGACCCGGTTGCGAGCGCTCAGCGCTTGCGACCGGGTCTGAATTAGGCCCTCTGTGCGTCTGCGTGTGTATCTGCATGCGAAACGCTACGTTACAGTGTTACAGCCGCTGATATGCAGCATGCCTATGTTCTCTGTGCATCTGCGGGTGTATCTGCATGCGAAACGCTACGTTACAGTGTTACAGCCGCTGATATGCAGCATGCCTATGTTCTCTGTGCGTCTGCGGGTGTATCTGCATTTGAAACGCTATGTTACAGTGTTACAGCCGCTGACACTGTAACGTAGCATTTCGCATGCAGATACACCCACACTCGCACAGAGAACATAGGCATGCTGCATAGAATTTTAATCAGCAGAAGCTGCTTGTGCTATCTATTCACATCACTGTGAATAAGATGCATTTGAAGGTAAAAAGTCACACAAAGACGCTCGGAGCCAGGGGCGTATCTATAATGGGTGTAGGGTGTGCGAGGAACATGGGCCCCTGGGTCCAGGGGGGCCCCGCACTGCACACCCTGCACCCATAATATTACTAAGCTCTCTGGAGTCCCACGTCGGCGCGGGGGTCCGGTGCTGTAAAACGACTGTAAAATGGCCGCGGCGGCCATTTTCCCGTCGTTTGCGAGTGCGCAGTACAGGGAAAATGGCCGCCACGGCCATTTTCCCGGTGACCTGTGCATTCATTATAGACTCTGGGCACACTCTAGTGCCCAGAGTCTATAACTCCGGCGCTGGCCACGCACAGCTCAGTGCGCTGCCGGCCGACGGGCGGAGACCCATGTCGGAGACTGCACACGGGCCTCCACCTCTCTAGAAACGCCCCTGCTCGGAGCTACCTAGGCACATAGAGCTCCCACATTATGTGTGGCGCGACTTGTAGCGCATAGAGGATAGATGTATGTGGACACATCTGTAAATGTATCTAGATGTGGCCATGTTTGAGCAAACTATGTTGAACTGCATTTATCTTAGGATACATGTAACTCAATATAAAAAAGTAACAGGGCAATTTTGTGGCCGATTTATATATAGATACATATTGCTCTCAACACTATATGAGCCCTTATGTGTGTAAATGAAAATTTAAACCAAAATTTTAAAAAAATACTAACTGGAGTTATGTATTTTAATAATAATATTACTCTAAACCTATAGATGTCATGAATGTTGTTTATGATTGTATCATAAAAATATATATATATCTTTTTTTTTACTATGGCTAATTCTAAATCACAATTGTTTATGAAAATAACATTCCTAAAATCAGTTTTGGGACAAATGTAATAATAATTTAAAATGTTTTAGCTAAATGGATCTTTATGCATGTGTTCTACTATGCCCTACTGTCTTATCACATTCTGTACTGAGTGATTTATTTCCAGCAACTTAAAAATATCTGGTGAAAATATTTTATATCTCCAGTATGCTATTCATTATATTTCCTGATGTAAAAGAGTAAAATAATGGTACATGTCATCGCCTGTATTATATTCATATGGAGAGTTAAACCACTTACTGTATGCACTTTGAATTCAATACAGTGCTCTCAACCAGATGCAGTGCATTTATGTGTAAGGTCAGGCTGCTCTCATCTAGTTGTCCTTCATGCAGTATTATAGCCTGGATCTTCACAGTGCCCCTCTGCCGGGGTGTGATGGGATTACAGCTGGTGGTGTCATGACCTGTCATACCAAAACCTACATGGACCTAGTTCCAGTTATTCCTGTTCCCTGTCTGATTTCATGGTATGGATCCTGAATTGTCCCCTGATCTGGCTATTGATTGACCATTTCCACTACAATTTGTCTTCCAAAGGGCTACAACATATGAATTGGATCTAACATTATTGCGGATACACTTTAATTCCATATGTATTCATATTTATTAGTTGACTAATTGTGTGGCTAATACAATTTATTACAAGTGTTGTTTCACCAATGTGTAGTTTCAATAGGTTAATGTGACTAATGTATATTATACTTTTTTCTTAATAGATAACTTTAAAACCAGTAAAATAGATGTCTCTTTGTCCTGATTACAAATACGGTATACTATTGCATTGTTTCTGGGTATCTAGATGAACAATTGCTTCCAGAGGTTATGCTCATATCAAAGCAAGTTTGTTAATCAATGAATGACATGAGTTCAACTTTCAAAATGACTTATGTGACTGAAGTTTTCTTTTTTTACTGAGCATACACAAATGACAAATATATGCAAAGGGTGATTTCTGCCATGGTAATAAACCTACATCTACTGTATGACCCTTATTTCCCTACTTACCTGTGGTTGATATATGCTCCCAGGGTCACGGGGGCCAAGTCCTACAAAGGGTCGGTTGGCGGGTGGCGTGCTAGGTGCAGAGTATGCTATGAAGAAAGAATAAATAAACTTGTGACAATGCATACAATAAAAACCTCAAGTAATATCTGTTGTATAAATACTCAAAAACTCCTAAAAATTACTACAAGCATAGTAGGAGGAGCCAGTAATAGTACAAAGATATACACTCCTACAAATTAAAACACCAGATTATAGACGTTGTGTTCACGTTCCCTCCAATACATGTATACAACACAAATCAGACTGGATTGTGACATGGTACCCAATAAGATTTAAAATATAGCCAATATTTAAATTATTTTGCTGCAACAAACTGATACGTATTAAGGAGATTGAAAATTTAGTTACAGGTATAAAAGCAAAATGAGGAATAGCGAATAACACATGAGAGATTATGCCCTGAACAAACACAGTTTTGTATAATATATTGCCCTGAATGATTTTATATAATATAGTTTTTTCTGTTCGATATTGGGGATTAAGGATTCTGCAGCTCAATGCTTTTGCCTTAATAACCCTGAGAAATGAGTACTCAGAGACCACAGAACATAACACTGCACTAACAAAGTGGAGGTTGGTAATATCTGTCATACAGATTACCAAAGGACACGACAATTAATGTCCAATTTTCTAGGCATGTCTTTCTTTGATTTAAATGACAATGCGCAGTGTATATTTAATCTGAGAGACTTATTTTGTTCAGTTTAGTTCAGTTTTAGTTTATTCAGTGAATGTTAATTTATGAAACACTTGTTATACTTCTATAAATACCTTAATGTCATCACTTACTTGGAGAAGTCGGTGAAGAGGTACCACCATCAGATGCGGTAGTAGATTTGGTATCGGAGGGCAACGAGAGACGGGGCATAACTGGAGGAGGCGGAGCCAGCATCTGCGTGGAGATATAGTGACTCGAAACCTTCACCTGGCCGTTCCCATTCAGCTGAGAGAGCAAACGGATGGAGAGAAGTGGTAACAGTATAGGGCATACTTCATTAGGCATATCATCTAAGGATAAATACTCATCAAATTATATATATATTATCCACAGCAACTATGAATTATTATTTATAGTAGCAGGATATCTATCTTCAGCAGAAAATATATTAAATAACACCCTAGTCATAGACAGTTTCATTACATTATTTTCTACTTTGGCAATAATTACCCTGTCCAACTAAATTTGGGCCTGATTCAGGTTCGGACGCTAATAAGGGGTCTCATGCACTTTTCCGATTATTGGAAAACTGCGCAGGACCCGTTCTGTGCATGTACAGAACAGGTCCTGCAATCTCGTTCTCTGATCCCCCAAACCGCAGCATGATTGACATGCTGCGTTCCTTGGGGGATAGAGCGGGGGCATGCCTGGCCAGCGTTCCTGGAAACAGGGAGGTTTTCCGGGAGTGCTGAGGCCAGGGTCTGCGTCGCGATGATCTACGGATGCTGCACTCGGATCGCTATTGCTGTCAGAAGGCGTCTGCTTCCTATAGACTCCTCCTGTAGTATTTTAATATTTGCTGGACAGTACTGCACAGCAGTTTCCTTGTGGCTGTGCAATACCGTCTGGACCAGAATCAGGCCCTTTATTAGAAATGCTGCTCAACCTTTTTATTGGCAAAAGTAGGAAAGTCCTATGATACCTCCATATGAATATAAAATAAATAGCCAGAATATGTTTATTACATAGTATTCCTCCCGTTTCTCTCACAGCATTATATTCCGCTAACCCTCATATTCTTACCGGGCCTGGCTGCTGATTGGACGGGTCACAGGCAAGGGACACCAGGTCTTTCAGTGGATCCTGAGGGTTGAGGTGAGGGGGATAGCGGATAGCCGTGTGGGGAAAGTAAGTGGAGGCAGCTTGGGGGAGGAGGGAGGAAGGTGGGAAATGTAACGTAGTGGATGTATGGGGACTGCGGGCAAGGCCTGATTAGTGTAGAGGGATATGCAAAGAGATGGATAAGGGAAGAAAAAAAGAGAGGAATAAATAATTGTAGAATAAAAAGAGAACAAACTGTGACATAGAATAATACACCAAATGTACATAAAGATACTTATATTCTGTGCTGTGCTCTCAGCAGTTATGTACTCACCACTGTGCACAGCTATAACCGGCCTGTGATGCTGGGTGAAGCCACTGATTCTTGGGGATGTATCTTGAGGTGATGGGCTGTGAAATGGTGATTTGTCCAACTCAGACTTCTTCACAGAGGGAGACATTCCTATTCAACCAATAAATGCAGTGATTAGCAAAGTCTGTAAAGTGCTGCCACAATCAATGAATGTACAGATATGTCCTCTCTCATCTAGCCTCAATACGCCATGCAGCACGAAATGTCTGCCGTGAGTGAGCCGCCAGGTTCCGTGCAACTCTGCTAGCATCGGGCGTCTTTTTTGCCGAAAATGCATCTAAATCACATTTGCAATTGCAACCAGGACACACCAGTAGACTGTGCTGAATAATATGATACGTGACACTTGTATATCTCAGTGCAACTGAGACTGAAAACGGAACTTGGGGGGTCATTCAGACCCGCTCGCGAGCGGCAGGACGCTCGCAAGCGGGTCGATGTTCCCCACTGCGCATGCGCGAGACCCGGCGAGCGACGGGCTCACCATCGCTCCGAGTCCCGCACCAAAGGGGGCGTGCTGTCGATGTTGATTGACAGCACGCCCCCCTTGGTGGGCGTGCCTGCCAGACGGAGGCGTTCCCGTGGGAACGCCTACCGTCTCAAGCCGGCCCCACTGACATCACTAGTGATGTCAGTGGGAGTGATTTTGGCTCTGATAGAGCCAAAATCACTCCAGGGCTTGCGGCAGCGAGACCCTACCGCAGGGTCTCTGTCGCAAGCTCGATAGTCGCGATGGTCAAGACCATCGCGACCATCATCATGGACGCTCGCTATAGCTGTGGGTGGTAACAGCTATGCGAGCGTCCATAAGGACGCTCCAAAAAAATGGTAGGAGGGCCCTGATTCAGAGCGTTCAGCTCTGAATCAGGCCCTTGGTGTGGAAAAAAGCTGCGGTCGTTGCATCGTAGCACTTTGCATGTTGATTGAGAGACTAATGCTGGGTACACACGGCAGATATATTGGCAAATAAGTTGATCGGCCAATACATATTGGGTGTCCGTCGGCCAGTGTTTACAAGCGATATGTCTGTGAATTCACAGACATAAACGTCGGCTCTGCTGCACAGTCTATGACAGATATATCTGCTCATCTTGCTGTGTGTACGGGCGGTCTGCCGACCACCCGTACACTTGCTACACAGGCCGCGGGGAGGGGAGTGCGACATGACCTCCCGGCCAGCAGGACCCACGGCCAGAAGACAGATGATGATTGTTCAGTGTGTATGAACAACCATCATCTTCAGATCATTCGAACTGCAGATATATCTGTTAAGTGTGTACCCAGCTTAAGTCGCACACAGATATACAAGTGTCACATATCAAATTAAACAGCACAGTCTCCTGGTGAGTCCTAGCCACATCACATTGCGACTTAGACACATTTTCGTCAAAAAAGGATGCAAAAAAGAAGTCCAGCGCTAGCAGAGTCTCATGGGACCAGGCGGCCAAGAGGGGCTGTTTGGTATGACTGCAGCAAAGACGAGTGAGGCCACATCTGTACTTTAACAATGGCAACCTGTCTTATCAGACGACTAAAGACTAACTTGACTGAAATGAGAAAATGGTGAAAAACTTGCGAGAATGCATACAACTAAAGTCACTAATCCATATATTTTTAAAAAGCCAATCAACATGATGGCGATGGGGAGGGGGCGGGTTTTCATTTATATTTTGCGATTTCCTGGCCTAGCAGACATACCTGCCTGACCCACAGAAAAAAAAGAGATTCACTCCAGCACACTGTAGCAATAATTATTTGGGGTGAGCGTTTGGGCGTGGGGCCCCCAGGGTTGCTCTGGCTGGGCCTTTTTCAGGGCATCACCACTTAATTCACATAGATATTTTTTCATCACCTTTCTATTTGTTTGTTTATTATTTATGTCATTTTAATTCTTTCTTATTATATTAACACTTAAGCCGCATACACACATACAACGATTTTGTAAATGAATGATTTTAGTAAACGATTTTCGTGCATTTTTTCAAGGGCAAAATGAACGAAAATTGTTTACTAAAATCGTTCATTTACTAAATGTAATGAACGATTATTTTGAACTACAAACGATTTTTGCATATTCCCTTAATGAAAATTGTTGAGTTGGTCAGTCTGACTGAACTACAAACGTGAACGCGCGATAATCGTTCATCGTTTTAACTCAGAAAGTGAACGATTTTTTCAACGATTGAACGATAAACGATATCGTTAACGATAATCATTAAAAAAATCATTTTGTGTGTATGCACCTTTATTGATTATCTTGACACGTCTATACTTTACACTTCACTATCACCTTTCTTCCACTTTTTGTGTAATGCCCAGGGAGTGGTCCTTGGTTGGATTCTTTTGGGCTGCCCTGTGCCTCGGACATGAGCCCCTTAATGTTAGGGACGCCGCTTTAGAGGAGCCTTGACGCTGGCCCGGCGCTTAATCATATATTTGCAAATGTATGCAACCAATACCTCTGAATTTCTATTATCATGTAGGATTCAAGTATTTTTGCTAATATTTGTCGAAGCTGGATAACTGGCTGAGACAGAATCTGTTTAAAATTAAATCTGCACAACGCCATTTTGTGAATGGCAACAAGATGCCATTTTGCGACTGGTCGCCCAGCGCCATTTTAGTGAATCTCACACATTATAAGTACATACGGCGATGCTATTATTTAGCATCGTGCGATTCCCACGCAATAGAAAGATGTTAAAAGTTCTCATTCTATAAATACAGACTGTTACTAAAACATATAATATGATCAACCCTGCAAAACACGTACCACAGTGTACTCCACAAAACATGTAGTCGCACAACGCTAACTAGCGTCTTTTTTTAATACCCCAATACTTACACACTGCACAATTACATAAGAAGGTTCCCTAGCATTAAGGTTTATATTTAAGGTTTCATTCATTATCAGTAATGTTGTGAAATACATGTTATTTGATATCTAAGGGTTAGTGTATGATATGCAGACCGTCATTCTAAACCACTGTGTCTTTGCAGATTTCCGGTTCCATCGGTGAAGAAATCGCAACATGTGTCTGCAAATTATGGATCATAGAGAGATATACATTAAAATGTATCCTGTAATGCATCCAGTTTAGCTTTGTTATGCAGCGGGAAAATGGACACAATAAGCTGTTGGAGGCTGGACTGTGACCATACGAATTGACCTATGAACTGTACTGTAACAGAAGAACCAGGAAGAAGTGGTGTCATTCTAAACCAGTGGTGTCATTCTAAACCACTGTGTCTTTGCAGATTTCCGGTCCATCGGTGAAGAAATCGCAACATGTGTCTGCAAATTATGGATCATAGAGAGTTATGGTGGGCATACACGGCCAGATAAAATGCCTGTCAGACCGACAGACATTTTATCTGGATGGCTGCCAGACGCAGATGTTGCCGCTGAGATTTCTCTCACAGTGTATTCGGCAGACATCTGCGCTCCGCCCCCGGGGGAGGAGACATTTCCCTGTTCCTTCCATGGGAAGGAACACAGGAAATGTCTGTCTGTCGCCCGCGGCTGGGCATACACTGCCCGCTGCGGCCAACAGTTCAACGGGAAATATCGCATCGGACGGGCACGCTGGACAATCCGGCATGCCCGACCAAGCAATATTTAACCCTCGGTCGCCCCCCCACATGCTACAATTCTCTCGCTCCGGAGCTCACTACAAAAGGGGCGGCTGTCAATGTTGATTGACAGCTCGACCCGTTTTGTAGGCGTGGCGGGGGGGTGGTTTCACAAACGGAGGCGTTTCTTAAGGAACGCCTGCCATTTTGTGGGCGGCCGCACTGACATCAGTAGTGATGTCAGTGGGGAGCTTCCTACTCGATCAGAGCAGGAAGCTCCCTGGGGCTTGCGGTTGCCAAGATCCAACCTTAGGGTCTCGTCGCAAGCCCCAATGGTCACGATGGTCTTGACCATCGCGACCATCAACCTGGTCGGTCGCTAAAGCTGAGGGTGGTAACCCACAGCTTAGCTAGCGACCAGGAGGCTGCACTTGAAAAGTCAAGCGGCCGCCCTCATTCAGAGCGAGCACTCGCTTCTTGCGACCATCTATGAATGAGGGCATTAGTCTCTTCCTCAAAGCCCGATCGTGTCATACACACAGAGGAAACAGAGCAGGTTTTCCTTAACCTTAAGGATAGTCTGACAAGAGCACCTGCATTGGGAACACCTCATTATGAAAAACCTTTTGATTTGTATTGTACGGAAGCTAATGGTTGTGCAGCAGGTGTCCTCACACAAAAACATGGTGATGCCAGTAGGCACGTAGCATACTACAGTGCACAATTGGACACTGTGGCAAGATCACTCTCAATGTGTTTAAGAAGTGTAGCAGCAACTGCATTATTGGTCAGTAAGGATGTAGTATTAGGCCATGATATGATTCTCTATACTCCCCATGCTATATCTGCTTTGCTAAACTCTGCCCAAACCAGACATGTCTCCTTAGCTAGGTTCACAAAATGGGAACTAGCCCTAATAGCACCTGCAAACATCACCATCAAACGGTGCAGTACATAAAATCCAGCAACGTATTTACCATATGTGCAACAAGATGCACAAAGGGTGGAGAGAGGTGAGTCGCTGGCGGAAGGCGAGTTCTGCAGGTATATTGATGCACATGATTGTATGGAATATATGAATCAGACCTTTACTGCAAGACCTGACATACGGGATACACCTTTAGAAAATGTGGATGTGACATTTTACACGGATGGGAGTTGTCATAGACAAACTGACACTGGAGAGTTATGTACAGGTTATGCTGTGGTAAATGACAAAGACATCATAGAGGCCAAACCTTTAGGTCCACCTCATTCGGCCCAAGTGGCGGAGCTGGTGGCATTGAGGAGAGCGTGTTAGTTAGCAGAAGGTAAATCTGCTAATATCTATACTGACTCTAGGTACGCCTTCGGGGTGGTATATGATTTTGGTTCTATATGGCGTCTGAGAAATTTTATGACAGCAGCAGGCACACCAATCACACATTCCAGACATAAAAAATGACTACTGACAGTGATCCAATTGCCTAAGACAGTTGCGGTAATTAAGTGTAAAGCCCATACATGTGAGGATGATCCGGTGTCACTGGGCAACAACAGGGCAGACGAAGCTGCCAAATGGGCATCAGGGTTAAAAGTAAATGTGCCAATTAACCAAATGATGTTTCAAACGACTGACATGCTGAAATTAATTGAGATGCAAAATTTGTGTTCCATCCAGGAAAAGGCAGTCTGGAGGTCCAAAGGATGTGGGGATGTGTCCTCTGGAGAGATGGACAAGGTAAGCCAGTGGCTCCCAAGGCGTACTACCCAAGCCTGGCTGAGGCAGCGCACAGTCTGACTCACTTGAGAAAGCAAGGTATATATCCAAGTTCTCGCTAAATTAATAGATAATATCACCGAGATGTATGATGACACGTTTAGATATACAGGTAGGGAGTTGCAAGCTAACAAGAAGGAACTGGTGCAACATAGACTAGTGTTAAATAATTTTACATTTGTAACGGGAGAGCATTGCGTAACTTGGGCCACCGAATTTGGTGTAAAGTGTTGCACATATATTACAAATAACACCAGTGACCCCAAGGAGGTGATAGACCGGAAAATGGACGAAATTCTGTCGTTGAAATGGGAATTTCGGAAGAACCATAATGCTTCAATGGCTGAAGTAGAGAAGGTAGAGGAATGGGTTTCATGGTTGAACCCAGTAAGATGGTTCTCCGGTTTAGGGGAGTGTGTCCAGGAAATGGTTGCTAGTATAGGTAAACTCCCGATCCTCATATTGGTTGTCATCATAGTAATTGGCTTATGTGTCAGGTGTGTTCCTACTGTGTTGAAATCTGAAAAATGTAAAGATAAGTTAAACCGAAAGAATTAAATTTTGATGGTGGTTAGAAGTAACAATATGAATACTGAGGAAAATGTAGGACTGCATTACAACCCTGAACTAGAAGGTACCATCAGATGATGTATAAATTTAGCCATGCATGAAATGTGTTATTAAAATGTTATTTTAAAACATCTTAAATAATGTAAGTCCCTATCCCCTTCAAGACTTCCTTTATAGGATTGGTGCATCCCCACATCTTTCCCATGATCTCCCAAGATCCGCGGAGTGCGTATAAGGGTAGTTTTATGTTCCTCCCTAGAGACACATTATTGATGGTTTAAGAACCACCTTGTGCCATCCTATAATATAACATTAATTAATATGTCATAGTGTAAGCCTAAATTAATTTTAAAACCAGAGTGTGAAAGCATGTTGTTTGCTATCAAAGGGTGGACTGTCAAAGCTGGATAATTGGCTGAGACACAATCTGTTTAAAATTAAATCTGCACGACGCCATTTTGTGAATGGCAACAAGATGCCATTTTGTGACTGGCCACCCAGAGCCATTGTAGCGAATCTCACACATTATAAGTACATACAGCAATACTATTATTTTGCGTCGTGCGATTCCCATGCAATAGAAAGATGTTAAAAGTCCTCATTATATAAATACAGACAGTTACTAAAACATATCATATGATCAACCCTGCAAAACACGTACCACGGTGTACTCTACAAAACACGTAGTCGCACAACGCTAACTAGCGTCTTTTCTTAATACCCCAATACTTACACACTGCACACTTACATAAAAAGGTTCCCTAGCATTAAGGTTAATATTTAAGGTTTCATTCATTATCAGTAATGTTGTGAAATACATGTTATTTGATATCTAAGGTTTAGTGCATGATAAGCAGACAGTTTTTGGTGTCATTCTAAACCACTGTGTCTTTGCAGATTTCCGGTTCCATCAATGAAGAAATCGCAACATGTGTCTGCAAATTATGGATCATAGAGAGTTAGGCATTAAAATGTATCCTGTAATGCATCCAGTTTAGATTTGTTATGCAGCGATAAAATGGACACAAACAGCTGTTGGAGGCTGGACTGTGACCATACGAATTGACCTATGAACTGTACTGTAACAGAAGAACCAGGAAGAAGAACCAATGGAATCATGCCAATCTGTTCTATTGTATTGCCTATCTCTGTAAGAGTATATATGCAGGCTGTCTGAAACTAGATGCCAGTTATCTTTCTTTGCTGTTGACGGAGGTTTCATCTTTGATTCCGGGTATCTGGATCCAGAGCGCGTGCGTATGTAATGACTGTACCTTGTGACTGTATAATTTGTTTGCGCTAATTGTAATTTAGATCACAGTGTGTAACTATCTGTTTTTATGGTGAATACTAACTTTAATACTTTAATTTAATAACTTTAACAATAATACCACCCCTGCTCCTCCCAGCAATCTAGATAAAACCTCACATGCTTTTAACCAAACTTTGGGAACAACATTTGTGTGTACACTCTGGACAGTAAAATGCTACATACTGTATCAGTGCCCCCAAAACATAATGTCACATAGCTGTGCCCTTAATACATGCTTATGCCAGACAGTGCCACATTCATAAAATGTCACACATATGTGCCCAATATGTAATTATACCACACATAAGTGTCCTATATGTTATTATGCAACACATAAGTGCCCAATATGTAATTATGCCACACATAAGTGCCCAATATGTAATTATGCCACACATAAGTGCCGCAGTACATATTTATGCTACACGAGTGCCGCAATGCATAATTTTTGCACACATCAATCCCACAATGCACATCAGTGTGTCCTATCCAATAATCATACCATAACACATGTAAATACATCTGTTTGCCTCAGGCCAGGTTGACGCAGTGGTAGACAGAGGCGCTGTGGAACTTATGGGGCATACATACTAGATGATTTTTATGAACGATAATGATATTGTTATCGTTCATATCATTCATATCGTTCACTGTGTATGCAGTGAATAACCAACGATGCGCGCTTCCGCTGGTCATTAACGATATACCCAGTCGGCTGCACATGTAACTCAGACTGGGGATATCGTTAACGATGCCATGCTGCCGAATGCAGAATGGCCCCGCCCCCTCCCACCGTCATTCGTTGTGGCCAACATTGGTAAGTGTGTATACACTTACCAATGTCGGCAACCCGGCCGGATCCCATCACATACATACATTGTCTAGTGTGTATGCGAATTTATACTCCAAAATAGACATGCAGGCAGAAAACAGATGTCTCAGTATAGGAGGCAGCGCGGCACTACCTTCCTCCAATCCAAACGACTCTCCTTCGGAGCTCAGCAAGGCATTCCAAAAGAGGCTAGGGTGCATTTTTCCATCTGCAAGATGGGCAGTGAACAGCGCCCTGCTGAACCAACCTGGCATGAACCTACACATCCTGTCTGTAAATCTATTAAACATTGCTGTATAGTCAGAGAACCCAATTTGCCCATTCACCTTCACACCCATTTACCCCCAGCAACCCACTCACCCATTTATAAACCATTACATACACAAACACACACCTATATACACACATACATAGACATACACAGACACACACCTATATACACATACATTCATACATACATAGACACAAACCTATACACTCACATACATAGACACCTATATACATACCTACATAGACACACACCTATACATATAAATACATACATACATAGACACACACAGACACACACCTATACACATACATACATAGACACATATCTATATACACATAAAATACACACCTATACACACATACAAACATAGACACACACCTATACACACACATAGACACCTGTATACATACATACACAGACACACACCTATACCCATACATACATACAAACATAGACACACACATACATACACAAACACACACCTATATACACATACATTCATACATACATAGACACACACCTATACACATACATATATACGAGGGTTGTCCAAAAAGTAATGCCTAAATGCTCATAACTCTAAAATAATATGCAACATTTATTTGAAACTTTGTCAGTTTGTAGTTTAATATGTCTGCTAGCTATATATGTATTTTTGTTTAGGTAGTCCAAGAAATACCATGGAATCCAAGATGAAACAAAGAGACATCATTGAATTTCTGGAAAAAAAAGGCTGCAGTGCTACAGAAATCCACAGAAGACTGAAAAAAGTGTATGGTGAGCATACAATTGACTATAGCAATGTCAGAAGGTGGATGAAGTTTTTTCAATCTGGAGAATCGTCCATGTGCGACAAACCTCGTGGTGGCAGACAATCAACTGCAGTGACAGCCGAGAACCAACACAAAGTCAATGCCATGATTCAGAAAGACCATCGTGTGACCATCAGAGATATCAGTGATGAACTTGAATGTAGCCATGGCACTGTAGAAACACTAATCAAATATTTGGGATATTGTAAAGTGTGTGCTAAATGGGTTCCAAAGCAATTAACCAGGGAATTGTGCAATGACCTTTTGACCAACTTTGAAGCCAACCCTGAGACGTTTTTGGAAAATGTCATTACAGGAGATGAGACCTTGGTATTCCTTTATGACCCAGAAACAAAGGCCCAATCAAAACATTGGAAACACCCAAGTTCACCTAGGCCAAAAAGTTTAAATCACAGCGATCCGTAAACAAAGTTATGGCCACATTCTTCTGGGATTGCCGAGGTGTTATTCTCATTGATTACTTGGAACCAAACCAATCAATCAACAGTGATCGATACATTATTACACTTAAGAAGCTGAAAGAAGCCATCCGCAAAAAAAGTCAACAATTCCACTGTCAAATGTTATCTTACACCACGACAATGCCAGATCTCACACTTCGATGGCAACATCTGCGGCCTTGCCAATATAGAGTGGATAATAATGCCACATCCACCATAGAGTCCTGATTTGGCCCCTTCTGACTTTCATCTGTTTGGTCCTCTCAAATACTGTCTCCGGGGTCAACATTTTGAAAACATAGAGGTTGTTTAAATCGTCATACGTTCCTGGGTCAAACACCAACCACTGGAGTTTTTCCAAAGTGGATTCACAGCTTGGGTTGAGAGGTGGAGAAAATGTTTGAGGGCAGATGGTGAATATTTTGAGTAGAGTCATTCTGTTACTAAGACTTCAAAGTATTTTACTGCAAATTTTCAAATCTGTATCTATAATAAAATTTTAGTGGTGAGCATTTAGGCATTACTTTTTGAACAACCCTCGTACGTACGTACGAACGTACATACATACATACCAGTCAAAAGTTGGACACACCTTCTCATTCAATGGTTTTTGTTTATTTTAATTATTTTCAACATAGTAGATTAATACCGAAGACATCAAAACTATGAAAGAACTCATATGGAATTATGTTGTAAACAAAAAAGTGTTAAACAAATCAAAATATGTTTAATATTTTAGATTCCTCAAAGTAGCCCCCTTTTGTTTGGATGACAACTTTGCACACTCTTGGCATTCTCATTATGTATGTATGTATGTATGTATGTATGTATGTGTGTATGTGTGTATAGGTGTGTCTATGCATGTATTTGTATATAGATGTGTGTCTATGTATGTATGTGTATATTGATGTGTGTATTACACATACATAGACACATCTATATACACATACATACATAAATTATACATTCCTCACCAAGCAATGTGACAGTAGCTCTTCATGTAGTATGGAGGGGCGGAGCTCCTTTCGTGATTGACAGGCTGGATCTCCCAGGTGAGTAGAAGACCCGAGGAGAGAGAAGGGGTGGCCACCACACTGCCTGCATGTACCATGACACTGAATTCAGATATATGACAGCCAGGAAAGTTCTTCTGATATGACCCTCCGAACCTCCCCTGACTAAAACCTCCAACCCCACCCCGGCCCTGCACTGTACTCTCTGCAGTCAGTGATAGGGAACATACAGGCAGTGTGGTGGACACCCCTTACCTGTCCTCGGGTCTCCGCAGCACACAGTGACAGCAGAACACATCAGCTCTGAGTCTCCGATGCTGACGGTCCGGGGGCCACCACAACAGAGACTGGCAGTCTGGAGTCATAACAGGTATCGATGGCTGCGGCTGATTAGACCAGCAGCCGCCACCAGTGCAATGTAAAAGATTTGTTGTTTGGTAGACTCAGCGGCGCCCTCAGGGTCCGGCGCCCTTAGGCAGCTACCTAAAGTTGCCTAATGGTAGCGCCGGCCCTGATGACATCACAGCTAATGCTGTGAGTGCATGGGCCCATCTATAGGTAAAATACGCTACTGCAAGAATGTAACATAGTACACATACCATCATTATCGGGCACTATGGTAGCAGCCATCGCATTACTGTTAATAATCCATTTTGTTATATCTGAGTTAGCATGTACAAACAAAATCAGTTGGCAGAATTGTCTATTTAATAGCATATTATAAAGCACATATTTTATGAAACACCTTGTAACACAATTCCTAAGAAAAAGTTCCAAAAAAGTTTATTTTTCTTAGGAACTTTGTTGCAAGTAATAATAGTTTACTGGTAGCACCCTTCTATATGAACATATAACTATTAGTTTATTCATTTGTTAGGGCAGGACAGTGAAAAGCTGCCAACTGTTTTTAAAAAGTTTGGAGCTGTGTTTTTACACTTACAAAGTGAACAAACATCCTGTGCATGCTGCCTAACTAACTCAATACATTTAATATGTGAGTATTGCCAGAATAAAAGCTGCAAGAATAAAACCTGCCTCCTGGCCGCTCGCTCTGAATCACGGTGGCAGCTTTTTTTTTAAAACCTGCCTCCTGGCCGCTCGCTAAGCTGTGGGTAGGGTCTCATTCCCGCAAGCCCCACAAGCCTCTAATAGAGCAGGAAGCTCACTAATGACATCACAAGTGACATGCGAGCGCATTGCACTTGCGAACGGGTCTGAATCAGACCCTCTGTCTTTGTATAATTTACACTTCACATGTTGCAAATGCTTATTATTTAAGTTTAATGTGCATGCTATTTTAACATAGTAACATGATAAAGCACCTTTTTTTTACTGGTACACAAGTCTTATAACCTATATTTTTAAGTGACACTAGCAAAAATAGTTTTACATTGAAGTTATTTCAAACAAGTCTCGTAAAAAAATACAGAAACAGGATGTTGCAGATAAAGTTAAATTGGCTCTTTCCTATATTCTGTTCACCGTGCATATCCACTGATAGTAATGTGTGTGGTTTCACTAAAGGTGTCTACACTAGACGATTTTTGGAATGATATGCCCGATTCTGACGCATCTGAACAACATATCTTTCAAAATCGTATAGTGAGTATGCACTATGTCGTCTGGTGCATGCTGTGTGGTCGTCAGTCGCATTGTCAGCTATGTGGTCTGGAAGACGTAGCCGCTCTCAAGGACCGGGGATGGCTACCCCTGGCAGAGTGTGTACCGGCCGCCCAATATGTCAGCCTGTCGGCAGGGGGGGGGGTTTGCGGGTTGCATCACTTGGTACATACAAAGGGGGAATTACATTTTTTTGGTGGGGCATCTTAACTAATGGGCGCCTGACGAGCAATTCAATTGTTGCTTCATTTGGGCGGGAGAGCCACCAGTGCTGACATTTCTGCTCACACACTCCTGTGGTGGCAAGCAGAAATGTGCAAAAAGTCTGTGGTTTGGGTGCCTGAACGGTAGTTTATGAGCCATAACCAGGAGTTGAGACGGGTTTAGCCGTTTACTTTGGGGGCAACAAGGCATGATACATCTTGAGCGCCCAAAACAACTGAATTGCTCTGTCAGGCACCCATTAATTTTCACCACCCAAAAAAACTATTGAATTCCATCCCAAGTGTCTGATTTATTTTTTATTTATTAACAGTTTCTTATATAGCGCAGCATATTCCATTGCGGTTTACAATTGGGAACATAAATAGAACAAAACTGGGTAATAACAGACAGATATATAGGTAGGAAGGCCAAGCTTGCAAGCTTACAATCTATAGGATACAACATAACTTGGGGTTACCGATTTCAGCTGTCATCTCAGTGAACAACTCCTCCTCCCAAACATAGGTCTGTCTGCACAATTTAACCCCCACCCCACAGCTTAATATGGTTTTGCTATGGTGCAAAACTAATTAAAAAGCTAGTTTAAATTATACAGGAAGTGAGTCATTTGTACACACTGAAAATAATCTTACACTACACCAAAGATAAATCCTGCGAATATTTTATTATAATAGGATTTGTATCAAGTTACGTTTTAGAGTGAAACACATTGATATGTGCATATAACACAAAATAATAAAGAACAAAAAAATAAATAAGCACAATTTAAATAAGGGAATAAATAATAAATGGAAGCTCTAATAAGAGGATAAGGTTCAAGTTAATTAAGGGCATGCCCCAAATAAGATAGATAATGGTAATTTGTTGTGAAGTTTGAATACCATAAAAAAGCGAAATGCACCTTATATCAGCTGTGTGCTACAGTAGATAGAATTGCATGAAATACCTGAACTGCTCATCCCTTTTTTTTGTAAGTAAAGAATGTCCTGAATAAAGTATGTTCTAAGCCATCAGGCCCTCATATACTGTATGTAAGCAATTTGTCATGATGGACTGTCAAAAGGTTGGTACCAAGTAAAATATGGATTTCCATACTTGTTGCATAAATATTTCTCCTTTTCTATGGAATATTTATTTATTGAGAACTGTAATAGATACAGAAATAAACAGCATTTATAATACAAGTATGAAAAAACCATATGTTTTCACAATGAGATGCTTTCCAGTGACCCTGTATGTGCAGCATATTATTGTTATTATTATTGCAACCCTCTTTAATTTTTCAATGACACAGTTAATTGCTGCCCATGGCACTGTACTGCTTTGTTCATAAATGAGTTGCTGGGCATTGTTATGTTCTATTTCCCTGTAATGGTAAGCTGTCCTTGTGGTGAGTGAAGGGTAAAGATACTGTAAAGCTGAATTAGGCCACTCAGTTGCTAATGAGGTTATATCCTGTATCCCTGAAATCACATTAAACTCCCCTGGGTAAAAATGTGCAGAGCAAGGTGCTGCTAGGGTAACCTTTGTGTTTATGAAAAAGCTCAGGCAAAGGAAAAAGTTATGGGTAAAAAAGCAAAATGAAAACTATCTACGGCATGCAAATGCATAAGTATAGGGCTGTGTTATGCTATCACACAGGTACTTTACAGTTACAAAAGAGGAAAAGGCAAAGGTAAACAACAAAAAAGGAGTTTGAAAGGGAGATGGCCTTGTATTAGCTTAGATGAATATTGTGTAGTATTACAAAAAGGAAAAACGAATAGGTATTTAAAAGATGCATGAAATTAGGGGGTCCTATATTACAGAGGTGCAGTTGACTGGAGAGCAAAAAAAGGAAAAGTTCTCACAATGATAGTACAAATGAATCCTAAATGATGTATATATATATATTTAGATTGGAAAAAGACACCTGGTCTGATGAATCTCAATGTCTGTTACGGCATGCAGGTGGTAGGGTGAGAATTTGGTGTAAATAACATGAATCTATTGGCCCATGCTGCCTGGTGGTGCTGGTGTAATGTTGCGGGAAATAGTTTATTGTCACACATTATGTCCCTTCAAACCAATTAACTATATTTTAAATGCCACAGCCTTCCTGAGTATTGTTGCTGACCATGTTAATCCTTTATAGCCATAGTCTATCCATCTGCTAATGGATACTTCCACCAGGATAACATGCCATGTCACAAAAAACACATCATCCCAATATGTGTCCATGAACATGACAATAAGTTCACTGTACTCCAATGGCTCCACAGTCACCAATTCCCAATCCAAGCGCCTGTGGTACAAAGTGGTAGAACGGGAGATTCGCAGCATTAATGTGCAGCCAACTAAACTGAAGCAACTGCGTGATGCTTTTACAGATGTGTCCTCATACAGGAATGGGATTGAAATACCGGTTCAAATTCAGACTACGGTAGCCCGACAGGAGGACATCCCGACACTGGCTGGTAAGTACCCTAACCCTCCCTTCTCCCCCCTGTAACCCTCCCTTAGTGGTGCCTAACCCTAAAACTCCGGGGGGGGGGGGGGAAGCCTATCCCTAAGTCCTCCTGGGGGTGCCTAAACCTAACCCACCCTTCCCGCACCCTATTCCTAACCCTCCCGGGGGGATGCCTCACCCTAACCTCTCTCTACTGGTGCCTAACCATAAGCCCTCCTTCCCCTAGCCCAGGGGTTCTCAAACTTTTTTGCTCTGGGACCCCGTCTAACAATAAAAGTTATTACAGGACCCCAGCAAGTTACTGCAGAATGACTGCCACACATGCATGGTCAGCAGGCCGCTCATGCACAGTAGCACTATGGAGACGCAAAACTGAAGTGAGGTATCTGCTAATGCAGGGGCAGAACTATGGGAGACAATTGAGGCACTTCCTCTATTGCCCACAATACAGTCACCCCACTTAAGGCTATTCTATATTAGTGTTTTTGTGCATATGTGATAGATATGCACCACATTTATTTTACCTTTTGTTTTAGGGGGGCACCAAATTATAACTTGCCCCCGGGCATCTGGTATGAACTTACGCCACTGCGCTAATGCGATCATTTCATTTAGACATTGCAGGGACGAGCTCCTTTCGAAGCCCCCGTCCCTGCAAGGTGAGGCAGAGAGTGACTGGGGAGACAGTGGGTGATTGGGGAGGCAAAGGTTGAAGTAGGAGGCAGTGGATAACAGGGAGAAGCTGTGGGTGACAAGGAGAAACAGAGGGGGTGTTGGTGGCAGAGGGTGACTGGGGAGGCAATAGGTGACATAGGAGGCAGTGGGTAATAGGGAGAAGCAGTGGGTGACGGGGAGGCAGAGGGTGTCGGGTGACGGAGAGGCAGTGGGTGGCAGGGAGAAGCAAAGGATGGCAGTGGGTGAGGGGGAGGCAGTGAGTGGCAGCGTAAAGCAGTGGGTGACAGGGGGTGGAAATGGGTGAAAGAGAGAGGCAGTGGGTGGCAAGGAGCAGTAAAGAGTTTCAAGGAAGACAGTGGGTGACTGGGGAGGCAAAGGGTGACATAGGAGGCAGTGGGTAACAGGGAGAACGAGTGGCTCACATGGGGAGGCAGAGGGTGACAGGGAGAGACAGGGTGATAGGGTGGAGGCAGATCATGGCATGGAAAAGCAAACCGTGACTGGGGAGGCAATAGGTGACATAGGAGGCAGTGAGTAATAGGGAGAAGGAGTGGGTGACAGAGGGAGGCAAAGGGTGTCGGTGGGTGACGGAGAGCCAGTGGGTGGCAAGGAGAAGCAGAGGATGGCAGTGGGTGACAGGAGCCGGCAATGTGTGGCAAGGAGCAGCAAAGTGTGGCAGGGAAGACAGTGAGCGACTGGGGAGGTAGTGGGAGGCTATGGGTGATATAGGACACAGTGGGTAACAGGGAGAACCAGTGGGTAACAGGTGGAGGTAGTAGATGAGAAATACAGAGGGTGCAGTGTGTTTCATGGGGGAGGCAGTAGATGACGGGGGAGGCAATGGGTATTTAATAAATTAGTTTTTTACTGTCCCCCCCTCCCTCCCCCCCTCCAGCTCCCACACTGTGTGCTCCCCTGTTCCCCCATAGGGTCTGTGCTCAGCACTCCCCTCATTCCTCCTCCTGGGGAAGTTTATTCTCCCTACACAGCAATCAACACACATTCTGGGCGGAATTCAATTGATTTCGCGGCCCGCATCTCCCGTCTAAAGTGACAGGAGATCGTGGGCCGCTATTCAATTGTGCCAGCGTTTCACGCTGATCACACCCAAAGTGGTCGGGTTTAGCCGCGTAAAACGGCTAACCCCGACCAAAGTGCTGGGCGCAATCGCGAAAAGTGCCGTTTGGGCGCCCAAACAGGACACTTTTCGCCGATTTCAGCCCGCACCCCTCTGGGGCTGCGAGCTGAAATTGAGCGCTAGCAGCTGATCGCACCCGACAGGAGCAATAATAGAATAGCTCCGTCGGGTGCGAAGGGGGGAATAATCAATTGAATTCCGCCCTCTGTGTCCTCCCACCCTGGCAGCAGTGGTACCCCAGGCTGCACTTACTTAACAACATCTGCACAGACTGCAGAGAGATGCTTGCTGCCTGTTTGTCAGTTTCTGCTGCTGGGCAGGAGGAAAAGAGAAGCTGAGCACTGGGGTGGACGGGGCTGCCTGATGACTACTCGGATCTCTCAGCAGGTGATCTGAGGAGTCTGAAATAACAGACAGTTCAACTGGTTTCACTCTCCTCAGAGGGGTCATCAACCTCACCCCAAGTGAGTTGCGACCCCAAGCTGAGATGGCCGTGACCCACTTTGGGGTCACAACCCACAGTTTGAGAACTGCTGCCCTAGCCTAACCCTAACCTTCCCTGAGGGGTACCTAACCCTAAGACCCCCCGGGGGGTCCCTAAACCTAACCCCCCAATCCCCGGGCTAAGTAGTATACTTACCCAGCTCTTGACGAACGGGATGGCGGGGGTCGGGCCTCAGGCGTAGGGATTAAGATAGGCGTCAATATTTCGACGCCTATCTTAAATTCTGTGTCGGGCATGTATAGTCAGGATTTAGACCGGCGGAATCGCGTCCGCCGGTCTATTAACTACATCCCCTCATACACTATTGCTGCAGTTGTGACCAAACAGCCTCTCTCAGCTCGACAAGCATCTTTTTCGCAAGAAAATGTGTCTTAGTCGCAATGAGACTGAAGGATTTATTTACTATGTGTCACTTGTATATTGATGTGCGACTGAGTCTGAATCTGTATACGAAGTGCTACGATGCAGAGGCTGCATCTTTTTTCAGCGCCATGTTCCATGCTTTGTATACAGATTCAGTTGCACACAGACAGAGCCTGATTAAGGACCACATGGACCTGGAGGTTGAAGATGTATGAGTACCTAATTTGAGAAGCAGAGATGTGGCCAGTACTGTGTGGGGGTGCGTGGGTGTGGCCAGTGCCATGTGGGGTGTACACGCCCTACACCATCAGCCCCAATCTCTCACTAAATACGTAAAAGTAGAAAAAAATTATAATTTTGTGAGGAAAACAGAAATACAATTTTAATACTTATGATTTATGGCTGACCATGTAGCCAGTCATCATCATGCTGTCATGACGATGGGCCTATTTTTATATGGAGGCCTGGAGCTGGAACTCCAACCACTCCATTGTTAATCTGGCCCTGCACACAGATACACAAGTAACGCATATCAAATTAATCAGTGCAGTCTCATGGTGCACCTTAGTGGCATTGCGACTAAGATGCATTTTTAGGCAAAAAGGACACTCAACCCTAGCACTGGACCTGGAAGATCACTTGTTCCAGGCATCTTGCGCTGCATGGCGTATTGAGACTAGATGTATGAGGACACATCTGTTTGTCAACAAGGAACAGAGGGTCTGATTCAGAGCCGGACGCTCTGACCAGAGCGCTCGCTCTGAATCAGGGCCCTCCTACCTGAAAATGGAGCGGCCTCTTGGACCTTACCTTGTTACCACCCACAGCTTATGCGGGCGTCCATGATGATGGTCACGATGGTCAAGACCATCGCGACCATCGGGCTTGCGACGAGACCCTGCGGTAGGGTCTCGCTGCCGCAAGCCCTGGAATGATTTTGGCTCTATCAGAGCCAAAATCACTCCCACTGACATCACTAGTGATGTCAGTGGGGCTGGATCCAGACGGTAGGCGTTCCCATGGGAATGCCTCCGTCTGGCAGCCACGCCCCCGGCACGCCCATCAAAGGGGGCGTCCTGTCAGTCACCATCGACAGCACGCCCCCTTTGGTGCGAGACCCATAACGACGGCTTGGCCGTCGTTATTCGGGTCTCGCGCATGCGCACGATGGAGCTCCCTCCGTCGTGCGCATGCGCATTTGGGTACCATCGACCCGCTTGCGTGCGTTCTGCGCTTGCGAGCGGGTCTGAATGAGACCCAGAGGCCCACATTCCGAGGTGGTCGCAAGAAGCGTGCGCTCGCTCTGAATGAGGGCGGCCGCTTCACTTTTCAAGTGCGGCCTCCTGGTCGCTAGCTAAGCTGTGGGTTACCACCCTCAGCTTTAGCGACTGACCAGGTTGATGGTCGCAATGGTCAAGACCATCGCGACCATCGGGGTTTGCGACGAGACCCTAAGGTTGGATCTCGGCAACCGCAAGCCCCAGGGAGCTTCCTGCTCTGATCGAGCAGGAAGCTCCCCACTGACATCACTGCTGATGTCAGTGCGGCCGCCCACAAAATGGCAGGCGTTCCATAAGGAATGCCTCCGTTTGTGAAACCACCCCGCCACGCCTACAAAACGGGTCGAGCTGTCAATCAACATTGACAGCCACCCCTTTTGTAGTGAGCTCCGGAGCGAGAGAATTTCTCTCTCGCTCCGGGGCTTGCGCACGCGCAGTGTGACCGCTGCGTGTACGCAGGGCCTAAACATCGACCCGGCTGCAAGCGTTCAGCGCTTGAAACTGGGTCTGAATGAGGTCCAGAATCTTTCCTGCCCTTTCTTTAGTTCATGCCAGAATTCATGCTGCTCTTGGAGCAAAGAAGGGTCCCACCCAGTACTAGGTAGGTGTACCTAATAAAGTGGCCACTGAGTGTATTTCAATGGAATTTCGAAAATCATGTTTCCAGTAAAATTACCAATATAGCTTTTTTTTCATTCCCATTTGCTCTTATAGATCATAATCATTCAAGGTAATGGTTATATATTCATGTCTGAATTACTTTTTTATTTTTTTTTAAATATCTTTTTTTTAAAGCATAATCTACCTAATATTTTAAAAGTAAAAAAAAACCACAACATTTTAAGAATTTTGAAATAGTGCTGTGGGCCTGATTCAGAGCCGGACGCTATTTGCGCTTGCTCGTTCAGAAAAAGGGGCCGGCTATTTAAATTGAGCGCTCGCTCTTTGCGGTCTGTTGACGCCTCTATGTCTGAGCGAGCGAACGAAACATGCGCTCGCTATTTTGTAAAGACGCCCCCTGGCCGCTCGCATCCTACGTCATCTCCGCTATTTATTAGATTAATCGAGTACATCGAAAGGCGTCTGAACTGCTCGCAGTGCTTGTGGTTGGATTTTCCTACCGCAATCATGCGAACAGTTCAGGCTAAGAAACAACCAAGTGACGTGGACGATGACGCTGCTTTGTTAATTATGCACACCCTTAAAACGCCCGTTTTGACCGTTTGGCACGCCTGCGTTCGGATCTCCACTCCCCGTTTTCAAGCACCTTCCCTGTTACCACCCACAAACGCCTCATCCTGTCACTCAAATTAGCAGGCCCTCGCAATTTTGCGAACACAAGTTTTCCGACTGCACTGACTGGTTGGCGCATGCGCATTACGACCCATACGCATGCGCAGATGTGCGAACATCGCTCGGAGCGAACGAGCGGCCGCTTACGAGCGGCTCTGAATCAAGCCCTGTGTTCAAAGCAGTGGTGTAGTCAGCTATTGACATAAGGGGGAGTGAACAAGGAAAACATAGGCTCCCCTGGCCTATGTGTTTCCCACATGCACCTATATAGCATCAGGTTCCTCCGCATGCCCCATTTTGTAATAAAGAAAGAAACCCTTAGAACCTGATGTCCTCTAATTATTATTATGAAAACAGGGATATCTTCTAGCTGCTGTTTGAGGAAAGTATGGGTAAAGAGGTCTACCCCTCTTTGATAAACTCCAAACAAATAAAACTGGTGTAATAGGTGTCCCAGTAGGCAAATAGAAATTATGAGCTAAAATATATTAATTATAGTTGCAAAAGGCTATTTATTACATAAATATAGAATATTGTCTGCAGACATGAAAGGAAACAAGATAAAAATAACACGGTGGGACTGATTCGCACATGGGCAGCCACGGAAGCCGGAATTACTACAGTACCTTATGCTAATGCAAGTATCCAGGGAGTTGGTGCATAAGTAAGTGGAAACCAGTGCCAGCCCCTTGTTTTTACTCCATCCGCTGCAACTGTCATCATTCATATCTGCACTTGGACCAGTACCATGCTAGGTACAAGAGAAATGTCAGATACAGGCTTCTCTTCCCCATATGCTGACTCAGTATCACATGTCCACAAGTCAGGATGGTTACTTGTGGTCGCATTGTCACTGCCCACTTCAGACCACGAAATGCCCTATTTCATGGAAAGACAGATCCTTCCAAGCTGCGTCTAACTCAGAATAGGGCGGACATATGCAAAGATGCACAAAAGATGCATAAATTGCATAAAATTGATGTTTGTGACTCAGAATCAGCCCCTATGACAGAATGATGCTGGTAGCTCCTAGTAACTTAGCTCCTAGTAACTTAGTAGCAGCAGTAAAAGTATAGAGATGTCGAATACTGCTGGGTATGCAATATTAATATGCAGGGGTGTATTAGTCAAAAACGAAGACATTAAAAAGCATGCTTACAGCTTGGGTCATTGAAGATTAGGAATCATACTAGTACTTGAGGTTTCAGTCTCTTTCCTGGAAACTACCCATGCGTTAATGCAGTCATATCACCGCGGAGTCTTAGTTTCTCCAGCTTAGTGTAGTGCACAGCTGAGACAGTAAGGCGGTGGCACTGTTGTTAGTTCAGTGGACCAAGCGGCACTTCTCATGCTGTGTGGCAGTTACTGTCTGAACGGTTGATGTAGTGCAGGAAATGGTCTGGGGGGGGTTGGAGAATTGAGCAAGAGGTTCTATTGTTACCCCCTTCTCAGAGCTATTCCACTAGAGACCAGGAAGATAATCTTTTGTCTGCCACTCACCACATTCAAGGGCAGTCATGCCAATTAGGTGCCGATATTTCCACCTGTACCCTCCCCCCTGGCTACGCCACTGCATAGAACTTTATGTTCATGTTGATGGTCCGCAATTATAAACCATTGAATGTACAGTATCAATTTAAGCTTTAGCAACTACAAGTCACTTAGATTGAACATATGTGTAAATCCTCAGATGTGCTTGACCATGGTCAGTCCTGTTAAATGTTCTTGAATTTAGTCAGGTTATTAGAGCAATTAAGGATTTTTTTTTTCCATTGTATTCTGGAGGAATTAAGGGTCAGTCACAAAATTCTGCTATTCATTGTAGCAGAGTTTAAAATGACTAAAATGTATTTTCAGAATAGAGGTAGAGGCCAACAGATCAACATTACAAGTTTCATTCTGCACAGGGTAGTTGTAGTATTTTATTTATTTATTTATTACCACTTATTTAGATAGCGCACACACATTCTGCAGTGCTTTACAGAGAATATTTGGCTATTCACATCAGTCCCTGCCCCTGTAGAGCTTACAATCTATGGTTGCTGATTCAGCACAGGACGGAATTGCAAAGCTGCGCACAAGCAACTGTGTAATTCCGTCCTTGCAATTACACAAATGCTGCAAGAGGTGTCTGACATCCCTGGCTGCATTTGCAATCCCAGCACTGCGACCTGGGATCAGAGCCGGATTTAGACCTCATGGGGCCCAAGGCAAGATACCAGTTTGGGGCCCCCCTCCCTCAAACAATCCAAAGCACTTTATTTGCATTCCTGATTCATGCAAAGCATCCCTACCCTAATGCTGACCCTAATTCAACCCTAAGCTCAAACCTGACCCTAACCATAACCTCTAACCCTAATACCCTAACCGCTAAACCCTACACCATCCCTAATACCCCAACTCAAACATTTAACCTGACCCTAATACCCTAACCCAAACTGATACACCAACCCTAATACCTTATCCCTAATGCCATAATCCAAACTAAACCTAATACCCTAAAGTTTTACTCCTCATTATCCATTAAAGACATCACATAAGCCTGAGGAGTGCTATGGATTAGAAGGTAGCTGCGAGGTGGCATCTGCAGTGGGAGTTGTGGTGTGGACATACCCAGCATTGTGTGTGACTGTGCTCAGCTTAGTACAATGATGGGGATGAGTCATCACCATTACACCCCCCCCCCTTTTTTTTTTAAAGTACACTCTGGGCCCTATTTACAAATGAAATAAAACCCCTTTAACGCTCGCTAAAGGGGTTATACCATCTTGCTGTATTTAGTATACAGCGGTAATCTTAGATTATCGCTGTTTGTACAGCATCGCTCTCGCCATCTAAAAGGTAGCGAGAGCGATGCGGGCCCCATTGCCGGCAATGGAGACATGGCGGTGACTTTCCAGCTTCAACAAAGCCTTCCAGGCACTGCCGGGTCTCCCTGTCATGTACATGCGCATGACCCTGGAACCCGTCGCTGGCAGCGTTAGGCTGCCAGCAGCCCAGCAGAGGACCTCGTCAAGGACGAGGATTCCGCTGGACTTCGCGGGACCTCGCTGGAGGGGTAAGCATTACTAAATACCAGTGGAATTTTCGTTTGTATCTCAGTGATACTAAACGAAAATTCACGCTGGTATTTCCCTTAGTTTGTAAATGGGGCCCTATAGGATTTAATTTTTTATTGGTAGATGGGGAGTGGACAGGACTGCATTATAGTATAGTATATTACAAGTACCTAACATGAAAATACCATCATTCTGGATTGATGTACTAATAATACTAATAATATCATGATCATCATAATGTATATTACTATATGCTTGTAATATAAGGCAGTCATGTCCACTTTCCAGACCCCATCTACCATAAAAAATAAATCCTACATAATTCAATCTATATTAGAGTAGTTGAGAATAGCACAGTACTTGACCCTACCTCCTTGGCTGCTGTGATTCCCTGAGATCTGGATCCTCGGTCACTGTCTCACTCAGCCAGACTCTGCCTTGGCCTGTCCCTCTGCTCCTCGCTGGGTGCCACCGATGCATGCTGCTGGTGGCAAACTGCAAGCCTGGCAGTCAGTGGCAGAGGCTGCTGTGCTAGAGGTGGGCTGGAGCTAGATGGGGCTGGTCAGAGAACCCGGTGGCCCTCCTCCTCCCTCTTAGGCACATTTACTCTGTGACAATGCAGACAGCGGCGCCACAGAGGGACTCTATAAGCGGGTCCTCGTGACATCATGATGTCACACGGTAATCGTACAGTGCTCCTCTGGGAGCATTTTGACCGGCCAGATTTCTTGGGGAAAAGGGGCCTGTCTAGGGCCCCGTGAGTCAAAAGGGGCCCATCCACGGGCCCCTTGGGACTCGCGGGGCCCTAGGCGAGCGCCTAGGTTGCCTTGTGGGAAATCCGGCCCTGCGTGGGATAACCATCGCAACCATCGGTCGTGATGGTGGAGTAAACCTCAGCTTATGCAGGCTGGCCGCCTTGTGAAGCCAGGAAACTGCATCCGTGGAAGCAGATCCTGACTTTGCCACTCCCAAAAAACAGAGGCGTCGCCCCCATTTCCAGGAACGCTAGCCATCCCCGTCCCCACCCCCGCACCACCCCGAAAATGCCTCTGCCTATCAATAAGGCAAAGGCATAGCAAGGGCTGCATGCGATCACGCAGGACCCGCACGCACACATTTCTGACATTTGGGAATCTGTGTTCTGCATAGCACGCTGAATAAGCCCCTATATTCCCTACTATATTCACACACAAATACACACTAGGATTTTTTTTTTTGCTGGGAGACAATTAACCTACCAGTATATTTTTGGAGTGTGGGAGGAAACCTGAGCACCCGGAGGAAACTCACGCAAGCACAGGGAGAATATACAAACTTCGCACAGTTAGGGCCTGGATTTAAATATTTTAAAATACAACTAAAATTTTAAAAAATGTTCAAGGTCTGTATACAAAATGACCTAGAGTACAGCTACATGAGTGTATGCATGCATACTTGTGAGCACGTACAACAAAAAGTAAGTAAAGAGAGTGAAATTTCTATGGCAAAGAGACTAACTCCTGACATACAGCCAACCACAGTCTGAACAAAGACATTAACTGAGGGGAGAGGGAGGGGGGAGTTATGAAGAAAAGGAGGGTGACTGAAGGGAGGGGTGTCAGGACCTGGCAGGGTCATCTCAGGACAGCCTCGCTATAATACAGTAAACATGTGACAGAACAGGGAGGAGACCCACGTAGAAGTCTCTGCTATTGCCACAGACAAACTGCTGCAGCCGCACTGTAAACTTCCTGCTATTGCATTTCTGTGAGCTCCCTGCTTCTGTGGCAGAGCACCATAATACTCAACCTCTGAAAAATGTTTATGTTGCTAAAAAGTTTCCAAAATAATAAATGTGGCTCTCACTCCCTGCACCCCACTATACTATTAAATAGTGGATTCTGCAAGTTCATACAATTCTAATCTTATCAGGGGGTCTCTAGTTTGCTCATAGCTGTTCGAACCTGTTCTGGTAATCGGTTAAAAGATTACACTGCATTGCAGATAAATTCTGTACTTTAAAACATGACCCCAGAAATACTTTAGATTGCCTACAACGGCACCAAACCTTTGGGTTCAGCTGCCTCACTGCTTATTTGGGTCTTATGACTGCTGCTGCAGCAATGTTTATAAACCTTGTCTATGCCCTACTATGTTTTGTACTGTAAATCAGTTTCTTCTTATTTTGTTCATACTGTTTCAGTTTATGGTACTGCGAACCCCTTGTGGTGCCATATAAATAAAGGATAATAATAATAACACAGCCAGACTACCCAGTTTTATCTTTACTGTAGCCATGTATTAGTTTTTATAAACTGCAATTTCCATAAAATATTCGGACAGTAAAGTACAAAAGTACTTTACGTGCAGTAAGCCATAATAATCATTCAGATATTTGCTTTCATCATTACCAAATGTAACTGGCGATTAATGACTTAACTATTAAAACAAACCAAAAAACTTTTTTGATACTCTTTAACAAGATTATGTGCGAGTCACCGCGGCAGTGGCCGCACTTTACGGCAGCCCGGATTCGCCAAATTTTGCTCGCAACCCCATAGGTCAGCGAGCTAAGTTTGGCGAATTCAGGCTCGAGTCGGGCTGCGAAGGGTGCGATGTGTCGGTCCGTTGCCGGCGTTTTAACGCTGTTGCAGCGGCACATCGCACCCTTCGCACGGAATAGGATTGACCCCCATCACTCTCAATATACACAACGTGTGGTCCGCATCGCAATATCATGTACATTTCATTGATACTAAGATTGCTCTATACTAATAAAATAAGAACGTTTTATCTGTCTGTTTCAAGTTGGCACAAAAACTACTGAACCGATTTCCATGAAAACTGCATAATTTTGTAGTGTAACAACCTGCAATTTGTTTCATCTCGATCCATTACATTAAAGCTGAGCAATAACAAAAACATAATTAATTGACATCATCAATGCAAGAGATAGGTGTGGCACCATGCGGCGGCTGATAAGGGGTAAGAGAAGGGGCGTTTTGGGCCTGCGTTCACTTGAATAGGATAGGCTACATAGCAGTCTATGCACAGGGCACATTGGTGTGAATGAAGGTGCTGCAGCCACCAGTCTGTATAGTGCTGCTGGTCACATTTGCCACTCCAGTGACAGGGCCCCTATGCAAAGCAATACAACTAGAAAACCTTGAATGAAAAAAATGTTGGCAGAAGCTATTTTCTAAAATGGAAAGCACAAAATCTGGGAAAATCATACAGCCAAGCAGATGCTAGTCTCAATGCTCCATCCAGCTCAAACCTACCTACTATCTATGTATGGCAGGTAAACTTACAACTTTTAAGACAAACCTCCTCTGAAATAATTTACCAATATTTGTTCTCTGGTCTTTTCAAATGCTACAACTAATGATAGTATTTGTAACACATATTTACATTTTATAACCTGATTTATGTAAGGTCACTCTAGCGTTAAATTGTATAATATTAATAACACAATACAGCTGGGGAAGAATTAAATCAGAAAAATGGAACAGCAATTAGAACAGGGCCAACATTTTCAGCTCCAGACCAAGGAAGCCAGCAGTGTTGTGAGGTTGTAATACTAACCACTAAGCCACCATGATGCCCGAAGACTATATTTTGCCCTGCCATGTAGGATTTTTGCCAATTGGCTAATTAGTAGATCTGAAACCAATATGGACACTATGATGAAGAGTCAAAGAAAACAAATCTAGTTGCTTTCGGAGGGCTTCAATTTGCCAAGTACATGTGGAGGTCATCTGCCATCCAGGTTTTCTATCCTGCTTTCTGCACTCTAATTATCATAGCTGGTTATAGCATTTCTTATAAGAAAGAATATATTTTAATCTATGTAATAAATTGTATTTCCTTAATGTATCTGTAGCCTTCTAGAGTTAATACTTTAACCCCTCTTATTTTGTGTATCACTTGCTTTATTATTATTAAGATCAGCATTTATTCTAAGGATGCCACAAAGCTCGGCAACAAAATACAATAATTTCTTATTTAACTACATGTTTATTTTCATTCTTAGACATTTCTTTGTCATATTGTATACACATTACTTGATTAATATGTTTTAAAACAAAATGTCCATCAGTATATGCACTTTGACATGCCTCTAGGCCAGTGATTCCCAAACTGTGTGCCACGGCTCCCTGGGGTGCCACAGCGCTGTCACCAGGGTGCCATGGAGGCTGGTGGCCTAAACAGTCTGGCCAGTGTATTTTTATTTCATTATTTTTGGCACGGGTGGCAGATGTGTTGGCACGGAGTACAGCGGAGCATTTGGGGGGGGGGGTGCAATGAGCGGGGGAGAGCTGTCACTGTAAGCAACAGGCAGTGAATCCTGTGGCTGCCTGTTGCTGAAAGGGGTCCTACCATGCAGTGCGTTGTGGGAGATCAGACAGGAAGTGTCTGATCTGATCCTAGGAGTGATGTTGCAGAACGGCGCTGATGATCACAACTAAAGGTAAATAAGGGGGAGGACATGGAGGGGGGCAAATGGAGACATAGAGAGGGCCAAATAAGAGTCATGGAGGGGGCAAAGGGAGAGACATGGAGGGGGCAATGGGTAAGAATAACAGTTTTTCTCTTTCTTTTTTAAATACCTATTACGTTATTTTGACCTAACTACTTAAAAACCGGGATTGCTCGATAGTTATTTTGGCTTAGGGGTGGCTTGAAAAAATTATGGAGACCCCAAAGGTGCATCAAAGTTTGGGAACCACTGCTTTAGGCTGAGTAAATGCAGCACATACACCTAGCCTCCTTGCGCATTAATCAGCCCTTCTAGTCATGATATGCCGTGGTGCAACTCTGTAGCGCCAAGTGTCTTTATGTGCGACTTTTTCCCTTAAAATGAGTCTTATTCGCAAAGTGATTCCAATAGGATGCACAAGCAGCTTATTCTGAATAAAATGATATGTGTCATAACTATAGTCTTTGTGCAACTGCGGTTATATCTTTATGCAAAATGGTACGCTAGTGTCACAGCAACTGACACTGTAACTTAGCATTTCACATGCAGATATAATTGCAGTTGCACACAGAATATAGGCATTCCGCATATGATTTTATTCAACATAAACTTCATCCTGTTAGTATCGATTTGCGAATAAGACGCATTTTAAGGGAAAAAGTTGCACAAAAAGACACTCTGCGCTACCAAGTCGCAGTGCACTCAAGCGTTATGTGTAACGCAACTTGTAGCACATGGAGGATAGATGTATCCACATACACATCTGTACCTGGAGTAGCAGAATGTATTTGCTGGTATGACTTCTAAGTACTGTATGTGTATGCCACAACTTTCAGGCTGAACATATGGAGCAACATACAGAAAGCAATGGGATGGTTTACACCCATGTAGATAATGGAAATGTGAGAAATGAAAATGTAGCTAGAAGCAGTACTACAATCCTCAATCTTAGAAACAAAAAATAAATATTAATCTAAATTTTCCAATTTCACTGGCAAAATATGTGATAGCTAAAGTACTTGACGAGTCCATTTTTTGTTAAGCAATAAATATGTGGACTGCACCCCACCATTTCAGTCTGCAATGCTGAGTATAAGCAATATAAAGCAGAGCAGACAGTAAACTGAAGTACAGTGAGGATAAAGTCCACTTGAACCTGCAATGAGCAGGAGAGATGAACTCAGGGGACATGCTAGTAGAAGACTTGGCACTTGATGCACTAGGAAAGTCTTTGTAATGCCTAGGAGGCTTCAGAATACAAGCAGGCTGGAATCACAGAATAACTCACAGACTTGGACTGTAGCTGAACCATATAAAAACAGGAGGTTGCAGACGTGGAACCAGAATGGAACAGGAGACTTGATCCAGAATGGAACCGGAGGTAACAGCAGAGTAGACGGAGTGGAACCAAAGACTTGATCCGGAATGGGACCAGAAGTAACAATAGAGTAGCTGGAGTGGAACCAGAGACTTGATCGGGAATGGGGCTGGTGGCATCAGCAGAGTAGCCGGAGTGAAACTGGAGAGTTACCAGAATAGGATCGGTGAGAACAGCAGCTTGCTGGAGTTGAACCACAGGCTAGAACCGGACTGGCACCGATGCTTGAATGCTGGGTTGGTAAGGTGAAGACTGGAAGCTGGACACCGCACCACACTGCAGAGTAGATGGAGCAGACTCAGGGGCAGCAACTTTCAGGAGTCCAGTAGTCAGCAGCACAGATTCAGCAGTGGATTGGAGGTAGTACTCACTCACTGGTGACTGAGATCACAGGGAGGAAAAGAACCACATTGTCCCGACGATGTGTTGGTCTCAGGTGCTGACTTAAATAGGGCGCTCTTGTCAGGGATAGGAGGAGGCAGTAATGTGAGCACAGCAGCAAGTAGAGACTGGATAGTAGTGCTCACCTGATCACAGACAACATGGCTGCACTCATGAACCTCATAGAATGGATAGACAGCACTCTGGGACACAATGACCCACCTTAGTAAAGCCCTAAGAGGTAAGAGTGACTAGCTCCCGGTTTTGTAACATGACCTGTCCTATGAATCATATCCTATACTCCTGATACAATATCAATTCTAACTAAGCAAAATGAAAATGAATATCTGCTCTCAGTTCAATGGTTACAGTGAAATAAGGAGCACTTGTGATAATTAAAACCTGTATTTAGTACGCAGTACCTGTAAAATAAATTGTATTTGTATAGTAATGTTTATAAAGCCCTTTTTTGGCTGTAAGTTCATAGTCCGTACTGGGAGACCGGGGGTTCCAATAATACCGGCTGGTAGCCGTGCTCAGATGGTTGCAGATCGGAGCTAGCTAGCTAGCCCTATTTCTGCCTACCTTCTCGGTTGTGTTCTGCAGCTGCCGGCTGGTTCCCTCCGCTTGATGGTGCAGTGTTGTGGTGAAGCTCACTGTGCTGAGGTGCGGTCTATAGCTTCCAACATTTTTCAGGCTTAGAGCCCTTTTTCAAAGATAGCGTGTGGGATCTGAGGTCTCCTTTTATTGTGAAAAGTTTATTAAATTAATTAAAAATGATCAGAATCATCTAATTAAGATTTAAAACAGGTGGCTGCCATGCTTATTTAAACAGGCAGTTACCATTCCATTGCTGGATAATTAAGTTAAAAGGTATTGCGGCGCTTCTAAATGTTAATAAAATATATAATAATAAAATAAAAAGTTATGTAAAAAAACAGAATTATTGTATAACATACCTTAGATAATTATTATTCTTCGAGGTCCACAGGATCTACCTTGGGGTATGTAGTTGGATTGCATCCAATGCACCAAACAGCATAGCTTTGGAGCTCCCAGCATGCACTGGTCCTCCTCCCTTTATACCCCGCCGCCAGCCACAGGCATTCAGTTTGTAACCAAGCCTAACGGCAAGAGACGGAGGGAGGAGAAGGAAGAAAACTTGCACAAGAAACACTCAACATACGAAGAGGGAATCTCTGAAAAAAGGCTGAAGAACAGATCCCAACTGAGGCCAGGTGCGTCAGGGTGGGTGCCCTATTGACCCTATGGACCTCGAAGAAAAATAATTATCCAAGGTATGTTATACCATAATTCTGTATTTCTTCTTCGGGTTCCATAGGGTCCACAGGATCTACCTTGGGAACATCCCCTTAAGGGTGGGGACGCTCCTGCACAGAGAGGAGAATCCGCTGCCCAAAGGAAGCATCCTGGGAGGCAAACGTATCAAAAGCATAGAATTTGATAAATGTATTAACGGAAGCCCAAGTGGCTGCCTTGCAAATCTGTTCAGCCGAGGCGCCATGTCTTACTGCCCACGGTGGTCCAACAGACCGAGTGGAATGTGCTGTCACCTTGTTAGGAACAGGGAAAGCAGCCTGTGTATAAACGTGGGAAATAGTCATACGAAGCTAGCGAGCCAACGTCTGTTTGTTTGCTGGACAACTTCTTTGGTGAAGTCCATATATCACAAAGAGAAAATCCTCGCAGACTTGGGTCCGTGGTGAGGAGTACCCATTCCGGGATCCATAACGGATGACCCTTGTCAAAATGAGTTGTCTCCAGCCACCAAGCAAGGGAGAGCCGAACCTCTGGTGAAATGCAAATCATCTGATGCTTTAATCGATGATACTGACCATCCCACTGGGCCAGGATCAACAGCTGTAGAGAACTGGAGTGGAACTGGGCATAAGTCACCATGTCAATGTGGCTACCATGGATCCCAGTATCTGCATAGCCAAGTGATCTGACACTGTTTGCTTACTAAGTAGATTGTGCACACGAGACTGTAGTGCTACAATCTTGTCCTCTGGAAGAAGAATCCTCTGTCCCAAAGATTCCAGCAGCACCCCCAAGTGCACCACCTGTGAAGTTGGAGAAAGAAAATACTTTTTCCAATTGATTACCCAGCTGTGTTCCTGTAGGCAGACAATGGTCATCTATAGATGACATTGTAACATCTCCTGAGATTGTGCCAATATCAGGAGGTCATCTAGATATGGCAGTATCCTGGCTCCTTGTTTTCTGAGACAAGCCGTCATGACTGCCATTATCTTGGTAAATACCCGAGGCCAGACCAAAGGGTAGATCCTGTAAATGGGAATGTTGCTGATCCACCACGAACCTGAGAAAGGCCTGGTGGGATCTTGCAATCGGGACATGCAGTTATGCATCTTGTATGTCCAGTGAGACCATGAAGTCTCCAGGCTCCATCGCCAGCATAATTGACCATACAGTTTCCATACGGAATTTGGGTACATGGATGAATCTGTTGATAGACTTCAGATTTAGGATAGGGCGGTGAGACCCATTGGGTTTTTGAATCAAAAATACATTTGAGTAATAACCCCTTTCCTGTTGTGTCACAAGAACGGGGACTATGACTCCTGACCTCAGGAGTGCCCCAATAGACTCCCGGTAGGCCGAAGCTCTGACCGGGTCTGCAGGAAGGTTTGTAGCAATAAACCTCTGAGGGGGATGTCTTAGGAATGTGATGGCTTGGCAGCCGGGCGTTTAGTAGACCAAGGTTTCTTGGGCTGCGGTTTCCTGTGGGACTGACTGGCCGAGGACTGTTTCTTTGTCCTAGCTTGTGGACGAAAGGACCGAGATGATGACTGCCTCCTAAAGGTAGACGTAGATGGCAATTCAGCAGACTTCGGTGTTGCCAAAGAAGTCATTATGTCATCCAATCCTGCCCCAAACAGTACCTTCCCTGCAAAAGGCAAAGATTCTAGCGCCTTCTTAGACCCTGCGTCCGCCTTCCAGGTCTTTAGCCAAACGGTTCTTCGGGCTGTAATCGAGTTAGCCGAGACCCTAGAAGCCAGGATGCCTGCGTCAATTCTCGCTTCCCACATATACATAGCTGCTTCTAGCATCTGGCCGAGAAGGGACTGCTGCTCTCTGTTTGGATCAACTATAGTGTCCTCCAGAGATTTCGTCCACTCCTCCATAGCCTTGGCCACCCAAGCTACAGCCGTAGCTGGCCTAGTAACAGCTCTATATAGTGAAAACATTGATTTCAAGTGATTTTCCAGTTTTATATCCGTAACCACTTTTAAAGAGGATGCTGCAGGAATGGGTAACGTAGCACTCCTGATTTAATCTTGTCTCTGAGTATAAGAGTCTGATGAGGAGGTCGAGTCAGACTCGTGAGGCAACACATGACGAGAACCTCTTTTATGCCCCTGCTTTTTTACTACCACTGGTCTATCCACCTGCAGAGTGGCTGAAGATGGCAGTATACCCTGACTAGAGTGAGCAGGCAAATTACCCCAACAGAGATTCATGGGGGGCATACACATAGGATGATGCACATGCTGTGCGTATCCCATAGCATGAGGCGCCACAGCAGCCTTGCCTTGCCTATTAAATAGGACAAAACCTCAGGCATAATGGCCATCCAAGAAGACTCTAGTGCTGGTGCGGGTGTACCAGATATATTGGATAGCTGTTTGCAACAGTTATTACACAATCCATACTGGTTAACATTCTGGTCCAATAAGCCTGCGGAACAGGACTTACAGGAAGTAAGCACTGGAGGGCTCCCATCCTCACCTTTACCTTTAGACATGACAATGTATACATGGTATAAGGTATACTATATAAATGCAATGTGAGTTTGTATCAATGAAACACTCCACACACCTTCAGAGGGTTGAGGAAACACAGTGATAGTTGTACCCGACAGTTTTGAAAAAATAGGCAGTGAACACATCAGCTAGCATACAGTCACATACAATGCATAAATATGCATATTTGCTAAAGCAATATGGGACTCTGGATCAACTGACCAGCCCCGAATGGGTAATGGAAGGATACAGAGTGCGCTATATGCAAAACCCAAGGGAGAGGTATATAGAGAGACAGACCAAACCTCTGAGACCAACCGCTTCAATGCACGGACCAACGCTAAACTGGGCGGATCTCACACATGAGGTGGTCAAATATAGCAAGCCAGACACGGGAATCAGTAACCGGAAGTTTGCGTCTGGGGGGGAGGAGCGGCCGGGGGAGCGTCTACCTCCCCTAGGCTGCGATTTTGACGGCCGGGTACGCTGACCCCATGGCAGCAAGATGTTGACTAGTGCACTCTAGTGCGTCTTACCACCCGTCCCAGCGACAGACGATATGGCCCCGGCCGCCTTAGTGAGGATACGTTGCATGAGGCCTTCACCCGCAGCCGCCTCCGATGCGTCTCAACACCGGAGGCAGGGGACTGCTTTGCGCACGATTCCCCGAGAGGAATCGCTTACCTGTCATCTCCGTGACCTGACCGCAGTCCCAGGCCTCAGCGAAAGCCATTAGCCAAGCCACGCTGAGGCCTATCGAGAACCTCAGGGCGTATAGCGGTGCTGGTGTTTCAGCGTCGGTGGAGGTAGAAGGAGCCGCGGTGCAAGCGTCTGTCACGGCGTCTGGTACCGCTAAACTCTGAAGTTCAAAAAACTTAGGGTAAAACAAAAGAAAAAAGCCTAGGATTGCCTAGCAGTCCCGCTGTAATAACAGGTGCGTCTTGCCGCGCACCAAACAAAAAAATTAATGCCTGTGGCTGGGGGAGGGGTATATAGGGAGGAGGACCAGTGCATGCTGGAACTCCAAAGCTTTGCTGTTTGGTGCATAGGATGCGATCCAACTACATACCCCAAGGTAGATCCTGTGGAACCTATGGAATCCGAAGAAGAAAATGTAAAATATGTTCATTAAAACGTTAGTAAGTTGTTAAAAATAAAGATTTGACTATTCAATTATGTAAGAAGGCATTAAATTATATGTCTATGTTTAACCCCTTGGTTGTAAAGTTTGCATGCAATAGATCCATTTGGTCTCATTCTTTTTCAAATCTTGGGAACGGTCCCCTCCTCTCCAATTTTTAGGTACTATTTGGATTCCCATATATTTTAATTCAGTGGGATCTTTTTTGTGATGGTCCATGAAGTGCTTTGAGACACTATAGGTCTGTAACCCTTTTTTTAATATTAAAGATATGCTCTGCAATCCTTGTTTTTAGCTTTCTTTTCATTTGCCCTATATACTGGTAGCCACACGCAAGAGATTGTATCTTTTATTTTGTATTTCTTTTTTGTAACATTTGATCGAAACTCTGTTGTTGGTTTTGTAGTACTTTTCTTTGTAGTTTTGCATGCCAGGCAGTTTAGACAGAAAAAGCTTCCTTTCTTTATTATGTCACCATCCTTTTTTTTTCTTTGATGTAGCTTTTTACTAGTCCTTGTTTAAAATTCTGTGCTTTCTTGTATATTATCTGTGGTTTTTCCTGAATGACTGTAGGTAATTGTTTAACTACAAAGAAAAGTTTATGGGGCAAACGAATAGAAGGCTAAAAACATTTAATGCCTTCTTATTTAATTGAATAGTCAAAAATCTTTATTTTTAACAACTTATTTAAAAGTTTTAATGAACATATTTAAAAATTTGTACAGAATTTTTTATTATATAATTATATATATTTCTAACATTTAGAAGCGCAATACCTATTAACATAATTATCCAGCAATGGAATGGTAACTGCCTGTTTAAATAAGCATGGCAGCCACCTGTTGATAATTAGATGATTCTCATCATTTCCAGTTTTAATTAATTTAATAAAGTTTTCACAATAAAAGGAGACCTCAGATCCCACACGCTATCCTTGAAAAAGGGTTCTAAGCCTGAAACGTGTTGGAAGCTATAGACCGCACCTCAGCACAGTGAGCTTCACCACAACACTGCACCATCAAGCGGACCATGAAGACGGCCATGGAGGGAACCAGCCGGCAGCTGCAGAACACAACAGAGAAGGTAGGCAGAAATAGGGCTAGCTAGTTACCTCCGATCTGCAACCATCTGAGCACGGCTATCAGCCGGTATTATTGGAACCCCCGGTCTCCCAGTACATACTATGAACTTACAGCCAAAAGGGGTTTTATAAACATTACTATACTAATACAATTTTTTTTTACAGGTATTGCGCACTAAATACAGGTTTTAATTATCACAAGCGCTCCTTATTTCACTTCATTGAACTGAGAGCAGATATTCATTTTCATTTTGCTTAGTTAGAATTGACATTGTATCAGGAGTATAGGATATGATTCATAGAACAGGTCATGTCACAAAACCGGGAGTTAGTCACTCTTACCTCTTACGGCTTTTCTAAGGTGGGTCATCGTGTCCCAGGTTTTAATTATCACAAGCGCTCCTTATTTCACTGTAAACATTGAACCTCTAAAAGTGGAGCTGCTTATATAATATAATCAACATTAGCGTAGTGTCATATAAGGTATTAACTGCTCTCAGTTCATACTTCTGTGAGTATGTCTCGTTGGTGATGATCACCCATAACGCCCAACTCCTCACATCTGTCATGTCCCTATGAAACAGATTAATCTCAACCTATTTGTGCACTCACCGCCTTCCATGTCCTCGGTCCAGTTTCGGCTGCTCCCAGTCGGAGAAGAAGGCGATGTATAAAACTCCCCTCCAGGACTTGTGTCAACATCATCCTCCAGAGAGCCAGACTTGTGTCTCTTACTCCTGTATAGGGAACAGTAACAATGTAACAATAATTTGCAGTAATATTGATGCATATAAACAATAGTATTGTTCATCCCCTTTCCTTTTATATTAATTTTATATAAGAATAATTTTGTATTTCTTCCTGGATGCTAAAGCATTATCATATCATTACTTTCTTACTGGCATGCTCCGTTCCATTGAGTCACTTGTGATTATTTGTTGTGATCCAGAAAATGTGACAAAAGAGTACAGCATGTTATCATAGCATGTTCCCCACCACAAAGTACAGCAGGAGCTCCACTGAAATCTTTCACCACCTTGGTACCAAAAATTGCAAATCAAAGAAAATCAGAGATATGGTAAGAACTTACCTTTGTTATCTCTCTTTCTTCGAAGTCCATAGTGTCCACAGGGTTTACCTTGGGGTATAGCTGGATCTGGATCCACGGGCACCACGCAGTTAAAGCTTTAGCTCCCAGGATGCACTGAGTCCATCCTCCTCTACACCCTGCCCCCGAGCCACAGGCACCTCAGTTTGAGTTGGTGCCCGGCCAGAGTCAGGTCACCTTTATGCGCAGGAGGGCTGATTAACAGCCCCTAAGCTTTTATTTATTTGAGTTGATTAAATTTTATTTTCTTTTAAGAACTCTTCTGAGCGGCATACAAAGCTGCTTTGCCAATATAGGCAGCGGTATCTCTCATCTGTCCCACCAAAGCTTTCTGGACCTCAGGAGCTTCCTCAGTAAGGTTATCCTCAAGCACATTGGCCCAGCTCTCAATGGCCTTAGCTATCCAGGAGATAGCCATAGACGGACGGACCACAGCCCCCGAGAGAGAAAAGATTAACTTCAAGCAAGCCTCTACTTTCCTGTCTGTGGAATCCTTTAGGGAGGAAATGGAAGGCAAAGGCAGCGTAGCACTCTTGATTAAGCGAGTAACTTGAGAATCCACCGCAGGTGGGGATTCCCACTTCTTGCAATGACCTGCAGAAAACGGGTAGCTAGACGCCAAACGTTTCTGCGGCTGGAACCTCTTACTAGGCGACTACCAGGCCTCCGCCCATGAGGTCAGTCAACTGGTCAGCGAGAGGAAAAACAGCTGAATTCACTTTTGCCTGTTTGAAATTTGGGAATGTGGATTTAGGGGCCGGGGCATCATCCTCTATGTCAAGAATGGATCGCACCGCCCTTACCAATGCTGGTACATCAATAGAAGACCTGGTTTCCACCACCCGGACAGGGGAATCTGAGTCCGAGTCCTCAGGCAATTCCCCGTCATCCGAGGATGCCTCCGAGTCTGAGAGATGCGTAGACTGGGACGACATCACGGGGCGCTTAGACGCTCTTTGGGGCTTATCACTCCTCAGCATAGATTGGAAAGCTGAAGATGAAGCTGCCAAATTCTGGACCAAACTAGAAAACACATCCACCCAGGGTAGGTGCCCCCCCTATGTGAGTCCCTGAAAAGGGACGACCGACTGTTGTGTCACATATATAGCAGCACCCCCGGATAGGCATTAACAGCTTGAGGCCCAGGGGTAGAATGCAATAATTGCGGGATACCCTGCGATGGGAGAATAGCAGTTTGGGGTAACCCCATCTGGGGGAGAACTGCCGGGACCGACAGGAGATCCACTATGGATGCCAGTACCTGGGAAAAAAACGCAAAAGGAGGGACCTGTCCCATCGTTGGGGGTTGGTGGGGCCAGGCAACTGAAAGCACCTCACACACAGCCCATCCTGTGATAAATCCTCCTTAATCACCCCTGCAGCGCAGAGCCTGCAGGAGATCAGAGTGGGACGAGCAGAGTGCTCAACTTCCTTGTCAGACATTGGCTCAGACAAAATATAAATATATATACAGATATATAAATATAATATATTGGGAAGCACAAAAGCGGACCACTGGTAAACCCACAAGCATGCAACACACCGGTCCACAGATATGGCACCGTGTAGCAAGCAACTGTATGTGACAAATCTCACAAATACTTGAATCTTTATAAGTGAGGTTACAGAGCAACCCTTCCCACACACACCTGTTAGTCTTTGCCTGTCCCTTTCTTTCTCCTACAGCCCTGACAGGTTATTAGAAAAAAAGAAAGACACAGACAGTCAGCGCTAGCAAAAGTCACATACAATGCAGAAGTAATACTCACTGCACCTTTACCACTACAATCAACTTGCCCAGATTCAGTGTCTGGGAGTGCTATAGTGCTGCATACACTGTCCTGCAGGGGAGAGTTATACAGGGGGACTGGTCCATAATAAGCCTGCGAGATCTGCGCTGCCACTTCAGAAAAAAAGATGGTCGCGCGAGACCTCATAGGGGGTGTGGCCGTAGGAGGAGAGCAGCTCAGCAAAACCAGACCTGTGCAGAAAGGCGCGGTGAGCTGAGGGGAGGAGCCGCTAAACAAGGAAGGCTGCCTCCCCTGGCTGGCTATTACAGAGGAGGATCCCAGTGCATCCTGGGAGCTGAAGCTTTAACTGCTTGGTGCCTGTGGATCCAGATCCAGCTATACCCCAAGGTCAACCCTGTGTACCCCCTATGGATCCTGAGAAGAAATTAAGAGATAAAGGCTCCCCTCCCTCCTCCCCGCTGACAATTGTCGTTGCCGCCACCAGCAAGTGTGGATGAACTTAACAATGCCGGTACCCCCGCCGGGCCTGCCACTGTCAATAACGCTCCGTATATACATCGTTTGGTGTGTACGGGGCTTAAGGATGATTTTCACTTCACTCCCTAGATAAGCATAGCAAAAGCAGACATGTGCACTGAACCACAACAACCAATCAGCAATTAATTACTATCTGTCTATTGCAAGTTACACAATGAAAACAGGTTTCTGATTTGTTGCTTTTGTGTGCAAATGTTGCATCTGAAAGCAGTAATACAGTATATATGAGCTCAAGTGGTAATAAATGTGGAATAACATTTAACAACACTATGGCAGCAGTAATGAATATATTTTAATACATTTTCTAACCAGGTTTGATACACAGTTGTGATAGGAACTTAAATATAATATACATCTCTAACTAAGGATGCAAAACACATAGGGCCTGATTCAGACCCACTCGCGAGCGGCTGTCCGCTCGCAAGTGGGTCGATGTTATGCACTGAGCATGCGCACGACGGAGGGAGCTCCGTCGTGCGCATGCGCCAGACGCGACGAGCGAAGGAAAGTCCTTCGCTCGTTGTGTCCGATCAAAGGGGGCGTGCTGTCAATGTTGATTGACAGCACGCCCCCTTTGGTGGGCGTGCCGGGGGCGTTCCCACGGGAACGCCTCCCGTCAGAAGCCGGCCCACTGACATCACTAGTGATGTCAGTGGGAGTGATTTTGGCTCTGATAGAGCCAAAATCACTCCGGAGCTTGCGGTTGAAAACCTCAACCGCAGGCTCCAGCTCGCAATTTCGATGGTCGCGATGGTCTCGACCATCGCGGCCATCAAAAAGCACGCTCGTATAGCCTGTGGGTGGTGACCCACAGCTATACGAGCGTCCAGGAGGACGCTCCATGAAAATGGAGCCCGGCCCTCATTCAGAGCGTGCGCTCTGCTCAGAGCGTACGGCTCTGAATGAGGGCCATAATCCTGGAAGTCTTCATTCTTCACCTTAATATGGCAACCACTTTTTGTATGTATAAATAGAAATAGGAACATCTGCTGATTAGAGCTTATTTTCATATGATTTATAAGAATGCAAAACTACACATGCATAATGGTACAGATATACTGTATATTTCAAACAATATATTACCATTTGTTCCACTTAAAATCTCCATTGATCCCCTTAAACTGGGAGGTCTGGAAATTTCAGTGTTAAAAACAACTTGGCAGTAAAAATAATCTGTGCAGGATTGCACAGAACAGCAGATTCCTGAGGTTATGACTATGGTTCTCGTATAATTTAAAATATACATTCACACAGTGTATGAGAAAAAGTTCTCACTCCACTATCAAAGTGTACCTGAAATGTTTTATAAATTACCTAAACAGTTCCATTTTTAAAACATAGTAATAGTTTAATATAAACAAACTACAATTTCAGGATTAGTCCCTTTATGCCATTCTTTTTGTTTTGAAAAATACAAGATTCCTAATCGACAAGAAACACTTTATATTTATTGGATAATTTTACTATCCAATCCCCTACTTCAGGAGTTTTCAGCTCCAGTCCACAAGTGTCCCCAACAAGTCATGTGGCAGAGCCCCAAATATCATCAGGGGTACGCAGTGGTTCAGGCAAAGGAAGACTCAAGGGAGAGACACCCTACTTTCTGCTAACAGGGGCGGGAAAAGCATTTTAAACCAATGCAAGCTGCAATTTGTCTTTAAAAATATAAATATGTTTAATTGAAAAACTGTATATTGAATGAGAAAGTGAACTGAGATTAAACCCACTACCTACTATTAGAGATGCTCAAACCAGACACAATTTTATTCTCAAACTTCAACCAATCAATACAACTCGCCAAAATGTTAAACTGCAAGCTGGAAGCAGGGTCTACACTAGTGGAATTAATTCTGGACACTTTTAGGTAATTTTTTTAAATTTTGCGTTTAGTCATTATTTTTACTTATAATTTATATTCCAATCAAAGTATATGTGAGTATAATCATTACTATTTATTTTTAAGTTGTCATTTGTCAAATTTCCAGTGAAAAATTCAGTAAAACTACAGTTTTACAGGTATGCTGTTATTACGGAAAAAAAAAATGCAATTTCAGCAATACACAAAATTAATATTTAATTGGATATCCTCTGTTTTTAAGAACAGCTTTGATTAGTCGAGGCATCGAGTGAACCAGACGTCCCAGATCTTCAGGTGAAATCACGTGGTACCAGGCCTGGATTATAGCTTCGACCATCACTTTAAGCCTTGACCAAAGATTTTCTATCGGATTTAAATCCAGACTATTTCCTGGCCAAGGCAAGACAGTGATTTGGTGATCACCCAACCACTTCATGCAACTGTTGGCAGTGTGGCACGGCTCTCCAATCTGCTGAAAGATACACTTCCGTGAGTCAATTTCGAACAAATCCTCGATTGTGGGCAACAGTTTCGCCTCCAGCACTGCTTCTTGATGGCATTGATATTGCCATCAACGACAGCCAAAAGTCCCACACAATGGTTAGCCATGCTGCCCCACACCATCACACTCACTGGGTGCTCCATAGTTGCCGTGGTGCACTCGGGCAAAAGATCTTCCCCAGGCCGACGCAGAACAAATTTCACTCCATCACTCCCGAAGATGCTGATTTTGGTCTTGTCGCTCCAAATCTTGTCCCAGTCTTCTTCTGTCCACTTATTGTATGCCAGAGCCCAATCTATACGTTTCTGCCACTGTTTCTGGTTTAGATATGGCTTCATTCTCTGGGTCCTAGCTCGCAAACCATTGTCAAAGTTTTTTTCGTATGATTCGGTCACAAACTTGGACACCAGATGTTTTCATTATATTGTTGATGGCTTTTGCAGACCTTCAACGGTTCTGCAGGGCCAGATGACAGATTCTGTGCTCATCTTGCTTTATAAGCGTGGGCTTTCTCCCAGTTCTTGCTGCCGATTTCATCGATCCACTGCTCGCAACCCTAATGCAAAGTTTCCATACACCTGACTTCGTTGCCCCACTGCCCAACCTCTTTGCAATTTCTTCATAAGTAAACCCTTCCTCACGAAGCGTCATGGCTTTGCCTCTCTTCCCAGGCGACCAGTCAACACATTTCAAGGTATTCTGATCCATTTTAGTCGTTATTCACACTTTGACCAGAGCTGTAACTAGCTTTGAGGATTGATTGTAAAAGCTGCCACAGTCTGGATGAATTGAGTGCTGAACAAAGCACACGAGCCTACATGGATGCTGTGTGGGACCTGCTCCCGATCCTGTCAGCATGCTGCCTGCTGTGACTGGTGACCGCCTGCATCTTCACCACTGACAATGGCTGGTAAGTGTATGTCAAAACCTTCTCTCTATCTCTCTTTTCTTTCTCCCACTCTATCTCTCCATTCCCTTCTCTCTGTTTCCTCTCTCTCTCTGACAAATCATGTTAAAATATTAAGTAGAAACATCATAGATTACAATAAAAACATTAAAGTATTGATTTGGTATAGCAGAATATGAATTTTCTGCATAAATATCAAATAAAATATTTTTTTTATTAAAAGTGTCCAGAATTAATTCCACTACTGTATAACAGGGTATAATATGAACATGTTTGAAGCCATCTAATAGGTGAAATTCATTTTAATTTTGAACTGCTTCCAAATTTTGGAGCATTTCCACTATAGACACAATGGGTCTCATTCAGACCCGGTCGTTAGATGCAAGTGGTCACTCTGATTGAGGGCGGCCGCTTGCATCTTGAAGTGCGGCCACCTGGTCGCTAGCTAAGCTGTGGGTTACCACCCACAGCTTAGCGACCGACCAGGGTGATGGTCGCGATACCATCGGGGCTTGCGACGAGACCCTAAGATTGGGTCTCGGCACTCACAAGCCCCAGGGAGCTTCCTGCTCTGATCGAGCAGGAAGCTCCCCACTGACATCATTGCTGATGTCAGTTGGCCCGCCCCCAAACGGCAAGCATTCCGTCGGGAACACCTCCGTTTGGCCGGCCACCCCCCGACCCGTCTTCCAAACGGGGCAAGCTGTCAATCAACATCAATAGCTCGCCCCCTTTGGTGCGAGACCCGGAGCGACGGAGCGGCCGTCGCTAGCCGAGTCTCGCGCATGCGCACGTCAGAGCCGGCTTCGACGTGCACATGCCCAGTGGGCAAACATCGACCCGGTTGCGAGCGCTCAACGCTTGTGACCAGGTCTGAATGAGGCCCAATATGCTTTAAGAGCTCCGAATTCTGTGTTAGTGTAATATATTTATTAAGAGTGTGCTTAGCTATTTTCCCTATTAAAGTTGGGAACTGATTTATATTTTGCAGTAGCATGTGTTTATAAATGGTTGTAATAGGTACACAGACACTAGATTACACAAATAATAGTAATTCATACACTTCAAGTAACACACCCGCTAGATGATGTGCTGGGGAGGGTCCTTCTCATCCCAGTTCCCGCAGGATTTAAATCGTACGCCAGGTGTCCCTGTAGCTCTCCTAGAGAGAAATTGGGTCCTGTGCCAGAGACAACTGGGGCTGCAACAAGAAATAATAAATGTTAGACAATTCTCTAAGATTTTCAGTAGTTTAATCAATCATTGTGATTTGTTAGTGTGACGTTGTGTGTGCTAATAACATGGTGGCCCTCCACCTATTAAGGTACTTAACTCATAGAGATCTAGGGTTGCAGTGCCTGTAAGGAGTCCAAACAAATGTAATTGGAACAAGTCCCAAGTTATAATCATGGTGGTTGAGGAGATGTGTGAAAATGTGAAAAGGATAATGATCAATGACAGTGAACCATACAATGTGACTGCTATATAATAAACCATAATTGACATAGAAGAGAGATAGTATGAGTATATTCAGCAGTGCTTTACAGAGAATAGTTGGCCATTCACATCTGTCCCTGTCCCAGTGGAGCTTACAATGTATATTCCCTATCACATGCGCACACACATACACACTAGGGTACATTTCTGTTGGGAGCCGATTAACCTACAGTACCAGTATATTTTTGGAGTGTGGGAGGAAACCAGAGTACCCGGAGAAAAACCACGCAAGCAAAGGGAGAATATACAATTTCCGCACAGGTAGGGCTGTGGTGGCAATTGAACCCATGACCTCAGTGCTGTGAGGCAGTAATGCTAACCATTACACCGTCTGTGTAATAAGATTTAGAGGGCTATTCAATATCGTTTTTTGCGTTAATATCGCACTTTTTAACTTTTTTGCGTTAATATCACTGGTTTTAGTTTTACACCGTATTCAATTTCAAAGACTTATCGCAGTTTTGAAAAGTCTTTGATAAAAAACGGGGATAACTTCAACATTGAATAGGTGTCGAAAAAAAGTGCAGAATTGGGGTTTAGGGGTGCAGGCTTAAAAAAAATAGCCTGCACCCCTGAGATTGACATTTAAAAAAGAACTGTGTCAAAAAAAGTTGAAAAAAAAAATAGGGACACCCCAAAAAATGTATTAAAAAATTGGGGTGCAAAAAAAAAAATGGGAAAATTGTTAAACAATAGGGAAATAGGTTCAGGGCCATTCTGCAACTATGCGGCAGGTGTTTTCTAGAATAGAATTATAGCGGCAGGTGCAGAAATGCAGAATTTTTAAAAACTGACTTTAGGGACTTAAAAATATGCTAGTACCCATTTTCATGTACCCCAAATTTGATGGGACCACTTAAAAAAAAACGAAAAAAATAACCTAAGTGCTCTTCTGCATCACTTCTTCAATGTCGGGAAAAAAGCACCTGCTGCGGCTATTTAAATCCCCGACTTTCAATTAAAGGCTAAAACGGGGGTATCCATAGTGTTCCCCGATGTTTTTACAACTTTAGGGGGTCTTACAATTATTTTAAGGAAAAATTTGTAACTTTATGCAAATCCAACTTCGGAGTTTCCTGTTTTCATTAATTTTATTTAGAATTCGGGGATAAGCATAGGACACAAGTCCATTTTAGAAAAGGTAGAAATAAGGACTTATGCGCGTTTAAATTGTGCTGATGGCGCAACATATGCCTCAATCTCTTGGTGGACCACATTAGGGGGTTTTCCCGAATCTCCTGACTAAATTCTGCGTCATGCTGCTGTAGGAAACTAATCAGGTTGCCGTCGGACAAATATTTTTGTCTATGACCGAATCTGTATATATATTACTATTATGCAGCCAATCCCGCAAATAACGCAATATAGATGCTTGATTGACAGATGAAACGGCTTTAGTGATATTACCCGTTAGAGGGCAGATGGTGATCTCGGCAATTGTATACCAAGATATGTGATTTGAGACTTAGCCCTAGAAAATGGAATGTGTCTATTCGATAATGGTTGGACCACCCCTGGCGTCAAACATAAACCCACGGATTTAGACATATTTACTTCAAAACCAGAGATGTTCCCAAAAGCTCTCAGAATATTTAACACTGCGGATAGGGAATCCTTGGGATTAGATATGTATAATAAAACGTCATCAGCAAATGCCATGAGCCGAACTTCTGTGTTACCTATCGGGATTTACTGAAAGAGAGACGAGGTTTGTAGGATCCTAAAGAGTGGGTCGATAGCTATATTAAAGAATAAGGGCAAAAGGGGACACCCTTGCCGTTTACCTCTATGCATGGTTACAGGAGAACCATATGAGCCATTCATAATTAAAGAAGTGGTAGGAAAGGAATGAAAATAGCGAACCAGTCGTATAAACGAGGGGTCAAAGTCACGTTTCTCACAAACCTGAAACAGATGGGGGCCAAGCTACAGTGTTGAATGCCTTGTGAGTGTCTAAACTCAACAACATACAATCAGGATTCAAGGAATGAGAGGCAGCGATCACAGCCACAAGGGCAGTTCATATCACCTTCACCGATTGGCGACCCTGAACAAAACCCACCTGATGATGAGTTAACAGATCCGGGAGTATACATTAGAGCCTATTATCCATTCATTTTGAAAATATCTTAAATTCAGTATTTGATAAAGAAATGGGTTTATACGCATCCACAGAAGTCGGATCCTTGCCCGGTTTGGGAATCAGAGTTGTATAGGCATTAGTAATTGAGGGATAAGAAGCGTGATCATTAAAGAGTTTAACATATAACTCAAGTAAGGTTTGAGTAATTTCATTCTGGAGTAGTTTAAAATATGCCCAAAGTAACCATCAGGGCCAGGAGATTTATGAGGTGGTAAACTTTTCAATACTGACTCCAATTCCCAGCCTGCTATACTGTATCTGCCGCCAAAAGACCCTTCTGAGTAAATTTATGAAGACTTGCATCCTCCAATAATCTATCATGCAAAGTCGTATCGACATTTTTTTCAGCATAGTCATTGTAGAACTTATTAAATTGTGATAGAATTTCATTAGTCTTAAGGAGGGCTCTGCTAGAGGTCAGATCCTTAATTGTAGAAATAAATTAACGTTTTTCCAAAGCTTCGACATCATAGAAAGTAATTTGCCTGCCGTATTGCCCCATCTATAATTTAGACGCTGACTCGTCTAAGAGGTTAAAAATGACTCTAGTAGCTTTTTGTTTTGTAAATATTGTTCTAAAGTTAAGTCAGAGGGACTACTGAAATAATGATGGAAACTACGTGAAGCAGTTTCCTGCAAGGACTGATATTTCCTAACGTTATTCCTTTTCAATTTCGCAACATAACCCATAATGTGACCCCCTCATCACCGCCTTTGACGCTTCCCAGAAAAGAATTGGATCATCCCAATGGTCTATGTTGCAATCCAAGAAGTAAGTCCAGTTAATAGGACAGAAAACGTTTAAAGTCTTCTGATTGGGCTAGATAATCCAGGAAACGTCAAAAGCAGTCCCGAGAATGAGTAATTTGTAAGTACAAGCACAATTGTATTGGGGCATGATCAGAAACTATAATATCCCCTATGTCCGTTGATTTAACCTGGGTCAGAAGTGAAGTAGTTATTGAGAAATAATCTGTCATGCTTGACTACGTGGAATCCCCTACTGAGGGGCTGAAAGCTGTGGTCCAAGGTTGAGGGAGAAATCGGAGGCGAGAGGCCTGGATATACGTTCTCCTCATCCACAAGTATAGGACATTGACGAGACCTGACCAACGGTGCGGAATCTAACCTGCTGGGAGGTGTTCACCAGTGACCCCTCCAATCGAAATATGGGTTTCAGCTGCTCCAGGCAAGCAGGTCACGGTCCTTTGGTCAGGTATCCGATGCAAGTGGGAAATGGAGAAAGGTATACCGCTATGGTACGGTTTCTATACCTACAGGTACAGAGTAGGCACAAATAGAATTGCTTCCTGAAGTGGTACAATGGGAGACCAGAGGAAAGATCCACAGAGGAGTAGGACGCTCTGCTGGCACTGGAGGAGGGTGGTGATTGAGCTGACTGGGAGAGCGATGACTGCAAGGAGTGCGGATACTGGAGCATCGTTGGTACAGGAGGTGGACTCAGAGATAGTACTAGGATGGAGGTGCACTAAGTATATACAACATGCGAATCCAGACGCACCCAAGAGTGGTTCAGTGCAAGTACTCGGTTGGTGTGTGCTGAGTACACCAGGGCCCGACAAATGACCAGATATTGCTACCTGGCGACCAGATAATCCAGGATGGGAAGAAGCAGATCCTCGTCAGCCCTAGCAGAGAATATAATTTTTTTTTACTATATATTGCCGACATCGGCTATGATTGAATAGCCCAGCACCGCCTACAGCAGGTGATCTTTGATTGGCTCTCTGCATGCACAACATTATGCAGTGTAGAGGAGCCCAGCAGCAGCAACTGGCATGCAGCCACCGGGACAGACAGGAGGGTGGGAGGTAGATGCGGTCACCATGATGAGCATCACGGTCTGGACGCTCAACCATGCAGCTGCCACGGGTAAAGACACCCAGAAAGCCACATCACCAGGAGGACACTGTGCCTGACAGGCCTGAGAGAAATACGTGCCAACACCTGACCGGAGACCAGATTGAGGTGAGAAGCCAAGCAAGGAGTGTGGGGAGAGAAGCCAGCAGAGGGAGCAGAGTACTTGGAGACCGGAGTCTGGGGAGAGGAGCCTGGCTGCTGTGGGGAGTGGGTGAGGTGGCAAAGGCTGCCATGAGCCCGGGAGTGGGTGAGGAGGCTGACTGACAGATTAGGGGAGAGCGGGGATGCTGCTGGAACAGGGGAGTGAATGAGTATGCTGAGACTGGCATAAGGGGAGGGTTAATGTGTGAGGAGGCTGACATCAGGGGTGTCGAGGATGCTGAAGGAATAAGGGAAGTGGTGAGGAGGCTGAGACTGGAATAGGGGAGTGGGTGTGGAGGCTGGCATGACGGGAGAAGAGGCTGTAGGAATGAGGGGACTGGGTGAGGAGGCTGAGGCACGCATGGGGGAGGCTGGCATGAAGGGAGAGGAGGAGGCTGCTGGAATAGGAGAGTGAAAGAGGAGGCTGAGGCTGGCATAAATAAGGGGAGTGGGTGAGGTGGCTGGCATGAGGGGAAAGGAGGAGGCTGCTGGAATAGGAGAGTGAAAGAGGAGGCTGAGGCTGGCATAAATAAGAGGAATGGGTGAGGTGGCTGGCATAGGGTGAGAGGAGGAGGCTGCATATTGCTGGAATAGGGGAGTGGGTGAGAAGGCTAACACTGGCATCCTTTATATTTTAATAGATAAAAGTGAATATTAATACATTTACATAAATTAATACCAATCAGGGAAAATCCATATTTTGAGTTAAAAATGTCAAGACTTGATTCAGAACCCCTTGGACACTCCAAAAGCTGTAATATATACACAGCGAAACGCGTGAGAGGCCTGCCTCTATCCAACAAGTGTTATGTATTGGACACTATAACAAGCCTGGACCAGCTTTCCGGTTACCATTGGATCACCATTTGGATATATCCTGTGCAAATCCTCCTGGACACAAACATCCCTTCCACACCATGGACTTCTGAGGGCTCCAAGTGCAGCATATGGAATTGTATGCCAATAGGACCATCCCTCTATTGGTGCTAGGACTTGGCAACTATATATTGGACACATCACGTTTTCTCAAACTGAGACTGCTAATATTTGGTATCCATCACCCGGAAGCATATACAGAAACAGGCAATACTTTACCTTTAATCAGTTGGAAGAGGCTCAATGCTCAATTTTTCACTGCTCATTTATTATTTCATCTTTTTAGTGTCACAGGTACATTTGACTATTTCTTGATTTTATATTTATTAAAGTGTTTATTATATATATATATATATATATATATATATATATATATATATATGTTTATTATTGACACTTACACACTGTAGCACTGCTACCTTTTCATGTGTTAATGTAGTATTACTGACTTATGTACATTGCTGTAACTAACACATGAGAAAAATACATTTTACAAATGAATTTCACATGTAAGAGTACTACAAAGGGTCACACTCTTTCATTGTCACATGTACATAAGATAACTACCTCAAATGTTAGAATTACTCTAATAAGCGTATGTTACTCACTTCTGGACACTTGGATTAATTCCGTGACACTGAAAACACCAGAAGTGACAAAACTCTCCTGGAAATCTGTAATATCTGCAGAGACAAAATATCAGAAAAACACGACTGCGAATACACTCAATACAGAGACTGACTGGACATAAGCATAGTGAATGCACACCAATGTTCACTTACCCAAATTGATTGGTTTAGTGTCCTCCATGTCTGAGCCAATAACTGTCCGAGGGCTGCTGTCCTGCTCGGAATCTAAACACAGAAATACTCGGAGATTACTATTATTTAATTAAACCTGCATAAAATACTACCAGAAAATACAGAGTGAAATATGTATTTTATTTATTTGCCTAATATTTTTATAGGTTTAATGCAAAACACAAGAAAGCAACAGGAGAAAGCAAAACAATAGGTGAGAATCACCTAAATTACGGCAAGGACGCCTGAAGATACCATTCAGATCTGAAAACATATATGGTATAAGAGAATTAGTGAAAGATACACAAAAAAATGTATATATATATATATATATATATATATATACACACACATGCAGACAACAGAAAGATAAAGGTCTATGTGACCAAAACATTGAACAACGATTGACACAGCTTGTCAGAGTGATTCTTCTCTTAAAGGACCCGTGAGTGCCGTCATTGTACTCCTTTCTGTTGTCTTTTTTATATATATATATATATATATATACTGTGACACAGTTAGGTTAGGGGGTCCCTCTCCTGGGTAGAGGGCTCCTTCCTTATACACACACACAGCAGCAGGGAAACAGCACACCAGTCTGGATGCAAGTACAAGCTGGTCGGCGCCAGTCTTTGTTGTACAATGTCAGAAATAACACAAAGAAAACATAAACGTAAATCCTAGCCCTGTCGGGGCACTAACTTCACAGGTAGTTCCCTCACTACCAGAACCTGGCAGGGCCTAATGCCCTCGCCAGCAACAAAGCACAGCACAGTACTCACAGATAGGTTTTCCAAGTGTCTCTGAGCAAACTCCCTGTCTGCTCTCCCAGGGGAGACAATCAGCCCTCAACACACTAGGCCTATATTGGCCACCCCAATCAAGCCTGTTACCAGGCTGCGAGAACCAAAACCTGGAGTGGCCGTGGGTGGAGCCCTCCCTCACCTCTCACCCACAACCCCCAGGTCCCAAACCGGCTTTTCAAAAAGCCGAAACTCAAGCCTGCTACACTGCAGACTTTCTCCTGGGGATTTTAAACACATAGGACAGGAATCTGGGATAAATGTCCCTGTCACAGACCACTTTACCAGTGATCCTATCACAATACATATATACATGTTATTTTTATTAGCACTCTCAACAGCACAGAGCAACAGCACAAGTTTCCAGCACTATGACAGCCAGGGACAGTTCCCATACAGTTCAAAGCCACACACGAGTACCATCTCACATTGCAACTTGCTGTACCTCCATGCTTAAACTGACTAGAACAGGGGACAGAGCAGCTAAAAGAGATGAGACAGAGAGAGAGAGAGAGAGAGAGAGAGAGAGATACAAGCCAGTTTCTAATCTATGATTCTATGAGGTCGTAATTCGGCTCTGATTATAGCTCCCACATTATGCCAATGCCAACTATTCTCCATGATACTGACATAATTTGCATGCAACATTTCATAAATATGAATTCATGCAGTCCCATCCACATTTCTGTTCTAGGCCTATCCCCATAAACTTCTATCATAAGACTGTCCCTGATTCAGACCCGCTCACTGCCGCAGACAGCTTGCAGGGTCTGTGGGCGTTTTTTTTTTTTTTTTTTACTCCAGGCCGCTCGCAAAGCTATGGGTCTCCACCCACAGCTTGTGCGAGCGGGCTGGAGACCGTCTCAATTATCGTGACCATCGGGCTTGCGACAAGACCCTGTGGTAGGGTCTCAGCTGCCGCAAGCCCGAGTGGACTTCCTGCTCTAATATAGCAGGAAGTCCACTACGGACATCACTAGTGATGTCAGTAGGTCCTCCCACAAACACCAGGCGTTCCTCAGGGAACGCCTGTGTTTCTGCAGCCACCCCCCCACCCGCTTACAAAACGAGACGAGCTGTCACTCACCATCCACAGCCGCCCTGTCTTGTAGTGAGCCCCACAGTGACTGAATTTCAGTCGCTCGGTGGGGCTCGCGCATGCCGGACGCGGCGCGTGCGCAGTAGGGAACCATCGAGCCTCTTGCGAGCGGCTCTGAATTAGGTCCACAGTGTATATACAGATGCTTTGCATTCATGTGCTTTCACAAAGTACCGTGGCCGAAATGAGCAAGGTATAGCACGTGTTTGTGTGAGCTCCCCAGCTATATTATCCTGTTTGCTCATGCTTACTCGGTGTAGTGCAGCTTACTGGTGCCCTGGACTTCGGCTATACCCATCTCCCTCTGTGGGGTCTGGTGGTTGGTGTCATGGAGGTCCCTGGTCTTTGTTGGCTGCATTCCTGCTCTGGGGCCTGGTCCTGGGTTCCTCTCCAATTGTGTCTCATGCTCGCGGCGGTGCAGTCCTTACCGGTGGACAAGTGCCTTTGCCTTTGATTCTATCTCCCAGAATTGTCAAATCTTTTACAAAGCCAACATATTAACTAACCCTATACACAGGTATCTCTGCGTACTTTGTACAAGGTTTCAATAAAACATTTTCAATACAAATAAACTTTGTGTAAAAGTACAGTAGTTTTAGGAAAAATCAAAATTTTTTCATTATTTTTGTAAATGTAAAAAATAAAAATAGCAACATATTTATTCCATAATGATGCAAAAATAATGGCCAAATTGTCACAGTTACAAAGCCGTGTAACATACACTGGCCTTCAAAGAATAGTTTATTTACTCATTCTATGCTTTTAACTGAACATAGCAGTGCTCCCTATATGAATAAGCTGTCAGGACATGCAAAATACAGCAATAAACCTGGCACTGTGCTGTTTCTTTCCGCACATTTCCCAGCTTATGTTCCCAGGTCACCACGTCTCTTTCACTGTCCGCACACTCCATTATTATTATGATGTGACAAGTTATCAACCAGTCCTGTGTGTGTGTGTCCACACTGCCTATTTCCAGCAGCAGTAACCCAGTTCCTCTGATCTCTCCTCTATTCCAGGATCATGATTCCCTTTGCCATCCTCCTGTTACTGTTTTCACGTCTACACTTTTCAATACAGTTTCACGGTTTATACACATTCATATCATTGTCATTTTCAATATTGAACTGCCAGCAGGTGATTCTGTATGTGCAATCTCGCAGTGTCTCTGGGTCTTCCTTTTCTCTCTGCAACCATTTGGTTTGTCCCAGCATCATTCCCCCACCCTTCCCTGTTTCTGCGTCTCTCTATTAATATCCCGCTCCTGCAGACGCTGAGCTCAGCAATTCTTAGGCCCAACCAGCGAGATCCTCACATCTGTCTTCCCTGCAGAGGATCAGAACATCCCCCTACACTGCGCACACTGCCTCTCCCTACCCCATCCACTCTCATCAGAAATGGCACACCTCCTCCCTCTGTTATACAGGAGGGCATTTACTGTGGTCAAAACTAACCTCCCCATCCACCGCTTCCAAAGATATAAAATCAAAACCCAAAATATGTATTAATAGGATATATGTAAACAATGTAAACTAACAAATTAAAATATAGATCAACAATAAAAAAAATATACAGTAACATGTTTATAAATATATTTATATTCAATGAAGTTTAATTATAAATGTAGTAGCATTAACCCTTTCGCTGGTTAGAGTGTTTTCATTCCTGTGCTGACGCCACTTTTCAATACTCCAACATCAATATCACTGTTTATGGTTTTTTTATGCAGTACCCACACCAGAGCCGTAACTAGACATTTTGGTCCCCTGTGCCAGAAAGAGCATTGGCGCCCCACCATACTTTAAACAGAGACAGCGTGTGGGGGCATGGTCACACAATAGTACCAATTCCAATGACACTAAACAGCAGTGCAACCTTATTCACATTACACCGCACAGTAGAAGTAGAGCCCCCTATTCACGTTATGCCACACAGTAGTAATGCCCCTAATACCCATACCATCACATTGTAGTGGTACCTCTTATATACATAAAGCCACACATTAGTAGTGCCCTTATACACATTATGTCACACAGTAATACCCCTTACACATTATGCCACAAATTAGTACTGCCCTTATACGCATTATGCCACACAATGGTGTCCTATAAATAAAAGATATTAACACTACAACCAGGACAGAATTATATAGTGCAGCGAGGACAGTGTATAATTGGAAAATGTATAAATGAGAATAACACCACATGGACATATTGATGGTGCTGCTGCCTGCTGCCCAGGGGGAGGGGGCAGAACTATGGGACACAATGGAGGTGCCTGCTGCTGGGCGCCAGCACTGAAGGGGCACCTCCTCCATTGCCCACAATATATACACCCCACTTAAGGCTATAAATATGTACCCGAAGTGTACCATCACAGCCGCCCAATACATGCCACCTCTTCCCGGCACCTGAGAAGCTACCATAACCTTATACTAGTGGAGGGCTCAGTGTCAGACCATCAGATGCCGCTTCCGTCTATCTATAGCCTGTCGCTGCTCCTCAGCAGCTTTTCATGCCAGGATGACTCTCGCGCCCCCCCCCCCCCCCACCCACATCTTCCCGTCCCACTCCTCCCTGGTGGCAACTCTAGCCACGGACATGTGCAGCGGGCCGTGCATAAGCGCGGCTGCAGATCTTCCAGGAGCTGGATGTCAACAAAGATGCACCAGACAGAGCTGTGGGTAGAAGGGGGGGGGATGGGGCAGGAAGATACTGAAGGTGCTGCTGTTTAGGGGGGGGTGATCGTGAGGTGGATTGCGGGCATGAAGACAGTGAAGGTGCTGTTTTTCAGGTGGGGATCGGAGGGGGGGGGCGCTGGGATGTATGGTGATACTGAAGGTGCTGCTGTTCGGTGTGTGATTGGGGGGTGATGCTGAAGGTGCTGATGTTTGCAAGGGGAGAGGGCATACGGGCATGCAGAGACAGTACCTGAGCTGCTGAAGCCGCTAGTGTCCTCCTCTGTTTCGCTGAAAGCATCACACTTCGACCTCCACCGCTATTGGCCTATGCACCACTGCTGTCATTGGCACAGTGATCTGTCTGGGAGGCGGAGCTCCGGACTGCATGGAACAAGCCGGGCGCTCTGCTAGTGACATGAAGGCACCCGGCAAAAAGAGATTGTGGTGACGGCCGGTTCTGTCCCAGGACATCCTGCTCTCTTTGCGGTGGCACCGGCCGCACCACCCTAGTAACGGCCCTGACCCACACAAATTATACTCCTATCGTCTACAAGTCATGTTACACATAACGCGTGAGCACCATGCAACTTGGTAGTGATGCGATTATGATGCACATGCCTCTTCTGCTGATTAAAATGATATGCGGCATGCCTATATTGTGTGTGCGATTACAGTTATATCTGCATGTGAAATGCTACGTTACAGTGTCATCGGCTGTGACTCTGTAATGTAGCATTTTGCATGCAGATACAGCTGGAGTCACACACGGAAAAGCTGCTTGTGCGGCATGCCTTTATATTTTGTGTGTGACTTCGGTTATATTGCATGCGAAATGCTACGTTACAGTGTCAGCGGCTGTGACTCTGTAATGGAGCACTTTGCATGCAGATGCAGCCGCAGTCACACACAGAGTATAGGCATGCCGCCATACCATTAGTACCATTAGTAAATGTTTCTTCATACATTTAGCCTCAATATATATTTAAATTCCAATAAAGTGAACTTAATCAAACATGATTTTTTTTCTTTATTATGAACACCAGAAAGAAATGTGTTTCTTTTTTCAACATTAATCCACCTTTCTAAACAATCAGCAGGCTTCTAAATGTAGTTTTATACCTACAAATCTGCACTTGAAAATTATGTATTTAAAAATGTCTTACTATTTGTATGAATAATAATAATAAGGCCTACAATATTTTAAAATAGACAAATTACCACATTAACTTAGGGGCCCCCCTTTTTTATTTGACACAAAATGAGGGGAGATTTGGACTTTAGTTCCTCCCCATCTGTGAAAATGTTTATTTTTGTGTACTTTTTCAGTTATTGTTTGATTATTTTTATAGCCCTATTGGGGGAGATCTGGACTACATTATTATTTTGAAGTGCCAGGGTTTAGCTTTTATATGGGCACGCTGTTTAAAAGAGGGAATTCCCCTCTTTAAATCTAGGGCACCCCCATCTTTTTATATTATATGGTTTCGGTTATAGAGGGATTTAAAAGCGTCCCCCAACATTTTTTCTTACAATGGTGCTGGTCAAAAACACTGATTTTTGAAACCTGATAAAGCATGCATACCACATAATTCCTATAAATGTACCGCACACATATAGTGCATCACTAATATCCAGTAACCCCCCGCAGACCTTTAACCCCTTACCAGGAAGCAAAGCGTCCAGTTATGAATAAAATATCTGTAGATATTATATCAGACATCTGATTACTTCAGACTGATATCAGATGCATTGTACAGTATTTTTAATGGGTATACTCCCCAGCATGCAAGTAGAGGAAAAGACCTCCTCAGTTGTGTTCTGCATTATTTTCTTTGTTGCAACAATCGGCTTATGCTGGACATATGCGTTCAGATAAAATGCCTGTCAGACCAACATACATTTTATGTAATCTACTAAATTGTGCACTTTGAAAAAAAAAAGTTGTAGAGATCTATGCACTGCCCCTCGTGTATATATGCATGTACTCTCTTGTAGCTTGCTCTGGTAACTTGCCAGTCCTCATTTTACCGACTCTGACATCCTTCTCCCCTGTATTTGGAGAGGAAGTCATGGCCCTCATCCGGTCCTGCCCCCTTCCACCTTCTCCCTTGACCCTATCCCTTCACGTCTCCTCCACTAACTCTCTACTTGTGCCTGTTCCTATCTAGCCCACCTCCTCAATCTCTCCCTTTCATCTGGCACTGTCCTTTCAGCATTCAAGCAAGCCCTTGTCTCCCCCATTCTTAAAAAACCTACCCTTGATCCTAACACTCTCTCCAACTACCGTCCCATCTCTCTCCTCCCTTTTGCCTCCAAGCTACTTGAGCGTGTTGTTTACAACCGCCATACCACCTTTCTTTCCTCAAAATCCCTCCTCGACCCTGTTAAGTCTGGCTTCCGTTCTTTCTACTCCACTGAAACTGCCCTCACAAAAGTCAGTAATGACCTCCTTACTGCCAAATCCAAGGGCCACTACTCTCTGCTCATTCTCTTTGACCTCTCTGCTGCTTTTGACACTGTGGACCACCCTCTCCTGCTGCAAATCCTTTACTCCCTTGGTCTACGTGACACTGACCTCTCCTGGCTATCCTCCTACCTCTCTGACTGATCCTTCTGTCTCCTCTCATGACTCCTCTTCTCCCCCACAGCCTTTTTGCAGTAGGTGTTCCCCAAGGTTCTGTTCTTGGACCTCTCCTATGCTCACTCTATATGTCCTCTCTAGGTGAACTCATCAGCTCTTTTGACCTCCATTATCATCTTTATGCTCAGATACTCAGATCTACCTTTCCTCCCCTGACCTCTCCCCCTCTCTCCTCACTCGTATCTCCAACTTTCTCTCTACTATCTCTTCCTGGAAGTCCCAGCAATTTCTTAAACTTAATATGTCTAAGACTGAGCTGATCATTTTCCCACCCTCCAACATAACCGCACTTTCCACCATTTCTTTATCAATTGATAGAACAACTAACTGCGCTAGCCCCAAAGTACGCTGTCTTGGAGTTATCCTGGATGCCGCCATCTCCTTCAAACCACATATCCAGAATCTCTCACAGTCCTGTCGTTTCCATCTTAAAAATATTTCCAAAATTAGACCCTTTCTCACCCAGGATGCCACTAAAACCCTCATACACTCACTGGTTATCTCCAGATTGGACTACTGTAACCGCCTCCTATCTGGCCTCCCCAACTTCCATCTCTCTCCTCTCCAGTCTGTCCTCAATGCTGCTGCTTGGCTTATCTTCCTCTCTAAACGCTCTACATCTGCCTCCCCTCTCCTACAAGCCCTTCTCTGGCTCCCCTTCCAACATCTGGGCCTCAATGAATTGTTATGTTTCATATGTTTCCTATGACATAGATGTCTTTGTTGATACTTACCTTATATAGTACTTATTCTGTTCTGATAGAGATCTGCCCCTGCATAGTATAGCAGGATATGCGCCAGGCTTACCCTTTATGATACTGATGCTGGAAATGAGGGCTAATGTCCTGCATATTTTGACATTCTTCTATCCACACCACACATTGCCCATATAGCACAGCGCACCCTGTTTGTCCTTTTATTAGTTGTACATTTTAATTTTCGGTACATACATTTATAAGCTCCTGACAACCTACGGTAGACTGTTTTAGTTAGGGCCCTGTGATACATGTACCTGACTCACTATGACCTCTTGAGGTGTTGCCACTATAGCAGAGTATATTGCCCATCAGGATTATAAAGTACTTGGCTTCTAGTTCTTTGCATATATTATACATGCCCTCCTCTGCGCTTACCATATCGCTTTATGGATTCTGCAATGTTGCTCTGCTTCATATTTTGTTAACCATTTCCTCTGCAGCATTAATTGTCCTTGTCACTATGGTGATGGTACACACAACCGGGATCACATCTCCTGGAGATGACCACTCCATGGGCATGGGGTCGTGCCAGTGATGTCATCAGGTCTCCAGTGGGAGTTGTGGCGGGAATGGATTGAGCACGTAGGTGGATGCACAGGTATTTCTATTTCATGTTCTTATTAATTTCTGATATGTCTTGATAAAAGAGAGAGATCTCTGAAAAGTCGACCACACATAAGACTGTGTCTGCATTATTTCTACATTGTGAGACTCTGAGTGCGTCAGCTTCTAGTTCACTACTTTACACTTTTGAAAGGCACCAGAGCAAGCTGTGAGAGTACATGAAAGTAACGAACATTGTGGTGAGGTATGATATAGATATAGTATATATATATATATATATATATATATATATATATATAGAGAGAGAGAGAGAGAGAGAGAGAGAGAGAGAGAGAGAGAGAGAGAGAGAGAGAGAGAGAGAGAGAGACAGAGACAGAGTTCACATACCGGCACTCCCCTCTCCATTCATATAACTGCAGCGGTGCTCAATCCACATAATGTAAACATAGAAGCAAAATGATGGCATTCCTGGACTTCTCTCATAAATGATACACGGTCACACAGCTTACTGCCAAGCATTAATGAGTGACCATAAAAAGTCATAATTAATAGTGAATGATAAAAATAAAATATGATAATGTAAAACCAGCTGCAGCACCCCGATGATGAGTTTGTGGATATTCAATAAATTTCCTTACTAACAAGAAAAGCGGACAAAATACAAGACTTGTGTCTTGATTACATCATTTCTGCCACACCAATACTTTTGTTTTCACAATATAAGCGCAGCACCAATCTATTGCTTATAACTGCAGGCTACCCTTCCCCAATTTTGGGACTCATTTATCAATGAGTTTTATCATTCACAACGAGTGATAAAACATTTTGCGTATGATAAATGGTGCTCCAGCCAATCAGCTCCCAACTATCATTTTTCAAAAAGCTGACAGTTGGGAGCTGATTGGCTGGAGCACCATTATCATACGCAACAAGTTTTAGCACTCGTTGTGAATGATAAAACTCATTGATAAATGAGGCCTTAAGTCTGTATTGTGACATAAGTGCAGGTTGCCCTTCCCCCACTAAGACAGTATTGTCACAGAAGCTTCTACTGAACATATCTATGTGGTGACAATAATACAAGAAAACTACAGGCAAAATTCCTCGGTAAATATTGCTGGACAGTTCTATTGTTTAGTTATTCTTGACACATTAATTGAGTATTGAAAAGTATTTTAAATACATTATATAATCCAGTAGTAGGTGTGCAAATTAGCTGATCTTCTAACATAAGGTTTACTTGCTAGTCTGAATCATTAATCACTATTTCAAACGGAAAATGTACAACAGTTAAGTACAGATAACCAAAGCATTTACTAATACAAACTCCATAAATAGGGTCATTTATTGTGAGGAGGGGTCCAAAAAATAAGTACAGTAGACAATGGATTTGCAATGCTGAACCCTCATGCAGAGAAATAATTTCATATATGGAACAGGCACAATGGGTGTGCTAAACTAACTAAAATTTTAACATGAATGTCATGAATATGTTTTATCAGGACTTAGGAAAATAATATAAAAATATGGTCATGATTACTCCCAAAGTTTTGAGTACCTGTGAACCCACTGTAAGTAAACTACTGTAGCTGCTAATATATGTTGATATTAGTCCCGGTTTCATTGATCTATCATTCATAATAGATTATTTGTACATTTGTGTGACAGACCATTTAGACAGTGTTTATGTTAAAGATTTCAAATGCTGTGCCTATAATAGTGATGCTGAATTCCAGGGCATTATATTTCCTATAGTGGTTCTCAAACTTTCTTGAATCCCGGCGCACTAGAATATTAGTATGTTTTTCTTCGTGGTGCCCCTAGCCAAAAGTTTCCTATTGAGAAATTTATTGAAAATGTTTAAATTAAATAAATTGTGCTTAAATGTCATCCTTAGATTCAGTTATGTGGTGGTGGATAGAGTGGCTCTTCTGTTTGTCCACATATTTTATGATTGACAGCCAACAGCTCTAGTTTAGCCTATCACATGGACCATATATAATTTAATTTAGACCTGGATAACCACAAGTGGCTTGAGTGACCCAGTTTGGGAACCACTGCTATAGGGGCATATATGAAAAACATACACTTAATAACCCATATTTGAGAAGGCCACTTTATATATTTATAATCTGGAAATCTAGCAACTATGGGGGGGGGGGCTGGAGGTGTGCGTGCACCGTGTGCCGGATTATTGAGGTGCCGATGTCCGGTGCAAAAATTATGGGCGGGCGGCATGAGCGGTCACCCCCGTGGCCACCAAACCTGCTATACACATCCCTGCAGGGCCAAAGCAAACCTGCACAACAGGGAGATGCCAGACTGGAGAGGCGATCTCCCTGTAGCTGCTGCCGAGTCCATTGATGCTGCAGACTACTGCTGCGCCTGTCAAGCTGTATTACATGCAGCGGCAGCCTGCTGCAGAGAAGTGCGGCTGAGCCTCCCTGAGAGGTTCTTCGCACAGTCCCCTGCTGTTTTAACTTCCCCCTCCCTTCCTTCCTCCCCTATCCTTTGCTTCCCGCTCCTCCGCTGCGCTGCACTTGAACAGTGACACTCCTCCCCCGTTGGAAGCCTAGCTGGAAGGGTCTTGACATTAAGCACATATCGGGGGAAGTCGGAGTGCCAGTGACTGCAGAGGTGCTGAGTGGATAGCTGGTGGCAGCCAGGCAGCGGGACTCCAGAGTAGATGCGGCCAGCTGCACCCGGTGGCTCTCAGTATGCCGGGAAAGAAAGAATAATGGAGGTAAGTCTCCTGGCAAAGGTGGAGGGGTCCTAAGTTTGTCCAGGAAGAGGGAGGGGGGTTCTAAGTGCCCTGTATGGAGGAGAGGGTGGGGGGCTAAGTGTACCAATGGAAGGGGAGGGGGGTGCTTAATGTGGCCATTGAGAGATGGGTTGCTATGTGTACCCAGGAGCTAAATTTGCCTAGCAAGGGAAGTGAGGGGTGCTAAGTGTGACCACTAAGTGAGGGGTTGCTATATTTGCCCAGTAAACAGGAGATGATTTTTAAGTGTGCTCACTAAGGGAAGGTGTCAAGTGAGCCCAATAAGGTTGGGGGTTCAGTCCTGGCACTGTCCTATCTTGGTTCTGTTGCTGTCTCCCCTGTCCTGAACCTCTCACCTCTGTCCTACCCTGCCCTCTTTGTTCTGTCACCTCTGTCCTGTCCCCTATTTCCTGCCTTGTAACTTCTGTCCTGTCACTGTCACCTCTGCCCTGGCTCTATCCCCTCTTTCCTGTCCCTGTTACCCCTCTATGCTGTCCCGTCTGTTCTATCTTGGCCCTGTCACCTCTATCCTGGACCCTCTATCCAGGTCCCTGTCACTTTTGTTCTGGCCCTGTCCCTTTTTCCTGTCTCTGTCACCTTTATACTTTCCCTGTCAGCTGTCCTGGTTCTGTCAATGCTGTCCTGGCATTGTCACATATACCCTGGTCCTGTCATCTCTATCCTGTTCGTGTCCACTTCGTTTAGTCCCTGTCACCTCTATCCTAGAGATATCAATAGATCTATTTTTACATACAAACTTGTTTGGACAGGGGACCTGGCGTTCTCTATATAAATATATATATATATATATATATATATATATATATATATATCTATATATACACATTTTTAGATATATTTATAGATGGATGAATATTTAATTCATGTCAGAAAAGGCCATCATCAGGCGGAGCTCCAAATTACTGTCTTGCCCCTGGTGACAAAAATCCTAGTTTCGGCCCTGATTCATAGATATACAAAATGGACAAAAAAGATAGATAAGGAGTTCTCATAATAACAAATGACAATATGTCACAAAATTATGAAATCAAATCAGTACTAATATCAGTTGTCAGGCTGGAATATGCCAACTAATCAAATTTGAATATTACTGCAATAACATACATTACTGTAGTGGATATCTGATAACTTGAGATCATCTATTATGTAGTCTTGATAATATATACGTATAGACTTGACTTACACTGGCAGATGGAGCTCCAGATTATATTATTGATATGTTGGGACTCATAGCACCTGAATATCAAGATTACTTAGAAACGAGTTTTTCTAATAATCTGGGTGTAGAGTTCCTAGTGGTATGGAATATTGTACTAATTTTCCAGGAATATTAGACTAATATTTTGATTGAATATATTATGGAATATATATATATATATATATATATATATATATATATATATACTGTATGCAACTCAGTGGATCTTCTTTTCCATTTTCTGATTTGTTGTATTTGAGAACTAGAGAACTAGGCATTCAAGTAGCAGCAGAGCTACAAACTGTATTTTTGAATTTATTTGTTTAATGGCTTATTTGTAGAACTATTTTCTTTTCTTGGTCCTGATATACAGTAGTTCTGAAATATTCATGCTTTCTATGGATCTGAATTTGAATTATTACTAATATGTTATGTTCCAGAGAAAAGATATCCCAGTTATAGAATTCCTCAATCAAAGTATATTTGGAACATACAAGGTAATAAAACCGATGGTAAAATAAATTAGCTACTCCTAGCGACCCCAAATAGAAAGTGGGTGATGTCAGAATTTTTTATTTTTTGGGGGGATCAGTTTGCTACTGGGGAAGTGGACAACTGCTCGACTGGCAGCAAATTACATGATAAGTTTGTCAGTGTGAGTTTTCTGATTTTAATTTATGCTTTATTATAAGAAGAATAATTTAGCATTTATATTTTATTTGGTTTGCAGTATCTCTGGGTAATTTAGATACCAATTGTATAGTGAGAAACATTTAGGTTGTAACTTAAGGCTTCCTGACGAGTGACAGCTCTTTAAACAAATGGTAATGGTTGCAGAACTGGGTGGTTATAAGTGTGAGATATGTTTTATGGGACTTTCGTTATTATTGCCGCATACCAGGTGGTTTGGTTTTGACTATCCATTATTTTCATGCAGGCATCACACATGCTTCATTGAGGTTTGTCACTGAAAATGAACCTAAGTGTTCACTAGGTGCAAAAACAAGAGCATTACGTTAAACAAGATGCACAGCTTCTCACTGTGCCACTCGCTTATAAATGAACATCATTGTCTGCTCAACAAAATGTCAGAGAATGGGATTTGGGCAGCTATTCAGGCAACAGGATAACATAGCCGAAAATATGCTGCTGTTAACCCATAATACATATCAGCATATAGACATGGACTTTTGGAAGCCTGAGATCTATCTCAAACACTACATCAATGCACTGATCACCTATTTAGTGCTTTCATATGTTATGAATATATGCTAAAATGTACACAGGGGTCCCAAGTTAGACAAAATGATTAAGATAAAATATATTTCTTCAAAACAAAACAGCATCTAAAACTATATAAAATAAGATGCAGTAAAATGTTATAGAACACAAATAAAATACAAGTATTTACTTGTAAAGTCCTATTTAAAGCAATAAACATTATATAATATTATATAAACGCTTTGTTCCTGTTATTCAACATGGTGAAAGGAACGAGAAATTATAACTATAACTTCTGCAGCTCCACAATTTAACTAATCCAGGCATGAAATAGTTAATCTGAAAATGCATTATACAATTCTGGCACCAGAACATGCTGTTCCTTATAGTCCCTACCCCGTGTAAAATGAGCAACATCTGTTTGTTTATTTCTGGTACAAATTTTTTCTGCCAGTATTTATACATCGATATTGTATCTTGTATCTCTGTGAACATACACTACATGATTTCAACTACTCTTGCTTTCTAGCACTATCATATACAGTGCTGATCACATATCCAGTACACAGACGTAGTGTTGGGGTGGAGTCTTTCAAAATGTTTGCGTTCGTTAAAGAACAAAGTAGGGTGTGGGGTGGGGGTTGACACCTAGGGTCATGCGATACCTATGTAATGTCTAAATGGACATTTTTTTTCTTCTTCTACATTTACCCCTCCATTTCCCTGCTCTCTCCCTCTCTGTTTTTACAGAACGGCGGCCATTTTGTGCTTTCCGTTTGTGGATATGTGCATTGTGTGAAAAGGACTGAGGAGGATGGGGAGTGAAAAGGGTGCCCGTCAGATTTTTATCCCTGCCCACTGATAAAATGTAACCTTTGAAATGAATAGGAAGATGGCACTGAGAAAACACTACAGTTGACGAGTTCCATGGTAGGCAGATACTCTGGTAGGCAAGGAGTTAATATTGAAAGCTAAGGGGACAGCCTTCGTAAGGCACACCCCAAAAATGTGTGATGATCAATGAAGTCACTTTGCATATGAGAGGACATACTACAGGGTTAAATCTTGTAGTATGCAAGCCTGCCAAATAAAGTAGTTGAATTTGGCAAGCGCCCTCTTTCCTCACTCTCTTCTCTCCCTCCTTCTCTCTGTGAGTTCCACACCCTCTTTTCAGCTGTTCATTCTATTTCCTTCTCTTACTTCCTCTTGTCTTATACACTCTCTCCTATTTCTCAAGCTTTCTATTATTTTCTGTCGTGACTCTTCAACAACACTCACCTTTCTCTCTTCCATTTCTTATACTTTTCCATCCTATTAGTGTTGTCTGCTAATCAAGAATCACTCTCTCCGATTTCACTCAGTATGTTTTTTCAATTATATAATATTCTTCACCTATCTAGTCTAAAAGTGAGAAATGTCATATCTGTAACATAACGGTCAAACTAAACTTTATAGCCCAACTACACACTTGCTGGAGGGAAAATAAACCATCTACTCCAGTGTTCTCCCCTTAATTTCCACAAAGCTGGGCGGCACCATAGGCAGTCGGAGAAAGGAGTGGTGGGCCCCGCGCACTCATCCACTCCCACCCGGCATACTACCCACTGCCAGATGGCCTCTGGGCAGGAGAGGGGGCAGCTGCGAATCCGCTATGCATGCAGTGGCGGCTCCATGAGACAGCTGGAGAAAGGAAAGAGGGGTGGCACCGTGCACCCTCATCCCTACTCATGCGGCATAACACCCAATGTTACAGCAGCAGTGCACTAGCAGATTTTAATATGACACTGAAGATGGTCTAGTTGGCTGTAATTCAAAATAATTGCAGGCACAGAAAGGAGGAATAATGGTATCGCCAGAACATCACACCTCTGTGACATGGCCTGTTCCTGTGCCACACTTTAATCAGTGAAATGTCAGTGGTTTTGCTTATCTCTATATTCTAGATAGATAGATAGATAGATAAATAGATAGATAGATAGATAGATAGATAGATAGGTAATGCGCATGTATTTTTCACATGCATCCTTAGAGATATTCATATCCATTTATTATGGTACCTCTTAATCCAGGCTAACCTATAAAGCGACCTAGCTAAATGTTCTTAGTCAGTTATGACTAATAAAAATCACCTAAAACTAAGGATTTTGTATTTCTGACATTTAACTTTTACCCCAATTTACACTTTAATTCCTTAGTCACATTATAATTGAATTTATTCTTTTACATCCTATTTTACAATTCATAAAGTATTTTATGGTTTATATAGGACTGTAAAATACCAAAGCTGCCACCATTGCCAACATGTCAGGGTAAAAGGATCCCTATGTATTCCTTCTTGGCTCTTCAATTTACCATCTGTATGTACTTCACTATTAGAAACTGTGGCAGCTACTTGGCACCAATGAACTATTAGGTCACAATCTTGCATGTACTCTGCAATTATTTGCACTTTAGCATACACATGGTGAAAGGTACCCACACTATATACAGATGTGTCCTCATACATCTAGCCTCAATACGCCACGCTGCTGGACTTGTCTGGCGTCGGTAAGCCAGCGGGTCCCGTAAGACTCTACTAGCATCGGGCATTATTTTTGTATAATGCGCAATGCGATGCGTCTAGTACGCACAGTGTTCCCAAATACGTGCTATAGCGCGTATTTTACCCGGCATTGAAGACCGGGTACTCACATTTGTAGAATGGGTGGGTCCCCAGGGACGCGCTCCGCTGCGGCCAATCCCTGACTCTCGAGTAGGCTAAGATGCTGTGCGCTGCAGCCAATAGCGCTACCCTGTCTATCCCTTCAGAAGCGGTAAGAAATTTAATTTGCTGCCACCACTCCTGCTATTTGGAGGCGGAGCCGGAGACCAAGCTCACAGTCAGGAGCAGAAGACAGAAGGGCTGGGCTGCTGTACAGAGTGGCCGGCCCTATTTTAATACCTCGGGCGGCCGCTGTTATCTGCTGGGCTGCGTGTGCTGTCTATTGCCAGCAGTACAGTGCAGACCTGCGGCCCCTCCCCCTCACTATGTGCGGCCAGAAGCACAGTGGAGAGACAAGGCCCCGCTCCCAGTCTCTCGTCTCCTCTGCCTGTGGACAGCGCGGCCAAAGCCAGCATGTTTGGAATAGCCAGCCAGGTGCCTGCTGCAAATGAGGACTACAGTACCACAGCACACCTGGTCCCAGCAGTCCCTGACTTGCTGTCTATAATCTCCGCCTCCCCTCCACCCCTAATACCCGGTGTCACCCATACCCCTTCTACTGTCCCTGCCTGTTCCTCTTGTCGCTAGCTCCCCTCCACCTCCTCCTGTATGTGGCTCCCCACTCCCTCTAATACCCGGTGTCACCCAGCCCCTTCTGCTGTCCCTACTTGTTCCTCTTGTCACCAGCTCCTCTCCACCTGCTCCTGTATGTGGCTCCCCAACCCCTCTAATACCCGGTAGCACCCAGCCCCTTCTCCTGTCACTGCCTAACCTTCCTGTTCCTAGCTCCCCCTCCACATCTGATACCTGGAACCCAGCCCCTTCCCCTGTCCCTGTCTACTTCACTTATCCCCAGCTCACTTCTATAATTTCCTGTATGTGGCTCCCATTCCCCTCTAATACCTGGGGCACCCAGCCCCTTATCCTGTCCCTGTCTATCCCTAAATCCCCTCCCAAAATTCTCCTGTCAGTGGCTCTCCACCTCCTACACCTGTCACTGGCTCCCCACCTCCTTCTCCTGTGCCCGGCTCCCCACCTCCTACTCCTGTTCTCGGCTCCCCACCTCCTACTCCTGTGCCCGGCTCACCACCTCCTATACTGTCCCCGGCTCCCCACCTCCTACTCCTGTGCCCGGCTTCCCACCTCCTACTCCTGTGCCCGGCTCCCCACCTCCTACTCCTGTGCCCGGCTCCCCGCCTCCTACTCCTGTGCCTGTCTCCCCACCTCCTACTCCTGTGCCCGGCTCCCCACCTCCTACTCCTGTGCCCGGCTTCCCACCTCCTACTCCTGTGCCCGGCTCCCCACCTCCTACTCCTGTGCCCGGCTCCCCACCTCCTACTCCTATGCCCGGCTCTCCACCTCCTACTTCTGTGCCTTGCTCCCCACCTCCTACACCTGTCCCCAGCTCTGCCTCCCATACAGGACCCAAAAGAACCTGTAGCATGAGTGCAGCGCCCCAGATCCAGCGCCCACAGATTTAAAAGGACAGAAGAGTGCACAGCTAGATGCAGAAAATTCCTTAAGCACTTTTTTGTTCAAAGGTAAGAAAACAAAATTTTTTTTGTATATTTTTAAAATGTATTTATTGGTCCAGGGTTTTTCATAAAATTATGTTGAAACTACAGTTTCTGCATAATTTTATGTATCACTGCTATGTAAGAACAGTCTAATGCAGAAGATTCACAGAAATCTCCTGCAGAAGGCTAACTACTTCAGCAGACTGCAATCCCTATTATTGATAATGGGTACTGCAGTCTGACCGATTCAATTGGGGTATCAGAGGGGCATTCTAGGGGTATATGGGCATGTGGGGAGGTCTGAAGGTCCAATGGGGAGCTCTAAAGCATAAATTATGATGGGACCCAGAAATGATCAGGTAGGACCCCATTTTTTTAAAGTGGCGGGTCCCAGGGACCCACATATTCTGTCGCTCAGCGCGATCACTGACGCACCAGCAGTACTTTCTATAAGGGTATAAAAACAAAATGCCATTATAGCTCTTTGCAGTTCTGCTCTGTGACTTGTGAGGCTTGGTTTATACCCAAATGCTGTATATTGCTTTTCTGCTCTGCTTTATTTTGCTTGCCTAACAAATTGCTTCTATACTTGGATGTGAAGGATCCAATTAACTATCAAGTTTTGGCATCATACACTGTGGGTATGATGTTGTTTCTTGGTATGGAAAGGGCACAGAAGAAGAGAAAAGTGCAGAGGTCCTGTTGGACAAAGGAGTGGCTGCTGCAGAGGGATTCTTTATTTCACATGCTGCTGCTGATGGAGATTCGGGAGAACAATCCCAATGATTACCACAATTTCCTGCACATGGATGATGCCACCTTCCAGGAGTTAGTGCATCTGGTGACTCCATACATCCAGGGACGGAATACCAAGTTGAGGGCCATTTCTGCTGAGGAGTGGCTGGTTGCTACCCTGCGATTGCTGGCTACTGGCAAGTCCCTGGCTGACCTGAAGTTTGGCTCCGTCATCTCACCTCAAGCTTTGGGAATCATCATCCTGAGACCTGCAAAGCCATCATTTGTGTCCTAAAACAGCAGTACTTAAAAGGTAAGAAAAAATAAGTCTTTTATTTCTTTGGGAAAAATATTTTTATTCAAACTACTATAAAATTAGCATTGTATAAATGACGCCAACTTAGCATGAGTAAAATTACGTATAACTTTATAAATAACAAATCATGCCAACAAAGCATGAGAATAATTGCATATGCTTTGAAAAATGATTTTTTTTCACATAGTAAAAAATAAAACGTTAAACATAAACTAAACCACTATAAATTGCAAAATTGAGGCTCTGTTGGACTAGACTGGGTATGTGGAGTATTTGGCACTAGGAAAGCCCATGGAAGAATGTCCACCAAAGGTGGGTGGGATATTGAGCACTGGTTGGGATTGGGAGTGAGGCGGAGGCCTGATTAGTACCTGGCTGTCTGGCTGAAGTTGCCCGGCTAGTCCCTTTGCCATAGTATCTTACACCATGCGCTCTGCATGTGCCCTCTGCTCCTCGGCCATACGGCGCATCTTAAATGCTACGTTTGAGCCAAACACATCCCACTCATCTGGGAGCTTCTGTAACACTTGCTGTGCACTGGATAATATTTGGTGCGTCAGCTCATAGGTGTCAGCCTTCTCCTGTGCCATCACATTTCTTTTATTTTTTTTGCTGGCTATTCTTCCGATACACCTTCTCCTTCAGATTCCAGCTGCTGGCTGCTCATAGTGTTCCGGGTGACAGGACCACCAGTAGTACTGATGTTGAAGTCTATAAAATATTAAATACACGGTAAGGAGATGTTTTTACAATATTTTTTTTCTAGTTCCCTTCAAAACTGTGGAGGAATAGTATTGCAGAAGAATTTGATGTCTGTTGGAGCTTTCCAAAATGCAGGGGAGCCATAGATGGCAAAAATGTGCGGATAACCGAACCTGCCAACAGCGGATCCTTTTACTACAGTTACAAGGAATTCTTTAGCATAGTACTGATGGCTGTGGTCAGTGCTAACAACGAATTCAAATTTGTATGTTGGCAAGAATGGTAGAGCTTCTGGTGATTGCTCGTTTAAGCAGACAACTTTCTATAATAAGCTCATCTCCAAAACCGCATGGCCTAAATTTTATCTTTGTAGCTGATGAGGTGTTTGCTCTACATGAAAACATCATGAAGCCATATCTGCAAAGGGGACTCATCAAGTAGAGGAAGATTTTTAACTACAGACAGAGCACGGCGGATTGTGGAAAATGCCTTTGGGATTGTAAGTAATCGCTTCAGGATCTTCCACACAGCCATCAATCTACCTGCAGACAAGATTGACTGGGTCGTCATGGCATGCTGTGCACTGCATACTTTTCTATGAAGATCAATTCACTAGCAAAGGCCAACATATGCAGTTATGCCAGATAAGCCAGAGTATATAGAGGAATTTCAACTGTGACAACAGGAGTTGCACCAACACCCTCTACCCGTGGCAAACAAGTGTGGGAGGAATACCTCACATACTTTAATGGTGTGGGGGCAGTGCCATGGCAGAATGACTTTATTAATTAAAATAAAAAAAAATCAATTTAAAACAAATCTACTGTTGAACATTCTGCATGTTGTGTATGTTTTGTGTGTCCACTTACCAAGTACATGCTGCATCCTTCTTCAACATCTTTGTCCTCATCTTTGCCCAGCCTAGGATCCAGAGAACCCAAAGAAGCCATCTGTGGTTGGTTCCTGATACACAGTAAACTTTAAAAGGTCGTAGTACCACAGGGTCACAGGGTTGATAAATATATGTTGTCCACTCCTGCTCCCGACCGCATGGATGCCCTGACATTTTTATATTCTTTAAGGAAGACAGTCTGAAAATTTAGTATTCTCTTCCGAAACCAGTCTGCATCCGCACAACTAATATGGTTTACTAAAGGCAACCAGATCTTCAATTGTGGATGATTTCGTGGACTTGTTGGAGTATTCTTTTGATTTTATTCGCCATAAACATTCCTTTTCCCTGTACATTTTGAGGAACTGTCTCCAAAAGGACTGTCCTTCTCAATGGACATAATAACTATAATAAAGGACAAAAAAATCATATTAGAAATATTTAAAAAACATTTACCAGTAATGAATAATAATAATAATAATAATAATAGTAGTAGTAATAATAATGAATATCCACATGTAATAAAGAATGTTAATGTTTTGTGTAAATAAATGTTTATAAATTGGTTTATTAATAAAGAATGTTAATGTTGAAGTGTGTATTTAAATAAATCATTAATAAACTGTAAAGTACCTCATAAATTGTAAACCTTTATTTTTTATTCTAAAAAACGTGTAGAAATAAAGTATTATAGGCATACAATCAGTACAACATTCATTCTCATTTTTTGTGTAAAATTACACAGAAAACCATATAAAAAAAAGGACGCAGACACATTAAAATGAATGAGAATGATTGGTTTACTCATTAAGCACATGAACATTAAACTAGGAAAGTACACAGATATTTAAATACATTATACATATAGCGTTCCCGCTAGGCTGTTTTAACGGGGCGCGGCGCCCTGCTCTCCTTCTGGAGGGCAAAAAGCACCCTGCCCTCACAGCCTGCGGGTGCCGAAATGTGTGGTGACCTGGTCACCGCCGGAGAATAGACGCCGGGCACATGAGCCCGGCATCCATTCTCACTGTGTGCAGCGCTTGGGGGCTGCCGGCATGTCCATAAGTGCCGGGCACGCCCCCAAGTGTGACGAAAAGGGGACGCGTCTTATAAACATGCCCCCTTTTCATGGTCACGCCCCTTTTTTGGGCGCACGCACAAACTTGCCCTCTCTAGGTCCGGCGCCCTGGCTGCCGCCGGAGCTAGAGTGAACACTATATATATATATATATATATATATATATATATATATATATATATTATATATACACACACACACACATGCATGGGGGATGGCATCACTTGCATTGCATAATTTACAAAGAATAAGCTGGTCCCACGACTTGACCTTGTTGGTTTTGGAAATGTTATACTTGAATATATTAACAAAACCCTAAACTAAGGTAGTGTGACCGGTTTATACTTTTAACACAAGTGACGTCACCCCCATGCTTGTATGTATATTTTTGTAAAGCACCCCGGAAGATTTTTAAAAACATAATATTCAGTGGCACATTGCATCACTTGTGTGTATATATATATATATATATATATATATAGATAGATAGATAGATAGAGAGAGGGAAAGAGAGAGAGAGGGAGAATGAATATATTATATAATAATATACATAAATATATGTTTGGTGGAACACATATACATACAGGCCTATATATAAAACGTTGATGGGAACCTACCACAGATCGGTAGCGAAGTTGTCTCCTGAACATCGAAGAGCTGACAAGATGGAGTAGATGGGAGTGGCTGAGGTGATGTCTTGTCTTCGGAATCCAGATCTTTACGACAGGTTTACACCTGGCTGGGCGTACACACTACACGATTTGCACAAAATCGCTAAAGATATCTTCTCATCTGCCATGCATGTACAGCACATTCAGAAGATACGAGGAACGACTCACGGGAGGGCGTAATAGTGCGTACACATTAGACGTGTGAACGATTTGACGTTTCACTTCATCTCAAAATGACAAATCGTCCATTTCATTGTCTAGTGTGTACCCAGTAAAAAAAGAGACAAAAAAGATGCACGATGCGAGCAGAGTCTCACGGGACTCGGCGAGCCGAGAGGGGCTTTTTTTGCGTGACTGCAGCAAAGATGTATAAGGACAAACAACAACAAAGAAACTGTCTTTTGCTGGAAAAAAGACTGAGGCCACAACTACTGGACGTTCCCCAAAATGCACCCTCTCCATCGGGATCAGATCACTCATTAAGCCAACTATGGCATCACACTATGGCATTGGTGTCCAACAGGTCTTCTTTATCCTACCGAGACAGACATACCAGGAGGGTAGGCAAGTATGACATAGGTCTTATTCTAGATCTGCTCTCCATTTCTTGAATCTAATTTAACATATCTTGCCCTGCATAAATATAAATAAATAAAATATAATGGCGCAATCATTGGCACATGCTGCACCCACATACATTTATAATACTACAAAATCTCCCCATCTCTTCCCATCAGAATATACAAATCACACTGTCTACAGACAGACATCACCATTCTGATGCACAGATCCGTATGTCACCATAAAAAGCTGACAAAAACATATACATTTTGTCATAAAATGGCATATACACTGCAGGAATGAATTATTTTGCATATTTATAAATTAACTTTGTAGACTTTTTTAATGTAACGTTTTGGATTATAATGATCGACCACAATTTTCACTAATCTGGTAAAATGCAGTTTCAAAATGGTTTAAAAATCAGTAGTAGCTTATGCAATGTGGTGGCATAAATGAGTAAATTATCATGATAACCCTTAATAATAATAATAATAATAATAATAATAATAATAATAATAATGTTTAATTACAAAATAAGGTTGCACTAGGAGTTAAACATTAGTAATTGAATATTGTTGGTTTGATGAGAGCGATGGGTCTAGAAACATAATTTTGCACTCTTGCAACTCAAGTGCTTAAACAGCTCACAGGTATCTCTCCCAAAATGGCCTTCAAACTGTATGGGCGTAATGCACTATAATCAATATTGGGATCAAACCCCAAAAATGCAGTTTTCAGGGGTTTGACCGCATTTCTGCTATGCACCAAGCCTTGAAAAGCACAGTTTTTCGCAGCTTGGACCCGATGGGTAACACCATGGGGGTATAATGTGCCTGTATGCATCAAGCTCCGGAAAGTGAAAATATTGATTGTTTGCAACCATCAATGGTCGATAGCTATTCCTACCCTCCTGTATCACATGGACAGAACAGTACAGGACAGAACAGTACAGAAATTTCTACATTTGTGACATGTTTTAAAAACAGAACAAGAAACAAGCTGCTTGCAGGAAACACTATTCTTATGCTGAGTACACAGTAGACGATATATATCATCCAATATAACGGTTTGACGCAGATCGGAACTATATATATCTGGCATATTGTAAAAAGTTTACCATCGATTGAGCACTCTCGCGAGGCCGTTGGAGACGTCATCAAATCTGCTCAGGGCTATTTTTCTGGAAAAATAGGTTCAGGAATTGTGGGTGGAGCTACTGGGGGTGGAGCTATAGAAAAACAATTATATATTTATACTTTATATATACATATATATAGTATATAGAAAAGAAGGCACACAAAATGGACTTAAAACTTATCTTATGGAAAATACATTTTGGCCCAGGACATTACGTCATAGCTAATGAGAAGTTCAAGAACGGAGTTCCTGTTTGTTCCTGCTGAAAAATAGCACTGTATCTGCTGTTCTGCAAAGCAGCTGTCACCATCTAGCGGCGGACGGCATGCTCCTGGATGCGGCCACTCAACAATATATCATGCGGTTGCGTGCTATATTGGTCTGTGTGTACGGGCGACCAATGTATCGTTACATCAGTCGTCCCGCCGGCCACGATCCAGGATCGTCTAATGTGTACCCAGCATTAGTCCAATGTTAAGGGAAAAAAATTATTATACAATGCCCCCCAACATAAAATCATTTTGACGCCCCTGGTTATACATAGAAGTTGTCAGCCATCAGATGGGCATCGGAAAGCAGCATTTGATGGCTGGAAACCATTGAATAAGCAGGAACATCGATGGTTGCTAATTACTTGCTTCCGAAGTCCATCCCTAGAATGGAATACCTGGGAGCATCAGTAGGCTGGGCTGAATTTTTTTTTTTTTTTTTACATCAAGGAAGGGTGGAAGGAGAAGACCACCACAGGAAACAGCCTGTGGAGCCGAGCATTACTTAATTTTTTTATGTCTGCTCAGTTAGAATGCAAACTATTAGAATTGCTTTAACACAGGATGGCCTGAAGTCATCCCCTACTGGTGCCCTGAGTCAGCGGTGGCACTGACAGAAACAAGAGTGGTGGAATGCTTGGTAATATAAGGCTTTGCAAAACAGCTTTTGCACTTTGGGCTTTTGCCACATTGACTGCTTTTTAAACCACTGCTGCTTTTGAGTCCCAGTCCGTCCCTGGTTACCTTCTTTCTATGTATTTTGAGTTTAACGTATATATATTTCTATGTGCGTTCACATCATTTACGTTTGCAAAAGGAGAGGCTCTTTTCTGTCCCAAAATAGTGCAATGCCAGTCATTAAGTCTCCTCATGGGCATTTGAAGCACACTAGTGAAATTCATATACACCACGCTTCACCTTGTAAATTCCCCGAAAACAAATCTGATTTGTTTACATAAGGTTATCACCTTAAATTATAGCAACCAATATTATTGCTACTACATATTTATGCATTATTTCATACCTCCCAACATTATGATTTCAAATGGACAGTCCCAATTTGCATAAGGAGTGCAGCAGTCACATCCCATGTCTGATTCCAAATTTAGCAATGTTAGGAAGTAAGATTACTTTAACAGACCCAGTAAATAATAATTTTGCTAAGCTACATTGCATCACCTATACTACCCACAACTGTAGATATTACAGCAGAAGTACACTGTTTGGTAGTTTTTCTCTTTCATGATCAAACCAAAACTTGTCAATAAGGAGAGAGGTTTCAGTACTACTTTGAAACTTGCAATTTGCAGCCCTTGGGGAATAAAAAATACTTCCTGAAAGAGCAATACACAATTTTAAGAGCAAGATACAATTTTAACTAGTGAAGGCAACCCGGTCTTTGCATAGATCCATTTGCTCATTGTGCACATGGGTTGGGTATGGTTTGCCGGCGGTCGGGATACCACCGGTCAGAATACCGACAGTGGTATCCAGACAGCATAATCCCGACACCCATAGGTAAGTAAGCTAGCACTAACCCTAACCCCTACCATAACCCTCCCCGGTGCCTAAACCTAACCTCCCCCCCTAGTGCCTAAGCCTAACCTCCCCCTACCCGCACCCTAAACCTAAGACTCCCTAGCTGGTGCCTAAACCTAACCTCCCCCCCTAGTGCCTAAACCTATCCTCCCCCCCTAGTGCCTAAACCTAACCTCCCCCCCTAGTGCCTAAGCCTAACCTCCCCCTACCCGCACCCTAAACCTAACATTCCCTAGCTGGTGCCTAAACCTAACCTCCCCCCCTAGTGCCTAAGCCTAACCTCCCCCTACCCGCACCCTAAACCTAACATTCCCTAGCTGGTGCCTAAACCTAACCTCCCCCCCTAGTGTCTAAGCCTAACCTCCCCCTACCCGCACCCTAAACCTAACACTCCCTAGCTGGTGCCTAAACCTAACCTCCCCCCCTAGTGCCTAAACCTAACCTCCCCCTTAGTGCCTAAGCCTAACCTCCCCCCCTAGTGCCTAAACCTAACCTCCCCCCCTAGTGCCTAAGCCTAACCTCCCCCTACCCGCACCCTAAACCTAACATTCCCTAGCTGGTGCCTAAACCTAACCTCCCCCCCTAGTGCCTAAGCCTAACCTCCCCCTACCCGCACCCTAAACCTAACATTCCCTAGCTGGTGCGTAAACCTAACCTCCCCCCTAGTGCCTAAGCCTAACCTCCCCCTCCCCGCAACCTAAACCTAACATTCCCTAGCTGGTGCCTAAACCTAACCTCTCCCCCCTAGTGCCTAAACCTAACCTCCCCCCTAGTACCTAAACCTAACCTCCCCCTAGTGCCTAAGCCTAACCTCCCCCTACCCGCACCCTAAACCTAACACTCCCTAGCTGGTGCCTAAACCTAACCTCCCCCCCTAGTGCCTAAGCCTAACCTCCCCCTACCCGCACCCTAAACCTAACATTCCCTAGCTGGTGCCTAAACCTAACCTCCCCCCTAGTGCCTAAGCCTAACCTCCCCCTAACCGCACCCTAAACCTAACATTCCCTAGCTGGTGCCTAAACCTAACCTCTCCCCCCTAGTGCCTAAACCTAACCTCCCCCCCTAGTACCTAAACCTAACCTCCCCCTAGTGCCTAAGCCTAACCTCCCCCTAACCGCACCCTAAACCTAACACTCCCTAGCTGGTGCCTAAACCTAACCTCCCCCACTAGTGCCTAAACCTAACCTCCCCCTCCCCGCACCCTAAACCTAACCCTCCCTCCCCAGTGCCTAACCCTAACCCTCTCCTTAGTGCCTAACCCTAAACCCGCACCATAACCATAACTCTCCCCTAACTGCCGATACTTACCTTCGAGATGCCAGCAGTCGGGATACTGGTGCCGGGATACAGATGCTGTCGGGATTTCGGCACTGGTATTTAGACCGTCGGTATCCTGCCCTTTTCTTAGATACCATTGCTCTTTGCACATTCCAAATTGCACTGTGCACAAATCCAATCACAAGATTTGGAGGGATTTAATGCAAATGTAAAACTGGTAAAATAGTGTTACCTATCCCAGTAGCACACAACATCTATAAATCTACTTGTGACCTGGATATTTTTGCTGACATGTATAAACACATTTTGAAAAGATCAGATATCTCACTCCCAAGTCACGTCTATCAATTCATTACAATAGGACCAGAAGAACTGAACTGTACAGGAAGCTGGCCAGCAAGCACCACAGTCCTTTAAAGTGACTTTTAATTAATAAAAGTATCAAGCAGTTCCAGCAATTACAACTTCTTTGTATTTTGTTCCCAGACACGTCTCCTCACCTCTTATTGTCAATATTTTGTCTGCCCACTATGTTAGTTTTGTGCGGGTCACATGAATGTACCAGGGAACTCTCACACCAACAGATCATTTAAATAATGGTTAAGAATCTATGACACAGGAAATGAGGGGCACAGTTCAATAGAAAGTGCACCATGTTATTGCTAAGATACATATGCATACTTGCAAACTTTTAAAATCATTAGGCCCTGCCTCCATCACAACAAACTGCTTCAAAACGCAAGACCGAGAGGAGGGGGCAGTGCTAAATTACGCGTTTTCGCATCGTTTAGCCCCGCCCCCTCCATATGGAGAAGCGGGGGGGCTGCCCGAAAATTCTGGAGCCACCTGCAACTTCTGGGATAGTAGGTTAGTATGCACATGTTTCAATAGGCTTTGGGAAGGACTTCAGCGGAGTGAGGACATAGGGAGGGATGTACTAAGCATTGTATCCGTGATGCCGTACATTCCGCTAATTATCGGGTACATACCGGCAATAATGTCACCGGTATGTACCTAGAAAGGACATCTCTCCCGGTAAGAGCTGTCCTTTGCTAAAGAGGGACTTCCGGGTTTATGACGCAGAAGTCCTTCTGGCATCCTTCTGTGCATGTGCACAATGACGTGCGTGCCGCTAGGAGGGATGCGAAGGGATCAAATTCTTTGTTAAATTGCTCAGGTGTGTGCCCAGCTACATATGGTTTGAGCTAGCAACCAGGAAAACAATAGTAGTTGGTTGAACTAGCAAACTGTGACAAGCAGGTAGGTGGTTATTTTGGCAGCAATGTCTATTTAATTTCATTCATACTTGAAAGTGTGACAGATAAGAAAATCAAAGGAAGAACTGGAAATATATATATTTTTTGCATGTGGGTCTCTGGACTATACAGTAGGTCAATGTTTCCCAACTCCAGTCCTCACGGACCTCTAACAGTGCATGTTTTTTAGATCTCCCAGTTGGTGCACAGGTGTATTCATTTCTGTCTGACACATTTTAAAAGATCTACAGGAGGAGCTAATTATTTCAATTGTGATATTGAGGATATCTGTAAAACCTGCACTGTTAGGGGTTCCTGAGGACTGGAGTTGGAAAACACTGCAGTAGGTTCAACTGACTTTGCTCCTTTGTTCAAAGGCACATAAAACTAGGCACAATGAGGATGTTAACCTAAGTATTTACAGAGCACTCTGAAATACACTATCCTATTTTAAATTACACCAATAGCCATATTATAAAGTAAAGTGCTATGATGTTTGTGAAGTGTGACACAAACATTTCCAGCATAACATACTCACTCATGTTGCATATAAACCATTGTATTCAAAGCCTCCCTGGCTAGGAAGGGTTAAGGTAAGCATGGGTATCGCTTCATGCAGTCCTCATCCCACCTCCCACACACTGTACACTTCACAAAGACTAATCAATACTCATCGATTGGCTCCGGTCTGGGCTGACAATCAGAGACTGATTAAAATTCAGAGCTGATGGGAGATCCTTTCCTCATTTCACCCCAATCCCTTACATCAAGCTGGAATCTTGTAAAATCATATAAGCATATATTAATATTCACTAACTCAATAAATATTTAATAAGCAAATAATAATACCCGACAGTCTATGTAGTTATCCATATTTTACAGTTTTTCTAAGAAACATTTGTTGCTGGCTAAATGTATCAAAGAGTGTCATGTGAGATGTAATCTGGTTGGGCATACGCCTGTGATTTTATGTGTGTGTTAGACATTGCTGGTGTCAATATGAAAAGCAGTGACGATATTGTAACGATATCGTAAGAGTTATAATCGAAAATTTTGCAGCCCCATATGAACAGTCTTATCTGGTTTTAAATGTATAAAACAAATTCCTAATCACAATACAATGCAGAGCTTCATTAAGGCAATACCTATGAATTGCACAGTATATATTCTGGTGACATATATACAACATATATACAATTTAATTCTATTATAACGGCAATAGCCCCATTATAGTGACTAGTATACAAAGCAACCATTCTGGATCCCACTAAATACTGCAAAGTTCCTGTCAGGGTTCACCCTAGGATTGGCTATCTCTCACCTCTGTGCCAGATTCCCCTGACTTTCTTGTGGTCAGACGTCTGGTGCAGTGAGGGGTGAGATGCGGAGTATTCTGCCTTAGGTGCTTTTGCGGACTTCCATGGTTGGCTGTGTGTTTTGGGGATCGGAATTCCCATCATGGGCGCCACCATGACAGTTCCTCTCATGTGACAGTCCTCCTAACCAATGGTAGCATGATCTCAGTCAGCTGACGAACATATTTAACCGTTTCCAGTCCATGCCTGTGTTCTAGAATTCACATCCATCTCCAGAGTTCTAGCATTCTGTTCACCTCCAGTATTCTAGCATTGTATATAGTTTCTGGTCTTCTGCCAATCCCAGGTACCTGTCCAGAGGGCCGCGACCTGCTCACTTGGTGTGGCGAAAACCAAATCCCAATTGGAGGGGTCACTGGACAAAACCACCAAGTGAGCTACTCCGCGCCTCTGGGCAAGTCTAGCCAAACCTGGGTTCGGCCGCAACTAGCAGACCTAGTCCAGTCGCTCCCCTAGTCATCCAAACCCCCCGCCTCACCGTCCTCCACAGAGGCACATTTGCGCTGGATCGTGACAGTATGAACAGACAATATGCAAGCCGCCGGGTTCCAGGGTGACGCAGGTTTTCAGGATTTACTCTTTCATTGACTGCACAGGAGACAGCTCTGCAATCCGTCAGACAGCAGCTGCAAGAACTCTCTAGTCAAATGATGGTTATTCATTCGGTTCTAGCTGCTTTGTCCCCAGACACACCACAAGTTCCGCCAGTGAATTCTGCACAGCTTCGTTCTGAAGTTCCAATTACCCCTACTGATGAAAAATTTTCTGTGTATGCTAGTGAAGCTCTCAAGTGTCCTCTGGTTCCCCAAGTATCTGATATTCATGACCCTGAACCTTTCAAGAGTTTCTACTGGCTTCTAGAACAATTACAAAATCTCCGTCCCAAAATTTTTCAAGTTATTCCCAAGCTTCCTAGTGTTACTCCTGACTTGACTAACAGCCCTTCCAAGCAAACAGTAAAGCATCAAAGTTTCCTGCCCCCTAAACTTACTGAGGTTGAATGTCAGCGACGCCGGGAACTGTATCTGTGTTTATATTGCGGTTATGACGATCACTTTCTTAAGGACTGTACTCTGCGCCCACTGAGAAGTGGTGGCAAGTGTGTGACTCCCAACGTCTGCGCATTCAGTTCTCCCCATCATCCATCAGTGATTTCCGTTTCTTCAGTTACAGATAAGGAGGTGATGTCCACTAAGCAAAAGAAAGTTCAAGTTTTCGTTTGGGGTCCTGTTACAAGATGCTTCAACCCTCGTCTAAGAAATATTGTGAGGATATTTCAACCTTCTAAAGTCAGGGACACTACTCATTCCATTTCTACTGGTCACAGCCCTGATTCTGCCCATTCCAGTCCCGGCCCGGACTCTGCCCGTTCCGGTCCCGGCCCGGACTCTGCCCGTTCCGGTCCCGGCCCGGACTCTGCCCGTTCCGGTCCCGGCCCGGACTCTGCCCGTTCCGGTCCCGGCCCGGACTCTGCCCGTTCCGGTCCCGGCCCGGACTCTGCCCGTTTCGGTCCCGGATTCTGCCCGTTCCGGTCCCGGCCCGGACTCTGCCCTTTCCGGTCCCGGCCCGGACTCTGCCCGTTCCGGTCCCGGCCCGGACTCTGCCCGTTCCGGTCCCGGCCCGGACTCTGCCCGTTCCGGTCCCGGCCCGGACTCTGCCCGTTCCGGTCCCGGCCCGGACTCTGCCCGTTCCGGTCCCGGCCCGGACTCTGCCCGTTCCGGTCCCGGCCCGGACTCTGCCCGTTTCGGTCCCGGATTCTGCCTGTTCCGGTCCCGGTCCGGATTCTGCCCTTTCCGGTCCCGGCCCGGATTATGTCCGTTCCGGTCCCGGCCCGGACTCTGCCCGTTCCGGTCCCAGCCTGGAATCTGCCCGTTCCGGTCCCAGCCCGGATTCTGTTTTTCCCAATACGGTACTCCAGTCAGTAGCCCCAGGAGGGGTCCCAACTTCCTTACCCCAAGTGAGTGTTTCAAGTCTTGCACCCCAGCAGGGGGTCCCAAGTCTCGCACCCCAGCAGGGGGTCCCAAGTCTCGCACCCCAGCAGGGGGTCCCAAGTCTCGCACCCCAGGAGGAGGTCCCAAGTCTCGCACCCCAGGAGGGGTCCCAAGTCTCGCACCCCAGCAGTGGGTCCCAAGTCTCGCACCCCAGGAGGGGGTCCCAAGTCTCGCACCCCAGGAGGGGGTCCCAAGTCTCGCACCCCAGGAGGGGGTACCAAGTCTCGCACCCCAGGAGGGGGTACCAAGTCTCGCACCCCAGGAGAGGGTTCGAAGTCTCGCACCCCAGGAGGGGGTTCCAAGTCTCATGCCCCAAGAGGGGGTTTCAAGTCCCGTTCCCCAGGAGCAGATTTCAAGTTCCACACTCTTGGTGGAAGTTTCCACTGTCCTGTCTAATAAAGAACATCAATCAACTTTGGCTGAATCATCCAATCATCGCGTTAAAGAATCTCTAAGTGGTTCCTTCTCAGTTCCTGAATAGAATGCTGTAACTCAGGATTCTATAGTGTCCATGACCTTCGATGATGATGTGTCCCAGTACACCATATTGCTTAAGCATCATGATGTCCTAATGAGAACCGATCCAACTTGTGGATCAAAATCAGGAGAGCTGAGAGGTATGCAGTACAGATGGGTGACATCACATGGTGGCCATAGTTTACCACTTTAACAAATAACCCTTATTGTTTCTATTATTATTGCATTATCTAATATCGGGACTGCTCTTGTTTCATTAGAATGCACACAAAGTCAGTGTATTATATACTCAGCAAGCTTCACGTTTATTTTGTAATAAACAGATAATCTTCCCAAGTTTACTTGACCTATTATCAAAATGAACTAGCCAGGACACCTTTACAGCTCTGGGTCCCACCAACATCGTCATGTTTCTGTTTATGCACTTTAGAGGTAAAGCCTTGGAGTGGGCCAACCCACTCATTGAGTCCAAGGATCCAATTCTACAAGACATAATAGCCTTCAGTACAGCTCTGCTTAAAGAATTTGCTCCTATGTGTCAGTCTTCAGATACCTTTTCTGATAAAAATTCTAGAGTTATTTCAGCACCTTCAGATATTAAACTTGCATACACCGCTGTACTTCCTTCTCAAAATCATATGGTATAGGATCAATCAGTCCGAAAGAAGAAGATTCAAAGAACTATTAGAGACCAACAACATGATACCATGAGAGTTGGTTGTGTTTCCCTCTGTCCATCTCCGGAGTCCTCTAGGTTCTCAAGTCATATCAACGTTTCTGATTTTCCTTTGGACATGGATTCTGATTCTGAATTCGATCATGTGCATGACAATACTCCTTTCCTTGACAACCATTTGGTATCAGACCATATCCTTCCTAGTTGTGTTTTTCCCCAAGAATTACCAGTAAAATCTATTTCACTGCAAAAGAAAGGTTCTTCTTTCCATACTAGATACCAACTTAAGATTGGGATGTCCACAGTTCCTCGCACTAAGTCTTTGTGTGCATCATTTCTTGAAGATATTCCTTTTACAGGCATTACCGAAGACTTCATGGCTGATACAAGTTCCATCTGTAGTGAAGAAGAATGGTCTATGGACCCTGAGGATAAAGATAACTTTTTGGGATACGAGAGCTGGGAAGACATCTGAAAGACCCTTAAGATTTAAGAAGTTTTCTCTGCTTTTTCAAGATTTTGGAAGTTTTTTCGAGTTTGTTCTGGTGTTTCAAGTTTCAAGCTTTCTTGTATTTCTGGAAGGAAATTTTTGTGCACGTTTTTGGTGTTCGGAGTCCATCCTAAAAGGGGGGGGTTTTGTCAGGGTTCAGCCTAGGATCGGCTACCTCTCACCTCTGTGCCGGATTCCCCTGACTTTCTTGTGGTCAGACGTCTGGTGCAGTGAGGGGTAGGATGCTGAGTATTCTGCCTTAGGTGCTTTTGCGGACTTCCATGGTTGGCTGTGTGTTTTGGGGATCGGAATTCTCATCATGGGAGCCTCCATGACAGTTCCTCTCATGTGACAGTCCTCCTAACCAATGGTAGCATGATCTCAGTCAGCTGATGCTGTGCTCCAATAATCTGCTACCCCTGGGTATAAATCCGCCCCCAGAACTTCAAGTAACTGCTGTTCAACTTCTTTGTTCCAGTGCCTGTGATACTATGTTGCTCTTTGCTATTCCTGCAGAGAATTGCTTCAGCCTGCTCACAGTTCTCCAGTTTCCTGTATTAGCTTCTATGCTAATCCTTAGTCTGAGACTTTAGCTCTCTCACAGTACTTCAGTGTTTCATGTCTCTTTCCTGTGTGTCTTTGTATATGTGCTGCTAATTCTATTGCAGCTTTCCTGTGGCTATTACCCTGTGTCACTGAGGTGTCAGATTACCTGCTATTACTATTAGCTCCCAGCTGCACCTTTTAGCATTCCCAGCCTGTCTACATCTCTGTGTTTGTCTGTGCAATAAGTACCTGCATTTCTAGTATTCCCAGTGTATGCTTGTATCCACTCTGCTCTATGGGCCTGATTCAGAGCCGCTCGTAAGCGGCCTTTCGCTCGTTCGGAGCGATGTTTTTCACATCTGCGCATGCGTACGGATTTTAATACGCATGCGCGAACCAGTCAGTGCGGCCAGAAATCATTTGTTCGCTATATAGCGAGTGCCTGCTATTTTGAGTGACAGGATGAGGCGTTAGTGGGTGGTAACAGGGGAAGGTGCTTGAATATGGGGAGTGGAGATCCGAACGCAGGCGTGCTTAAAGGTCAAAACGGGCGTTTTTAGGGTGTGCATAATTAAAACAGCAGCGTCATCGACCACGTCACTTGGTTATTTTATAGCCAGAACTGCTCGCAAGATTGTGGTAGAAAAAACCAGCCACAAGAATAGCGAGCAGTTCATACGCTGTTCGATGTACTCGATTAATCTATTAAATAGCGGACATGACGTATGATGGGAGCGGCCAGGGGGCGTTTTTTACAAAATAGCGGCCGCAGGTTTTGTTCGCTCGTTCAGACATGGAGGCGTCAACAGACCACAAAGAGCGAACGGTTCATTGAATAGCCACCCCCTTTTCCTGAACGAACGTCCGCAAATTGCGAACGGCTCTGAATCAGGCCCTATGTCTTGTCTGTGCAATCAGTACCTGCATTTCTAGTACTCCCAGTAATTGCTTTTGTCCACTCTGCTGTGTGTCTAGTCTGTGCAAATCAGCACCAACATATTTAACCGTTTCCAGTCCATGCCTGTGTTCTAGCATTCACATTCATCTCCAGAGTTCTAGCATTCTGTTCACCTCCAGTGTTCTAGCATTGTATATAGTTTCTGGTCTTCTGCCAATCCCAGGTACCTGTCCAGAGAGCCACGACGTGCTCACTTGGTGCGGCGAAAACCAAATCCCAATTGGAGGGGTCACTGGAGAAAACCACCAAGTGAGTTAGACTCCACGCCTCTGGGCAGGTCTAGCCAAACCTGGGTTCGGCCGCAACTAGGAGACCTAGTCCAGTCGCTCCCATAGTCACCCAAACCCCCCGGCTCACCGTCCTCCACAGAGGAACATTTGCACTGGATCGTGACAGTTCCATTCTGATAACAACTATACAGAGTATTACAGATGTCAATTCTACTGAGCTTTATATAGTGTACAGTAGAGTCCTGTTAACCACTATGCTGTGCCAACACTTTATAAGGGTAGATTTGGGACAAAGTAAGTCCTGCACTGATCTGCCCAAACATCCCCACTTTCTACCAAATCCACTTTCCACTGAATCAGGCTTAACACACTACAATCTGTCCCACTTCTCTCGAGGTCACCAGATTGGGACTGTCTCCCCAAAATCAGGAGAGCTGAGAGGTATGCAGTACAGATGGGTGACATCACATGGTGGCCATAGTTTACCACTTTAACAAATAACCCTTATTGTTTCTATTATTATTGCATTATCTAATATAGGGACTGCTCTTGTTTCATTAGAACGCACACAAAGTCAGTGTATTATATATTCAGCAAGCTTCACATTTATTTTGTAATAAACAGATAATCTTCCCAAGTTTACTTGACCTATTATCAAAATAAACTAGCCAGGACACCTTTACAGCTCTGGGTCCCTAATACACTTATACTAATGCATCAATGTTTTTTAAGCGTCAACAAAATGCAGGTAAAACATTTAATCTTTGTCCCCCCATCAGAGTTTTGGCTTTGACATGGGAGCTACATTAAACATAAGGATTATGATGATCTAGCCTAAAACAAACAAAATATGTCTATGCACACAGTGCTAGTTCTTAAGCATTTCAAAAGTTTATTTGTGACTATAAAAGGGTTAAACCTTCTCTACTGGGGATGCGCCTGCTATGGATCCATTGAAAGGAGGGGCAGAAAAGGAAGAGAGTGGACTTAAGGTCAGCAAGGAAGCAAAACCAACAGGAATATAAATATTATGATACTGAATTCCAGGGAGGCACCAGCAAAATAAAAAATGAGGAGAGCAAAAACAAAAAAACTTGAGAGAAGACTATAACATAAAAAGAGACTATACAATAAGTTTAAAAGCAAAACCAGGGAAACGCACAGTCTATTACATTTGGGCCAATGTGTTTGTCTATACTTAAAATGTTCACTTTTATACCACGTCATCAGGGAAATATTTCATAATAGTTTGTTATTTGATGCATAGTCATTTTTAAATATTTCTAAAAACTCCAAATGTTTAGAAAAGATGTTGAGGGCAAAAATGCATAAAATTGTGAATTTATTTTTATTAGATTACACTTACTCCTAAACCTATAGTTGTCAAGGCAGATGCTAGGTTCAATTCTTATCTTTCTCTCCTGAAATCATTATAGACCAAGCCAAGTGATTCAAATACCATGCAAATTGAATATTTTAATACTGTATTTAATAAATAAAAAATTTAATTCCTGCATGGGAATAGAAGAAAGGGACCAAAAGCTCATATAGCCCTAATTTCATCAAATTTACTTAGGCCATCTCAAAGGAGTCCAGTTAGGACCAAAAAAAATATATGTGGAATATGGACAACATCCTGGGTTTACAGCTCTAATCAGGTGTAAGCATTAACTCACTAAGACTATTATTATTATTAACCCGTTTATGTAAAACCACACATTATGCAGCTCTTTCCAGAGAATATTTTACCATTTAATATTTAATCATCAGTTACTGCCCCAGAGAAGCTTAGAGTCTAAAGCCGGGTACACACTGAAGCGATGTCAGGCCGATTTGCCATTTCATAATGACAAATCGCCTAAATCGCCCAGTGTGTACCCGCGGTAACTCGCACTTTTGGGTTGCAAAAGCCGCCACTTTATAAATATACCACTAAGAAACATATTGGACATAAGTTACTTTCAAAACTAAGCACACCTTCATGTCTTCACTGTATCCCATATCCCACCTGTACCATCACAAGAGGTCACAAGTATTAGTATTAGGCAAATCTGCAATCTGCATACGCAAATATGTGTGCAGCTGTTTTTCTTGACATACACAAAGGCAATTTGCATATTGTACACACCCCAAAGTGGCAAATTCAACTCCACATCAGCCCGATACTGTATGTTCTTAACTTAAAACTGTGGGGAAAAAATCTCTATAATATTTAAAAATATTTTCTTTTTAAAGAAGCAGTCTTGCAAAACCTCTCTTGTCCCCTTACATTTTAAGCATGCATGTGAGATTCCCATTTCTTAGCTGTCTTCCTAAAAATCATTATCTACTTTGGAAACAAACTTAGCTCATAGGTGCGCCCCAAGGCGTCTATGCCCATTACATCATGTGTCTATGGTTGCTATGGTAGTCACATGACACTGAAAATTGTGCAGAACTATATGTCTGTAATAACTGCCTGAAGAAACCAATCGTGGAAAATGTTTTTTAACAAGATTCTTCTTATAGACGGCCTCAGTAATTTATGTTAAATAAACTGAATAGGCATAGTGGTATGCGGAGACATTGCTTGTTTCTCTTAATAACAAGCTGATATTATTGTATATATTTTACTAGATGTTTTGGGTTTAAAGAAAGAAACAGTAGAAGAAGAAACACAGCAAAAAAATACAGCCTTGTAACCTTATCTCAGACACCACTGCTGTGTGGGTGTGGCCAGTACCATGTGGGCATGTACACCCTGTACACGACAAGCCTAAATGTCTCCCTTAAGGAGTAAAAGTAGAAAATTGCATCATTTTGTACAGTAATTAGAAATAAAATTGTAATATTTATGATTTATGGCACCGTGTGGCCAGTTGCGAGGCTGGTCATCATCATACTGTCATGATGGGCTTTTTTTATATGGAGGTCTGGAGCTGTAGTCTCATCCACCCCATTGCTAATCTGGCCTTGGCGAGATGTGAGAATTCTGCTTCCTATTCTATCATGGACCCTACCCATTTCAGCTTTGGAACGAACACTGGAAGAAGTCGTTATGAATAATGGTTTTTATGATTATTATTATCATTATTATTAGAAGAGATAAATTAAAATTGTAATCTGTATCTGAGGTGTAGGGTTCGATTTCACTAGCAATCTCTGCAAGGGAATGTTCAAATGTAAGATTTTAACCAGTGAGCATACTCTGACATTCCTAATCGAGGAATGTCAGCACATTTTCCCGGTATCCATTTTAAGAAGGGGTGGAGGGATGCATGACACATTGCATTCCGGATGTGATGCATCCTGCACCTCTTGGCATGCATACCGGCGTTAATTACGCTGGTATGCATAAACAAAAGCGCAAAGGACAGCTGTCTCGGTAAGAGCTGTCCTTTGCAAGTGAGGGACTTCCAGGTCTATGACCCAGAAGTCCCTCTGGTGTCATTCTGCGCATGTGCACAATGACACTCACGCCACGGGGGGTGCTGGGAGGGATCCGATTGGATCTCTCTCACAGCACAGCTTCGAAAAGAGAAGCCCTTAGGCATCTATAGGGTAACGCCATTTGAAGATGGCATTACCCACTGCATCCAAGCGGGCTTGGTGCAAATGAGAAATGCTGTCTAACCCCTGAAAACTGCATTTGGGGGGGTTTGATGGCATTTCTTGCTTTAGTGCATCCCACCCCAGGTATGCAATTTTGTCCATTTCCATGTTCGTGGGACACTGAGAATAAAACTTAGAATTGCAAACTCTGCTCTGAATATATAAATTAGCCACTAGTAGTGGAAAAGGGACATCAATAATTACTGTAGCATGATACAGTGCTTTTCCTTCCCTTACTTATACCATCATCTACTCCATACTACCTACAAAGGTACCTAACACCCTGCTGCTTATTTTGGGTATTATGACTGCTGAGGCAGCAATGTTTATACCATGTCCTGCAATGTTCTGTGCTGTAAGTCACTTTTTCTTGTTTTGTGCATTACATCTTTGTACTTTGTAAGGAGCTGCAGACCCCTTGTGGCGCAATATAAATAAAGGATAATAATACAAGTCTTAGAAAATACTTAATGTAGTATACCAATGCATAAAAGAGACATGTTCTTGATCATAACATCAGATAATTCATAGTACATGTTAGCGATTTCATTCAGAACATAATTAGAGGACTCAGGGCCAGGGGAAGGTTTCTGGGCGCCCTAAGCAAGATTTCACTAACTGCCCCTGCTCCCTCCAATTCATAATATGCCACGCATCAGTCTCCCCAGTTTATAATATGCCACACAGCAGTGTCCCAAATTCATATACTATATAGAATATGGAACACAGCAGAGAACCAAAATCATAATGTTCCTCATAACATTGCCACAAATTAATTATATGCCACTCAGCCATGAATTATGCAATTCATTTTTTGTTGTGGACTCAGCAGCGCCCTCCAGTGGCTGCCACCCCTAGGCGGCTGCCTAAAGTTGCCTAATGGTAGCACCGGCCCTTAGAGGACTCCTTTACCCTTTCCTCTTTCAGGAATGGCTCCCAAAACATAGAAGGGTGAAAAATAGGGCATTGCCTATGCAGGGAAGGTCAAAATCTTGTTGTGTGCAGCCTCATTAGATAAATTTTGGTTCTCAGATTGCATTAATCTTTTTGAGAAATGTTTATTTCTTTATTTAACCACTTAACTGATGAATTCTTTTTCCAAAAACCGCTCCAAAATTGTCGGTTTCTTTTATGATTGAATTAGGTCAAGAACATAATTTTAAACTTATCCATCACTATTTTATTTGAAAAAAATATTTTTTTAAAACACAGAGGCCCTGATTCAGAGCCGGACGCTCTGACAGAGCGCTCGCTCTGAATCAGGGCCGTCCCTTCTCCTTTTTGGAGCGGCCTCCAGGCAGCTCGCATAGCTGTGGGTGCCCACCCACAGCTATAGCGAGTGGCCAAAATGATGGTCGCGATGGTCAAGACCACCACTAGTGATGTCAGTGGGTCCGGGCCCAGACGGTAGGCGTTCCCATGGGAACGCCTCCGTCTGGGCAGCCACACCCCCGGCACGCCCACCAAAGGGGGCGTGCTGTCAATCACCATCGACAGCACGCCCCCTTTGGTGTGAGCCGGCTCCGTTGTGCGCATGCGTACTTGGGCAACATCGACCCGCTTGCCTGAGTCAGGCCCAGTATACCATAAAAATAGCAATTTTTATGTTATACTGTAGTGATGGCCATTGACAGCTGTACCATCGATGGTTCAACCATCGTTAGAAGCCATCAATTCTTTAGCGATTGTTCGAGATCTGTGTAGACTGCAACTGCCGATGTTTCCTAAACATCGATTGAGGGTTACCATCGATGGTGCAACATTGATAGTCACCAGCAATGGCAAACCACTTGTTTTCAGTGATACCATCGATGGTTCACAAACCATCGATGGTCGACTGCCATTCCTATTCAGAGGCTCTGTGATATCTATCGATATATATATGTATACAGATATATATATCGAACATGTGTGTATATATATATATATATATATGTTGCACACACGTGTGTATGTATGTATGTATATATATATATATATATATAAATATATATATACACACACACGTGTGTGTATATATATATATATATATATATATATATATATACATACACGTATATATATATATATACACACACACACACACACACACACAGGTATATATATATACATACATATGTATATATGTATGCACATATATATATATATATAAATATATATATATATATATATATATATATATATATAGTAGCCCTTACAAAATCGGGCATCATTGGGGAGGAGATGAGGCCGGATGTAGTGTGCTGGGCTACCTGGAACTGGAAGCAGCAGCCAAAGCCGCGGCTGCTGCTCCTTCACACACTTAGTTCCGGAGCCACAGCGGGAGGGTGTCCCGCTTGCGGCCCGGATACATAGCCGACGCCGCTGCTCCTTCACACACAGTGATCACTATGTGATCACTGTAGTTCCAGAGCCGCAGTGGGAGGGTGTCCAGCTGGCGGCCCGGATACATAGCAGCAGCGGCGGCTACCAGAGCTGCCGCTACTGCTGTTTACTGAAGGGGGTGGAGATGGCTGCCCGATCACTGCTGGCCACAGTGATCGGGTCACAGCAGCAGCACTGCTGCCTCTATGGAAGGGGGGCTGCCGACGGTGCCCGATCACTGTGACCAGAAGGTCCTTCTGATGTAGGCGGCTGCAGGAAGATTAGCTTCCCACAGCCGCCTAGTGGGCATTTCTGACTGGTCGTATCAGATACGACCATGTCAGGGAAAGCCCAGCCTGATGTGGTCGTATCTAATACGACTGTGCCAGGCAAGTGGTTAATAGGAACATGTTGATATTTCTGTTGACTTATGTTGTAATATAAAATATTGTTACACTGCTTCAATGATAATACCATTCAGGAAAATAGCTGTATTCTTTTCCACAAGTGACTAAAGAAAACGTATCATTAACATTGCATATTAATGTTTAATCATGCAGTATATACATATGCTCTTATGTTGTTTTTTTTTTCTAAATGTGTTATTTATCCTGTTATTTTTGCTGTAATTTCTTCCTTAATGACACGATCGTAACGACCAATCGTGTAAAAAGTGGCGTTTTATGGACGATTACGATGCCGATGCGTGGGCCGGTGTCGTGTATCACCATGGTAGATCAACTGAACCTGCAGTAAGATTTCGACCTATCCTGCACATCATGCACGACAGAGATGCATGTAGTATGGACCAGGGAGATCATTGACAGAGAAGCACGGACGGGTCAGTGAGGCCCGTCTGTGCTGCTGTCTACTGTGTACTGTATTTCAATGACACAGATGCATGCATGAACCAGGAGATCCGTGCTACCTGCATCTGTGTCATTGACACAAAGCACGGACAGGAACAGAGAGACCAGTCTGTGCTGCTGTGGTAAAAAAAAAAAAAAAAACCTGTGTAAAAAAAGAAAAAAATGGAATGCCCCCCAAAAAAGAGCAACCAGCTTAAATAAAGGGGACAAATGACGTAGGGGTCCCCTGTACTTAAGCACAACCAGCACCAATCTAGTCAGAACACGCCCTGGTTGCCAAAATACAGGGGACAAACTTTGCGCAACCAGTACTGGGCTCTGATCTGGTCCTGGTTCTGAAAATACAGGGGGAAAAAATGAGAAGGGTGCCCCTGTATTATCCAGAACCAGCACTGGACTTTTTCTAGTGTGGGGAAGTAGTGCCACAGCCAGGGGAGCCCTTTAACTCGGCCCCCCCAGCCAAAGCATTAACCCTGACCGCTATTCAGCCCAGGCCGGGGATCCCTGGGGAGCTGGGGACCTCCACAATAAAGGGGTCCCCCTCTCCAGGGCACCCCTGGGGTGGTGGGTGCAGGGTTGATTATGTAGTGTAGTGCATTTCAAATAGTTAAAAATACTGGCCCTCATTCAGAGGCGCTCGCAAAAAGCGAGCGCTCGCTCTGAATGAGGGAAGCCGCTTGTATTTTTAAGTGCGGCCTCCTGGTCGCTAGCTAAGCTGTGGGTTACCACCCACAGCTTTAGCGACCGACCAGGTTGATGGTCACGATGGTCTTGACCATCGCGACCATTGGGGCTTGCGACGAGACCCTAAGGTTGGGTCTCGGCAACTGCAATCCCCAGGGAGCTTCCTGCTCTGATCGAGCAGGAAGCTCCCCACTGACATCACTGCTGATGTCAGTGCAGCCGCCCACAAAACGGCAGGCGTTCCTTAAGGAACGCCTCCGTTTGTGAAAGCACCCCCCCGCCACACCTACAAAACGGGCTGAGCTGTCAATCAACATCGACAGCCGGCCCTTTTGTAGTGAGCTCCGGAGCGAGAGAATTTCGTGCGCAGGGCCTAAACATCGACCCGGTTGTGAGCGCTCAGCACTTGCGACCGGGTCTGAATTAGGTCCATTGTCTTTTGCTGTGGAGCTGCAGGTTCCAGCAAGTCTTCCCTGCATGCTGGTACTTGAAGAACCACAAGTATCCGCATGTGGGGCATTACGGGCCCGCTGGTACCTCTAGTTCCACAGCAAAAGCAATATTAAAATAAACACATGACACACACACCGTACAAATTATGATGCTGGCCACACACATAGCAATATTTTACCCGATCTGGCCAATTCCGACACATTGGAACGACAGATCATGTAAAATATGGCCAAATCCTGAGTAAATCGTGAGTCCCCACTCACGATCACGATGCACGTCCCCGCTGGTCGCATATTGCAAAGTCAGATCTGCCGTGCACTAGGGCAGATCTGACTATCTAGGAGGCAATGCACTGTGAAAGTCTGACTGAAGGAGAGATCGTATGAAGATCGGACACCAAATCGTGTGCAGATCGTGTGCAGAGCTGCCGAGGAGAGTTTCAAGGGAAATCGTACACATCGGCTGGCACAACGCCATGTGTTTGGCCAGCTTAAGTTTATTAAACATACATGCACTCACACATGTACACATACTCACCTATGTATCCCTGAAGCCCATCGCATCCTCTTCTCCATGTAGAAAATCCATAGAGTACCTGTAAAAAAAATATCCATGCTCACCTTCACCTATGCGAAGTTCGGGTCCTTTTCGTTCCAAAGTAGCCATCCCCGGACTTGGCAAAACAAAACACGCAAATATGCGAGCCACCAGACAATAGTACCGTCTTATAAGGATGGTACTTCCCGAATGAGAGCTCAACGGCGAGCTTTCACTATGGAAACCACGCCGCTGAGCGCTCATTGGCTGAGAGAGATGCGAGCCTTCCCCCTCTCAGCCAATGAGCAGTTGCCACCATTGAAGTTAATGGTGGGAACCGTTCATCGGCTGAGAGGTGAAATTACACAGCAGCACAGATGGGTCTCACTGATCCCGTCCATGCTTCTGTGTCAATGACAAAGATGCATGTAGCACAGATCTCCCTGGTCCGTGCTACATGCATCGGTGTCATATCGCACTTGATTTAATGAATATGCAAATCATTAGATCGTGCACGATAGATTGGGTGAACATCGTGCAGCTTTTGCTGCACATCGTTCACTTCAGCTGCAGGAGAGAGCTCCAGAGTGATTGCATACGAGAACGCATCGTATACAAATCTCACCGTGTATGGGCACCTTAAGATTTGGGGGTTTTCTTTACACCCATGGCAAGATTTATATGACCAAATTTAATTGAAATTGGAGAATGTAAGGTAGAAATTTTCAGAAATTGTGTAGATTTGATCCAGAATGACACCTGTGTAAACATTATGAATATCGACATGGTCACTGTCGACATGCTGCATGTTGACATTTTGACCATGTAGACATTCTCATGTTAACTTTATGCCTGCTAACATGATAACTGTCGACATAATGTATCACACCCAGACTGATGTTACTGTTAAAATGTTCTTCAGCTAAAGGTGCCCATCCACTAGACGACAGGCAAAAGACTGCACGATTACGACATTGTAATCGTGCAGTCGTTTGTCTGTCGTTCAGTGAAGGCACATCAATCATCTGCAAACAATATCGTCAGGTTGTACAACATATTTGTACGATGATAGATGTCTAAACGACCAGCGGGAGCGCGCATTGCTGGTCATTTTAGATATATTTGAAACAATCTGCAAACGATTTTCAAACGATTATCGAATGATTATTGAACGATAACTATATCATTCAATCGCTCAATTTAATCGTCTAGTGGATGGGCACCATTAGCCTTAACTGCCAGAAATTTGCATACGTTTATCACTCTCCACTTTTACACTTTCCAGAGCTTCATACATCTGCCCCTATGTTGCTACTTTCCAGAAGTTGGGAGGTATGAAAATTGTATTGTGGTTTTGGAAACAGTGATAAAAATCTGCTATTTTATGGTCGGACGTAAGAAGAAAATGTATACAAACACATTTTACTGATATTTGTTTACAGTAAGTGGTGAAAGTAATTTTTGAGGTTGAGAATGGTAACATTAACTAACGTGTGACTGTACAAGTCACCTTCTCCCACTGGATGAATATAAACTAAGCTGCAATGGAATGAATGTGTCCTGCTATGCCAAACAGTAATCTGTTTATGTTTTCTCAACTAAATATGAAAACAGTAAATAATGGTATCGCTATTATTAGTATAACAAATATACTTTTCACTATTATTCATCGTGATTTTGTTGGGAGTCAGAAAAAGAAATGAGCACAGCTTGATAAATAAAATGAGTAAGGCCTTCATTAACATTTGGTACTTGTAGAGGAATCCTACAAGTTTGTAGTTTTAAACTGTAATGGTGGTCGGTGAATAATACGGATTTTCTGTGCAAATCTTCAGCGACTGTTCTGCTTATTGAGTCACATCCAAACATCTAGGCTATTTGTGTGCATATGGACTGATTTAAAGTAGAATGTAAAGATTCCCCATTTGTGCAGGAGAGATGTGTCTACACAATTGCATTTCCACAACTGTAGTTTTAGCTGCATACTGTACTTCTTAATATAGAGTACACATGCATTTTAAATGAATATGTGAGAATCCTCACAAAATATGCATCCGATGCAAAATTTATGCATAGTAGGTAACGTATTTCAAGATCGTGTAAGTCAAATAAGGTGCATGCTATTACTGTTCTGCACTTGTACATTACTGTCCCTGAAACGCTTCTCCAAGTATTGGGTTGCCAGCACAGGAATTGTGCAACTGTCGCTTCACATATCTGCTGTGCACATTCCTAGTGCATCAACTTTGCACCAAGACACATCATAATGTCCCACAAATGCATTTACAGTATATGCAACTATGGGCCATTCAATTTGAGACGAAAAGTCCGAGGTCGGACTTTTCGCCATCATCGCCGTTTTTTTCAGGGATAAGGTAGCAGGCGCATGCTCGCTTATCTCTGTATTCAATTAGGAGCCAGCGAAAATGGGACCCGGCGGAAAGGTAAGTATCGAAATGTCCTGTCAGTTTTTGGGGAAATCATGCTGTCACCCCCCAAAAGATGTCCTGACATGGGGGTTCACTATCGGTACCCCCGATATGGCCTGTTGAAGGTAGTTTGAGTTTTTAATAGCCGCGGCAGGTGCATAAATGCGGCTTTAGAAGAGGTGGTGAAGAATAGCACTTAGGTTTTCTTGGTGGGAAAAAATAACTAGTCCCATCAAATTTGGGGTACATGAAAATGGGTGCAAGAATTTAAAATTCTTCAAAAATCCACCTTCTGCTACCACCCGCATTCTAGAAAACACCTGCCGCATACTTGGGGACCTCCCTGAGTCAATTTCACTAGTTTTAAAGTTTGTCCCCCAACATTTTTATTTCACCCCCAAAATGAAAGTATCTTTTTTGTGGTGTCCTAAGGATTTAAACATTTTTTTTTTACAAAGATTACATTAAGGGGAAATTCCAAAGGCTGCAGGCTATTTTTTTTTATTCTGCACCCCTAAACCCCAATTCTGCACTTATTTTCGCCATTTAAGTGAAAACTTATCCCCGTTTTATAACAAAGACTTTTTGCACCTGTGATCAAATCCAAAGAGAACACAAATTATTAACCAATGATTGGACTGAGACCTCAAATCTGAAACTTTGAGTAACAAGTAATTTTACCTTATTTTGTTCCTCTGTTTTAATGGGAAAATCAGGTTTAATGGGAAAACAAGGAAGAATTTACCCCACTTTTCCTAGCGACTTGAGGTGGTATGGTGATGTGCCAGGCAAAGGAGGAAAGGTAGGGAAAGTGACGGAATGGTGATGGATAATAAGGAATAGCAGGTGGCAATTGTTATGTGAGGGTTAATACCCATCTGTACAGCCTGGCTCAGAGAGAGTGACAAAGGAGTTCCTCCCTTATACTGCCAGGCAGACTGGTGCCATCTGCTGCAATACGCACAGGAAGAGAGAGTGAGAGTGAGAGAGAGCGAGAGAGAGAGCGCGAGAGAGAGAAGAGAGAGAGAGAAGAGAAATTAGAGATTACATCCCTGTCATCTACATGTACTTCTACGTCTGCTACTCTCTTTCCACTAACATCTTCTCTAGCCTTTTACTACTTTCTTCCAATCATGCTTGAGATGTATTTTATAGCCTATATTATGTGGTTTATTTCTTTACCAGCCCCCTCCAGAGTTTCCTCATGAGCTACAAACTGTAATAAGTAAATTTGTTAAGAGTTCTGCAAAGAAACCGCAGTGAGGATAACAGTCACATGACTTATCAGGGAGTGAAACACAAGAGAAACAAAAGAGACGGGTAGATAAGGTGGAAGCGTCAGAGGGAGAAACACACACACAATAAACACATAATACCATGCACATAGACAACCACTCTCCCCTCAGAAGGGACACAATGTTCCAGACCGACATTTCCCTAGAGTTCAAACCTTAAGGAGCCAGCAGGGCAGCTGAGAGAATAATGCTGATGTAACAAAAGTCAAAGCTAGACAAAATGCAAAAAGCATGAAAGAGTGAGGCAAAACTGAAATGAGAGGAATGTATAGTCATGTACTGTAGGAAGGAGATAGCAGCATGAAAGAGAAAAGCTAGAATAATGAACACATGAGAAAAAAGAAGATAAATTGAAAGTCAGATGGAGAGATGTGGGAATACAGAAATGAGGGACTTTCAGAGGGGATACGTTCAATATCGCGGCAGATGGGATTCCCGTGGTCAGAATGCCGGCACCGGAATCCCGACACGTGTCAGAATCCCAGCGCTGGAAACCCGAAGGTAGTAGCGGCGTTAGGGGGAGGGCTAGGCACTAGGGGGAGGGTTAGGCTTAGGGTGCGTGGAGGGGAGGTTAGGTTTAGGCACTAGGGGGTGGTTAGGTTTAGGCACTAGGGGGGAGGTTAGGATCAGGCACAGGGGAGGGTTAGGGTAGGGAGAGGGGGAGGGTTAGGATACCGACCGACAGGTGCCGGTATTCTAACCCTATCAGGATGCCGGTGTCGGGATTTTGAACACCGGGATCCCGAACGCCAGCATCCCGTACCCATCCCTTTCAGAGAGATACATTTTATACTGACAATTTTGTGGAGAATCTGTAAAACAAATCACAATACGCAGGTGTAGTCTCTGTAGGCCTAGCTGGGTAGGTGCATTTACTGAACCTACAACAACACACAATCACAAAAAGATAATGGTCTGGTATGAAACCAAAGGGAGCTGATATGGCAAACTGGGATGTGGAGTCCTCACTTTTTAGTGTTATAGCACTTTTTAACAGAGCAAATATACTGGATTGTTTACATCAGTTTGCAGGGGGTATAAGCAAAGATTTTACAGAAGAAAATGTGCTTACGGTTTATACAAAGCACAAAGATACACAAAGAAAACCTATGTCATTGAGCTACTAAAACTTATACCCCTTTTACAATGGCCAAATAACCTGGGTCGGATTCCCGGGTCAAGTGACCCGACTTTCCAAACAGGGTAGTGAGCAGGATTGAACACAGAAACGACCCGTGTAACCATGCAGTGTGAACGGGTGACCCGGGTCATCCGACCCAGGTCCCGTTAACACCATACGGAGAGCCAGCTTACACTGGCAGAGGAGTAGTCTGCGTAACCGCTGTGACACGGCTTGAAACCTGTGTTCAGTGGTCCGGGTGTTCAATTTGGTGGAAAAGAGGTACATTACAGATTCATGCAGAGCTGGATTTAGATCTCATGGGGCCCTAGGCAAGATGTCGGTTTGGGGCCCCCCTCCCTCAAAAAATCCTGTGCATATATTACAGTAGGTGTCGCTGGATCAAGAAACACAAAACATATTATATACACGTGTCATTATATATATACATATATATGTTGTGTGTATCTTGCTCCAGTGACACCTAGTACTATATGCACAATTATTACAGTGTTCCTAGATCACATTATATGTATGTGTAGTAGCTCATTAATGTCATTCTCCACATGCACGGTGGAAACTTGTCCAGGAGATCTGAAGTTCTGACATCTGAAGCAATCTAAGGAGAGTCCCAGAGGAATTTGGGGCCCTTTGCACAACTAACTGATTGGAGGAAACAATACCAGAATGATAAACCAGAATGTAAACCAGAATTAAATGGGGTACCTGGTTTGCTTTCATTTTGCAATATCTTCAGTAAGAAAGCAGATGGTGGTAGAGTAACTGGGAGAATAAGGTATGACCATGGGAAAGACATTACACCCCCTGTGAATTCTCCATATCTACACTCTGGTCACAAAAGTGGGAACCTGAGTTTTAGAAAAAAGTAGCAAAACAATCTATTCTAGGAACCCCTGAATGTTTGAACCATTGTTTGCAATATTACTTTAAGGCAACATTGCCCAAAGCCAGACGTTGGTGATGAATAATTGCCCAGTTGTTAGGTGAATAGCCTTTGAAAGGCCCATTTCCTAATCCCTAGGGCTTTTGTGACAGAGAGCGAGAGTCTCCCAATCTGTTCAGGTAAGGAACCACGGTTGTTGCCCAGACAAATTTTACCTGTAAATTCCCATAGGTGACTGGGAATTGCAGCTACGAGCACTAATATGGCTGGCCTTTACTTGAGCAGATTGATATGACCCTACTGCTCCATTGTGAACTATCTATCTCTCACTGCCTGTGAATTCAGTGCATGCTCCCCAACCTTTTAAAAATGCAAATCTCAATAGGTTCTGTGATTGTTTGAAGTCTAAGGGAACATGGAAAAGCCTCAGTTGTGAGGCCTTAATTTTTCTAATAGCTTGTCTAAGTCCCTTAAATGTGTAGTCTGACTGTGAACTATCAGTGAAAGGTAATTCTGGACACTTTTCTGGAAGAGCTGCCAGAGAAAAAGAAGGGATTTGAGAGGGTCAGACATACTAAAGCTCATTTATGGTGAGTGATTAATATGCCCTGGTCTATTATACAGTGGACTCCTTTCTGACGCAGGTGAATATATTATAGTATGGAACCGCTGCTTCAATAAACGTGTGCAAGTGTAAGGTGCTATTGAGAATTAGAACACCATTACAATCCACTGAAACAGGCAGCTATAATTATGGTAGACCGAGAACACAGTGAGACCTCCAAAAGAAAAAGGAATAACTGCTAGCCCTTTCATCATGAACCATCTCTTTTTAATGTATGTACTGTATTTAGTACCTTCACATTTAGCTCTATTCTGAATGACACATTTGATATGAGAAATATATCGTCCAGACTTTGGAGGCCAGGTTTGCCAAATCTATTTTCCCCTGCTGCCAAGCTATAGACAAATCTTTGTCTAGCAAGAGGATGCAACTCCTTGAGCATATTTTACAAAGGAGAGTGAATGGGGATACTCAGACTGTTTGAAAATATTATTAGGAGCCACTTGTCTGAACATGACCTGTGAGCATTGTATTGAGCCCTAACCTCACATATGAAATCTGGGGCTAAGAGATCTGCATCTACCAGAATGGGCATGTCAAGCGGCCTTGGGGTAAACTCATTAGTGCAGCTCTGCTCAACCAGCAAACCCTTCGCCAATAATGAAAGTGACTATACTAATGGCATTGAGTAGGACATATTTAAAAGCTACTAGAGACTCTATTGTGCATAAAAAGCCAATAGCTCCTGGTCTCCCATCCACAGCACTGACATCGCTTAGCTTCCCAGCTGTGGCATAATCAGACTTTCTCAACAAGAAGAAAAGGACCAGCAGCATCAGTTATTTTAAAATTTGCCTGAACATTTGGTCATAAGGTTGCTTTGACGCAAAAAAGAAACACATCGCTAGCAGAGTCTCGCGGAACCTGGCGCGCTGAGACGGACTTCTTAGAACGACTGCAGCAAAGATGTGTAAGGACACATCTCTATGTCGCTATACTTGCCTCTTTGAAGACCTAGTCACCTCTTATCACTCACAGTCCACTGAATAGGGAAAAGGCAGACATGCATACTTATTAAAGTTTAAAAGTGAAGCATTGTGTTGGGACCCCTAATGGTGCCCACTTCAGGCAGAGGTATTGTGCCAGTCACACGCAGAAGAAATGTGTCTGATGCTGACAATGGTGCTTTGCCACCTTCAGGCAATTTTAGGGAAGGATCCATTTTTGCCTGAACAAGCAAGCATCCATGTGTGCATTTTTTCACCACAATCACTTTTGCACCTCATATTTTGCCACATTTGGCCAATTTCAGGGGCTACTAAATTTTTGCCTAAACATGCATCCCTGAATAGTCACTGGAGGGAAAGGCAGTGATTTGTACCTCAGACCCGTAGGTAAATTAAAAAAATTGCAATCCACTTCCACAAATATATTTTTCATCATGATTAACAGTTTTAGGGGTATATGGGCCTAAGTCAACAGTGCACGCCAGTGGAGAGACCAAGATCTCTGTCGGCTTACTGAGATTTTCTGGCCTCTTTTGAGCATCTCCAAAGCTGGCTTGAGTGACCCCATGGTCACTCAGCTGGCTGATGGGACACGCAGATAATCCAAGGACGCAGCTCAGATCAGTAATGCATGCAGAAGGCGTGACACCTCCTGCTGCATTACCATATTACAGCTATCGCAGCCCCTCGGCTGTGACACTGTAACGTGGCATTTTACATGCAGATACAGTCGCAGTCGCACACAGAATATAGGCATGCCGCATATCATTTTAATCAGCATAAGCTGTTTGTGCACCCTATTCACATCACTTTGCGAACAACATACATTGTAAGGGAAAAGTCACACAAAAAGACATGCGGCATGGTGCGCTAGAAGGGCTGTTTAACGTGTAAAGGAGGCTAGATGTATGTGGACACATCTGTACAAACCATTCGGCTCCTAACTGTCACTTTACTGGCTGTGTTTGAAAAATGACAGTTAGGAGTTAAATGATTGGTATTTTATCTCTAGATTAGGATATAATTTTCACACTATTTACCTACAGTGTTATGGATAAGGATATCGTTGCCACACACTAACCTACTGTACTATACATATCTTATGGATAAATATATCATTACCACACCACTCACCTACCATATATGTCTTATGGATAAGAATATCATTACCACACCACTCACCTACAGTATATGTCTTATGGATAAGAATATCATTACCACACCACTCACCTACAGTATATGTCTTAAGGATAAGGATATCATTACCACACCACTCACCTACCGTATATGTCTTATGGATAAGGATATCATTACCACACACTAACCTACAGTATATGTATTCTGGATAAGGATATCATTACCACACCACTCACCTACAGTATATGTCTTATGGATAAGGATACCATTACCACACCACTCACCTACAGTGTATGTCTTATGGATAAGGATATCATTACCACACCACTCACCTACAGTATATGTCTTATGGATAAGAATATCATTACCACACCACTCACCTACAGTATATGTCTTATGGATAAGGATAACATTACCACACACTAACCTACAGTATATGTGTTATGGATAAGGATATCATTACCACACCACTCACCTACAGTATATGTCTTATGGATAAGGATATCATTACCACACCACTCACCTACAGTATATGTCTTAAGGATAAGGATATCATTACCACACCACTCACCTACATTATGTGTCTTATGGATAAGGATATCATTACCACACCACTCACCTACAGTATATGTCTTATGGATAAGGATATCATTACCACACCACTCACCTACAGTATATGTCTTATGGATAAGAATATCATTACCACACCACTCACCTACAGTATATGTCTTATGGATAAGGATATCATTACCACACACTAACCTACAGTATATGTCTTATGGATAAGGATATCATTACCACACCACTCACCTACATACATATCTTATGGATAAGGATATCATTACCACACACCAACCTACAGTATATGTCTTATGGATAAGAATATCATTACCACACCACTCACCTACAGTATATGTCTTATGGATAAGGATATCATTACCACACACTAACCTACAGTATATGTATTATGGATAAGGATATCATTACCACACCACTCACCTACAGTATATGTCTTATGGATAAGGATACCATTACCACACCAGTCACCTACAGTGTATGTCTTATGGATAAGGATATCATTACCACACACTAACCTACAGTATATGTCTTATGGATAAGAATATCATTACCACACCACTCACCTACATACATATCTTATGGATAAGGATATCATTACCATACACTAACCTACAGTATATGTCTTATGGATAAGAATATCATTACCACACACTAACCTACAGTATATGTCTTATGGATAAGGATATCATTACCACACCACTCACCTACAGTACATATCTTATGGATAAATATATCATTACCACACCACTCACCTACAGTACATGTCTTATGGATAAGGATATCATTACCACACCACTCACCTACAGTATATGTCTTATGGATAAGGATATCGTTACCACACCACTCACCCACATACATTTCTTATGGATAAATATATCATTACCACACCACTCACCTACAGTACATGTCTTATGGATAAGGATATCATTACCACACACTAACCTACAGTATATGTATTCTGGATAAGGATATCATTACCACACCACTCACCTACAGTATATGTCTTATGGATAAGGATACCATTACCACACCACTCACCTACAGTGTATGTCTTATGGATAAGGATATCATTACCACACCACTCACCTACAGTATATGTCTTATGGATAAGAATATCATTACCACACCACTCACCTACAGTATATGTCTTATGGATAAGGATAACATTACCACACACTAACCTACAGTATATGTGTTATGGATAAGGATATCATTACCACACCACTCACCTACAGTATATGTCTTATGGATAAGGATATCATTACCACACCACTCACCTACAGTATATGTCTTAAGGATAAGGATATCATTACCACACCACTCACCTACATTATGTGTCTTATGGATAAGGATATCATTACCACACCACTCACCTACAGTATATGTCTTATGGATAAGGATATCATTACCACACCACTCACCTACAGTATATGTCTTATGGATAAGAATATCATTACCACACCACTCACCTACAGTATATGTCTTATGGATAAGGATATCATTACCACACACTAACCTACAGTATATGTCTTATGGATAAGGATATCATTACCACACCACTCACCTACATACATATCTTATGGATAAGGATATCATTACCACACACCAACCTACAGTATATGTCTTATGGATAAGAATATCATTACCACACCACTCACCTATAGTATATGTCTTATGGATAAGGATATCATTACCACACACTAACCTACAGTATATGTATTATGGATAAGGATATCATTACCACACCACTCACCTACAGTATATGTCTTATGGATAAGGATACCATTACCACACCAGTCACCTACAGTGTATGTCTTATGGATAAGGATATCATTACCACACACTAACCTACAGTATATGTCTTATGGATAAGAATATCATTACCACACCACTCACCTACATACATATCTTATGGATAAGGATATCATTACCATACACTAACCTACAGTATATGTCTTATGGATAAGAATATCATTACCACACACTAACCTACAGTATATGTCTTATGGATAAGGATATCATTACCACACCACTCACCTACAGTACATATCTTATGGATAAATATATCATTACCACACCACTCACCTACAGTACATGTCTTATGGATAAGGATATCATTACCACACCACTCACCTACAGTATATGTCTTATGGATAAGGATATCGTTACCACACCACTCACCCACATACATTTCTTATGGATAATGATATCATTACCACACACTAACCTACAGTATATGTCTTATGGATAAGGATATTACCACACCACTCACCTACAGTATATCTTATGGATAAGGATATCATCACCACACCACTCACCTACAATACATGTCTTATGGATAATGATATCATTACCACACACTAACCTACAGTATATGTCTTATGGATAAGGATATCATTACCACACCACTCACCTACAGTATATGTCTTATGGATAAGGATATTACCACACCAGTCACCTACAGTGTATGTCTTATGGATAAGGATATCATTACCACACACTAACCTACAGTATATGTCTTATGGATAAGGATATCATTACCACACCACTCACCTACAGTATATGTCTTATGGATAAGGATATCATTACCACACACTAATCTACAGTATATGTCTTATGGATAAGGATATCATTACCACATCACTCACCTACAGTATATGGCTTATGGATAAGGATATCATTACCACACCACTCACCGACAGTATATGTCTTAAGGATAAGGATATCATTACCACACCACTCACCTACAGTATATGTCTTATGGATAAGGATATTACCACATCACTCACCTACAGTGTATGTCTTATGGATAAGGATATTACCACACCACTCACCTACAGTATATGTCTTATGGATAAGAATATCATTACCACACCACTCACCTACAGAATATGTCTTATGGATAAGGATATCATTATCACACCACTCACGTACAGTACATATCTTATGGATAAAGATAACATTACCACACCACTCATCTACAGTATATGTCTTATGGATAAAGATATCATTACCACACCACTCACCTACAGTATATATCTTATGGATAAGGATATCATTACCACACCACTCACCTACATACATATCTTATGGATAATGATATCACTACCACACCACTCACCTACAGTACATATCTTATGGCTAAAGATATCATTACCACACCACTCACCTACAGTATATGTCTTATGGATAAGGATATCATTACCACACCACTCACCAAGCGTTCCCGCTAGGCTGTTTTAGCGGGGCGCGGCGCCCTGCCCTCCTTCTGGAGGGCAAAAAGCACCCTGCCCTCCAAGAGGAGGGCAAAAAGCGCCCTGCCCTAACAGCCTGCGGGAGCTGTTCTCACCCGCGGGATGCAGTGTCCCGCGGGTGGACAAACATGCGGTGACCCGGTCACTGCCGGAGAATAGACGCCGGCGCATGCTCCCGGCATCTATTCTCCCTTTCTGCAGCACTTGGGGGCTGCCTGGCATGTCCGTAAGCGCCGGGCACACCCCCAAGTATGACAAAAAGGGGACGCGTCTTATAGACACATCCCCTTTTCATAACCACGCCTCCTTTTCAGGCGCGCGCACAAGATTGCCCTCTCTAGCTCCGGCGCCCTGCCTGCCGCCGGAGCTAGAGGGAACACTACTCACCTACAGTATATGTCTTATGGATAAGGATATCATTACCACACCCCTCACCTACATACATTTCTTATGGATAATGATATCATTACCACACACTAACCAACAGTATATGTCTTATGGATAAGGATATCATTATCACATCACAAGGATATCATTACCACACCACTCACCTACAGTATATGTCTTATGGATAAGGATATCATTACCACACCCCTCACCTACATACATTTCTTATGGATAATGATATCATTACCACACACTAACCAACAGTATATGTCTTATGGATAAGGATATCATTACCACACCGCTCACCTACAATACATATCTTATGGATAAAGATATCATTACCACACCACTCACCTACAGTATATGCCTTATGGATAAGGATATCATTACCACTTCACAAGGATATCATTACCACACCACTCACCTACAGTATATGCCTTATGGATAAGGATATCATTACCACATCACAAGGATATCATTACCACACCACTCACCTACAGTATATGTCTTATGGATAAGGATATCATTACCACACCACTCACCTACAGTATATGTCGTATGGATAAGGATATCATTACCACACCACTCACTTACATTATATGTCATAAGGATAATAATGCTTAGCGCTAGATATAGGGACATACAAAGAAAGACAATGACATATTTAAAAGTCAGATGGAGGATTGTATAAATACTGTAGCTTATATAAATAGTAAGATGTGATATGTATAGGCACATATTTATAACAATGAAGTAGAATTTTTTTTATTTTTATTGGGGGCTTTTAATAATAAAGAAAGAATTCTATTGATTCCTGATCTTACACTTAGTTGTACCTCCACCCGCCTCCACTCCACCCCCAACTGTTCCATATTCTTCAGGCCACAATTTGAGGGCTCTGGGACTTTACGGTCCTGCAATGGGAAAGTTGGGAGATTTGTCCCAATTACTGCTTTTCTGCACAGCAGGTGCCGCACGAGCAGGAATGAATAGGTGTTTGGAGAACAGAGAAAGTGGCTGAAGAGTAGAGTGGATCTTAAGGAGGTAGCCAAGTCCCCAAACTGACATGGCCACACCCTTGTCCCGTTTCATAGATCTGATATGTTGGGAGGAATGCAACAGTTAGGTGGGATTAAATATTAATAATAAATTATGCAGTGAAATTTTATTCGCAAAGTGATTGACAGGCAGTGACCATTTGTTGGCGGCCACTCAAACACAGGCGTGTCTCAACCATTTTTTGGGACATGACTGCAACTGTGATCCCAGGCATACACAGTAAAACTGGCTTTGGCACCTCAGCCTCTATAGGGTCAACTAGAAGTTCAACTATCGACTGATCTGTGACCGATGCTGCGTCTTTGTACGCAGTTGTTGAATTTGCAAAGCCGAAGGTGGACGTCTAAATACAGATCCAAGTGGCTGTGATATTTGCATATTTTCATACAGCTGCTGCATACAAATTCACGGCTGTGGTGGCATTAACATCCATCTCTGAATCAGGTCCTAAAGATAAATAGTGCTGTACGGAATATACTCTATAGAGCTATACTGAAGGACTGTCACTATACTGAAGGACTGTCACAAGCCGCTCATGCGAACGACGGGGGATCGTTCACTGAACTCCTCCCATCAACTATCCATCATCCCTGCTCTGTTCTGGATTGGTTCCTGCGGCTATTTCCTTCTGGTGCGGTGATAGCGTTTCACGTGTTTCCGGTTTTGGTGTTGTCTTCTGTTATCCAGTCGAGTACCCAGTTCTCCTGTCTCCTTTTGTTACCTGCCATTTGTGTCATCTAGTCGGCACAGTCCGCAAATCCATGCTCTGCTGTTTGTGTCATCTAGGCGGCACAGACAGCACTCAGTGTCCAGAGTGCGCAGTTCAGCGTCCAGCTGCTTGTGTCAACCCGGCGGCAAAGGCCGCATGTCAGCGTCCAGCTGCTTGCGTCAACCCGGCGGCACAGGCCACACTTCAGCGTCCAGCTGCTTGTGTCAACCCAGCATCACAGGACACACATCAGCGTCGAGTTGCTTGTGTCAACCCGGCGGCACAGGCTGCACTCCAGCGTCCAGTTGCTTGTGTCAACCCGGCGGCACAGGCCGTAATCCAGCATCCAAAGTATGCAATCCAGCGTACCACCGTTTGTGTCATCACGGCGGCACAGGTCCTTCTTCAGACCACCGCAGCCAAGGCTGCTACACGGCCCAAAGGCCGCATCTTGTTCTACGGCCCACAGGCCACAGCCTGCCAAGGCTGCTACACGGTTCAAAGGCCGCATCTTGTTCTATGGCCCACAGGCCACAGCCTGCCAAGGCTGCTACACGGTTCAAAGGCCACATCTTGTTCAACGGCCCACAGGCCACAGCCTGCCAAGGCTGCTACACGGTTCAAAGGCTGCATCTTGTTCTACGGCCCACAGGCCACAGCCTGCCAAGGCTGCTACACGGCCCAAAGGCCGCATCTTGTTCTACGGCCCACAGGCCACAGCCTACCAAGGCTGCTACACGGCCCAAAGGCTGCATCTTGTTCTCCGGCCCACAGGCCACAACTAGCCAAAGACTTACCAGCCCTCAAGGCCGTTGCAGGACTATTCCTTCAAAGATAATACCCATATCCTAACATTATCACCGGCCACTAAACAGAGACCTTTTTGTCATATTAGGGCTTTCTTCTATTATTCTTCAAGCATGGATTCCTCACAAAATCCTGCTCAAGTTCTGGCCACAAAGATTCAGGCACTAATTCAGAAAGTGCTGAAAGGAGCTTTCTCTCCGTGTTGAGGAGACTCGAGGTGCTCCAGCCCCTGCAGTGCTTGAACCTAAGCTTAATCTGCCTGACCGGTTTTCAGGGAATCAGAAAGATTTCTTGAATTTTAAGGAGAGTTGCAAACTCTATTTTAAGCTCCGGCCCAGATCCTCGGGCTCGCAGGTCCAACAAATTGGAATCATAATTTCCCTATTACAGGGAGACTTGGGCCTTTGGCCTTCCCTCTACTAGTATGGCATTACAGACTGTGGACTCCTTTTTTGCCGCATTGGGTCTACTTTATGATAGGCTATGGCCCTTGAAACAGGAGAAAAGAGCAGCCAAGGACTATTGCATTCCGGAAAAGGGCCGTTGATGTGGGTTGGAATGACCCAGCCTTACAAAACTAGTTTCATTTAGGACTGTCTGATCAAATAAAGAATATCCTAGACCAAAATCCATCTCCGGAATTCCTTAAATGACCTCATGAGTTTGGCCATTCGCATTGACAGGCGACTCCGGGAGCGCAGAGTAGAAAAGAATCTGCCTTCTCTACCTCCGCGTTCTACGATATGGATGGCTTCACCTGACCCTGAAGAACCAATGCAACTGGGAGCGTTTCGTCTTCCGGCCGAAGAGAAACGTAGGAGACGTTCGTTGGGTCTCTGCCTCTACTGTGGCGGTAAAGGACATTTGGCCTGACTTTGCCCAGTAAAGTCGGGAAAAGGCAAGGTCTAGATGAGCTACGGGAGGTAAATCTAGGCCTTGCATCCATTTCCCCTGAAAATTCTTTTCTTATCCAGTCCTGTGTCAGTTATTGGTCTGGATGGCGAAAGTCTTTCTAAGGTTCCGGTTTCCTTTCGGACTCCTCCATTACTATCCATTGGGGATCTGCATCTGGAAGAGTTGTCTTTCCTCCTACTCCAATGTCCGCTGGCTCCAGTTGTGTTGGGATTATCTTGGCTGTAAAAGCATAACCCTGTGATCCAATGGCAAACTGGAGAAATTCTCAAGTGAGGATCTGCTTGTTTCTCCCAGTGCCTTTCTGGCCCCATTCGTCTTGCTACTGTCATTCAAGCCTTCACAGCACTTAAGACAGCTTTTGTGTCCGCTCCTGTTCTTCGGCATCCCAACCCAGAACTGCCATTTGTCGTTGAGGTGGACGCATCTGAGATTGGAGTGGGCGCTATCCTCTCTCAGAAGGATTTCAAAGATGGCAAGTATCATCCGTGTGCATTCTTTTTCCGGAAATTCAACTCTGCGGAGAGGAACTATGATGTTGGCAACGGGAGCTCTAACCATTAAATGGGCCTTTGAGGACTGGAGGCACTGGTTAGAGGGGGCTAATCATTTGATGACGGTTCACACGGACCATAAGAATCTGGACTACATCGAAACGGCCAAGAGGTTTAATGCAAGGCAGACTAATTGTTCTCTATTCTTCACCAGGTTTAATAATATTATCTCCTTCCGGCCCGGGTCTAAGAATATAAAGGCGGACGCCCTTTCCCGAAGTTTCTCCTTCAACCAGCCTTCAATTACTTTGGAAGAAACCATCATGCCAACTTCCAGGATTCATGTAGCCTTGGCCAGGACCTTGGCAGATTCTCTCAGTCTGAATCTCCTATTGAAAAACCATCAGGTGTGCTTTTCGTCCCTTAGAAGTTTTGCAAAACAGTCTTAAAGGACTTTCACTCTTCAAATACTATTAGTCACCCAGGCATTTCTAGGACTTTGGAACTTCTATCCCGTTCTGTTTGGTGGCAGCATATGTCTCAGGATACTCGTGAGTTTATCCTGGAATGTGACGTCTGTTCCAGGAATAAGACCTTCTAAGCCTTGGACCCATATTGCTATGGACTTTGTCGTTGACCTTCCATTTTCTTCCCGCTGTTGTCATATGGACGATTGTTGACCGGTTCTCCAAAATGGTTAATTTTGTGTCATACCAAATCACCATCAGCGAAGGAGTTGTCTGCATTATTTCTACAGCATGTCTTCAGACTTCATGGGCTTCCATCAGACATTGTCACAGATCATGAGTCTAAATTTGTTGCCCGTTTTTGGAAATGTTTTTGTACCGACCTGGGTATCATCATGAGTCTTTCCTCGGATTATCATCCACAATCCAACGTACAGATGGAGCGGGCCAATCAGTCCTTGGAACAGTACCTCCACTGTTTCGTCTCGAAATATCACAATGACTGGGTTCCTCTGTTGCCATTTGCCAAATTTTCCTTCAGCAATTCCTGCCATTCTGCTTCTTCTGTTTCTCCATTTTTCTGTAATCTTGGGACTCATCCTAGAAGCAACTCTTTTGAAATCACATCAATTGGAGCTCCACCATCTTCGTCTAGCTCAAGGTTTCGATCACTCTGGAGGAAGGTACAACACGCCCTTCTCCAAGCGACCAGTCGTTCCAAGCGCTGGGCTGACAAGCATCGTAGACCATGTAAATTCGAAGTGGGAGATTTGATGTGGCAGTCCTCCAGGAACATTAACCTTCCTCAGAGATCACAAAAACTGGGTCCCAAATTCATTGGCCCATTCAGGATCATTACACAAATCATTCCAGTTGTATTTCGATTGCAATTACCCAGGACACTCAGGATTAATAATACATTTCACTCTTCACTTCTTAAGCCAGTGTTCTTCTCCTCCAGGTTTTCTCCTAGACATTCAGTCAGACCTCCACCAGTCCTCGTCCTGTGTCGCCAGGAGTTTGTGGTGGAGAAGATCCTTGATTCCAGACTCTCACGGGCAGCCTTCAATTCTTAGTCCACAGGAACGGCTATGGACCAGAGGAGCGCTCCTGGGTTCCCGGTAGAGCCTTACATGCTCCACTCCTGAAGACATTTTTTTTTGAGAACTGTCCTGGGAAACCAGGGTTTAGGGGTTTCTTAACCCCTCGTCAAGGGGGGGTGCTGTTACAAGCCGCTCATGCTAACGCCGGGGGACCGTTCGCTGAACTCCTCCCATCAACTGTCCATCATCCATGCTCTGTTCTGGATTGGTTCCTGTGGCTATTTCCTTCTGGTGCGAACACTGCTCCGATGACGGTTATAGTGTTTCACATGTGTCCGGTTTTGGTGTTGTCTCCAGTTATCCAGTGGCACAGGCCGCACTCCAGTATCCAGTTGCTTGTGTCATCCCAGTGGCACAGGCCACAATCCAGCGTCCAAAGTAAGCAATCCTGCTTACCACCGCCTGTGTCAACTCGGCAGCACAAATCCTTCTTCAGACCATCGCAGCCAATGCTGCTACACAGCCCAAAGGCCGCATCTTGTTCTACGGCCCACAGGCCACAGCCTGCCAAGGCTGCTACACGGCCCAAAGGCCGCATCTTGTACTACGGTCCACAGGCCACAGCCTGCCAAGGCTGCTACACTGCCCAAAGGCCGCCTCTTGCTCTACGGCCCACAGGCCACAGCCTGCCAAGGCTGCTACACGGCCCAAAGGCCGCATCTTGTTCTACGGCCCACAGGCCACAGCCTGCCAAGGCTGCTAAACAGCCCAAAGGCACATCTTGTTCTACGGCCCACAGGCCACAGCCTGCCAAGGCTACTACATGGCCCACAGCCTGCCAAGGCTGCTACACGGCCCACAGGCACAACTAGTCAAAAACTTACCAGCCCTCAAGGATGTTTCAGGTCTATTCCTTCAAAAGATAATACCCGTACCCTAACAAGAACCGGGTTATAGGCTGAATTTTTATATTAAAATAATTTTTTTTTTTAATGGAAAGGGAAAGGATATGAATGCTATTTTATAAATCTGGCATTTTAGAGAAGAACTTTGAAAGAACAATTGGTGTCTCCATATAATTTGCGTACATCTAAAACAGATAAAAATGACCTTGTACGAGTAGTTTGAGAGATAAACATGTTTGATCACAAGTTGATAGTGGAAGACAGACCCATTTTACATGCCGATTATTATTTACACATTGCAGTTGCATTAATGTGGAATGCTTTCTTATATGAGAAATATAAAGCACTGCACTTTCAAAAATATGAGTGGTACTGTAGGATCAGACACAGTGATTGAAGGGCTTCTTGTGAGCTGCAGTGGTATAAGCGAATGAAAACATTTTAGAATGAGCTTATACTGGTTTAGGACAATTTGTATAAAGCTTTATAAACTGGTATGATTACAATTCTAGAAAGAGATTACATGGGTATAAAAGTTCAGTAACACTAAATGACTAAAAAGTTGCATGAATAAAGTGATCCAAATTATTGTCTCACCTCTCTCTCGAATAAAGTAAGCCAAATACAGGTCTAGTTCTTTCACAGAGACACTAATGTGGTGTGGCTGTACACATAACTGGGGGTTTGAGCAGTGTGCTGCCTTCACCAGTCTCTCTCCATCCGTGCTCTCTAACGGAATACCCTTGAAGAGGATCACCATAACAAGATCCAACCTCCACACCTTGTCTGCCTGTCGCAGGCAGTCAATTCTCCTCATCTTGCCTTTTTGGTCTGGGTTGGAGAGGACACAACTGGCTGCCTTTTTGCCAGTAATAGACAACACAAAATCCTCACGGAACTCTGGCCTGATATCTTTTCGAAGTTTTGCTAAAAGACGTGATGCCCACTTCTGCTTGACTTCAGCTTTCTCATTCAGCAGTTCATCTTTCACACCTCGCTCTTCTTCTTTAGTCATTTTTTTCTCATGTTTCTTGAAATACTTTCTTTTCCGAGCCTGAAGGTTGAACCAAGTGTAAGCAAAGGCTCGTACATAAGGGAGAAGAGCCTCGATAAAGGGGTGAAATTCATCCTGGGTGGGAAAAAGTGAAAAACAAATTTATATTCGTACGCACATAAAATTTTAGAGGTTAAACATTTATTTGGATTTATAGGAACATAGAAATGTAATACATATGGATATGAAACATGTAGCATGGCTGCTGCCATTGCTAATAATTAATAAATCAACACTTTTATATATAACCCACTACTACCGCAGCCTAACCCTAACCCTCCCACAGTCTAACCCTAATCCTTCACCTAGTGCCTAACCCTAATACCTTTGCAATCTGTTGGGATTCTAACAGTTGGGATGCCACTGATGGTATTGTGACCGTCTGCATTTTGGATGCTGACTACATCCCATACTATTGATGTAAGACTACTACTTTAGTTATGAAAGCTATGCCAAATACTGTATCTATTAATCCCATCCATTGTATGGATAATTTAATTGATTGGTTGAATATTTAGAATTTTTTGTTAGATCTAAAGGGCTGGTGTTGCATGGTCAATTTTAAACACTGCAATTTTATATCCAGAAAAACAGGTTGCTGTGAGCTCCGAATGGTGACATACTGTACAGGGGTGGATGTAGAGTTACAGTAGCCGTAAGCACATTTTTGGGGGGGCACAAATTATTAACATTAACTTATATAGTACCAGCATATTATGTTTTGCTTTACAACTGTAACAAGTAACACTGTAAGTAAGAAAACACTGGGTAATGACAGACTGAAAAAGAGGAAAAGGGACCCTGCTCACAAGTTTACAATCCATATCAAATTGTGCTGTTTTTTGTACTGCACATGCACACAAAAAAATATTAAGCATTCTTTCATACAGAGATTTGGACGCATTTAACGTTTATGTCTCCTCACATTTACAGGCAGAATGGAGAATGGAGCATTGGCGTTGGAATGGGGAGGGGCAAGGGGGCATCCCCAACATTTCAGAGAGGCACCTGGAGTATTTGTTCCCTGATGTCATCAGTTACTGTCCAACGTCATTCCCTACTATCCATGTGGACATAGAGGGGGAACTTATATACTTATAAACTTGTTTGATGGCCTTTATGGGCATGGAACCGCACTTCCGCTCTCACTCCAGGTCACTTCCAGGTACAGATACTGAAGGGGATCTATACCTTTCCAATCAATAAGGTACTGAAGGCAATTGGATCGATGTAAAGAATCCAGAATTCCCTCAATCTCAAATTCGATACCCTGTTGGGTCTGCACTTGAGGTGCTTTAGGAGGGGAACAATGAAGTTAGTTAAGAATCAGAGGACGTAGTAGAGAGATATGGAAGGTATTGGAGATCTTCAGCTGAGGCGGAATTTCTAATTTATACACCACGGGATTAATTGCTCTGAGAATGTGGTAAGGTCTAATGATGCGTGGAGCAAACTCCATGCTAGGTACTTTTAAATTAATGTTCTTGGATGATAACCATACCCTATCTCTAACCCCCAGAAGGGGAACATCAAGGTGTTTCTTATCAGCAGATTTTTTGTAGTTACTCGAGGCTTTCTTCAAGGAACAATTAATATTCTTCCATAAGACCGCAAATGAATCTGCCAGATTGGTTACGGCTGGTACCTCCACAGATGGTAATTCTTGAAAATCAGGCACTCGCGGATGTCTACCAAAAACTGTGAAAAATGGAGTGGAATTAGAGGAAGATCGACCCAGTCATCCTGTGTAGATGATACAAAAAGTCTAATAAAAGTTTCCAACTCTTGCTTCACCCTCTCGGTCAGGCCATTTGTTTGTGGGTGGTAGGCGGAGGAGAATTTTAACTTAATACCGCAGGTTGCACACAGTGCTCTCCAGAACTTGGCTACGAATTGTACCCCTCGATCGGACACTATATCTTTGAGTAGACCATGCAACCGGATGAATATTTTCGCAAATTGTGGAGTAGACGGAAGACCGACAAGGGTAATAAAATGGACCATCTTTGAGAATCGATCCACGACCACCCAAACAGTGTTATGTCCTTTGGACAGTGGTAATTCAGAAATAAAATCCATGGAGAGAGGAGTCCATGGAACAACTGGAACTGGCAGAGGACGTAACTGACCCACGGTTTTATTGCAAGTGACTTTATGCTGAGCACACTTAACACAGGACAAAACAAAATCTCGAACGTCTTTCTTCATAGTAGGCAACCAGTAAGATCGCTGTAAGAATTTCTGAGTCTTAAGAATGCCTGAATGTCCAGTGCAGAGGGAGGCAAGGGCCCAAGCCAGTAAACTTTTATGCAGTTGTGGAGCAACGTAGATTTTGCCAGGTGAAGGAGCAGCAGTTGTGTGGGTGCAAAGACAAGGGGATCCAGGATTGGGCGAACTTGAGGTTGATCCTCTTCCTCCTGTGCAGACAGAAAAGACTGAGACAGGACCTCAGCTTTCTTATTCAGAACACCAGGACGAAACTGAAGCTTGAAGTCAAATCTAGCGAAGAAGAGGGACCAACGAGCTTACCTAACGTTTAACCGATGAGCTATTTGGAGGTGTACCAGATTTTTATGATCAGTAATGATGGTGACAGGGAATCTAGCATCTTCCAAAAGATGTTGCCACTCTTCCAGTGCCAAGCTCATAGCCATCAATTCCTGGTCACCGATGGTATCATTCTTTTCAGCTGGAGAAAAATTGGCGATAAAAACCCACATGGATGAATCTTCCCATCTTCAGCAGTTTCAGATAGCACAGCTCCCACTCCAACCAAAGAGGCATCCACCTCTAAAATGAAGGATTTATCAAGCTGTGGTTGGGGCTTGGGGCTGTTTTTAATTTTTGGAACGCAGTCACTGCCGAGGAAGACCAGTGAGAAGGATTGGCTCCCTTTTAGGTGAGTGCCGTGATGGGAGCAACCAGAGTGGAGAAATTCAAAATAAATCTTTAATAGTAATTAGAGAATCCTAAGAATCGCTGCGTAGCTTTCAGAGAGTTAGGTTGAGGCCAATCCCGAATGGCACTCTAGTGTTCCCTCTAGCTCCGGCAGCAGGCAGGGCGCCGGAGCTAGAGAGGGCAATCTTGTGCGCGCGCCCGAAAAGGGGGCGTGGTTATGAAAAGGGGTCGTGTCTGTAAGACGCGTCCCCTTTTCGTCATACTTGGGGGCGTGCCCGGCGCTTACGGACATGCCGGGCAGCCCCCAAGCGCTGCAGAAAGGGAGAATAGATGCCGGGCGCATGCGCCCGACGTCTATTCTCCGGCGGTGACCGGATCACCGCATGTTTGTCCACCCGCGGGACACTGCGTCCCGCGGGTGAGAACGGCTCCCGCAGGCTGTTAGGGCAGGGCGCTTTTTGCCCTCCTCCTGGAGGGCAGGGTGCTTTTTGCCCTCCAGAAGGAGGGCAGGGCGCCGTGCCCCGCTGAAACAGCCTAGCGGGAATGCTACACTCAATTTGTCTGGATCCATCTGTAGAAAGTTTCCAGAGATGATATGTCCCAGGATTGCTCAAAGAGACATTTGGGAATCTTCCCATAAAGACAGTGGTTCCGAAGACGGGATAAAACCTCTCGTACATGAAATCGGTGTGACCGCAGATTCTCAGAAAATATTTAAGTGTCGTCCTGATAATCCACAATGAACTTGTGGAGAATGACCCTGAAAATGTCATTAATGTTATCCTGGAACACCGCAGGTGCGTTACATAAACCAAAGGGCATTACCAGGTATTCAAAGTGGCTATCTCGGGTGTTGAACACGGTTTTTCCACTCATCCCCCGCATTGATGCAAATTAAGTTGTAGGCTCCGCGGAGATCCAGCTTTGTAAAAAAGTGAGCCCCACGAACCTTGTCGAAAAGTTCAGAGATGAGTGGTAGAGGGTACTGGTTTTTGACAGTGATTAGATTGAGTCCTCTGTAATCTATGCAGGGTCTGAGCCGCCCGTCTTTCTTTTCTACAAAGAAAAATCCAGTCCCAGGAGGGGAAGAGGATGGTCTGATAAAACCTTTGGCTAGGTTTTCTTTGATATAGTCGGACACAGCTGCTGTTTCCGGAACAGAGAGAGGGTAGATTTGGCCACGAGGTGGCATTTTCCCAGGAATCTATGCCACAGTCCCAAGAACGATGAGGAGGTAATTTATCCGCATCCTGTTCACAAAAAAACATCAGCAAAATCCTGGTAAGGTTCTGGCAGATGGGGATCTGGAGAAACTTTCAATTTATCAGGAGTAGGAGGCTTAGAAACAGGTCTGGTAGAAACTTGATGAGTACGTACAGGAATCACACGGGACAGGCATCTATGGAAGATGCTTGGGCCCCAAGCAAGGATTTGCATATTAGACCAATTTAGCATAGGGTTATGTTTTTTTAACCAAGGCAGACCTAAAACTAGTTCATAGGAGGTTTTAGGTAGGACCAGGAATTCCAACATTTCTTGATGGAGACATCCTACTCGGAGGGACATCGGGTTGGTAACAGAGGAAATAGACTCACCCAGAATAATGTTGCTGTCCACCCCTGAAAGAGTCAGCTTGCTGGGTATGCTACTGAGGAAGCTGTGGGATCTACCACAGCGAAACGCGTTTGGCACCCTTTTACTGTACAGCACTTGGATTCCTATGTGGATTATACTCTCCGGACCAGCGGTATTTATCATTTTCCAGCTCCAGCCATTTACAACCGTCAGCATGCCAGTGCAAGAAATTCTGCACCACCTATAGGCTGTGGACATCTTACCAAGTCTGGTAATTATATCATCGTTTTCCAGCCCTAACCATTCACAATACGTCAGCATGCCAGTGCGAGGATTTCTATACTGTTTATAGGCTGTGGACATCTAATCAAGTCTGGTAATATATCAGCTGGATATTATTCCGGATCCACCTGTGTAGGCCAGTGACTGTTACAACATTCCCCTATATCTCTCACTACAATGTGAATGAAATATATATTTATTTTATACTCAGTTATTATTCAAGATTGGTTTACACCATTCATTCTATGGACATTTTCCTTTCTTTCTGATTTGGATACGAATTATTTATTTTTATTATTATCATTTTTTTGTGTATTGTTATTATTTATTTACACTGTTTATTATTCATTATTTTTTACTACTATTATTATTTATTTATTTTTTTGATTATTGTCATTATCGGTTTTATTGATTGCTATTTCTCCATCCAGATTGTGGACATCATTTTAAATCAATTTTCAATCAAGCCGTATAGAGTCATGTAGTAGTTCATGATAATATATATTGATTTATGATCTATGCCATGTTGGTTTTCATCTGCATATACTGATAGATTTTCTAGCGCTGTTCATACCTATCTTTTTGCTGGGTAGAGGAGTAACTGGAATACCCAGAGTTCGCACAAACAACTCAGAAGTAAAATTCCCGGCGGCTCCGGAATCTACCAAGGCCTCCAAATCCTTTGTTCTTAACTTGTGAGAAAGAGACACTGTTAAGAGACTATCCATTAAGTGGGAAGGCTTGATCATTACCCCCAACTGGACGCTCCCAGAACCAGTTAGGGTCTCGCGTTTCCCGCAAGAGGACAATTCTTGAGAACATGTCTTGAAGTTGCACAGTAAAGGCAGAGCTTATTCTGGAAGCGGCGACTACGTTCTGCCGCGGTCAGCCGAGATTTATTGACTTTCATAGGTTCTTATTTACTTGTAGCTGTAGAAGAGGAATGTGTATCCAAAAATGTCCGATCCCGAAAATGATCCCCTCGCCCTCTACTAGCCAATCGTTCCCAGTCAATTAAATAATATAAGCCACCTTTGACCTAGACGTAGGGAAATTCTGTGGCAGACATTCGAACTGAATCTCGCATTGGTTGATGAAACCTCGGCAACATCGTGGATTTCCATCAAAGAGTTCCAGGAATGTCAACTGAATATGAGACTTCTGTGTTACAGGAACTGGGGGATGGACTGAAGGATTCGAAGGATCAGACACCGTGGGAGGAGGCAGTAACGTGGCCAAGGTAGATTGAAAACTCTTGTAAATATTGAGCCACTTGATGTTGTGCTGCCTTCTGATCTCCATGCGAGATCTTGTAACGCTGCTGCACTCTGGGATCCTGGAGCTTCCATTGGGCCTGAACAAACTGTCACAAATGACTCAGGAGGATCTCCTTCTGAGCTGAAAGCTGAGGTCTGGGGTTGTGGAAGGAATCGGAGGCAAGGGGCCTTGATGTATTATTATTAAACCTCTATTTTTCAGCTTCTTATATATGCAGTAGCAGCTGCTCTTATCTATCTTATACTTTCTTATACTTCACCTTCTCTCATTAGAGTGATGCCCTGGGGTGGCTCAGCTAGGCCTGTTTGGAGGTGTCCTGTGCTCTGGATTTCAACCACAGTATGTTAGGGACCTACCCTCAGAGGTTACCTGGGCACGGTGGGTAGGCCCATAACCATGGCCATGATTATGCTAAAACCTCTATGTATTGCTAATTCTATTGCATAATGTATTATATATAATTAGTAATGTTGGAGGTTGTGCACCTGTACTTTTTCTTCTTGTGTTTACAACAACAGTCTCCACAGGTAGCACCTCCCATTATATATATTCAGGGTGTGCAGTCTAGGGCCCCCTTTTCTATATAATCTATTTAGTGTGCTCCCATGCACACCTGAAGATACGAGATGTCTTCAGCCTAGATTAGCACCTCTCCCCCATTGGTTTTAAGCAGGGATTCTAGCATTTTGACTGCACCTTAGTACAAGGCACAATTCTAGGTAAGTCCTATAAATTTTTATACTGCAGTGCAGAAATGGGTTGATTTTTAGGGCGTGGGTCCCCTGGATTGCTTTGGTTGGGCGGCTTCAGGGCATCGCATTATAAACACATTTTCCTTTTTGCACCTCTATTGTTTGTTTAATATATATGTACTATTTTTAAACCTCTATTTTTCACCTTCTTATATATGCAGCAGCAGCTCCTCTTATCTATCTTATACTTTCTTACACTTCACCTTCTCTCATTAGAGTGATGCCCTGGGTTTGCTCAGCTGGGCCTGTTTGGGGGTGTCCTGTGCTCTGGATTTCAACCACAGTATGTTATGAACCTACGCTCAGAGGTTACCTGGGCGTGGTGGGTAGGCCCATAACCATGGCCATGATTATGCCAAAACCTCTATGTATTGCAAAATTCTATTGCATAATGTATTATATATAATTAGTAATGTTGGAGTTGTTAACCTGACCATATTGTCAGGTTGTTGCATGTTCGGGAATGAAGAAGGGAGCCCGATACTGAACGATCTCGTTCATGATATCGTTCAGTGCATGTGCTCAGTGTCATTAACGACACTGAGCATACCCCTGCCGGGGATACACTAGACAATGTCGTTCATGGAGCAAATCGTCTAGGGTGTATGCACCTGGGGCTACACAAATACATCTTATGTTGACCACAACAAGGACAGCACACATGCATAAACAATTGTTGATCTATTTGTTATTTACAATCAGCCAGCAGCATAAAAGCAGATTGTTTTTTTAAAGATAACCAATGTATGCATTTAATTACTGTATACTTAATTGATACTTTTATTTTGAAACTTACCTCTGGATTTAATTGCACTTTACATGATAAATGTGACTATTATTTATTAATAATAATGTAAAGCACAGAGTACTATATAGTACTAAAGTTCTATACTGCGCACAAATGAAGCTACATCTCTTGGCATAAACTAGGCGCATATACTACTGTTTTCTCTTGGCAACAACCTGTGCATACACTACTGCTCTTTCCTGGTGTAAAACTGGAGCATATGCTACCATTGCAGCTAGACAAATCCTGAAATATTTCCAGGTCTGCGAGCTGCGCTAAATGTGCCTTTAACATTAATACTCACGAGCCACAACTATGTCTTCCCAGGAAAACATAATGTTCAAAAGAATGCATATGACACCATCCTAAAGTTATGATGATATAGTTTTGTAGTCAAGTATTCTCTGTTATGGAGAAAATATTGTTTTAATCCTATTTAATGATTTTACATGCTGTCATTTGTCTATGATGTGTGAGTTTGCACATGTACTTTACACACATCACAGGTGAATATTGCTGCTGTTGACCATGAAGATGTTTAGCTTGTAGCTAATAATTCTCATTAGATACAGACAATAAAATAATAAGCATCAAAACACTATGTAAAACGATAGTAAATGATTACTGATATTTAAAAAAACGTAGTTATTATAATTAATATTAATGCCACAGTATGCAAGCAGTACATTATGCCATGTCTTCTACCATACCAATCCTTAGATACGAAGGGCCAAATCTAAAACTCAGCGAGTGCAAGATTTCAGCAATTTGACTAAGATTTAAATTACCTGATTGTGCCTTCAAAAAAAATTGCCGCTTTCTATTTTGCAGCTAAATTGCCTATAATCTCAGAATTTGCTGCAACTCAAAGGCTATTACATGTTGTCTGGAGTCTCATCCAGGGGTGTGGTATATTTTGGCTATAATTAGAATGCTGATATTTAAAATGTCAATGTGTTCTGAACATCAACAATCAGAATATTGACATGTACAGAATGTAGACATTGACAATGCCAGAAGCAGGGGCGTATCTACCCCTTGGCAACGATGGCACTTGCCAGGGGCACCGGTCGAGGGGGGGGGCGCCGTCCCGCGGTGCCACCTGCGGCTGGGGGTAGAATCTAGACAGGACTGCCAGGACTGGAGTCCCGGGCCCGCCCCTCGCTCCAATCCAGCGCAGACGCCCAGTGTCAGGCAGGCGCTGGTGCTGTTGCCAGTGGCTGCCTGGTTCAATTAATAAAGTTTTTTTTTTAAACAAGGCACACGTGACATCATGACGTCACGCGCGCCTTATCTTAAAAGAAAAAACCTTTACTCATTAATCATTGGACCGGGCAGCCGCCGGCAAGCACTAGCGGCTGCCTGACTGTCACGCTTGCCACAGAGAGGTTGAAAGCAGAGGTACGAGGTTGGGGGAGAAATCGGAGGCGAGGGGCCTGAATGTAAGATCTCTTCATCCAAAGAGTTGGCCGTTAACGAGACCCTATCAATGGTGTGGAGTCTAACCTGCTGGGAGGTATTCACCAGTGACCCCTACCAATCAGGATATGAGTTTTAGCTGCACCCAGCAAGCAGGTCGTGGTCCCTTTATCTGGGATCCAAACCCTATTGGAAGAGATACACACAGATGGTGGCCCGAGGAATATGCCTCCCAGGAGGCACAGCTACACCAGGAAATGGTACTTGAGGTACCCATAGGTAGAGGTGTTTAGATGCACTATTGCACTGAAGGATGGCTCTTTGGTATTGAACACAGGCAGAGGTGGTATGACGCACTGTTGCTCTGGAAGGTAACGCTAAGTTGCACACAGGCAGAGGTGGTATGACGCACTGTTGCTCTAGAAGGTAACGCTAAGTTGCACACAGGCTGAGGTAACGCACTGTTGCACTAAAGGTAGCACGGAGTTGGCACACTGGTAGAGATGGTAATACTGAGTTGCACACAGGCTGAGATGAAATTATGCACTGTTGCACTGAAGATAGCACAGGGTTAGCACTCCGGCATAGATGGTCAGACACACTAGAGAAGACACGGAAGTAATCTCAGAGGAACCTGGAACGAGGACACAGCTAGCATACACTAGGAATGACAAACAATGTTCAAGCAACTTCCTGAGTCCTGGAGCCGGTAATATACCCAGGGGTAGCAGTTGATAGAACAGCGTCAGCTGACCGAGACCATGCTACCATTGGTTGGAGATACTGTCACATGAGAAGGACTGTCATGGCACCGCCCCTGATGGGAACCACGATCCCCAAGACACAAGACCGACCATGGAAGTCTGCAAGCGCCTAAGGCAGAATACTCAGCGCATCACCCGCCACTGCAGCAGATGTGTGACAGCACGAGAAGTCAGGGGAAGCCGGCGCGGAGGAAAGAGACGGCCGATCCTAGGATGAACTCTGACACTGACACTGGATGTCTGCACTGGATTGGAGCAAGCACTGAGGAGCCAGCACAGAATATTTAAATGATGTATCTCTTGGCTGCGGGGGGTTAGATGCTTGGGGGCTGGAGCTGGGGAGACAGAAAAGGATCTGACTGATTATACCTACGGGGGCTGGCTGGTCAGACAGAAGACAGTGGTGTAGCTAGGGTAGTGCAGCCGGTGCCATCGCACAGGTCAGGGGGCGCTGTTTGGGTCTGTCAAATTTCTGTTTATTATTATTCTTGCTTGTAGCTACCTCTTATTTCATTCCCAGCATCTCCTGGCCTCTCCTATCTCTTCCCTGGCCCTTCCCCATGAAGCCATGGCCCCTTTTTGGGTGCATTAAGTCCCTTTGAAAAATGAGAGGGGCGCCAATGCTCTTTCTGGCACAGGGCACCAAAAAGTCTAGTTACGGCTCTGTTGGTAGACATAAGTGGGTGCTGGCTGATGAGGCAGAATGGGGTGCTGGCTGGAAACATTGGAGTCAATGGTGCACTTAGTGAAAGATAATGTACAAAGCGCAATGACAAATTCCCATTAGATTCTAACAATTTGCAGCCACAATCCAGTGATGACTTCACAAGTGTGTATGGTGAAGGACAGGATTAGTTACTCCTTTACAAACTATACAACCAATTAAAAAATTTTATCATTACATTTTCACTGGCCTGTTTCTTATCCTTAGAGGAGCACTGTGAACAGCACTCTGAATAGTTTTTCCTGGAGCTCCACCGTTTAGTATAGCAGCAAATAAAGTTTATCTTTCACCATTTTAAAATGGTAACGGAGATGAATTTGAGCCAAAAGACAAATAAAAACCTGCAAGTTCTGTTGTTGCTCTCACATAGGGCCTGATTCAGAGGTGGATACAGACGCAGCTGCGTCATTTACAGTCGCCTGCCTGCGGCTTTATACAAATGCTGCTACAAAATTCTTCCGTGGTGTACATCCGTGCTTATAATTATGCAAGGACTAGACACTCCCATAACACGCCCATCTCCTCGCATCTGTTTAGTCACCTCCCAGGAACGCCCAGCACTATTAAAAGACATCTCTGATACCGTGCGCCTCGATCACAACAGCGTCTTTGTGCGCTCACTGTAAGTAATACATGTGCCGTAGGAGTTTTTAGGGATTTTCGCACACGCGCAGCAGCAGAGAATCAGTCAACTCACCACATCGGCATTGCATGCAGCTCAGAAAAAAGCTCATAATGTTCAAGCAGAATGTTCTATTTCCATCTGAAGTCACACAAATGAGCATTTAGGGCTAGATTGAGTCACACGCAAAATGGCTGCATCTGGTGCGGGAAAACACCTGTGCATTTCTGTCTGTTCAGCCAGACAGACCTACATAGCTGCACTGTATCTGTGTCTTTATGTTGGGTTCAAGGTAACATTTATGTAATTGCCATACTGTACTATTACAACTGGTAGTAGTAGTTGTAGTATTAATAATAATATTCAATAGTAAAGTTATTAATAATAGAATACGAACAAGGGGTGTAACTTGCAATCAATAGCCCCAATACCTAAGTTCTCTAAGCCCAAATGGGGCCTCATTGTGCATACACCACCCTCTGTGCATGTTCAGAAGAGCAGAGTGGTGGCCTCTGGTGTAGATGTGCCAGTATCGCTGGGCTCCCCTCACCACCAGGTCTTAGAGCAGCTGTGTGAGCTGCTCTATTGGTAGTTTGTCGCTGTTATGCTGGGAATACACTGTGAGATATAATGTATGTCAGACCGTCAGATATTTTATCTGTCAAGCTGATACCAGCAGATACCGTGGCCATACAATGATGTCTGTCTTCTCACTGCTTCCTGGGACATGAAGACATCGGGCAGGAAAGTGTACATGAATGGATACTAAACATCACTATACATCGCATCGATGTGATGCAATATAGGAATGGGATTAAAATACCGTTAGCTGAAATTCCAACAGCGGAAGCCCGACAGGCAGATATCCCGACTGGGGCTGGTAAGTATCCTAACCCTCCCTTGGTGGTGCCTAACCCTAAAACTCTGGGGTGGTGCCTAACTCTAAGTCCCCCAAGGGGTGCCTAAACCTAACCCCCCTTCCCGCACCATAAGCCTAACCCTCCTGGGGGGGTGCCTAACCCTAACCTTCCCCTAGTGGCACCTAACCCTAACCTCCCTCTTCAACTAGCCTAACCCTCCCTGGGGGGGTGTCTAACCCTAAGTCCCCCCCCCCGAGGGTGCCCAAATCTAACCCTCCATCCCCCTCGGCTAACTGCTAAGATGCCTCGGACTTACCTAGTTCGGAACGGCGTCCTTCTGCATTCCGGCATCTGGATTAAGATAGGCGTCGGTATTTCGACACCTATCTTAAGTCCCGAGTCGGGCTTTAGCCGTCGGGATTTAGACCAGCGGCATCCCGGCCGCAGGTCCTTTAACTACATCCTGCGATATATAGTGATATTTTTCAGTAGCCACTTCATACATCCTGCCACTCATTACATGCATGCAGGCATTAATTACGCCAGTATGCATATAGAAAAATGCAAAGGACATCTCTCCCAATAAGAGCTGTCTTTTGCGAAAAAGCGACTTCTGGGTTTATAACCCAGAAGTCCCTCTGGCGTCATTCTGTGCATGCGCAGAATGACACACACCACGTGGGGTGCTGGGAGGGATCTGATTGGATCCCTCTCACTTCACTTTGCGAATAGAAGCCCATCTAAATATGGCGTTATCCACCGGGTCCAAGCTCCGGAATTTGGTGCATATGAGAAATGCGTTCAAATTTCCGAAAACTGCATTTTCGAAAGGTTTGACCGCATTTCTGACGTTGGTGCATCCCGCCCACTGTGAGAAAATTCAAGGTGTATGGCTATGATATTTGCATTCGATCCCTGGAGAGGAAACATTTCCCCATTCCTCCCATGTAAAGGAACAGTGCATACGCTGCCCAATGCAACCGAAAATTATCGGATCCATCGGACATTTTTGCATGCCTGACAAATCGATAATTACTGATCGGTCACAGCAATACACTGTTCAATTATCGACCCGATCAGATGATTATTGTCTCCTTTTATAACCATTACAAATGAATTTAGATGGGCTTATGCTGTGTTTGAGTGCATTTTCATAAATAAAATGCAGACAGAAATCTGTTCACTAAAAAACGCAAATTGCCTACATGTGAAAAGTTGGACACATTGAAAGATGCATGACGCTGTTGCTCATTAACATAAGTGCCAGTTTTGTGTCAGGCATATATCAGATACATTTACTAATTTATTTTGATAGTGAAGAATGCATTTGCTATACTTGCATAAAATATAAAAATAACTCACAAATACAGCAGGTATGGCCCTCTTTCTTGCATACAAGAAAAAAAATGCTAAAGAACACTAACAAAATCAAATAAATGCTACACTATTAATGGAAAATTAGAAGTGTTTAGCAGCACAGATGTTATAATTGTTAGCATTACTGCCTCACAGCACTGAGATTGTGGGTTCGATGCCCTAACTGTGCAGAGAATGTATAGTCTCGCTGTGCTTGCGTGGGTTTCCTCCGGGTATTCCGGTTTCCTCCCACACTCCAAAAATATACTGGTAGGTTAATTGGCTCCCAACAAAATTAACCATAGTGTGTATGTGTGTGCGCATTTGATAAGGAATATAGATTGTAAGCTCCAACTATTCTCTGTAAAGCGCTGTGGAATATGTGTGCGCTATATAAATAACTGGTAATAAATAAATAAAACAAGTGTTGCCAACCGTCATACTCATCATCGGTGTGTATTGGCACCTGGGTCATTCCATGTCAACTGGGCCAGGGATCCCCACCAAACCATCTCCAATTTTGATAAAAGGTTGCATCAAGGTTGCAAATATGTCAGACTTGTTTTGTGAAAAAAAAAATTCTCAATATGCTATAGTAGCAAAACTATGGCCCATAAAGTGGAGTTGGGTGCAACTGTCACCGATTCAGCAGTGCAAATCAGCAGGTGGGGACGATCTTCAAAATTGGTCCACTTGACATGGAATGACCCACCTGCCTTCAGGCACCCACAATTCATACAGCTAAAGGCCCCCATACATCAGCAATCGATTGTGGCAATTCTGCAATTTGCAATCGATTGTGTATAAAAATCTGCAATGTATGGGCTTCACAGATCGCAGATTGCAACCAAAAAGTGATTGGAATTGTTAAATTAGATTGTCCAACATGTTGGATTTCATGGATCGATTGGGGCTGTAGATTGCTAGTGTATGGGCATAATCAGCAGATTTGCAGACCGTTACCAGTAAAATGATGGGCCTTTCAAGATTGGCAGATCTGTGTTTGCTGCAATCGATCTGCAAATCACTGAAAAAGATCTGTAATGTATGGGCGCAGATTGCTAGATTGGGAAAATCCTAAAATCGGGCAATAAATATTCAAATTGTTCAATTTAGACAGGGTTATATGCATCTCTGGGCCTGATTCAGACCCGCTCGCAAGCGGGTCGATGGCTGGGCAGTGCGCACGCACAGAGTGCGTGAGCCCCGGAAAGAGCGAGAAATCACTCGCTCCGGGGCTTGCAACAAAACGGGGCAGCTGTTGATCGACAGTTCGCCCCGTTTTGTAGGCGGGGAGGGGGGGTGGCTGGCCAAACGGAGGCATTCCCGAAGGAACGCCTGCCGTTTGAGGGCGGCCCTACTGACATCACCTGAAAGAGCGTCCGGCTCTGAGTCAGGGCCTCTGTGTGGATCTACATCTGTTTGCAATTATGCCCTTATGAAACTTGTCCTACGTTATACCAGCCCTTCCCATCCCATTCCACCTGTCCTGTCCCAAGTGTAAGATTCATGCAAATCTGCATGTGTCTTTATGTGTGTAGCCTGTTATGTGGGAATGTGCAGAACCAATTGTGGATTTCACAAAAACTGGCTTTGGCTCAATCCAGGATCATCCTCAAAATCTTTAATTATTGATATGAGGTTCTTGGGTAAATCTGATTTAAGATAAATAATGTAAACTTTCACACAAAATAAATGATGCCATAAATGATATACCATTACTAAATAATATCCAGTAAAGTATGCCACAAAGTATGGACTGCAAACCATGAAAATACATTGTATGCTAAGCACAATACATACATAAATTGGAAGGCATCAATCAAAGACTGTAAAGCACTGTACTGGAGTGATATTTATATATTAAAACAGTGATATTTATATATTAAAAAGAAAAAAAAGACCAAAAAAATATTCGCTCAGGATTGAAGAATATACCTACAGAGCCTAAACTACAATCCTGTCATGCAAAAAAAAAAATTGAAAAGAGAGCTACTAAATATACTGGGTGCTGCTGGCCTATGAATGGTTAACTCCACTTAGCGAATGTGAGATATGGAGGGTGGGGGGAGGGGGTGTCTCACTTCCGAAGTAAGAACAGGTGGAGCTGGATATGGGTATTTGTGTAAAGAGAACAGAAAGGTTAAATGAGGACATTGAGACTGTGAGTGTATTAGTGTTAATATACCAGTATGCATGTGTACCCTTTTGTTACTTATACAGTACTTATGCTTGTTACAGCAATACAGAACTCACAACTATACACATTACTTGCTATTCATGATGTATTATGCATGCATCCAATGGGAGTTTACTTGCAGGGCAAATAAGGTAGTTAACAGCTATACACCGGGGCGCCTTTTATGAATATTCATTTTAGTTACAGAGAAACTTATGTAAGAGGTATCATATCCCCCCAATTGTAAGGGTATTTGAAGTAATTGGGTTTTTAAATATAATATCACTTGCATATTATATTATTGTCATTAAAGTAGACATTTCAGGGTTTGTTCATTTAAATATTGTGGATTTTGGTTTACGGGGCCCGTACATCTAATGACTGCTGCAATTCCTGATCCCCTGACGACTGGATTTGCCGATCCGGACCAAAAAATGATTGGGGAATTTTAACATGTAGAATTTCCCCGATTCCCCAATCGATCGCCGATCATTAATGCTCATGGTTTTGATGGGCGGATCAAATTGGCAGAGTGGGATTGGGGAATTATGGTGCTGATTTATAACCGACATTATCCTCTGGATTTAATGTTGCTGCATATGCCATTAACAACACTAAAGCTGGGTACATACTATAAGATATATTGTACGATATATCGTTCCAGTTGGGATTGGAACGATATATCATACAGATCGTAAAGTGTGTACACCTGATTGCGTGTGTTCGGCGGTCGTTCATCACAATGTCCCATATGGGACGATACAATGAACGATGCGATACTGCTACATGCAAAATGTAACGATAGATCGCGCCGCCGCACGTGCCCGATATATCGTTACATTGCATTGTTACGACAGCTGGGTCACACATTGTATAGTGTGTACCCAGATTAACTTTAAACACATAAACACCATCTACTCTTCATAAATATTTGCTCATTGATTCACCATGGCTGGAATAATTTACTTTCTGGTAGATTTCTCCTACCTCTATTAGGGTTCATAATACAGGTATCAAGTTAACTGCTTAAGCATTGTAATTGCTTCTGGCTGGTTTTCAAGGGCAACTAGCTCCTTCCATAAACACATATGGAACCTATCCTTTTGCAATTAAACATTTCAATGATTATTTTGCAAGAATTTAATGTTTGGACTAACCTTACTAGCTTTCAGTAAAATATATTTTTCAGGAGAAAGACTCCTATAACTGGAAAGAAGCATATTACGTTTACTGAATGAATAATCTTTCATGAGTGTCTCAGAGTTTGCATTTTAAAATGTGACAAGACATTAAGAAGAGTTTACCAGACAATTATTAATTATCATGCAATGGTTATGCTGGTGAAACAATATCAGCATCACCAGGAAAGACAAGATAATTACAAAGACAAGATAATTACTCCAGGTGAGGAAGGTCTCAAATCAGAATTATGTGAGTCTATAGGCCCCCATACATCAACAATCGATTGTGGCAATTCAGCAATTTGAAATCGATTGTGTATAACAATCTGCAATGTATGAGGTTCACAGATCATAGATTGTAACCAAAAAGTGATTGGAATTGTTCAATCAGCTTGTCCAACATGTTGGATTTCACAGATCGATTGGGGCTGTACATTGCTAGTGTACGGCCATGATCAACAGATTTGCAGACCGTTACCAGTAAAATGATGGGCCTTTCAAGATTGGCAGATCTGTGTTTGCTGCAATCGATCTGCAAATCACTGAAAAAGATCTGTAATGTATGGGCGCAGATTGCTAGATTGGGAAATCCTAAAATCGGGCAATAAATCTGCAAATTGTTCAAATGTGGTTTTCAGATTGCTGAGTATGGAGGGCCTTTTGAGCCATATCACACCTGACGGTTTTGCCGGCCAAGAAACAGGCAGCAGCCAGCCATTTTTTTTCAGACACTCAGTGCCTTTCACATGGAACGGCTTTGAGCCATTTTTAATGGGTTTGTTTTCCCTTCATTTACTGAGCATGCGCAGCTGCAGTACAAGCCGGCCGGTGTGTGTGTGCAAGGAAACATTGTTTCCTATACTCCACTGCCTTGCTTGGACAGCACGGACACGGCACGGCAACCGTCTTGCTCAGTGGAACACTCCCGGCTGTTACACGGTGACCATGCCATGCCTGTGCCGTGTGAAAGAACTCACCTGCTTCCATGCATTATTAAATTTAACAGCCGGCAAAATAACTACCGTTTTTTTGACGGACGGGGAAAACCGGCATGTGTGAAATAGACCTGACAGTGGGGGTCATTCAGACCAGCTCGCGAGCGCAGGACGCTCGCAAGCGGGTCGATGTTACCCCAATGCGCATGCGCACGACAGAGGGAGCTCCGTCGTGCGCATGCGCGAGACCCGGACAGCGACAGCCAAGCTGTCGCTCCGGGTCTCGCACCAAAGGGGGCGTGCTGTCGATGGTGACTGACAGCATGCCCCCTTTGGTGGGCGTGCCAGGGGCGTGGCTGCCAGACGGAGGCGTTCCCATGGGAACGCCTACCGACTGAGTCCGGCCCCACTGACATCACTAGTGATGTCAGTGGCAGTGATTTTGGCTCTGATAGAGCCAAAATCACTCCAGGGCTTACGGTCACCGAGACCCTACCGCAGGGTCTCGTCGCAAGCCCGATGGTCGCGATGGTCAAGACCATCTTTTTGGCCGCTCGCTTATGCTGTGGGTGGTCACCCACAGCTATGTGAGCGGCCAGGAGGCCGCTCCATTTTTAGGTAGGAGGGCACTGATTCAGAGCGAGTGCTCTGGTCAGAGCGTCCGGCTCTGAATCAGGCCCAGTGTTCACCTGGTGTAGCTTTGGCATATAGATTTAAGGATAGATAAAATTTTAATACAGGACTATTTTGTGTCATAGAAAAAGTATAATTACATAATCATGACAACTAAAGCTCTGTAATTAAATAAATACAGATATTGTGAAATAGTGAAAATAAATGTTTATATTTGAACAAACTAAATCTGACAAGAGAAATACACACACACACATTAATATGTATCTTTATTGTGAAAATATAAGATTTAGGGGTCTATGTACTAAAGCTTGATGAGAGATAAAATTGTGAGAGAAAAGTATTAACCAATCAGCTCCTGTCATTTTTCAAACACAGCTTGTAAAATGTAAGTTAGAAGCTGATTGGTTAGTGCTTTATCTCTCACAATTTTCTCTCTCCAGTCTTTGATAAATACCCCCCCCCCCCCTCTTAGCCCAATGCACTCTTCAATAAACAAGTCTTCATTTGTAGTTTTATCTCGGATTGGCACTTACAAGTCTGAAGGTATATTATAGTGACTGAAAAGGCTGTAGGTGTTTGCGGCTTTGTATAAAATGCTTTAAGTTCAGAAATATACTGAACTGAATAGGCATAATTAATACACTATCATTTTCTTAATTGGTTGGGCAAGTAAATACAAATGTCTCAAGGCTTACTTTTTTCTTACATTTTCAACCTTCAACTTTTGCCTTATGGCAGAATCCATACTAACGCAAATTCCTCTCCTGCTCTTTTCCTTAACTTTCCTTTGTGTGTGACAGTAGTTCAGATAAGCATACCTCCTCTGAGAGAAAAAGCAAGGTGCATAAAAGATGACACCAGGGGGTAATTTACAAGTTCCTGTCTATTAATTTGCTTTGTAGCAAAGTAACAGCAAGAGTTCTGTGACACAGGTAAACAAATAATTAGTAACTTTATGATCAGATCATTTTCTTACAAAAACGTTTTAAGATGCTGTAACGTATTTTAAACAAAACTGTACATAAATAGATACCAATATCCCTTTACATATCAAAGAGCACATATTTACACTTTTATATATCCACGATTATGTGAAATACTAGAAGAAGAATGCTGCACTAGAGTATGTGCTTTCTGCTAGTGGGTCAAACAACACATAGAATACTGCAAAATTCACTGTAAAAACTGTGCCCATGTAATAGTTATATAAATAAACATTTACCCAATGATCAATTTAGATATGTCACAGATAACTGTGTTAAGTTTTTGGACACTCAGACAATTTAAAAATGTATTACTTGAGGTAATATTAATGAGTATCTGATTATCTAATGCTTTATTAATCCCAACACCTATGTTATTAATTTAAATAACTGTGTAGGTATTTATAGAATCAGTAGGTTAAAGAACAAATCTGAAGTAAAACGGATGGCCATTATTTTCTGTAAATGCTACAAATGGCCAGTAGTGCACTATTACACAATGCTCTTTTTACCAGTTTGCGATGTTTTACAAATGGCCAGGCAGCAGTAGGACTAGGGAATATTATGCTTAATGCAGACATGGCACATAACAAACAATAATTATATATATATATATATATATATATATATATACATACACACACACACACACTAAAAATTACATATATATATATATATATATACACACACTAAAGATAACGAAAGCGGACCGCTGAAGAATAAGAGAGAATAAGAATATGACAAGCGTACCTTCAGATAAATGGTTCGCAACAAGGGGAATTCAAAATTTTTCATGTATGTATGAATATACAGTATCACTTCTTTGAGTCAATATGCAAGTATTGAAGTATGTATTCCGCACATGGAAAGACTGCACTCTACAGCACTCTCCTCTGCCCATAGACAATGACTGCACTGTGCCAAGGTAAATGTTGCTTTGCACCACAACACACGCTGCTTAACTTGCAGATTTCCAGTGACTCTGCACAAGTGTATACTTTGTACTGCAAAGATGATTGATCTGCACTGCTAAAAGCACACTAGTTTGTACTCAGGCCGTAGAAACAGATAGAAATTGTCCTACATTGTAATGCTTTGTAACAAGCTACGCTGCAGACGCTTCCATTATGGTGCATACAGGTATAAATTGTTCTCTCCTTTTCTAGACGGCATCAATTACAGTATTTGATATTTCTATATTCATACAGTACATAACAATATATTTATCTATACATCCATACACATTATCACATATAAACAGCAGGTGCAACAATATACCCAAAACAAACTAACATTCGGTTTCTGATCTTCATGTGGAGCGCTGTCATTCCAGGCCAAGGTCACTTCCAACACCAGGCCTTTTCCACCCTCCACTCTGTTAACCCCTTGTTTGGAAATTGGGTGAGCAACGCATTACATGGCAAACTGACCCTACTTTTGGCACTGAAAGAGTTACTGTGCTTCCATACAATAGTACATGGGTAGGGTGAGAATTAAAAAATGCACCCCAGGAAGTAACAGCAAGAATACAACATTGCAACTAAAATCACAAAATCATATATAGCCTATTTGTCTGTAGTGTTGAAAACACCACAAACTATCTTAAAAGTAGTCTGGACGATAACCCCCCCCCCCCCCCTCCCCCTAGTCTATCAGCCACCCACAATATGCAGAGATGGCTGTCCCATAATTTATTCCTTTCGTCTCCCTTAGTAAAAGTGTATGACTGAGATATATATATACATATATATATATATATATATATATATCTTGCAGTTACGTACTAAAACAGAAAAATAAGGGTGGAAAAAAAAACATCCCACAAAAGAGCGGGCGAGAGGGTGTGGGGCGAGGGGCGGACTAGACATGTGACTAGCCTTTTCTATCAGAAAAAAAATGGCCTTCCACACATTCCTAAAAGACCGAAAAAGTTCGTGAAAATTCCCTCCACGTATTGATACAAATATTACGAACATGATTTCAGTTAAAAATAAACCAGATATTTATATAAAATATGATCTATTTTAATGATATAAGCACTTGGTTCAAAACTTATCACTAGTTTCTTCTTTCCCCATTTTTACCGCATTCCGAAATCCCCAAAATGCAAACACTAAGCACAGCACCCACCCTGTTTTTAATGTATAGCATGCAGAATTTCTCATTGTATTATATTTTGTTTTTCACACCACTGCAAAACCTCTAAATCGACAATGCAACAAATAAAGATTTTTTTTCAAAAGATGCAAGCATAGCTGCGTATCACAGGCTCTAGAATGCAACGGGAAAAGACAAGCAGGGTGGGAGTCAAGCGTATTCAAAAAAGTATAATTTTGAAAAATGGGTTTTAAGTCACTTTACCTGTGTCAGACATAAAGGTGATGCATACATGACTGTAATGGGTATCCTCTTATATTCCACTGCTATATACACAAAGTTACTGAGTCACAGGCAGCAACTGTATGCTTGCTTCTCCTTATGATATCCCACATCCAACTTTCTGTCTCCCCCCAAAAAAATTTAAATCATTCTTCAAAATACACATTAAAACAAAAATCAAACGATAAAGCTTCCTTTGGGAATTCCAGACTGGGATAGTGGGATGAGATCTTTCTTTAAAAATCCTGGTACCCTTGTTAAGCACCCTCCCCAAATTTAGGCTCTCTCAAAGGGAGGTAGAAGGCAACTTTGTGAATTGTGTTCCATTAGGAAAATGAGCAGAGGAACGATAGAATAAAAAAAAAGACAGAAAAGAGAGAGAGAGAGTGAGTGTGGGAAGGAGGGCTGAGGAGGAGAGAAAGGGGTGACGTTTTATATAAAGCCCATCCTACATCACTAAAAAAAACTATATAAAATGACATCCCTTTAAAGATGTAGGATCCTAGACGAAGGGTGAAGATGCAGTGATATGCACGAGAGGATAAGAAACGCTTCTGTACTCTACATTTTTAACACTCTAGCTAAATACTTTTTGTCTAGTGAATTGGGACAAATTAATATGACATAATACCTGGCTGGAAGTGTTGCAGCAACCAAGGGGATTGGTGAGATGGCTTCTAAAAAGTGTTATCAGTGAATGATAATTACTAGAACTATAATTGTTTAACTTTGTTTACTTAACATTACTGCTGTTCTTCTTTGACTGTTTTGTGTAATAGAAACATGTAAGAAGGCATCAAGCATCAGAGGTGTTACAGCATCGAAAAGGTTAATTAGCCGTTAACTGTTCCAAGAACACGTTATATCACGTGGCAGGATGTTCACTAGATCTAATATACGTATTTTGAAATTGTCTTGCCTTTTTATATTTTGAAATAAGCATTATTTACTGGTGTGTGGGGGAGAGTGTGTTTTCAGGCATGATATATGCACAATTCTACTACTCTGCATATACATTTTTGTATAGATATTCTGGATTGCAAAAATTAGCTGACACACAAGAAGAATGTTTACTCAAGAAGAATCAGTGTAGCGTTTTAAAGCTTTATTTCCTCCTATTTCTGAAGCAAAACAGCAAATAGACCAGGCTGGATACTGTAAAAAATAAACTTCGAAGGCAATTCAAGGCAAATGCATATCAGCATGTGAGTTGGAATAGGCTAAGTTTTTAGATGTTAAATCACAAAGTACTGATTGATGGGTGGTTTTTGTGTTTTTTTTTTTTTTTTTTGGTTGGGGGGCTGTATTCATATTACAGAATCCAAAATATAAACAGGAACACAAAAAAGTATCCACAACTTAATTCCTTTGTTAAGAATATTTCTTGCTTTAAAATTTGATGGGAAACTGTACAATTTACCCAGACTCTTTTTACTATCTTCTCCATGTGAATGGCAAATGTATCCTTCATACAACTGTTTGACTACTATAAATGTATATGCACATATATAACACAGTTAATGGGGTATTTATCAAAGCTTGAAGAGAGATAAAATTGTGAGATAAAGTACTAACCAATCAGCTCCTGTCATTTTTCAAAGCCTGTAAAATGTAAGTTAGAAGCTGATTGGTTAATACTTTATCTCTCACAATTTTATCTCTCTCCAATCTTTGATAAATACCCCCAATAATTACTGTTGCTTAGGTATAGTTTCTACAAGTATTTTTAAAAATGTTGGGATAGTTTTAAATTTAATTAAGACACCTTTTCTTATCTTAATAAAGTAAGTAGTAGGTAGCTACAGTATGTAGACAGAATATTACTACTGTGTATGTAAACATTCTATTTAATATATAATGGCATGAAATTTTATTGACATTCTATAAGCATCTAAAGTATATAGAATGAGAACGTTTTGGATCTATTCAGCATCAGTTTTAACCTTTTATTACATGATCTGAATGCCATAAATGACATATTATATTACAAAACGAACACGGTGCTGTAACCTTGCTATGTATAAGAGATCTCCACATACGGCTACTGCCGACTGAGAAACAGGAGGTACACAGCGAAAAAACCGGAAACCATGAAGCTGACACTTTAACCATCTTGTTCTGTTTTTATTTCAGACCTGGGTATTACATCTTTTTGGATGACCTGGCAAAGATAAGACATGCTGACTTCCTAGATAACCTAACCCATGGCTGAATATGGTGACTGGCAGCAGGACTGTCAGGTCGCCCAGCAATCTGGTACCCTATCGTGTGAATGTAAGCCCCAGGCTACTGGCTATGCAGATAACACGCAGTTCCTGGCACTATAATGTGTGTGGGCCATCTAGTAATGGACGGTATACTCGGTTATCAGCAGCAGTCTGTGTATCTGTGCTCTTCTACGCAACTTCTTTTCTACTTTCCAGCTACAGCAGAGACAATGAGCCGATGGACGATAGCTGGCTACCGACAGGGGCGCTGCCCCTTTAATGCGGCTCTGTCTGGGACACTAGGCGGGCCAGGCGTGTCTCTCCCCGGCTTCACTTCCAAGTTCATCCCGATGTCTGCGCTGGGTCCTCCCTTTCCTACGCGGCCATTTTTAACCAGCGCCAGCCTCTATAGTCTGTTAGAGCAAAATCTCCCCACCCCCTTGTCCTAAATTCCCCTCCTCCCTCATACAGCTAGACAGAGAAGGGTGAAGGGGGGTCATCGTCCCATTAATATATAAACGACAGCGGCATTTCCATCACTAGTCCGCACAAAACCTCGCCCCGCAGCAGCCTTCCCATAAACATCCTACACACTGCTCGCAGCAATAACATCGCTACGGTATGCGCAGCAGCTACGCAACACCACCACCCCGGCCACAGCACGTTGGCACTGCCACCTACCATCATCAGTGTCCGCTACAGTGACGCTGGAGGTGCGGGACTCTGGGATCTTCCTAGGTCCATTCTCGCCGTGCACAGTAGATGGGAGGGGGTGATAATCCCATCAGAGCCCCTTTGGCTTTGTGTCCTGTCTTAGAGGCTATTGCGAGTCCCAGCGCCTCTGCCTCCGCTCCCGGTTGGTGCTGTGCATGAAATGCTGAGTAACATAGTGTAAGATCCTGCACTGCCCTCCCCACTGCTCCAACTGGGGAATTACTTGGCCGGAGGGAGGGAGGGGGAGCTGCTGGGGATAGAGGAGCACCCTAAAATAAAATACGATGTAGAACAATCGTTATATTGGCCACAGACTCTTATAGCCCCTCTCTCCTCAGTTGCAAAGCCGCACACCTTTCTCATAGCCACTCACAGCAGCAGAGATAGTCAGTGTGTGTGTGTGGGACATGTTCTCAATGAGGTCCATAAAAGCAATCATTCATATCACATAAGTGCATTCTAGCTGCTGTCCATCTTCTCCCGCCCCGGCCTGGCCACATACCATCATTGCTGGGCTGTCTCTAAACTCTCTCTCTCTATTCACTCAATTCTCTGGCTGTCACGTTTCCTCATTCTCTCTGTATTTACCCTGACCCTCTTCTCACCCCCTCCAGCCTTTTCTCTCTATCTCCATCTCATTCCCTGCACTCCTCACTGAGCCCTCTGTCACTACACTCTTCCCCTCCTCCTTATCTACATGTCTCCTCCCCTCCTTACTCTCTGTCTGTACCCATCTGGCTTGTGCCACCCTTATACTACATAGAGCAGGTTGGATTAACCCCTGACATATCAGCTAGATAGATCCCCTTGGTACAGCATTTCACTCTTTCAATTAATGGTGCATACACACGATCAGATTTTTCCTTCAGATATGAACGATAACGATTTAAAAATCGTTCAGTCGTTCATATCTGAAGGAAAATCGTTCATATCTGACATGCCTGAACGATGGACGATCAACGATGCGCATTCCCGTTTGTCAGATAACGATATCTGACATCTGATGGGTTTGCAGTCAGACTTGGACGATTCCATTCATTTTAATGCAGTCAAAAATCGTTCAATCGTTCAAATCGTTCAAAACTTTGGTAAAATCGTTCAAATCGTTCAGATCGTTTAATCGTTCAATCGTTCATCTGACAAATCTGACAAGTCTGACAAATCTGACCGTGTGTACGCTCCATAACATGTTATGTATAGGCCTGTGTACGATAAAAAACCAGAGCCGTAACTAGACTTTTTGGTGCCCCCTCCCCCCATTTTTAATAGGGACATACGATAATGCACCTGAAAAAGGGGCATGGCCTCATGGGGAAGGGCCGGGGAAGATATAGGGGAGGCCAGGAGCAGGGGCGCCGAGGGGGGGGGGGAGGTACAATTTACCCGGGCTTCCAGAGGGGCCCGGGTCCAGCGCCGCCCCCCCCCCCCCTCGCAGCAGCCCAGCACACGCTGGGATGCAGTGGGAGATTGCTTGCGGCTGCTAAGCAGCAGCCACAGCAATCTCCTATGCCTAAGGGGGGGAGCGAAGCAGCCACAGCAATCTCCTATGCCTGAGGGGGGGGAGCGAAGCAGCCACAGCAATCTCCTATTCCTGAGGGGGGGGAGCGAAGCAGCCACAGCAATCTCCTATGCCTGAGGGGGGGGGAGCGAAGCAGCCACAGCAATCTCCTATGCCTGAGGGGGGGGAGCGAAGCAGCCACAGCAATCTCCTATGCCTGAGGGGGGGGGAGCGAAGCAGCCACAGCAATCTCCTATGCCTGAGGGGGGGAGCGAAGCAGCCACAGCAATCTCCTATGCCTGAGGGGGGGGAGCGAAGCAGCCACAGCAATCTCCTATGCCTGAGGGGGGGAGCGAAGCAGCCACAGCAATCTCCTATGCCTGAGGGGGGGAGCGAAGCAGCCACAGCAATCTCCTATGCCTGAGGGGGGGAGCGAAGCAGCCACAGCAATCTCCTATGCCTGAGGGGGGGAGCGAAGCAGCCACAGCAATCTCCTATGCCTGAGGGGGGGAGCGAAGCAGCCACAGCAATCTCCTATGCCTGAGGGGGGGAGCGAAGCAGCCACAGCAATCTCCTATGCCTGAGGGGGGGGGAGCGAAGCAGCCACAGCAATCTCCTATGCCTGAGGGGGGGAGCGATCACACTGATCGCGCCCCCCCTGGCTTTGCGCCGGGCTGAGGGGCTCACAGCGCCCCCTCCCCGGTGCCAAAGGTATGTTTTTGTTTCCAAGGGGACATGGCCACGCCTCATGCGATTAGGACATGCCCCCTCTTTACCGGGGCTCGGCAGCGCTCTCTACACCCCTGGCCAGGAGATGCTGGGGATAAAAGAAGAGAAAGTTACAAGTAATACCCATTTTATAATAGAGCTAAAACCCAGGTTAATGCAGGGTTAACCCGGGTTGCTCCTAGGTGTAAAAGGGGACAGGGTTGTATTCCTGGTTTGAGTGACCCGGCAATCCAACCCAGGTAACTTGCAGGGTTTTACACAAGAACATCCTGTGAAACCCTACAGTGTAAACGGGAACCCTGGGTCATTCGACCCGGGTCCCGTTTACAGCATGGGGACTTCTGGGTTTCTCGGCGCTTGGAGATGATGTCATCTTCAAGCGCCGGAAGAAGTGTTCCACTGCACCCGTGTGCAGTGTGAACTGTGCCGATCCGGGAATAATCCGGATCAGCGCCACAGTAGAAAGGTCTGTCCTGGGTATGATCCGTTTTGGAAATGTTCCAAATCTCGGGTCAGACCCAGGATATAGGTGTAAAAGCAGTATAAGAGTGACAATAAACAGGAAAGTTGATAGGCCCAAACAGCTCCCCCTGCCCTGCGGTGCCCTGTGCCATGGCACTGGTCTCTTTACCCTAGTTATATGTAAAAAATATATTTATAATACACTATGTAAAAAGGTACAGGACACAGACAAAAGGTATTCAGCACAAGGCTTCAGATTAATTTTTTAGATTATTTCGCAGATTTCTCCTTGTTTGAAGAACTAGGTAAACAAATTAAAAATTCTATTAAGAAAAAAGATACAGACATTGCATACCTTTGAGTACTATAAAAAAACACTGTTTATAACTATTTTGAAGATGTTTTTATTATATCTTCATAATCATCATATTTTATGATATAATATAACAGTTACTTGATTATTTGTTTCTGAAATTTTGTATTCCTAACAATCTTCTTGTACTTATATGGAATCACTGTGCAATACAATTTCTGAATGCTGGATGTAATTCTTAAGTCGGGTACACACTAGACCACGGGTTCTCAAACTCAGTCCTCAGGACCCCAAACATACATGTTTTCCAAGTCTCCTCACAGAATCACTAGTGAAATAATTAGCTCCACCTGTGGAACTTTTAATATGTGTCAGTGAGTAATGATTACACCTGTACACCTGCTGGGTGACCTCGAAAACGTGAACTGTGTGGGGTCCTGAGGACCGAGTTTGAGAACCTCTGCACTAGACGATATGTCGTCCGATGTGGTGGATTGGACATCATATCGGACAGTGTGTACCCGCTATGGGGTTGGGTATGAAATACCAATAGTCAGAGTGCCTACTGTCAAAATGCCAACAGCGACATCCCATTGCTCGGTATCCCGACGAGTCTGGTAAGTATACTAACTTTTCCCCCTTCTCTCTTAACCTTCCCCATCCCGCACCCTAACCCTCCCCATTAGTGCATAAACCTAACCCTCCGCCCTTGGTGCCTAAATCTAACCGTCCCCCGTTAGTGCTTAACCCTAACCTCCCCCAGTGGTGTCTAACTCCCCCCTAGTGGTGCCTAACCCTAACCTCCCACCCCAAAAGCTAACCCCGCTGTGGTGCCTAATCCTAACCCTCCCCTCCTGCGGCTAACAGCTTAGACACCCCGGTATACCTTTGATAGAAAGGTCTGTCCTGGGTATGATCCGTTTTGGAAATGTTCCAAATCTCGGGTCAGACCCAGGATATAGGTGTAAAAGCAGTATAAGAGTGACAATAAACAGGAAAGTTGATAGGCCCAAACAGCTCCCCCTGCCCTGCGGTGCCCTGTGCCATGGCACTGGTCTCTTTACCCTAGTTATATGTAAAAAATATATTTATAATACACTATGTAAAAAGGTACAGGACACAGACAAAAGGTATTCAGCACAAGGCTTCAGATTAATTTTTTAGATTATTTCGCAGATTTCTCCTTGTTTGAAGAACTAGGTAAACAAATTAAAAATTCTATTAAGAAAAAAGATACAGACATTGCATACCTTTGAGTACTATAAAAAAACACTGTTTATAACTATTTTGAAGATGTTTTTATTATATCTTCATAATCATCATATTTTATGATATAATATAACAGTTACTTGATTATTTGTTTCTGAAATTTTGTATTCCTAACAATCTTCTTGTACTTATATGGAATCACTGTGCAATACAATTTCTGAATGCTGGATGTAATTCTTAAGTCGGGTACACACTAGACCACGGGTTCTCAAACTCAGTCCTCAGGACCCCAAACATACATGTTTTCCAAGTCTCCTCACAGAATCACTAGTGAAATAATTAGCTCCACCTGTGGAACTTTTAATATGTGTCAGTGAGTAATGATTACACCTGTACACCTGCTGGGTGACCTCGAAAACGTGAACTGTGTGGGGTCCTGAGGACCGAGTTTGAGAACCTCTGCACTAGACGATATGTCGTCCGATGTGGTGGATTGGACATCATATCGGACAGTGTGTACCCGCTATGGGGTTGGGTATGAAATACCAATAGTCAGAGTGCCTACTGTCAAAATGCCAACAGCGACATCCCATTGCTCGGTATCCCGACGAGTCTGGTAAGTATACTAACTTTTCCCCCTTCTCTCTTAACCTTCCCCATCCCGCACCCTAACCCTCCCCATTAGTGCATAAACCTAACCCTCCGCCCTTGGTGCCTAAATCTAACCGTCCCCCGTTAGTGCTTAACCCTAACCTCCCCCAGTGGTGTCTAACTCCCCCCTAGTGGTGCCTAACCCTAACCTCCCACCCCAAAAGCTAACCCCGCTGTGGTGCCTAATCCTAACCCTCCCCTCCTGCGGCTAACAGCTTAGACACCCCGGTATACCTTTGATAGGGGTGGCGGCTGTCGAGATTCCAGCGTCGGGATTTAGAAAGGACGTCAGGATTTCGACGCCTATCTTTAGTCCCAGGTCGCGCTTCCCATGTCGGGATTTCGACGGCCGGCATCCCATCCGCCTGCATACTAACTACATCCCCCCCACTATGTATCTGACGATGCGCGCTCCCGTGCATCTTCAGCGACAGCGCCCATTGGACCTGCATGCATGCAGATCTGACGGACGATATCGTCATCAGGGGCCATGCTGTCGAACGCAGCATGGCTGTCGCGCCGTCGCTCCTGGCATCGGCAAGTGTATATACAGCAGCCGCCTACGATATTGTGCTGGGTACCCATCACCTAATGTGTACCCAGGATTAGCATTTTGTTCTAATCCTGTTAATGTATAGATTACAATTTACTGAGATTTATAATTAAACTACATTACCATCATGGCCAGCTCATGCTTGAAGGATTCTGAGGTAGCGTGGTGAGCTTTGCCTGTATAAAGGATACTACTATGGGCCATTTCTTTTAGATCAAAAACTGGCATGTATTTCAGTGGAGGTGTATCTATCACTTTTAGTTCTCTTATCCACTTCAGTTTGACTTCGGGTTTTATCGCTCATTAAACATGTTTCATAAGCTTTTCTGTTTTTTAACCAGCATTTTTACTAGCCTAATAGAGATTACTGTAGGCTTCTCAAAACATCTACATCTGGTAAACGCAAAAAGTGGGACAAATAGCATTCAGAAAATTTGTTCTGCAATCAGTGGCATCACTATGGGTGGTGACATACAGTGTGGCACTGAGAGACTCCTCACGTGTGTGAAAGGGGGCATGGCCTAGTGAGGTCATGCCCCTAATGTGTGACGTTTTGTTCTCGTCACACAAGGGGCTTGCCCCGCAATCTGGGAGCTGCAGGGCAGCGACACGGGATGAAGCACGTATCACCACTGCTGCTCTACACTATCCAAGTGGTGAAACCAATTTAGCAAAGCAGCTCTGCTATTTTAGTGTCACACCCTTGGATGGTGTCACTCGGTGCAGCCCACACCCCCTAGTGATGCCACTGTCTGCAATGCAATGCAAGTAAAATCACTAATCACTAATAATACCTGTAGCATTGGTAGCGCTGGAAGCAATGGTTTCTGGTCTTAAACTAATTTTTATGCATTTTTTCAGGTGTTAAAATGTCATTGAGCATAATCCCTGCATGACCGTTTATGGATGTTGAAAGTGGGCATCTCAGTCCCTGCACATTCATACACACAGATGTACATCAGGGAAGGACTTTGTAGCGACATCTTCACAAAAATCGCAGATGGGCAGTCACATACGCCTCTGAATCAGGCCCATTGTACCTTACATCCTTACCATCGAGTAGAGCTCCGGGAGGTGGAGCTGGTCAGTCAGGCCACTGAACGACCCAGCCTCTGACTGCCGACCAGGAGCAGATCTAGACTTGTTTTAGAAGCAGCATTTAACAATTAATACAGACCCCTCCCTTTTTTATTCCTGACCCCTCCTACTTCTTAGTCTATACTCTTACAATCAGGGGCGGATTGGCTTGTCGGGAAGGCAAGAGAGTTCCCGCTGGGCCGGTCCCATGAACCCGTCTGGAGGGCTGGCCAGCCCAACACTGCCGTCTGGGTCGGCGTTGCATGCTGTCTGCCGCGATTCCAGGAGACCGGAAGCTCGCGGCTGCACCATCACTGTGCGGTGTCCTCTCCATCAGCCTCCGCCGGCGGCCATCAGCACCCCCCTCCCTGTCTGTGGGATTGTCAGGGCCGGGATTGTCCATCCCCTGGGGCTGCTGGAGGCGGGGTGGACGTGACCATGTGGGGATGAATGGGGCGTGTGCAGCCTTCAGCTGTATGGCTGGGAGTTCTGGGACAGACTAGGAGCCGGAGGAGCGGGACGTGGGTAGGAGGAGCATTTCACTCACTCTGGATGTGAAAACTGGCTGCTGTCAGCGCGAGAGAGGGACGGTGATTGGGACCCATGCAGAGAGAAGGTGATTCATGTTCAGGTTACTTCTTCCCAGAAAGTCCCCTTCACTCCAATTCTGCCCACTTATTTCCACCACTACTCCCACCCTGCCCCCTGCTCCACACTACAACTCCCATCCTGCCCCTGTTTTCCACTATTAGTCCCACCCTGCACCACACTACTACTTCCATCCTGCCCCTGCTCCACACTACTACTACTTCAAGCCCACCCCAAATTACTTTACTCCCATCCTGCCCCTGATCTGCACTACTACTACTCCTATACAGCCCCCTGATCTGCACTACTACTCTCATCCAACCCACTGCTTCCCACTACTACCACTCTCATCCTGCATCCTATTACTACTACTCCCATCCTGTCCTTGTATCCCACTACTACTACTCCCATCCTGACCCCAACAGTGGCAGAGTGTATGGAGCTCGTGCTCCAGGCGCTGTCTCTGGTGGGGGCGATTGACTTACCAGACTACCCCTGACCTCACAATAAAGTACCAGCCCTAACTACCATCTCTGCCATATCCTACTCCCTATCCCCCTAGATATACAGCACCCTACAGGTCAGGGACATACACTACCCAACCATACCCCCCGGCCTCAGGGACATAGACTGCTGACCCTATTTTTTTCTTGTTGAGACCGATGTGTTTTTGTTTTTTCCAGTGGAGACCAATTTTTTTTCTTGTGTTTGCCAATGAGTTTTTATTTTTTTTTCCTGTGGGGGCCAATGTGTTTTATTTTTTTCTGTAGGGGCTAGTGTGTTTGCTTTTTTTTCTGTGGGCCAATGTATTTTTATTTTTTTTCCTGTTCGGGGTCAGTGTGTTTGTTCGTTTGTTTTTTTCCTGTGGGGGCTATTGTGTTTATTCTTTTCTTGTGGAGGTCAATCTTTTTTTTTTTCCCTATGGGAGCCAATGTGTTTTATTGCCTTCTGTCAGGGCCAATGTGTTTGGTTTTTTCATGTGGGGTCCAATGTGTTTTATTGCTTTCTGTCGGGGCCAATGTGTGTGTGTGTGTTGCTGAAAGTGTTTGCTTATAGAGACGGTGAATTTCTCACATAGGATGCCATACACAGACTAAGGATCTGCACCTAGCATTGGGCTGGAGAAAGTTTAAATGGTGCGACCGATTGTGGTGCCTGAAGACGCACAAAGCATGATTGCAGCGTCTGTAGACACTGACAGTGGACGTCTCAGTCCTTGCATATTCGGATGCACGAATGTACACCAGGGAAGGGTATTGTAGCGTCATTAGCAGATGCAACTACAGCAAAAGACGCAAGGAAGGCCACAACTCAGAATCAGGCCCTATGGGGAGGGATCCCGCCCCCCTCAACAGACACCACCTCCATTAGGGCTGCTTCCATAGATTTCCTGGGCTGGTTTTCCATCCCAATCCACCCCTGCTTACAATTTAAATATGATTTAAATAACTTACAAGTGCAGTGGCGTAACTTAATCGCAGTTGCCCGAAGGCAAGATAAATGTTGGTGCCCCCCTCCAGAAATTTAAAAGTGCTACCACGAAAAATATAAAAATATATATGTCTGTGTGTAGCACTGGAGGTGTATTTGATCTATCTTATTCAGGGCCGTAACTAGGGTAGTGTGACCTGTGCCATGGCACAGGGCACCGCAGGGCAGGGGGCGCTGTTCATGCCTGTCAATTTTCCTGTTTATTATCATTCTCACTTGTAGCTTCCTCTTCATTTAACCTCAGCATCTCCTGGCTGCAGGAGTACCCCTATCTCTTCCCTGGCCCTTCCCCATGAAGCCATGGCCCTTTTTCAGGTGCACTATCTTATGTCCCTATTTAAAAATGGGAGGTGGGGGGGCGCCAATGCTTTCTCTGGCACAGGGCACCAAAAAGTCTAGTTACGGCTCTGATCTTATTATTACACTATTTGTACACTATCTTGCTCTTTAAATTTATCATAGCTAAGTGCTAAAAAATAAGCTCTTTAAATATATTACTTTCTTCAAATGTGAATATGGAATGCCCCCCCTCCCCTCCTGCACCTACCCCACCCCCATAGGGCTTGCACTTACTATAATCTTATTCAGCCACTGCTTATCTGCTGGCTGCTCTCCCGACTCCCGACAGCCGCTGCTCTGACTCTCTATATTAGGGGTGTGCACCCGCCACTTTTCGTGTTTTGGTTTTGGATCTGGATCTTTCTTCGTGTTTTGGATCTGGATTGGTTTTGCCAAAACCACCCTTCGGGTGTTTTGGGTTCTGGGTTTTGTGTTTTGGATCTGTATTTTTCTTTAAAAAGCATAAAAACAGCTAAAATCACAGAATTTGTGAGTTTTTCTGCTCCTTTGCTATTATTAACCTCAATAACCTTAATTTCCACTAATTTCCAGTCTATTCTGAACACCTCACACCTCACAATAGTGTTTTTATGTCCAAAAGGTTGCACCGAGGTAGCTGGATGACTATGCTAAGCGACTCGAGTGGGCGGCACAAACACGTGGTCCATCTAGAAGTGACACTGCAGTGTCAGACAGGATGGCAGTTTGAAAAACTAGGCCCCAAACTGTACATAATGCAAAGAAAAATAGAGGTGCAAGATGGAATTGTCCTTGGGCCCTCCCACCCACCCTTATGTTGTATAAACAGGACATGCACACTTTAACAAACCAATCATTTCAGCGCCAGGGTCTGCCACACAACTGTGGCTGAAATGATTGGTTCGTTTTGGCACCCACAAAACAAGCTGGCAATTAATCTGTCCCTGCACAAACTGGCTCTGCGGAGGCAAGATGTCGTCCTCATCCACCGATTCCTCACCCTCTTCAGTGTTGTGTACATCCTCATCCTCACAGAGTATTAACTCGTCCCCACTGGAATCCACCACCACAGGTCCCTCTGTACGTTCTGGAGGCTGGTCTCCCTGGAAGAGTTGATAATTCATTTTTCTACTTCAGGGTCCATAGGGGGTCCACAGGGTTGACCTTGGGGTATAGCTGGATCTGGATCCACGGGCACCACGCAGTTAAAGCTTTGCTGCTCCCAGGATGCACTTGGGTCCGTCCTCCTCTATACCCCGGCCACAGGCACCTCAGTTTTAGTTGGTGCCCGGCCGGAGTCGGGTCACCCTGTCGCAGTGGGGCTGCAGGAGCAGCCCCTAAGCTTTATTTTTATTTTTTTCTACTTTTTTACACTTTTAGAGCGGCAGCATTAGACTGTCCTTTAGGACGTCCATGCTGCCGCTCCTCCCCGCTGGCGCCGCAACGCCAGTACATCTCTGGGGATCGCGGCGGGACCCCAGAGCCTGTACTAGCCGGGCTCTGGGGACTCCCTTGACTGCTGCCGGATGCGACGGGGATCAGGTAAGCACGCGGCGACCCGCGGATACTTTCTATGCAGTCAGAAGCCTCCGGTCTCTGGGGACAGACCGGAGGCGCTAGCGGCGGCGGCGGGCTCCCCCTCTATAGAGGAATACCCCACGTGTCCGCTAGACCACCAGGGTAACAGGCTGGTAGCGGGACCGGCAACCCGGGGGTTAATTGCTAGCCAGGGGAGGCAGCCTTCCCTGTCTAGTGGCTCCTCAGCTCAGCGCGCCTTTCAACTAGCAGTCTGGCGTCGCTGAGCTGCTCTTATCTCTCGGCCACTCCTCCTCTGAGGTCTCCGGTGGCCATCTTTACTGGCACATCGCAGACTCCCAGGCGGTATCAAGTGGACCGGTCTCCCTGTGTACCTCTCCCCTGCTAAAGGACAGTGTACACAGCACTATAGCCCTCCCAGACACTGAATCTGGGAGGTTGATTGTAGCGGAAGGTGCAGTGAGTACTAACTTTTCTGCATTGTATGTGACTAGTGCTGCCTGTCTGTGACTTATTCTCCTTGCTGTCAGCTTATAACTATCCCTTTCCTTCTCCTACGGCCCGGCAGGTGTGTGGGGGAAGGGCGTTGTTTCTGAGACCCTCACTTATATAAAACACGTATTAGTGGGGTCAGTCACATACTGTTGTGTGCTACACAGTACCATATCTGGGCTGTTGTGTCGCATACTGGTGAGTGCGCGGGTGTTAAAACCGTAATTCCTCTGGTGATACCTATTTCTTGTGATTTACGGTATCATGTCTGATGAGGAGACTGAGCGCTCTGTGGCTCCTGTGCTAATTTCCTGCAGACGCTGTGCTGCTGGAGTTGATGGGGAGGACTTATCTCAGGATGGTCTGTGCGGGCGGTGCCAGCTGGTACCGGGCCCCTCCAACCCCCCTGTATCACAGAACCCTCCTTGGGCGATGTTTTCACAGGTGCTGGCGTCTATTGCGGACCGGTTATCGGTCCCATCTAGGGCGTTGCCGCAGCCCACCATCCCCCATTCCCCGGGTGTTCCACAAATGTTGCGGTCTCCCCCCGGGGCCCAGACTGTGGGTCCTTACTCGGGACTGCCTGTGTATGTGCAGTCTTCCCCAGGGACGCGTCAGTCTGTAGTGCCTTTGCAGAGTTTTGCTCCGACGGCTCCTCCGCCTTGGGTGGATGTTCTCTCCAGCTCCGTACAGAGTCTGGCGGCTTCATCCTCGGCGTTTCAGTCCATGTTGCAAGGTGATGTGCCACCAAGGGCGTCTAAACGTCCTGTGGTGAGTTCACTAGCTGCGCAGTTGTTGGACTCTGAAGTGTCCTCAGATGATGGAGAAATCCATGAGGACTCTGACTCTGATGCCATGGGGCAGGAGGTGGAAGCTAAGTCCTCCATTAATGTTCCAGCCTTAGTTAGGGCGGTGCGGGCTATCCTACATGTTGAGGATGATGCGCCGGCTCCTAGGTCGAAGTTTCCTAATTTTAAAAAGACCAAGGTGACTTCAACTGTGTTCCCCCTGTCTGATCAATTATCGGATCATATGGCGGCGGCCTGGCAATTACCCAGTAAGAGGTTCCATCCACAGAAGAGGTTGGCGGCGAACTATCCTTTTCCTGAAGCTCATTGCAGGAAATGGGAGACTCCGCCGGTGGTGGATTCTCACGTTACCCGCTTGATCAAAAGCGCGACGCTGCCATTGCCGTCTATCTCCTCTTTGAAGGATCCCACGGATAGGAAGGTGGAGACTTGTTTAAAGTCCATTTATTCTCTTTCCGGGGCGGTGGCTCGCCCGTCCATGGCTATCTCCTGGGTGGCTAAAGCCATTGAGGCATGGGCCAATGCCTTGGAGGATACCTTTCCTGATGAGGCTCCGGATATCCAGAGAGCGTTAGTAGGACAGATGCGGGATGCAGCTTCTTATATTGGGGAAGCGTCTTTGGATGCCAGCCTGCTCACTTCTAGGGTGTCGGCTGCAGCGGTGTCTGCTCGGCGCTCCCTGTGGCTGAGGTCCTGGAGGGCTGATGCAGATTCAAAAAAGGGTCTGGAGGCCTTGCCTTTTAATGGTGATTTACTATTTGGTCCGGATTTGGACAAAATAGTGGATACTTTGGCTAAGTCCAAGTCGGCTTTCCTCCCTTCGGCCTCTGCGCCAGCTAAAGTAAGGAGCTCTGCCTTTCGGTCCTTTCGGGTTCAGGGTAAGGCCAAGGGCCAGTCCTTCCCGAGACATTGGGCAACCAAGGCCGCACCCAAGCCCAAGAAGCAAGCATGGAGTGCTCGGCGCCCTTCTTCCAAGCAGGAGGATAAACCTGCTGCCTGATGGGACGGGCCTCTCTCTGGGGGACCCCAGAGTGGGAGGCCGACTTCTCCAATTCGCCCAGTGTTGGCACAATACCACCACGGATGCCTGGGTTCGAGAAGTAGTCTCTCAGGGGTACGCCCTGTCTTTTCGGTTCAGTCCGCCCAACCAGTTTTTCTGTACGAGTCCTTCTCTGGACAAGACCAAAGCTGGTCAGATTCAGGTAGCTATAGAATCCTTGCTACAAGCAGGGGTCATTGTTCCCGTTCCGCAGTCTCAGCGCGGGACGGGGTACTATTCTACTCTGTTTCTGGTACAGAAACCCAATGGTTCTCATCGCACTATCCTGAATTTGAAGTCTCTGAATAGATACCTCAGAGTTCCCATGTTCAGGATGGAAACGTTACGTTCCATCATTCTGGCGATGGAACCCGGGGATTATATGGTCTCCCTCGATATCCAGGACGCCTATCTCCATGTGCCCATAACACCGGCACATCAGCGGTATCTGAGGTTTGCTATCCTGAACCATCACTACCAATTTCGGGCGTTGCCTTTCGGCCTTTCTACGGCTCCGAGGGTGTTCACCAAGGTGATGGCAGTTATGGCTGCCCACCTTCGGGGTCAGGGTCTACGTCTGTTGCCGTACCTGGACGATCTTCTGCTGCTGGCGAGCTCCCCGGAGGTGCTTCTTCGACATCTCCACCTGACCATTGCTTGTCTTCAAGCACACGGGTGGTTGATAAACTGGAAGAAGTCCTCCCTGATTCCATCACAGCGGATGGTTCATTTGGGAGCCCTGCTGGATTCTCGTCAGCAACGGATTTTCCTGACTCCGGAGGAGGTCTCCTCCCTGCAGCTGCGGATACACAGTTGCCTGAGCAGTTGCCGCCTGTCGGTCCATTCAGCTATGAGAGTTCTGGGGTCCATGGTGTCGACATTCGACATGGTGGAATTTGCCCAGTTCCATTCCCGGCCCCTGCAGGGGCTGATTCTATCGGAATGGAACGGGTTACCTCACCGGATCCGCTCTCAGATGCTGGTGTTGTCCCCGGAGGTTCGACAATCTTTGGCTTGGTGGCTTCAGACAGCGCATCTGGTCGAGGGGCGCCCCTTTTGGATCCCGGACTGGGTCCTGCTCACGACAGATGCCAGTCTCCGGGGTTGGGGGGCAGTGACCGGCTCATTATCGCTTCAGGGTCGTTGGTCCGCGGAGGAAGCACTTCTCCCCATCAACATCCTGGAACTGCGGGCTGTGTACAGGGCCCTGCAGTCGTCAGGCCCCGCTCTTCACGGAAGGGCGGTTCAGGTGCAGTCCGACAACGCCACCACGGTGGCGTACATCAACCACCAAGGGGGAACTCGCAGTCGGGCAGCAATGTCGGAGGTGTCTCGCATTCTTGCTTGGGCGGAGTGTCACGTTCCAGCGATCTCGGCAGTCTTCATTCCCGGAGTCCTCAATTGGGAGGCGGACTTCCTCAGCCATCACGACGTGCATCCCGGGGAATAGTCGCTTCACCCAGAGGTGTTTCAGCTACTCGTGGACAGGTGGGGGCTGCCGGAGCTGGACTTGATGGCCTCCCGTCACAATCAAAAGTTGCTCGTTTACGGGTCAAGGACAAGAGACGCAGGCGTCTTGTAGACGCTCTGTCGGTGAAATGGATGTTTCACCTGGCGTATCTGTTTCCTCCGATATCCCTGCTTCCTCGGGTCCTGCGGAAATTCAAGCAGGACGGCGGCACGCTCGTGCTGGTGGCTCCGGCGTGGTACTCCGATCTGAGGTGCCTCTCCATCGACGCTCCGTACCTTCTTCCTCAGCGTCGGGACCTGTTGTCTCAAGGGCCCTGCCTTTACCCGGATCTGGGTCGGCTGTCTTTGACGGCATGGCTCTTGAGACAGCTGTCTTGAGGTCTAGGAGTTTCTCCAGTTCGGTCATTGGTACCATGCTTAGGGCACGCAAGCCTGCTTCCGCGCGGATTTACCACAGGGTGTGGCACACTTACTTTCAGTGGTGTGAATCCAGAAACTATGATCCGCAGGTGTTCCGGGTTTCCAGAATCTTGGAGTTTCTTCAGTCAGGTTTGGACCTCGGCTTACGCCTGGCCTCTCTGAAGGTTTATGTGTCTGCTTTGTCCGTGTGGTTTCAGCGACGGATTGCTACACTGCCAGATGTTCACACCTTTTTCCAAGGTGTTCTCAGGATCCAGCCTCCGGTGGCTCTGTGGGACTTGACGGTGGTACTGAGGGTCTTGCAGGGTCCTCCTTTTGAGCCGCTTGAGTCGGTGGAGCTCAAGTGGCTGACGTTTAAGACCATTTTTCTCCTGGCAATTGCTTCTGCCAGGAGGGTTTCAGAATTGGGGGCGCTTTCCTGTCGCCCTCCTTTTCTGATTTTTCACCAGGACAGGGCAGTGCTCCGCACGCGTCCTGAGTTTTTGCCCAAAGTGGTTTCAAAGTTCCACATTAATCAGGAACTTGTTGTGCCAGCTTTTCAGTCACCTGATCTTTCTGCTGGTGAGGCTTCCTTGGATGTGGTCCGGGCACTTAGAATCTATGTGGACCGGACTGCTTCGGTTAGGAAGTCGGATTCTTTGTTTGTCCTCTTTGGTTTTCACAAGAGGGGTTGGCCTGCCAACAAGCAAACGTTAGCCCTTTGGCTTTGTTCAGTTATTTGTGAGGCTTATGCGCAGGAGAGTTTACCTGTGCCAGCCTCTGTTAAGGCTCATTCCACTCGTTCTGTGGGTCCCTCTTGGGCTGCTAGATGTGGCGCCTCCGCTGTTCAGCTGTGTAAAGCGGCTACTTGGTCTTCACTTGAGATGTTTTTGAGGTTTTATGCGTTTGACACCTTCTCCTCTCAGGATGCATCCTTTGGGTGCCGGGTACTCCTTTCAGCACAGGAGCGTCCCCGCCCTTAGTTGAACTGCTTTGGGACATCCCCAAGGTCAACCCTGTGGACCCTGAAGTAGAAAACAAGAGATATGGTAAGAACTTACCTTTGTTATCTCTGTTTCTACGAAGTCCATAGGGTCCACAGGGCACCCGCCCTGACGCACCTGGCTTCAAATGGGCTGTGTGGCTGGTCACCGGTTTTCCGTCTCCCATTTCTGTGAGTATGGTTTCTTGTGTGTTCCAGTCTTCCTTCTCTCTGTTTAGTCTCCTCCTCCGGCCTTAGCTGCTTACCAACTGAGGTGCCTGTGGCCGGGGGCGGGGTATAGAGGAGGACGGAACCAAGTGCATCCTGGGAGCAGCAAAGCTTTAACTGCGTGGTGCCCGTGGATCCAGATCCAGCTATACCCCAAGGTCAACCCTGTGGACCCTATGGACTTCGTAGAAACAGAGATAACAAAGGTAAGTTCTTACCATATCTCTTGTTTTATGAACATAATCTTCTCCACATTTTGTGGAAGCAACCTCCTACGCCTTTCGCTGACAAGGTTCCCGGCTGCACTAAACACTCTTTCGGAGTACACACTGGAGGGGGGGCAACTCAGGTAAAATAGAGCCAGTTTGTACAGGGGCCTCCAAATTGCCTCTTTTTCCTGCCAGTACAGGTATGGACTGTCTGACATGCCTACTTGGATGCTGTCACCGATGTAATCCTCCACCATTCTGTCAATGGTGACAGTATCATATGTAGTGACAGTAGACATGTCAGAAATTGTTGCCAGGTCCTTCAGTCCGGACCAGATGTCCAAACTTGGTCCTGCCTGCCCTGCATCACTGCCAGCGGGTTGCTTAGGATACCTAAGTTTTTTCCTGGCAGCCCCAGTTGCGGGAGAAAATGAAGAAGGAGCTATTGACGTGTCACGTTCTGCTTCAGCTGACAGTGTTTTCACCAGCAGGTCTTTGCACCTCTGCAGGCTTGTGTCGGCCGGAAAGAGAGACACCACATAGGCTTTACACCTAGGATCGAGCACGGTGGCCAAAATGTAGTGGTCTGATTTCAACAGATTGACCACCCTGGAATCCTGGCAAAGCGAATGAAGGGCTTCATCCACAAGTCCCACATGCCGAGCGGAATCGCTCCATCTTAGCTCCTCCTTCACTTTCTCCAGCTGCTTCTGCAAAAGCCTGATGAGGGGAATGACCTGACTCAAGCTGGCAGTGTCTGAACTGACTTCACGTGTGGCAAGTTCGAAGGGCTGGAGAACCTTGCACAACACGGAAATCATTCTCCACTGCGCTTGAGTCAGGTGCATACCCCCTCCTTTGCCTATGTCATATGTGGATGTATAGGCTTGAATGGCCTTTTGCTGCTCCTCCATCCTCTGAAGCATTTAGAGGGTTGAGTTCCACCGCGTCACAACCTCTTGCTTCAGGTGATGGCGGGGCAGGTTCAAGAGTGTTTGCTGGCGCTCCAGTCTTTGGCACGCAGTCGCTGAATGACGAAAGTGGCCAGAAATTTTTCGGGCCACCCAAAGCGTCTCCTGCACGCCCGTCGCTTTTCAGAAAATTCTGCACCACCAAGTTTATTGTGTGAGCAAAACATGGGACGTGCTGGAATTTGCCCAGATGTAATGCCCGCACAATATTGGTGGCGTTGTCAGATATCACAAATCCCCAGGAGAGTCTAAGTGGGGTAAGCCACTGGGCGATGATTTCCCTCAGTTTCTCTAAGAGGTTGTCGGCGGTGTGCCTCTTACTGAAACCGGTGATACACAGCGTAGCCTGCCTTGGAACGAGCTGGCGTTTCTGAGATGCTGCTACTGGTGACGCTGCTGCTGTTGCTGCGTAAGGTGATACATCTACCCAGTGGGCTGTCACAGTCATATAGTCCTTAGTCTGCCCTGTTCCACTTGTCCACATGTCCGTGGTTAAGTGGACATTGGGTACAACGGCATTTTTCAGGACACTGAGGACACTTTTTCTGACGTTTCTGTACAGTCTCGGTATCGCCTGCCTAGTGAAGTGGAATTTAGATTTGGAACCGGGGACACACTACCTCCATCAATTGTCTAAATCCCACTGCACTAATGGCGGATACCGGACGCACGTCTAACACCAACATAGCAGTCAAGGCCTCAGGTTATACATTTTGCTTCAGGATGACTGCTGTCGTACTTCATCCTCCTCGCTAAGGACTGTTGGAGGGTCAATTGTTTAGTAAAAGTAGTGGTGTTCCTACTTCCTCTCTGGGATGATGAACGACTCCCAGCAGCAGCGGCAGCAGGAGGCGTAGCAATGCAGGATCCTCCGGAGGAATCCCGGATAGGAGAGTCAGTCATGCCAGTGACATGGCCTGCAGGACTACTTCCGATCCTGACTAAGGAGGAAATTAACGAGGAGGGAGTTGACGGTGTGGTTTGCAGGCGCTTGGATACAACAGGACAACGGGATTTAGGTGTCCCTGGACTGCTTACGGTCTTAGCCAAAGTTTCTGAACTTGACAGTAACTTTTTATGAACACGCTGCAGGTGCCGTATAAGGGAGGATGTTCCTAGGTGGTTAACGTCCCTACCCCTACTTATTTCACCTTTACATATGGTACATATGGCAAGACAGTTGTTGTCCGGATTTGGATAGAAATATTGCCAGACCAAAGAGGTGGAATGTTTGGTCTTCTGCCCAGGCATGACCGTGATGGGCTTTTTCATCCCACGGACAACAACTGTATCCCCCGGAGCCTGATTTAAACAAACCACATCACCATCAGAATCCTCCTCGCCAACTTCCTCCTCAGCGCCAGCTACACCAGTATCCTCATCCTGTTGTACTTCAACAGTGACATCTTCAATTTGCATATCAGCAAGTGGACTGTGGGTGCTCCTTTCAGCACTTGCAGGGGGCGTGCAAATGGTGGAAAGAGCCACCTCTTCCCGTCCAGTGCTGGGAAGGTCAGGCATCGCAACCACCACCACACTTGGACTCTCCTTGGGGATTTGTGATATCTTCTTAGAAAGCACAGTTCTTCGCTGTGCTTTTGCCAGCTTAACTCGTTTGATTTTTTTAGTGGGAGGAGGGCTTCCATCATCATGTGAAGCTGAACCACTAGTCATGAACATAGGGAAAGACCTTTGCCATTCCTTGCCACTCCGTGTCGTAAATGGCATATTGGTTAGTTTACGTTTCTCTTCAGATGATTTAAATGTTTTTTTCAAGGTCATTTTCCTGAACTTTGTCATTTGGGATTGTATGTGCCCTCTACTATGACATTGGGCATCGGCCTTGGCAGACGACGTTGATGGCATGTTATCGTCTATGTCATGACTAGTGGCAGCAGCTTCTTGATCTTTCCCTATTTTATTTTTATCGGAGAAAGTTTGGTCCTCCATTTATGTTATATTGATATATACATGCGGCTAAGGCGCACACAAACACAGAAAATAATTTTTTATTTTTGTTGGAGACTAGTGCACTTTGTGGGTTACACCACCCTTTAAGAAATGAGCCAGCCGGCCCTTTACTTATGGGACACAGGCGCACGCTTGGTGCTGCTCCATTGTTGATGCACGTGCAGCCACAGTGCACACAATTCACAAACAGAATTTTTTTTTTTATTTTGTTTGGAGTGCCCTTTGGGGGTTACAGCACCCTTTAGCGGTCAATCCAGCCGGCCCTTTATTTATGGGACACAGGCGCACGCTTGGCACTACTTTGTTGATGCACGTGCGGCCACTGCGCACACAATTCACAAACACACAAAAAAATATTTTTTTATTTTGTTTGGATTGCCCTTTGGGGGTTACAGCACCCTTTAACGGACAAGCCAGCCGGCCCTTTACTTATGACACAGGCGCACGCTTGGCACTACTTTGTTGATGCATGTGCGGCTACTGCGCACACAAACACAAAAAAATATATTATTTTATTTTGTTTGGAGTGTCCTTTGGGGGTTACAGCACCCTTTAGCGGTCAATCCAGCCGGCCCTTTATTTATGGTACATAGGTGCACGCTTGGCACTACTTTGTTGATGCACGTGCGGCTACTGCGCACACAAACACAAAAAAATATATTATTTTATTTTGTTTGGAGTGCCCTTTGGGGGTTACAGCACCCTTTAACGGACAAGCCAGCCGGCCTTTTACTTATGGGACACAGGCGCTTGCTTGGCGCTGCTCCTTTGTTGATGCACGTGCAGCCACAGTGCACACAATTCACAAACACAGAAAAAATATTATTTTTTTTAGCACTTGGGGGGAGCACCCCTGACGGACAGAGCACCCCCTGGACAACACTACAGCACCCCTTTAGGACTGGGACACTGCACAGGACTTTGGAGTGGACACAGCCCCTATGGACAACTGACTGCACAACACAGTCCAGCCAGCCCCTATGGACTTTGAAGTAGTGGACACAGCCCCTATGGACAACAGCAGCACAGCACAACACTGCACTACACTACAACACTACACTACACAGCCCAGCCAGCCCTAACTCCCACCCTCCCTCTTCACTGTCCACAGCCGAGTGAGAAAATGGCGCCGACGCGGGTACCTTATATAGGATCCAAAACCCGCGAGACCCGGAAGGCGGGATGATGACATTTTGCCTCGATTTCAGATCCAAGTCAGGCGGTAAAAGTCGAGCCTGACTCGGATCGGCCTCGGATCGGGGGGGTTCGGATTTCAGAAATCCGAACCCGCTCACCCCTACTCTATATACACTTGGCCACACTGTTGGCTCCTCAGTCGAACAGGTTCAGGGTCGCGATAACATGTTAAGTGACGTCCGCAACCAGAGCACAGAGTCCAGGTCATGGAGGAGGACTGCCACTGATTCTGATCGGCAGAGGCAGATTGGGATATAAAAAAGCCCAAGAATTTTATGGAAGCGGCCTAATGGGGGTGGGGACTGTAGCAGTGGTGGGGTCTGTTAAGGGAGTAGGATCCCTCCTCATAGGGCCTGATTACTGAGTTGGATGCCGTTGCGGCTTTCCTTGCATCTTTTGTGGCAGTTGCATCTGCGACTTTAGGCCAATGCCACTTTGATGCCCTTCACTGGTGTACAGCCATGTATGTATAGACTGAGATGCCTACTTCCAGTGTCTACAGACGCTGCAATCATGCTTTGTAGCCTTTAGACGCCACCATCGCTCGGACCATTAAAACTTTCACTAGCCTTATGCTAGGTGCATATCACCTGTCTGACTATACCCTCCAATGTGAGCAATTCAGTGTCTCTATACTGTACACAAGCATTGTCATCATCACGCCCAGACTACGTTATATCTGCGCCTGCTTAGCCAACCCCCTGTAACCGCCTAGGAATGCCAAAAACACATTTCTAATATACTGCATGTGTCTGTATCTGTACTGCAGCGCTGTACGAAGCATGCACGGTGCAACTCAGCCGCATTCACAGACGAAAAACATTGTACAGGAAAAAATAATCACATTGGCCCCCACAGGAAAAAATAAATACATTGGCCCACATAGAAAACAATAAATCACATTGGCCCCCACAGGGAAAAAAAGCAAACACATTGGCCTCAATAGGAAAAAAATAAAACACGTTGGCCCCCACAAGAAAAAATAAAACACGTTGGTCCCCACAGGAAAAAAAACAAAACACATTGACCCCAACAGGAAGTAAAAAAGCCCTTTGCCCCCACAGGAAAATATAAAATACTTTGGCTCCCACAGGATAAAAATATAAAACAAGCAAATTGGCCTGGATAGTCTGGATAATGTATGTCCCTAGGTTGGGGGGGCTGTGTCTAGAGAAGGGAAGGTAGGGTAGGGAGTGTATGTCCTTAGCTATGGGGGTCATAGGGTGGATAGTATGATAGTGTGGTATGCAGTCGGGATGCCGACGGTCGAAATGCGGACCGCAGGGTACTAATGACAGGCGTCGAAATCCAGACACCTGTCATTAGACCTACGCCGTGAGCCCGATGCCCAGCATACCAAATGAAGGTAAGGCCGGGCGTGGACAACAGCGGGGGGGGGGGGAGGTTTAGGTTTCAGGGCTCCCGGGGGGACTTAGGGTTAGGCACCCCCCCCTCGGGATGGTTAGGGTAGGGAAAGGGGGGTTAGCATTAGGCACCCCCAGGGGGAGGTTAGGGTTAGGCACCCCACACCGGGAGTCTTAGGTTTAGGGTGCGGGGCACTTACAAGGGGAGGTTATGGTTAGGCACTAGGGGAGGAGGTTAGAGTCAGGCACCCCTAAAGGAGGGTTGGGGGGGAGAGGGTTAGCAATAGTTAAAATATTTACCTTCTGGATCTTCAGGGCTGCCGGTCTTCCGCTGTCGGGATTTGAACCGTCGGACATAGGTCCAGCGGTCTTTCATACCGATCCCGATAGTGTATATAACCGGGGCTGGGTGGTGTGGTGGTCAGTGTACGTCTCTGGTGGCAGGTATTGTATGTTCCTGAGCTGGGGGGTACAGTATATATAGGGGGCCAGGTAACAGTTATGTTCTGTAGGCGGGCAGAGCCAGCACTTGGAGCACCAGGTCCATACACCCCGAGGCCTCTGGGGGCAGAATGGGAGTAGTAGAAGTGGGAAACAGGGACAGGATGGGAGGAGTAGTGGGAAGCAGGGGGCAGGATAGGAGGAGTAGTGGGAAGCAGGGGACAGGATAGGAGGAGTAGTGGGAAGTAGGGGGCAGGATGGGAGAAGTAGTGGGAAGTAAGGGGCAGGAGAGGAGGAGTAGTGAGGAGGAACTCACCGGGAAGATGTCCTCCATGCAGCTCCCGGGTCCTAGCCAATGGCTTACTGCTCTCTTCCTGAGGAGAAGTGAGAGGTGTCTGCTGACTGCTGAGGGGTTACTGTAATGTGCAGAGTCCAAGGCGGCATCAGAAGGGAGACTGTGCCGGCCGCTGGGGACTGGCCGCTGACACCACCTAGTGCTGCTCTGTAAGGGGCTGGCGTCACTCTTTAGTGCTGGCACTGGTGTACAGGCGGTGGACATTGTGAACGAGAGGAGACCAATGTGCCCTGTTGCACTGCTCCTGCGGGGGACACATCAACAGAGGCAGAGGTTGGACATGGACAGGTGGCAGAGGGAGGGGACACAGGAGTCAGGAGTTTTAAATTTGCGTTCCACAGCGGAATGGATATTCTGGAAGTGCAGCCGGCCCTTGTACTGCAGACACATGAATCTGCCTGGACTGACAGGCAGTGTCAACCAGCCAGGCAGATTCATGATCGGCGCTCAGCGGCTCAGCACTGCAGCAGGAGGACATGGAACAGGGACAATGGAGGAGTGGATGTGCCCCCTTCAGGGCTGGCGCCCGGGGGCGACTGACTCCATTGTCTCCCACAGTTCCACCACTGTACAAGTGTACCTCATTCTCTTTTTCTACTTCAGGGTCCATAGGGGGGCCACAGGGTTGACCTTGGGGTATAGGTTGGGAACCAAATCCGGGCACCACGCAGTTAAAGCTTTTAGCTCCCAGGATGCACTTGGGTCCACTCTCCCTATAACCCCTCCCCCCAGCCATAGGCACCTCAGTTTAAGTTGGTGCCTGGCCAGAGTCGGGTCACCGTTACTGCAGGGGGGCTGCTTAGCAGCCCCTAAGCTTATAATTTATTTTAAAGAGTTTTACTATTTTTTTACTACTCTTCAGAGCGGCAGCATCAGACTGTCCAATGGACGTCTAAGCTGCCGCTCCTATACCCCGCCGGCGCTGCGACGCCAGTACAGATCTGGGGATCGCAGCGGGACCCCAGAGTCTGTACTAGCCGGGCTCTGGAGGACTCCCTGGGCTGCTGCCGGATCGACGGGGACAGGTAAGTCGCGTGGTCACCGCTTGCGGTGACCCGCGTGTACATGCAGCCTTATGCCTCCGGTCTCTGGGGACAGACCGGAGGCGCTAGCGGTGGCGGCGGGCTCCCCCTCCATGGAGGCATACTCCGCATGTCCACAGCCCTCCAGGGATTATAGCGGCAGCGGGAGCCGGCATCCCGGGGGGTTAATTGCTAGCCAGGGGAGGAAGCCTTCCCTGTCTAGCGGCTCCTCCCCTCAGCTCACGGCGCCTTTCAATACTACAGTCTGGCCTCGCTGAGCTGCTTCCTCCGCGGGCCACGCTTCTTCTGAGGTCTCCAGCGGCCATTATCTCTCGGTGGTGCTGCAGAACTCCTAGGATGACAGTGAGCCCAGTCCCCCTGCGTACCTGGCCATTTTGGGTTAGTGTACACAGCGCTATAGCCTTCCCAGACACTGAATCTGGGCAGTTGAATGTAGCGACATTGTGCAGTATATTATATGTCATGCTTATGTATGTACAGTATATATGTCTGCATTGTATGTGACTTATGCTAGTGCTGACTGTCTGCTTTTTCTCTCACCTGTCAGTGTATATCTATCTCTTTTCTTTATCTGCCCTAATACAGGTGTACCTGGGGTGGTTCTGAGACCTCACATATATATATTTGTTAATATCTGTGAGGTTTGTCACATACTGTTGCGTGCTGCACGTTGCCATATTTTAGATGGAACTGTGTGTTGCATACGCTGATAATGGGTCCCTGCAGCTACTCTTAGCGTTAGTCAGGACCGGTATGGCGCTGCTTAATATTTCCGTCAAGATAGTCAAATTTATCTGACCAGGAGATTGCACACGATACTGCACCCATTATTGCTACCCTGCAAGTCATAGCCTGCAGGACTTAATGCGGAGGATTTTAACTCAGAAAGATTTATGTATGCGGCGCCATCTGGTGCCAGGCCCCTTGCACGACCCCCTTAAAGGGCGGTTTATTTCTCAGGATCCTCTCCTTTGAGATCGCCGGGCGGGCCCCATTGTCGTCACTTGCTTGGAGTTACTTCACCATACTGCCCTTTTCAACTCGGGGTATCTCGCAATTTCTTGCAGTTACCCCTGTGTCACAGACTATCGCTCCCTGCCGGGGTTTTTCACAGTACATGAATTACCTCCGATACCACATCGGTCTGTCATTCCCCTTGCAGGGATTACCACAACGGCCACCCTGGTGGATGTCGTTTTCTACGAAATACTAAATGGCGTGATATACCCCCTGTGGTTACTTCCCAGTGGCTCTGCCGTGAACTGGATGGTGTATTCGGCTCTTTCCCTCTCACATGGGGGGAGCCGATTTCAAGTATTATTATCCCTGCTTTGGGGCTGGTAGCCAGGTTCATTCTGGATATAGAGAATGTCGATCCTGCACCTGTATCATACATTTCCCGTTTCTGCCCAGTGGGTGGATCTCATGGCGGGAGTCTGGCTGTCGCCAGATACGAGGAGTCACAAAGGCCTCCTGTTTCCCATTCCCTGAGGGTCCTCACAAGTAATGGAATCTCCTTCTGGGGTGGATTTGTATGTTCATCATCGGATTACCGGCATTAATACGCCTCCCATCCCAGCCTGGACGGATTTTACGGATCCGTAGTTGGTAGCTTTGCCTGAAATCAATGTACTCGTTTTCAGGGCCTGTTGCCCGTCCTACCATGGCCATCGCATGGTGATGCTTTTGTAACGTTTTTCCCCTCCAACACGTCTGGGGTTCAAACGTCTTTTGCCGCTCACATAAAATATGCAGTGGTCGTGTGGGATTACCTACATGGGATGCCGGTCTTCTAACTTTCAGGGTTTCGGCTGCGACTGTATCCGCCGCAATACCCTATGGCTATGTTATGGGAAAGCAGAGGTGCAGACTCCTTCCATGGGGAAGATCTTGTTTGGTCCTGACCTTGACAAGATTGTTGCATCATTGGCAGTATCACTAATGGAGAGATACTGCCTTTAGCTACTCCCACTACATTCGGACTAACTCTGTTAAGTCTTTTTGTCCTCAGGGTCAGCCTAAAGGCCTGTTTTTTCCTAGGCTGTCGGCGTCCACGGGGGCCACCATATCCAGTACCGAGCAGTCCTGGACTTACGGACGACCCTGCTTCTACGCCTGAGGATAAACCTTCAGCCTGACGAGACAGGTCTACATCTGGGGAATTCCAGAGTGAGGTACTGATTCTCAACAGCCTCTCATTGCTCAGGCGGCCTCCTCACAGGCGTTCCACGGGCCCTTCTTCAGACGATCAGGGCCTTACATTCCCAGAAAGCTATAGTCTTGGCGGTAAGCAGAGCTATTTCGGCCAGCCTCACTATCTCAGCGAGGGACTGGTTGTTCTACTTTCTTTCAGGGGCAGTGACCGACTGGTCCTCATTTGCCTATACTCTGTCTCAAATCCCTGAATCAGATTCCAAGGGTGCCTGGACTCAGGTGGAATCCTTCATGCTCCATCATCCGACATTTGGAACCTGGGGATTTTATGGTATATCTGAGTATTCAGGATACGTACCTATGGGTACATACAGAGCCCTCTCATCAGCATGGGTTCAGGTTTGCTGTGCCACAGCAACATTTGCAAGTTTCGGGCTCTGCCTGTTGGGACTGTCCTCAACTCCACCGGGGTTTACAAGCTTTATGGATTTTCTCACAGTTCACCTGTTCAGTGTATCCGAATGCTCCTTTATCTGGGCGGCCTCCTGCTTTTAGCAGGATCACCGAGGTACTTTACCACTAGGTCAGGCTAACCGTGGCTTCTTCTCGGCACAGATAAGTAGTCAACGGAGAAAAAGTCCTCCCTGCATCCCTCACAGGATATTCTTCATCTGGGAGCACTGCTGGATTCTCAGAATCTTAGAATTTTTCTGGCGTAAGACAAGATCTCAGCTCTTCAACTTGTAGTGTGCGGATGTCTACGCAGTCGACATATGTCATTACTCTTGGTGATGCGTGGTCTACCAGAGTGTCTACCTTTTGGTAGGGTGGAATGTGCTCAGTTATATTCCAGGCCTTGCCATAATTGACTCCTCTCCAGATGGATCGATTTTTTTCCATCGGATCGCTGTTCGCACGATGATGCTCTCTCTGGAGGCGAGTCGGTCTCTGTCCGGGTGGCTATGGCCATCTCGTCCAGGGTATTCTTTGCTACAGATGGTGTCTGGTCCGCATTCGTTTCGGGGCAGCTGGACGTCTGTCGCTTCCGCCCTGCCACTTAACTTGTTGGAACTTTAGGCTGTCTTGGGCCTTCACTCTGGCCTAACCCATATGTCACGGTAAACCTGAATAGGTTCAGTCGGACAGTGTCACAACAGTGGCTTCCATCTAGGCAACACTGGTAGTTGGGTGGCAATGACAGGAATGTCATACATTCTGACATAGTCCAAGGGTCTTCTCCTGGCCAACTCTGCAGTGTTCATTCCGGGAGCTCTCCGTTGGGAAGCGGGCTTCCTCAGCTGTCACGACGTGCATTCCGGGGACTAGTCTCTTCTCCAAGACAGGTTTCAACTCCTGGTGAGCAGAGGGGGCCTCCCTGAGGTGATTGATCCTTATGGCCTTCTGACTCTATCACACATTGCCGGTGTTACAGTCCAGCTCTAGGAGTACTGAAGCTACATTCAGTGAATCTTTGTCAGTGAAGTGGTCCTTCCACTTTGTGTACCTTTGTCCTCCGGTCTCCCTTCTTCCTCGAGGTCTTCGGAAGTTTAATTAGAGACGGAAGGGCTTTCCTTCTGGGGGCTCCAGTTTGTCCCAGACATCACTGGTACTAAGATTTTCGGAGTCTCCTCATCGATGCTCCGTTCCTACTGCTTCACTATCTGGACCTGTTGTCTCAGGGTCCTTGTTTTTCCCTAGACCTGGATCGTTTGTCTTTGACTGTGCCCCTACTGTGGTCCTAGGGCTTCCCTGGCTCTGTCTTCATTGAGATGTTTAGAGCAGATAGGCCAGACTTTGCTGGCATCTGCCACGGACTGTGGCATACATAATTCTTATGGTATCGTACCTGTCGATACGATCCTCCGATGTCCAGGATTTCCAGATATTCTGGCATTACTTCCGGCTGGCTTGGGTTTCACCCTCGGCATGGCCTTCCTGACAGTGCGGATCTCTACACTGTCAGTATGGTTAAGATGTGGATCTGCTCCACTCTGGTATCCAGTTCATCCTTTGGAGTGTTTTTCTGGATTATGCTTCCATTTATCCTCCCTAGGGGCTCCTTGGGAGTTAGTAGTGGTTCTTCGTTCCCTCCGGGGACAGTCAATGGCACCGCTGGTTGTGATAGCCATTACATGGTCTATTGCTTTGGCTCTCTCTTTCTCTCAGGGTGTTTATATCGACCAGGTGAGTGTCGGAATTGGGAGCGTTCTCATGTGGCTCCCTCTTCTGGAGGGCATCATGTCAAGGTGTGAGTTGCTCTCGCCCTGTGTTTCTTCTTAGTGATTTTTAGGTTCCATATTATTCTGGAACTTATGGTACGGCCATTCAGTCCCCAGTCCTCTCGGCTGGTGTGGCCTCATTGACTGTGGTTCGGCCTCTGTGGGTTTATGTGATCCGTTCAAGTTCCTTATGGAAATCGGACTCCTTATTGGTGGTCTGAGATTTCTGGTTTTAACAGGAAAGGATGGCCGGCCTATGGCCAAATGTTGGCTGGATGGCCTCGTATGTCTTCTTCAGGGGCCTACACATGGGTAGGCCTTTCTGTTGTTGATGCTTGTTTTTTCTCGGGCCATGTAACCCTTGTGGGCGGCTCGCTGTGGCGCCTTGGCTGTTTTGCCTTGCTAGGTGGCCACGTGGTCTTCTGTCCACACCTTTTTTTAAGGTTCTAGGCATTGGTTTCCTTTGCCTCTCAGGATGCTTCCTTTTTGGCGGCGGATTCTCCTCTCAGCACAGGAGCGTCCCCACCCTTGGTTGAACTGCTTTGGGACATCCCCAAGGTCAACCCTGTGGACCCCTATGGACCCTGAAGTAAAAAACAAGAGATATGGTAAGAACTTCTTAGAAACAGAGATAACAAAGGTAAGTTCTTACCATATCTCTTGTTATTAAAATGTACACATAATAGCCCATGTGTCATGGTCAAACACTTAACAGGAGAACTATCTGTAATTATGTAGTATGCATAACTCCCAACATGACCCATTCCAGGAGGGACAAAATGCTCTGTTCCTGGACTTCCCTCTTAATTTATGATTGCAGTCACCTGTGTTGAACTAGTTGATCAATAAGAAAGGTGTTTTAATACAGATGCTGGCAATCATAAATTAAGGGGAAAGTTCAGGAACAGAGTATTTTGTCCACTCTGGAATGGGACATGTTGGGAGGTATCAGTATGTGCTTGCACCATGTTAAATTATAACCATGTCTGACCTAATCGCATTACACTCCTAGCAAGGGATTTGAACACCAAACCTCCTATAACATATTTAGACACTTGTGAGCTTTCAGAAATAGTGTGCACCTAGGGCCTGATTCAGACCCGATCGCTAAGGAGCGATCGCTTGCAGGCATAGCGAGCGATAATACGCAAATCCAGCAATCGCTCGCAAAGAGATTGCAAACTGAAGCACGCCCAGCCAGAATAAAAAAACATTCACCGTAAGATGCGGGCAACCATCGCTTCTGTGCTTGTGATGCCTTCACTGCTGACGCGTGCAGACTCGTCTTCCCACATCCATTATATCGAAAGCAAAAGCAGGACCTTTGCTACCATACGATGTATTTGCCTGAGCAAATGAAGTGCATCTGCTAATAGCTTGTTATGTGTATGTAATTGGAGTTTGATTGGCCCTTTATTTTTTTTTTAACTTAAACTTGCTTTGACTTTGTTTTTTTTCTAAAAGAAACACACGTCTATATGTTTTGATTCACTTTTAGTTTTTTCTTACTATGCAATATATGTATGTCTGTTACATATACACATACAAATATATAATAATCTCTCAATCTGTATATATATATATATATACATATATATCATATATATATATATTAGGGGTGAGCGGGTTCGGATTTCTGAAATCCGAACCCCCCCGAGCCCCCCCGATCCGAGTCCGATCCGAGTCAGGCTCGACTTTTCCCGCCTGACTCGGATCTGACATCGAGGCAAAACGTCATCATCCCGCCTTCCGAGTCTCGCGGGTTTTGGATCCTATATAAGGTACCCGCGTCGGCGCCATTTTCTCACTCGGCTGTGGACAGTGAAGAGGGAGGGTGGGAGTTAGTGCTGTGTAGTGTAGTGTAGTGTAGTGCTGCTGTTGTCCACTACTTCAAAGTCCATAGGGGCTGGCTGTGTTGTGCTGTGCTGCTGTTGTTAATAGGGGCTGTGTCCACTACTTCAAAGTCCATAGGGGCTGGCTGGACTGTGTTGTGCAGTCAGTTCCAAAGTCCTGTGCAGTGTCCCAGTCCTAAAGGGGTGCTGTAGTGTTGTCCAGGGGGTGCTCTGTCCATCAGGGGTGCTCCCCCCAAGTGCTAAAAAAATAATATATTTTCTGTGTTTGTGAATTGTGTGCGCAGTAGCCGCACGTGCATCAACAAAGTAGTGCCAAGCGTGCGCCTGTGTCATAAGTAAAGGGCCGGCTGGCTTGACCGTTAAGGGTGCTGTAACCCCCGAAAGTACACTCCAGTCCAAACCAAAAAAAAAATTATTTTCTGTGTTTGTGAATTGTGTGCGCAGTAGCCGCACGTGCATCAACAAAGTAGTGCCAAGCGTGCGCCTGTGTCATAAGTAAAGGGCCGGCTGGCTTGACCGTTAAGGGTGCTGTAACCCCCGAAAGTACACTCCAGTCCAAACCTAAAAAAAAATTATTTTCTGTGTTTGTGAATTGTGTGCGCAGTAGCCGCACGTGCATCAACAAAGTAGTGCCAAGCGTGCGCCTGTGTCATAAGTAAAGGGCCGGCTGGCTTGACCGTTAAAGGGTGCTGTAACCCCCAAAGTACACTCCAGTCCAAACCAAAAAAAAATTATTTTCTGTGTTTGTGAATTGTGTGCGCAGTAGCCGCACGTGCATCAACAAAGTAGTGCCAAGAGTGCGCCTGTGTCATAAGTAAAGGGCCGGCTGGCTTGACCGTTAAAGGGTGCTGTAACCCACAAAGTACACTCCAGTCCGAACCAAAAAAAAATTTATTTTCTGTGTTTAGCCGCACGTATATATCAAATCGATATAACATAAATGGAGGACCAAACTTTCTCCGATAAAAATAAAATAGAGAAAGATCAAGAACCACTTCCTCCTAGTGCTGAAGCTGCTGCCACTAGTCATGACATAGACGATAACATGCCATCAACGTCGTCTGCCAAGGCCGATGCCCAATGTCATAGTAGAGGGCACATACAATCCCAAATGGCAAAGTTCAGGAAAATGACCTTGAAAAAGACATTTAAATCAGCTGAAGAGAAACGTAAACTTGCCAATATGCCATTTACGACACGGAGTGGCAAGGAACGGCTAAGGTCGATCCCTAGTATGTTCATGACTAGTGGTTCAGCTTCACATGACGATGGAAGCACTCCTCCCACTAAAAAAATCAAAAGAGTTAAGCTGGCAAAAGCACAGCGAAGAACTGTGCTTTCTAAGAAGATATCACAAATCCCCAAAGAGAGTCCAAGTGTGGTGGTGGTTGCGATGCCTGACCTTCCCAGCACTGGACGGGAAGAGGTGGCTCTTTCCACCATTTGCACGCCCCCTGCAAGTGCTGAAAGGAGCACCCACAGTCCACTTGCTGATATGCAAATTGAAGATGTCACTGTTGAAGTACAACAGGATGAGGATACTGGTGTAGCTGGCGCTGAGGAGGAAGTTGGCGAGGAGGATTCTGATGGTGATGTGGTTTGTTTAAATCAGGCTCCGGGGGAGACAGTTGTTGTCCGTGGGATGAAAAAGCCCATCACGGTCATGCCTGGGCAGAAGACCAAACATTCCACCTCTTTGGTCTGGCAATATTTCTATCCAAATCCGGACAACAACTGTCTTGCCATATGTACCATATGTAAAGGTGAAATAAGTAGGGGTAGGGACGTCAACCACCTAGGAACATCCTCCCTTATACGGCACCTGCAGCGCGTTCATAAAAAGTTACTGTCAAGTTCAGAAACTTTGGCTCAGACCGTAAGCAGTCCAGGGACACCTAAATCCCGTTGTCCTGTTGTATCCAAGCGCCTGCAAACCACACCGTCAACTCCCTCCTCGTCAATTTCCTCCTTAGTCAGGATCGGAAGTAGTCCTGCAGGCCATATCACTGGCATGACTGACTCTCCTATCCGGGATTCCTCCGGAGGATCCTGCATTGCTACGCCTACTGCTGCCGCTGCTGCTGTTGCTGCTGCTGCTGGGAGTCGTTCATCATCCCAGAGAGGAAGTAGGAACACCACTACTTTTACTAAACAATTGACCCTCCAACAGTCCTTAGCGAGGAGGATGAAGTACGACAGCAGTCATCCTGAAGCAAAACGTATAACTGAGGCCTTGACTGCTATGTTGGTGTTAGACGTGCGTCCGGTATCCGCCATTAGTGCAGTGGGATTTAGACAATTGATGGAGGTAGTGTGTCCCCGGTTCCAAATCCCGTCTAGATTCCACTTCACTAGGCAGGCGATACCGAGACTGTACAGAAACGTCAGAAAAAGTGTCCTCAGTGTCCTGAAAAATGCCGTTGTACACAATGTCCACTTAACCACGGACATGTGGACAAGTGGAACAGGGCAGACTAAGGACTATATGACTGTGACAGCCCACTGGGTAGATGTATCACCTTACGCAGCAACAGCAGCAGCGTCACCAGTAGCAGCATCTCAGAAACGCCAGCTCGTTACAAGGCAGGCTACGCTGTGTATCACCGGTTTCAGTAAGAGGCACACCGCCGACAACCTCTTAGAGAAACTGAGGGAAATCATCGCCCAGTGGCTTACCCCACTTAGACTCTCCTGGGGATTTGTGATATCTGACAACGCCACCAATATTGTGCGGGCATTACATCTGGGCAAATTCCAGCACGTCCCATGTTTTGCTCACACAATAAACTTGGTGGTGCAGAATTTTCTGAAAAGCGACAGGGGCGTGCAGGAGACGCTTTGGGTGGCCCGAAAAATTTCTGGCCACTTTCGCCATTCAGCGACTGCGTGCCGAAGACTGGAGCGCCAGCAAACACTCTTGAACCTGCCCCGCCATCACCTGAAGCAAGAGGTTGTGACGCGGTGGAACTCAACCCTCTATATGCTTCAGAGGATGGAGGAGCAGCAAAAGGCCATACAAGCCTATACATCCACCTATAACATAGGCAAAGGAGGGGGTATGCACCTGACTCAAGCGCAGTGGAGAATGATTTCCGTGTTGTGCAAGGTTCTTCAGCCCTTCGAACTTGCCACACGTGAAGTCAGTTCAGACACTGCCAGCTTGAGTCAGGTCATTCCCCTCATCAGGCTTTTGCAGAAGCAGCTGGAGAAAGTGAAGGAGGAGCTAAGACGGAGCGATTCCGCTCGGCATGTGGGACTTGTGGATGAAGCCCTTCATTCGCTTTGCCAGGATTCCAGGGTGGTCAATCTGTTGAAATCAGACCACTACATTTTGGCCACCGTGCTCGATCCTAGGTTTAAAGCCTATGTGGTGTCTCTCTTTCCGGCCGACACAAGCCTGCAGAGGTGCAAAGACCTGCTGGTGAACACACTGTCAGCTGAAGCGGAACGTGACACGTCAATGGCTCCTTCTTCATTTTCTCCCGCAACTGGGGCTGCCAGGAAAAAACTTAGGTATCCTAAGCAACCCGCTGGCGGTGATGCAGGGCAGGCAGGACCAAGTTTGGACATCTGGTCCGGACTGAAGGACCTGGCAACAATTTCTGACATGTCTACTGTCACTGCATATGATACTGTCACCATTGACAGAATGGTGGAGGATTACATCGGTGACAGCATCCAAGTAGGCATGTCAGACAGTCCATACCTGTACTGGCAGGAAAAAGAGGCAATTTGGAAGCCCCTGTACAAACTGGCTCTATTTTACCTGAGTTGCCCCCCCTCCAGTGTGTACTCCGAAAGAGTGTTTAGTGCAGCCGGGAACCTTGTCAGCGAAAGGCGTAGGAGGTTGCTTCCACAGAATGTGGAGAAGATGATGTTCATCAAAATGAATTATCAGCTCTTCCAGGGAGACCAGCCTCCAGAAGGTACAGAGGGACCTGTGGTGGTGGATTCAAGTGGGGACGAGTTAATACTTTGTGAGGATGAGGATGTACACACTGAAGAGGGTGAGGAATCGGTGGATGAGGAGGATGAGGATGACATCTTGCCTCCGTAGAGCCAGTTTGTGCAGGGACACATTAATTGCCAGCTTGTTTTGTGGGGGCCCAAACGAACCAATCATTTCAGCCACAGTTGTGTGGCAGACCCTGGCGCTGAAATGATTGATTTGTTAAAGTGTGCATGTCCTGTTTATACAACATAAGGGTGGGTGGGAGGGCCCAAGGACAATTCCATCTTGCACCTCTTTTTTTCTTTGCATTATGTACAGTTTGGGGCCTAGTTTTTCTAACTGCCATCCTGCCTGCCACTGCAGTGTCACTCCTAGATGGGTCACGTGTTTGTGCCACCCACTCGTGTCGCTTAGCATAGTCATCCAGCTACCTCGGTGCAACCTTTTGGACATAAAAACACTATTGTGAGGTGTGAGGTGTTCAGAATAGACTGGAAATGAGTGGAAATTAAGGTTATTGAGGTTAATAATAGCATAGGAGCAGAAAAACCTACAAATTCTGTGATTTTAGCTGTTTTTATGCTTTTTTTCAAAAAAATACAGATCCAAAACACAAAACCCAGAACCCAAAACACGGAAGGGTGGTTTTGGCAAAACCAATCCAGATCCAAAACACGAAGAAAGATCCAGATCCAAAACCAAAACACAAAACACGAAAAGTGGCCGGTGCACACCCCTAATATATATATATATATATATATATATATAAATATATAATGTTTCCTAAATGAGCTATTTACTGTCACTATCGGCTTGTTTTCTATTGTTATTTTTATTTAAAAGTTTAATCTCTTTTTAATAAACCAGTATATGGAGCAATGTGTATATATAGGGGCACATTTAGCAATTTTATTGTTGTCTATGCATTCACTGCCTGCCAGTAATGTCCCAGGTATGTCAATTACCTGCTGCGTTCCCTATTTAATTTTTTTTAGAATATTTTAAGATTACAGACATACATGCACCATTTTGTTTTTAAAGTAAAAATCTAAATGTTCAATGAGCAACTTAATGAGGACCAATAGCTATTATGGTTTAATACATTCCAGAGTTTTGTTCCAAACAATTTTTTATTTAGTTTTTTATTCACAAAAATGTCAAAAATAACTAAAGTTGCAGCCAAAATTATAATGCCCTCCTCATGCGGGCTATGGAGTCCTCCAAGCTAGCCACACACTGGGCCATTATGTCCAGCTCCCTCCGGAGAATAATGGCCAAGCTTTCCTGTGGCACATCTGTTAAAAAAAACATAACATTGATTTTTTTTTTTTAAAACCATCACCCATCATGCTTCCTATGACAAACCCAGCACTGCAAAGTATGTCACAGTGCAGGCTTTGTGAATGGATTTTTGTTGGGTTAAACACCATCTGCACTATTTACCTGATAGCAATACTGACATTTGAAAAGTTGTCTGTAGGCTGTATTATGTTCACAATACAATTTAACATACCAACAAGCTTGAAAACTGAAATGACTCCCTTTAACCTACATGTTGTAATGTATTTTGGCAAATACAAATGTGCTTTGAATGTGTGTGACAATGTTTTGTAGGTCTTGCATGTACCTTCAGCCGCAGGTTGTTCCTGGGATGGCTCCTGGGAAAATGCGGCCCAATTTGATCCTCCAGAACTGGCTGTAGAGGAAGCTGGTCGTGGGGAGGTTTGGGTAGAATGGGATGGTTCTGGGGAGGGAGGGGCCAACAGGGACGACTGGTGGGAAGAGTCAGCAGGGGAAGGAGGGGCCAACTCGGAGGACTGAGGGAAGAATCAGCAGGGGAGGGAGGGGCAGATGGGGAGGACTGGTGGGAAGAGTCAGCAGGGGAGGGAAGTGTGGACTGGTGGGAAGAGTCAGCAGGGGAGGGAGGAGAGGGACGGACGGGGAGGACTGGTGGGAAGAGCCAACAGGGGAGGGAGGGGTGGACAGGGAGGACTGGTGTGAAGAGTCAGCAGGGGAGGGAGGGGTGGATGGGGAGGACTGGTGGGAAGAGTCAACAGGGGAGGGAGGGGTGGACTGGTGGGAAGAGTCAGCAGGGGAGGGAGGACAGGGACAGACGGGGAGGACTGGTGGGAAGAGCCAGCAGGGGAGGGTGGTTGGCGTCCATGCCCTTGTCTGGCTTGTCTGCGTTGGCCTAAAAGATAATTGTTTGAAAATATGAAATGTGTTATGATTTTGGTAATTTAAATTTTTAATTAATAAAACTAGTCCCTTTAAATGTGTGTGTGTATCTATGTTTTTTATTGTTAAACTAATCCAAAGCTTTAATATAAAATTTAACACAAAATCTATCTATCAACACTCCACAGGTTTCGAAAAAGTGAAAGGGAGTGTAACTTTGAGGGGCGGTTTTATAGGCGTGTGTTTGTCGCATGTTCTTTGCGTAGGGCACTGAGTGGGAGTGGTGCACAATTACAGCTGCGTACGCATATGCGTATAAATGGCAACGCCTTGCCTTTAGAATTTTCCCAGGAGGATAGTTTCTGGAGGAATTTGGATTGGGACTAGTATCTAAAAATTAAGATATGGACACACTTGCAGATGTGGGTGTGGAAAATGTGCCAGTGCCGCCACCAGATGTTCCTCCTCCACCTCCTACAAACATATCACCTTCAAATGTGGCAGGACCATCAGATGGCAGGATACTCCTTGTATGGTTACGAATACCCTCATCCATCAGGCACTAACCAGAGTCTATTTTGGCCACAACATTCCAGTAGAAGCTCGTTTGGAAATCTGGGTGGAAATAACCAAGATCATCAATCTGAAACACTCCACTAAATATGATGTTTATTATTTTCGAAGAAGGTATGTTTTTTCTTTTTTGTGCCTCAACACTTTCAAAATGGTGTCTCAATGTTCAATATATAATTTGTGACAGAGCAAGATATTTTTTATTCAAACTAATAAAACAAAAAAAATCTTATTAGGTGGGGTGACCTTTACAGCCAACTCAAGACAAAGCTCAATTTACGGATCAAACACCTTATTGGGCCAGGGGGTCTCCTCCCTGAAAGATTGGCTTTGACCCAAAGGGAACAACAGATGTTGGGGGCCTTAGAATGGAAGTTATTGTCGGAGGCCCAATTACTCCATCTGGTGCCTCCACAAGAAGGCCAACATGCTGTGTCTGGTAAATATTTGCTTACACCTGTCTCTGTATCGGACAATTTACAGTATGTGTAAAGAATAAATACTAATTTTTACTTCATTTTTAAAGGACCTGCCATGGATCAAGGGCTGCAGTCAGATGGGGTGATGGCACAACCTACATCAACTGTGCCTCCCCCATCCACCACTGCCACCCTTGCGAAGTCATCGGGTGGCAGTGGAATGGCAATCTGCAGCCATTGATGTAGTCCAGGCCCACATGGTGGAGTAAACCTCCATTCTAAGGACCATAAGCCAAGATGTCAGGGAGATTAAACAACAACTCACTGGCCCAAGAGAAGGTGAGGTGGACCAGTGCCCTGCTGTGGCTGGAACAAGCTCTAAGCAGGGTACACAACACTCCACCCGGATCTGTAAATTGAGCTCTCTGGAGTCGGCTGCAAAGCGGAAGAAAAAGGATTGATGATCTTGGATTATTTCCCCCCAGATTTCTGAACGAACTTTATGGAAGTTTATGGGCCAAAATAGAATCTGGTTAGTGCCCGAGGAAACCATAAAAAGAATAATTTGACATTGTATCTTGTCATCATATGTGCCATACATATTTGGAGGTGATGTTTGTTTTGTAGGAGGTGAAGGAGGGACATTTGGTGATGGCACAAAAGTCACAACCCACATTTGTAAGTGTGTACCCATTCCAAATTCCTCCAGAAAATCGTGTATATATTCTTTTAATTTAATTATGTTCTTTTTATTTGCAAATAATTTTGAATTTTACAAAAGCAATATTCTTCCTAAAATTGGTTGTAATAACAAATAAAAATAAAAAAAGCATTTTTTTCCTTTAAAACAAAAAACAAAATTAGAAATGCTATGGATCTACAAATCCAAGCCTGGGATGGCACAGTTTTGCTATTAAGGCATGTATTTACTGTGGAATGGCATGCTGGAATGTGCAGTCCCATACCAGCTTGAAGGGATTAAAAAAAAAAAAAGCGAAGTAATGCATCTACTGCTACTCTATTATCTGACTCCAACCATCGGCTGCGAGAAGAACCATCGACTGCTCACGCAGTGCTTGTGGTAGGCCCTGGGCTACCACAAGCACTGCGAGTACTACACTCAAAAAAGATGTCAGCTGACTTGTACAATGATGCTGCTTTTTAATTATGGACGCCCATAAAACTCTGTTATGACGGTCAGACATGCCTGCGTTCGCAGCACCACTCCCCCATTCACAAGCACCTTCCCCTGTTACCACCCACAAACAGCTATATCTGTCACTCAAAGTAGCGGGCAGTCTGTGTGTTACGAGCGCACAATTCCCCATCACTGAGACTAGCTTGCGCACGCGCACTACGAATTATACGCATGCGCACTGAGCAACAATCGCCCGTCAGCGAGCGATCACTCCTTAGCGACTGGGTCTCAATCAGGCCCTAGCTAGTTCAGAAGTTCCCAAACTCTACTATTACAATACAGGTTTTAAAGGTATCCATGCTTGAGCACAGGTGACTTAATTAGTACCTCAGTCAATTTGATTTATCCATCTGCACTCAAGCACAGATATCCTTAAAACATGGACTGTAATGGCTGAGTTTGGGAAACTCTGACCTAGTCATTAATAGCTATATTAAGTGGAGAAAAAGTGCTTACTCCTATTCATGTAACTGCTAGGTGAGGGCACTCAGAGGTAATCCAATTCTCTGTTGAAAGAATTAGTCAATAATAGCATTCATTTAAATCTCCTCCTGTATTTAAAACACAGACTGCACAGCATGCCATGCAGGGGACTTGGGTTTTAGCTCTGGTGTAAAAGGGATATTGGCTGCAATTCTTAGCTTAGACCAGTGGTTCTCAAACTCGGTCCTCTGGACCCCACACAGTTCACTTTTTGCAGGTCACCCAGCAGGTGCACAGGTGTATTCATTACTCACTGACAAATTTTAAAAGATCTACAGGTGCAGCTAACTATTTCACTAGTAATTATGTGAGGACACCTGCAAAACATGCACTGTTTGGGGTCCTGAGGACCGAGTTTGAGAACCTGTGGCTTAAGGCCCCCATACATCAGAGATTGATTGCAGCAATCGTGCAATTTGCAATCGATTGTGTATAAAAATCTTTCCCTTTTTCAATCGATTGCTGATTGCAGAGATCCCACAATCGATTGAAAAAGGTAAAGATTTTTATACACAATCGATTGCAAATTGCACGATTGCTGCAATCGATCTCTGATGTATGGGGGCCTTTAGACCAATGCAGCTAAGCAAACTATGTAATGTGCAGCTGCCAGCAATGAACCCTTTTGATTTCCACCCTGTGCATGCCCCGCCCCCGAACATGTGTCATCATTATGGTACACTAAAGGTGCGAGGCCGCTGGCACTAGACTACTGGGTGCGGGTAGTCTAGCTTGACGATATCGTGATGAGCAGGAAAAGCAATATTGTCAGTATCTTAATGGGCAAATATATAAAAAGCTGACATCACAGTGAAGTTTGGCAGCACATCACCTGTAATTGGATAGGTTCCCAGTGCCTACAAACTGCTGATAAGAAACATTGTTTAATTTTCAATCTTATTCACTAAAATAAGACACACATAGCAACAGCACAAGGACAGTAGTTACCACATCCAACAACAAAGAAACTAGCATTTATTGAATACATTTTATTCTTTACATTCCACTGCATTCCTTCCAACTTCTCTGTATTTGCTTTTGCAATGGTAACAATTGCACGTATGGTCACTCTACATGGGGACAAGGCCACATCACATTCTGGCATGCTACATTCACTGCAGACATGCCTGTGCTTCCACAACACTGCAGAACCTCCTTGCTCCTCTCCTTCAATAGCCTATGCGCTAGCCCTGGGGCATCCATCAGCTTTACTCCTTTCAACAGTCCTGATCTGCAAGACTGTGCCCTCAAACCAGGGCTGTCTTGCCTAAAGGCCCCCATCCATCAGCGATGGATTGCCGCAATTCTGAGATGCTGCAACCTGGCATCGCAGGATCGCAGAAATCCAACATGTTGGATTTCACAGATATGACAATCACAATCAAAAAACTGTTGTGATTGTCAAATTGGTGAAATTTAACTTGTAAAATTTCAGCGATCCTGCGACAGATCACTGAACAACGATGGTCGGCATTTCCGACCGGCGGATTGGCATTTCCTATCTGATCGCAGGATCGCGAGATCCTTGATCAGATGTATGGGGGTCTTAAATCAGATTATTGGACGAAATGCCACAGACATGTCAAGGATGGGATACCAATATATTTATAAATTTGAAGAAAAACATGCCACAGCGCAAAAAACAGTTGTTAATATCGGGAATTGTTTGTTTGCCGCTCACAACTCACTTTGGGTCTGATTCTGAGTTGCACGCAATCCACACGCAATGCCGAGGTTCACATAGTTTAGTGATTTTTTGTAACTGCACATGCATGAAAATTCCAGAAGGCCAGAATGAAGTATGCGTTACACTTAAGGCCCCCACACATCAGAGCGATATCGTTCCAACCAGCCAACTAGCTGGCTGGTTGGAACGATAATCTTCCTGTGTGTGGGAGCAAACGATAGTCAGCCGTTTGCTCCCACACGCTGAAAAACGGCCAAAAATGGTCGTTACAACTTGTTTGATTTTCACCAACTATCGTTCTAGTGTAGGGGGAAAGTTCCCCCAAACTGAACGATAAGTAGGTGGACACTGGCCGGTAGTGTCCGCCTACTTCACCACTTGCCGGCTGTACTGCCCCTGTCAGTGGGCGGCAGAGCGGGGGAGAGGATCTGTACAGCTGCTACGCAGACCAGGTCCTCATAATAAGCTGCATCCCGCAATCACAGGTGAACACCCCCCTGCGATCACAGCTGCAGCACCCGTGGGTACAAACCCCCCTCTCCCCCGCGATCACAGCTGCACCCCCCGCGGCTACAACCCCGCCCTCCCCCCGCGATCATAGCTGCAGCACCCGCGGGTACAAACTCCCCCTTCCCCCCGCGATCACAGCTGCAGCCCCCCGCGGGTACAAACCCCCCTCCCCCTGCGATTATAGCTGCAGCACCCGTGGGTACAGACCCCCATTCCCCCCCGCCATCATAGCTGCACCCCCCCCCGCGGGTACAAACCACCACCGCGATTACAGCTGCACCCCCCCGCGGTTGCCCCCCCTTCCCGCGGGTGTACCCCCGCAATCACAAAGGCACCCCCTCCCTGAAGTTGCCGACCACTCTCCCTCCCAGATCCAAATACTCACCTGGTCTATCACCGGTGCATTGATGAAGCCGGAGTGCTCCAGACCTTCCTCCTGTCACTTCTGTGACACCTGCCGGGATGCTGCCTGACTGACCTCCGATCCCTGGGGTACTGTTGATGGCCTCCCTCTTCAGGTTGTTGGACGGTCCTGATGTCCGTTGGTACCATACTCTGTGTGTGTGTGTGTGTGTGTGTATGTATGTGTGTGTGTGTATGTATATATATGTATATATATATGTATATATATATATATATATATATATATACACATATATCTATATATATATAGATATATCTATATATATATAGATATATCTATATATAGATAGATATATCTAGTTAGATATAGCTATAGATATCTATAGATATAGAGGTTAGGGTTAGGAATGGGATTGAAATGCCGGCGGTTGAAATCCAGACAGCAGATGGCCGACGGAGAAGATCCCGACTGGGGTAGGTAAGTATACTAATCCTCCCCTCTCCTCCCCCTAACCCTAACCAACCCTCCCTTAGGGGTGCCTAACCTCCCCCAGTGCCTAACCCTAACCTCCCCCCATGGGTGCGTAAAGCTAACCCGCCCTTGCCGCACCCTAAACCTAACCCTCCCGGGGGGTGCCTAACCCTAACCTCCCCCCTAGTGCCTAACCCTAACCTTGAGATACTGTTTGTTTTTTTTGTCCCTAGATGCCTACTTTGGAACGAAGAGGACCCTACTTCGCATAGGAGACGGTGAGTAAGGTTTCTTATCACAGGTCCACTATGGACAATCTACTGGACAAGTGGACGGTGGACCGATGCTACAGAGATACATAGGTGAGTATGAGTACATGTGTGTGCATGTATGTGTACATGTGTGAGTGCATGTATGTTTAATAAACTTATACTTTGTACGGTGTGTTTGTCCTGTCTTTATTTTAATTTGCAGTGGAACTACAGGTACCCGCGGGCCCGTAATGCCCCGAATGCTGGTACTTGTGGTTCTCTAAGTACCAGCATGCGGGGGAGGCTTGCTGGGACCTGCAGCAAAAGACAATATTAGTTCATCTATTTTTTACACACACTATATACAATCAACCCGGCACCCACCGCCCAAGGGTGCCGGGGATAGCCCCGGGCTATCAGCCTGGGCCTGGGGTGCCCTGGAGAGAGGGACCCCTTTATTGGGGGGAGTCCCCAGCTCCCCAGGGATCCCCAGCCTGGGCTGACTAGCGGTCAGGGTTAATGCTTCGGCTGGGGGGCCCAATGAAAGGGCTCCCCTGGCTGTGGCATTAGCCCCCCGCTAGAAAAAGTCTGGTGCTGGTTCTGGATAATACAGGGGGACCCTACTAATTTTTTCACCCTGTATTTTCAGAACCAGGACTGGATCAGAGTCCAGTGCTGGTTGCGCAAAATACGGGGGACCCCTACGTCGTTTGTCCCCCGTATTTTGGCATCCAGGGCTGGTTCTGACTAGCCTGGTGCTGGTTGTGCTTAAGTACGGGGGACCCCTACATCGTATGTTCCCCATATTTTGCTCACTACAAAAGGGGCGGCTGTCGATGGTGATCGACAGCTCGCCCCATTTTGTAGGCGTGGCGGGGGAGTGGTTTCACAAATGGAGGCATTCCTGTAGGAACGCTTGCCATTTTGTTGGCGCCTGCACTGACATCAGCAGTGATGTCAGTGGGGAGCTTCCTGCTCGATCAGAGCAGGAAGCTCCCTGGGGCTTGCAGTTGCCGAGAACCAACCTTAGGGTCTTGTCGCAAGCCCTCATCAACCTGGTCAGTTGCTAAAGCTGTGGGTGGTAACCCACAGCTTAGCTAGTGACCAGGAGGCCGCACTTCAAAAGAGAAGCAGCCGCCCACATTCAGAACGAGCGCTCGCACTTTGCGAGCGCCTCTGAATGAGGGCCAATGTCCTGGAGTGCCGGGGAAAGTTCAGGGGAAATCGGACATGATATCGGATCGTGACCACATTGCCTAGTGTGTAGGCACCTTAAATTCCCCCAGTGGTTCTTATTCCTAATACCCCCATTCCCGGGCTAAGTGTTGTACTTACTTTGCAGGAGGACATTCGGTTCGGCGTTCCGGGGTCGGGATTAACATAGGCGTCGGAATTTCGACGCCTCTATTAAATCCCTTGTCGGGATTCCGCAGTTGGAATTGAGACCGCCGGTCTCATAACTACATCCCTATGAATCATATGTATGTATATATATGTGTGTGGCCCATTTAGTAATGATCGCATTTGCAATGCGATCTGGGCGCCATATTAGCGCTCATGATCGCATTGCAGGATGTGATCATACCACCCGGATGTATGAAGTTCCACCTGCAGAGACAGCGGTCACTTCACTCCTGTGCTTGGATTCTGCGCATGTGCGGTCTGCAGACCACGCATGCGCTGCATCCATTGCCAAGGGAGAGTTCCTGTGGAACCCTCTCATGGACAGATTTGTGATGTGTAGCCCATAGGCTACAGCGGCTTACGCCATCTTCAGATGGCTTATGCTGCGCGCATCAAGGTCCAGAATGTTTCGCATTCCGGAACTTAATAAATCTGTCAGCATTGCATCCCCTATATAAACTAATGAGGGTTGCATTACCGACGGAAATGGAGGGATAGCAACAGATATTGGAGAATACTTAATATTTGCGGCTATCCCCCGAAAACGGGTGTTTTTGGGGAATACAGCGCAAATATTGAATGATAAATGGGCCCCTACATATTTTATGACCATCTGACTCCTACTGCATCCGGCCACCGTCCTCCCGACCATCACAGCTCCATATCCGCCGATCCATCCCAACTCTCCTCCCCTCATTCGGCACTGTCCAGTGTCATTATTTATATATATACATATATATATATATATATGTATGAAGAAATAGTTGACACTCCAGTGCATTGAAAAAATACTTGCGTCCGGTGCACTCCAATTGTTTCTCCCTAGGCAGATGAAACTATGCATATGTAGAGATGGCGGCACTCGCGACGACTAATAAATCAAACAACAGCCCATTTTGTAAATAATCAACGTTTCAGGGACTTTAATGCCCCTTTCGTCAGGATATAGAAGGAACAATGACATACATCCTACCTTAAGTACACTGCACCACGAGTGAGCAGACACGGGTGCCATCGCAGACGCGGCTTACCTCTGACGTCATCAACACGTGACATACCCATCACCATGACAACAATGCTAACAAACGGAAACCTGGAAGGTAAAAATAAGTGCATTAAGTGAATCTATCAGTGCAAGACTGCATCTTAGCGCTACAGTACCATTATTTAACCGATATCATTAATACAGTAGTGACACATTTAACCCATTTAACATGGAATAAGACATAGATAGCCACGCCAGAATTTAATCATAGACAGTAGATTCTTGCCACAATGCCTACTACATCATTTCTTAAAGGAAACATTGTAACCCCGATTGCTCGTTTAAGCCTTTCGGGGCAAGCGTGTCCAACAAAAAAATCCACTTAGACTCTAATTTTAATAACTGGCGTGAACGATCACCCCCTCTAAAATTCCAAGCTACATGATCTATTATCCTGTATCTAATTGATGCTAAACTGTGTCTTGCCTCTAAAAAATGTTTTGCCACCGGCTGGTCACTGTGTCCCCTCTCCAATGCCAGTCTAATGGCACTCATATGGAGAGCCATACGCTCTTTAAACATCCTGTCGGTTTTCCCGACATAATTTTTACTACAGGGGCATGTGATGATATAGACTACAAATTTAGTAGTACAGGTCAAAAAGTATTTGATGGAATAAACTTTACCAGTTAATGGATGATGAAAACAAGCACCACTGATTAAATATCTGCATGTAATGCAGCTAGCACATTTGAAGCAACCCTGTTTTTTAACCCCCAAAAAGGTCCTGCCAGGATTGGATGCGCTTGTGGTTACATCTGATTTGACGAGTATATCTTTGAGGTTTCTACCTCTTTTATAACATGGCATGATTCTTTTATTATTTAAGTTCACCAAACTATTATCACTGGATATGATGGGCCATAACCGTGTGGTATGGCATTTAATGTTTGTACTTTCAGTGTTAAATTGGTTCACCCAAATGATCCGATTGTCATTTTGTTTTTTTGAAGTAGATTTTAGTAAGTGTTCCCGTGTTATTTTTAATGCCTTATCCTTTTGTTTCAGGAGATCTCCTAATTTGTAACCCCTTTGCAAAAATTTGGTTACCATTAGGTCTAATCGGGGTTCTATCTCTTCCCTGCTACTGGTTATTCTGCAAGCTCGCAAAAATTGCGAGTATGGAAGCCATTGCTTAAGACCATATGGGTGGAAACTTTTTGCATGTAGCAGATTATTCCTATCTGTTGGTTTAGTAAATAAAGATGTCTTGATCTTGGTACCATCTTTTTGGATCGTGACATCTAAATAATTAATTGACTGATGTTGGTAATCAAAGGTGAACTTGATTGGATGTTCGCTATTATTGTGTGTAATTAATACCTCTGAATTTATCTAACGGACCATCCCAGAGAATTAAGAGATCATCTATGTATCTAAGATACAAAAACAGATGTTGACTAATTTCTTTACTTGCAAAAAATAAAAAAATTTCAATTACAAACATATAACTGTTCGCGAATGATGGTGCTACCGCAGAGCCCATAGCACATCCGGCTACCTGAAGGTAATAATTACCATCAAAGTAGAAATAGTTACGTGTGAGAGTCAATTCCAGTAAAATGATGACCAAATCAATGTCTGGTCCCCGATAGTTACAATTATTAGTCAAGAGTTGTCTCACAGCTATGAAGCCACTCTGATGTGGAATACTCGTGTACAGACTTTTCACATCTGCTGTACACAGAAGAAGAGATTCAGGTAGTTCCGGTAGATCTTGCAAAATCCGTAATAACATTGTTGTATCCTTAAGAAAAGTCTTCTCATGTTGAACACAAGGTTGTAATAAACTGTCTAAATAAATGGAGATGGGTTGATGTAGGGAGCCTTTTGTCGATATAATTGGCCTCCCCGGTGGTTTTATAAGCGATTTATGAACTTTTGGAACTGTGTATAGTAGTGGTGTTAGTGGAAAGTCCAAAGTCATAGCTCTTTGTAACTCTGAACTTAATCTTCCGTCTGCTACTGCTTTAGTCAAAATTCCATCAAGTTCTTTCTTAAAAATGAAAGTGGGATCACTTCCAAGTTTTTTGTAAGTTCTCAAATCTGAAAGCTGGTTATATATCTCCTCCTTGTAATCCGTCATGTTCTGTACAATAATGGATCCCCCCTTGTCGGACAGTCTAATGACAATGTCACCATAACTACTCTAATCTCTAAGTGCTTGTTGATCTGATTTATTTAAATTCGAATGATGAAATGTACTTTTATCCTTAAGCACTGAGTTTTTTAAGAGTCTTGAAAATGTTTTAATCGAGTGGTTATTTTAAATGGGGTCAAATTTAGAACCTGGTTGTATGGCTTTCAACTTCTGTGGTATTAATTCATCTCTAACAGGTGTAGGTACCAATGATTCATTTTTGAATAAGTCTTTTAAATTAAGAGACCTCTCCAACTTGTAACTTTCTATCTGCCACTGAAACTGGTCAAAGACAGTGGTAGGGAAAAACGATAACCCCAGGTTTAAAACTTTCAACTCTCCATCTGTGAGGGTTCTATCCGATAAGTTGAAAACTAAATTCTCGGCGCCAGCGGTGGTTTCTTGCCTTTTCCTCTTCCCTTGGTTTTGTTTACCCCGCCGCGTGTAGGGTCTCTTGCCCCTGAGGCCAAAGCCCTGGTGGCCATACCTAAAGGGAAGGTATTCACTTGTGGGGTAGTTGCTGGACGTTCCGGTTCACTCGCTGTGCTATTAGACTCTCCCGATGTATCTGTTTCAAATCGATACTTCTGAGATCTTTTTGGCCTGAAGATCCGTCGTGGCTGTTGGGCCCCAGTGAACCATGAGTATACATATTGTTTATCATAATCATTGTTGACCTTTTCCAATTTTCATTTTTTAAATTTGATCAACTCCCGTGTATACTGTTCAATCTGTTTATCCAGTTTTTCAAGCCACTGGTTAGATGTATCATTCTTCAAGGTCTCCTTATGGCGGATCTCAAATGCAGAAATATGTTCTCTGTCACGGCCAGGGTATTTCAGCATGGCGCTAGGCGAGTGTTACCTGTGAGGTCATTGTGGCGCGGGCTGTCTGGTGGCGGAGCTGGTGTCTGGCGGGGGGCTTTGGCTGCGCGCGTTGTTGTGCGGGCCTGTTGTCACTCTGTGCTGGTAAGGCCTGGCGGCGTCTCCATTCCGTTTGGCATGGGCGCCGCCATCTTGCCTTCTGGTCAGGTGATCCGGCTGGCCAATCCTGGTGAGTCACATGTTCCCTCCGGCCAGTAACAGCACGGCATGGGGTATTTAGGAAGGGTCAGTGCCTTCCTTCTTTGCCAGTGCAACGTGTATCTCAGCCTAGCTGAGAGGGAGTTCTCTGTGCTTTCCTGTTTCTGTAAATTCGCTGTCTGCCAGTCTGCCTGTCAGCTCCTAGCTCCCACTGGACTACCCCGCTTCCTCCATCACCCTTGCCCATACCTGAGTGCCTGAGCCTGCTGACATCCTGCGCTTCAGTTCACTACTTGTATACCTGGCTTGTTTATTTTAAGTTCACTCCCTGCATACCTGGTTTGATTATTTTCAGTTTCACTACCTGCACACCTGGACAGCTCTAATTGTTTCTACTTGGACATTAACCCTTTTACTCCCACCACAGAACTCTTGTGCACATTTATATATTCCTGGACTTTTATTTACTGCCATTTTATGTCTACTCAAGCACTTATTAAAAATCCTAGTTTTATTTTCAAATCTGCTTCTGTGATCACTCCTGCTACCACCCCGGGTCTACAAACAACCCAGAACATCACAGTTTGCACTGGCCCCATGGAGCCGGCCACGGATCAGGAGTCAGGAGTGGATTTGATCCGGTGCATTTCTGGTCGTTTAGAAAATCTGGAAAACATGCAGCATCAGATGGCTCAATTTCTGCAAGAGATGTCCAAGCGACAGGATAGTTTGCAAACTTCCTTTTCTACCCCTGAAGTACCAGCATCTACATCCGCATCAGCGTCTGGGAATACAGGAGGCAGATCATCTCCCCGCTTACATCTTCCTTTACCAAATAAATTTGACGGCAATCCTAAACTCTGCCGAGGATTCCTAAATCAGTGTGACATACATTTTACCCTGCAGCCTGACAACTTTCTAACTGCAAGAACTAAAGTGGCTTATATAGTCTCTCTGTTATCCGGCCAGGCCTTGGAATGGGCTTCCCCACTCTGGGAGCGCTCAGATCCGCTGCTGGATAATTACGCAGGCTTTGTGTCATCCTTCAGGAGGATTTTCGATGAACCTGGGCGTACTGTATCAGCATCATCAAACATCATGACACTGAGACAAGGGGTCCGTCCTGTCAGTCAATATGCCGTGCAATTTCAAATTTTAGCATCAGAGCTCAAATGGAATGAAGAAGCTCTCACCTCGGCCTTCTGGCATGGGTTGTCAGACCGACTAAAGGATGATCTAGTCACTCGAGAGCTTCCTACTAATCTGAACGACATGATTTCATTGTGTATCAAAGTTGACCTACGCTTCAGGGAACGTCAGGCTGAAAAAAACAGAATTGACCGGCAAAGGTCATTTACCCCTTCCATTTCTACCCGTCCCATTCCTTCTCCTACTGAAGAGGAGCCTATGCAGGTGAATCATACACACCTCTCCAAAGAAGAACGTCAGAGAAGAATGCAAAAGAATCTCTGTCTGTACTGCGGAGAGTCCGGTCACCTGCTGATCTCCTGCCCCCGTAAACCGGGAAATGCCAAATCCTAACTGACCCTGGAGACATCAAGTTAGGAGTTATGAACCCGTCTCCAAAAATTAAAGATTTCACGATTACCCTAGCCTTGGATCTTAAACCCAAACCTGTCTTTGTTACTGCTCTACTCGACTCAGGAGCAGCCGGAAATTTCATAACGTCTAGTTTCATAGATAAATTTCAGATTCCTTGTTTGTCACTCAACCATGCTATCTCTCTGACCTCAATAGACAGACGCCCTCTAACTAATGGGATAGTCACCAAAGAAACTCAACCAGTATTGGTCCGAATTGGGGCACTTCATTCTGAGTCCTTAAAATTCCTGGTGATATCAGAGGCCTCTCAAGAAATTGTTCTTGGTCTACCATGGTTACGTCAACATAATCCCAGGATTGATTGGAGTTCTATGCAGATTCTGTCATGTGGTATGGACTGTCAGAAATCCTGTCTTCCAAAAATTCGACCTGTGAGAAAGACAGTTCCATTAGTTTTTTCTGCCATTCCCAAGGAATATCAGATGTTCGCCGACATTTTCTCTGAACAACAAGCTAATATCTTACCCCCTCATAGGGAATGGGACTGTCCAATTGAATTGATACCTGATAAGATACCACCTCGCGGTCGTACCTATCCGCTGTCCTTACCTGAGACTCAAGCCACGACCGAGTACATCCGGGACAACCTGGCAAAGGGGTTCATTCGCCCCTCTACTTCACCTGCCGGAGCTGGGTTTTTCTTCGTTGGCAAGAAGGACGGTGGTCTAAGACCATGTATCGATTATCGAGGCCTTAATGACATTACTGTAAAGAATCCATACCCTCTTCCCCTGATTACTGAGTTGTTTGATAGGGTCAAGGGCTCTGTCATTTTTTCTAAATTAGATCTAAGAGGGGCTTACAACCTCATTCGTATCCGAGCTGGCGATGAATGGAAGACCGCTTTTAATACCAGAGATGGACATTTCGAGTATTTAGTAATGCCTTTTGGATTGTGTAACGCCCCTGCTGTCTTTCAAAGTTTCCTTAATGAGATTTTCCGGGATCTGTTATATGTTTCGGTTGTTGTCTATCTGGATGACATACTGATTTTTTCACCCTCTGTGGCTAAACATCAAGAACATGTTAAAGAAGTTCTGACCCGTTTGAGAGAAAACCACCTTTACTGCAAACTGGAGAAGTGCGTCTTTGGAGTGCCCAGTGTACCTTTTCTCGGCTATGTAATATCTGGCTCCAGTTTAGAAATGGACCCCAAGAAGGTACAAGCAATTCTGGATTGGACCCGACCTCTGACACTGAAGGCCATCCAGAGATTGTTGGGCTTCGCCAATTATTATAGACGCTTCATTAAGGGATTTTCTACACTGCTGGCTCCCATTACAGCCTTGACCCGCAAAGGTGCTAATCCTGCCCAGTCTGCCTTTCATCTTCTAAAACAGGCCTTCATCTCAGCACCAGTTCTTCGACAACCAGATCTGGACAGGCCTTTTTTGTTGGAAGTAGATGCATCATCTGAAGCTGTGGGAGCAGTCTTGTCTCAACGTTATGAGGACAACCGAGTCCATCCGTGTGGGTTCTTTTCTAAAAAATTCTCACCTGCCAAAAGGAACTACGCCATAGGTGAGCAAGAACTACTAGCTGTAAAGTTGGCGTTAAAGGAATGGAGATATTTGCTAGAAGGCGCCAAGTTTCCATTTACTGTATTTACGGACCATAGAAATCTCCTATTTCTCAAAAACCTCCAATGTGTGAGTCCTCGTTTGGCCCGCTGGGCAATATTCTTTGCCAGGTTTCAGTTCACCCTGACCTTCCGGTCTGGAGCACTTAATCAGAAGGCTGATGCCCTATCGAGATCTCTCCTCTGTGATGATCAATCTGAAAATCAAAGCAATACCCCTGTCTTGGAATCAAGAGTTTTCGCCGCATTACAACTTCAGCCTCCTACGGGAAAATCATTTGTGGCCCAGGAATTAAGGAAGCAGCTTCTCACTTGGGCACATTCCTCTCACTTCTCAGGGCACTCAGGCACTCGGAAGACCTTGGAGTTCCTGAAAAGACACTATTGGTGGCCTTCTATGAAGACAGATATAATGGAGTTTATATCTTCCTGCTCCTCCTGTGCCCAGCATAAATCATCACGACAAGCTCCAGCTGGGGAATTGCTTCCATTACCTACTCCATCACGTCCATGGACGCATCTCTCCATGGATTTCGTCACAGACCTGCCAGTCTCTCAAGGTTTCAACACTATCTGGGTTGTAATAGACCGATTTTCTAAGATGGTCCACTATATACCGTTGAAGAAGTTACCTTCTGCCCCTGACCTGGCACAGTTGTTTGTCCAACACATATTTCGTCTACATGGCCTTCCTGCTGAAATTGTCTCTGACCGTGGTGTGCCGTTTACTGCAAAATTCTGGAGGGCTTTGTGTTCTGTTCTTCAAGTGAAGTTAAACTTTTCCACGGCTTACCATCCGCAAAGCAACGGCTCCACCGAGAGAGTTAATCAAGATCTAGAGACTTTCTTAAGAATTTTTATGTCATCTTCCCAGGACAATTGGGCTGCCTTGCTGCCGTGGGCTGAGTTTGCACATAATGCTTCCTACCACTCGTCAACTAACCAAACGCCATTTCAGGTTGTATATGGCCTTCATCCTCGTGTTCCCGAATTCCGAAGGCTGCCTGTTTTCGATGTTCCGGCCGTGGAGGACACAGTGCGGAATTTTGCTGCCATCTGGACTCAAGTACGGTCTGATTTGTTGAAGGCATCCTCTCGCTATAAGACCCAGGCCGATAAGAAGCGTAGAATAGTTCCACGCATGCAAGTTGGAAGCCTGGTCTGGTTATCCACCCGGAATCTTCGTCTGAGGGTTCCTTCTATGAAATTTGCACCACGCTTCATCGGTCCCTTCTCCATAACAGAAGTCATTAATCCAGTGGCCTATCGTCTACAGTTACTCCCATACCTAAAAATCCCTAATTCCTTCCATATTTCCTTATTGAAGCCCCTGGTCCTGAATAAATTCCATAGTGCTCTACCTGCTTCTCCTCGAGTCCAGACGGAGAGAGGAGTTGAGTTTGAGGTCGCCCAGATCTTGGACTCTCGTCTACGCAGAGGTCATCTACAGTATTTGCTGGACTGGAAAGGTTACAGTCCAGAGGAACGTTGCTGGACCGATGCTCGTGATGTCCACGCTCCCACGCTCATCAGGAGATTCCATTCTGCCCATCCTGAGAAGCCTGGTGAGTGTCCTGAGGCCACCCCAAAAGGGGGGGGTACTGTCACGGCCAGGGTATTTCAGCATGGCGCTAGGCGAGTGTTACCTGTGAGGTCATTGTGGCGCGGGCTGTCTGGTGGCGGAGCTGGTGTCTGGCGGGGGGCTTTGGCTGCGCGCGTGTTGTGCGGGCCTGTTGTCACTCTGCGCTGGTAAGGCCTGGCGGCGTCTCCATTCCGTTTGGCATGGGCGCCGCCATCTTGCCTTCTGGTCAGGTGATCCGGCTGGCCAATCCTGGTGAGTCACATGTTCCCTCCGACCAGTAACAGCACGGCATGGGGTATTTAGGAAGGGTCAGTGCCTTCCTTCTTAGCCAGTGCAACGTGTATCTCAGCCTAGCTGAGAGGGAGTTCTCTGTGCTTTCCTGTTCCTGTAAATTCGCTGTCTGCCAGTCTGCCTGTCAGCTCCTAGCTCCCACTGGACTACCCCGCTTCCTCCATCACCCTTGCCCATACCTGAGTGCCTGAGCCTGCTGACATCCTGCGCTTCAGTTCACTACTTGTATACCTGGCTTGTTTATTTTAAGTTCACTCCCTGCATACCTGGTTTGATTATTTTCAGTTTCACTACCTGCACACCTGGACAGCTCTAATTGTTTCTACTTGGACATTAACCCTTTTACTCCCACCACAGAACTCTTGTGCACATTTATATATTCCTGGACTTTTATTTACTGCCATTATATGTCTACTCAAGCACTTATTAAAAATCCTAGTTTTATTTTCAAATCTGCTTCTGTGATCGCTCCTGCTACCACCCCGGTTCCACAAACAACCCAGAACATCACATTCTCTAGTTAGTTGTAACTCCCTGGTAGCCTCCTCTATAACCAATAGAATGAGGTCCAGGGAGCACTTATTTAAATCGACACCCATTTCTTACAGAACGGGACATTATTTCTGCCTATTGTGGGTACATTTTGGACCCTAAATCCTCTAGGAATTTTTTTAGATTTGAAATAGTCTGACAGCGTAATACCGTGATAAAGATAGTCCACCTCACGTTTCTTTAACTTAATGAGATCCCTGTAGATATCCTCACAGGTCACTTCCTCTTTATCAGTAAGTTGTTCTTTGAATAGAATCAATGCAGCTTCCACGTCAGAAAAACTAAACGTATCCCCAACCTGTAATTGGATTCCTGGTGTCGCTTCATCTGCCATATCCATGTGTAAAAAAATATAAAGGTAACGATAGAATGTCACACCAATGGTAACCACTTTTAACCTTCAGGTCAGACCCAGATCACCGGATCAATCCTCAGCCTAAATCAGGCTTTAGGACAGAGCACATTAACACATAAAAAATAGCTCAGTCCTGATCATGTGTTCAAAAGGCCACAAGAATAAATGACTTGCTAGGGTGCCTCACAAGTATATTACTGTGAGCGGGTCCACAGCATATACCAATACATGAAGAAATAGTTGGCACTCCAGTGCATTGAAAAAATACTTGCGTCCGGTGCCCTCCAATTGTTTCTCCCTAGGCAGGTGAAACTATGCATATGTAGAGATGGCGGCACTCGCGACGACTAATAAATCAAACAATAGCCCGTTTTGTAAATAATCAACGTTTCGGGGACTTTAATGCCCCTTTCGTCAGGATATAGAAGGAACAATTACATACATCCTACCTTAAGTACACTGCACCACGAGTGAGCAGACGCCGGGTGCCCGTCGCAGATGCGGCTTACCTCTGACGTCATCAACACGTGACATACCCATCACCAGGACAACAATGCTAACAAACGGAAACCTGGAAGGTAAAAATAAGTGCATTAAGTGAATCTATCAGTGCAAGACTGCATCTTAGCGCTACAGTACCATTATTTAACCGATATCATTAATACAGTAATGACACATTTAACCCATTTAACATGGAATAAGACATAGATAGCCATGCCAGAATATAATCATAGACAGTAGTTTCTTGCCACAATACCTACTACATAATTTCTTAAAGGAAATTGGTGATGGGTATGTCACGTGTTGATGACGTCAGAGGTAAGCCGCGTCTGCGACGGGCACCCGGCGTCTGCTCACTCGTGGTGCAGTGTACTTAAGGTAGGATGTATGTCATTGTTCCTTCTATATCCTGACGAAAGGGGCATTAAAGTCCCTGAAACGTTGATTATTTACAAAACGGGCTATTGTTTGATTTATTAGTCGTCGCGAGTGCCGCCATCTCTACATATATATATATATATATATATATATGTATAAACATGCACATATATATATATATATATATATATATATACATATACAAATATATACTGTATATGTGTCTGTTCAGTATATTTATTCAAAACATGCAGCAGTAGGCAGGCAGTCTCCGCCTACTTCTGTGACATCAGAAGTTGGACAGAAGTTGGCTGGTCTGATAAAAAAAGTTGTCAGGTTGGCTGGTTGGATGAAAAGTTGGTTAGATGTGTGGGGAAGCATTTTAGTTGGACAGACAAGTTGGACGGTTGGTCAGTTGCTTGGTTGGATGTAAGTTGGTCTAGTGTGTGGCCAGCTTTAGTGTCCGTACAAAGGTGCTGTTGTGCTTAATGCAGTACAGGGGCGGTACTGTGTTACATCAGTTCTATTTGGAGGTGAAAACAGTACCGCCTCCTCCAACCGACCTTACGTGGCCTGTCAGCCCTGCGCCGCAGGGTGTTGCTGGGCGTCTGCTGAGATATTGTTACCAGCGGGCGCCCGGCTCCTTCCCTACAGCGGCACTCCTGAGATCAGGCTTCTGTCTCCCGCAGTGGGCACTATGGAAGAGATGTCATGACGTCTCTCCCATTAGTTCCGAGGAGCAGACAGTCGAACACCAGCGGACGCAAGAGCGGGGATTAAGGTAAGTATTGTGTGTTACTGAATCTTTTTGTGTAAGGGGCACTACTACTGAGGGCATTGCTACTTGGGGCATTACTAAAGGGGCACTACTACTAGGGACATTACTACTGGGGGCACTACCACTGGGAGCGCTACTAATGGGGGCACTGCATAAGGGACACCACTCCTGGGACACTGCATAAGAGGCACCACTACTGTGGGCTCTGCATAAGGGGAACCACCACTGTGGGCACTGCATAAGGGGCACCACTACTGGGGGCACTGCATAAGGGGCACCACTATTTGGGGGCATTGCATAAGGGGCACAACTACAGTGGGCATTGGATAAGGAGCACTACTGCTGTGGGCATTATGTATAAGGGACACTACTACTGTGGGCATTATGTGTATTAGTGGCACTACTACTGTGGGTATTGTGTATATGGAGCACTTATGTGGGCATTGTGTAAAAGGGGCACTACTGTGTGTCATACCATGAAGACACTGTGGGTATTGTGTATAAGGGGCACTAATGTGGGCATTTTGTAAAAGGGGCACTACTGTGTGTCATACCGTAAATAAGAGACATTACTATGTGGTGTAACGTGAATTAGGGGCACTATGTGCAGTGTAATGTGAATAAGATTGTACTACTGTGTGGCGTAATTTGAATTGGGGATACTATTGTGTGACCACGCTCCCTTTCTTTTGAGGCCGCACCACTTTTTCGTCAAGCTCCTATGAAGCACGCTGTCCCTTTATTAAAAAAGCGCAGAGGAAGGGCGTGGGGGGGGGTGAGTTCCACCACATTTCTAGGACCACTTTAAGTACTGGTTGCGACCAATCAGAAGTACAGTCCTTGCACATTCAGCCATACGAATATACAAAAGGAAGGAATTAGTATTTGCATAAACTCACAGATGAGAGACCACCAATAGCCATGCTCTTTTGTTTGTCGGGAGGCTTCAAACCTAGCAACAGCTAGATGTGGGTTGGTCTGCAAGCCTCCTGACTTTGCTGAAGAAGGTAAAGAGAAAGAAACCTTCACTTACCTTCTCCCACAGTCGAGGGAGCAGTCTGGTGCAGCTGCCACGTTTCGCACATGCACGCGTATGCACCGTTCACTCAGACACGCATGCGCCTCACGGATGCACACGCGTCAGTTGCACACAAGTCAAGCCTGTTCCCTGCTCAGATTTTACCTCAGTGATGGAGATGGAAGACACAGTGGGGAGTTAAGCGCTAAACTTGCATTTTTTATTCATTCGCAAATGTGCGACTATAGTAAATCTTGTGCGAGTGCGCAAGTGTGCGACTATAGTAAAACTTGCATTTTTCTGGCTTTACTATAACTTGCAAAAAACATCTTGCAACCCAATTATTTTCCCATTCTCTAGATAGAACTCGGGCAATGTAATAGAGTGCGAGTGCTTCACATACACATATTACTGCCTGAGAACTCAATAGACCGCTTCAGGATAGCGAATTTATCCGGAGCAGGCCAGAGTAACACAGAAACATGCACTTATCCATGATAGATGTGCATGTTTCTGTGTGTACATATAAAAACGCTTTTAAAAATGAAAAAAAAAAAGATGTGCACCCCCAGAAGCATAACCAGCCCCGGGCTATATAAAGCCTGTGCTGGTTCTAAAAATACAGGGCCAAAATAAGAGGCCCCTGCATATTAAGTACCAGCACAGGGCTTTTCTGAGCCGGTTCTGGTTGTGGAAAAACAGGCAACAAAATGAGTAGGGGTCCCCTGTAATTTCCATAACCAGCACTGGACTCTTTATAGCGGGGGGCTAATGCCAAAGCCATGGAAACCCTTTCACCAGTTTCTGTGGGCAAAGCATTACCCCTGACCGCTAGTCAGCCCAGGCCAGGGATCCCTCCAATAAAGGGGTCCCCCTATCCAGGGCACCCCAGGTCTAGGCTGATAGCCCGGGGCTATCCCCGGCACCCATGGCCATTGTGTGCTGGGTTGATAGTGTAGTGTTGTGTAAAAATTAGAAGTTAAAATATTGTCTACGTGTACTACACGTCCCAGCAAGCCTCCCTCGCATGCTGGTACTTGGAGAACCACAAGTACCAACATGTGGGGCATTACCGACCCGCTGGTACCTGTAGTCCCACAGCCAAAGAAATACTTAAAATAAAAACGCAACACACACACCATGTCAGTAAAGCAGTCACACATGCACACACACTCACTATCACACATACTCACCTATGTACCCCTGATGACATCATGTCCCCTTGTCCAGTAGGATTCCATAGGGCTACCTGTAATAAAAAATCCATACTCTCCTATGCAATGTTCATGTCCTCTACGGTCCCTGTAGGCATCCAGGGGGTTAAAAAAAATGCAAAAACCCAAAACCATGCCGGACAGGAGGAAAGGTATGTGTTTATACATACCTTTCCTCCGCGTGAATGACAGGGGCACACGTGTGCCCAGTCATTGCAGGAGCTGCCAGCCACTCAGTGGGCTACTCTATTCGGAGCTGCTTGCTGATTGGCTGTGTGCGGTCAGCCTGTCTCCTCCATAAACATCAATGGTGAGAAATCTCCATTGAAGTCTATGGTGGGAACCGTGATATTGTATCCAATGATGTAACCACAAGGTTAATTGAGGTGAACCTTGTGGTTACATCACTGGATACATAGGGAAATACTCGCATAGATTTGCATAGTGTAGTAGCCTCGAACTGAAAAGTTCGTAGGCTATTACATTTGCGAGTCCCGTCACCAACTCGCACCTTCAATAAATTTGAGAAGGTGCAAATTGGATTATTATTTTTTTTAAACATATTTTTATTAATGTTTTTATATCTTGTGCAAAGGCAATGCATAGAAAATATAACATAAAGACTTACGTAAGGTATTGTAAGATGTAAATAGCATACAAGATTCTCTGGAATGAAGTAAAGATTAATATTCAACTATGCCATGAATAATTCCAAGGAAAAGAAAAACACCTCTAAATTTGTACGTAAATAACAAAGACTTGTGTCTCAAAGCAGGGGGAAAAAAAGGGGGGGGAGAGGGGAGGGAGACAAGGGAAAACACATAAGGAGTTAAGAGGGAAAGTGACTCTTGTATTTCAATATAATTAAAGTAGAATGAATGAGGTAGGAAAATACTAATAATAAGTTTCACAATACATTCAAAATACACTTTGTAAATGTTGTCAAAATATTTATCATCATATATCAAGAGAGGTGCTTGAGCAAATACCAATCTGTGTTCTCGAAGAGTTTGGATATGTGCTGCTGAGTTGGGTTATCTAGTGAGTCTCTATATTTTTCCCACTTCATGTAGAATTTTTCAACCCCTTTTTCAATTTCGGGAATTGTGGCTTTTCTATCATAATAAAGAAGTTGTAATAGTTTTTGTTTTACCAACATTATGGAGGGTGCAGTTTTGGTAGTCCAATGAATTAAAATGGCTTTTTTTCCTAAGGTAAGTATGTTAGTAAGTAATGGGATATAAAAATTTTTGTGAGAACCTAGGCCCTCATTCAGAGCCGCACGTTAACAACAGTACGCTCGTTGCGTTCCGATGTTGACTAACCGCGCATGCGTCGGTGTTACACTGCGCATGTGCGTACGGCAGATTGCGAGCTTTTTTTCTCTCGTTCCTAAAATAGCGTACAGGAAGTGACATGCCAAATGTGATTGACAGAACAGGGCGTTTTTGGGTGTTGACGGGGGTGGAGATGAAAAAACGCAGGCGTGGCGAGGCGTTTTTGGGGCGTACATACATTAGCAGATGCGAACGTCAAATGTGTTCGGACCGTCTCATACGTCACTGGAACATCCGCTTTCCCTTCAAAATGCTCGCACAGCTTAGGGTCAGGATTACTCGACCACATTGGCGATGGCCTTCTCCTCCGTCCCGGGACTCCACGATGGTGCAGCGATTAATCGCGGCTGGTCAGTAAAGTAATTAGTGTTGGATTGAAATCCGGCTTGGTATGTGTTTGGAAAGCAGTTTATTGGGATAGCACAAAAGCGTACGCAGGTGGAAATCAGAGCTGCTAATGTCATGATTACACAATCAATTAGCGTACATTTTTGGGGTTTTATTTTGGCCACAATTTGGTGGTTATGGCCTATTGTAACAATAATGTCATCATCTTTTAATTAGCTCCCCTTTTTTTTGGTTTACTGTGGATTTTGCATCGCTATGTGATTTTTTAAACGTTCCTTAAAGAGGCCTTTTTTTTTTTTAAAGAGGGTCAGTTTTTGCGTTTAAGGCCAGGATTAAATGTAACCCATTTGTACAATAATGTCACAATACAATGTCAGTGTTTTGTTTTTAATTTATTGTTTACACACAAACAAATTGGACTAATATTGTATTGCCTTTTTTTGTGGCCAAGATATTTGATCCAAAAAAAAATATAACATAACTACTAACATAAGCGTAAATACAAAATTTAAAAACATTTCACAAGAAAGGAGAGGGAAGTTTTGACCAGAAAGGAATATGAGCCAAGCACAGAAGGAGTGTGGGAAAAGTCGCCATTGCTGTCACCGTTTTCTCGCCCGTTTGGCTGGGTGAGGGTGGGCGCCAGACCGGGTCCGGGATGCCATCGGGCTGGCCTGTCCAGAGGCAGATGTTGTGGCCTCTGGACTAGGCACAGGGCTAGGCACATTTGGAGGATTGCCTGATGTTGTGCCAGAGGTGGAGGATCCGGATGTTCCGGCAGGAAGGGAGGTCGGCTCCACCATGTGCTGGCGAACGAGCTGCTCCAGGGCATCGGCGATGCGGATGTTGGCCCTGGTATTTTCCGCCAGGGCCTGACCAATGGTCACGTTGGCCGCAGCATTTTGCTCCAGGGCCTCAGCCACCCGTATCAGACTGGCGTCCATCCTCTGCAGAATCTCCGTATGTTAATCCGATTTAAAATTGAGTTCTGTGAGGAGGCCCACTGCCTGCGAGGGGGCACGCCCTGGACTGGCTTCTGCAGGGTCCTCAGCCGGATGTACTGGTTCCTCCCCTGCAGAGTCAGCAGAAATTCTGCGGCCAAGGCTCCCCTCTGGAGCAGACTCATCCGCCTCTGTCTCTGTTAGGAAATTGGAGAAAAGACTCACATTAGAATCTACATATTGGCACAATAGCATTTCTGAGTTGGTGACATCACAAGACTTACCTTGGCCAACATGAGGAGCCGCAAAGTCTGGCATGTCCGTATCCATGTTGGACACGCCAAACACCTCCACAGCCTGCACACACCCCTGTGCCATCTCTTCTAAGTCTGTCAACTCCAATGACACAGGGGTGGGACCCCCACCTGTCCCTCTTGCATGCCTAGCCCTGTCGGCAAGTTTTTGTTTGAGACGATATTTGAAGTCTGCCCATCTGTGGAATGAATTTGGAACCATTATCCTTTTTTTTACAATGGGGTTTGTTTATAGGATGGGAAAGTGTTTACTTACCGCCGTTTGACATCCCGGGCTAGACGGACATAATCACCCACCCTATTGACAGCAACGGCGACCTCCTCCCACATTCTCCACTTCTGGCTTTGGCTCATATTCCTGGCTGCCTGGGGCAGGATGTCAACGCACTTCTGGATCAAAACCTCCATCTCCTTGCTTGTGAAATGTGGCTGCCTTTTTTTTTTGGCAGCTTTGGCGGGTTGACTGGGGCCAGCAGTCTCTTCCATGTCATCCTCCTCACCTATTTGGGTAAATATGCAGATTTAGCCACTTCACAACTTGCACAATATTATGTTTTAAAAGAATCATTGAGACAAAATGCATGAAGGCCTTACCGCCGCAATTTTGACCATTGTTTCCCTGGTTTGAAGCCATGTCTCTGCTTCCAGCATGAAATCATCCAGAAATTCTATGTGATTTCGTGACGTATTTATACATGCGTCCTTAGTTTGCGGCCGCATCATTGATTGTGCGTCCCTATGATTCATCCTTAATTTGTGCGGGAAAATAAACACTATTTATGGCTTGGTGTGTGTGGATTCGAGGTGGGGTTGTTGGAGTGTTGTCGGTTAAGTGGTTTGGATTTGGTTGGTTGCGTTTGGAGGATTTTGCTGAGTTGTTTGTTTGTTTGTTTTTGCTACATTTCTTTGGTTTTTCCGTTCGCATTTTTTTCATTTTTTCAACATCCTTTCCTGATTTGGTAAGTTTTGTGCATTCAAATTTGTGGCCAATTGGTGTATTCTTCTGTTTTGTGGTTCGTTAATTTGTTTAACACTCATTTCATCTTTTTTAGTTTTTTTTTGTTTTCGGACCCAAAGAAGTTTTTTGTGGAAATCTTATATATTCGAGTTGGGTAAGTCCATTTTTTGTCTTGCATTTGCGAATTAATTACAGCATTTTTGACTGTTGGTGTAGTGACTTGCATTTGCGAATTAATTACCGCATTTTTGACTGTTGGTGTAGTGACTTGCATTTGCGAATTAATTACCGCATTTTTGACTGTTGGTGTAGTGACTTGCATTTGCGAATTAATTACCGCATTTTTGACTGTTGGTGTAGTGACTTGCATTTGCGAATTAATAACCGCATTTTTGACTGTTGGTGTAGTGACTTGCATTTGCGAATTAATTACCGCATTTTTGACGGCTTATTCATCATATAATCCAGTTTTGCTTTTCCCTTTTCCATTTTTTGGGTCCATTTGAACCCTATTTGACGTACGGTGTGCAATGTAGTTTTCATCGATGGCCAAATGTGTTTTTCCGCTATTTTCTGTGTTGGCTTGCAACAATTTTTAAACAAAAAAAACACCCTCTAAATTTTTGAAGTCTCATTGTTGCCTTTTTTACAGTTTATACGTATCATGACAATACCCCGGCATGTAAGCAGCTATGGATGGTATCAGAAAGCTAAGTTGTTTTTTCTTACTTTTGGGGTGGGTCAAAAGCCTTACATTGTAAACTTTGAATTTCAGGTAGATCTGGGGCGAATTGTTCTGGCCCTGCTCCCGGAAGACGACCAACCTCAAACTCGTCCCAGGCGTAGGCATCGTAGGCATGCAAGGCCCCAGATATTTCGAACACGTGTCACCCTTTTTGGAATGCCCGATGATGAGGTTTTAAGACGCTACCGTCTACCTCCCAAAATCATCATAGACACTCTCTCATTAATAGAAAGTGATCTTGAGCGGCAAATTGACAGTCCAACAGCAATACCACCACTGACGCAATTTATGGCGGTGTTACATTTCTGTGCCTCAGGATCGTTTCAAACAACGGTGGGAATAGTGGCGGGCATCTCCCAATCCTCCTTTTCCCGGATCCTTAGGGCAGTGATGGAGGCACTTTTCAAGCACCTCCATCATTTTATTAAAATGCCTTTGGATATGGGTGCCCTTAGTGTGGCCAAGGCCAATTTTTACCAAATAGCTGGCTTCCCACACATCATAGGGGTTGTGGATGGTACTCACATACCACTTCAGCCTCCAGCACGGCTGGAGGCAATATTTAGAAACAGGAAACACTATCACTCCCTGAATGTAATGGTGGTATGTGATGCCTCCCTCCAGATCCTGTCCCTGAATGCTAAATTACCCGGAAGTGCTCATGACTCCTTCGTCATCCGGCAATCAGGGATATGGCAGAAATTAACCAACCTACAAGCTGGTGATGCGTGGCTTCTGGGTAAGTGGAGACCTTTAGTACATAACAATGTTAAGCTTGATACACAGTGTTCCTGGTCTATTTTTGTTCACAGGAGATAGTGGATACCCTTGCATGTCCTGGCTGCTCACTCCTTATTTGGCTCCCACACCAGGGCCACAAAGTGCGTATAATTCCGCACTTACAGCCACCAGGCAAGTGGTGGAGCGCTGTATCGGCCTTTTAAAAGGCCGATTCAGATGCCTCCACCGCTCTGGTGGCGAGCTCATGTATGTGCCGGATATGGTGTCGAAAATTGTGGTCCTGTGTGGGATATTTCACAACATTGCCATAAGGAGTGGTGTCCCAATGCAGCCAGAGGATGCCTTACCTGAGGATGGCCCCCCCGAGGTTGGTCGAAGGTCAGTATGTGGGGGGGCCATACGCGATGATGTGGTGGCCAGATTTTTTAGGTAAGTTTGAACAAAACTCCAGTGTTTATACCTAATGTGTTTGTGTTTTTTGGCGAACATCTAATTTATTTATAATTTTCTCACCATCTTCTGTTTGTTCACATAATCTTTGGCACTCCAACGCTCACTACTTCCTGCTACCCTTACCAAACCTGGATCTGGTCCTTTTGGGCATATATTCTTGAACCCATATCGCAATGCCATGTTTGTGGAATCATGTTGGCATGGTCCTTCGTCAACCAGTTCTTGATTTTGTGTTTTTATTTAATTATTTCTTGGTATGTGTTGTATTTGAATTTATCACTGTGTATTTTTTTTGGGAGTGACCACTTTGTTTTCTCTGTTATGTTGTCAATAAATGTTTGAAGAGTGAAATGGTCTTCGTTTTTTGGTATGTTAACAGCAAGTGTAACCAGGTTAACACAAGTTACATTTGACTAAGGGGTAAACCAGTACTGACGCCAGTTGAGCAAAACTGAAATATGTTTTCAGCTTCACAATCCACACCAAAAGGAAGCCTGGCCCAACCTTGGGATTTGTAAGATTGGCCTAAGCAGCTTGCGCACCAAGTAGGAACCTGGAAAATGTAGAAATCTGAAATTGACACTACACCCAAAAAGGGAAATGACATTGTTACTGTTATGTGTTTCTGGTGTCTGTTTGACATACAAAGACAAAACACAATCTAACTTTTAAAAAAGGGAAATCCTTGCAGGAACTTATGTCAGGCTAAACTATCTTGGTTTTTGTTTTTAAAAATGAGCCACAACGTATATTTGTCTTAATAAATTTAATTGGAAAATAGAACAAAAAAAAAAATCTAATGCCGAAGGAGGCCAGACAGCCGGTCGAGGGCCACCAGAAGGCCGATTACATGGTGGCGCATCTGCCCCACAACATCCGCCACCTCTTGCCGACGCCTCTGTTCCTCTGTGGGTGAGAAAAGTGTGTGGGTTAATACAACAATAGGGACTCCACAGAAAAACATAAAAAAAATACCAAATCACTCCTAAACCCAAAAACATAAATAAAAAGGGTGGGCTGGCAAAAATACAAGGCCTAGGTACAAATTCCCACAGGTATGATATGTGTATGCTTAAATCACCAGGAAGAGGTAAAGGCAAACCTTCACAATCAACAAAAGTCAAGCCACAAAAACACGAAGAAAGGCACGACACATGATTACATACAAACAGTTTGTGCTTTAAAAAAAAAAAAAAAAAAACATACCGGGAAACAAATCGGGAGCTCCGGCCAAACCTCCATGATCCTCCTCCGAGGATCCGTCATTCCCCAAAGAATGGGGCGGAGTTATGCAGGACTCCGGGGAGGGGGTAATTGGAAGAGGGGTGGGTGGAGGAGAGGGGGAAGTGGGACGGAGGGGAAGGAGGCCCGACATTTCCGGGAGAGGGTCTGGGAAGGATGGGGAGGAGTGGGGAATAGGGGAAAGATTTGGGGTGGAGTGTTGGCTGGGGGTTGGGGAGAGTGGGCGGGAACGCCGACGTTGACGGCGGAGTCTTGGCTGTCCCCCTAAAATATGTCAAATAAATTGCGTTTAGTTTATGGACAAATCCGGGCAAACAAACAAAAAAAAAAAAAATAATAAAAAATAAAACCAAAAAAAATAGCAGTAGAATTAAAAATTCAGAAAAAGAGGGGACACATGCAGACGCAGATATGAGTACCAATAATAAATAGAACAGACAGGAAAACATGCAGACGCAGATATGAGTACAAATAATAAATAGAACAGACAGGAAAACATGCACACGCAGATATGAGTACAAATAATAAATAGAACAGACAGGAAAACATGCAGACGCAGATATGAGTACAAATAATAAATAGAACAGACAGGAAAACATGCACACGCAGATATGAGTACAAATAATAAATAGAACAGACAGGAAAACATGCAGACGCAGATATGAGTACAAATAATAAATAGAACAGACAGGAAAACATGCAGACGCAGATATGAGTACAAATAATAAATAGAACAGACAGGAAAACATGCAGACGCAGATATGAGTACCAATAATAAATAGAACAGACAGGAAAACATGCAGACGCAGATATGAGTACAAATAATAAATAGAACAGACAGGAAAACATGCAGACGCAGATATGAGTACCAATAATAAATAGAACAGACAGGAAAACATGCAGACGCAGATATGAGTACAAATAATAAATAGAACAGACAGGAAAACATGCAGACGCAGATATGAGTACAAATAATAAATAGAACAGACAGGAAAACATGCAGACGCAGATATGAGTACAAATAATAAATAGAACAGACAGGAAAACATGCAGACGCAGATATGAGTACCAATAATAAATAGAACAGACAGGAAAACATGCAGACGCAGATATGAGTACAAATAATAAATAGAACAGACAGGAAAACATGCAGACGCAGATATGAGTACAAATAATAAATAGAACAGACAGGAAAACATGCAGACGCAGATATGAGTACAAATAATAAATAGAACAGACAGGAAAACATGCACACGCAGTTTGCCCCACAAACACAAACATTAAAACCACAATACATAACACTTACTTGCCAGGATCTGCATGCGAAAGCATGCCAGCAAGCGGGGCGTTCGCCGTTGCAGGTCGGACCACCTGCGCTCCAGCTACCCGATGTTGCGGCGTGAGCCGAAGGACCGCAGGCGGGACCGTACCTCCGCATACGTGGAGCGCTTCTGCCGGTTGGTCATGGGTTGAGGCTGGCTGGTGATCCGGCGATCCATGACCTCCGTAAGCACCAGCAGCTCACGCCTGGTGAATGCGGAGGCTCTCATGATGGCAATGGTGTTTTTCTTAAAAATCATTTTTGATAAAGTGTGTAAAAATTTTCTGATTGGCTAATGTATTTTGGAAATTAACAGGAGCAATTTTATTGGTTAGTGTATGAGTCATGTGTTCGACAGGGCCAGAAATCTCTGGAGAGTTAGGATAGGCTTGATGCAGTGACATGCGTAAGCAAATTTAAATAAAGAAATGAACCCAGGGAAATATGCGGGGATCCACAGCAATAGTACAATTGTTTAATTGTGGTTCACATGTTTTTTGAACAATAAAAGCGAATGTTTCATCCGTACGTATTCTGCGGGTAAACACAAACACGGACAAGAGTAAAGTTTCTTGCATTGTGTTGAAAAAAAACAAACAATTAAGCTAATTGATACATTGATTGGCATGATACGATTGATGGAGGTAGGCAGAATAAAGGAGCAGGTAATCGACATCTGACAAGGCCACTTCCTGTTTATACTTGTGCGTGCGTTCCTTCCAAGCCATTTCGGGGATGTACGCTCGCTATTTCGTACGCTCGTTAGTTAGAGGAGGGGTCGTCAGAGTTCAGGGAGGAATTTTAGATGCGAACGAAAATACGAGCGAGCCATTGAATTTAAATATTTTTGTACGTACGCCTAACGTACGTGCACCCGCTTCGGAGTGGGTCTGAATGAGGGCCCTAGTTCCCAGTTTCTAAAATTTAAGTTTAGGCCAATGGATCTGGTAAAATCTTAACAGAGAAGAGCTTGTTAATGTAGTCAAGGAGCTTGTTCCAGAATTTTTTTTATTTTCCTACATTCCCACATGCAATGAATAAAATTGGCTGATTGCATACCACATTTCAAACATTTGCCTGATTCATTGGTAACCATATGTCTGCGTTGTGCAGGAGTGATGTAGGTTCTGTGCAATGTGCGAAAGTGCACCTCTTGAAGATAGGCAGATTGTAAAAGTTTAAGGGACTTTTCATAATGAATGAGTAGACATTGAGTTTCCCAAATTTCAGGCATGTATGCTTTCCATTTTGTAAGCAAAACTTCCCACTGAGGTGAGGAAACAGTTGGGATCAAGTGAGGATATATATGTTTCGTCTTAAAAGAGATATTATTTTTATTTAAACAATTAAGTGAAGAATCTAATGAGGTTGGATCAGAGTCTACCATAGACTTGCTTTTAAGAGAGGTCAAATAATGGTGTATCTGGAGATACATGTAGAAATGCTGATTAGGAAGGTCAAATCTTCGCTGAAGCTCTGAAAAGGAAAGAATAATGCCTCCAGGATCAAAAACTTTAAATGAACAAGAAAGTCCCTTATCGCGCCAAACCTGAAATGTGGAGTTGTGTAGAGAGGGAGGGAAAGAGGGGTTTCCCCAGAGCGGGATGAATTGGGTAACATGAGGGTTTCGGTTATGTCTTTTGTTAATATCGAGCCATGCTTGATATGTATCTTTAAACATTATATTATTCATTATGTTATGAGGTATTAAAGTAGATTTTGTCTGAAGAAGTGCAGCTGGAGAATAGGGGAGCAAGAGAGCTTTGTCTAAAGCTTTATCCATATATTAATTTCTCTCCAATAGCCAATCAACAATATAACGGAAAAAAACTGATAAAGAATATGCAAAAATGTCTGGTGTCCCCAAACCTCCCTCTCTCCGTGATGTCTTTAATTTTTGCCTAGCTATTCTCGGTCTTTTGTTTTGCCATAAAAATTCTGAAAATATTGCTTCAAGTTTTGTGATATCTTTACGTGTCAAGGAAAAAGGGAGCATTTGGATAAAATAAAATTTTTTAGGGAAAACTATACTTTTGATCACTGCTAGTCTCCCTAACAATGATAGAGGTAACGACCTCCAGTTATCAAGGAGTAGAGAAATTTTTCCTATTACTGGTGAATAATTTAAATTGTATAATGATGATAGATCAGACCCTATATTGATTCCAAGATATTTTATGTGTGTCGAGGCCATTTTAAATGGGGGATTATTTGGTGAATCCGATTGAGACAATGGGGGACCACAGATATGGAGTATTTCTGATTTGGTGATATTGACTTTATATCCTGATACTGAGCCAAAAGAGGTAATTAATTCCATGACGGCTGGTAACGACTGAGATGGGTTTGATAGAAAAAGTAATGTACCATCTGCAAATAATGCTATTTTCAGGTCTACCTTTTCAATAGTAATCCCCTGCACTACAGTGGAGGAGCGAATCGCAATCGCTAAAGGCTCCATCACTATAGCGAAGAGTAAAGGCGACAGGGGACATCCTTGCCTGGTGCCCCTGCCGATTAAAAAGGGAGAAGAGAGATATCCATTACAGGAAACTTGGGAATATGGCAGAGAGTATAAGGCTTTCAAAGTATCTATAAATGACATAGGGAAACCAAATCTAAAGTCAGATACAGAAAAGGCCAGGACACTAGGTCAAAAGCCTTCTCTGCAACCAAGGCCAGGACAACCTTAGTGTCATCATTCTTTCCTTGAGAATACTTAGTATGTTGAATGGCCGACAAAACTCTTCGAACATTCACCACAGAGTGTCTTCCCCTTATAAAGCCAGTCTGGTCAGAATGAATAATGCCAGGTAAAAATATTTTGATTCTTTCAGCTAGAATTTTTGTAAACAGTTTGTAGTCAATGTTTAAAAGTGAGATCGGCCTATATGAGCTGGGAAGAGAGAGATCTTTCCCTGGTTTTGGTAAAACCTTGATTATTGCCTAGTTAAAATATTTCGGCAGGATCTTGTGAGTCATTATATGGTTATAAAAGGAAAGGAGAGGAGTGGTCAACTTAGGAGCTAATATTTTATAAAACTCGCTAGATAGACCATCAGGGCCTGGGGCTTTTGCTGGTTTTAATTTTTTCATGGCGCTTTGGAGTTCCTCAAGAGTAATTGGCTCAGTAAGCATTTGTCTCGCCTCTGATGTAATTTGAGGTCGTTGTAGCATTGACCAATATAGACCTTCAGTTTGTGTTCGTGGGGATATAGGGGGGGTTACTTCAGTCTGCGACTCCAACTGATCGGTCGAGGGGAAGGTGTTACTAATGTCAGGGAGTACAGGGATAGAGTATAATGATTCGTAGTATTCTCTCATAACACTTGTGGTTTGACTGTTGGAGTCAGTAAACGCCATCCGATTTAGAAAGTGGATGGACTGTCATCTGTGGCCGATTGCCTGTGAGCAGAGTTGTGAGAAGTTTCCCTGTCTTATTGCCGAATTTGTAAAACTTGTAATTTACTGAAAATAAGTATTTATCACCCATTATAGTAAGAAATTCATCAAAATGTGTTTTTGCCACTTGATAAGAGGTTTTTGTTGTCAGATTCGTTGACATTTTGATATGCATCAGTTAGTGCTTGTTGCAGTTCAGTGTAGGATATTTCCCTTTGTTTCTTTGTGTTAATGGCATAGGAAATTATCACTCCTCGTAAAACTGACTTGGCCGTTTGCCAAAATAAGGCCGGGTCTGTGTTTGCATGAGAATAGTTATTAAGCCGGTATTCTTCCCAGGCCGATTCTAGTTTTTTGCGAAAAGTGATTGACTGAGAAAGATGGGATGGAAATCTCCATATTCTATTGGGGCCATGTTCCGTAGCTATTTGAAGATCAAACCAGACTAATGCATGGTCAGAAAGAGAAATGGTCTCAATAGTCAATAGTGGAGGACCGTATTTTTGAAAAGAGAAATTTTGAAATTAAGGTGCAGTCAATTCGCGATAGGGTATTGTGCGCCGCAGATAAACAGGTGTAATCTTTTTCTATAGGGTGAAGGGCTCTCCAAATATCTCTTAAGTTAAGTCTTTTGGCTAGCAGTGGAACTCTGAATTTTGGAAGGGGAGATATTAGTTTAGAGGTATTAGAGCGATCGAGATAGGGGGACGAAATTAAATTAAAATCTCCACACAATATTAGAGTAGCTGGGTCTAAAGTAATTAGTTTGGCTAGTATAGTGCGATAAAAGGACTTTTTATATGTGTTTGGGGAATAGATGTGGCATAAATTATATTTAGATCCTTTAATTAGAACTTCTGCAAAAACATATCGACCCTCCGAATCAGCTTCAACATTCAACACATCTACATTCATGTCTTTTTTGCCTAGTATCACAACTCCTTTAACTTGAGTTAAACGACGCCACAGTTAATATGGACCACTTCAACATTTGGAGTTTTTTAGTTTCATCAAGTGTCAAGTGCGTCTCTTGAAGAAAAGCAATGTCAATATTACAATTGTTTAAATATAACAGAATTTTTCTACGTTTTGCTGGGGAACTTATCCCTCCTACATTGAGAGTGCCAAATTTTAATGATGCCATGGTATTATAAAAACAAGAGTAGTAAAGCACAAGGTAATAACATTATTTAAGGTCACTTTCCTATAGAATGCAACATTGAGGGAGGGATTGGGGAAAGAGACAAAACAGTACAATGGAGGGACAGGGGAAACAAAAATCATAACAAACATTAAATGAGCAGAATATTGGAGAATAAGTGGCTTCAGGTATGTGGAAAAAAACATATTACTGGATGTGGACTTATTTCAGCAATCCGTCTCATCACCACCTGTTCTTATTAGTTATAGGCAGATAAGCTTAAGCAAAATAGCAACCCGTGTTATTCAAAAGAAAACAAGCTGTCTCATTTTTTTTTTTTCCCCTCTCGCAACATATTACAGGTTGAGTCTCCCATATCCAAAATGCTTGGGACCAGGGGTATTTTGGATAACGGAATATTCTGTATTTTGGAATAATTGCATATCATAATGAAATATCTTGGGAATGGGACCCCAATATACACGCAGAATGCATTTATGTGTTATATGCACCTTATACACATTGCCTGCAGCTCATTTTATACAATATTTTCAATAATTTTGTGGCTCAAGCAAAGTTTGTGTACATACATGAAATAAATTTATGTTTCATTTACACCTTATACACACAGCCTGAAGGTAATTTTATACCATATTTTTAATAATTTGTGCCTTAGACAAAGTTTGTGTACATTGAACCATCAAAAATCAAAGGTTTTATTATCTCAGTCATGCCAAAATTATTCCGTATTTCGGAATATTCCGTATTTCGGAATATTTGGATATGGGAGACTCAACCTGTAATATGCAATATTGTAGAGAGGAGCCTTGCAAGGTACATTGCCTGCTATGGCGAACTGTATTAACCTCAATGAAGAAAATATAATTCAGTGTATAAGTCTCGATTACATCAAGGCGGAGTGTTAGCTGGGACGTCAGAAATATCATGATTCCTCTCTTCATTTTCTTCCTGTAGGTAGGCTTTGGCATCCCTCGGGTTTATGAAATCTTTAAACGTGGACCCCTCGAATAGTCGCAGACGAGCTGGATACATCAAGGGAGAATTTGCGTTTGCTTTCAATAAGGGAGGCGCATATTGGAGCAAAGGCTTTTCTCGCTCTAGACAGTTCCACAGAGAACATAGGGGGGGGGGGGGGGGCCTAGATTGCACACCCAAAGCACAATGTGAGGTGCTACTTGCTGAGACTTGTAGTGCTGCAAGCAAAAAAAAAAGAACAGATGCAAGTGCACACTCTAACTATGCTGAACCTAATAATAATATTGCTAAATTGCATCCAAGAGGTTCTTAGCATAATAATGGCCATAATTATGGGCCTGCCCACCGAGTCCAGGTGTCCTCTATCAGGCAGGTCTCTAACACTCCTACGGAACAAATACAGGGCACGGGACCCCCCAGGCCAACCCAGCAGAACCGCCCCATGGCATCACACTAGTGTGAGACTAAAAGTGAGGGTTAAAGAATAATAAAGAAGAAAGCCTGTATGTTAAGGCCATTATTATGCTAAGAACCTCTTGGATGCAATTTAGCAATATTATTATTAGGTTCAGCATAGTTAGAGTGTGCACTTGCATCTGTTCTTTTTTTTTGCTTGCAGCACTACAAGTCTCAGCAAGTAGCACCTCACATTGTGCTTTGGGTGTGCAATCTAGGGCCCCCCCCCCTATGTATTCAGTACTATGTGTATGTATGTACACTGGAAGGACGAGACTCCTCCCACCTTGATTAGCACCCCTCCCACCTGTCCCTGGGTGTTTTTAATTAGCAAGGAGTCCTTGCACTCCAAGACTGCACATCTTATGAGGCACACTGTGGGTAAGACCTATTATACATATGCTGTGTGTCAGTTTTGGGACTGATATTGGGGTGAAGGGCTCTCTAGGCTGGTGTGGCTGGACTGCTTCATGGCATCATAATGTACACTTTTTCACTTCTTTAGTTGGTTTTTTGTATATGTAGCACTTTATACACTTTTCATTATAACCTCCTGCTTATGTAGGACTTAACACACAGGCTTTCTTCTTTATTATTCTTTAACCCTCACTTTTAGTCTCACACTAGTGTGATGCCATGGGGCGGTTCTGCTGGGTTGGCCTGGGGGGTCCCGTGCCCTGTATTTGTTCCGTAGGAGTGTTAGGGACCTGCCTGATAGAGGTCACCTGGACGCGATGGGCAGGCCAATAATTATGGCCATTATTATGCTAAGAACCTCTTGGATGCAATTTAGCAATATTATTATTAGGTTCAGCATAGTTAGAGTGTGCACTTGCAGTTCCACAGAGAAGTCCTGCAATATGTATAGCTTGTGATCTTCCCATTGCAAGGGAAATTTTTTACGAGATGCGGACCAAATCACAGCCTTATGTAAGTAATTTAAGCACTTGAATAATGTAACTCTTGGTTTAGTGGATGAAGGGGTATTTCTGCGAATCCTATGAATCCTTTCTATAACCAGATCAGTGCGCTCAGATTCTATTTCCAGAAGTGAGGGCAGGGCCGCAACTAGGGGGGGGCTGGAGGTGCACGTGCACCGGGTGCGCCGCTGCACCCGGCACCAGTGTCCTCCAGCCCGGCTGTGCCGCAGGGAGACTCCAAGCCGGACGCCCGCTGAAATGATATTACCAGCGGGCGCCCAGCTCCTTCTCTGCAGCGCCGTGCTAGCCGGAGGCTGGAGTTCTCTCCTGAACTCCAGCTTCCGGCTCTCCCCACAGGCACTATGGGAGATACGTAATGACATCTCTCCCATAGTTTCGAGCTGCAGCCGGGCGGACTCGACGGCAGCAGTCACAGGAGCGGGGTTTAAGATAAGTATTTTTTTTGTGTGCGTATGTGGCACTACGGGGGCATTAACAGAGGGCACTACATGGGGACTACAGTGGCATTACCTACAGGGGCTCTACAGGGGCATTACCAGGGGGCACTACAGGGACATCACCAGGGGGCTCTACAGGGGCATTACCAGGGGGCTCTACAGGGGCATTACCAGGGGGATTACCAGGGGCATCATCAGGGGGCACTACAGGTGGCATTACCAGGGGGTTCTACAGGGGGACTACCAGGGGGCTCTACAGGGGCATTACCAGGGGGCTTTACAGGGGCATTACCAGGGGGCACTACAGGTGGCATTACCAGGGGGCTCTACAGGGGCATTACTAATTACTAGGGGGCATTACTATTTGGTCACTACAGGGGCATTACCATATGGGCACTACAGGGGCATTACTATGGGGACATTACCATATGGCCACTAGTACAGGGGCATTACTATGGGGGCACTGCTGCAGGGGGCATTACTATGGGGAAATTACCAGGGGGGGTGCCAAATTACTGTCTTGCCCTGGGTGACGAAAACCCTAGTTTCGGCCCTTGTGAGGGCAAGGTATTGCGAACAAAGTGGGATAAGGACGGTCCTTTAATTGATTCAGGGATCCCTACTATGCGAATGTTATTGTGGCGGGACGTGTTCTCCAGCTCATCAACTTTGTTCCAGAGTTGCCAATTTTCTTTTTCTAAGTTTTGGAAAGAGCGTTTAAGTTGTGAGACCTCTTGGAAATTCGCCCCTATTCTGTCTTCAGCAACTGAAACCCTATGGGTTAGCTGATGCAACTGAGCGGTGATGTCAGAAACCGCTTGTGTCAGCAAAGGGGTCATGGTCATTTTGATGGCGTCAACAATGTAACTGTAAGTGATAGGGGAGTCAAGTGGTCTTCGTACCTGAGCGGATGTAGTGTCTTGTGTCAGTGTGGGATTTGACTTCTTTGCAGCAGGTGTTCCAGCAGCTTAATCAGCACCCGGCGCCATGTTTACTTCAGCTCGGCATTTCTCCTGTCTGGGAGGTAGCGGCTGCATGGTTTGTGGCGTCTGTATCCATGGGCAGCTAGGCATTCAATCGGGAGCTTTTAGTGCCGGTTGGGAGGCTAATAGCTTAGCCGAGATAATAGCTGAGATAATAGTTAGGCGGTAGGTAAGACGGAGCTCGTGCAGGCAGCTGCTCACTCCTCCATTCCGGAACCGGAAGCCGCGATTTGGATTCTTACTTAAAATCGTGACCTATTACATTTACCCCAGTGTCTTTGTCTGCTTCAGACACTTTAGTAATGTCCCCAACTTATAGCCAGAGGCTTAAGAGACAGTCCTCTAAACATAGGCTACTAGAAATTTCTCCTCAGAGGAGGAAGTTGTGTTTAAAACGAGAACAATTATTAACCCTGCCAGGTCAGATAGCAGTGATACTTGTGAAGAAGTCCACCTCCAAAAAGAAACACATAGTGTTTCTTCAAGAGATGCCTGTTCAGGATATGAAACATCTTTTTTCCAGGTATTGCCAGTAGCTGGAATACCTCCACAGTCTGCCATAGACCACCTTCTGCCCATGGCCCACACACCTTCTCTGCCTATGACTGGCACTATGCGCAACAACGCTCTTATAAGGGGTCAAGCCTCCCCATCTACCCCATCTGTGTCACCCCTGTTTGTCTTCCCCTCCCTTTTAGAATGTAAGCTCTTACGAGCAGGGCCCTCTACCCTCTTGTGCTTCTCCCTACTTTAGTTTCATCTTCTTACTCACCACTAGGGCACCTAACACTTGGTTACTTATGCTCTGTTGCTTATCTGGGTGTTATGGTCGCTAATGTAGCAATATACTTTGTAAGGCGCTGCGGAACATTTGTGGCGCCATATAAATAAATGATGATAATAATAATAATAAGGATGACATTTACCCTTTTGTGGAATTGGAGTCAGAGAAGGTTACCAGAACCAGCACATTCTGCGAGTATAGCGACCTACGAATGGCCCGAGTATCTTTGGTGGGCAGAATGCCTCCTAGTAAAATGTACACATCTCACTGGGCACTAAGCGAATGCTCTCAGGTATATCAATTTGCCCAGTTAGCTTTCAGAACAGCCCTCATTAAAGAGGATGAAATGTTTCTCCATAACCATATTGGCATTCTGGACATCCCTGCCCTCATTGCCCCTGAGATTGACCTGGTACTTTCTATACTTCTTGGGGATAAGGCCTAGAGTGATATCATCGATAAATTACTATTATTAGACAAGGCTAAAAAAGAGGGAGTGTCTAGCGGCTCCCTAGACTCCCTGGTAGCTTCCAAGACAGCCCTCCCCACTTAACTGACGTGGTCGTATGGGATGTGAATGCAGTCAGCTGTGCTTCAGCTGACAAGGTGCAATCACACCACCCTGCTGTGTTTTTGAAGAGGAAATTTGTTTTACACATGTGCAGAACAGATCTCCTCTGATTCCCTGGACTCTCCTGCAGACCAAGCAATTTCTAACAGGTTTTGCTTGAAAAACCATCAGGTAAGTGTTTAAAAGCTATAAGCAGAGTTACCTTAATGATTGGCCAGTTTTTTGGTTTAGGTTTTAAATCAAATACCTGTAGAACTCGCTGGCTAGTTAGAGCAGGTCTGACTAATCTAGCTCCCAGGTCAGTGGATGTGCCTTACCTGACCCACAAATATGAGCTGGGTCAATAACAGTAACAAGGCCTCTCATTGCATAAATGTATTCAACTTGTACATATACATATAAATAATAGCATGGCCTTGGTATTTTTCCACATAGTCCCCATACTTGTCTAAGCATTTGTTCTAACGGTACACCAAGGCATCTATCCCGGATAGAAGAAATCAGTGTCAAGTGCCTAAAGCCAGGACACGACGGCTTGCTGAACTTCACCATCGGTTGCGAAGTGCTTCTTAAATGGTCCAAAGAGATAGAAATCACTCAGTGCCAGGTCAGGGCTGTAGGGAGGATGGTCCAAACCCTTCCAATGGTACCATTGTAACAACTCAACGCGTGCAGTGTGGCCTGGCATTATCGTGAAGCAATACGACACTTAATAGCTGCAAACCAGGTTGTTTTCGACAAATTGCCCTCCGCAACTAGCTTAATATGTAACAATAACAGAAAACACAGTATCTCCCATGGTAAGGAAATCAACAAGAAGCACGCCCTTGTGGTCCCAAAACACGGTTGCCATGACCTTTTTTGCTGACGGAGTTGTTTTGAATGTCTTTGAAGGTGTGGAGGATGCATGTGTCCATATCATGGATGCTTGCTTCATCTTCGGTGTAACAGCAATATCCCCTCTTCCGCTCTTCCCCTCTCCCGCTCTCCTTTGTCCCATGGGCTCTCTCCTCCATCTTTTAGCTTTATCTCTTGCCCTTTCCCTTATCTTTCTATTCTTTCCTAGCTCGTTCTCATTTTTCTCCTTATTGTTATATTTCTCCTCTCTCCCTCCCCTCACCCTCTCTGTTCTGGTTATACCCCACTTCCCTTCTTCCCCTCCCCCTCCCCACCCTGCTGTCCTTTCCTCCCCTCAGACTGATTTATCCTTTCTTGTACTTTTAAATTAAGTGGCAAAGCTGCTAAGGCCAATCACAGCAGCTGCAGCACCATAACATCAGTCAATCATTAGATCCTGCAAATGAGCCCCTGCCAATAAGATCAAGTTCAAAATGCAGACCTGATTCACTGGCCGCTGCTAGTTGCAAGGTTCTAATGACTGGTCCTGTATCCATTATTATTATTTATATGGCGCCACAAGTGTTCCACAGCGCCTTACAAAGTACATAAACAAATAATTTGACAACTGACTTACAGTACAAAATAGGACAAGGACATGGATAATATATATTGCTACATTAGTGACCATAACATCTAAATATGCAACAGAGCGTAAGCAACCAAGTGTTAGGTGCCCTGGTGGGGGGTAAGAAGTAGGTGAAAGTAAAGTAAGGAGAAGCACAAGAGGGTAGAGGATTACTATGGCTGCTGTCAGTGGGTTAAACAGTTGCACTTCGTGCAGGGACGTGTATGGCTGAGGCTACCCCTGTATACTGCTGCAGCATTAATGAGGAATCCCGGTTGCCTGTGCTGCCCACCTGCCCCACTCCGGGCCGTCCCACTACTCCTCTTGCTCACCCATCTCTTCTGGCCCGACCCTATGCCACCTCCGTCCCGCCCCCAATCATGCGATCATTAAGAATATGCACGGAACTGCACAGTGCAGTTCTCCGTGTGCATAGGATGGTGCCCTGCCAGGAGAATAAATTCCCCCATGCCCCCCCTTAATCCGGCTCTGGCCAGGAGGATCATTCTGTAAGAGCCAGCAGTTCGACCTGAGACGCAAAAGGTGTGGTGTCCACCAATGCAAACCCCTTCAGGATAGAGGATATGTTAAGTCACTCTCACACACTCCCTCCTCCTTGTCTTTCTCAAGCAATAACATCCTGGAGGCAAATTACCACAGACAGGTGGCTATTAAAAATTATAGAAAGAGGTTTGTCCTTCCTTCTCTGCTTTCCTTGCTGCCCTCTGCTGAACAGTGTTTTGTCCCTAGCTCTTTCCCAGGACAAAATAGAGTTAGCAGACACCTCCAAGAGAGGCTGGATCAGCCACCTTTTTCCTGTAAGGAAACAGGATGATTCTTACAGACCTGTTTTAAATGTCAAGTCCCTGAAACAATATATAAAGCTTCATTCATTCAGAATGGAGGGTCTTGCAGACGTGGCTTTCCTGCTTGTCCAAAATGATTTTGTATCATAATAGACCTCAAAGAAACCTTTCAAACAATTCAGGTTTACCCAATTAACAGGAGGCATCTAAGATGCCTCTAGAATGATGTTCTCGACCAATGGACTCTCATGGTTTTTGGTCTGTCCAATGCTCCTTACACGTTCTCTCGATTTAAGAATTTTGTAGTGACACATCTCCACCAGAAATGAGTGCACTGTATAATTATTTAGACGATCTTGCAGTCTCCTCATCGTCCACTCAGTACAGAGTGTTCCGGGTCATAGTTCCCCTTGATCACACAGCTTCCCCTAGGAATGTCCAAGGACTACTTCCAGGGTACTCCAGACCTACTTCAAGAGCTTCAACAATGCATGTGGATAGCAATATTACTCGGCTGCTGACTGACTCTAATCTCTTAGCTTCCTCCATGGCCTTGATAAATGCATCACGAAGACCCAGAATGAGATCTAAATACCAATCCATCATTGACTAGTTTAGTTCCTTGTGGACTTACCAGGGGCTTGGTAAGTCCCATGAATGAGGGCTTGGTAAGTCCCATGAATGAGCTTAATTAGCATAGATTTTGAGCTTAATTTAGCATAGACTTTCTTGCTGCTAAATTTGAAGCAGGTTTAATCTCAGCCACTATACATTTTTATGGTTCCACCTTAGTCCTCCTAATTCACGGCCTTACAGAGAACTAGCTGTACCTTAGATTACGTAAAAATATTTTTTAACCTCATGTCAACGCTACACTGCCATGTGGGATATTGTTCCTTTTCTTGGCTACCACACCTTCCACTGCTGACATTTTTTGTCTTTCAAGGAAACTAGCTTCACTACTAACTTTGGCCTTTGAGGCCAGAGGTGCTGAACTCTTATTAATAGACACCTATGACTCCTGGATGACCCCATCCCAATTTCCATATCATTCTTATGGATCACACCAAGATCAGGTCCATTCAGAATCTCATAGTGGAATCTGACCTGGTTGGGGATCAATCTTTGCCTAGTTTAATGCCTGTCAACTTACCTCACTTTCATGACCCTACTGAGAGGTGATATATTACGTCTTTTCATCACCTGGCATAAGACCTTTAATTCTGCCAGATCTGCTAGTTTCCGCTATGCAGAGTTCAGGAATAGACACTTCCCTCTTTAAAGGTCATTGCTTTACAGGGCTGCTGTTACTTCTGCAACTGCTAAATTATTGCCTTTACAAGCCATCTGTCACATTTAGGGTCCTGGATTCCCTACTGAGGGACTGGAAGTTGTGGTCCTGGGTCAATGAAGGAGTCAGGAGCGAGGGGCCTAGATGTTCAGTCTCCTCATACACAAGCATCGGATGTCGGTTGAAACATATCCTGGGGTACGGAGTCTAACCTGCCGGGAGGTGTTCACCAGTGACCCCTCCAAGCAGGATATGGGTTTCAGCTGCACCCGGCAAGCAGGTCGTTGTCCCCCGGTCAGGGATCTGATGCAAGTGGGAATAGAGAAAGACACACCACTTTGGCCCACTGGAAATATAATCTCTGTACCACTAGTACAAAGAAGCACAAAAGAGATGTTTCCTGAAGAGGTGCTGTGGCAGACCAGAGGGAGAGAATCCACTGAGGAGTAGTCTATAGATTGTAAGCTTGCGAGCAGGACCTTCCTACCTATATATCTGTCTGTTATTACCCAGTTTTGTTCTATCAATGTTGACAATTGTAAAGCGCAACGGAATATGCTGCGCTATATACGAAACTGTTAATAAATAAATAAATAAATAAATTGTGCAGCTAGCACTGGAGAGAAGTGAGGATATGCTGCAGTCACTGAAGGAGAGTGGTGATTGCACCAGTTTGGATGACGTGGTGTCTGTACACTGATGCACGAGGATATGACACTGGTAAATAACACACATAGGCAAGGATGTTCTGTAGGACTGCCGTACAACGATATGACACTGGTAAATAGCACACACAGGCAAGGATGTTCTGTAGCACTGCTGTACAAGGATAAGGCTCGAATAAATAGCAAACAGGAGAAAGGTGTTCTATCACACTGCTGCACAAGGATATGGCACTTTGTAAATAATACACAGGCAAAGGCACTTGAATTAGCACACACAGGCAATGTGTTCTGTAGCACTTCTGTACAAGGATAAGGCTCTTATAAAAGTAGCAAACAGGAGAAAGGTGTTATATCACACTGCTGCACAAAGATATGTCACTTTGTAAATAATACACTAGTACTCAGTACATAGGAGATGTACAGAGCATATACTGGAAATACCACTGGGAAGAGTCTCTAGAAGATTGCATGTGAAGCCTGGATGAAGCAAACAGTAACCATCTGGGAATAACGAAGTTGATCAGGCAATTTCCTGTTCCCCTGGAGTCCTGTTTATAACCCCTGGTAGCTGTCCATTGGAAGAGCAAGTCAGCTGAGAACTGACACAGCTACCACTGGATAAGAATCTACCAGGTGATTCAGCCAAGATGGCTTTGCCCATGACCATTGCTGCAGGAACTCCGATATGGAGAACTGCGTGACAGTCACCTGGGCTCCGGTGAGAATACTCAGCAAGTCACCTACTGCTGCACCTGACGTCTCACTGCTCACGCTAGTGAGGGGAAGTCGGCGGTGCGGTAAGTAGCAGCCGATCCCAGGCATAATCCTGATACCATCATGCAAGCTACTTGTTGGTCTTCTGCACATGCTTTCGTAAAGCACTATTAAAGACCTTCAGACTACCAAAGGATTGAGTTCCTTAGCACAACCACCAGGTATGCGGTAGACTGCCCACCAGCTGTTGCTAGTTGACAAGCATCCAGACGAACAAACATTAGTTTGCAGGAATCTATGACCTGCAAACTTCCTTTGTTCTAGGGAATAGGATTGCCACCTAGCAACAGCACCCACCCTATACCTTGCTAGGGTTGTTGGTTTTACTCTCTTGACTTCAGTTTTTACTAATACCTGATCTTTTCTTTGGTTCCAGGTGCTCCAAGGTCAGCAGATGCACCCAGCTAAAGAACAGAAATGACCTCAGTCCTTTCTTCTTCTGTTACCGCAAGTTTGCCTGAGTTCGGCTTTCATTTCCTGTTTCCAAGACAACATTATTACTTAGACTTTTCATTCCTATTCCCTGTCATTTTCCCAATACCTCAATGAGCTTGGGTTCATAAATATTACAAGTAAACACTGTTCAATCTGCATCCAAGGGTCTCTAATCCTTTCTTTGGTTATGAAACACACCTGAACATGCAGCCTGAACATATCAGTGAGATACGTGCAGGCTGCATGTGTGTGTTCTGTTAAAATAAAATAAAATAAAGAAAAAACAGCTTCGTGTTCCCCCCCAAAAGCATAACCAGCCCCAGGCTCCTGAGCCAATCCTGGTTCTAAAAATACTGAGGACAAAATGAGTAGGGGTCCCTTATATTTTATGAACCAGCACTGGGTTCTGTGAGCCGGTCCTGGTTTTAAAAATATGGAGAAAAAATGGCATGTAGTTTCTTGTATTTTTAAAACCAGTACCAGACTCAAACTAGCCGGAGTGTAATGCCAAAGCCAGGGGACCTTTTCACCGGGTCACCCCAGCCAAAGCATTAACACCCCAAACTAGTCAGCCCAGGCCGGGGATCCCAGTGTCCATGGGTCACGTTATTTCGTGCCAGGAGGTAGGTATTTTTTCCTTTTTTCAGGGATAATCAGGGATTTTTACTGGACAAGGGGACCGATCACTGGTGACAAGGTGAGTATGTATGTATGTGTTTTGTGTGCAATAAACTTGTACTGTGTGTACTGTCATGTTTTTACAATTTTTTTTACAGTGGTGGGTACTGGTGCCGGCCGCCTGCTTGCACTTGTAGTGCCACATGTGCCAAAGTGCAGACACGCTGGCACCTGTAGTCCCACTGTAAAAAACAACAGTACACATTAAATATTATCACTATTACCCATGCACCCACCAGCCAGGGATGCAGGGAAGAGCCGCAGGCTTCAGCCCAAGCCTGGGGTGCTCAGGAGAGGGGGGATCATTTATTGGGAGAGTCCTCACCTCCCCTGGGATCCCCGGTCTGGGCTGACTTGTTTGGGGTGTTAATGCTTTGGCTGGGGTGACCCGGTGAAAGGGTTCTCTGGCTGTGGCATTTCACTCCGGCTAGTGGCTCATAAAGCCCAGTGCTGGTTCATAAAATACAGGGGACCCCTACGCATTTTGTCCCCCGTATTTTTAGAACCAGGTCTGGTGCCTGGGACTGGTTACGCTTTCAGGGGGGAACCCCACGTCAATTTTTTTTAACATATAATACTTTTTGGCTTATTTACAGGCATAAACATACACAGATCACACTGATCTGTGTATGTTTTTGCAAAACACGCAGCTCAAGAGGTAGTCTATTTAAAACTTCTATTTAGGACCGAGTTTGGTAAAATTACACCCGCGATTATAATTACGATTCACTGTAAATTCCGTTGTTGTTTTACTGTCTATGGAAAGTGCCTGCGAGTTTGGCTGATTTGGTATTTATTTCTATATGTGTTTTCACCCATGTTTTACAGAGAGTTTCATGATTTCTCACCCAAGTTTGCCTTTAGTAATTTTGTGAGTGGTAAGAAACGGGCAAACACACCTGTGATTGACATCTTGACCAAACTCGATTCTTATTAAATTACCCACAGTAGTGAAGAGAATGTCCATCTAATATAATTTTCCTATTTAAATAGTGCATATCCTTATAAAAATAATAACAATAATAAATGTTTTCATGTATTACTAGTTTTTATTGGTTTATACATATCACCATCAGCAATTTTACCTAGATTTTATTGCACATCTGAATAGAACTTATATAATTTAGCAAATAGCATTCTTCCATAACAATTTATAAATATTGACACTTTGTCCATCTACGATTGCTTTTGGATACAATTCTCAACATTACCCAAAGTAGCACAAAACTGAAGTTTTTTGGTTTCAGATCTCGAGATGATGTCACCAGCCTATTACACTACTCTATACATTTAGCCTCCTTCCACGCTAAACAGCCCTTCTAGTCGCGCCAAGCTGTGGCGTGACTCAGCAGCATGAGCGTCTTTTCATGGGACTTTTTACCTTCAAATACATCTTATTCGCAATAATTAGCACAAGCAGCTTCTGCTAATTAAAATAATAAACAGCAAGCCTATATTCTGTGAGCAACTGCGGGTGTATCTGCATGTGAAACGCTATGTTACAGTGTCAGCGGCTGTAACACTGTAACGCTGTGCGAATAATAGCGTTCCCGCTAGGCTGTTCTAGCAGGGTGCGGCGCCCTGCCCTCCTTCTGGAAGGCAAAAAGCGACCTGCCCTCCAGAAGGAGGGCAAAAAGCGCCCTGCACTAACACCCTGCGGGAGCCGTCTTCACCCGCGGGTCGCAGTGTCCCGCGGGTGAAGAAATGTGCGGTGACCCGGTCACCGCCGGAGAATAGACGCCGGGCGCATGCGCCCGGCATCTATTCTCCCTGTCTGCAGGGCTTGGGGGCTGCCCGGCGTGTCCGTAAGTGCCGGGCACGCCCCCAAGAGTGACGAAAAGGGGACGCGTCTTATAGACACGCCCCCTTTTTGATGATCACGCCCCCTTCTCGGCCGGGCGCGCCTACGGCGCGCGCACGAATGTGCCCTCTCTTTCTCCGGCGCCCTGCCGCACGCCGGAGCTACAGTGAACACTAAATAAGACGCATTTGAAGGTAAAAAGTCACACAAAAAGTCACTCGGCACTACCGAGTCACATGAAGCTTCCACGTTATGTGTAGCGTGACTTGTAGCGCATGGAGGATAGATGTATGTGGACACATCTGTATGTAACTTGAAGGCTTTTGTTTGTGTCCAGAAGCAGCTACTACCCTCTTGCATGAGGAGGGCTGCTGCTGCTGGTCCGGCCGGCCGGGTCCCAGCCTCAGCGCAATGGATCTGGCAGGTGCCGGGTCCAGTGTATATGCACAAGTGGCAATGGTGCCGCACATAACACCAGCTTCTAGTGGGTGGGCTGCAGCCCTGCAGTCCCTACATAAAATCTGCCAATGGTTATGTCTGTAATTTCATTGCTATATGTGTTTGCTAGCAGTTGCTAGTTATAACAGTTATAATTAATAATACTTTTAAAAGGTGTCAACCTGCTGTGAAAATGTAAAAGATCACGGAGCAATGCTTGGCGGGCTGCTAATGCCTGTTGGGTTAAGCTGTACTAAATGGAGGGTGTAAAAGCTTAGTAGTTATGTTAAAAACAACTTAAATATAGGTAACTAAAAGTAAATAGATAAAGAATGGTCAGCGCATTTGATTCACATGCACTTGTGTCCTTGGCTATAGAAAAGATGGGAACTTTGGCTCCGTGCAATACATTCCAGGTCGTCTTTCCTGTAAGATATCTTGTACTCATCCCAATCACTCTGTGTAATATTTCATGTACATACATTCTAGGCTTGCTTCATACAAATATAAAAATTATGAATAAAAAATGTAAATACAACAATAAACACAATTAATAGTAAATCAGATAACATACAGTAATAGTTAACAACTATCACTTTTGTTGCAGTTGGTATATAATTAGCACATTGTCAGTAAATGAGTCTGCCATTTTTAAGTAACATGGCAGAGAGTAGAGAGTATTATTCTGAACTGAACTCACACACACACAAGGATCAGACTGTGCACACAGGCTGTCCTTGTCTGACCCCACTGAGTACAGGAAGCTTAAGGGGGAGTGTGGTCATGGAAGGGATATGTGTCAGCTACACAGATAAGTAGACAGAAGGGGGAGTTAATTATGTGTGGTAAAGAAAAAAATTGTGTAGGCATATAAAGTTGTATTTGATTATTTCAGTTTCAAATAAATATATTTCGAGATATTTGCAAATAACTATGATCTTATAAATGGAAAGTTTTAGGCTTGTGTTTTTTTAAACATAGCCAATTTCTTTTCTAACAAAGTAGAAAATCACTAATTTACAGTAACTAATAAACAAATTATATGTGCTCAATATAGTGATCAGCACGGTGTGACAATAGAAGCAAGTGAATATTTTGATAGTAATTAAATCTATATGCTAATCTGTAGGCGAGGCAGTGGCATCACAAGGGGATCCGAGCCACACCCGAGTGTCACCCGCCAAGGGGTGACACCAAAGTGCAGACTCCCCCTCAGTGACAGGAGGCGGGTGCTGCACAGTAGTATTAAGTGCAGCACTCGGCTCCTGACATTGGGAGGGAGCCAGCACTACACACAGGACAGGGCAGTCCAAACCTCCTGCACCCCCCACTCAGACCCCCGGTAAAAAGCACGGGACGGGGTTCGGCCTACAAGGCCACGCCCCTTCCCACGAGGCCACACCTTCCCCTTTCTGACGGTGCGTAGCTCTGCCTCCCGCACAGCATCCCTCCCCACAACCAGGTGACAACGTGGGGAGGGACGCCACTGAGGCGAGGTACACCCGGCTCTGCTTCTACAGCGTAAGCACCAGGTTTACATATCAGGCATACACCCACATACACTTATATACCCTATCAGGTCATAAACACAAGTAAACATTTTAATATTTATATTAAAAGAGAAACACAGAAGCAGCTTGCTAGTGAGTGAACAGTATCATGTTTTAGGACCTCATTCAGACCCGCTCGCAAGATGCGATCGCTCGCTTGCAAAAAGGGGCCGGGTATGCAAATCAAGCGATCACTCAATGCGCTGTAAGGACACTCTCTATGTCTTAGTGAGTGACGGCAGTTAGCGTATGCTGGACTATAAAACCTCCCACCTGTCACTCGTAGCACACGTCATCTCCGGGAAGAATCTGCTTAATCGTGAACATCGAGGGCCATCGGAGCTGCTCGCAGCGCTTGGGGTTGACCTAACCTACCCCAAGCACTGCGAGCAGTTCAGGCTAAAAAACAACCAAGTCACGTGTGCAATGACGCTACTTTGCTAATTATGCACACCCATTATATGCCGTTCTGATGGTCAGACACGCCTGCGTTCGCACAACCACTCCCCCGTTCACAAGCACCTTCCCGTTACCACCCACAAACGGCACTATCTGTCACTCAAAGCAGCAACCTGAAAGTGGCTTGCGAGCTACCATAATCAGATCGCAATGAATTACTTGCGCACGCGCACTGCGAATTATACACATGCGCAGATGTGTGAATATTGCTCCCAGCGAGCGAGCGTGCCCTAGCAAGAGACTCTGAATGAGGTCCTTATTCCTCTGACAAAATGTAACAAGCTGCACAGGCAAATTCTTGTTAAAAGCAGACTCTTACAAATACTTACCTACTCTCAGGGAGTAGCGAGGGTGGTTCCAGTGGAGCATGAGCTCCGGGCGCCAAAATGGACAGAGGGTGCCATTCAGGTTTCCAGAATTCATGGGGCGCTGCACAGTATGACGCCTGCCTGTTAGTTTTATCTTGGTTTGTTTGCTTTATGGGCCTGATTCAGACCCGCTCACAAGCGCACATCGCTCACAAGCGGGTCGATGGTCCCCCACTGCGCATGCGCCACCTCCAGCGTGGACATGCGCGAGACCTGTCCTGCGACTGTTGCTCAGTCGCTACCGGTCTCGCTACAAGACGGCGCGGCTGTCAATGGTGAGTTACAGCTCGCCCCGTTTTGTAGGTGGGGAGGGGGGGTGGCTGGACAAACACAGGCATTCCCTTAGGAACGCCTGGCATTTGCGGGAGGACCTACTGACATCACTAGTGATGTCAGTAGTGGACTTCCTGCTCTATTAGAGCAGGAAGTCCACTCGGGCTTGCAGGAGCCAAGACCCTACCACAGGGTTTCGTTGCAAGCCCGATGGTCACGGTAATCGCGATGGTCTCCAGGCCGCTCACACAAGCTGTGGGTGGTCACCCACAGCTTTGCGAGTGGGCTGGAGAAAAAAAAAACACGCCCTGATTCAGAGCGAGCGCTCGCTAGCAGCGAGCGGCTCTGAATCAGGCCCTATATCCTAAATAAATTATGGATCTGAGATCTGTTTCTGCATTTCATGCTCCATCAAGCTGCCCGGATTGCCTCCCCTCCGGCCCGCCCCTCCTCTGCGATCGTCTTCTGTCACCTCCCCTTTCCTGTCAGATTGATTACATTCACTTCTCACCTCTTTAATTCCCTCCCTTATCTACGATGGGATGGGCTCTTTGCCCGTGTCCACTCCTTTCTTTTTGGCTTCTGTCACCACCCCTCTCTGATCAACTCTTTGTCCCTCACCTCTCCTTTATTATTGGCTTCTGTCACCACACCTCTCTGATTGACACTTTCCCCTCACCTCTCATTTCTTATTGACTTCTGTCACCACCCCTCTCCTCTCCTTTTATTATTGGCAGATAAGAGTTTAAAAAAAATCACTGCTTTGCTATTTAAAGAAATGAATTGTTCTTAGGCATGACCACAAAGTGTTATTTGAAAGGTCTTTTAAAAATACTGTATTAGGAGACCTGAAATAATAATAATGGTGGCAGACAGAACATGGTTAGTAGTACTCACATTAATATAGGTGCAATGTATATTTGCGAAGTAGGAGCATAGCTGAGAAGAGAGCTTCCCATAGATGTTCCCACTCCAGTGATAGCTGCTTGGGGCAGTAATTGCAGTAATAAGCTGTGCACCCTGTGGAATCTCACCCTAGCACATGTATTCTGTCAATTTAAGTTAAATGATCAGAATATATACTACAATCTGCTCTATTGACTAATAACAATGATTCAAAGGAGATAAAAGTCAGATCCTAGGTGCTATACATAAATAAAACAGCGCCAAAGGAGCTACCCCTTAATGTCAGATAGTGCCTCACCGAAGCATTCCATTGCCCCCAATAGGACCTCAACGCCCAGCGTGATACTGCCACTGTTTGTAGCTTTTCTCTTCACTTCAGTATTCCCCCACAGGCTGGCCATACCCCACTGGCACAGTTGAGTACAGGTAGGGGGCGCTATGACATCCACTTTCTCCGGGCACCATGGTTCCACACTACTCTCTTACAATGTCTGCCAGACTCCAAATTTTGGGACTTCTTGGGAGAGTAGACCTAACTCACAGATAATTGGCAAAGCAGACAGGCCTTCACTGATATGATGCAATTCACTGTGGATAGGCCCATTGCGCAAAGTTCTAAATTGCAGTAGGGGGAGACAGTGATGATCCAAATTGCATACCCACACCCCCTATTATTATTATTATACTTTATTTATATGGTGCCACAAATGTTCTGCAGCGCCTTACAAAGTACATAGACAACAAAAGTGAACAAGCAACAGGTGACTTACAATACAGGATAAGGACAAGGTTTATATACACTATTGCATTAGTGTTAATAACACTCTAATAAGCAACAGGGCGTAATCAACCAGGTATTAGGCACCCGAGTGAGGAGTAGATGACAGTATAAGGAGTAGCACAAGAGGGTAGAGGGCCCTGCTCATGAGAGTTAACAGTCTAGTGGAGCGGGGCTGACAAACAGGAGTGACACAGTGTTACAAGTCACGGTCACGATTTGTCTCCAGCTAGCATTTTACCTCCTATTAACGCTGCTGTTCCAGCGCCGTTGGTCAATAGGCAATCCAGATGCGTCAGGATGTCATGTGTTCCCCACAACACGGAGTGATTGGTCCCTTTGTCTATTTGTGCATGCTGGCCTTTTGCCACCTCGCCGACTATAGTGTTCCTGTAGGTTCTCTCAGCTCAGCTGCATGCTCAGCACTCTGTATGTCCTCGTGGTATCATATTCTGGTTATCCAGCTGAATTGTCTTGCCACCGACTCCCAAGCCTCTCCGTCGGCTCCCTAGCCGCACCAGCAGTTTCTGTGCTGCCACCGGCTCACCAGCCACTACATCGGCTTCCCAGCTGCACCAGCATCTTCAGTGCTGCCTCCGGCTCACCAGCCACTACATCGGCTTTCCAGCCGCATCAGCAGCTTCTGTGCTGCCACCATCTCCCAAGCCACTCCATCGGCTTCCCTGCCTCACCAGCAGCTTCTGTGCTGCCACTGGCTCTCAAAGCCGCATTGCAAGTACACCAACTTGTGTACCAACTCTCAATCCACACCATCAGCTCTCAAAGCCGTATGTCAAGTACACACACTTGTGTACCGGCTCCCTAGCCGCACCATCGGCTCTCAAAGCCACATCACAAGTACACCAATTTGTGTACTGGCTCTCAAAGTGCACCATCAGCTCTCAGAGCCACATCTCAAGTACACCAACTTGTGTACCGGCTCCCTAGCCGCACCATTAGCTCTCAAAGCCACATCGCAGGTACACCAACTTGTGTACTGACTCCCAAGCTGCACCATGAGCTCCCAAAGCCATATCTCAAATACACCAACTCCCACTACTGGCTAAAGCTGTACCATCAGCACCTTTGCCGCACTATCGGCTCTCAACGCCGCACCATCAACTCACTTATATCTGCTACTGGCTTCTGCCGCGCCATCGGTTCCAAAGCTGCATCGTCAGCTATCAAAGCCACACCACTTCTACACAATTCCTGCTTCCGTCTCTCACTGCATCTTCGGCTTCTAAGCTGCATCATTGTCTCTCAAAGCAACACCACTTGTACATAAACATCTGATCCCAGCTATCAGCTGCACCATCGACTCCCAAGTCGCTTCATCGGCTCATAAGCCGCATCATCGGCTCCCAAGCCGAAACACTGACTGTACCTATTCCTGCTGTTTCTCTCACCATCGGATCCCTTAATACATTTGTGTGAACCGCTAGAGGAGATAGTTGTGCCATCAATTGATAATGAAATTGTGGGAAGTGAGGTGATGTGGGAGGGTGGGAAGATGATCAATCAGCTCAGTCTTAGACATATTAAGTTTAAGAAAGTGCTGGGACATCCAGGAAGAGATAGCAGAGAGACAATTGAAGATATGAGTGAAGAGAAGAGGAAAAAGGTCAGGGGAGTAAAGGTATATTTGAGTATCATCAGCATACAGATGATATTGGACATCAAAGAAGCTGATGAGTTCACTTAGAGAGGACGTACAGTACAGAGGGAGAATAGTAGAGGTCCAAGAACAGAACCTTAGGGAACACCTACTGTAAGTGGAAGTGGGGAGGGAGAGGAGTCGTGAGAGGAGACAGAAGGAATGATCAAAGAGGTAGGAGGACATCCAGGAGAGGGTAGTGTCACATAGACCAAGGGAATGAAGGATTTACAGGAGTAGAGGGTGGTCCACAGTGTCAAAAGCAGCAGATAGGTCAAGGAGAATGAGTAGAGAGTAGTGGCCCTTGGATTTGGTGACAAGAAAGTCATTGCTGACTTTTGTGAGGACAGTTTCAGTGAAGTGGAGAGAACAGACGCCAGACTGAAAAGGGTCAAGGAGGGAGTGGGAGGAAAGAAAGGCAGTTGTAAACAACATGCTCAAGGAGTTTAGAGACAAAAGGGAGGAGAGAGATGAGTCAGTAATTGAAAAGAGTGTTAGGATCAAAGGTAGGTTTTTTAAGAATGGGGGAAACAAGGGCATGTTTGAATGCAGAAGGGACAGTGCCAGATGAAAGGGAGAGATTGAGGAGGTGAGCAAGATGGGACCAGGCAGAGGGAGAAAGGTAGCGGAGGAGGTGGGAAGAGATAGGGTCAAGGTGGAAGAGGGGGAGGATCAGAAGAGGGCCATGACTTCCTCTCCAGATATAGAGAAGGATGTCAGAGTTGGTAAGATGGATGGGGAGGGATGGTCAGGAAAAGGAGGGGGTGGAGTGCTGAGGGTCTGGTGGGATATAGTGTCCTGACGTATGGAGTAAATTTTAGATGTAAAGTAGGTGGCAAAGTCAAGAGCAGAGAGTGAGGAGGGGAGGCGAGGAGGGGCTGGGCAAAGGAGGGTGTTGAAAGTAGCGAAGAGACGCGGTTCTTTTGAGAACTGGGAGGAGATGAGGTTTTCTTCTGTCATGCATGTTTGCAAGTACAGTATCTGGTGCATTTGGAATGCCAGGGTTGAGGTGTGGATCTACGGGGGTGAGTAGTGATCGCTGGAGCAACAAAGTCAAGAGCAGCAGTAAGGGAGGCATTGTATAGGGAAGTGGCTTGCTCAGGGCGGGAGAGAGAGAGGATAAGGGAGAGAAGTGAGTAAAGCAGGGAGGAAAAGAAAATGGTATCAATGTTATGCTTAGTGATGGTTGCCTTAGGAGGTAGAGGAGAGGAAGGCGATAGGGATAAGTTAAAGGAGAGAAGGTGATGGTCAGAGGGGAGGAATGGGGAATTGGAGTAATCAGAAATATCACAATGGTGAGTGAATACCAGATCAAGTGAGTGCCCACTCAAATGGGAGGGTGAGGAGGTCCATTGAGAGAGACCAAATGAAGATGTAAGGTAAGGAGTTTAGAGGCAGAGTATTCTGTTGGAATATCAATTGGAATATTAAAATCACCTAGGATAATGGAAAGAAATTCAGAGGAGAGAAAGTGAGGGAGCCAGGAAGTGAAGTTGTCAAGGACTTTGGAGGGAGAGCCAGGAGGATGGTAAATGACAGCTACTCAAAATTGTAGTGGTTGGAAGAGGCGTATAGCATAAACCTCAAATGTAGAGAATGTATGGGATGGTTCTGACGGTATGAGTTTGTAGGAGTAACTGGGGATAGAAAGACCCCAACCACCACCATGGCGACCTGCGGTTGAGGGGGTGTTGGAGAAGGTCCCCAGAGGAAAGAGCTGTAGGAGAATGGTGTCAGAGGGTGAAATCCAGGTTTCAGTAATGGTTAGGAGATGCAGGGAGTTGGAGATGAAAAGCTCATGGGTGGAGACCAGTTTATTACAGACCTATCTGGCATGCCAGAGGGCACAGGATAGAGGGACAGAATTTGTGGGATGAGATTATCAGGGTTGCTATAGCGAGGAGGTGAGATTAATTTGGGGAACCGAGATGAGGAGAGCGTAGCAATTGTGCGGGCTCCAGTACTAGGAGGGGATTGTGGATGGAGGTGGGGTGAAGTGGCAGGGAGAGGAGGGTGGGAGGAGAGATTAGCAGTGGGGTAGTAAGACCATGGTGGGGTAGAAGAGCATGAAAGTGGAGAAGAGGGGGAGGAAGGCAGACAGAGGAGGGGAGATAAGGTGGAAGCAGGGGGCAGAACAAAGGATTAGGTAGACACTGAGTGAAGGGAGGAGTTGAATGCATGGTCATGGTGTAGTTAAGGTAAATAAAGGGAGAAAATCTGAAAGTAGGAATGAAGTAAGAATGTGAGAGAATGTGCAGAAGATTTCCAGAAATGCAAGTAAAATTAGAGTATAGGGAAAAGTGTCTGCACAACAATAAAAGTGTATTATTGAGTGGAATAAAAGTGGAGATTTAATGGGTGCAGAAATTTAATATAAAGTAGACAGTGGTAGTAGCAAAATGATATGAGAGTAGACAAAAGAGCTAAGGTGAAAAGACATTATTAGAGAGGTAAAATGACATTGTCACAGATACATTGAAGCATTGAAGTGTTTTTGAAAACCAGAGAGCCAGCACAAAAAGTAGCAAGTGAGGCACAAAGTTTTGTAGCGACCAAACAAGGAGTCCAGTGATGAAAGTTCTGGTAATGTAGAAAACAGGTCCTTGTAGTAAAGAGATTGTGATATCACATTTGTTGTTCCATCTATATCCATATATAGTTTAGGTTGTTGAAAGTGTGAAGTTATTTTGTTTTCCTTCGGTTTAATGCCGGTATAATGAAGATTAGATTTAAAATATAAAGAGCATTTTAAAATTCAGTACTTCTAATATTTGGCACTACAGCCAAAGGCTTACAGCCTAATAATGAACCCCTACTGCTGCAGCTTGAACCTCCCCTCCTTTCTGAGATGGATAAACTTCTCATGTTGTTTTACACGCCAAAAAACTTGTAATACTTCTAATTCAATGAGAGTCTGAAGCTAAAGTCCTGCATCAATTTTAAATTAAGTTTTTACAAACCCTGATGATTCTGAGAAAAAATACAGTATAAGGAGCAGGTGAGTGCAATTTAGCATTGCTGGGTCTATGGGCATTTTTTTTTTGTCTCCAGGCTGCTCGCAAAGCTGTGGGTGTCCACTCACAGCTTGTGCGAGCGGGCTGGAGACCATGCAATTATCGCTACCATCAGGCTTGCGACGAGACCGTGGGGTATTATCTCATCTGCCGCAAGCCCGAGTGGACTTCCTGCTCTAATAGAGCAGAAAGTCCACTACTGACATTACTAGTGATGTCAGTAGGTCCTCCTACAAACACCAGGCGTTCCTAAGGAAACGCCTGCATTTGTGCAGTCACCCCCCTACAAAACGGGGCGAGCTGTCAATCACCATCGACAGCCGCCCCGTCTTGTAGCGAGCCCCGCAGCGACTGAAGTTCAGTCGCTCAGCGGGGCTCGTGCATGCGCATGCCAGACGCGGCACATACGCAGTGGCCAAACATCGAGTCGCTTGCGAGCGCTATGCGCTCGCGAATGGCTCTGAATCAGGCCCATAGTGTGTGCTGGGAGCTGTGTTATACCCCGCCCTCATATAACACTATACTCTCCTCGCCTCTATATAAGAATATAAGAATACCACATATAGTGTGTGCTGGGAGCTGTGTTATACCCCGTCCTCATATATCACTATACTCTCCTCTCCCCTATATCAGAATACCACATATACGGGCCTATTCATCATAACTTAAAATTCTCTGGTGGTAATTAAGTTTAGAACTCGCACGGAGTTCTACCTAATTACCGGAGGAATTCATCATTCCTCCTCTCCATAACTATCTATTTTGAAAAGCTGTAATTTTTGCTTTTGCTTTAGTTTTCCCTCTCTACACTAACTTACCGCAGCTGGAATCTGTGCTGCGCATGCGCTGTTACATTCGTAAAACCAGCGCATGCGCAGCACTGCCTACAGCTTCTGTAATTTTGAGTGTGTGTGTCCCCTCCTCCCTCCACATACCTCCCCCCTGTCCTGTACATACCTGCCCGCTGCAGCGTCTCCAGCTTCAGTGGCCGTTCTGACACGTTTTCCCAGTAGACCACAGTACAGTTTAGAAAAAAAAACATTTTTTTTCCTAAACTGTATTGTGCTCTGCTGGGAGAACACAGTGTCCGAGCAGACACCGGAGCCAGAGGAGGGACCAAAGCGCTGGAGGAAGACACTGGGGGACCTGCACAAGCTGAAAAGTAAGGGCTCTGTGCAGGGGCGGATTGGGATGGAAAACCAGCCCAGGAAATTTATGAAAGCAGCCCTAATGAGGGCGTGGCTGTTGAGGAGGTGGGGGTCCATCGAGGGGGTGGAAAAATGACAGTTTGGAGCTGATTGGCTGGGACTTATCTTTCTCCATTTTATATCTCTCCAAGGATTAGTGAGTAGACCCCTAAGACTCTAGACACCACCATCGGTTTCAACAGCCCTATGCTAGGCGCAGATCATCCATCTAAGTATGGCCTCCAATGTGAGCAATTCAGCGTCTCTATAGCCAACCCTCTGTAGCCACCTAGTAACACCCAACACATTTCTAATACACTACTCGGTGCATGCATCTCTGTACCTGCACTGCCACTCAGACACATGTGTAGATCAAAAACAATACACAAGAAAAAAATAAAACACTTTGCCCCCCACAGAAAAAAAACCCACATTGAACCCAGACAGAAAAAAAAAAAAAACATTATCCCCCACAGGATAAAATAATAAAAACATATTGACCCCCACAGTAAAAAAAAAAATACACACGACGACACCCGGTAGAAAAAAAACAAAAACAAACACATAACCTCCACGGAAAAGAATAAAACATATTGGCCCCCACATGAAAACAATTTAAAAATAACAACACTTTAGCCTTAACAAGAACAAAATAAAACCCACACCAGCTCCCACAGAAATAAACAAATACATTGGCCCCTACAGAAAACAAACATTGGCCCTCAGAGGTAAAAATACAAACACATTGTCCTCCACAAGAACAAAAATAGGGTGCGCAGTGTACGCCCCCATCAGAACTAGCACCAGGCATACAAACATCATAAACTCTGCCACTGCTGGGGTCGGGATGGGAGTAGTAGTGGGAAGCAGGATGGGAGTAGTAATAGCAGTGGGGCAGGATGGGAGTAGCAGCAGTGGGAAGCAGGGGGTTGAATGGGTGTAGTAGTAGTAATGGCAGAGCAGGTGCAGGCTTGGAGTAGTAGTGTGGGACAGGCTTGGAGTAGTAGTTCAGAACAGGGTGTGGGATAGGAATAATAGTAGAAAGCAGGGGGTAGGACGGGAGTGGTGGTGTGGAGCAGGGGGCAGGACGGGAGTGGTGGTGTGGAGCAGGGGCAGGACGGGAGTGGTGGTGTGGAGCAGGGGCCAGGACAGGAGTGGTGGTGTGGGGCAGGGGGCAGGATGGGAGTGGTAGTGTGGGGCAGGATGGGAGTAGTAGTGTGGGGCAGGGGGCAGGATGGGACTGATAGTGTGGGGCAGAATGGGAGCAGTAGTGTGGGGCAGGGGGCAGGATGGGACTGGTAGTGTGGGGCAGGATGGGAGTAGTAGTGTGGGGCAGGGGGCAGGATGGGAGTGGTAGTGTGGGGCAGGATGGGAGTGGTAGTGTGGGGCAGGATGGGAGTGAAAGAACCTGAACAAGAATACCTCCAGTCCAGGGTCATCTCAGCTCACCGCTGTCGTTCCGTCTCTGTGCGCTGACAGCCAGAGTGTGTTTTGGGAATGCCGCTGCCATCCGTGTCCCGGGCCGCTTCTCTCCCAGGAACAGCTGCACTCACCCCGCCCTCTGCAGCCCCAGTGATCAGGATTAGATGGCCCAAAGAAAAAGAGAGGCCTGACGGCAGGCAACTGAGTCTGAGGGAGGGGACAATGCACATAGTGGTGCTTTCGGTGTGCACCTTTGCGGGCTGCGGAGTGGCTGGAGGGGCCCGGGCTCCGCAAAGGCTTATGGGGGAGCTGCTGCGGCTGGGCATGCGCAGCAGCTCCCCCGTCGGGCATTTTTTTTTTCTTAATCTAGTCAGTGTCACGCGGCTTGCGCAGAAGCTGTGCACAGTGCAGCAGCTACCCGATCGCGGAAGCGGGACGGCCGGGGTTAAGGAGACCTCGGGAGGGGGGACAAACTGTTAAAGGGTGGGCCGTGTTGCTGCGCAGTTCGGCTGCCAGATCGAGCTCCGGTCGCGGCAGCGCTACCTGGGAGGGCCGAGGAGGGGTTCAAGTAATTGAAGGGTGAGGGGTGGGGTGGGCTGAGTGGCCGTCAGCCACTATGGGGACCGGCCCAGCGGGAACTGGCCCGGCGTCCCGGTAGCCCAATCCGCCCCTGGCTTTGTGACCATGCAGGCTGGTTGAGCTTCCACAGCACTGCCGCACACCCGCCCCTCTGTTGCTTGAGTTCTCACATACAGCCAGCTGCAATGGGACCGGGCTGCAAGGAAGCATGACTGTGTGCTGGGATAGTTGGCCGGGCCAGCCGCCGCTACTTACAACCCTGCAGTGGCTGGCCTGTATTATTTAGTGTGAGGTCCTGACGCGCGCTTCACAATGTCCTCAAGCCCCGCCCCCATCACACCCGGACTCGCGCATGCACTGTCTGGATTATTAACGAGGCAGTGGGAAAAACGGGGGATTAACCTTATATTCCAGGGTAGCGGGAGCTCCCACATTAAAGCGGGAGGCTCCCGCGGAATGCGGGAGGGTAGGCAAGTATGCCTGTGTCATGGCACAGGTCGCACTACCCTAGTTACGGCCCTGATGCTATAGTACATTACAGTACATTACTGTCTATCACATTAAGGTAAAGACAGCAAAGTAGCATAATGGAGATTTTTCACATCTATTACGTCAACTTTAAGAGGAAGGGAAACATAAGTCCTGTGCTGTCACCTGCATTCCATGTTACAGCCAGAGTAGTTATAGATAAGTAAGGATGGAGTCACCATTAATTCTATGATAATAATGACCTGATCAGCTAATGGGATGGTGAAAAGCAATTTTAATAGATGTTACCTTCTAATAAATGGAACAGGAACAGCTAACACCAACGCTAGTCCACAGATGAACGCAGATTTCCGATAGTCGGGAATCTGCACAGGCGCTGGACCCGTACTGCGCATGTGCAGCATGGGTCCTGCGTGTTAGCACGCATTCCAGCAGCAGACTATCAGTGATTGACAGTCTGCTGCCGTTTGTGGGAGGGAACAGTGGCGACGGTCTCCTTTTCCCAAAACTGAGTAGTGTTACCGCCGTTGGAGAGGGGAAGAGTCCAGGATCTCCGTCGTCTGACAGAGCTTTCTTGACCTTTTTTTACCTCTGCAGCGGCTGACTTGTCACTCAGCCAGCTGATGTGATCACAGAGTATCCAATGCTGCATCCTTGGACGCAGCTTGGATAAGTAATGCACGCAGGAGACATAACGCCTCCTACTGCATTAATATAATTGCAAGGACAGAAGTGCAAAGTTGCTTGCATGCGGCTTTGCAATTCCATCCACTGCTGAATCACCCCCACAATTCAGTAAAAGGCGACATAAGTTTGCTAAATATCCTCAGTTATTAGGTCTTGTTTGTGAATAACACCTGCTGTAACTTTACTTGTTGAATATGACATTTATAGTGCTTATATTTAAGTTGCCCATGTTAATCACATTGAAAATCTCACAGCTCAATAGATGAAACTGTCTTACAAGCACATACAAATGAATGGTTTTAGATTTGGTGCCCAAAGCCATTTTCTAACTTTCTGAGAAGTGCTTTTCCTAATGACCTGATACCTGCTTATTTCCTCTATTAATGGGTCATATTTGCAAGATATTTTATGACAACCACATAACTATCAATTGTATGATCTCCACAGTTATATTTTTATCATAGCCAAACAGATGAATTTAGGTGGCAGGAATCTATATCTAGCCGAGACATACTGATCGCATGAATTAAAAAAAAACACACTGTCAGTGCTGCACAAGTTCTTACCCTTACACTTTTTTTTGCAGTGATGTTTGATTAACAATTTTCTCCAGAGAAGGGCACACGTTAATATGTGCATAACTAGAACTCTGTTTATGGACCATAGCAAACATTTTGAAGGGACCGCTGCCCTAATATTTCTGGAGAGACACCTCTCTCCACAAAGTTTTTTGTTTTATTGTCCCATAGTAGGGAATTAGCAAATTTTATACTCCATAGTGGACTAGTTCACATTATGCCACATTTGTAGTGGCCTCCTCTCCCATTATACTATATTGTTGTGCCCCCAGTTCACATTACACAACACTGTAGCCAAAGTTCACATTAAGCCACACAGTGCCTCGAGTTCATAATATGCCACATTGTAGTGCTCCCAGTTCACATTTTCCCACACAGTGCCCCCCAGTTCCTAATATGACACACTGTTGTGTGAAAAGGTCACATTATGCCATACTGTGCCCAAGTTCATATTGTAACACAGTGCCCCCAGTTCACATTGGACCTGGTTCAGAGATACACGCAATATCGATGTCGGACGCAGTGGAATGATTAGCGATTAGTTAGTGGCGGCGGTCGTAGAAAGGATTTATTTGCAAACTGAGTGACAGTCTGCGCTTTGGGGAAGTTATGGGGGATGTTTAGAAAATAGCAAGTGTGTCGGGACTGTATTCTGGATGTGCACTAGTGAGCCTCTGCAAATTCGTAAGTAGGTATCCTGGCAGTAGAGACCCTGGCATCTTCTGTGAGACATTCATTCTGAGACAGCATAGACTTGCTCAGAGGTTCGATGTGCCACTAATGTTTTTTGCTTTCGTATGTACAGTTGTGATACCCAGGACTTGGTGGCCTTTCCTTCCGACACAAAATCTTTTATTTTTCAGTTGAATAGTAAGAGGTCTACATTAACTCAGAAACAGTCACAATTGGATTTTACCATTGAGAACTCAACTTTATTGTCACAACACTTCTATTTTGCAGGATATTTAAAGTTGTTTTGAAAGTCTCACAAAACACTTTCAATTACAATAGCATAAAATTGCAAGGAACATCACCTTAGGTAATAAACTGTAAATGTAACACTTTAACAATGTTTATTCATTACCAGGTTCATACATATATAAATGATCACATACTGTATATTGGCTACCACGGGTCCCCATAAAGATATACTGTATAACTCAGGGCCTGATTCAGACTCACTTGCGAGTGCTGAGCGCTCGCAAGCGGGTCGGTTGGCCCAGTGCACATGCGCACGATGGAGCCGGCTCTGTCGTGCGCATGCGTGAGACCCGGATAGCGACGGGCAAGCTGTCGCTCCGGGTCTCCTACCAAAGGGGGCATGCTGTCGATGTTGAGTGACAGCACACCCCCTTTGGTGGGCGGGCTGGGGGCGTGGCTGGCCAGACTGAGGCGTTCCCATGGGAACGCCTACCGTCTGGGGCCGGCCCAACTGACATCACAAGTGATGTCAGTGGGAGTGCTTTCGTCTCTGGTAGAGCCGAAAGCACTCTAGGGCTTGCGGCACCTAGACCCTACCACAAGGGTCTCGTCGCAGGCCCGATGGTCGCGATGGTCAAGACCATCGCGACCATCTTCCTGGCCGCTCGCTATAGCTGTGGGTGGTCACCCACAGCTCTGCGAGCGGCCAGGAGGCTGCTCTAAAAAAAACAGAGGGACGGCCCTGATTCAGAGCGAGTGCTCTGTCAGAGCGTCCGGCTCTGAATCAGGCCCTCAGTTCAGCTGAATTGGCCAAGGTGGTGCACGTTATAAAGCTCTTGCAGTAGTTAATGTTTTGTTCTCCTGAAAGAAAAGAGTTGCAGCTCTCTGCCACATGCAAAACTAAGGGCCTGATTCAGAGCCGCTCGCTAGATGCGGCCGCTCGCTCCCAGCATATGCAAATCCATCATACGCCCAGCAAGGCAGGCGATTGCACGGCAAGGCATTAGCACGCCCACTATGTCCTGGCGAGCGATCATTTTCTGTATGCAGACGCCCATCCACCATTCATAAGACGCCCACTTGTGCACATCATCTCCTGGAAGAGCATGAAAACATTGGTACATGGAGCACCATCGGATGTGCTCGCACCACTTGAGGTTTTCTATACCTGGCTGCAAGCACTGCGATCACTTCAGTGTGAAATACAACCAGGTGATGTGTACAATGACGCTGCTTGCTAATTACAATATGCACGCCTAAGAAACGGCGTTGAAACACACAAGCATGCCTACGTTCGCACCTCCACTCACCTGTTTCTAGTAGCCTGCCCCTGTTACCACCAACAAACGGCCTCTTCTGTCACTCATTCAACTAGGCTGTCTATGCTGGGTGAGCGAGTGCTTCCTGATCTGTCGCAGTGGTTCGCGCACGCGCATTGTGATGCATACGCAGAATGCAAATATCAGCCAGCAAGATGCTGAGGCTATGCTGATCTTTATTGTGCTACAGCGTACTGGCAGAGATTGAGGAGAGCTGCTGTCAATGTTTAGCAGGCTGACTGAGCCTATACTGGGGGTGTGTCTACTCCTCGTCATTAGCAATTATTAACTTCACAGTCTATGCTATTAGTAAGATGGCTGGCTGCCTTATAATATAGTTTTAAAGAGTTCACTCCTGTATGCTGGTATACTAGTCCTCAAATCCTGCAATAAGATGTCTGTAGTACAGTCTGTTGCTAATCGCTGGGGCTCTCACTGTTTAGTGATGCAGGAAGGTGTAGTCAGTAATTGGGGCGTACTAACCTCCATATAGGCGTTTGCTTTACCCCCTGAGCTGGCAGGATCTGCCCAATGATCTGATGTTCCTACCTCTGGTAGCCGATTATGTAAGTGATCCTGCATTTCTGTATATTGATCACCAGCAGCTTTACTGAAGAAGGGAGCGCCTCCCTGCCTGCCTCCACTTGGAGGGAAGAAGCTGCTTACTTGGCCGGAAGATGTCACTGGGACCAGCTTCACTCAGGACCCGCTGCTACTAATTGCCACTGCTGTCCAAGAGCCGCTCTGACAATCTCTGGTCACCAGGAACACCTCTATGTCTCAGGATAGTGTGCTGCGTCTCCCCACTCTCCTCACACCTCAGTCAGCACTACAGTCAGCGAGTCTGTGACAGTTTAACGGCTGCTGCCCATGCCGGCTCCTACCCACCTGACCCATGTGCAGAATGCCAGGCATCAAGGAATTTCTGCCACTGCAAACCGCATCCTATAAAGAGTCCTTAGGTGCTGGCCACTGAAGTTGGGTGGCAATACATTGTCCATTACCCCCAAATAGTTAGCAATAGTGCAGAGTCCAATGTTTTACCTTAAATGCAAACAGCCCCCTTTCATACAATAAATTAATGCTTATTATATAGTATGGGCAGCCTAAGTCTACCCAACAGAATAGTGGGGTTCCACACAGTAAGAGGTGGATGGAAGACACCAGAGGTGGGAGTCTATGTGCACTAGATGGCCGCTGAATCCAGTGGCGTAAATAGGGCAGGGCCGCCGGGCTCGTGCTTTAGGTGCAGTGGGACCGGCAGCACGAGTACACAAGTACTATCTGGCGGCGATGTGTGTGTTTCAGCAGTCAATGAGAGTCAGACAGACTCTCATTGGCTGCTGCGCCCACTGCCGTAGCCGGGCTGGAGCATACTCATGAGCTCCGCCTTCCGGCTCCTGCAGTGGGTGATGGGAGAGACATCATGACGTCTCTCCCATAGTACCGAGCGGGACCCAGAGGGAGGACGGAGGAGCAGACAGCGGCGGGCGTGACAGGAGTGGGGATTCAGGTAAGTCAAGACAGTTTTCTCTCCTAAATTTTTGTATTTGTATAGTTTTCTATATTATATGTTAGATTGACAAGTTGTAATAGCTTAATAGCTTATCCAAATAAATTTAAAGTAGTGTGCCTTTCTTGATAATACATATGGCTGGGTGGCAGAAAAAGTTTTGTAATATAATTCATAATAAATGGCACTCCAAATTTACAATCTGCCATATAAACACATTGGTTTATTAAAATGAAGTTTTAGACTCCCTTGGTCCTTTTTTTTTTTTTTTAATTTGCTTGCTTGAAAAATGTTAAAATGTTAATATACCCATGGGTTTATGCAGCAGATTGTAAGTATGGAGTGGCATTTACACATTCTGTCTGACTATTGTGACCACCACCCCGACAGGCTATATCAATAGGTTATGGGCCCAGGCAACCCGTGTGAATAAATAGAAAGTTCCTGTATTTGAATCAGCATATACAGAAAGTTGCACAGTGGAGCTGCAAGCAGGGCCTCCATCAGGGTGTTACAGCCGGTACTATTGTACCGGGCCCGGTACCACAGCAGGCCTGCAGCGAGCCAATGATCCCATCTGTGAACTGTTGTTTTTTAATCACAGGCAGATATCTGCCTCTTTGCCATCGGGATCATTGATTCGCTGCGGGGCCTCTGTCAGACACTGTGACTAGCAGACCATGGCAGCTGAAAAATGGTCTGTCACTCAGCCCCGCCCAGTGCTTCTGCCATCTGGTCACCATCACCGATCTCTACCCCTAATATCATCATCACTGCTGATGGCGGAGGGAATATCACACAGCACAACCACCATGCATGCCATGAGAGCAGAACTAACAAGAGTAAAAGAGGGAGCAGGAGGCAGCACCTGGGCTGCCGGATACCCCAAGAAGAGGAATAGGATGAAGTGGGTGATGCTGCGGAGGGTGACTCCCGCACCACTATCACAGGTGAGAGTGCACCATTGTGGCAATGCCAGGTGCAGGCTGGAGGACAGGAGAGAGTGTTGCTGCATCACACACAGTAACACCACTTCCAATGCTGGTCACATCCACTGGTACCACCTCATTTACGTTCCCACAGGATCAGGAGTGCGCTCAGCGCAATGCCTTAGAGAGTGCAGTTTCCCTTCCCTGTTCACTATGCCAGGGGCCTCTGCCCCGGGAGTACACCACTCATCTACTTTTCCTCCTCTCTACCCTTTTCGGTTTCCTCACTGGCCAGAAGGGGAACCGCATAAGCACACACACAGACCAGGAAGAATACTGCAGGTGCGCCGCGGAGCACAGTAAGTAGTGCCGTCTCCCCCTATATCTGCAGTTCTGTCTTTGTTTATCTGTACACTATGTATGTGTGCCTCTGTCCCCCTCCACATGGGTAATTCTGCCTCATACCTCATGAGTGCCTCTATCCTCTCCACTCCCCATGAGTGCCTCTGTCAACCACTCCACACCCCATGTGTCCCTCTGCTTCCTTTCATACCCCATGTATCCCTCTGCCTGACATTCCATTTCCCATGTGTGCCTTCTTTCCCTTCTCATGAGTGCTTCTGCTCCTCATCCACTCTCCATGTATGCTCCTTCCTCTCTCCCACTCCACATGTGTGTCTCTGCTCCCTATAACTTTTTTCTTCCTTTTTTTAACATTATCTCATCTTTCTCCACATCCCATCTGTTCCCCAACCTTCTTCTCCTATCTGCACCCACCATCAACTTTGCAGTTTCTCACTATCTTCCACTTTTCCCCTCTTTATGTCTTTCCATCCTCATCTTTTGAATGTTGTACACAGAACAATTGCTGTTGGCTGCTGATCAGAAGAGGCATGGATGAACGCAAACACAACCATGTTCGGTGCAACATAATTGAACGTAAGGATGGCTGGTTAGCATAAATCTCCTTTATTAAATCACACAGCACTCCACGCTACACCTTTGCACCCAACAGGCCTTGGGAAGTGTGCTTGGAGAGTCGAGGGGTAGGGCCCTGCATGATCCGCTTGTCCTGGGCCCCAAGATTCCTGAGACAGCCTGGCTGCAAGCAAGACCTTCACCAAACTGAGAGGCTCGGAGAACTACACCACATGGAAGTTTGCTATGGAAATGCAGCTGAAGTGGATGAAGCTGGGGAAAATCACAAATGATGCAGGTAAAAAAATGAATCCTGATGAAGTGTATAGGGCCATGGGGACCATAGGCCTAGCTATGGATCAGGATGCTTATTCCATAAGTCATGGAAAAGTATACACACATGACATGTGGATAGCTCTGCAGACAGCATATGAAGATAAGGATCTCATGAGAATAAACCTGAGGCATACACTGTACGATACCAAACTGATTGCAGAGACATGAATGAGTACACTCATTCAGGTTGCGATCACAATGCTGCCTGAATTTGACTTTTTAGTGGTATCTTTAGAATCTACTGTTACTAAGCTATAAACAAAGGTCATGAGGGCTAAACTGCTGCAATTCCACGAATACATACTTGTTGATAACAGTGCTGAAAGTTCTGCATTACTCACAAGCAACACTAAGTCTAAAATGACTAATTACAAGTGTTTCGGTATGTCACAAGGTGGGATATAAAGCCTCTGAATGCAGACTGAGAAATTCAAGTGGTGCACAGCAAAAGAAGCAGGAAGAATTGCTGGTACATGGACTCGGGAGCCACAAAGGCATTTCACATCATTAATCATGTGTTATCCTATAACAGTCATAGAGTTTGGAGAAAAATCTTTACATAACAGAAAAGTCAGGACAATCATGATGCACCTGAAAATTGAACCATAGTCACAGACATCTAAGATGTGTTATTTGTACCAGAATTGGGGACAAACCGCATTGCCATAAACATCTTAGGAATTAAAGGCTTCAAGATCAAGTTCGCAGAGGGCAAGTGTGTTGTGCAAAATAAAAGAGGGACTGCGAAAGAAACAGCAACCCGGTGTCAGCAGCTATATATCCTAGATATAAAAGAGTGAGACAAGTCAGTCTGTAGAACTGTAGCACAGGCAGCTAGGCTACCTGGGGTATGATAAGGTACAATGTGTGTAACTACCATAGGTTCAAGGGATGCAGCTACTATGGGGCCCAAAGCTTAGGGGGGCCCATCTTCCTTGTCACAGATACATGTGTTATATAAAGTACATTTTTCATGATTGTATGGTACATAGGGGCCCTAACAAACTTTTTCTCTAGGGCCTTCAAATACCTAGTTATGCCCCTGTCCTCAACATTTAATTGATGCTCATGTTGTCTCCCATTGGAGCCAATTTAGATTAGCAGCAAATCTTCGAAGTTACATTTATACTGCGTGCACAGAACTACATGCGGATATTCGTTCTTTCAAATCATTATGAGAGCATCAGAGATCAGGGCCGGCAACAGAAATCTTGGGACCTGTTACAGTGATGTCTCTGGAGGCCCCACCTCCTCACCACTACCCCTGACCCCACACCCACACATGCCTCATCTGCATTTGTGATATGTGATGCATAATAATGTTAATTGAAAGATATGCCAGCCTTCCGTCGCCATCCTCAACAATGGCCAGATCACCTTCATCAGCACCTTCCTCAGCGCCTATAACCTATCTCAGCCCCCCATCACCATCCAAATCGACAACCCCATCACCTCCTCAGTACTCATCACCTTCGTCAGCCCCCATCACCATCCTCAACAACAGCCCCCATCACCTTCCTCAGCCCCTATCACTGCAACCTGCTGACTCCAAGTCAGCATGGGCAAGGCCGATGTTCAGCAACGATGGCATCGGGTACATGCCACCGTGTCGCTGACTGCAAGGTCATGCCAGGGTCACGTCTAACCCACCTGGAAGAGCCCAGTGCTTCCCAGCCCAGGCTACAAGGGAGCTGCATGATGGGTATGGTTTTTTTTGCGGCCGCTCAGCTGGAATGGCCCTTGATCCAACCCTGTGATCAGGTGATATATATATATATAGTTTTTTTATTTTTTATTTTCCTAGTTGCGCAGCGCCAGCTGGACCAGTGAGTGTGCAGCCCCGTTTTGTGCTCCTCTGAACCTCTGGGCCCCTCTGGACCTCGGGCCTGGTACAGGTATACCCTTAGTCCTCCCCTGTCACGGGACCTGCTAGAGATTTATCTGAAATGCTCATGAACATAATCCTCAGACATAGGCGTAGCTACCGTAGGTGCAGGTGATGCGACTGCTATGGGGCCTAGGCCTCCTCCAATACCTGGCCTACTGTGCACCTACCCTGCCAGTTGTTCTCCTTCAGCAGTGTGCCGCGCAGGGCAGGAACATCTCCTCTCTGGGTCGACTCCGTCTTGCCTCATCCACTAGCATCAGTCAGTGAGGAAAGAGATGGAGCCTCCAGGAGACAGACGTGCCTGCCCTGCATAGCACACTGCTGAAAGAGAAGTCAACCACGGTGCTCGAAGGGTGAGAAGATGAGGGTTGAAGGTGGATCCCATGAAAATTTTGCTATGGGGCACGCCTAGGTCTAGTTACACTCCTGATATTGTCCAAAAGCATCTTAAAGGAGCGGTGATGGGATTTGCTGTGAGACCAGTGTGTCAGAGCTGTATAATAGGTAAGCAGACCAGCTTCCCAAAGTAAGCAACAAGAACTAAGGCGCCATTAGCATGTGGCCCAATGGGAGTAACATCGATAAGTGGATACCGATATATCCTCATGTTTATCGATGATTTCCCAAAAATTACACATGTGAAATAGTGAACAAAGTAGCACACTACATCTATATTCCAAACAGCTTCATACTCCATTGTTTAAACTCCAATGGGAAACGGACTTGGGTCCACCATCCCATGAAAAGTCATGGTCTGATATTCAAGAGAATGTTTCCAGGACATCTATATCAACAACAGTGAAGGAAAATGCCTATGATATATTATAGATTGTATTTAGTCCCCACTAGACTACAAAAATGTTTTAAATCCTTCAGCCATAAATGTTGGAGAGGCTGTGGTGAACTGGGATCCCTAAGCCATGTATGGTGGTCCTGCCTTAAGATAGCACTTTACTGGGACTAGATTGTGAACTTGATTAGTAATGTGGTGAATGTCCCCATTATTAAAGCCCAAAACTTCTGTTTGTTGTTATACCAGATAATTAAACATGTAGTGCTTTTACTAATAAGACACAGCTAGTAAAAGCACTGCCCTTTTAAATATCGGGCATAAACACAAACAGAAGTGTTGAGTTTTACAACTCGAAACTTTGTAAATAAACCCCTTGGTATTTTCTTTTTGGACTAACAATCACAACTTAGAATAAGAAACTGGTGGTTCAAATCCTGAATGTTGCCAGATCCCTAGTTGCATCACATTGGAAACACCTGGAGGCCCCTCCACTTCACTTTAGAGTTATAGATAATATTTGTTTTGATATAGTTATAGATAAAATTTGGTATCTGGCAGAAACTGTATGGTGAAAATCACGGTATATCTTAACAAAAGATCCCATAAGTTCCTTTTTATTGCTTGGCTGTTTTTATGTCTCCCCCCCGTTATACCTTTCGGCCATGCAAGGTCAGTTGCTCAGCGCCGATGATTGACCCAGGGTTTGGGGGAAGCATCCTTGCTACTGACCAGTCGAGCTGCACAGCAGCCGGGGAGCCATGCTGCGGGTGGCTGGCATGATGAGGAGCCCTGCATAGTTCACAGCCTGCCGTGCAGCAGCCGGGGAGCCATGTTGCGGGTGGCCAGCGCGATGAGGAGCCCCGCGGAGATCGCAGCCTGACGTGCAGCAGCCGGGGAGCCATGCTGCGGGTGCCCGGTGTGATGAAGAGCCCCGCGGAGATCGCAGCCTGACGTGCAGCAGCCGGGGAGCCATGCTGCGGGTGTCCCCGGTGTGATGAAGAGCCCCGCGGAGATCGCAGCCTGACGTGCAGCAGCCGGGGAGCCATGCTGCGGGTGTCCCCGGTGTGATGAAGAGCCCCGCGGAGATCGCAGTCTGACGTGCAGCAGCCGGGGAGCCATGCTGCAGGTGCCCGATGTGATGAGGAGCCCCGCGGAGATCACAGCATGTCACCTGTAGGAGGGCGCAACTATGGAGACTAGCAGTAGCACCCCAGCCACCAGCCAGCAGCCAATGACAGCAGCTCAGGTATGGTAACCAGGCACTAATCTATCCCTTGGCCATGTGTGGCACTGCCAGACGGCGCCCCCCTCTCGGCCGGCGCCCCTGGCAAGTGCCATCCTGGCCAATGGATAGATACACCCCTGGCCTCAAGCCATCCCTGTGCAGCCTGTTTTTAGTTCATATGGCCCCCTTGTCTTATATTACCTTGGCCCCATGGAGCCTTAATCTGGCTCTGAACACAGCCACCAATTCCCAACCTAGGCGCAGTGTTACCAGCACACCTCCTTGAGTACCCTTGCCGTGAGTTCAGCTGCTGGCACAGGGTACATACACTACAAGCAGCACTCTTTCAGTTGGTGATCTGCCGGCTCTAAGCTTGTGCACGGCTGTTCTGATGGACAAATCCTGCTGCAGGTGCAGCTTCACCAGTGCTCTCCTACATCTAGAGCTTGTGAGTTATTATACTGCATATTGTGTATCACTGCAGCCATTGGATCATACTTGCCTACTTTTGAAAATGACATTGAGGGAGATTGCAGATGGCTGTAGAACGTGCCACATCATTTTGGGGGTGTGGTCTGCTCCACCCAAAGGGCATGTATAGCTCCACCTATGGGCATATATATTCCTATAAGCTGACACCCTATCTCCCCCACTGACATTAATATATCCCTGCCCTGCCACATTGACATTAATAGATCCCCATGCACACACATTTACATGAACAGATTTCCCCACATACACACATTCACATCAATAGATTCCCTGTACACACACACATATTTACATGAATAGATTCCCTCCACACACATATACACACACGTTTACATGAATACATTCCCACACAGTCTCACACACACATCATATGAATAGATTCACACACACAAACACAAGTGCACACATGTCACATTAATAAATACACACACACACAGTCTCACACACACATCACATGAATAGATTTACACACACACACATACACACACACACACACACACACACACACACACACACACACACACACACACACACACACACACACACACAGCCACCATGAATAGATTCCCACACACACAGTCTCACACACACACATCACATGAATAGATTCCCACACACACAGTCTCACACACACATCACATGGATAGATTCCCCCCCACACACACACATTAGTGTTCCCGCTAGGCTGTTTTAGCGGGGCGCGGCGCCCTGCCCTCCTTCTGGAGGGCAAAAAGCACCCTGCCCTCCAGGAGGAGGGCAAAAAGTGCCCTGTCCTAACAGCCTGCGGGAGCCGTTCTCACCCGCGGGACACTGCGGTGACCGGTCACCGCCGGAGCATAGAAGCCGGGCAAATGCGCCCGGCATCTATTCTCCCTTTCTGCAGCGCTTGGGGGCTGCCCGGCATGTCCGTAAGCGCCGGGCACGCCCCCAAGTATGACGAAAAGGGGACGCGTCTTATAGACACGCCCCCTTTTCACAACCATGCCCCCTTTTCGGGCGCGCGCACAAGATTGCCCTCTCAAGCTCCGGCGCCCTGCCTGCCGCCGGAGCTAGAGGGAACACTACACATCATATTAATAGATTTACACACACAAACACAGTCTCACACACATCACATACATAGATTTCTTCCCCACACACACATCACATAAATAGATCCCCACACACACACACATCACATGAATAGATTTACACACTCACACATACATTAATAGATGCCTACACACAGTCACACACACACACACCACATTAACAGATTCACACACACACATCACATGCCACACACAGTCTCACTCTTAATAGATTCGCACACACACACACACACACACACACACACACACACACACATACACACACACACACCACATGAATAGATTCCCCTACACACAGTCTCACACACAGATATCACATGAATAGTTTCACACACACACACACACACACACACACACACACACACACACACACACACACACACACACACACACACACACCTCATGAATAGATTCACACAGTCTCACATACACACACACACACACACACACACACCTCATGAATAGATTCACACAGTCTCACATACACACACACACACACACACACACACACACACACACACACACACACACACACACATCACATGAATAGATTCCCACACACAGCCTCACACACACATTACATGAATAGATTGCCAGTCTCACACACATCACATGAATAAATTCCCACACACAGTCTCACACACATCACATTAATAGATTACCACACACACACATATCACATGAATATATTCACACACACAAACAGTCTCACACACACACATATCACATGAATAGATTCCCACACACACACATCACATGAATATATTCACACACACACACACATCACATGAATAGATTCCCCTCCACACACACATCACATGAATAGATTCCCACACACATTAATAGATGCCCACACACAGTCACACACACACATTAATAGATGCACACACACATTAATAGATGCCCACACACATTCACACATACAAACACATTAATAGATTTCCCACCCCCTCTCCTCCCCCACAGCACTGACATTAATACATTTGGCAGGAGCTGCAGTGAGCTCTCACACTCACAGCTCCTCTGTCTCTCTCTTCAGTCCTTCGGCATTGGCTCCTCCCCCCTCTGTCCTCTATTATCACTGTCTGGCCAGGGAATGCTGGGAACATCAGTCTATATCCCAGCAGACTGTGTGAAGGGGAAGGCATGCCCAGGAGACCTCCGGGCCAGTAGCAGCCGCACTTCTGACTCCCTGCACCCGGTGAGTATGCCCCTGCATCTTGACACAGTAAAGCTCAGGCCCCGCCCCCTTTGCCCCCGGACACGCACATGCAGAGTCTGGAATTTTATACAGGGCTGAGGGAATGTGGGGGATTCACCCTACTTTGCGGGGTGGCGGGAGCTCCCACCTTAATTCAGGAGACTCCCGCAAAATGTTGGAGGGTAGGCAACTCTGCATTGGATTCACACTAAATTGACAGTGACTCCTCTATAACAGTAGCTCTGGCAGTTTGAACAAAGGGATCGGTATCCCTTCATCATTATACGAGACAAATCAGATTTGTCACGCCACTTTCAGCGCGTGACAAATGTCCATATTTAAAAAAGGGGGGAGGGGAGGCACCAATGCTCTTTCTGGCACAGGGTACCAAAATGTCTAGTTATGGCTCTGCTGCTGGTACGTTAAGTTAAATGCAGTACTTTTGTAAATGGACTTTGTACATTCACAGACTGATCACTGTCTATACCACAAAACAACAAAGCAGAGCTTGTTCATCATTGTTGTGTATGTGGTTGACTTGGTACTATCAGGTCAAGAAGGGTACATACAGTAGCCAGTGTTAAGCATCTGTTAGAGCAGAAGGGGGAGATTTAATAAAGCTTGGATAGAGATCAATTGGAGATAAATAGCACCAACCAATCAGCTCTTAACTGTCACTTTACAGGCTGTGTTTGAAAAATGACAGGTGCTGATTGGTTGGTGCTATTTATCTCCAATTTTATCTCTTTCCAAACTTTATTAAATCTCCCCCTTAGGGCCTGCACATCACCTGTTAGGCTTAAGAATCTTGCAAAACTTAAATAAAGGAACTGGTCACAGTTGATCAACAAGGATATATTGATGCTGTAGTTAGCAAGTATGCAATGTCAGATGGAAAGCCAGTAAATACTCCCATTGACAAATGCATGAAATTAATAAAAGCCATGTCATCAATAAGCGAAGAAGAAATAGAGAATATGAAAATGATTCCCTATCAGAGTGCTGTTAGGAGCTTAATGTACAGTATGCAAGTATTGAAAGTTGACCTGAAATTACTTGACTTTGAAATAACAGTTTTCAAAGCATGAAATTCTAAGCTGAAATCCTTCTGTGGTGCCAATTGGGGAGTATGAGGATGACCGTCTTTCACTCATGTGCAGTAACACTTCCGGGTCAAACCCAGCAGCAAACTTTAGCCGCTGCTAATTAGTGGCAAAAGTAAGCTGATGGGGCTCATGGGAACAGCTGCTTTTTGGAGCAGCTATCCCTGCACCAAAGCAGCCCTGTAGTTTGGTATCCAACTATAAGAGGGAATCCTACAGTGTGGTAATAGTGTGAACCAGTACCAACCTGGTCAGTATGGGGCTTAATTCCCTAAAAGGATCAGTTCTGCAAAAATAAAAACAGCTATGTGCTGATAGCATTGGGACTCATCTCTACTTCCCAAGAATCAAGTGTAGATTATAATTTTAAGTAAAACAGTAAAAATAGTACTTTAATATGTACACTGCTGGTCCAAGCAAGTTACAACAGTCATTAACTGCGTGGTCATGCTGCTGCGTGTGAAAATACAAGTGGCGCCATTATGATGGCCACAAGTGCCTGCAAGCTTACTGGTACAGGTAGAATTACAAATCCCTGACACACCAGTAAAGCCACATATGTAAGTGACAGTGAATATACACACACTGTTTGTGAAATACTTTAAAGCAATTAAAGATTCACTAAATCAGCAGGGATCTTCTACTTCTTCTTGTCTCCTATCTATAGCTTCCTCTTCTTATTTTCAGTCCATATTCCTATTCTCTTCCAGTAATCCATGTTGCGATATGATTATGGACTGCAGAGAAGATAAAGACAGCTATTTACAGAAGACAAGAAGAAGAAGATCCCAGTGGATACAAGACAAGTATAAGAAGATCCCTAATGATTTACACATGAAATAATGATAGCAAAGAGGCATAAGTCTATAGGGGTATCCAATTAGCCGTGGTAAATTACCATGGCTAATTACCTCGCCCGGGCTATCCTATTAGCCCCGAAGCCGGCACTTATCGAGGTTTTTTTTTTCGGGACCTGATGTGTCCCGAAAAATAATCCACGATAAGTGACGTTTTTTCACCCCCCAAAAAAAGTCGAAAACACATAGGTCCGCGAGCTTATCACAGCTCCTATTTGTTTTCAGGAGAACTATCCTTTTATTTAGACCAAAATAATAGGAGAGGGTGAAAAAAAACATCGGCGATATTCGGGGATAATCTGTGAAAAATTATTAAAATATTTCAAAATCAGTGTGTGCGTGTGTGTGTCTTCATTCTGTCACTTGAATATATACTACCACTAGTAACAAATGACACAGGCTGGCACTTGTATCCTACAGGTGCCAGAATGTTTTTTGTGCAGAGCTATGAGCACGCTGTCACTTGTACCATACCCTCCATTTCTGATTACAAAAGCAGCATGTTTCTAGCTGTTAAATTTACCAACCAAACTTGGTGGCTGCAGCTAACATCATTTTCAGATGGTGTTAGCCCATAGTAGTTTATGAGCTACTATTTTGGATCCCTCCCCGTCTGCCCTTTTTGATGCATGCGCAGTTAGACTGACCAGGTCTGAACCTGGAAGCTAGTGCTGAATTAAGAACCACATGGGCCTGGGGCTGAAAATTATCATAGGCCTATTGTGAGAAGCAGAAGAGCTGTGACCAGTGCAGTGTGGGAGTGGCCAGTGCCATATGGATGTGTACATCCCCTACACTATCAGCCCCAATGTCTCATTAAATACGTGATAGTAGAAAATTGCATAATTTGTGAGAAAAAAAAATATACATTATACATATACAGTAAATCTGTGTCGGAAGACGCAGACATTGGCTACGGCAGGCAGAACTGTCCTGCCTTCACCCTTAACGGCCGCAGCATACCAATCACGCTGTGGCTTAGGAGAGAATATGACTGCCATTGCAGTCAGTAGTCGGCACATGAGCTGTACAGAGCCTGCGCCAATCATTAGACATCGGAGTTGTGCGGAATCATCGGGTTTACATACAACTTTGACTCAGGCCTCATGTGTCCAACTGTGCAGCTGGTCATCATTGTGCTGTCATGATGATGGGCCTATTTTTATGTGGAGGCCTGGGGCTGTAGCGCCATCTGCTCCATTGCTAATTTGGCTCTACCATAAGCGGTAGCTATCACTTTGCTACCAACTCTTCACTGGGATGGGCACTGTTACGATCACCAAGGAACCACTTTGTAAAACACCTAGAGTCATGCTGGCGAAGTCTTCTGCCAATAACAGCCACCCACTATTCCCTTAGAGCTGGATATGCTCACCGGTACTTAAATGACCGCCTTGTCTTAAACTCAGGACAGTAGAGGCTTACACGGCAATCCTAGTGATCACTGGATGTGTAATGGCTGATGGTGGTTCAGGCTGTCAAAGGTCGTTGTGCTGGAATAGTCGCTATAATGTGACCAGAATGAAGAGTAGCGATCTTGAGGGTAGAGATGCGACTTGTGTGGCAAAGTGCGTCCTTGAGGGCCGAGGTGCGACTTATATGGCAAGTTGCAGCCTTGAGGGCCAGGGTGCGGCCTTAAGGGCCGAGGTGCAATCTAGATGGCTAAGGTGTGGCCTTGTGGGCCAAGGTACGGCTTGTGCATCAAGTTGCAGCCTAGAGGACCGAGGTGCGACCTTTGAGGCAGCGGTGCATCCTTGGTGGTACAGGAAGCTAGGCCACAAACGAACACCGTAGATGGAGGCGGTGTGAGCACCAAATGCAGATAGCACCAGGGCTGAGATGGAGATCACTGTTCTGAAGTGAATGCCGCGGGTTTGGCGAGGCTGCAGGCTGAGACCGATCTCGGAAGAGCAGAGAACGGCAGGGTAAACAAGCAAGGTATAGTAGCACGGCCTGGCAGGATACCGGCAGACAGAGTCAGGCACGGACTGAAAGGAACCAGAGTTCACACACAAGGTGTAAACTATCACCGGCCACGTGGTGCCGGTCCAGACATACTGATATAACATCTTCCACCAATAGACAGCGGGTGCACAGATGATTGAGATCTGGGATGATGCACATCTATACAGCAGACCCAGCAGCACCCACGACCACGTCTTGGGTCCCAGCAACTGCGGGTGCTGTCCCAGTTCGGTGTCCATGTTGCCTGGTGACTGGGGAGGCTGTCAGATCCTGCGGCTGGAAGAAGCGGTGTGAAGGTGACAGGCACTTATCGGAGCCCGTGTCCCAGGAAGAAAAGATTGCTAGATACAATTGAAAATATAAATTTTTTAACTTTGCAAATTTAGTTATCTTCTCATCACAAATTCATAAAAAAGGGCCATGACATAATATTAATAATAATAACACAAACAACTAATGCTTTACATCATAAATAGAAATGTATGAATCTCCCATAGTCTAGTGTGCAGAGTGATTTGCAGTATAGGGACAGTAGAACATTTTTTGACTTCTTCAAAGAAAAGATCATGACCAGGTTGACCACCTATGCATGTGACCAAATTAGACATTGATGTTGATTGACTGTTGAGTTAAGTGTTTGGTCAGCTTTAGGCTGTGTAGAGCTAAGAAGCACAAACATACAGGTATGCTGTGAAACTACAAACACAGTTTGAGGTTAATAGCTATACAATTTTTATGTCATTTTTCCTTTAAAATAGCAAACATTTCTCAACACACATTAACACTGGTCATTTGATTTAAAAAGTTTGCACCTCCCTCAAGTTATCAATTTATCTTTTAAATCAGCTTAGAGACTGGCAATCTCAGATCTAAAGCTATAAAAAGACAATGAAGATTGCGTTCCCTTCCCTGACACACTGAAAGTGTATAGAGTAGAATATTCTTTGTAATACAAACTAAAACTAATGCTCATGTTCACATCTTTTCTACTGAAAGTCAAGTTGACAATAATTTGTTATCAAATGCTTCTTTTTATTAACATTAAAGTGCTCCTATCTATACATAATATAATATGCTAAACATAACAGTTATTATGTGTGTGATATTTCAGAGGATCCTGATACGTGAACTTCTCAGGTCCTCTCCCCTCTACTTTCTTTTTCATTAACCCATATCTGGAAGTTGTTGATGTAAAGTTATTATGATTATTAATAAAAAATACTTATATGTGTCCCAAAGTAAGATATAAACACCTGCAGTAATAAAAAAAAGTTTTGTGACAAATATTTTTATTATTTATTTACTGATTTGTTCACTGTTAAAAATGCAAGTTAAAAGAAGTGTATTCATGTTTATACGTTTATTATCAGTGCACTTATAGTTTCCCATAGTCTCTTGACATCATATGAATCGTCACATTTGCTATCAGTATCACTGTTTTAAAAAAAACAAGAAAACATGATTAAAATACAATAGCATTTTTATATAATGACTCATGTTCGTTATTGTTTTATAGATGCTCATTATAACAAGTAGCACTGCTGTACTTTCCCTTCTTCATTCTTGTTCTGTGAATATATTCCCCCCCACACACACATTCACCCCTGGTTACGCCACGTCAGCACCAGCCCAGAGAAAGGGGGATGGAGAGTTCTAGCTAGTTGGCACTAACCAGTTTTAACCTCTGCACAGCTGATGTGCCAACTACCAGTTGATGTTTAAATATAGAAATCATATGGGTAGAACGAGTGATAGATCCAGTTCAAAAGTCAACTATGCCCAGCAAAGTGCCTATAGAAAAGCCTTCTTCCTTTACCCCTCCTTTCTCCTTTAGCTGTTTTTCTGCGGCAGCTTCAATAAGTTTGAGTCACTGGGCAGGAATGTTGGAAGTTGGCATGAGGCCGCCCAAGGGTGAAAGTGCTTTTAACATCTTCAGCGCTGCAATACCACTCATGCCAAGCTATGCTTGTAGTTCACAGCACTGCGGGCATGATGGGATACTGCATATTATAACTTGGCAAAGAAACTGAAATGACAAAGATAATGTTGTTAGAGAGTATGAAACTGAGAGATTTAAATGATAAATACATCAGGAGGCAGAAAGAAAAGGTAAAAGAAAGAAGGGTAAAGAAATATTGAGTTCTTAGACAAAATACTTCACTAGTTCTAAACCTCAGGCAAGTGACTGACTATAGCCATTTGTGTTTCTGTACTGACATCTAATGGCTGAGGATGGTATAGTTTTGGTAGCTGAAAACTTAGGGGTAAATTTACTAAAGTGAGAGCTTTTAGAAGTGAGTTTTAAAAGTGATGTTGCCCATAGCAACCAATCAGATTCTAGCTACTATCTTCTAGAAGGTGCTAGTTAAATGTTAAGTAGAATCTGATTGGTTGCTATGGGCAACATCTCTTTAAAAACCCACTTCTAAAAACTCTCACTTTAGTAAATTTACCCCCTATAATGTATCCAATGTGTGTTGGTTTAGAAAGTCACATACTGCATGTGCAGGCACACATTTATGGCTGGCAGCAGTTGCCAGGAAGCCCCTTCCCATTCAGTGCCCGCTCACCACAGTATTTAGAAAAAGCCTGTTGTTGACGTATGAATGCACATTAAAGTGTCATAAAAAAATATTATTCTTGTTACAATTCATATGGTTACATTTGAGTATTGTTGTATCAGTGTCAGTATCAGATCTTTAATGGGAAGCAGCAACAATACAGGATTTCGTTACTGTTACAGCAACCCCTCCTAAACCCCTCCTATCATGGTGCTCACAGATGTTGTCAAGTCATAATCTTGCATGTTTTGAGAGGCAATGAAAATCCTACCAGTAAAGAGGCATGTTTGAAACACAAAATGCAGGGGCAGTTTCCAAATCTTTGAATGTGGAGGACTCGTGTCAGGCCATTTAGGGAATAATGCTAGCACTTACTGTAAGAAGCTATAAAATAGTCTGGAAAAAACACTGTCAGATACACTGTATAACGGCCCATAGTGCACAGACCCTTGTGCTTTCATTCTGATTTTGGTTGTGAAACCATCTTCATGTTTTGGTTTTAGTTTTGGTTTTGGCAAAACAATCTTGATGTGTTCTGGTTTGGGATTTCATTAAAAATGAGCAACAAAATGTAATTTCAGGTCATTTTGAGCTGTTTTTAGCATTTATATCAATAGCATTCATTAACATCCATTTGCAGTAAATTTTCTAAAGACCACCTCAAAATTGTCAATATTTTCACAAATATTAGGAAAAGGCTGCAGCTAGCTGATTGGCTATAGTTAGTGACAGACACAACTGCACAAACACATGGCAGTTACAACACTTTTAAAAATAGTGACCCTGTATATATGAATTTATGTATGTACAGTATGTATGTTTGACCTTGCCTGTAGGAACATTATGTATGTATATATGTATGTGTGTAAGCATGTATGTGTGTATGTATGTATGTGTGTGCGTGTCTATGATTGACCATGTCTGTATGTATATGTGTGTCTCTATAGGTATCCTTGTCTGTAGGATGACATGCCCTTCTGAGGAAACTGCCAGCTTCAAGGTTTATAGCTTGTGGCTGAAATCTGGCTGTGCAATAGTGGGGTACATCATTGCCCGCTATACACATATTGCCTACTTCTTACCGGCAGGTATCAAAGCTTGTATCTGATGCCCTGGGAGAAACAAACTCTACACCTGTAGACAGATACCAACCTAACAACTATACTATGGCAGCAGTGAGCTAATTAGCTCCAACCACCAGGAACGATCTGCTAACATTATAGTGAATACCGTGAGTATAAAAAGAATGTTAGGGCCTGCAGTTTCCAGCCTGAGGCATGGCATTAATTACTGCCTGTCTGTGTGTGCAGCATCAGGTGCACATTGATTGATTCTCCTGTCTGAACACAGCCCAGGTGCTCAATAAATGTCATTATTAATACTGCTCTGGTTGGGCCCTGTTTCTATAAATTCCAGCCAGCCCTGCACTCCTTGCCAGTGATAGAAGTTTTTTTGTACTTCCGGTTCCCAGTCTCCTGTTTGTCAGTCGAGTTCTAGAGTCTGTCTAGCTGTGTTTCATGTGTGCCGTTTATTCCATCCAGGCAGATCCACTTACATCTTGTCCACTCGTGCTTTGTACCATCTGGGCAGCACAAAGCGATTCCTGCCCCAGAAGCATCTGTCACCATCCGGCGCCAGTGTCATCCCGGCGGCGCTGGTAGCAACGCTACATTCCAAGGGCGCAAATCAGCACACCATCGCCAGTGTCATCCCGGCGGCACTGGTAGCAGCTCTGCGTTCCAGGTGCACAATCAAGCGCACCGTTGCCAGTGTCATCCAGGTGACACTGGTAGCAACGCTACATTCAAGGGGCGCAAATCAGCACACCATCGCCAGTGTCACCCAGGCGGCACTTGTAGCAACTCTGAGTTCCAGGTGCGCTATTAAGCACACCGTTGCCAGTGTCATCTCAGCGGCACTGGTAGCAGCTCCACGTTCTTGTTGCATACCTCGCCTGAGTCTCATCAACCCAAAGGCTGCAACGGTCCTGGGGCCCCAGGTCACAACCAGCCCTCAAGGTTACTGCCACAGCCCAAAGGCTGCTACACACCATTAGTCCCTTGGCCACGACTATAAAGGCCACAATCAGCCCCCCAAGGCTGCTCCAACAGCCCAAAGGCTGCTTCACATCACCAGTCCCTTGGCCACGACTATAAAGGCCACAACCAGCCCTCAAGGCTGCTCCAACAGCCCAAAGGCTGCTTCACATCACCAGTTTCTTGGCCACGACTATAAAGGCCACAACCAGCCCTCAAGGCTGTTCCAACAGCCCACAGGCTGCATCTCACCTCCAGGCCTCTTGCCACAATGAGCCAAAGCTTGTCAGCCCCCAAGGCTGCCTCCAAGGCCCAAAAAACCTATACCACCTCCATAAGCCTCATGGCCACAATATGTCCGTGCAAAATCCACCCTCAAAACTTGCACTATTTCTGACCAGACTATAATCAGTTTCTAACATTATCATCACCCATAAAAAATTTAAGTTAGCCATGGAAACTGATCAGAATGCAGCGCAAATTCTGGCAATCCAGATTCAGGCGCTAACCCAGAAGGTCCAATAACTTTCCATCCAAGTTGAGCAGACATGGATTGGATCCTGTAGTATCACGATTCTTGAGCCCAAATTAAATCTGCCTGACCTCTTTTCGGGGAATCGCATGAACTTTATGAATTTTAAGGAAAGCTGCAAGTTTTATTTCAAACTCAGGCCTCAATTGTCAGGTTCTGAGGTCCAGCGTATTGGGATAATTATTTCCCTCCTGCAGTAGGATCCGCAGACTTGGGCATTCGGTCTGCTCTCTAATTCTACAGTCTTTCATTCCATAGACTCCTTTTTCACTGCTCTCGGACTATTATACGAGGGCCCATATAAGGCTGCTCTGACAGAAGCTAGCCTTCGGTCTTTGAGACAGGAGAACCAGGCGATGGAGGATTACTGCACAGAGTTCCGGAAATGGGCTGTGGACCCTGAGTGGAATGACCCTGCTCTGGAAAGCCAATTCCATTTGGGTCTGTCAAATCAGATTAAAGACCTCCTGGTTCAATATTCCCCCACAGGTACCTTGGATGAGTTAATGGGTATATCCAAACGCATTGACCAACGTCTCCAGGAGCACAGGCTGGAGAGGAGTCTGCCGTCTCAAGCTTCCCATTCTCCACTTTGGGATCCTTCTACAGTACAGGAGGAACCGATGCAGTTGGGAGCTTTCCGTCTTCCTGTCAAGGAGAAACGGAGGAGGCATATACTAGAGCTTTGCTTGTATTGCAGAGCAAAAGGACATATGGTTCTGTTCTGTCCTGTCAAATTGGGAAAAGGCATGGTCTAGATGGTAGTGGAGAGTTACATCTAGGCCTTGCATCTATCTCTCCTAGGAATTCTGTCCTATTCTCCGCTTTGCTCAAGTCCTCTGTTGGTCAAGTTTCAGTCTCTGTTTTTATAGATAGTGGGACTGCAGAGAATTTTATGGACCAGGCATTCTTCGAGACCTTGGGACTTGCTCCTGAAACTCTGGATAACCCACTTGCCGTAGTTGGTCTTGATGGCAGGAGCCTTTCTTCAGTCCCCATCACCTTCCGGACACCGCCTATACAATTGACCATGGGAGTGCTCCATCAGGAAGAACTGTAATTTCTTCTTCTCCAATGCACGATGGCTCCTGTTGTTCTGGGTCTACCATGGTTGAAAAAACACAACCCAGTTATCCAGTGGCAGACTGGGGAGATTCTACAGTGGAGTTCCTCCTGCTTCACGCACTGTCTCTCTCGTCCTGTTCATCTGGCCCCAGTTGTTTCTACAGAAACCTCCATAATTTCTGCACCCTATCGTAATCTGGCAGAGGTTTTTTCCAAGAAAAAAGCTGATGTTCTACCACCTCATTGGTCCTATGATTGCGCCATCAATCTGCTTCCTGATGCCAGACTCCCAAAGGGTAGGCTCTATGCCTTGTCAGTTCCCGAAAGCAAGGCTATGCAAGAGTATATTGAGGATGCTCTGGAGAAAGGGTTCATAGGCGCCGTTTTTTTCTTTGTCCAAAAGAAGGATGGATCCCTCGGGCCTTGCATAGACTTCCGTGGTCTAAACAAGATCACCTTAAAGAATGCCTACCCTCTGCCATTAATCTCTGTTTTGTTTGACCAGCTATGGGATGCATCAATATTCTTTAAAATTGATTTACGTGGAGCTTATAATCTCATCCATATTCATGAAGGTGATGAATGGTGTTCAACACTCACTCAGGGCATTTTGAGTATCTGGTCATGCCGTACGGGTTGTCCAATGCCCCTGCCATCTTCCAGGACTTCATTAATGACATCTTGAGAGATTTCCTTGGAGTCTTCGCAGTTGTATATTTGGATGACATCCTCATTTTATCCAAATCCATGAAACAACACCGGATTCATGTGAGATGAATACTTCAAAGACTTTTGGAGAATAATTTGTATGCCAAATTGGAGAAATGTGAGTTCGAAGTGGAGGAGATATCTTTTTTGGGCTACATCATCTCTTCTCGGGGATTCTCCATGGACCCAAATAAGGTGAAGGCAGTCTTAGATTGGGAGCAACCCTCATCTCTGAAGGCCATAGTGCGATTTCTGGGGTTCTCCAATTATTATCGTCGATTCATTAAATCATTCTCCACTATTATTTCTCCCATCATGGATTTAACCAAGAAAGGGGCAGATGTTTGTAATTGGCCTCACCAAAGCTGTACAGGCATTTAATCAGCTCAAGTCAGCCTTAGTGTGTGCTCCTACTCTCCGTCATCCCAATGCGGACCTTCCTTTTATTGTGGAGGTGGATGCTACCGAGGTAGGAGAGGAAGCAATACTTTCTGAAAAGGACCCAAAGGACAATAAATTACACCCGTGTGCCTTTTTCTCGTGAAAGTTCCAGTCCACAGAGAGGAATTATGACGTGGGGAACTGAGAACTTTTAGCCATCAAAATGGGAATTCGAGGATTGGTGCCAGTGGTTAGAGGGAGCTAACCATGTGGTGTCTGTGTTGACAGACCATAAGAATCTGGCATACATCGAGTCTGCCAAAAGATTGAATGCCAGACAAGCGCGATGGGCTCTGATCTTCATCAGATTCAACTTCATCTCCTTCTGGTCGGAGTCTAAGAACGTGAAGGCAGATGCCCTCTCCCGAAGTTTTTCTGAGGAACATTGTCTGGCTGCTCAAGAGGATTCTCTCAATCGTGGCTCCTCCGGAAATGCCCCGTGGCTTAGTTTTCATTCCAGAAAGATCCCGCAAAGCAGTCCTTAAAGATTTTCACTCCTCTAAGGCTGGAGGTCATCCAGGTGTTGCCAGGACTCTATAACTACTGTCATGCTCGGTTTGGTGGCAGTCCATGCCTTGAGATGTTCGAGAGTTTGTGGCAGCTTACGATGTCTGTGCTAAGAACAAGACTCTCCGTACCTGTCCTACGGGTCTGTTGTGTCCTTTATCTACTCCTCTCAAGCCATGGACACACATCGCAATGGACTTTGTGGCAGATCTTCTGCCATCTGCTCATTGTACAGTCATCTGGACCATTGTCGACAGGTTCTCCAAAATGGTGCATTTTGTCCCTCTTGGCAAATAACCATCAGCCAAAGAACTGGCAGTTATTTTTGTGCAACATGTCTTTAGAACACATGGGCTTCCTTTCGATATAGTTTCTGACCGAGGTACCCAGTTTGTGGCCAGATTCTGGAGGTGCTTCTGTGCAGATCTGGGCATCAAGGTCAGTCTGTCATCAGGATATCATCCGCAGTCCAATGGGCAGACGGAGTGGGCCAATAAGTCGCTGAAGCAGTATCTTCATTGTTTTATTGCTAAATGTCAGAATAACTGTGTGTCTCTCTTGCCATTTGCGGAATTCACTTACAACAATTCTTGCCATTCAACATCTTCAACATCTCCATTTTCTGCAATTTCAGAATTCATCCCAGGAGCAATTCTTTTGAATCTGCACCGAGTTCAGGTCCTTCTTCCTCATCTGTTTCCAGATTACAATCCATCTGGAGGAAAGTTCATCAGTCTCTTCTGCAAGCCTCTGGTCATTCCAAGGCCTGGACAGACAGACACCATAGGCCTTGCAGTCTGAAGGTGGGGGACTTGGTTTGGCTGGCTGCCAAGAACATCAATCTGCACCAAAGTTCACAAAAATTGGGACCCAAATTCATCGGTCCATTCAGAATCATTGCCCAAGTAAACCCTGTGGCATTCCGTTAAAGTTACCCCAGTCTCTCAGGATCAATATTATATTCCGATGTTCTCTTTTAAAACCATTTTTCTTTTCCACCAGATATTCCCTCAGACGTTCGATCAGACCACCATCAGTTCTTGTTCAGGGATGACGAGAGTTTGTTGTGGAAAAGATACTGGACTCTAGAATTTCCAGAGGCCGTCTACAGTTTCTTGTTCACTGGAAAGAATACAGGGTCTGATTCAGAGCCGCTCGTAAGCGGCCGGTCGTTCGCTCCGAGCGATGTTCGCACAACTGCGCATGCGTATGGGTCGTAATGCGCATGCGCCAACCAGTCATTGCGGATGGAAATCAAGCGCTCACAAAATAGCGAGTGCCTGCTAATTTGAGTGACAGGATGAGGCGTATGTGGGTGTTAACCGGGATGGTGCTTGAAAACGGGGAGTGGAGATCCGAACGCAGGCGTGCCAAACGGTCAAAACGGGCATTTTAAGGGTGTGCATAATTAACAAAGCAGCGTCATCGGCCACGTCACTTGGTTGTTTCTTAGCCTGAACTGTTCGCATGATTGCGGTAGGAAAATCCAACTACAAGCACTGCAAGCAGTTCAGATGCCTTTCGATGTACTCAATTAATCAAATAAATAGCGGAGATGACGTAGGATGCGAGCGGCCAGGGGGCGTCTTTACAAAATAGCGAGCGCATGTTTCGTTCGCTCGCTCAGACATAGAGGCGTCAACAGACCGCAAAGAGCGAGTGCTCAATTTAAATAGCCGGCCCCTTTTTCTGAACGAGCGAGCGCAAATAGCGTCCGGCTCTGATTCAGGCCCACAGTCCGGAAGAGCGCTCCTGGATTACAAAAAAGTCATTACATGCTCCTATCCTGAGGAAAAGATTTTTTCAGGACTTTCCAGACAAACCGGGGTCTAGGGGTTCCTTAACCTCTCATCGAGGGGGGGTACTGTTAATTAATTACTGCCTGTCTGTGTGTACAGCATCAGGTGCACATTGATTGATTCTTCTGTCTGAACACAGCCCAGGTGCTCAATAATCTGTCATTATGGATACCTGCTCTGGTTGGACCCTGTTTCTATAAATTCCAGCCAGCCCTGCACTGCTTGCCAGTGATAGAAGTTTTTTCGTACTTCCGGTTCCTGTCTCCTGCTTGTCAGTCGAGTTCCTGAGTCAGTCTAGCTGTGTTTTTTGTGTGCCATTTATTCCATCCAGGTGGCTTCACTTACATCCCGTCCATGTGTGCTGCTTGTACCATCTGGGCAGCACGGATCGCTTCCTACCCCAGAAGCATCTGTCACCATCCGGCGCCAGTGTCATCCCGGCGGTGCTGGTAGCAGCTCTGCACTCCAGGTGCGCAATCTGGCGCACCATCGCCAGTGTCATCCCGGCGACACTGGTAGCAATGCTGCATTCCAGGGAAGAAAATCAGCACACCGTTGCCAGTGTCATCCCGGCAGCGCTGGTAGCAGCTTTGCGTTCCAGGTGTGCAATCAAGCACACTGTCGCCAGTGTCATCTCGGCGACACTGGTAGCAACTCTGCGTTCCAGGGGCACAAATCAGCACATCGTCGCCAGCGTCATCCCGGCGGCACTGGTTGCAACTCTGCGTTCCAGGTGCGCTATTAAGCACACCGTTGCCAGTGTCATCTCGGCGGCACTGGTTGCAGCTCCACATTCTTGTTGCATACCTCACCTGAGTCTGATCAACCCAAAGGCTGCAACGGTCCTGAGGCCCCAGGTCACACTCAGCCCTCAAGGTTACTGCCACAGCCCAAAGGCTGCTACACACCATTAGTCCCTTAGCCACGACTATAAAGGACACCAACAGCCCACAGGCTGCATCTTACCTCCAGGCCTCTGGCCACAAAGACCCAAAGCTCGTGAGCCCCCAAGGCCCCAAAAACCTGTACCACCTCCGTAATCCTCGTGGCCACAATTAGTCCGTGCAAAATCCACCCTCAAGACTGGCACTATTTCTGACCAGACTACATTCAGTTTCTAACAGAGACAGAGAACTTCCCTTATTGAAGGGCCTGCTGTTGAAAATACAGCCATCAGGTCTGATAACAACTATACTGCAAGCATACAGATGAGATTACTCCTTTGTTAATATACTTTATACCTTTTTATGGGATGTAGTCATCATGAAAGTGGCATTCAGAATATCAGCACCGGAATCCCAAAAGCAGTCAGAATCTTGACCCCTAGAATCCTGACCTCCGACATTCTAACGCCAAGTATTAGGGTTAGGGGGAGGGTTATATTTAGGGTTAGAGTTAGGCACTAGGGGGAGGGTTAGGCTGCAAAGGGGGGCAGGATTAGGGTTAAGATGTGGGAAAGGTGGGTTAGGGCGAGGGTACGGATTAGGACACTTACCTACTTGTGTCTTGATTCTGACTGTTGGTTTTATGACCACAGGCATCCCGACAACCAGGATCCCAACTGCCGGGATCCCATACTCAATCCCTTTATTATTGCTACATTTAGTCTGGGGTACCCCGGGTCCTTGTACCCTCTAACAATTTATTCTCTTGCGTCCCAGCTACAGCTCCTTTTCCGGGTTGCCGCAGCTGCAGACTACTACCTCTGTTGCCAGGCAATCTAGATGCCAAACTTTGATGGCACTTGCAGTTGCTATAAGATCTAGACACCGGGCTGGTGCACTTACTCCTGGAAATGCTGGCTGACGTGTTTTGCCTCAGCTGCTAGCTATACAGCTCATCTTCTGCCTTGCACTCCATTGGTGCATTATCTTCTATAGCCCAGCAGGTTCAGTGACATCTTGCAGGTGATAGCGTATCCCTATGTGTGTCAAGCTCTTTCCTGTCTGTGCTTTGACTCTCTGTGACCACTGTAATACCTGCTACCTTCTACAGTTCGCACACTGTTCTTACCATCCAGAGCAATGTTTCAGCTGTAAGGAACGACTAGAGATAACCGCTGCTCACTGCAAATGTTCCTTATGGCTGCAACACTGCTCTGGATGGTAAGAACAGTGAGCAAACTGTAGAAGGTAGCAGGTATTACAGCCCGTTTCATCTGTGCCATTACCACCTAGTGGCCTCTGACTGCTTCCAGGTCATCTCGGCACCAGTGCCACACCTCGCCCCTCAAGGCTGCACCTTAGCCCTCATGGCTGCTACTCGGCCCTCAACGATGCAACTCGGCAGGAGTGTCGTGCCTCAGCCCTCAAGGCTGCAACTCGGCCCTCAAGGCCTCTCCTCAGCACAGTGTGGAGCCTTGCCCTCAAGGTCGCACCTTGGCTCTCAAAGCCAAACCTCGGCACTCAAAGCGGCATCTCGATCCTCAAGGCCACACCTCGGCACCAGTGCCACATCTCTGCCCTCAAGGCTGCACCCCAGCCTTCGCGTAATTAATTTTCTTGTTTTTCAAAGACCCCCTGGATGCTACGAAGACCAGTGCAAGGATGGAGGTGAGTATAGGATCTTTTTTTAAGGTACTCCCATTGGATTCTTTGGGGACAAGGGGACAGAAACATCTGGCAGCAGGTAAATATGTATGAGTGAGGTACTAAACACGGTGTGTGTATTGTTTTTATTTAACTATTTATTTTACAGTGGAGGTATGGGTGCCACCCGCCTGCTGGCACTTCTAGTTCCACTGTAAAATACAATAGTTTCTTTCAATTTAACACTTTATTACTCCTGTACCCAGGCCAGGCCTGGGATTTCGGAAGAGGGTGGGACCCCTTTTTTAGGGGGTTCCCACCTCCCCTGAGATCCCCGGCTTGACCTGAGTGGCTTGGGGTGATAATGCTGTGATAGCCGGATCATTGGCTGAGACCAGATCTTAAAATTAATATCGAGCTACGCCATTTTAGGTTGCCTCTGACGATGCCATCTTGCGTCGTCAGCATGAAACCATGGTGTGTGATGCTAATATGGTATTATTAGCATCGTGCGATCGCATTACCACTGCATACTGTTTAAAACCCTATCATACCCCATATGCACGGATACACATATAAATATATATATTTAAAGACTTCATATATTCAGTGATGACAGACTTGTCTTGTAGACATGTCTGTGACAAATACTCAAGAATACACAAAGATACTGTGCGTGTTTACTTCAAATATATACACAGTATGTCTGTGGCAATTGAAATATAACACAGACACTGATATGCACAATTGAAGTGTCCTAAATGTAGATTAATAAACAATTGCCAGGCACCAGATACCCGGATAAAGTTATAACCGGCTGACGAGACCACTCAGATAAGCTATAAAGAACTTATTTCTGGTACGCACATATCTATTTGAGCACAATTACACTATTTTGTTTTAATTTAACACACTATCTGGCGCTTGCACCTTTCCACCCCATTTTCCAGATCACATTTCGTCTGACAGCCATTCAGACATACGGAAAGGACAGCTGCCTCCTTCTACCAAAAGGATTGTAGTGTTGGAACTTTCTGAAAAACTTTATAAACTGATAAGCACTTACAACGTATGAAATAATTCAGGGCAACATACTGAGCACCTTCCAGGAACCATCACCTCCATATAAATATATTTATTTAAAGACTTCATATATTCAGTGATGACAGACTTGTCTTGTAGACATGTCTGTGACAAATACTCAAGAATACACAAAGATACTGTGCGTGTTTACTTCAAATATATACACAGTATGTCTATGGCAATTGAAATATAACCCAGACACTGATATGCACTATTGAAGTGTCCTAAATGTAGATTAATAAACAATTGCCAGACGTGTAGCTATTGTTAACAAGTATCCAATGCTGATGTATTTAAGTTGTATTAGGGGAGCCTTTTGTTAAAATTATCAGATTGTTTGCCAAGGCTTGCTCCATCCATGAACAGGACAAAACCCCATTTTCTGTCATTCCTTTAGTCCAGACAGAAGTAAAATAAATAATGACCAGTTTGAGGATATATATATATATGTGTGTGTGAATGTGTGTATGTATGTATGTATATATATATATATGTGTGTGTGTGTGTATATGTATGTATGTGTATATGTACATATATATACACTTAAACGATCACATGGGTATCCACAATGCGTGCACACATAGATATACAGTTGCAATTATAAATAGAAACACACAGCGCACCTTTTTCTGCTGCATGAAAACACACAACTCATACTTACATATAGTCATAAATATACACGCACTCATAAAAGGTTCCTGCACATTATGGTTTATATTAAAGTTATTAAATATGATATAAAATGCATGTATTTAATATTTATGGTATACAATATGATAAACATGGCATGTTTGGTACTAAACTGACACACTGTTTATTTCCAGATATCTGAACCTATCAGCGAGGGAGTCGCATCAATGCGTTCGATGGTAATGGAATATAGGAAATTATTGGTTAGAATGTGTACACTGTAATGTAGTGTCTCTATCTAATTTAAATCAATTAAAGAACGACAATGTGATCTGGAGAATTGGGACATACCCCTAGTGAACTGTCCTATGAACTACAGCGTACTTCAAAGACCAAGAGCAAGAACCAATGGAATTATGTTTGTCTACATTGTTGTTATCATGATCTGTTAGGGTATATAGCCTGTGTCCCGGTCCCAGTTAGTAGCCATTCTCTGGGATGATCACAGACCTCTGGATTGGTGACTGTAACTGGGACCAGTGTGCTTGCATATGTATCGACTATACCTTGTGATTGTATAATTTGTTTGCGCTAATTGTATTTAGATCACAGCGTGTAACTATCTGCTTTTTGGTGAATACTATCTTTTTGTGCTTTGGAACCACTTGCAAAGTCTGGAGAGCAATTATTTCATATGCGTACACAGCGCTAATCTGTGACTTTATGGTATAGAGGTTAAATGGTAACGCTATTTAGCGACATTTAGAGTGAATAGATAGATAGGAATCAATAATGCTTTGGCTCTGGAGACCAGGTAATAGGGTCTCCGGGCTGTGGCATTACACCCCGGTCGTTTTGGGTCCTGTGCTGGCTTTAAATATAGGGGGATCCCTACGCAATTTTCCCCCCCCTATATGTAAACCAGGACTGGCCCTGCAGTCTGGTGCTGGTACCTAAATTACGGTGGAACCCTACTCGTTTTGTTCCCCATAATTTTAGGTACCAGGATAGGCTGACAAGTCCGGGGCTGTTTAGGCTTTTGGGGGGGACCTCACTTCATTTTTAAAAAAAATAATTTAACCAGTTTTTAACTAATTAAAGGCAGAAACATACACAAATCACATTGATTTGTGTATATTTCAGGCTAACTCGCAGCTCAGGAGGTGGTGAGTTTGAAAATTGATTTGGGCAGAGAGTTTGTTGTCATCTCACCCGAGCTTGTCACCCCAATTCTTGGTAAATTTGAGAGATGTATATTTTAGTGAAAAGTACTTCCGATTTGCCCGATGGTGAGTTGATTCGAGTTAGCTATCTTCCCCGAGTTTTTCGAGTGAGAAGAGAGAAATCTCTCTCTATCTCACCCAACTTTACCTTTAGTAAATTTGCAAGATGAAAATCAACCCTTAAATCACCCAAAATTGGCATCTCGACCAATCTCATTTCTTAGTAAATTTATCTCTAGGGGGTCTTACACGGTGATTCCTAGAAGACCGGAACAGCTGCTAACATAGCTTGAAGCCTGATATACATGATGGACTTGGCCCTGTCCCCTTAAAGTACTGTGGCCCAGAACTTTTCAGAATGCCCTGTCATGGATCTATCATTTTATTTTTAATTTTGAATATACTGATATTGGCAATACTGTGTTCAAAATTGATGAAGGTATAAAAATAAATAACTACTACCATGATATGGCCTTATATGGACTTCAGGAACCCACACAGTTAAAAATGATATTTAGATAAAGCAAATATGTACATTATAGACTCTATATAATATTGAGCAGAAATAAGGTGTTTTGATGACCAATGCAAAAATTTTAATTTGTGTCCAATGTACACCTTGCCACAATAATGCCATGTCCATTGTTGGAGGAAAAAAAATATATAATGAATGAGTGAACAGAGCTTGAGATTATTCTATATAGTAATGCCATGACTGATGTCCCTCCTATTAACATGTCCACTGGTCACTGTGCAAGTCTGTAGATGTGCGCACAAGGGTGAAAATTGGCTGCACCCTTGGACATTTGTGCAACCCCATGGTCGCTCAGAATGTCCATCAGTACATGGCCACCAGGGCCAGTGGAACGGCATCTTCCAATGCAGTCCCTGACACCCAGTCATCACCTAGGAATGCCTATTGGAATTGCATGGATCACCATGTAATTCTGATCTGCATCCCCAGCGGTAACCATCGAAGTGCATGTGTCCTATGTTTTAAATGTGTCTGAGTATAATTCAGCTCCATAATGAGGATGCAACTATTTTGGGTTTAGTACTTAACATCTAGGCACTTGATTTGACGAGGTGGTGCCAGTCCAGGCATACTAATTAAAGATCCTCTGCCAATGACACGTAGGTACACAGATTTATTGATACCTGGCAGCTGGGTCGCTGCATGTCTATCTGGTCGTCCCAGCAGTCCCCGCAGCCGCCCGGCGTCTTGGTCTCCAAACAACCGCGGGCACTATCCAAGTTCAACCTCCACGTTGCCTGGTAACCTAGGAGACTATCTGATCCTGGGACCAGAGGATGCGGCATCTCAGAAGGGAAGTGACAGCCGACACAGAAGTAACAAGCCACGTCGTTGTCTATGGAAATGGCTTTGCCCACATATATCTTTCATTTAATTACCATCCTACCTGCTGCCATTCTAAATCATTTGCACCCAGTGTCATCTCCATTTACTAGTTGCAAGTTATATATATATATATATATATATATATACATACAGCAAAGTTTCAGTGCTCGACAGGCACCGTCATCAGGCTAACAAACAACAAAACAGTGTCCTACCTTATACATGTTCATATCACCACGTGAAAGCCATTTCCGGGTCTGTGACCACGCTCCCATATAATATGCAATGGCTTCATCAAATACATGATCTAATTAAACGATTACAGGATAAATATATATAAATCGCTATAATAATAATCAAAGGTAAACAATAGGTTACAACATCGCATCATCTTACAAGAACCCAAGCAAAATTAGATCAAAGCAGCATAGTGGGCAAGAATACCCAAACATAATAAAAAAAATGCATAAAGGACTATCTTTACATTTATCTGTGCGGGCACCTGGGCAAGCCACATCTGGGATCTGGAGAGCTGGGCTTTTCTGCATCGTATGTATAGGAGATTGTGCTAGAGGACAGAAGCGCATTTCTCTGCCAAGACTCCTAGCCATTATTTTTTACTTGTGCCAGTTTATATTTATCTTACACTCGATACCATTATCAACATGGCATTCCGTTTTTTATCTATTTTGATGTTGTTTTTATCGTGTTTGCACTATTAAGGAGCACTTTTTTTCTATATATTCTGATGGACTATTTATCACATATTTATCACATATCTCTAAGCACTGGACACTTTAAATTTATGCACTTTATTATAAGATAAATTTTTTTATATAATATTTATTTTTTGTGGACTACAAGTGCAATATATTGCTAATATGCAATGAACTACATTTTTTGAATAAGCATTATCTACTATTGGAATCTAACCTATACACCTGTGTCTTCATTACGGGCAGTTTTATGGGCTTTTGCAATATCTGAATATGCTTGTGTTTATGTAAACACATAACGATGACTTAATTATTGCTAATTCCATTTATATACAATGCATATGTTTGCCTTGTGTTTTGGATGAAGTTGACGTTTTCGCTAGTTCGCTAGATTACCATTTACTGAATAATACATTAATGTATTTGTGCCTGTTATCAATACAATATGACAGAATTGGATGATTCAGAAACTGTTAGTGGCCTTCTCACATATGTTGTATGAGGTTGGAGATCTATTCAGTTATTCTGAACCTGAAGCGGAGAAAATTCTACATAAACAGAAACTAGGTAACAGGATGACTGAGCGCTAAGTACTATTGTTAGTTAGTTCCTATTGATCTATATTAAAAATAGTAGAGACCTTAATGATGTGACTAATGGGAACATATGGTTACCGCCAAATATAGATCACTTCCTGTTCCGGCCACCATTTTTAATTACAATAAAGTTTGCCATTCATTAAAAAAATATCCTTGACAAAGCGTCTTGAAGGACGTGAAACGTTGGAAGACAGAGCAGAGCAGTGTGCAACTCTAAGCAGCACCAAGAGAGCAGCAAGCCGCCGGCAAGTGACGTCATCACCAGCCGCTGTGGCATGCTCCAGTTGGATCCCCGCAGAGTTTTCTGGACAGCAAAGGAGGAGAAGATCGCATGCTGCAAGAGTCCCAGAGGAACCCACAGGTAGGGGCAGTCAGGGACAGTAGCTAAAATATCTCGATCCCTCCTAATCATCTGGACATTGAATATCATTTCATCTCCTGCTCTAACATTGTTTTTAAAAGAGTTTTAAACATTGGAGTCTCTCTTTTTACCTATCCTAATACCCTCTTCCCCTCCCTGCTTGTCTTGCTGGTGCATACCTGTTTTCATTAATTTCATTATTTATTTTACAGAAACGAAAAGAGAAGGAAAAATTTTTTTTTTAAAAGGTTATTTTTTTTTTAAAAGCCCCCTTCTTTTTTTTAATTTACTATTTTTAACATAGATCAATAGGAATTAACTAACAATAGTACTTAGCGCTCAGTCATCCTATTACCTTGTCTAAATCGAACTACACTGAGCTGCTTACATATACACAGCGCAGCATACTATTAGCTACCTCACATAAACAGAAACTAGTTGAACAATATGAGGCTGGTAATCTTGATGATATGTATCATGATCTATTGCGCTTAAAGAAAAAAGAAACTAACTTTTTTACCATTGTAGCTCCCTAAGTGATTATTATAGGGATAAAATATTCTGCGCAATAGCCCTACAATAGGACGTAATGATCCTTTGTTTTGTAAGAAATGGGCAGGGATACTGAATAAGTGCTCCATGGATTTCATGCTGCTTATCATTGAACATTCTACTAAGGAAATGAATATGATTAAAGATAAAATTACAGCATTTGAACTCATACACAAACCTGCTTTAGAAACTGACATTAACTGTAACTGGTATGATAAACTTAATAACCAGGTACACTTGTATAAACGCAATCTAATTAAATTCAAAAAAGAAAAAAGAGTCAAGGTGGACTTGGACTATGCCAATCATAACGTCTATAGATGGACTGATAGTTCTAGACAACACAATACTAGAAAACCTTTTTTCCACCTATATAGTAAAAAATACTGCGATCCAGAATCATCTTATTAATTCACTTCCTCGGCCAGTGAACCTGAGTCTACACAGAGATCAAAAAACAGGGTCACCACAAGGGCAAGATGGATAAATGGCCCAGAAGAAGGAAATTCACCCGACGCGATCACCAGTGGCAAAGGCAAAGCACGTATAACAAAGCCACTACGGGGGAGGAAAGTCTAGTCATTAATTTCTCTACATACAACTTATCACCCATTGAAACACGGATCTCATCTAAAGGCCTGTCAGTCATCCCCACAAGTGGCTTTGATCAATTTCAGTGGCTTATAGACAAACAGCGGCTGCATCGACAGTTGAAACTTCGAGATTATTTTTCAAAATCTATACCGACATCTGAGCCCAAGTATACGTTGCCCCCCAAACTGGCTAAGCTGCAACCCAGATTTACTTTTGATCCTCAAACCTTTAATCCCACTATTAAGACCTTCATGCGTCTACTAGACCAGGAAGTGGATACATCTTTGAAAACATTAACACCTACCAGGAGCAATTTTTCCAAGCAAGATTGGAGCGCTTTGAAACACTTGGCTAACAATAAACAACTAATATTTAGACCTGCGGATAAGGGCGGAGCCCTGGTCATTCAGAACCTGACAGATTACACCAAGGAAATAGAGTGACAATTATCCGATAGTATTACATATCGCATATTGGATCGTGATCCTACACAATCGTTTAGGAATGTATTAAGTAACATTTTACAATGTGCAGTGAACGGTGGTCTTATCAATGAACAATTGATGACAGCACTGCTACCTTTACATCCAGTAGTACCAGTGCTTTATACTACTCCAAAGATCCACAAAACATTGAATAATCCCCCAGGCCACCCTATCATAGCGGCTATAAAATCTTTGTTCCAGCTGTCGAAGCTGGATAATTGGCTTAAATTAAATCGGTTTAAAATTAAATCTGCACGACGCCAATTTGCGAATGGCGATGAGACGCCATTTTGCGACTGGCCGCCCAGTGCCATTTTAGTGCATCTCGCCCATTATCAGTACATACGGCGATGCTATTATTTAACGTTGTGAGATTCCCACGCAATAGAAAGAAGTTAAAAGACCTCATCATTTAAATACAGACAGTCACTAAAACATAAAAAATTATTAACCCTGCAAAACACGTACCATGGTGTACTCCACAAACACGTAGTCGCACAATTCTAACTAGTGTCTTTTCCCAAAACCCCAATACTTACACACTGCAAACTTACATAAAAGGTTCCCTAGCATTAAAGTGTAATATTCAAGGTTTATTTAGTATTATTAATGTTGTGAAATAAATGTAATTTGATATCTAAGGTTTAGTACATGGTAAGCAGACCGTGTTTGGTGTTGTACTGATCCACTGTGTTTTTACAGATTTCTGGTACCATCGGTGAGAAGATCGCAACATGTGTCTGCAAACTATGGACCATAGAGAGTTAAACATTAATATGTACTCTATAATGTAATAGATTTATTATGCAGTGGGAAAAAGGACACAAAGGGCTGTTGGAGGCTGGATTGTGTCCATTCAAATTGACCTATGAACTATACTGTAACAGAAGAACCATGAAGAAGAACCAATGGAATCATGCCAAACTGTTCTATTGTATTGTCTATCTCTGTAAGAGTATATATGTGGGCTCTCTAAACCTGGATGCCAGTCTACTTGCTTTGCTGTTGACGGAGGTTTCTACTTGATGCTGGTATCTGGGTCTAGAGCGCGTGCGTATTTAACAACTGTACCTTGGGTCTATATGATTTATTTGTGCTAATTGTATTTAGATCACAGCATGTACCCATCTGTTTTTATATTGAATAATAACTTTTTGTGCTTTGGAACCACACTCAAAGTCTGAAAGCATTTATTTCTTGTGCGACTCAACGCTAAACAGCGACAATTTTAGAAGATATAGGTAGGTAGGAATTGATAGGTAGGAATCGATAGTTGGGGGCTCGCAGTGTGAATCACGCTACCGGTCACTTGGTAACACTCGGTCAGCGATCTCTCAGCAAAAGGGTGGAGGCGCCATAGCAGAAGAACGCATCGTGCCTTCGAAAATCTGCTACCACTTTGTTGCTGAGAGTCTGCTACCCGTTATTATTGTGGCTTAAGGAGTGCTGATTAGAATCCAGGGACAAAGGAGGTAAAAGTTTGTTTTCCTTCATTGATAGATTTTTATGTTAAAAAGGGGAAGTCGCAAAATAGCGTAAGGGTAATAATACGTTTTGTGTAGTAGTCGCATTATTGTGTATGCGACTAGTCGCACAATAGCGTATACGTATTTCCTAGTTAAGGGTATTGTAGGACCCTTAAGGGCTAGGCACCTGGTGTCGGCCTAGTGGCTCAGTAGTAGATACTGCAGTCTATACACATAAGCAGGTGTAGTTGTTGTCTTTGTTGTAGTTTCGGTTCTCAGTGTGATTGCAGTATTCAGTGATCAGTTAGAGTTATTTGAGTATTGTAATTGAACCGCACAGTTTTGGCTAAATTGTGATTGTGAACTGAGTAGAAGGTGGACGAAATCACTGAAAAGGGTAGGTGTTATTGGAATGCCTACATGCTGGCAGTTGAAAGGTAGTCAAAAAGGGATTAGGTGCGTGGAAGCAGCCTGGTTATTCTTCCATAGGTGTGTGGGCGCATCCTGTTAATATCGTCCACAGGTAAAGTGAAAGTATCTTGACTTTCTTTCACCAGTCTAAATCTCTATTGAAAAGCTTAGGGTTCTCCCAGAATGGGAGCCAAGCAAACGGTGGAGATGTTAGATGATGTGCTGCTGTTGGAAGTGCCGCTTGGGTCGGCACGGCATATTATGCATACTAAGTACGGTGCTTATGCGACTAAGTACTGTGATGTATGGTTTAAAATGACGATGAAGAGTGTTAGACCTTTCCCCAGAATTGGCAGCTTTGATAAGGAGGTATTGAACAATGTCTGAGATAGCATCTGTATGATGCGCTCTCGAATGAAAAAGGTAAAATATAGCGAGTGTTTAAAGTTGTGGCAGCATGAGGGGGATGCATGGCTTAATGGTGTGCATGTGACGCAAACTAGCGTCACGAGCACATTACAGGAGAGTGCACACGCAGAGCTAAACTGCGGTGCGCTTGCGCCGCGAGATAGCGCGCACATGCAGCAAGGTAGCATTGCAGAAAGTATTGCCAGTGGTTCACGTGCACCACCACTGCCCTAAGCAGATGGGGGTGCAGGTACAGTCATTGTAAAAACCCATAAAAATGTAACAAGAAACTTGTACCCTCTCTTGAGTAATCACAAAGAAAATGTTTATGATGCGGATGATGAACCTGTTGTTATGTCTGCCATTTCCCATGTTGTACACATGTTAGATGCTCCATCACAATAAGCACAAGTTTTGGCCCCATCTTCATCAGTGATAGTACAGGAAGTGTTAACATCCACTGTACCCGTAGAGGAAGTTGTTAACCACATACGTAGCAGTAATAGACTACATCCCCAGCCAGGTAACAAGGTCAAAAAAAGAGGTGTGGCCGGTCTGCATCCCATCCAGACAATAACTGTTCCGAATGGAAATGCAGATGCGAACGATATAGTGCCCACAAGGGAGGTAGCAATGCATTGTCCTTGGACAAGAGCAGAGCTAAATTCCATAATGAATGATTTCCCTGATCCTAAAAAGGAATTAGCCAAATGCCAAAGATTTTTGAAAAATTTGAGTAGTGCTCATGAGCCAACCAATAAAGATTGGCGAGTGGTGTTAAGGGCTTGTCTTCCACACAATACTGACGTGAAAAAGTTTATCATGGATTGCGTATTGGATGCAGATGGTCCCTTAACAGACGAGAGTAATCAAGGTAACATTACCCGCATAATAACTCAATTGGGTGTATATTTTCCAGTACTAGTTAACTGGAGTAAAATTTTCACCATGAAACAAAAAGAGAGTGAATCTGCAGAGGATTATTGTACCCAAGCTCTGCAGGCTATCACCCAGTACACTGGGACAGAGGATATTAAAGATAGCACTCATCACAGGGGAATGATCTTTACGGTTCTTATGGATGGTCTAAAAGACAATCTAAAGACCCGAGTTCAGATCTCACTACCTGGCTGGAGAGGATTTACTGTAGACACACTCCATAGAATCCGTTATTGAACATGATAAAAACATCCTCAAAAAGAGAGAGACCCAGAACGAGAAGCTAATGGCTGTTAGTATTCAAGCTCTAGAAGGAATGACTGTAACATCACAGCCACCAGACACACATGCACCTGCACAGCTACATGTTCTCACCAATCCTGCACCACCACAAACACAGCCCTAACCCACTTATCACACACAGCTTCAAAACCCATACTATCCACAACCACCATATTACCCTCAAAATCTTTATCCACACCAACAATCTTTCCCTACTGCTCAACCCACACAGCAACACTTTCACTCACCTCACTCACGAAGGTGCTTCAACTGCAACCAAGTGGGACATGTAAGTAGGAACTGTAAAGTGAAGAAGGTAGGACCCCCTAACCAGGGAGTACCTGGATATCCTCATAAGGGATATACACAGAGTACAGGAAATGAACAACAGTCACCAGCTCCAATTGTGGCCTTAAATGCTGTATTGGAGAGTGAGAGTCAATGCTAGGGGTCAGGTCATACCTGTAGTCTACAGATAGTCAGGTTAACGGGAAGTACTAGGGAAGAACCGGTAATGATGGTTGATGTAGCTGGTACTAAATATCCTTTTCTTGTAGACATAGGGGCGACCAGACCAGTGATAAAATCTCCAGCTAATTTACAGGTGACCAGTGAGACAGTACCAGCAATGGGTGTAATTGGTAAAGTGCAACATTATCCTTTAACCAAATCCACAGAGGTCCCTATCGGGTCATTGCATACCAGGCATTCTTTCCTCTTGGCAGCAGCGGCTCCTACTAACCTATTGGGAAGGGATTTGTTATGTATGATGGGATGTGTCATATATTGTACCCCTGATGGTATATTTCTAGATATCCTAGAGAGAGTAGCGCATGAGGTGAGGGATATGTTGGACACTCCCCAAAGGTTAATGTATCACTCTACCGGTTCACGTAAAAATCCATCTCATGTAGATCAAATGTTATCCCAAATTCCAGATTCACTTTGGACCAAGGATGGACAGGACATTGGATTAATGGCAAATGTAGCTCCCGTAATGGTAAATCTAAAAAGCAGTAGACAAGCTCCAAAAATTCCCCAGTACCCATTAAAACAGGAGGTAGAGTTAGGGGTTTATCCCATATTTGAGCGATTATTACAGCAGGGAATTTTAGTCCATACAGCAAGTGTAGCCAACAGTTCCATCTTTCCTGTGAAGAAGAGTGGTGGGAGGGGTTATAGGCTGGTACAAGACCTTAGAGTGGTTAATAAGGTAGTAGAGAGCCAATTTCCCATAGTGCCAAATCCAGCTGTCATTCTTTTGCAGATCCCACCGAATGCAACCCATTTCACTGTCATTGACCTCTGTTCTGCTTTTTTCTCTGTACCTCTTCATCCTGACTGTCAGTACCTATTCGCTTTTACATACAGGGGTGTACAATACACATGGACACGATTGCCCCAGGGTTTCATAGACAGCTCCAGTATCTTCTCCCAGGCCTTACACGACTGTTTACAATCTTTTCAACCTGCCAATGGATCTGTTCTAATACAATATGTGGACGATTTATTGTTATGTTCTGATTCATTTATGTCATGTTTAAATGATACTAAACTTTTATTGCTTCATCTCTCGCAAACAGGACACAAGGTTGCTAAGGACAAACTACAGCCATTCCAGTCCAGGGTTAAATACTTGGGACATTGCCTAACCCAGGGGTTATGACATCTGACAAATGACAGAATCCAAGCCTTACATACCATGACACTGCTGCAGAATCAACAGCAAATTCGTACCTTCTTGGAAATGTGTGGATACTGCAGAAAGTGGATCCCAGGTTTTTCTATTTTGCCATTACAGGACTTAGGCCCTGATTCAGAGACGGATGCTCTGACAGAGCACTCGCTCTGAATCAGGGCCGTCCCTACTCCTTTTTGGAGCGGCCTCCTGGCCGCTCGCATAGCTGTGTGTGACCACCCACAGCTATAGTGAGTGGCCAAAATGATGGTCGCAATGGTCAAGACCATCGCGGCCATCGGGCTTGTGACGAGACCCTGCGGTAGGGTCTTGCTGCCGCAAGCCCAGGAGTGCTTTTGGCTCTATCAGAGCCAGAAGCACTCCCACTGATATCAATAGTGATGTCAGTGGGGCCGGATCCAGACGGTAGGCGTTCCCATGGGAACACCTCTGTCTGGGCAGCCACGCCCCCGGCGCACCCACCAAAGGGGGCGTGCTGTCACTCAATATCGACAGCACGCCCCCTTAGGTGTGCTTGGCCGTCGTTATTCGGGTCTCGCGCATGCGCATGATGGAGCCGCCTCCATCGTGCGCATGCGCACTTGGGCACCATTAACCTGCTTGTGAACGCTCAGCGCTCGCTCGCGAGTCTGAATCAGGCCCTTAGTCTCTTCCTCAAAGCCTGATCGTGTCACACACACAGAGGGAATCAGAGCAGGCTTTCCTTAGTCTGACAAGAGCACCTGCATTGGGAATATCTGATTATGAAAAACCTTTTGATTTGTATTGTACGGAAGCTGATGGTTGTGCAGCAGGTGTCCTCACATGGTGATGCCAGTAGGCCCGTAGCATACTACAGTGCACAATTGGACACTGTGGCAAGATCACTCCCAAAGTGTTTAAGGAGTGTAGCAGCAACTGCTCTATTGGTCAGTAAGAGCGAGGATGTGGTACTAGGCCATGATATGATTGTCTATACTCCCTGCTGCATCTGCTTTGCTAAACTCTGCCCAAACCAGACATGTCTCCTCAGCTAGATTCACAATATGGGAACTAGCCTTAATAGCACCTGCAAAAATCACCATCAAAAGGTGCAGTACATTAAATCCAGCTACGTATTTACCATATGTGCAACATGATGCACAAAGGGTGAGTCGCTGGTGAAAGGTGAGTTCTGCAGGTATATTGATGCACATGATTGTATGGAATATCTGAATCAAACCTTTACTGCAAGACCTGACGTATGGGATACACCTTTAGAAAATGTAGATGTGACATTTTACACGGATGGGAGTTGTCATAGACAAACTGACACTGGAGAGTTATATCTTTAGGCTCACCACACTCGGCCCAAGTGGCGGAACTTGTTACACTAAAGAGAGCGTGTGAATTAGTAGAAGGTAAATCTGCTAATATCTACACTGACTAGGTATGCCTTTGGGGTAGTACATGATTTCGGCGCTCTATGGCATCTGAGAAAATTTATGACAGCAGCAGGCACACCAATTGCACATTCCAGACATATAAAAAGACTATTGACAGCAATCCAATTGCCTAAGACAGTGGCAGTAATTAAGTGTGAAGCCGATACATTGATCTGGTGTCACTGGGCAACAATGTACCAATTGAACAAATGATGACTTTTCAAACGATTGATATGATGAAATTAATTGAGATGCAAAATTTGTGTTCCATTCAAGAAAAGGCAGTCTGGAGGTCCAAGGGATTTGGGCAAGAGTCTTCTGGACTCTGGAGAGATGGACAAGGTAAGCCAGTGGCTCCCAAGGTGTACTACCCAAGCCTGGCTGAAGCAGCACATGGTCTGACTCACCTGGGAAAGCAAGGTATGTGCAAACTGGTGAGAGCATACTGGTGCGCAACAGGTTTTTCTTCCCAAGCAGAGAAGAGAGCAATGTCCTGTCTGACCTGCTTGAGGAAAAACATTGGGAAAACAATCCCTACTGAACCATCCCACATTCCTCTGACTGACGGACCTTTTCAGGTAATACAAATTGATTTCATTCAATTACCACCCTGCAGGAATCTCAAGTATGTATTAGTGTGCATGTCAGGGCTCAGCCGGGGATCGGCTCCCGCTTACCGCGCCGCCGGCTTCCCCTTTCATCCTGGGTGGTCGGGCAGCTTGCGCGACGGCGGGGGAGAAGCTGAGTATTCTCCCTGCATGCAGTGGCTTCCTGCTGGGCTGGTGTCCGGCATCGCAAGTCCGGACATGGGCGCCGCCATGACAGTCGGCCCATGTGACTGTATCCTTCTCCCTGATAGGTCCGTGATCAGCTAATGCTGTGCACCTGTCTAAGGGTTCCCCTGGGTATAAAACTGTTCCACAGGTTCCAGGAAATTGCCTGAACATCGGTTGTCTCCTAGCATGCTATAGTGAGTTCCCGGTCCAGGTTCCTAACCTTCCTTGTAGCAACAGTGTTATCATCTCTACCTGTGTGCCTTCCATCTCTGTAACATCCGTGCAGCAGTGTATACCATCTCTACCTGTGTGCCTCCCGTCTCTGGTGAATACCCGTGCAGCAGTGTTACCACCTTTACCTGTGTGCCTATACGTCTCTGGTGAATACCCATGCCATCCCCACCTGTGTGCCTTACGTCTCCAGTGAACATCCGTGCTACAACGTATACCACCTCTACCCGTGTGCCTTCTATCTCTGGTGACGTCTCAAGTAACCTTGATTTGCTGCCCACTTGAAATCCTTATTGACATTTGATCCTCGTGTCAAGGTGTTTTTCTATACAGTGTTTTAAGGGACTGTTTGGTGCCTTGCAGGCATATCCTCGCTGGGCCACGGGTGTAGTGTCTCTATCCCTGCAGGGCTTGGGTACCTGATCAAAGGACCGCGACCTGCTCACGGGGTGCAGCTAAGCCCATATCCCAATTGGGGGGGTCACTGGCGAACCTGTGGGTTAGACTCTGCACCTTTGCCCAGGTCTCGCCAACACTGAAGACATGTGGATGAGGAGAACGTACATCCAGGCCCCTCGTCTCCGCTTCTTTCCCCAACTTAGGCCCACCATGTCCTCTTCTCTAGTCTCAGACGTGACAGTTTGTTCAGGCCAAATGGAGGCTGCAGGATCCCAAGGTACTTGGTCTCTACAAGAGTTGACCTCTCGGATGGACAACCAAGAGGCGGCTCAACAACAAGTGGCTCAGTACTTACAGGAGCTCTCGAGGCAACTGGTTTCTATACAAACCACATTGGCCTCTATTCTTCCGGCTGCAGCTCCCGCACCTCCTCCATCAGTTCCTCCACTGGTGGCTCCTACCCCCAAACCCCGACTCCAGTTAGCTACTCCAGAAAGGTTTGATGGTGATCCCAGGCGGTGCCGCGGATTCATTAACCAATGTGAGATCCAATTTGAGTGCCTTCCCCAGAATTTCCCCACATCTCGGGCAAAAGTGGCATATGTTATATCCCTGTTAACAGGAGCAGCGCTAGGCTGGGTCTCCCCTCTATGGGAACGGGCTGACCCCATCGTACCTACTTACGAGGAATTTGTTTTAGCATTTAAGAGAATTTTTGATGAGCCAGGCCGTTCTGCATCTGCATCTTCTGATCTTCTCCGTGTGTGTCAGGGCGCACGATCCATAGGGCAGTATGTAGTCCAGTTTCAGACCCTGGCATCAGAATTAAAATGGAACGAGGAAGCTCTTAAGGCGTCCTTCCTTCATGGACTCTCTGAGAGCATGAAGGATGAACTTGTCTCCAGGGATTTGCCAGAATCCTTCGCTGACGTAATCTCTCTTTGTATCAAAATTGATCTTCATCACCGGGAAAGGTGGGCTAGTAGGGGAAGAGGTGAACGTCTACCTGTCCGTCCTTTTGCTGCCAGTCCGCCTATGCCCACCTCAGCTATGGAAGAGGAACCGATGCAGGTCAATAGAACTAAACTCACCCCGGCAGAGCGCAATAGACGCTTCCAAAATAAGCTGTGTATTTATTGCGCTGCACCTAACCACATTTTGAAGAATTGTCCTCTACTTGCGGGAAATGCAAGACCCTGACTGAAGTAGGGAGCATTCAGTTGGGGGTCATTCTCAAGCCATCCCAATTATCAGAAAGTCTTCTAGTAGTGTCGCTTTCCCATAAGTCCAGGACAAGAAAGGTCCATGCTTTAATTGATTCTGGAGCCGCTGGTAATTTTATTTCAGAGAAATTGATTCACACTTTGGGTGTTCCTGTTGTTCCCCTACCTAATAAATTGTTACTGTCCGGGCTAGATGGTAAAACGCTGGTGGGGCTACCCATTTCTTCGCTTTCTTATCCTGTGACTGTCCGAGTTGGATGCTTACATCAGGAAATGTTAGAATTTTTTGTATTACCCGAATCCTCCTATGAGCTGGTATTAGGATTGCCCTGGTTGAAACAACACAATCCTGTCTTCGACTGGGATGCTATGCAAATCTTGTCCTGGGGCTCACATTGTTTTCAAAACTGTTTGGCCAAGGTCATTCCAGTATGTAACCAAGCAACGGTCTCCAACCCAGCTAAGAAGTTCCTCCGTCCTGAGTCTCCTAGACACCCCTCCCAGACGGGGTTGCCCGAGGCTTATCAAGAGTTTGCCGACGTATTCTGTGAACAAGCCACAGATATACTTCCTCCGCATCGACCATGGGACTGCGCTATCAATTTACTTCCCGGGAAAAGTCCTCCACGTGGCCGTGTTTACCCCTTGTCCGTGCCAGAGACCGCGGCCATGGAAGAATACATTAAGGAAAACCTTGGTAAAGGGTTCATTCGGCCCTCATCTTCTCCTGCAGGGGCAGGTTTCTTTTTTGTAGGGAAAAAGGATGGAGGACTGCGTCCGTGCATAGACTACCGAGGCTTAAATCAGATCACCATAAAATATCGGTACCCCTTACCCTTAATTTCTGAACTTTTTGACAAAGTCCAAGGGGCTCAAGTTTTCACCAAGCTGGATCTACGTGGCGCGTATAACTTGATTCGAATTAAAGCGGGGGACGAGTGGAAGACCACGTTCAATACAAGAGACGGGCACTTCGAGTACCTTGTAATGCCCTTCGGTCTTTGCAATGCACCAGCTATTTTTCAAGGCTATGTCAATGAGGTCTTCCGGGATATTCTTCATAAATTTGGTGTGATTTATCTCGATGACATCTTAATTTTTTCCAGAGATTTACAGAACCATCATCTTCATGTACGGGAGGTATTGTCCCGCCTTCGTTCTCATCACCTCTTTGGGAAACTATCCAAATGTGTGTTTAATCAAACGTCGGTACCTTTTCTGGGTCATATAATCTCCGGGAGGAGTCTCCAGATGGATCCTGATAAACTAAAAGCAATCTCAGAGTGGCCCCTACCTACTTCTTTAAAAGGTACTCAGCGTTTCTTAGGATTCGCGAACTATTATAGGAGATTTATTCCACATTTTTCTACACTGGTAGCACCCATTACCACCCTCACAAGGAAAGGAGCCAATCCTTCTAAATGGTCTGTTCCAGCATTACAAGCCTTTCAAAACCTAAAAAGAGCCTTTTCGGGAGCTCCAATTCTCTGCCAGCCGCGAATTGACAAACCATTCATTGTGGAGGTGGACGCATCCTCTGTTGGAGTAGGGGCGGTATTATCTCAGACTGCTGAAGATGGGAAGACTCATCCCTGTGGATTTTTCTCCCGTAAATTTTCTCCTGCAGAAAGGAATTATATTATTGGCGACCAAGAACTGTTAGCTATGCGTTTAGCCTTGGAGGAATGGCGGTATCTTCTTGAAGGGGCTAAATTTCCTGTTACGATTATTACAGACCATAAGAATCTAATCTATCTGCAAACTGCGCACCGGTTGAATGCCAGGCAGGCACGACGGTCACTTTTCTTTTCTAGGTTTGATTTAAAACTTCAGTTTCGTCCAGGTGTGTTGAACAAAAAAGCTGATGCATTATCTCGCTCCTTTATGACCAAGTTGGAGGAGGAGGAGTGTTCTCAAGTTCGTCCCATTTTAGACCCAATGGTGTTTGCTCCTACTCAAGTAGTATCTCTACTACCTGGGAAAATTTTTGTACCTCCTAATTTATGTAAAAAATTGCTGGTTTGGGCTCATGCATTCTTGTTCGCAGGTCACACTGGAATCACCAAAACCTACCAGTTCTTACTTCGATCTTACTGGTGGCCAACCATGAAGAAGGATGTCACGGAGTTTGTCCGCTCCTGTATCAAATGCGCCCAACATAAAACTCCGCGTAGACAGATGGTTGGTCCTCTTCGTCCCTTGTCAATCCCAGCTGCTCCATGGACCCACATCTCAATGGATTTTATTTCTGAATTACCTCGGTGCAAGGGGCATAACACGGTATGGGTGGTCGTGGATCGCTTTTCTAAAATGGCACACTTTATCCCGCTCATTGGCCTTCCTTCTGCTCCTCAATTAGCAAAAATTTTTATTCGAGACATCTTCAGATTACACGGTCTCCCCAAGGAAATAGTCTCTGATCGAGTTGTTTAATTTACAGCCAAATTCTGGAGAGCCCTGTGTAACACCTGTGGAATTAAACTGAACTTTTCCTCAGCCTACCACCCACAGTCGAATGGTCAAACGGAAAGGGTCAATCAAGAGCTGGAGACCTTCATTAGGCTCTTTGTGTCATCTTCCCAGGATGATTGGGTGGACCTCCTACCATGGGCAGAGTTCTCTCATAATTTTAAATTCCATTCTTCCTCTAAATCCACTCCTTTTTTTATGGTTTTTGGTAGACACCCACGAGTTCCAGATTTCCAGAAGCTTCCATCTATAGATGTCCTGGCTGTGAATCAAGAGATCCAATCCTTTTCAGTTTTATGGAATAAAATTCACCTATCCCTAAAGCAATCTTCAAGGAATTACAAGAAATTTGCAGACAGGAGACGTTTGGCTGTTCCACTGTTGAGAGTTGGGGACAGGGTTTGGTTATCTTCCAAGAATATTCGCTTAAGAGTCCCATCCATGAAACTTGCTCCACGTTTTGTTGGGCCATATCGTATCCTTAAGATAATCAGTCCAGTAACTTATAAATTAGAACTTCCTCCTCAAATGAAGATTTCAAATACTTTTCACGTTTCTCTCTTACGACCCCTGGTGCTCAATCGTTTTCAGAATTGTTCTCCTAAATTGTCTCAAGTCAAGACATCACAAGGCACTGAATTTGAGGTGGAGAAGATCCTGGATTCCCGGCACAAATTCAACATCCTTCAATATCTCATCGATTGGAAGGGCTATGGCCCCAAGGAAAGGGCCTGGATCAGAGCCTCTGATGTACACGCTCCGCGACTAATCCAGAGTTTTCATAGGAGATTTCCAGGTAAGCCTGATGGGTGTTCAGTGCCCACCCTTAAAGGAGGGGGTACTGTCAGGGCTCAGCCGGGGATCGGCTCCCGCTTACCGCGCCGCCGGCTTCCCCTGTCATCCTGGGTGGTCGGGCAGCTTGCGCGATGGCGGGGGAGAAGCTGAGTATTCTCCCCACATGCAGTGGCTTCCTGGTGGGCTGGTGTCCGGCATCGCAAGTCCGGACATGGGCGCCGCCATGACAGTCGGCCCATGTGACTGTATCCTTCTCCCTGATAGGTCCGTGATCAGCTAATGCTGTGCACCTGTCTAAGGGTTCCCCTGGGTATAAAACTGTTCCACAGGTTCCAGGAAATTGCCTGAACATCGGTTGTCTCCTAGCATGCTATAGTGAGTTCCCGGTCCAGGTTCCTAACCTTCCTTGTAGCAACAGTGTTATCATCTCTACCTGTGTGCCTTCTGTCTCTGTAACATCCGTGCAGCAGTGTATACCATCTCCACCTGTGTGCCTCCCGTCTCTGGTGAATATCCGTGCAGCAGTGTATACCATCTCTACCTGTGTGCCTCCCGTCTCTGGTGAATACCCGTGCAGCAGTGTTACCACCTTTACCTGTGTGCCTATATGTCTCTGGTGAATACCCGTGCCATCCCCACCTGTGTGCCTTACGTCTCCAGTGAACATCTGTGCTACAACGTATACCACCTCTACCCGTGTGCCTTCTATCTCTGGTGACGTCTCAAGTAACCGTGAGTTGCTGCCCACTTGAAATCCTTATTGACATTTGATCCTCGTGTCAAGGTGTTTTTCTATACAGTGTTTTAAGGGACTGTTTGGTGCCTTGCAGGCATATCCTCGCTGGGCCACGGGTGTAGTGTCTCTATCCCTGCAGGGCTTGGGTACCTGGTCAAAGGACCGCAACCTGCTCACGGGGTGCAGCTAAGCCCATATCCCAATTTGGGGGTCACTGGCGAACACCATCCTGTGGGTTAGACTCCGCACCTTTGCCCAGGTCTCGCCAACACTCAAGACCTGTGGATGAGGAGAACGTACATCCAGGCCCCTCGTCTCCGCTTCTTTCCCCAACTTAGGCCCACCACGTCCTCTTCTCTAGTCTCAGATGTGACAGTGCACTGATGTGTTTTCTAATTGGGTTGAGGCATACCCAGCTGCCACTAATACTGCTGCATTTACTGCCAAGAAAATTGTTCAGGAGTTTGTATGCAGATACGGTATCCCTAAAATTATTGAGAGTGATAGGGGTACTCATTTCACTGGTGATGTTTTTCAAAATATGGGTAAGCTGATGGGTATTAATAGTCGACTTCATACCCCCTACCAACCGCAAGCCAGTGCCAAGGTGGATAGGATGAACGGGACTATTAAAAACAAATTAAGTAAAATCATGTCGAAAACTGGACTAGGTTGGCCAGAAGCACTACCACTTGTCCTCCACAGCATCAGGACAACTCCTAGACCCCCTATCAATCTGTCCCCCTTTGAAATACTGTTTGGTAGACAACCTCATTTGATTATAAGTGTGCAGGAAGATTTGAAAAGTAACAATGAGGTAACTGTAAGGTAAATTATAACAATGAATAAATAGTTAAAACAGCAACAGCAGAAACTAAAATTGTTGTCACATGATATGCCTGAAACAAACTGTCATGATATTGAACCTGGAGAATTTGTTATGATCAGAAATTTCTTGCATTCAGGTTGTCTGACAGATCGGTGGGAAGGTCCGTATCAGGTGTTGCTGATGAGTACAACCTCATTGAAGGTGGCGGAGAGATACCTGGGTCCATTCCACTCACTGTAAGAAGGTCAACCAACCAGTGGAGATACAAGGTGGAGACAAGGCAGATAACGTGGACCTGTCAATCGCAAGCTTTTTCCGGGAGGGTTAAAAGGTTGTAGTGAGATAAACTAAAGAAATTTGTAGATCCGTGCTACGGCAATGGACTGGTCTGCTGTGTTCATTTTTTTATTCTCTTCCAGAGTTTCCATCATCCTGGTTTGTTCAGGGATTTCTGGTTTCTGTGACGGGGGACCAATAAAGGAGATGGGAGCTAATGGCAGTATTGATGGAGTGGAGTCGAGAGGAGGAGTGCTATGCCAATCAGGGGAGTGTTTGACCAATCTTAGTACAGTAATTGTTAAGAAATCTGCTATTCTGGATACTCGGAGACAGTGTGACGGTCTATCGTCTGAGGATTATTGTATGTGTGAGTTCTGTGGGTCCGTAATTGATGAGAGATGCATCCAGCGGTGTCAACCAGTATTGGGGTGGGTATCCTTTAGAGGATTATCACACCATGGTGGGCAAAATTTTAAACCAAACCGACTGTTGGGTGTGTTCTCACGTGCCCCAAGGACAGCATAATGTAGGATTAGTGCCATTCCCTTTAAATGTCTCTGAGGTTTTAGAATCACAAAGAGGGCATGCACTAGATGGAAAATTCCTTAAGTCCAAACCACCTCATTTTAAACTCCACCAGTACCAAGTAGTTAAATCACTTTTATTTTTAAACCATCACCAACTCCAATGAACCAGGAAGTTGGGAGGTGACTGGGAATAACCAGACGATGACCTTCTCACTAAGAGCTGATCGTGAGCCTATGAATTATGAACTGTTACGCACAATTAGGTCAGGTGGAAGACACTTCTGGTATAAATATACACTAAGATCCACCAAAGAAATTATTGGTAGGGTACCAGAAGGGGATTGTGCCAAGATATTACAACTGGAAATTTGTATGAGTCAAATGGGAGAACCTGAAGTAGGATCACTTGCTAGGGAAATGTGTGGGTTACTGATGTTCACTATTCCTTATGTTCTCCCCAATGATGTATATTTTATATGTGGAAGGAAAGCTTATAAGTGGCTCTCTCCAAGTTCCGAAGGTCTGTGTTATCTGGGAAGAGTAGTTCCAGAAGTTATGACCCTTACACATGATGAAATGCTTGGTATTCATAAAAGCACACCATCACCATATCTTCACACACAGTATGAACACAGAGACAAAAGAAATATGATACCTGGTGACGTGCATAAAGCCACACAGTTAATTAGTGAGACAACTGGCTTTCAAGATTTGGTAGCATTGGATCCCACTAGGATCGCTCGGGGTACACAAAATTTTAGATATATCCAAGATCTTGCTAAATTAATAGATAATATCACGAGATGTATGATGACACATTCAGGTACACAGGTAGGGAGTTGCAAGCTTACAAGAAAGAACTAGCGCAACATAGACTAGTGTTAACTTATTTTACAGCTGTCACTGGAGGGTGTTGCGTAACTTTGGCCACCCAGTTTGGTGTAAAATGTTGCACTTACATTACAAACGATACCAGTGATCCCAAGGAGGCGCTAGACCGGAAGATGGATGAAATTCTGCAGCTGAAATGGGAATTTCGAAAGAACCATAATGCTTCAGTGGCTGAAGTAGAGGAGAAGGTAGAGCAATGGGTTTCTTGGTTGAACCCAGTGAAATGGTTCTCAGGTCTAGGAGAGTGGGTCCAGGAAATGATTGCGAGCATAGGAAAACTCCTGATCCTCATACTGGTTGTCATCATAGTAATTGGCTTATGTGTCAGGTGTGTTCCTACTGTGTTGAAATGTGGAAAATGTAATAATAAGGTGAACCGAAAGAATGAAATTATGATGGTGGTCAGTAGTAACAATATGAATACTGAGGTAAATGTAGGACTGCATTACAACCCTGAACTAGAATGTACAATCATATGATGTATAAGATTTAGACATGCATAAAATGTGTTACTAAAAATGTTATTTTAAAACATCTTAAATAATGTAAGTCCCTATTCCCCCTCAAGACTTCCTTTATAGGATTGGTGCATCCCACACATCTTTCCCATGATCTTCCAAAGTCCGCGGTGTGCGTATAAGGGTAGTTTTATGTCTCCCCCTAGAGACACATTATTGATGGATTAAGAACCACCTTGTGCCATCCCATAATATAACATTAAATAATATGTCATAATGTAAGCCTAAATGAATTTTAAAATCAGAGTATGATAGCATGTTGTTTGCTATCAAAGGGTTGACTGTCGAAGCTGGATAATTGGCTGAGACAGGATTGGTTTAAAATTAAATCTGCACAACGCCATTTTGCAAATGGCGATGAGACGCCATTTTGCGACTGGCCGCCCAGCGCCATTTTAGTGAATCTCGCCCATTATAAGTACATACGGCGATGCTATTATTTATCGTCGTGCGATTCCCACGCAATAGAAAGAAGTTAAAAGTCCTCATCATATAAATACAGACAGTCACTAAAACATATAAAATGATCAACCCTGCAAAACTCATACCATGGTGTACTCTACAAACACGTAGTCACACAACGCTAACTAGTGTCTTTTCCCAAAATCCCAATATTTACACACTGCACACTTACATAAAAGGTTCCCTAGCATTAAAGTGTAATATTCAAGGTTTATTCAGTATTATTAATGTTTTGAAATAAATGTAATTTGATATCTAAGATTTAGTACATGGTAAGCAGACCGTGTTTGGTGCTGTACTGATCCACTGTATTTTTGCAGATTTCCGGTACCATCAGTGAGAAGATCGCAACATGTGTCTGCAAACTATGGACCATAGAGAGTTAAACATTAAAATGTACTCTGTAATGTAATCAGCTTAGATTTATTATGCAGTGGGAAAAAGGACACAAAAGGCTGTTGGAGGCTGGATTGTGTCCATTCAAATTGACCTATGAACTATACTGTAACAGAAGAACCATGAAGAAGAACCAATGGAATCATGCCAAACTGTTCTATTGTATTGCCTATCTCTTTAAGATTATATATGTGGGCTCTCTAAACCTGGATGCCAGTCTGCTTGCTTTGCTGTTGACGGAGGTTTCTACTTGATGCCGGTATCTGGGTCCAGAGCGCGTGCGTATGTAGCAACTGTACCTTGGGTCTGTATGATTTATTTGCGCTAATTGTATTTAGATCACAGCGTGTAACCATCTGTTTTTGTATTGAATAATAACTTTTTGTGCTTTGGAACCACACTCAAAGTCTGAAAGCATTTATTTCTTGTGCGACTCATAACACTAAATAGCGACAGTTTTAGAAGGTATAGGTATGTAGGAATCGATACAGCCAATAGCTGTTTATGTGGACCTTTTGTTACAACCGTGCATTCAGAGTTATGTGAATTTTCTCCTTGACACTTCTACTTTGCTTCGACAACTAATAGATTTACCAGCGTTTGAAGGAGAGCTATGGCTTTGTAATATCGACGTCGCAAGTTTATACACAGTTATTCCGCATGATGCTGGACTACAAGCGGTTAGGAGGTTCCTTCACGAACCACCCCTTGTATGTTGGTCCGAATGTTGAATTTATTGTTGAATTGCTTTTTTATGATACTTACTAATAACTACTTCATATTCAATGGGCAGTATTATCTCCAGTGTGTTGGCTGTGCGATGGGGTCCAGTGTGACCCCCATCGTACGCCAACATTTACATGCTTGATGTAGAAAGAAATATATTTTTTGCAGATCAGGATATTTCTAACAGCATAGTTTACTTCAAACGCTATAAAGATGATCTGTTTATCTTATGGCGTGGTGACAAACTGACATTTGAAACATTGATTTTGAAAGACATAATAACACCAACCATCTGGTTAAATTGACTTATACTATCAGTAACGAGGTAGTTAATTTCCTTGATGTCCAAATCAGAATAAAAGAGGGACATTTAATTACTACTATGTATACCAAACAAACTGACCGTAACAATTTGTTACACATGTCCAGCTTCCACCCTAAGCCTCTTAAAATGGGTCTACCGTATTCGCAATTTTTGCATATATGACGGATTAATTCCGACCAAGAGATGGCAGAACAACAAATGGATGACATGTTATCAAATTTCCTAGATAGGGTTTATGATTTAAAACATCTACAAATGGCTAAGGTTAAAGCTTTAAATTTAGATCATAACACAGCACTTGATTCTCGTGTTGTTAAGAAAAATACTACGCCTTTGTTACCATGGGTCTCCCATTTTAACCCAGCTAGCAGTAGTAGTAACTGTATTGTTAAAAATCTATGGCCAATGATACAAAGTGTTACAATAGTTACAATAGTTACAAATGTGGTCGGAACCTACGAGACTATTTGGTCAGAACTGATATTTCTGACTATAATAAGGGCATTAACAGCAACTTCTTATTGGCTAAGAAAGGGTGTGTTAAATGTTCGTGCACCACATGTGGATTCATGTTAACTGGCGAACATTTCTACCATCCACACTCTGGTAAACAATATAGTATTAAATATCGTCTTACTTGCAATACTAAATTTACAGTATACTAGATTATTTCCCCTTGTGGTTTATCTTACATCGGTAAAACCGAGCGATCATTCAAACAACAAATGGCGGCACATCGTTCCGCCATTCGTGCTGCAATAGTCACCGGTAATAGCGACCAACCAGTTGCACGCCATTTCTGTAATGCATCCCGTACATTATCTACTCTCAGATACCGCATGATTGATCATGTGCCTTTTTCCCCACGGGGTGGGAATAGGGGTGTGAAGTTATTCAGAAGCCAGCCACATAACCCCACACTCCTTATTCCCCTTCTCTAGATCAGTATCACCTCCACACTGCATCAACCCTAATAATCTCATTCTCCTCTCACCTCTTAACTCTGTCCCTCTCTCCTGTTCCCTCTGGAAAGCCAGTTTTGTCTATAATAAACTGGTCTCCGTTCATGAGCACTTCATCTGCAATGCCTGGATTCTCCTAGCCATCACCAAACCCTGGATTTACCCCTCTGACACTACGGCTCCTGCAAAATTCCTCCATCACTTGGCTTCCTGGCTCTTAATCTTCAAATGGGCCATCAAGACCCACTTCTTCCTCAATGCTTTCCAGCGCTCATCCTAACCCACTACTCTATGCTCCTTCCTCACTATCTAGCCCATCTGTTTCACCCCTGTTTGTCTGACCCTCCCCTCAGAATGTAAGCTCTCGCGAGCAGGGCCCTCTTTCCTCACGTGCTTCTTCTTGCCTTACTTTTACTTTCATTCACAATGGCACCTAAAACTGATTACTGACACCCTGCTGCTTATTTAGGTGTTATGCAGCAATGTATATAAATCATGTACTTGCACTGCATTGTCTGTACTGTTAATAGCTGTTGTCTTGTGTGCTCATTTGTTTCTGTACTTTGTCAGGCGCTGCGGAACCCTTGTGGCGCCATATAAATAAAGGATAATAATAATAATAATAATTGTGATTAGAAAGTAAATGGATTTTTCAATTGCGTACCCTTGTTCCCAAGGGCCTTCATGAACATTTAGATTTAAATAACTTTCTTTAATCAATTAACTTTCTTATGTTAACTTTATGCATTTTTTATTATGTTTGAGTATTCTTGCCCACTATGCTTCCTTGATCTAATTTTTCTTGGGTTCTTATAAGATGATGCGATGTTGTAGCCTATTGTTTACCTTTGATTATTATTATAGCGATTTATATATACTTATCCTGTAATCGTTTAATTAGATCATATATTTGATGAAGCCATTGCATATTATATGTATGTGTTTGGTCTGTCAGTATTTGTTAGTTTATTTAGATTGCTCCGTTATGTTTTATTCTGTAGTCATGGTGATGGGCACTTACTGTTGACGGATCACGTAGCGTGATGATGTCATCATTGCGCCGCCGGCCAGGGAGCGAGGTCCCAGACCCGGAAATGGCTTTCAAGTGGTGATATGAACATGTATAAGGTAGGACACTGTTTTGTTGTTTGTTAGCCTGATGACGGTGCCTGTCAAGCACTGAAACATTGCTGCATGTTATGTCTATATTAAAGTAATTTGTTCAAGACCCTGAGTGCCGCTCCATTGGACTATCTTTACATTTATCTGTGCAAGCCACATCTGGGATCTGGAGAGCCGGGATTTTCTGCATCGTATATATATTTATATATATATATATATATATATATATATATATGGTAAAGGCACCAACCCAATAGATGTCCGCTCTACACAACAAGACGGTTACAAATGTGTGTGGCAACTGTGGGACCCTACTGGTACTGTGGTACACTTACATGGAGTACCTGAATACTGTCTCTCACCTCTTCACGGTGACTCTTCTTTGCTTCGGCTATGGAGTGGGTATGGCATCCATGACCAGCAGGGCCCCCGAATACTCGGGTGCTTAGCACAAAGTACCTGATGGAGGGAACACATGTGGACAACAGGTGCAGTGCAGTATCGAAAAGTTAGGCGCCAGACCATCTCATGAGGCAATAACAGGAAAACTTTACTTACACTCCTCCATATTCTACAGCACAGTAAGCGTAATGGTTACAAGCTCTACTTCGACAACTTCCTCCAGCACAGTACTTGTTGGTAGATACTGTATTTGAAGCTTAATGGTTACAGAAGATTTGTTACGTTCCACTCCAAATGAACACCTCCAGTGCAGACTTAAACACAGCAGTGAAATAGTAGCACATACCAGGTGTTGCTGGGCTCAGTAGTTCTACGCATGTCAGTCCAACAAAAACTTCATACAGCATACAGCGGACTCCAGATTCGAAGTTCATCGCACTCATCTCTATCCTCACGAGAGACTGCTAACGTGCGGCACATCCCATTACACAAGGACCCTCTCTCCTTCCATCACTCCGCATACCCTTTCTTCAGGCATACTAACGTCCTGTATATCCCAGGACTCAGCCTCTAGTCCCACTATCCAGGGACCTTTCATCTGACATGCTGGCAACTTCATGCATACTGTTAACCCTTTCACTGCTGGGCTTCTCTACTTCAGCACATGGTTATACAGGATTCTTCCATAGGACTCCCCTCTAGCCACACTGCCTTCTTGCACTGAGCCCTCCTTCACTATGGGGCACTTCTCCAGGGGCTATCAACCGGGAATTCAGCATTATACATCATAGACACTCACCCTCTCACACATGGGCTGTCTCTTCACAGGAGATTCTTCACTGGTCTGCTGCAGGTGTCACACTGTACAGGAGCTATCTCCACTGCACACTCCTGCCTCACTGCAGGCATGCCACGGCCACATAGCACTTCCCTTTTTGTCTTCCACAGGGGTTCTCTCTTTAGTATCACAGGGAAACTAACTTGTCCCAGGGATACCTCCTTGTGCAGGGCTTCCTTTTCTCATGTGGGGCTACTTTAAGGGGGCCCTCTTTACAATGCTATCCCAGACCCTCCAACATGACCCCTCCCATCATGTATAAAATGCTCTGTTACTAGACTTCCCTCTTAATTAATGATTGCAGTCACTTGTGTTGAACTAGGTAATTGATGAGACAGGAGTTTCAACACAGGTGGCTGCAATCATCAATTAAGAAGGAAGTCCAGGAGCAGAGCAATTTGTACCTAATGGAATGGGTCATGTTGGAGGGTCTGCTATCCTCGATCTGCAGCTCCTCTGCAGCACTGTCAGGGCGACTCCCCCTCTTGAACTCTGTTACCATGGGCTTCAAGACCCCTTATAGCCTAGGGGCTTCTCGCAGGGGGCCCCTTACTGCATTACAGGGGCATTCCCCTGTACATATAAGATGTGGCTCATGGCAGCAGCAATGCTCCCTCCCCTGAACCTCATGAAGGAGAAGCAGTGCGGCCATCTTAGGCGGGGGCCGCGGGATGGGAGGAGGGAGGTCCCGCGGCCCCAGCCTAAGATGGCCGCACTGCTTCTCCTTCCTAAGGAGCTTCGCGCCTGCCACGAGGCCACGATGCTTTTTGGCCCACGAGGCCACGCCCCCTTTTCAGCCTGCTTCCTCCTGTCCTCCTGGTGATTGACAGATGATGTCACCGGGAGGCGGGGCTTAATCACGGCAGCACTGGGAAGCAGGGCTTAATTGCAGGGGCGGAGCTTAAACCTGGCTTTGCCGGGTATTACACAGCCGCACTCCCTTTAAATATCAGGTGTCAGCTAGACTAACTGAAGTAGGACATTGGGTAAATTGCCCACAGGTTAAATTATGTTTACATATAGTCAATGCAAGCGACTGGCGTGTTGAAAAAACAAACCATAGGTAATCTATATCAACTTGTTTAGTAAAATAAAGTACAAAAATGTGCAATATGTATACACATGCTATATTAATCAATAAATATGTAGTGAAATAAAGTACATAAAATAATTTGTTTTAGCTTCCAGAAATAGCTTTAAAACAATTTATTCACATGTTTAAAAAAGAAGAGCCAAACATATATCAACAAAAATCAAAATCAATAAATCCGCACAGATTAATTATAGCAGCAGATAGTTAATCTACAATTGTGCAAACAGTGCTGAAAAGTGCTATGTGGTGTGCAAATAAAGTACATAAAATAATTTGTTTTAGCTTCCAGAAATAGCTTTAAAACAATTTATTCACATGTTTAAAAAAGAAGAGCCAAACATATATCAACAAAAATCAAAATCAATAAATCCGCACAGATTAATTATAGCAGCAGATAGTTAATCTACAATTGTGCAAACAGTGCTGAAAAGTGCTATGTGGTGTGCAAAATATATAAACAATCCTTTTGTTGTTTCATACAGCTTTCAGATAATGTACTTAATAAATACCATAAAAAGCTTACACATAACTATTGGTCAGTCATATAAATACACAGAGGAATAGAAATGACATATTTAAACGTAATAAGAATTATTTAAAAAAAAATGGTCATCTGATAAAACAGCTCTAAGTTCATAAGGCAGGACGAGGCAGCTCCCCAACATGTTTCATCCACTTAGTACTTCATTGAAGACATTGCACATTTTTGCACCTTATTTTACTAAACAAGTTGATATAGATTTCCTATGGTTTGCTTTTTCAACACGCCAGTCACTTGGATTGATTTTATATATATATATATAGACCACAGTGCTTCTCCTATGGTGGTGCTAGGTAGCGACACACCAGTATGGGCGTCTCTCTCAGTGATGAAGATAAAACGGTGTTTAAATAGGCAAATACATGGGTACAGAAAACGGTCAACGTTGCAAGGCTCTAAAGCCTTTTCATCAAGACTGTACCTGCCAGGTACCTAGCACCACCATGTAAAAGTAATAATAAAGTACCAAAAGTGCAGAAATAAATAGATCCACAACTTATCTTCAATGGGAAAATCTTCAATCACGTGACCATCAATTTGTTCAGTATATGAAAGAAATAAGCATAATAATCTCACATGTACCATATACACGTTTCCTAAAACCGAGCCATATGGCCAAATGTACCATGCCTTTGAATCTGCGAATTAGCCACGCCTTGTGATATTTCTTAAAATTTGCTACTTTAATCTGATACTTTATACAAATACTTTTGCAGGAAAAAAACCTTTGGCATCTATCTAATTGCTACTCATCGTGGTGCATCTTAGTCATGACGGCATCTTGTGGAAAATGAAGAAAAAAAGGAAAGGTGTATGAAAACACATCTGTATGTACAGCCCATGGAGCATATGATATTATGTTCACAATAGAATGGGATTGAAATGCCAGCGGCTGTGTAGCCGCCGGTTCAAATCCTGACAGGTAAGTAATCTAACCCTCCCCTCTCCCCCCATAACCCTCCTTTAGGGGTGCCTAACCATAACCTCCCCCCCTAGTGCCTAACCCTAACCTCCCCCCGTTAGTGCCTAAACCTAACCCCCCCTCCCGCACCCTAAACTTAACCCTCCCATGGGGTCCCTAACCTCCCGCCCTAGTGCCTAAACCTAACCCCCCTTTTCCCTAACCTAACCCTAACCCTCCCCGGTGGGTGCTTCACCCTAAGTCCCCCCGGGGGGTCCCTAAACATAACACCCCCATCCCTGGCTACATCGCTACTTACCTCCGATTGGTCCGGCATCCTGTCAGAGTCCCGGCGACGGGATTAACATAGGCGTCGGTATTTCGATGCCTAAGTTAAATCCCCTGCCAAGATTGTAGTGTTGGAATTGAGACTGGTGCCCACTACATCCCGTTCACAATATATAAAAGAAACTCCAGTGTAGCTTCATGCGTAACATTTATTATTTCCAAACAGCGGTCAAATAGTAGGTATCACACGTATTAAAACAAGTATTAAAAGAGCTTATCTGTCCATAGGGGAAGCAACAACAGACCCAATGCATTTCATCTCATGCCAGAGACTTCATCAAGGGGATGTATACATGAGGCAAACTAAGCATATTTAGCGCTAGCTAATAGATCAAGATGGAGGCCACATGTTGCTGAATTACATTACATCACTTCCTGTGGCTCAATGTATAAACTTTAAAATTACAGTCCTTATAAACATATAGAAATGTACAAGAACAAAGTACATATAATTAACATGAAAGGTGATGCCATGGAAAGGAAACAGACTGCATTAGAAAGATTAAGAAACACAAAATAGCGGTGGTGGAATGCACAGCATCATATCCTCACAGTAGGCACAATGGGTAATGGTAGCCCAGCGATTGTGGGGCCTGGGTACACTGCGTCATGTCACTTCTGCTGTTTTCCTCTGTGGACACTACAGACGAGTATCTAAAGGATTCAGTTGAGCGGCGGCCATCTTTCAGTCTTCATAATAAACATGCGGTGGCCATTTTGTTGGAGTTTCATCACTCGAATGTTTAGATATCCACTCCATTCTTCTTATGACCTTTTCACATAAAAATAATATAGATTAGCCAAGGTAGAATTCACTCAGCAGCCATACCTCTGGTATCTTTATTAAATATTGACCATAAAAACAAGCTCTAAGACCAAATTAAAATAAAGAAACGTTAATATATACCCTTCTATAAAATACTTAATATGTATAATTGTAAGAATGCATATAAGGTATAAGAATATATAAAAAATATAATACATAGGTATATAAAAGGTGTTCAAAAATATCCCCATAAAAGCAACACTACTGACTATCATTATAAAAAAGACACTCAAGAATTCTATAAAAAGAAGAAGACAATCCTCATAAAAAATTTTTTAAAGACTCTCCAGAAATCTATAAAAATGGAGCAATTTCAAAGCTGTCATTAAAACATAAGGGGGTTAGAATCTATAGTTCGAAAATCCAGAACATCTCTCTTTTTGATCATTTATTTTTAATTGTCACCACCTTTTTTCACCAGGTCTAACATGTTCAGTGGCTTTAAAAGCAATTTCATCTGGATTTGCATTGTGTTTTTAGAAAAAATGTTTCTAATTTGCATGTGTTTTGATCTTATTTTTAATATTATAAACATGTTCTTGTATGCGCAGCTTCAAGGTTTTTTGGTTTTGCCTACATATTTTAAGCCACATGAATGTCCAAGCAAATATATAACCATAGTGGAATTGCAATTTATGTAGTCCTTTATAACATACTGGGGTAGATGTATTATAGCGGCACTTAACGTGCCGCTATAACGCTTCCCGCTTCGCCTCTTTACCGAGCGTTAACTCCCCCCTCCGGCGCTACCCGCTGGAGACAGCAGCGCATCAGCCTAGTGATCAAATTTAGGTTGAGATATTCAACCCTTTCCTTACTGGTGTGGTACATAAAATTTAGGTTGTAATTGTTAGCAGAGATAAAATCAAAAAAGTCTAAAAATTGGGTTTCACTCCCTTCCCATATAATCAGAATATCATCTATATATCTCTCATAGAGTTTGACATTGTTTAAAAATGGATTCCCAGAATAATTAACTTCTCTTCCAACTACCCAAAAAAAGGTTTGCAAAGGCTTGTTGCGAATATCGTGCCCATTGTGGTTCCACATGTTTGTAAATAAAAATTGTCCTGAAATATAAAATATTTGTGACCTAAAAAAAATCTAATAAAATCACAGATTGCTTTCTTATGGGTCATAGATAAGCATTGATCTCTATTCAGGAATTTTCTACAGGCTTCAATACCGCTTTCATGTCTAATGCATGTATATATGCTTTGCACATCTATTGTAATCCAGAGGAAAGTGTCTTTCCAGTGTTGATCTGAAACAATCTTTAAAACACTATTAGTGTCTTTGAGGTAAGAAGGTAGTGCACAGACATACATAAAAATATGTAAATATATGTCAATATATTCCATCATATGTGAGGTCAACGAATCATTCCCTGCAATAATGGGTTTACCTGGTTTATCTATCAAAGACTTATGGATCTTCGGCAGGTAATAAAAAATGGGTATACTAGGTGTAGCCGTCATCAGATATTGGTACAGGTTGAGTCTCCCATATCCGAAATGCTTGGGACCAGGAGCATTTTGGATTTTGGATTATTATGTTTTTTGGAATACCTCAGGGGGGGGGCCAGCGGGTGTCATGGGGGGCCCGGCGTGTGCTGCGGGTGTGTCCAGAAGGTGTCACGCGGGTGCTGTGGATGTTGCAGTGGTCCGGCGGATGAAGCAGGTGTCGTGAGGGGTCCGACGAGTGAGGCGGAAGGGTCCAGCGGGTAAGGTGAAAGGGTCTGGCGGGCGTCATGAGGGGACTGGTGGGTGATGCAGAATGGTCCAGCGACTGCCGCTGGGGGTCCAGCGGGTGCTGCGGGGGGTGGCCTGGCATGTGGACCACGCCAACGCCGCTCTTCATTGGCCACTATACTAGTGCCATCATGACGTCAGGTCACGTCGTGACATCACAGATGCCACGAAATATTCCGGTTTTTGGAATATTTCCGTTTTTGGATTTTCAGATATGGGAAACTCAACCTGTATTCATCCTTATCTAATGTCTGTTTATGCAGGTAATATACTAATAGAATTCTCAATTCATCAATAATATTCGCTCTGGGGTTCTGTGTGAGTTCCTTGTATGATAATTCATCCTTTCAGTATTTATAATGCCTCTTTTTCATATGCCGATTAGTTTAAAATAACCAGCTTGGTTAATGTTGGTGTTCTTCTGTAGATTATTCAATGCCTTTTTTTTTTAGTTCATTAAATTAGAGTGTTTTTTTGGTTGAATATCCTTATCTACTACTTCCTTCTTCACTAAGTTGTAAAAAACTTTAATGTGATTCCCCTTAGATTCTAAGGGGTAATATTTCGAGTTTTTGTTGAGTTCTGATTTTGAGTGGGTAGTAGTATCCATTTCGAAATCTTTCCTGGCAAAATGCCTCTTCAAAGTGGGAATTCTGGTAAATTTGTTCAAAACAAAAAAAGTGTTAAATCTGTTTATCTGGTTAGTTGGGGCAAATTTTAAACCCTTACCAAAAAAAGAGCTCTCAGCTTTAGTGACTTCATGTGTGGACAAGTTAAAAATTCCTTTTTCTTTTTGGTATTTTACTAGAGATACATCCGTTTGTTTGCTCTTCCTCCTACCACCCCGAGTGCCTCTTCTTCTGGGAGGCTTCTATTTACCGGTGAGGTAGTTTTGTGTTTGTCCTTGAAGAATGATCTCTACTGTGACCTCTGAATGTTCATACTGGGGATAAAAAATCAGAGTCACTACAAGAATCTAATATGTAAAATAGAAGTAGAAATCCTGCACCAGGTTGATACTAGTAAATCACATTCACAAATGAGGAATATATTTCTAAGTATATCCCTATAGAATACAAATTTGATATTTCTATAGGTGCAAAACAGATGCCACCCTTTGATTCAAATATACATGTTTACTTGGGGAAGAAGGAATCAAATTGGAATAGGGTGCACTCAATCCCTCGAACAAAAATAATAGAATAAAATAATCAAAGCTTTATTAAGCATGCTTTAAAAGTTTCGGGCCTCATTAAATCACAGTATGAAAGCTATTTTTTGCCTTTTTAATCACTATTTTTATATCATTATAATAAGCCCTTGCATTAGGGTCATATAAAGCAAAATATAAAATAAATACATATATAAAAAGATAATATTCAATTTGGAGCAAAAAGCCATTCTCTTTTTTGCCGATGACGTCATTTTCCCTGATTTCAATTGTAGTGTCTTTTCGCCGGTGCGAAAAAGCAATGTAATAGGCGAAAAAGTTTCGCCTATGATTACCCAGCGGAAAAAAGTGCAGAATTGCGGTTTTGGGGGTGCAGAGAGGCAGAAACCACTCTGCACCATTTGTACACCCCCTTTACGCTAACTGCATCAAAAAATCTTAAAGAAACAAAAAAGAACACTGCAAAAAAGCACTTTGAAAAAGTAGGTGAAAAAGTTCAAAGTGGGGGTACAAATTCAAAAACTAGCGAAGTAGCCTTTGGGGGGGTCTGCAAGTATGAGGGAAGTGTTTTGTTGATTGTGAATGCTGAAGGTGCGTTCTTGGCACTTTTTAATGCATGAATTTAGTGATTTTTAAATATGCTTGCATCCATTTTCATGTACCCCAAATTTGAAGAGACTACTTATTTTTCCAAAAAAACAGTGGAAAATACTATTCTTCACCACTAGCTCAAAGATGCTAAATAGCACCTATTGAGCCCATTTAAAAACCCCTAATACCTTTAGCAGGGCTATTCAGGGTTACCCATAGTGAACCCCAAATCAGAGCATCTTTTGGGGGGTGTCAGGCTAATTTCCCCAAAAATGACAGGATTATTCGCTATTTTCGGTTTCGCTGGGTCCCCTTATCGCCAATTTGGAATTGAATATGGGGATACATGGGGACAAGTGCGATAAGTTTTCGACCCTGAAACCTGCGATGACGGCGAAAAGTCCAGCAACTGACTTTTCGCTCCAAATTGAATATGGCCCATAGAGTGATTTAGATTAGAAAATGTGAAAACATAGAATTAAAAAAACCAAAACCACGTCCTTATTAATTGGTATATAATAAATTATTCTAAAGCTGGGCATCCACTATCCAATTTTCTGTCAGATATCTGTCCAATCTGGCTGGTTGGAATGAAAACCTGGTAATGTATGGGAGCAAATGACATATGGTTTTAAACACTGAAAAAAGGGACAAAAAAAATGTTCAAATTGGTTAAATTTGTGTGTTTTAACCAATTTGTCTGAACAACCATTTTTGCCCATTTTCCAGAGCAAATGGACGATTGTCATTTGCTCCCATACACTAGTTATTTTTACAAGAATAGGGCCTTTTATATCATTCTGTAGTGAAATGAAGTTACTTTATATTTATCACACGATAACATAGAGATATCTTAGCAAGAATTCGGTTCTCATATGATATAGTGGGTATTTTAATTGTAACTTGCAGTTCAATATCAAGTTATTTATGACTCTTATTTGTTCCTCCGATCAAACTTCATTCAAATAGTTAGAGGATGGCACATGCAATTGGATTAGTGTGTGGGCTTTATCATTAAATCATAGTTCAGACATATATTGCCATATTTGGTAATATAATTAATATCAACATAAATTCTAATATGGCATAGAACAATATAAATTTTGTTATAACGTACTGGTAGATGTTGTTTTCTCCTTCTTGCCCACCTCAAGAATCCAATAATGCTATAAATATATAGGGCTTTATTGAACATGTAGCAAGGTCTCTAATATGCAGGTGCAATTTGCTATATACTTTATACACAGTAGCTAGTATTCCCTTTGTATTACTAGACACAGTGACTAATATTGCAAGATTCCAATAATTCTATGCGTTCATAGGGCTTTATTGAACATGTAGCGAGGTTTTTCAATATGCAGATACAACCTGCTGTATACTTATACCCAGTGTCTAATATTCTCTCTGTGCTACTCAGACACAGTGGCTGATATTCCCTCTGTGCTGTTAATACCTTTATATTTGGTTTAGAGAGACCATATGCATACATAAGAGTCTGATTCTATAGTAAAAATACAGCGCACTGCTGATGTCAGGACCGGTATTCTTACAGTGCCACCTGTCTCTTCTATTTATATTGAAAGTGGTCTCCTTCGCTCTGCATACAATTTTTTAGTTAATATTAGCGAGACCATATGCATACATTGGAGTCTTATTTTGCAGTAGGAATGCAGCACACTGCCGATGCCGGGACAGGTATTCTCCCAGTGCCGCCTTTCACCTCTATCTATATTCACTGTGGTCTCCTTCACTCTGCATATAGTGTAGATCATTTAATTACAGCAGATAGTATTACCGTACGCTTCTGTGACATAACACACACATACTGTATATTACATTTATAACACAAGAACAGCACATGGCACACATGCCAATGTGCATTTCGCTTAGTCAGCTTTCTCAAGGCTAATAGAGCCGACGCCTGCCAAGATTGATAGCACTCTTTAGCGGCATCTATCATATGAGGAGATAGTTCCCTCCAATAAGTAATAGCATTGCATTCATGTTAATACAATGCTGGGTCCTTATAGGCTTATATCGTTTTAAGCAGACAAAATTTAGAAAAGCCGAAAAGGGAAGTTGATACTATTATATTTATGTCTCTGTACCTATACAACATACTTAAACATCCTAATTAATCTGTGACCTATAGGCTATACTGTAATTGTATATCTAAATATATTAAATGTACATGTATATTTTATAATCGGTATGTGAAAAATGTGTACCCACAAGTGACAAATAATGTGTGAAAAATGGAATGCTCATGGTGACAAATAATACAAAATAATACATACAAGAAATGCAGGGCCAGATTAAGGTTTGTGGAGGCCCCTGGGCATCAAACGTATTGGGGCCCCTATCAATTAAAGTTTATATATATATATATATATATATAAAGTCAGAATTCCACTGCACTCGCCACTCCCACACCTGGGGTGCAGACCTGCCCTCGCCATTCCAAGGAATGGGGTGCAAGTGGCCATTAGCTGGCAGGTGAGCTTTAAACCAGGTAACATTTTTTTCAGTTTAAACTATGTGATAGCAGCTACCAGGTTTCCATCAGTGTGACAGATAGTGTAGGACCTGCAGAGAAGTGGGGTCCCATGATGTGGGCTGCAGGCTTAAATGCATTGATCAATCCATGAACCAAAACCCCATTATTTATACATTATTGTGAGTGTTTAAACATGGTGAGTGCTGAGTTTTCTGATTATATATATATATATATATATATATATATATACACACGCATATATATATACACATATGCGTATATGTATGTATGTACAGTATATATTTTAACACATTATATATATATATATATATATATTTACACATATTCCAGCATACAGCAGCATTCCATGCAAGATAGAATGAACCAGGCTCATCCCTTCTTGCAAGGAATGCCACCATATGCTGGCGTGTACTTATATTAAGGCTGCATCTAAAAAACTGCAATGGTGTTTAAGGGGCTACACCTCAAAAGCTATTGGAGGTACCGAGCTGAAATTTGGCACGGGTGAGTAGATTTTTTCGCTCGGCGCTGCATGCCAAATTTCAGGGCACAAACATAAAAAATGAGTATTCGGGAGTAATCTAAAGCACCAACTGTAATTTTTTTCTGACATTCTCAATTAGGACCACTTTTCTGCTGTAGTCTATGGGGTTTTTTTGGGAAGGCATAACTCAGGGTAGTGGGCGAATTTAGACTAGGATGTGTTTTATTAGGTAGCTATTGTGCCAGAGTACGTGCTTTTGGGGTTCAGGTAAATTAGAAAGTTACAGTTTTTAAACTATTACCTCAAGAATGCGCCATTGAATAGATAAGAAATTTCAACTTGTTGCACAGCCTCAGTTGGAGCCTCCAGCAGGTGTAGTCACTGTGGCTTCACTTTTGTGCACAAAGATGGCTGTATTTTGTGGGCTTAAGCGGTGGTGGGCTCGAGGGAAGGAAGCCGGCGTAGCAGCAGCGGGACCCAGGGGAAAGGCACTGGGGGGTAGCGGGCATTAGCTGCGGCCAGGACCCGGGGATGGTAGCGGGCCTTAGCGGCGGCGGTGCGGGCAGCCGTGTGGTCAGCAGTGGGGCAGGCGTTAGGACCATGGGGAGTTAGCAGCACACAGATGCAGGCTCAGATCTGGAAGATCCATGATACCTGCTTTTGTGTTTAAAAAAAATGGCGTGGCCCCGGCCCCCTAAAACAACTAGCACTGGGCTTTGGGGCCCCAGTACTGGTTGTGCTAAATAAATACAGGGGACAAATGATGTAGTGGTGCCCCGTATGACGCACAACCAGCACCAGGCTAGTCAGAACCATACTGGTTACCAAAATATGGGGGACAAATGATGTAGGGGTCCCCCGTATTCAGTGCAACCAGCACTGAGCTCTGAGCCAGCCCTGGTTCTGGAAATACAGGGGGATAAAAGCGTAGGGTCCCCATGTATTTATTAGAACCAGCACCGGACTCTTTCACCAGCCCCCCAGCTGAAACATCACCCCTGACCACTAATCAGCCCAGGCCAGGGATCCCTGGGTAGCTGGGGAACCCCCCAGTGAAGGGGTTCCCATCTCCAGGGCACCCCAAGCCCAGTATGATAGCCCAGGGCTATCCCCTGCACCCCTGGAGTGGTGGGTGCCGGGTTGATTGCACGTGCTGCTCCCTACCTTTGGAACTCTCTCCCTCTCCCTATCTCCACCTCACTGCATATCTTCAAATGGGCTCTCAAGACCCACTACTTCATCAAGGCCTTCTAGCTCTCATCCTAACCCACATAATACTTTCTCCTCCCTATCTTCCCCTTCTTTGTCACGCCTGTCTGTCTGCCCCTCCCCTTTAGAATATAAGCTCTCACAAGCAGGGACCTCTTCCCTCATTTGCTTCTCCTTACACTTTCTTCTACTCCTTACTCCTCATAAGGGCACCTAACACGCCTTTGCCAACTCCCTGCTGCTTATTGTGAGTGTTTAATCACTATTGCAGCAATGTATATAATGTCCTTCACTGTACTGTAAGTTACTTGTTTGTTTTTTGTTTTTTTTGTTCACTTATTAGTTTTATGTATTATGTAAGGCGCTGCGGAACACTTGTGGCGCCATATAAATAAAGGATAATAATAATAAATAATAAAGTGTGGTGCAAGTAAAGAGTTAAAATATTGGCTTTTGCTGTGGAACTACAATTCCCAGCAAGCCTCCCCCGCATGCTGGTACTTGGAGAACCACAAGTATCAGCATGCGGGGCATTAAGAGCCTGCTGGTACCTGTAGTTCCACAGCAAAAGCAATATTAAAAAAAACAGAACACACACAGCGTTGAAAAGTAAAATTTTATTAAAACGTACATGCACACACACATGCACACACTATCTCACATACTCACCTATGTATCCCTGTAGCCATTCTGTCCTCTTCTCCAAGTAGATAATCCTATGGAGTACCTGTAATAAAAATTCCATACTCACCTCCTCCTATGCGTGCATCTGTCCTCAGGCAATCCAGGGTCTTGACAGATCCACGGACATTAATAGTGTTCTCTAAGAACACTACTACCCGAATGACAGCTCCGCCCAGGATTTCAGTTCAGAAATCCCGGTGCAGAGCACTCATTGGCTGAGAGAGCGAGCCTTAGCGCCATTTTGGAAATTCAAAGATGCAAAGATGGCCCCGCCACATCGGCTGGCTTATATAAAATCAGTTCATCGGGCGGGTAGCTGGAGAGAAGACCAGCTGAAGCAAGAAGACGTCGGGCAGGCCTGGATGGGCGGCGGCAAGGAAAAAGTGCTTAAAGGCCGCTAGCCTCCAGGTGAAGACACCGTGGAAGTCTTGGTGGAGGTGGCAGCTATGAAAAAGAGCTTAAAGACTGCCGCCCCCCATGTGAAGGTTCTGAAAAATAAAATATAAAAAAAAATTTTCTTTTTTATTTTAATATTTCTTTTGCAGGGGTACTATAGGTAGCAGTGGGCCCTTGATGCCCCACCTCCTGGTACTTGTTTTTCTCCAAGTATCAGTGTGCGGGGATGCATTCTGGGACCTGTAGTACTACTGCAAAAGACAATATTTATATTTTCATATGCACCACATTTTACAGAATCAACCCAGCACCCACTGCCCAAAGGTGCTAGGGATAGCACCGGGCTATCGGCCTTGGCCAGGGGTGCCCTGAGGAGGGGGCTCCCCAGCTCCCCAGTGTTCCCCGGCCTGGGCTGACTAGTAGTCAGGGGTGATGATTCTGCTGGGGGGCCCGGTGAAAGGGCTCGCCTGGCTGTGGCATTACCCCCCCTACTAGAAAGAGTCCGGTGATGGTTCTAGTAAATGCAGGGGGACCCTACGCATATTTTCCCCCTGTATTTCCAGAACCAGGGACGGCTCAGAGCCCAGAGCTGGTTGCTCTAAATACTGGGGACCCCTACATCATTTGTCCCCTGTATTTTGGCAACCAGGGCTGGTTCTGACTAGCCTGGTGCTGGTTGTGCTTAAATACAGGGGACCCCTAAATCATTTTTCCCCTTTATTTAAACACAATCAGGACTGGCTGTTAAAAGCCTGGTGCTTTGGGGGAAGACGGAACCCTTTTTTTATTTTACACATTCAATGTTTAACATAGATGTGTAGAAGGATCTCACTGCTGCGTTCGTGCATCTGTGACTAATTGATTTTCTTTTCTTAGGTGCATGTGCACTACCAGTGAGCCCTCTGTCGCCCACTGATGCCCCCTTTGCACTGCACTGCTGCCACTTCTCTGCACCACCACTGCTGCTGCTGCCCCTGTAGCTGTCTCGCACTCTACACCTACCAAACCACCACCTGTGTGCTGGCCCCTCTTCCACCTGCGCTAGTGTACCATTTTGTTGCCCTTCTCCCCTGCAGGTGCCCGGTTTGCTCATCCAAACCCTGATAGTTAATACATTTTAAAAAAGCTATGATATTCCATAGACAAAAAACCTTATGATTTTGCATATCCCATTAAGACTGCCTATACATGATCTGAAACTTCACAAACCTATTGAATTTCTGCCACTCAAACTCCAAAAAGCAATGAAATTACGATCATTAAGGCTGACGCCTTAATGGACGTGTTCCTTGCGTAATACAGATACGGTATGCCATGACACCATGTGGTTAACTGCAGATTCAGCACTCTCACAGAGTGAGACTGATGTCACTCACAAAATGGTGGAGCTGCTTATTCACAGAATTGTGTGCTCATTGGAATTCACACATTCAGTCTATGCAACTGAGGTCTGAACAGAATATAGAGCTGTGCAGATAAGATAAGAGTATGGTGGATGGGGGGAGAAGACAGGGCATTGTGGATGGGGCAGACAGACAGGCGTGCAGAGGGGAAGATTAAGCAGTACAGTGGGGGCGAGCCAAAGTGAGGCAGAAGGGTTGAAAACAGTGGTGCACATGGGAGGGGGGAGACAGAGTTTCACGGTTTGGGGGAACAGAACAACATGAATGGGGAATACAGAGTATCATGGATGCGGGAAGATAGAGCAGCGCAGATGGGTAAAGACAGATTGGTGTGGATGAGGAATACAGACTAGCACAATGAGAGACCACACAACAATAGGGATTGGGGAAAGACAGATTGGTGCGGATGGGAGGGGAAAGACAGAGTGGCATGGTTGGGGGGGACAGAATGGTGCAGATGGAGGAAGAAAGAGTGGCAGAGATGAGCAGAAGACAGAGTTACGTAGCTGGGAGCAAAGCAGGGGTGCAGATGGAAGGAAACACAGTGGCATGGATACAGGAACACAGGGCGGTGCACATGGTGGAAGACATATTGGTGTGGATGAGGGCATGCAGACTATTACAAATGGGAGAACACAGCTGTAGGGATTGGGGAAGTTATAGCTGCATGGAGGTGAAGTTAGTGTACATGCATAGACAGAGTATGATAGTTTTAGCAATTAGGAAGATGAATGTGTATAATAAATGAGATAGATGTATTGAGTTAGAAGGATGTTGGAACCCAGTAGGATTATTGTGGTGACTGAATGGTAAGATTGTGGGCACTGAATGAAATGTGTGAGCCACATAACTGCTCAGACCTCAGTTGCATAGACTGCATGTATACTGTATATTCCAATAAGCACACAATTCTATGAATTAGCAGCTCCACCACTCTGTAAGAGTGCTGGATCTGCAGTTAACCACAGGGTGTGATGGCATACCATATCTGTATTATGCAAGAAAAACGTCCATTAAGGCGTCAGCCTTAATGATCGTAATTTCACTGCTTTTTTAGTTTGAGTGGCAGAAATTCAACAGGTTTGAGAATTGTTAGATCATGTCTAAGCAGCCTTAATGGGACATGTGAAACTGTAAAGTTTTTTGTCTATGGAATATATATACAGTATATATATATATATATATATATATATATATATGTATGGAGTATATATACAGTATATATATATGTGTGTATGTATATATATATATATATATATATATATATATATATACAGACACACATGTATATATACACACACGTCTAAAGACTCAGATTCAGCTATATATTATATATTACTGCTTACTTCTGGTTCCACTGGTTCCAGAGGCAGCAGCAGAAGGGGCGGAGTCAAATGCAGTGTGGGTGGGGCTTAATCACAGGCTGTGGCTCCGTTAAAATAATAAAAAATGTTAATCTGGGGGATGTGGCAGGGGGTCGGGGACAGTGTGTGGGGGCCCCCTATGTGTAGGGGCCCCAGGACGACCGCCCCTGTTTCCCTCTCTATAATCCGGCCCCGAATATATGTGACACCCCAATATTATGTCTATACTGTAATTAACCAATTACAGTCTATACTGTAATTGTATATCTAAATATATTAAATGTACATGTATAGTTTATATTCGGAATTTGAAAAATGTGTACCCACAAGTGACAAATAGTGTGTGAAAAATGGAGTGCTCATGGTGACAAATAATACAAAATAATACATACAAGAAATATGACAACACAATATTATGATAAAGTTCATAATAGTAAAATATCAAATACAGTAGAAATAATCAATTTTTTTATGTAAGTGTAAGGTTTGTGTGAAAAAAGTAGTGTAATATATAGAAAGATTTTTTTTTTACAAATCGTTTCAAGTTAGTTTATATGTGTATCAATTATACATGTATATTATTTAATTTTAATCCAAAATATTACCTATATACCACTTTGTTTATGTGTATGAGTTAGATCCTAATGTTATTGTTCCTACAATACACTAGCCTTAACTATAATTGTGATGTATTATCCATTAGTAATTATTATGTTCATGTCAATGATTTAATGTTGTGAATAATGCAATAAATTTAATAAATCATACTCCCATCAACCTCCATTAACCATGGTAGTGCATATCCTATTGAAATCCCATATATTGCAAAAAAGAGAATTATGATATTGTAATTGCTGCATTGTCTCTCAGAAAACTAAATCATAATTTGCTTCATTAATTAGATTATCAAAAAAAGGAGAATAAGAGAAAATAGATGTGTCTTAAATCTCATCCAAGACCTTCCTTATGTCTAATCCTTCCTCTCATACTGATGTTATAAGTGATGTTATAAATTGCAGATATCCACTATATACTACCTCCATCTCATCTAGATGGTTCACATCTAGTTTGAGATTATTATTATTATTATTATTATTATTATTATTATCCTTTATTTATATGGTGCCACAAGTGTTCCGCAGCACCTTACAAAGTACATAAAGAAATAATTTGACAACTGACTTACAGTACAAAATAGGACAAGAACATTGATAATATACATTGATACATAAGTGACCATAACACCTAGATATGGAACAGAGTGTAAGCAACCAGGTGTTAGGTGCCCTGGTGGGGGGTAAGAATTAGGTGAAAGTAAAGTAAGGAGAAGCACAAGAGGGTAGAGGCCCTGCTCGTAAGAGCTTACATTCTAAAGGGGAGGGACAGACAAACAGGTGTGACATAGATGGGGTAAACTGAGGAAGGAGCATGTTGCAGCAAGTTAGGATGGGAGCTGGAAGGCTTTGATGAAGTAGTGCGTCTTGAGAGCCCGTTTGAAAGATTATTATAATTATAATAGATTTCTAATGGATGAAAGGAATAGTGATATTATATACAGATATCATATTATATATAAGAATGCTGAATAATAGATTTCTTCATTTAGGCCAGACGGTGTTAAACTATCTAAAAGGAATATATACTGTATCTTGATTCTTGTTTAAGCAGTTGTTTATGTCTCCTCCTCTAATTCCCAACTCCACTTTTTCAAGACCATACATCGATCTCCATCGTGCTTTTCGTAGGCACTGTCTAGCCACACTTGTTAGTTGTTTCATATTTGCAGAATCTCTTAGAAAAATTAATGGTAGTTGCTCAGATCATCTTAATTGCATAACACAGGTGCTTGCAAAGGGCGGGGTATACTCTGAACACAGAAAAAAAAGGAGATTTGCCCCCCAGCACACTGCAGCAAAAACAATACTTAAATCCTACATGATAACAGCGATTCAGAGTTATTAGTTACATACATTTGCAAATATATGAATAAGCACCAGGCCAATCGTCAAGGCTCCTCTATACTGGCGTCCCTAGCATTAAGGGGTTCACGTCCAAGAAGCAAGGCACCCCAAAAAAATTCCAACCAAGGACCATCCCCAGGGCATCACACGAAAAGGGAAAAAGGTGATAGTGAAGTATAAAGAAAAGATGTGTAAGTATAAATCAATAAGTGTTAATGAAATGAGAAAGAATTAAAATTACATAAATAATATACAAACAAATAGAAAAGTGATAAAAGTATTCTATGTGAATTAAGTGGTGATGCCATGAGAAAGGCCCAGTCAGAACCCCCCCGGGGGCCCCACTCCCAAACGCTCACCCCAAAATAATTATTGCTACATAATAGTAGCACCCACTCTGGGTCATATAATTACAATTGATGTACTGCATGATAACAGTACATATAAAAGCTGAGAGCTAACTTACCTTGGAGGTACACCAAAAAACCTCCACATGGCACTATAAGCATCAGCACATCCTCCTAATGCTGACTGCCTTCATGCCTCTCCAAACTTGCAAAAGAAATGGTAGTGCTCAGATCAGCTTAATTTCATAACACAGGTGCTTGTAAAGGGCAGGGTTTACTCTGAACACAGAAAAAAAAGGGGATTTGCCCCCCAGCACACTGCAGCAAAAACAATACTTAAATCCTACATGATAACAGCGATTCAGAGGTATTAGTTACATACATTTGCAAATATATGAATAAGCACCAGGCCAATCGTCAAGGCTCCTCTATACTGGCGTCCCTAGCATTAAGGGGTTCACGTCCGAGAAGCAAGGCACCCCAAAAAAATTCCAACCAAGGACCATCCCCAGGGCATCACACGAAAAGGGAAAAAGGTGATAGTGAAGTATAAAGAAAAGATGTGTAAGTATAAATCAATAAGTGTTAATGAAATGAGAAAGAATTAAAATTACATAAATAATATACAAACAAATAGAAAAGTGATAAAAGTATTCTATGTGAATTAAGTGGTGATGCCATGAGAAAGGCCCAGTCAGAACCCCCCCGGGGGCCCCACTCCCAAACGCTCACCCCAAAATAATTATTGCTACATAATAGTAGCACCCACTCTGGGTCATATAATTACAATTGATGTACTGCATGATAACAGTACATATAAAAGCTGAGAGCTAACTTACCTTGGAGGTACACCAAAAAACCTCCACATGGCACTATAAGCATCAGCACATCCTCCTAATGCTGACTGCCTTCATGCCTCTCCAAACTTGCAAAAGAAATGGTAGTGCTCAGATCAGCTTAATTTCATAACACAGGTGCTTGTAAAGGGCAGGGTTTACTCTGAACACAGAAAAAAAAGGGGATTTGCCCCCCAGCACACTGCAGCAAAAACAATACTTAAATCCTACATGATAACAGCGATTCAGAGGTATTAGTTACATACATTTGCGTTTGGGAGTGGGGCCCCCGGGGGGGTTCTGACTGGGCCTTTCTCATGGCATCACCACTTAATTCACATAGAATACTTTTATCACTTTTCTATTTGTTTGTATATTATTTATGTAATTTTAATTCTTTCTCATTTCATTAACACTTATTGATTTATACTTACACATCTTTTCTTTATACTTCACTATCACCTTTTTCCCCTTTCGTGTGATGCCCTGGGGATGGTCCTTGGTTGGAATTTTTTTGGGGTGCCTTGCTTCTCGGACGTGAACCCCTTAATACTAGGGATGCCAGTATAGAGGAGCCTTGACGATTGGCCTGGCGCTTATTCATATATTTGCAAATGTATGTAACTAATACCTCTCAATCGCTGTTATCATGTAGGATTTAAGTATTGTTTTTGCTACAGTGTGCTGGGGGGCGAATCTCCTTTTTTTTCTGTGTTCAGAGTAAACCCCGCCCTTTACAAGCACCTGTGTTATGCAATTAAGCTGATCTAAGCAACTACCATTTCTTTTGCAAGTTTGGAGAGGCATGAAGGCAGTCAGCATTAGGAGGATGTGCTGATGCTTATAGTGCCATGTGGAGGTTTTTTGGGGTACCTCCAAGGTAAGTTAGCTCTCAGCTTTTATATGTACTGTTATCATGCAGTACATCAATTGTAATTATATGACCCAGAGTGGGTGCTACTATTATGTAGCAATAATTATTTTGGGGTGAGCGTTTGGGAGTGGGGCCCCCGGGGGGGTTCTGACTGGGCCTTTCTCATGGCATCACCACTTAATTCACATAGAATACTTTTATCACTTTTCTATTTGTTTGTATATTATTTATGTAATTTTAATTCTTTCTCATTTCATTAACACTTCTTGATTTATACTTACACATCTTTTCTTTATACTTCACTATCACCTTTTTCCCTTTTCGTGTGATGCCCTGGGGATGGTCCTTGGTTGGAATTTTTTTGGGGTGCCTTGCGTCTCGGACGTGAACCCCTTAATGCTAGGGATGCCAGTATAGAGGAGCCTTGACGATTGGCCTGGCGCTTATTCATATATTTGCAAATGTATGTAACCAATACCTCTGAATCGCTGTTATCATGTAGGATTTAAGTATTGTTTTTGCTACAGTGTGCTGGAGGGCAAATCTCCTTTTTTTTCAGTGTTCAGAGTAAACCCCGCCCTTTACAAGCACCTGTGTTATGCAATTAAGCTGATCTGAGCAACTACCATTTCTTTTGCAAGTTTGGAGAGGCATGAAGGCAGTCAGCATTAGGAGGATGTGCTGATGCTTATAGTGCCATGTGGAGGTTTTTTGGGGTACCTCCAAGGTAAGTTAGCTCTCAGCTTTTATATGTACTGTTATCATGCAGTACATCAATTGTAATTATATGACCCAGAGTGGGTGCTACTATTATGTAGCAATAATTATTTTGGGGTGAGCGTTTGGGAGTGGGGCCCCCGGGGGGGTTCTGACTGGGCCTTTCTCATGGCATCACCACTTAATTCACATAGAATACTTTTATCACTTTTCTATTTGTTTGTATATTATTTATGTAATTTTAATTCTTTCTCATTTCATTAACACTTATTGATTTATACTTACACATCTTTTCTTTATACTTCACTATCACCTTTTTCCCTTTTCGTGTGATGCCCTGGGGATGGTCCTTGGTTGTAATTTTTTTGGGGTGCCTTGCTTCTCGGACGTGAACCCCTTAATGCTAGGGATGCCAGTATAGAGGAGCCTTGACGATTGGCCTGGCGCTTATTCATATATTTGCAAATGTATGTAACCAATACCTCTGAATCGCTGTTATCATGTAGGATTTAAGTATTGTTTTTGCTGCAGTATGCTGGGGGGCAAATCTCCTTTTTTTCTGTGTTCAGAGTAAACCCCGCCCTTTACAAGCACCTGTGTTATGCAATTAAGCTGATCTGAGCAACTACCATTTCTTTTGCAAGTTTGGAGAGGCATGAAGGCATTCAGCATTAGGAGGATGTGCTGATGCTTATAGTGCCATGTGGAGGTTTTTTGGGGTACCTCCAAGGTAAGTTAGCTCTCAGATTTTATATGTACTGTTATCATGCAGTACATCAATTGTAATTATATGACCCAGAGTGGGTGCTACTATTATGTAGCAATAATTATTTTGGGGTGAGCATTTGGGAGTGGGGCCCCCGGGGGGGGGTTCTGACTGGGCCTTTCTCATGGCATCACCACTTAATTCACATAGAATACTTTTATCACTTTTCTATTTGTTTGTATATTATTTATGTAATTTTAATTCTTTCTCATTTCATTAACACTTATTGATTTATACTTACACATCTTTTCTTTATACTTCACTATCACCTTTTTCCCTTTTCGAGTGATGCACTGGGGATGGTCCTTGGTTGGAATTTTTTTGGGGTGCCTTGCTTCTCGGACGTGAACCCCTTAATGCTAGGGACGCCAGTATAGAGGAGCCTTGACGATTGGCCTGGCGCTTATTCATATATTTGCAAATGTATGTAACTAATACCTCTGAATCGCTGTTATCATGTAGGATTTAAGTATTGTTTTTGCTGCAGTGTGCTGGGGGGCAAATCTCCTTTTTTTTCTGTGTTCAGAGTAAACCCCGCCCTTTACAAGCACCTGTGTTATGCAATTAAGCTGATCTGAGCAACTACCATTTCTTTTGCAAGTTTGGAGAGGCATGAAGGCAGTCAGCATTAGGAGGATGTGCTGATGCTTATAGTGCCATGTGGAGGTTTTTTGGGGTACCTCCAAGGTAAGTTAGCTCTCAGCTATTATATGTACTGTTATCATGCAGTACATCAATTGTAATTATATGACCCAGAGTGGGTGCTACTATTATGTAGCAATAATTATTTTAGGGTGAGCGTTTGGGAGTGGGGCCCCCGGGTGGGGTTCTGACTGGGCCTTTCTCATGGCATCACCACTTAATTCACATAGAATACTTTTATCACTTTTCTATTTGTTTGTATATTATTTATGTAATTTTAATTCTTTCTCATTTCATTAACACTTATTGATTTATACTTACACATCTTTTCTTTATACTTCACTATCACCTTTTTCCCTTTTCGTGTGATGCCCTGGGGATGGTCCTTGGTTGGAATTTTTTTGGGGTGCCTTGCCTCTCGGACGTGAACCCCTTAATGCTAGGGACGCCAGTATAGAGGAGCCTTGACGATTGGCCTGGCGCTTATTCATATATTTGCAAATGTATGTAACTAATACCTCTGAATCGCTGTTATCATGTAGGATTTAAGTATTGTTTTTGCTGCAGTGTGCTGGGGGGCAAATCTCCTTTTTTTCTGTGTTCAGAGTAAACCCCACCCTTTACAAGCACCTGTGTTATGCAATTAAGCTGATCTGAGCAACTACCATTTCTTTTGCAAGTTTGGAGAGGCATGAAGGCAGTCAGCATTAGGAGGATGTGCTGATGCTTATAGTGCCATGTGGAGGTTTTTTGGGGTACCTCCAAGGTAAGTTAGCTCTCAGCTATTATATGTACTGTTATCATGCAGTACATCAATTGTAATTATATGACCCAGAGTGGGTGCTACTATTATGTAGCAATAATTATTTTAGGGTGAGCGTTTGGGAGTGGGGCCCCCGGGTGGGGTTCTGACTGGGCCTTTCTCATGGCATCACCACTTAATTCACATAGAATACTTTTATCACTTTTCTATTTGTTTGTATATTATTTATGTAATTTTAATTCTTTCTCATTTCATTAACACTTATTGATTTATACTTACACATCTTTTCTTTATACTTCACTATCACCTTTTTCCCTTTTCGTGTGATGCCCTGGGGATGGTCCTTGGTTGGAATTTTTTTGGGGTGCCTTGCCTCTCGGACGTGAACCCCTTAATGCTAGGGACGCCAGTATAGAGGAGCCTTGACGATTGGCCTGGCGCTTATTCATATATTTGCAAATGTATGTAACTAATACCTCTGAATCGCTGTTATCATGTAGGATTTAAGTATTGTTTTTGCTGCAGTGTGCTGGGGGGCAAATCTCCTTTTTTTCTGTGTTCAGAGTAAACCCCACCCTTTACAAGCACCTGTGTTATGCAATTAAGCTGATCTGAGCAACTACCATTTCTTTTGCAAGTTTGGAGAGGCATGAAGGCAGTCAGCATTAGGAGGATGTGCTGATGCTTATAGTGCCATGTGGAGGTTTTTTGGGGTACCTCCAAGGTAAGTTAGCTCTCAGCTATTATATGTACTGTTATCATGCAGTACATCAATTGTAATTATATGACCCAGAGTGGGTGCTACTATTATGTAGCAATAATTATTTTGGGGTGAGTGTTTGGGAGTGGGGCCCCCGGGGGGTTCGGACTGGGCGTTTCTCAAGGCATCAACATTTAATTCACATAGAATACTTTTATCACTTTTCTATTTGTTTGTATATTATTTATGTAATTTTAATTCTTTCTCGTTTCATTAACACTTATTGATTTATACTTACACATCTTTTCTTTATACTTCACTATCACCTTTTTCCCTTTTCGTGTGATGCCCTGGGGATGGTCCTTGGTTGTAATTTTTTTGGGGTGCCTTGCTTCTCGGACGTGAACCCCTTAATGCTAGGGACGCCAGTATAGAGGAGCCTTGACGATTGGCATGGTGCTTATTCATATATTTGCAAATGTATGTAACTAATACCTCTGAATCGCTGTTATCATGTAGGATTTAAGTAGTGTTTTTGCTGCAGTGTGCTGGGGGGCAAATCTCCTTTTTTTCTGTGTTCAGAGTAAACCCCGCCCTTTAAAAGCACCTGTGTTATGGAATTAAGCTGATCTGAGCAACTACCATTTCTTTTGCAAGTTTGGAGAGGCATGAAGGCAGTCAGCATTAGGAGGATGTGCTGATGCTTATAGTGCCATGTGGAGGTTTTTTGGGGTACCTCCAAGGTAAGTTAGCTCTCAGATTTTATATGTACTGTTATCATGCAGTACATCAATTGTAATTATATGACCCAGAGTGGGTGCTACTACTATGTAGCAATAATTATTTTGGGGTGAGCATTTGGGAGTGGGGCCCCCGTGGGGGTTCTGACTGGGCCTTTATCATGGCATCACCACTTAATTCACATAGAATACTTTTATCACTTTTCTATTTGTTTGTATATTATTTATGTAATTTTAATTCTTTCTCATTTCATTAACACTTATTGATTTATACTTACACATCTTTTCTTTATACTTCACTATCACCTTTTTCCCTTTTCGTGTGATGCACTGGGGATGGTCCTTGGTTGGAATTTTTTTGGGGTGCCTTGCTTCTCGGACATGAACCCCTTAATGCTAGGGACGCCAGTATAGAGGAGCCTTGACGATTGGCCTGGCGCTTATTCATATATTTGCAAATGTATGTAACTAATACCTCTGAATCGCTGTTATCATATAGGATTTAAGTATTGTTTTTCCTGCAGTGTGCTGGAGGGCAAATCTCCTTTTTTTCTGTGTTCAATGTAAACCCCGCCCTTTACAAGCACCTGTGTTATGCAATTAAGCTGATCTGAGCAACTACCATTTCTTTTGCAAGTTTGGAGAGGCATGAAGGCAGTCAGCATTAGGAGGATGTGCTGATGCTTATAGTGCCATGTGGAGGTTTTTTGGGGTACCTCCAAGGTAAGTTAGCTCTCAGCTATTATATGTACTGTTATCATGCAGTACATCAATTGTAATTATATGACCCAGAGTGGGTGCTACTATTATGTAGCAATAATTATTTTGGGGTGAGCATTTGGGAGTGGGGCCCCTGGGGGGGTTCTGACTGGGCCTTTCTCATGGTATCACCACTTAATTCACATAGAATACTTTTATCACTTTTCTATTTGTTTGTATATTATTTAAGTAATTTTAATTCTTTCTCATTTCATTAACACTTATTGATTTATACTTACACATCTTTTCTTTATACTTCACTATCACCTTTTTCCCTTTTCGTGTGATGCCCTGGGGATGGTGCTTGGTTGGAATTTTTTTGGGGTGCCTTGCTTCTCGGATGTGAACCCCTTAATGCTAGGGATGCCAGTATAGAGGAGCCTTGACGATTGGCCTGGCGCTTATTCATATATTTGCAAATGTATGTAACTAATACCTCTGAATCGCTGTTGTCATGTAGGATTTAAGTATTGTTTTTGCTGCAGTGTGCTGGGGGGCAAATCTCCTTTTTTTCTGTGTTCAGAGTAAACCCCGCCCTTTACAAGCAGCTGTGTTATGCAATTAAGCTGATCTGAGCAACTACCATTTCTTTTGCAAGTTTGGAGAGGCATGAAGGCAGTCAGCATTAGGAGGATGTGCTGATGCTTATAGTGCCATGTGGAGGTTTTTTGGGGTACCTCCAAGGTAAGTTAGCTCTCAGCTATTATATGTACTGTTATCATGCAGTACATCAATTGTAATTATATGACCCAGAGTGGGTGCTACTATTATGTAGCAATAATTATTTTGGGGTGAGTGTTTGGGAGTGGGGCCCCCGGGGCGTTCGGACTGGGCGTTTCTCATGGCATCACCACTTAATTCACATAGAATACTTTTATCACTTTTCTATTTGTTTGTATATTATTTATGTAATTTTAATTCTTTCTCGTTTCATTAACACTTATTGATTTATACTTACACATCTTTTCTTTATACTTCACTATCACCTTTTTCCCTTTTCGTGTGATGCCCTGGGGATGGTCCTTGGTTGGAATTTTTTTGGGGTGCCTTGCTTCTCGGACGTGAACCCCTTAATGCTAGGGACGCCAGTATAGAGGAGCCTTGATGATTGGCCTGGCGCTTATTCATATATTTGCAAATGTATGTAACTAATACCTCTGAATCGCTGTTATCATATAGGATTTAAGTATTGTTTTTGCTGCAGTGTGCTGGGGGGCAAATCTCCTTTTTTTCTGTGTTCAGAGTAAACCCCGCCCTTTACAAGCACCTGTGTTATGCAATTAAGCTGATCTGAGCAACTACCATTTCTTTTGCAAGTTTGGAGAGGCATGAAGGCAGTCAGCATTAGGAGGATGTGCTGATGCTTATAGTGCCATGTGGAGGTTTTTTGGGGTACCGCCAAGGTAAGTTAGCTCTCAGCTATTATATGTACTGTTATCATGCAGTACATCAATTGTAATTATATGACCCAGAGTGGGTGCTACTATTATGTAGCAATAATTATTTTGGGGTGAGCGTTTGGGAGTGGGGCCCCCGGGGGGGGTTCTGACTGGGCCTTTCTCATGGCATCACCACTTAATTCACATAGAATACTTTTATCACTTTTCTATTTGTTTGTATATTATTTATGTAATTTTAATTCTTTCTCATTTCATTAACACTTATTGATTTATACTTACACATCTTTTCTTTATACTTCACTATCACCTTTTTCCCTTTTCGTGTGATGCCCTGGGGATGGTCCTTGGTTGGAATTTTTTTGGGGTGCCTTGCTTCTCGGACGTGAACCCCTTAATGCTAGGGACGCCAGTATAGAGGAGCCTTGACGATTGGCCTGGCGCTTATTCATATATTTGCAAATGTATGTAACTAATACCTCTGAATCGCTGTTATCATGTAGGATTTAAGTATTGTTTTTGCTGCAGTGTGCTGGGGGGCAAATCTCCTTTTTTTCTGTGTTCAGAGTAAACCCCGCCCTTTACAAGCACCTGTGTTATGCAATTAAGCTGATCTGAGCAACTACCATTTCTTTTGCAAGTTTGGAGAGGCATGAAGGCAGTCAGCATTAGGAGGATGTGCTGATGCTTATAGTGCCATGTGGAGGTTTTTTGGGGTACCGCCAAGGTAAGTTAGCTCTCAGCTTTAATTGTACTGTTATCATGCAGTACATCAATTGTAATTATATGACCCAGAGTGGGTGCTACTATTATGAAGCAATAATTATTTTGGGGTGAGCGTTTGGGAGTGGGGCCCCCGGGGGGGTTCGGACTGGGCCTTTCTCATGGCATCACCACTTAATTCACATAGAATACTTTTATCACTTTTCTATTTGTTTGTATATTATTTAAGTAATTATAATTCTTTCTCATTTCATTAACACTTATTAATTTATACTTACACATCTTTTCTTTATACTTCACTATCACCTTTTTTCCTTTTCGTGTGATGCCCTGGGGATGGTCCTTGGTTGGAATTTTTTTGGGTTGCCTTGCTTCTCGGACATGAACCCCTTAATGCTAGGGACGCCAGTATAGAGGAGCCTTGACGATTGGCCTGGCGCTTATTCATATATTTGCAAATGTATGTAACTAATACCTCTGAATCGCTGTTATCATGTAGGATTTAAGTATTGTTTTTGCTACAGTGTGCTGGGGGGCAAATCTCCTTTTTTTTCTGTGTTCAGAGTAAACCCCGCCCTTTACAAGCACCTGTGTTATGCAATTAAGCTGATCTGAGCAACTACCATTTCTTTTGCAAGTTTGGAGAGGCATGAAGGCAGTCAGCATTAGGAGGATGTGCTGATGCTTATAGTGCCATGTGGAGGTTTTTTGGGGTACCTCCAAGGTAGACAGCTCTCAGCTATTATATGTACTGTTATCATGCAGTACATCAATTGTAATTATATGACCCAGAGTGGGTGCTACTATTATGTAGCAATAATTATTTTGGGGTGAGCGTTTGGGAGTGGGGCCCCCGGGGGGGTTCTGACTGGGCCTTTCTCATGGCATCACCACTTAATTCACATAGAATACTTTTATCACTTTTCTATTTGTTTGTATATTATTTAAGTAATTTTAATTCTTTCTCATTTCATTAACACTTATTGATTTATACTTACACATCTTTTCTTTATACTTCACTATCACCTTTTTCCCTTTTCGTGTGATGCCCTGGGGATGGTCCTTGGTTGGAATTTTTTTGGGGTGCCTTGCTTCTTGGATGTGAACCCCTTAATGCTAGGGACGCCAGTATAGAGGAGCCTTGATGATTGGCCTGGCGCTTATTCATATATTTGCAAATGTATGTAACTAATACCTCTGAATCGCTGTTATCATGTAGGATTTAAGTATTGTTTTTGCTGCAGTGTGCTGGGGGGCAAATCTCCTTTTTTTTCTGTGTTCAGAGTAAACCCCACCCTTTACAAGCACCTGTGTTATGCAATTAAGCTGATCTGAGCAACTACCATTTCTTTTGCAAGTTTGGAGAGGCATGAAGGCAGTCAGCATTAGGAGGATGTGCTGATGCTTATAGTGCCATGTGGAGGTTTTTTGGGGTACCTCCAAGGTAAGTTAGCTCTCAGCTATTATATGTACTGTTATCATGCAGTACATCAATTGTAATTATATGACCCAGAGTGGGTGCTACTATTATGTAGCAATAATTATTTTAGGGTGAGCGTTTGGGAGTGGGGCCCCCGGGTAGGGTTCTGACTGGGCCTTTCTCATGGCATCACCACTTAATTCACATAGAATACTTTTATCACTTTTCTATTTGTTTGTATATTATTTATGTAATTTTAATTCTTTCTCATTTCATTAACACTTATTGATTTATACTTACACATCTTTTCTTTATACTTCACTATCACCTTTTTCCCTTTTCGTGTGATGCCCTGGGGATGGTCCTTGGTTGGAATTTTTTTGGGGTGCCTTGCCTCTCGGACGTGAACCCCTTAATGCTAGGGACGCCAGTATAGAGGAGCCTTGACGATTGGCCTGGCGCTTATTCATATATTTGCAAATGTATGTAACTAATACCTCTGAATCGCTGTTATCATGTAGGATTTAAGTATTGTTTTTCCTGCAGTGTGCTGGGGGGCAAATCTCCTTTTTTTCTGTGTTCAGAGTAAACCCCGCCCTTTACAAGCACCTGTGTTATGCAATTAAGCTGATCTGAGCAACTACCATTTCTTTTGCAAGTTTGGAGAGGCATGAAGGCAGTCAGCATTAGGAGGATGTGCTGATGCTTATAGTGCCATGTGGAGGTTTTTTGGTGTACCTCCAAGGTAAGTTAGCTCTCAGCTATTATATGTACTGTTATCATGCAGTACATCAATTGTAATTATATGACCCAGAGTGGGTGCTACTATTATGTAGCAATAATTATTTTGGGGTGAGCGTTTGGGAGTGGGGCCCCCGGGGGGGGTTCTGACTGGGCCTTTCTCATGGCATCACCACTTAATTCACATAGAATACTTTTATCACTTTTCTATTTGTTTGTATATTATTTATGTAATTTTAATTCTTTCTCATTTCATTAACACTTATTGATTTATACTTACACATCTTTTCTTTATACTTCACTATCACCTTTTTCCCTTTTCGTGTGATGCCCTGGGGATGGTCCTTGGTTGGAATTTTTTTGGGGTGCCTTGCCTCTCGGACGTGAACCCCTTAATGCTAGGGAAAACAGTATAGAGGAGCCTTGACGATTGGCCTGGCGCTTATTCATATATTTGCAAATGTATGTAACTAATACCTCTGAATCGCTGTTATCATGTAGGATTTAAGTATTGTTTTTGCTGCAGTGTGCTGGGGGGCAAATCTCCTTTTTTTCTGTGTTCAGAGTAAACCCCACCCTTTACAAGCACCTGTGTTATGCAATTAAGCTGATCTGAGCAACTACCATTTCTTTTGCAAGTTTGGAGAGGCATGAAGGCAGTCAGCATTAGGAGGATGTGCTGATGCTTATAGTGCCATGTGGAGGTTTTTTGGGGTACCTCCAAGGTAAGTTAGCTCTCAGCTATTATATGTACTGTTATCATGCAGTACATCAATTGTAATTATATGACCCAGAGTGGGTGCTACTATTATGTAGCAATAATTATTTTGGGGTGAGTGTTTGGGAGTGGGGCCCCCGGGGGGTTCGGACTGGGCGTTTCTCAAGGCATCAACACTTAATTCACATAGAATACTTTTATCACTTTTCTATTTGTTTGTATATTATTTATGTAATTTTAATTCTTTCTCGTTTCATTAACACTTATTGATTTATACTTACACATCTTTTCTTTATACTTCACTATCACCTTTTTCCCTTTTCGTGTGATGCCCTGGGGATGGTCCTTGGTTGTAATTTTTTTGGGGTGCCTTGCTTCTCGGACGTGAACCCCTTAATGCTAGGGACGCCAGTATAGAGGAGCCTTGACGATTGGCCTGGCGCTTATTCATATATTTGCAAATGTATGTAACTAATACCTCTGAATCGCTGTTATCATATAGGATTTAAGTATTGTTTTTCCTGCAGTGTGCTGGAGGGCAAATCTCCTTTTTTTCTGTGTTCAGAGTAAACCCCGCCCTTTACAAGCACCTGTGTTATGCAATTAAGCTGATCTGAGCAACTACCATTTCTTTTGCAAGTTTGGAGAGGCATGAAGGCAGTCAGCATTAGGAGGATGTGCTGATGCTTATAGTGCCATGTGGAGGTTTTTTGGGGTACCTCCAAGGTAAGTTAGCTCTCAGCTATTATATGTACTGTTATCATGCAGTACATCAATTGTAATTATATGACCCAGAGTGGGTGCTACTATTATGTAGCAATAATTATTTTGGGGTGAGCGTTTGGGAGTGGGGCCCCTGGGGGGGTTCTGACTGGGCCTTTCTCATGGCATCACCACTTAATTCACATAGAATACTTTTATCACTTTTCTATTTGTTTGTATATTATTTAAGTAATTTTAATTCTTTCTCATTTCATTAACACTTATTGATTTATACTAACACATCTTTTCTTTATACTTCACTATCACCTTTTTCCCTTTTCGTGTGATGCCCTGGGGATGGTGCTTGGTTGGAATTTTTTTGGGGTGCCTTGCTTCTCGGACGTGAACCCCTTAATGCTAGGGATGCCAGTATAGAGGAGCCTTGACGATTGGCCTGGCGCTTATTCATATATTTGCAAATGTATGTAACTAATACCTCTGAATCGCTGTTATCATGTAGGATTTAAGTATTGTTTTTGCTGCAGTGTGCTGGGGGGCAAATCTCCTTTTTTTCTGTGTTCAGAGTAAACCCCGCCCTTTACAAGCACCTGTGTTATGCAATTAAGCTGATCTGAGCAACTACCATTTCTTTTGCAAGTTTGGAGAGGCATGAAGGCAGTCAGCATTAGGAGGATGTGCTGATGCTTATAGTGCCATGTGGAGGTTTTTGGGGTACCTCCAAGGTAAGTTAGCTCTCAGCTATTATATGTACTGTTATCATGCAGTACATCAATTGTAATTATATGACCCAGAGTGGGTGCTACTATTATGTAGCAATAATTATTTTGGGGTGAGCGTTTGGGAGTGGGGCCCCTGGGGGGGTTCTGACTGGGCCTTTCTCATGGCATCACCACTTAATTCACATAGAATACTTTTATCACTTTTCTATTTGTTTGTATATTATTTATGTAATTTTAATTCTTTCTCGTTTCATTAACACTTATTGATTTATACTTACACATCTTTTCTTTATACTTCACTATCACCTTTTTCCCTTTTCATGTGATGCCCTGGGGATGGTCCTTGGTTGGAATTTTTTTGGGGTGCCTTGCTTCTCGGACGTGAACCCCTTAATGCTAGGGACGCCAGTATAGAGGAGCCTTGATGATTGGCCTGGCGCTTATTCATATATTTGCAAATGTATGTAACTAATACCTCTGAATCGCTGTTATCATATAGGATTTAAGTATTGTTTTTGCTGCAGTGTGCTGGGGGGCAAATCTCCTTTTTTTCTGTGTTCAGAGTAAACCCCGCCCTTTACAAGCACCTTTGTTATGCAATTAAGCTGATCTGAGCAACTACCATTTCTTTTGCAAGTTTGGAGAGGCATGAAGGCAGTCAGCATTAGGAGGATGTGCTGATGCTTATAGTGCCATGTGGAGGTTTTTTGGGGTAGCGCCAAGGTAAGTTAGCTCTCAGCTATTATATGTACTGTTATCATGCAGTACATCAATTGTAATTATATGACCCAGAGTGGGTGCTACTATTATGTAGCAATAATTATTTTGGGGTGAGCGTTTGGGAGTGGGGCCCCCGGGGGGGTTCTGACTGGGCCTTTCTCATGGCATCACCACTTAATTCACATAGAATACTTTTATCACTTTTCTATTTGTTTGTATATTATTTATGTAATTTTAATTCTTTCTCATTTCATTAACACTTATTGATTTATACTTACACATCTTTTCTTTATACTTCACTATCACCTTTTTCCCTTTTCGTGTGATGCCCTGGGGATGGTCCTTGGTTGGAATTTTTTTGGGGTGCCTTGCTTCTCGGACGTGAACCCCTTAATGCTAGGGACGCCAGTATAGAGGAGCCTTGACGATTGGCCTGGCGCTTATTCATATATTTGCAAATGTATGTAACTAATACCTCTGAATCGCTGTTATCATGTAGGATTTAAGTATTGTTTTTGCTGCAGTGTGCTGGGGGGCAAATCTCCTTTTTTTCTGTGTTCAGAGTAAACCCCGCCCTTTACAAGCACCTGTGTTATGCAATTAAGCTGATCTGAGCAACTACCATTTCTTTTGCAAGTTTGGAGAGGCATGAAGGCAGTCAGCATTAGGAGGATGTGCTGATGCTTATAGTGCCATGTGGAGGTTTTTTGGGGTACCGCCAAGGTAAGTTAGCTCTCAGCTTTAATTGTACTGTTATCATGCAGTACATCAATTGTAATTATATGACCCAGAGTGGGTGCTACTATTATGAAGCAATAATTATTTTGGGGTGAGCGTTTGGGAGTGGGGCCCCCGGGGGGGTTCGGACTGGGCCTTTCTCATGGCATCACCACTTAATTCACATAGAATACTTTTATCACTTTTCTATTTGTTTGTATATTATTTAAGTAATTATAATTCTTTCTCATTTCATTAACACTTATTAATTTATACTTACACATCTTTTCTTTATACTTCACTATCACCTTTTTTCCTTTTCGTGTGATGCCCTGGGGATGGTCCTTGGTTGGAATTTTTTTGGGTTGCCTTGCTTCTCGGACATGAACCCCTTAATGCTAGGGACGCCAGTATAGAGGAGCCTTGACGATTGGCCTGGCGCTTATTCATATATTTGCAAATGTATGTAACTAATACCTCTGAATCGCTGTTATCATGTAGGATTTAAGTATTGTTTTTGCTACAGTGTGCTGGGGGGCAAATCTCCTTTTTTTTCTGTGTTCAGAGTAAACCCCGCCCTTTACAAGCACCTGTGTTATGAAATTAAGCTGATCTGAGCAACTACCATTTCTTTTGCAAGTTTGGAGAGGCATGAAGGCAGTCAGCATTAGGAGGATGTGCTGATGCTTATAGTGCCATGTGGAGGTTTTTTGGGGTACCTCCAAGGTAGATAGCTCTCAGCTATTATATGTACTGTTATCATGCAGTACATCAATTGTAATTATATGACCCAGAGTGGGTGCTACTATTATGTAGCAATAATTATTTTGGGGTGAGCGTTTGGGAGTGGGGCCCCCGGGGGGGTTCTGACTGGGCCTTTCTCATGGCATCACCACTTAATTCACATAGAATACTTTTATCACTTTTCTATTTGTTTGTATATTATTTAAGTAATTTTAATTCTTTCTCATTTCATTAACACTTATTGATTTATACTTACACATCTTTTCTTTATACTTCACTATCACCTTTTTCCCTTTTCGTGTGATGCCCTGGGGATGGTCCTTGGTTGGAATTTTTTTGGGGTGCCTTGCTTCTTGGATGTGAACCCCTTAATGCTAGGGACGCCAGTATAGAGGAGCCTTGATGATTGGCCTGGCGCTTATTCATATATTTGCAAATGTATGTAACTAATACCTCTGAATCGCTGTTATCATGTAGGATTTAAGTATTGTTTTTGCTGCAGTGTGCTGGGGGGCAAATCTCCTTTTTTTTCTGTGTTCAGAGTAAACCCCGCCCTTTACAAGCACCTGTGTTATGCAATTAAGCTGATCTGAGCAACTACCATTTCTTTTGCAAGTTTGGAGAGGCATGAAGGCAGTCAGCATTAGGAGGATGTGCTGATGCTTATAGTGCCATGTGGAGGTTTTTTGGGGTACCTCCAAGGTAAGTTAGCTCTCAGCTATTATATGTACTGTTATCATGCAGTACATCAATTGTAATTATATGACCCAGAGTGGGTGCTACTATTATGTAGCAATAATTATTTTAGGGTGAGCGTTTGGGAGTGGGGCCCCCGGGTAGGGTTCTGACTGGGCCTTTCTCATGGCATCACCACTTAATTCACATAGAATACTTTTATCACTTTTCTATTTGTTTGTATATTATTTATGTAATTTTAATTCTTTCTCATTTCATTAACACTTATTGATTTATACTTACACATCTTTTCTTTATACTTCACTATCACCTTTTTCCCTTTTCGTGTGATGCCCTGGGGATGGTCCTTGGTTGGAATTTTTTTGGGGTGCCTTGCCTCTCGGACGTGAACCCCTTAATGCTAGGGACGCCAGTATAGAGGAGCCTTGACGATTGGCCTGGCGCTTATTCATATATTTGCAAATGTATGTAACTAATACCTCTGAATCGCTGTTATCATGTAGGATTTAAGTATTGTTTTTCCTGCAGTGTGCTGGGGGGCAAATCTCCTTTTTTTCTGTGTTCAGAGTAAACCCCGCCCTTTACAAGCACCTGTGTTATGCAATTAAGCTGATCTGAGCAACTACCATTTCTTTTGCAAGTTTGGAGAGGCATGAAGGCAGTCAGCATTAGGAGGATGTGCTGATGCTTATAGTGCCATGTGGAGGTTTTTTGGTGTACCTCCAAGGTAAGTTAGCTCTCAGCTATTATATGTACTGTTATCATGCAGTACATCAATTGTAATTATATGACCCAGAGTGGGTGCTACTATTATGTAGCAATAATTATTTTGGGGTGAGCGTTTGGGAGTGGGGCCCCCGGGGGGGGTTCTGACTGGGCCTTTCTCATGGCATCACCACTTAATTCACATAGAATACTTTTATCACTTTTCTATTTGTTTGTATATTATTTATGTAATTTTAATTCTTTCTCATTTCATTAACACTTATTGATTTATACTTACACATCTTTTCTTTATACTTCACTATCACCTTTTTCCCTTTTCGTGTGATGCCCTGGGGATGGTCCTTGGTTGGAATTTTTTTGGGGTGCCTTGCCTCTCGGACGTGAACCCCTTAATGCTAGGGACGCCAGTATAGAGGAGCCTTGACGATTGGCCTGGCGCTTATTCATATATTTGCAAATGTATGTAACTAATACCTCTGAATCGCTGTTATCATGTAGGATTTAAGTATTGTTTTTGCTGCAGTGTGCTGGGGGGCAAATCTCCTTTTTTTCTGTGTTCAGAGTAAACCCCACCCTTTACAAGCACCTGTGTTATGCAATTAAGCTGATCTGAGCAACTACCATTTCTTTTGCAAGTTTGGAGAGGCATGAAGGCAGTCAGCATTAGGAGGATGTGCTGATGCTTATAGTGCCATGTGGAGGTTTTTTGGGGTACCTCCAAGGTAAGTTAGCTCTCAGCTATTATATGTACTGTTATCATGCAGTACATCAATTGTAATTATATGACCCAGAGTGGGTGCTACTATTATGTAGCAATAATTATTTTGGGGTGAGTGTTTGGGAGTGGGGCCCCCGGGGGGTTCGGACTGGGCGTTTCTCAAGGCATCAACACTTAATTCACATAGAATACTTTTATCACTTTTCTATTTGTTTGTATATTATTTATGTAATTTTAATTCTTTCTCGTTTCATTAACACTTATTGATTTATACTTACACATCTTTTCTTTATACTTCACTATCACCTTTTTCCCTTTTCGTGTGATGCCCTGGGGATGGTCCTTGGTTGTAATTTTTTTGGGGTGCCTTGCTTCTCGGACGTGAACCCCTTAATGCTAGGGACGCCAGTATAGAGGAGCCTTGACGATTGGCCTGGCGCTTATTCATATATTTGCAAATGTATGTAACTAATACCTCTGAATCGCTGTTATCATATAGGATTTAAGTATTGTTTTTCCTGCAGTGTGCTGGAGGGCAAATCTCCTTTTTTTCTGTGTTCAGAGTAAACCCCGCCCTTTACAAGCACCTGTGTTATGCAATTAAGCTGATCTGAGCAACTACCATTTCTTTTGCAAGTTTGGAGAGGCATGAAGGCAGTCAGCATTAGGAGGATGTGCTGATGCTTATAGTGCCATGTGGAGGTTTTTTGGGGTACCTCCAAGGTAAGTTAGCTCTCAGCTATTATATGTACTGTTATCATGCAGTACATCAATTGTAATTATATGACCCAGAGTGGGTGCTACTATTATGTAGCAATAATTATTTTGGGGTGAGCGTTTGGGAGTGGGGCCCCCGGGGGGGGTTCTGACTGGGCCTTTCTCATGGCATCACCACTTAATTCACATAGAATACTTTTATCACTTTTCTATTTGTTTGTATATTATTTATGTAATTTTAATTCTTTCTCATTTCATTAACACTTATTGATTTATACTTACACATCTTTTCTTTATACTTCACTATCACCTTTTTCCCTTTTCGTGTGATGCCCTGGGGATGGTCCTTGGTTGGAATTTTTTTGGGGTGCCTTGCTTCTCGGACGTGAACCCCTTAATGCTAGGGACGCCAGTATAGAGGAGCCTTGACGATTGGCCTGGCGCTTATTCATATATTTGCAAATGTATGTAACTAATACCTCTGAATCGCTGTTATCATGTAGGATTTAAGTATTGTTTTTGCTGCAGTGTGCTGGGGGGCAAATCTCCTTTTTTTCTGTGTTCAGAGTAAACCCCGCCCTTTACAAGCACCTGTGTTATGCAATTAAGCTGATCTGAGCAACTACCATTTCTTTTGCAAGTTTGGAGAGGCATGAAGGCAGTCAGCATTAGGAGGATGTGCTGATGCTTATAGTGCCATGTGGAGGTTTTTTGGGGTACCGCCAAGGTAAGTTAGCTCTCAGCTTTAATTGTACTGTTATCATGCAGTACATCAATTGTAATTATATGACCCAGAGTGGGTGCTACTATTATGAAGCAATAATTATTTTGGGGTGAGCGTTTGGGAGTGGGGCCCCCGGGGGGGTTCGGACTGGGCCTTTCTCATGGCATCACCACTTAATTCACATAGAATACTTTTATCACTTTTCTATTTGTTTGTATATTATTTAAGTAATTATAATTCTTTCTCATTTCATTAACACTTATTAATTTATACTTACACATCTTTTCTTTATACTTCACTATCACCTTTTTTCCTTTTCGTGTGATGCCCTGGGGATGGTCCTTGGTTGGAATTTTTTTGGGTTGCCTTGCTTCTCGGACATGAACCCCTTAATGCTAGGGACGCCAGTATAGAGGAGCCTTGATGATTGGCCTGGCGCTTATTCATATATTTGCAAATGTATGTAACTAATACCTCTGAATCGCTGTTATCATGTAGGATTTAAGTATTGTTTTTGCTACAGTGTGCTGGGGGGCAAATCTCCTTTTTTTTCTGTGTTCAGAGTAAACCCCGCCCTTTACAAGCACCTGTGTTATGAAATTAAGCTGATCTGAGCAACTACCATTTCTTTTGCAAGTTTGGAGAGGCATGAAGGCAGTCAGCATTAGGAGGATGTGCTGATGCGTATAGTGCCATGTGGAGGTTTTTTGGGGTACCTCCAAGGTAGATAGCTCTCAGCTATTATATGTACTGTTATCATGCAGTACATCAATTGTAATTATATGACCCAGAGTGGGTGCTACTATTATGTAGCAATAATTATTTTGGGGTGAGCGTTTGGGAGTGGGGCCCCCGGGGGGGTTCTGACTGGGCCTTTCTCATGGCATCACCACTTAATTCACATAGAATACTTTTATCACTTTTCTATTTGTTTGTATATTATTTAAGTAATTTTAATTCTTTCTCATTTCATTAACACTTATTGATTTATACTTACACATCTTTTCTTTATACTTCACTATCACCTTTTTCCCTTTTCGTGTGATGCCCTGGGGATGGTCCTTGGTTGGAATTTTTTTGGGGTGCCTTGCTTCTTGGATGTGAACCCCTTAATGCTAGGGACGCCAGTATAGAGGAGCCTTGATGATTGGCCTGGCGCTTATTCATATATTTGCAAATGTATGTAACTAATACCTCTGAATCGCTGTTATCATGTAGGATTTAAGTATTGTTTTTGCTGCAGTGTGCTGGTGGGCAAATCTCCTTTTTTTTCTGTGTTCAGAGTAAACCCCGCCCTTTACAAGCACCTGTGTTATGCAATTAAGCTGATCTGAGCAACTACCATTTCTTTTGCAAGTTTGGAGAGGCATGAAGGCAGTCAGCATTAGGAGGATGTGCTGATGCTTATAGTGCCATGTGGAGGTTTTTTGGGGTACCTCCAAGGTAAGTTAGCTCTCAGCTATTATATGTACTGTTATCATGCAGTACATCAATTGTAATTATATGACCCAGAGTGGGTGCTACTATTATGTAGCAATAATTATTTTAGGGTGAGCGTTTGGGAGTGGGGCCCCCGGGTAGGGTTCTGACTGGGCCTTTCTCATGGCATCACCACTTAATTCACATAGAATACTTTTATCACTTTTCTATTTGTTTGTATATTATTTATGTAATTTTAATTCTTTCTCATTTCATTAACACTTATTGATTTATACTTACACATCTTTTCTTTATACTTCACTATCACCTTTTTCCCTTTTCGTGTGATGCCCTGGGGATGGTCCTTGGTTGGAATTTTATTGGGGTGCCTTGCCTCTCGGACGTGAACCCCTTAATGCTAGGGACGCCAGTATAGAGGAGCCTTGACGATTGGCCTGGCGCTTATTCATATATTTGCAAATGTATGTAACTAATACCTCTGAATCGCTGTTATCATGTAGGATTTAAGTATTGTTTTTCCTGCAGTGTGCTGGGGGGCAAATCTCCTTTTTTTCTGTGTTCAGAGTAAACCCCGCCCTTTACAAGCACCTGTGTTATGCAATTAAGCTGATCTGAGCAACTACCATTTCTTTTGCAAGTTTGGAGAGGCATGAAGGCAGTCAGCATTAGGAGGATGTGCTGATGCTTATAGTGCCATGTGGAGGTTTTTTGGTGTACCTCCAAGGTAAGTTAGCTCTCAGCTATTATATGTACTGTTATCATGCAGTACATCAATTGTAATTATATGACCCAGAGTGGGTGCTACTATTATGTAGCAATAATTATTTTGGGGTGAGCGTTTGGGAGTGGGGCCCCCGGGGGGGGTTCTGACTGGGCCTTTCTCATGGCATCACCACTTAATTCACATAGAATACTTTTATCACTTTTCTATTTGTTTGTATATTATTTATGTAATTTTAATTCTTTCTCATTTCATTAACACTTATTGATTTATACTTACACATCTTTTCTTTATACTTCACTATCACCTTTTTCCCTTTTCGTGTGATGCCCTGGGGATGGTCCTTGGTTGGAATTTTTTTGGGGTGCCTTGCCTCTCGGACGTGAACCCCTTAATGCTAGGGATGCCAGTATAGAGGAGCCTTGACGATTGGCCTGGCGCTTATTCATATATTTGCAAATGTATGTAACTAATACCTCTGAATCGCTGTTATCATGTAGGATTTAAGTATTGTTTTTGCTGCAGTGTGCTGGGGGGCAAATCTCCTTTTTTTCTGTGTTCAGAGTAAACCCCACCCTTTACAAGCACCTGTGTTATGCAATTAAGCTGATCTGAGCAACTACCATTTCTTTTGCAAGTTTGGAGAGGCATGAAGGCAGTCAGCATTAGGAGGATGTGCTGATGCTTATAGTGCCATGTGGAGGTTTTTTGGTGTACCTCCAAGGTAAGTTAGCTCTCAGCTATTATATGTACTGTTATCATGCAGTACATCAATTGTAATTATATGACCCAGAGTGGGTGCTACTATTATGTAGCAATAATTATTTTGGGGTGAGTGTTTGGGAGTGGGGCCCCCGGGGGGTTCGGACTGGGCGTTTCTCAAGGCATCAACACTTAATTCACATAGAATACTTTTATCACTTTTCTATTTGTTTGTATATTATTTATGTAATTTTAATTCTTTCTCGTTTCATTAACACTTATTGATTTATACTTACACATCTTTTCTTTATACTTCACTATCACCTTTTTCCCTTTTCGTGTGATGCCCTGGGGATGGTCCTTGGTTGTAATTTTTTTGGGGTGCCTTGCTTCTCGGACGTGAACCCCTTAATGCTAGGGACGCCAGTATAGAGGAGCCTTGACGATTGGCCTGGCGCTTATTCATATATTTGCAAATGTATGTAACTAATACCTCTGAATCGCTGTTATCATATAGGATTTAAGTATTGTTTTTCCTGCAGTGTGCTGGAGGGCAAATCTCCTTTTTTTCTGTGTTCAGAGTAAACCCCGCCCTTTACAAGCACCTGTGTTATGCAATTAAGCTGATCTGAGCAACTACCATTTCTTTTGCAAGTTTGGAGAGGCATGAAGGCAGTCAGCATTAGGAGGATGTGCTGATGCTTATAGTGCCATGTGGAGGTTTTTTGGGGTACCTCCAAGGTAAGTTAGCTCTCAGCTATTATATGTACTGTTATCATGCAGTACATCAATTGTAATTATATGACCCAGAGTGGGTGCTACTATTATGTAGCAATAATTATTTTGGGGTGAGCGTTTGGGAGTGGGGCCCCTGGGGGGGTTCGGACTGGGCCTTTCTCATGGCATCACCACTTAATTCACATAGAATACTTTTATCACTTTTCTATTTGTTTGTATATTATTTAAGTAATTTTAATTCTTTCTCATTTCATTAACACTTATTGATTTATACTTACACATCTTTTCTTTATACTTCACTATCACCTTTTTCCCTTTTCGTGTGATGCCCTGGGGATGGTGCTTGGTTGGAATTTTTTTGGGGTGCCTTGCTTCTCGGACGTGAACCCCTTAATGCTAGGGATGCCAGTATAGAGGAGCCTTGACGATTGGCCTGGCGCTTATTCATATATTTGCAAATGTATGTAACTAATACCTCTGAATCGCTGTTATCATGTAGGATTTAAGTATTGTTTTTGCTGCAGTGTGCTGGGGGGCAAATCTCCTTTTTTTCTGTGTTCAGAGTAAACCCCGCCCTTTACAAGCACCTGTGTTATGCAATTAAGCTGATCTGAGCAACTACCATTTCTTTTGCAAGTTTGGAGAGGCATGAAGGCAGTCAGCATTAGGAGGATGTGCTGATGCTTATAGTGCCATGTGGAGGTTTTTTGGGGTACCTCCAAGGTAAGTTAGCTCTCAGCTATTATATGTACTGTTATCATGCAGTACATCAATTGTAATTATATGACCCAGAGTGGGTGCTACTATTATGTAGCAATAATTATTTTGGGGTGAGTGTTTGGGAGTGGGGCCCCCGGGGGGTTCGGACTGGGCGTTTCTCATGGCATCACCACTTAATTCACATAGAATACTTTTATCACTTTTCTATTTGTTTGTATATTATTTATGTAATTTTAATTCTTTCTCGTTTCATTAACACTTATTGATTTATACTTACACATCTTTTCTTTATACTTCACTATCACCTTTTTCCCTTTTCATGTGATGCCCTGGGGATGGTCCTTGGTTGGAATTTTTTTGGGGTGCCTTGCTTCTCGGACGTGAACCCCTTAATGCTAGGGACGCCAGTATAGAGGAGCCTTGATGATTGGCCTGGCGCTTATTCATATATTTGCAAATGTATGTAACTAATACCTCTGAATCGCTGTTATCATATAGGATTTAAGTATTGTTTTTGCTGCAGTGTGCTGGGGGGCAAATCTCCTTTTTTTCTGTGTTCAGAGTAAACCCCGCCCTTTACAAGCACCTGTGTTATGCAATTAAGCTGATCTAAGCAACTACCATTTCTTTTGCAAGTTTGGAGAGGCATGAAGGCAGTCAGCATTAGGAGGATGTGCTGATGCTTATAGTGCCATGTGGAGGTTTTTTGGGGTAGCGCCAAGGTAAGTTAGCTCTCAGCTATTATATGTACTGTTATCATGCAGTACATCAATTGTAATTATATGACCCAGAGTGGGTGCTACTATTATGTAGCAATAATTATTTTGGGGTGAGCGTTTGGGAGTGGGGCCCCCGGGGGGGGTTCTGACTGGGCCTTTCTCATGGCATCACCACTTAATTCACATAGAATACTTTTATCACTTTTCTATTTGTTTGTATATTATTTATGTAATTTTAATTCTTTCTCATTTCATTAACACTTATTGATTTATACTTACACATCTTTTCTTTATACTTCACTATCACCTTTTTCCCTTTTCGTGTGATGCCCTGGGGATGGTCCTTGGTTGGAATTTTTTTGGGGTGCCTTGCTTCTCGGACGTGAACCCCTTAATGCTAGGGACGCCAGTATAGAGGAGCCTTGACGATTGGCCTGGCGCTTATTCATATATTTGCAAATGTATGTAACTAATACCTCTGAATCGCTGTTATCATGTAGGATTTAAGTATTGTTTTTGCTGCAGTGTGCTGGGGGGCAAATCTCCTTTTTTTCTGTGTTCAGAGTAAACCCCGCCCTTTACAAGCACCTGTGTTATGCAATTAAGCTGATCTGAGCAACTACCATTTCTTTTGCAAGTTTGGAGAGGCATGAAGGCAGTCAGCATTAGGAGGATGTGCTGATGCTTATAGTGCCATGTGGAGGTTTTTTGGGGTACCGCCAAGGTAAGTTAGCTCTCAGCTTTAATTGTACTGTTATCATGCAGTACATCAATTGTAATTATATGACCCAGAGTGGGTGCTACTATTATGAAGCAATAATTATTTTGGGGTGAGCGTTTGGGAGTGGGGCCCCCGGGGGGGTTCGGACTGGGCCTTTCTCATGGCATCACCACTTAATTCACATAGAATACTTTTATCACTTTTCTATTTGTTTGTATATTATTTAAGTAATTTTAATTCTTTCTCATTTCATTAACACTTATTGATTTATACTTACACATCTTTTCTTTATACTTCACTATCACCTTTTTCCCTTTTCGTGTGATGCCCTGGGGATGGTCCTTGGTTGGAATTTTTTTGGGGTGCCTTGCTTCTTGGATGTGAACCCCTTAATGCTAGGGACGCCAGTATAGAGGAGCCTTGACGATTGGCCTGGCGCTTATTCATATATTTGCAAATGTATGTAACTAATACCTCTGAATCGCTGTTATCATGTAGGATTTAAGTATTGTTTTTGCTGCAGTGTGCTGGGGGGCAAATCTCCTTTTTTTTCTGTGTTCAGAGTAAACCCCGCCCTTTACAAGCACCTGTGTTATGCAATTAAGCTGATCTGAGCAACTACCATTTCTTTTGCAAGTTTGGAGAGGCATGAAGGCAGTCAGCATTAGGAGGATGTGCTGATGCTTATAGTGCCATGTGGAGGTTTTTTGGGGTACCTCCAAGGTAAGTTAGCTCTCAGCTATTATATGTACTGTTATCATGCAGTACATCAATTATAATTATATGACCCAGAGTGGGTGCTACTATTATGTAGCAATAATTATTTTAGGGTGAGCGTTTGGGAGTGGGGCCCCCAGGTGGGGTTCTGACTGGGCCTTTCTCATGGCATCACCACTTAATTCACATAGAATACTTTTATCACTTTTCTATTTGTTTGTATATTATTTATGTAATTTTAATTCTTTCTCATTTCATTAACACTTATTGATTTATACGTACACATCTTTTCTTTATACTTCACTATCACCTTTTTCCCTTTTCGTGTGATGCCCTGGGGATGGTCCTTGGTTGGAATTTTTTTGGGGTGCCTTGCCTCTCGGACGTGAACCCCTTAATGCTAGGGACGCCAGTATAGAGGAGCCTTGACGATTGGCCTGGCGCTTATTCATATATTTGCAAATGTATGTAACTAATACCTCTGAATCGCTGTTATCATGTAGGATTTAAGTATTGTTTTTCCTGCAGTGTGCTGGGGGGCAAATCTCCTTTTTTTCTGTGTTCAGAGTAAACCCCGCCCTTTACAAGCACCTGTGTTATGCAATTAAGCTGATCTGAGCAACTACCATTTCTTTTGCAAGTTTGGAGAGGCATGAAGGCAGTCAGCATTAGGAGGATGTGCTGATGCTTATAGTGCCATGTGGAGGTTTTTTGGTGTACCTCCAAGGTAAGTTAGCTCTCAGCTATTATATGTACTGTTATCATGCAGTACATCAATTGTAATTATATGACCCAGAGTGGGTGCTACTATTATGTAGCAATAATTATTTTGGGGTGAGCGTTTGGGAGTGGGGCCCCCGGGGGGGGGTTCTGACTGGGCCTTTCTCATGGCATCACCACTTAATTCACATAGAATACTTTTATCACTTTTCTATTTGTTTGTATATTATTTATGTAATTTTAATTCTTTCTCATTTCATTAACACTTATTGATTTATACTTACACATCTTTTCTTTATACTTCACTATCACCTTTTTCCCTTTTCGTGTGATGCCCTGGGGATGGTCCTTGGTTGGAATTTTTTTGGGGTGCCTTGCCTCTCGGACGTGAACCCCTTAATGCTAGGGACGCCAGTATAGAGGAGCCTTGACGATTGGCCTGGCGCTTATTCATATATTTGCAAATGTATGTAACTAATACCTCTGAATCGCTGTTATCATGTAGGATTTAAGTATTGTTTTTGCTGCAGTGTGCTGGGGGGCAAATCTCCTTTTTTTCTGTGTTCAGAGTAAACCCCACCCTTTACAAGCACCTGTGTTATGCAATTAAGCTGATCTGAGCAACTACCATTTCTTTTGCAAGTTTGGAGAGGCATGAAGGCAGTCAGCATTAGGAGGATGTGCTGATGCTTATAGTGCCATGTGGAGGTTTTTTGGGGTACCTCCAAGGTAAGTTAGCTCTCAGCTATTATATGTACTGTTATCATGCAGTACATCAATTGTAATTATATGACCCAGAGTGGGTGCTACTATTATGTAGCAATAATTATTTTGGGGTGAGTGTTTGGGAGTGGGGCCCCCGGGGGGTTCGGACTGGGCGTTTCTCAAGGCATCAACACTTAATTCACATAGAATACTTTTATCACTTTTCTATTTGTTTGTATATTATTTATGTAATTTTAATTCTTTCTCGTTTCATTAACACTTATTGATTTATACTTACACATCTTTTCTTTATACTTCACTATCACCTTTTTCCCTTTTCGTGTGATACCCTGGGGATGGTCCTTGGTTGTAATTTTTTTGGGGTGCCTTGCTTCTCGGACGTGAACCCCTTAATGCTAGGGACGCCAGTATAGAGGAGCCTTGACGATTGGCATGGTGCTTATTCATATATTTGCAAATGTATGTAACTAATACCTCTGAATCGCTGTTATCATGTAGGATTTAAGTAGTGTTTTTGCTGCAGTGTGCTGGGGGGCAAATCTCCTTTTTTTCTGTGTTCAGAGTAAACCCCGCCCTTTAAAAGCACCTGTGTTATGCAATTAAGCTGATCTGAGCAACTACCATTTCTTTTGCAAGTTTGGAGAGGCATGAAGGCAGTCAGCATTAGGAGGATGTGCTGATGCTTATAGTGCCATGTGGAGGTTTTTTGGGGTACCTCCAAGGTAAGTTAGCTCTCAGATTTTATATGTACTGTTATCATGCAGTACATCAATTGTAATTATATGACCCAGAGTGGGTGCTACTACTATGTAGCAATAATTATTTTGGGGTGAGCATTTGGGAGTGGGGCCCCCGTGGGGGTTCTGACTGGGCCTTTATCATGGCATCACCACTTAATTCACATAGAATACTTTTATCACTTTTCTATTTGTTTGTATATTATTTATGTAATTTTAATTCTTTCTCATTTCATTAACACTTATTGATTTATACTTACACATCTTTTCTTTATACTTCACTATCACCTTTTTCCCTTTTCGTGTGATGCACTGGGGATGGTCCTTGGTTGGAATTTTTTTGGGGTGCCTTGCTTCTCGGACATGAACCCCTTAATGCTAGGGATGCCAGTATAGAGGAGCCTTGACGATTGGCCTGGCGCTTATTCATATATTTGCAAATGTATGTAACTAATACCTCTGAATCGCTGTTATCATATAGGATTTAAGTATTGTTTTTCCTGCAGTGTGCTGGAGGGCAAATCTCCTTTTTTTCTGTGTTCAGAGTAAACCCCGCCCTTTACAAGCACCTGTGTTATGCAATTAAGCTGATCTGAGCAACTACCATTTCTTTTGCAAGTTTGGAGAGGCATGAAGGCAGTCAGCATTAGGAGGATGTGCTGATGCTTATAGTGCCATGTGGAGGTTTTTTGGGGTACCTCCAAGGTAAGTTAGCTCTCAGCTATTATATGTACTGTTATCATGCAGTACATCAATTGTAATTATATGACCCAGAGTGGGTGCTACTATTATGTAGCAATAATTATTTTGGGGTGAGCGTTTGGGAGTGGGGCCCCTGGGGGGGTTCTGACTGGGCCTTTCTCATGGCATCACCACTTAATTCACATAGAATACTTTTATCACTTTTCTATTTGTTTGTATATTATTTAAGTAATTTTAATTCTTTCTCATTTCATTAACACTTATTGATTTATACTTACACATCTTTTCTTTATACTTCACTATCACCTTTTTCCCTTTTCGTGTGATGCCCTGGGGATGGTGCTTGGTTGGAATTTTTTTGGGGTGCCTTGCTTCTCGGACGTGAACCCCTTAATGCTAGGGATGCCAGTATAGAGGAGCCTTGACGATTGGCCTGGCGCTTATTCATATATTTGCAAATGTATGTAACTAATACCTCTGAATCGCTGTTATCATATAGGATTTAAGTATTGTTTTTGCTGCAGTGTGCTGGGGGGCAAATCTCCTTTTTTTCTGTGTTCAGAGTAAACCCCGCCCTTTACAAGCACCTGTGTTATGCAATTAAGCTGATCTGAGCAACTACCATTTCTTTTGCAAGTTTGGAGAGGCATGAAGGCAGTCAGCATTAGGAGGATGTGCTGATGCTTATAGTGCCATGTGGAGGTTTTTTGGGGTACCGCCAAGGTAAGTTAGCTCTCAGCTTTAATTGTACTGTTATCATGCAGTACATCAATTGTAATTATATGACCCAGAGTGGGTGTTACTATTATGAAGCAATAATTATTTTGGGGTGAGCGTTTGGGAGTGGGGCCCCCGGGGGGGTTCGGACTGGGCCTTTCTCATGGCATCACCACTTAATTCACATAGAATACTTTTATCACTTTTCTATTTGTTTGTATATTATTTAAGTAATTTTAATTCTTTCTCATTTCATTAACACTTATTGATTTATACTTACACATCTTTTCTTTATACTTCACTATCACCTTTTTCCCTTTTCGTGTGATGCCCTGGGGATGGTCCTTGGTTGGAATTTTTTTGGGGTGCCTTGCTTCTTGGATGTGAACCCCTTAATGCTAGGGACGCCAGTATAGAGGAGCCTTGACGATTGGCCTGGCGCTTATTCATATATTTGCAAATGTATGTAACTAATACCTCTGAATCGCTGTTATCATGTAGGATTTAAGTATTGTTTTTGCTGCAGTGTGCTGGGGGGCAAATCTCCTTTTTTTTCTGTGTTCAGAGTAAACCCCGCCCTTTACAAGCACCTGTGTTATGCAATTAAGCTGATCTGAGCAACTACCATTTCTTTTGCAAGTTTGGAGAGGCATGAAGGCAGTCAGCATTAGGAGGATGTGCTGATGCTTATAGTGCCATGTGGAGGTTTTTTGGGGTACCTCCAAGGTAAGTTAGCTCTCAGCTATTATATGTACTGTTATCATGCAGTACATCAATTATAATTATATGACCCAGAGTGGGTGCTACTATTATGTAGCAATAATTATTTTAGGGTGAGCGTTTGGGAGTGGGGCCCCCAGGTGGGGTTCTGACTGGGCCTTTCTCATGGCATCACCACTTAATTCACATAGAATACTTTTATCACTTTTCTATTTGTTTGTATATTATTTATGTAATTTTAATTCTTTCTCATTTCATTAACACTTATTGATTTATACGTACACATCTTTTCTTTATACTTCACTATCACCTTTTTCCCTTTTCGTGTGATGCCCTGGGGATGGTCCTTGGTTGGAATTTTTTTGGGGTGCCTTGCCTCTCGGACGTGAACCCCTTAATGCTAGGGACGCCAGTATAGAGGAGCCTTGACGATTGGCCTGGCGCTTATTCATATATTTGCAAATGTATGTAACTAATACCTCTGAATCGCTGTTATCATGTAGGATTTAAGTATTGTTTTTCCTGCAGTGTGCTGGGGGGCAAATCTCCTTTTTTTCTGTGTTCAGAGTAAACCCCGCCCTTTACAAGCACCTGTGTTATGCAATTAAGCTGATCTGAGCAACTACCATTTCTTTTGCAAGTTTGGAGAGGCATGAAGGCAGTCAGCATTAGGAGGATGTGCTGATGCTTATAGTGCCATGTGGAGGTTTTTTGGTGTACCTCCAAGGTAAGTTAGCTCTCAGCTATTATATGTACTGTTATCATGCAGTACATCAATTGTAATTATATGACCCAGAGTGGGTGCTACTATTATGTAGCAATAATTATTTTGGGGTGAGCGTTTGGGAGTGGGGCCCCCGGGGGGGGGTTCTGACTGGGCCTTTCTCATGGCATCACCACTTAATTCACATAGAATACTTTTATCACTTTTCTATTTGTTTGTATATTATTTATGTAATTTTAATTCTTTCTCATTTCATTAACACTTATTGATTTATACTTACACATCTTTTCTTTATACTTCACTATCACCTTTTTCCCTTTTCGTGTGATGCCCTGGGGATGGTCCTTGGTTGGAATTTTTTTGGGGTGCCTTGCCTCTCGGACGTGAACCCCTTAATGCTAGGGACGCCAGTATAGAGGAGCCTTGACGATTGGCCTGGCGCTTATTCATATATTTGCAAATGTATGTAACTAATACCTCTGAATCGCTGTTATCATGTAGGATTTAAGTATTGTTTTTGCTGCAGTGTGCTGGGGGGCAAATCTCCTTTTTTTCTGTGTTCAGAGTAAACCCCACCCTTTACAAGCACCTGTGTTATGCAATTAAGCTGATCTGAGCAACTACCATTTCTTTTGCAAGTTTGGAGAGGCATGAAGGCAGTCAGCATTAGGAGGATGTGCTGATGCTTATAGTGCCATGTGGAGGTTTTTTGGGGTACCTCCAAGGTAAGTTAGCTCTCAGCTATTATATGTACTGTTATCATGCAGTACATCAATTGTAATTATATGACCCAGAGTGGGTGCTACTATTATGTAGCAATAATTATTTTGGGGTGAGTGTTTGGGAGTGGGGCCCCCGGGGGGTTCGGACTGGGCGTTTCTCAAGGCATCAACACTTAATTCACATAGAATACTTTTATCACTTTTCTATTTGTTTGTATATTATTTATGTAATTTTAATTCTTTCTCGTTTCATTAACACTTATTGATTTATACTTACACATCTTTTCTTTATACTTCACTATCACCTTTTTCCCTTTTCGTGTGATACCCTGGGGATGGTCCTTGGTTGTAATTTTTTTGGGGTGCCTTGCTTCTCGGACGTGAACCCCTTAATGCTAGGGACGCCAGTATAGAGGAGCCTTGACGATTGGCATGGTGCTTATTCATATATTTGCAAATGTATGTAACTAATACCTCTGAATCGCTGTTATCATGTAGGATTTAAGTAGTGTTTTTGCTGCAGTGTGCTGGGGGGCAAATCTCCTTTTTTTCTGTGTTCAGAGTAAACCCCGCCCTTTAAAAGCACCTGTGTTATGCAATTAAGCTGATCTGAGCAACTACCATTTCTTTTGCAAGTTTGGAGAGGCATGAAGGCAGTCAGCATTAGGAGGATGTGCTGATGCTTATAGTGCCATGTGGAGGTTTTTTGGGGTACCTCCAAGGTAAGTTAGCTCTCAGATTTTATATGTACTGTTATCATGCAGTACATCAATTGTAATTATATGACCCAGAGTGGGTGCTACTACTATGTAGCAATAATTATTTTGGGGTGAGCATTTGGGAGTGGGGCCCCCGTGGGGGTTCTGACTGGGCCTTTATCATGGCATCACCACTTAATTCACATAGAATACTTTTATCACTTTTCTATTTGTTTGTATATTATTTATGTAATTTTAATTCTTTCTCATTTCATTAACACTTATTGATTTATACTTACACATCTTTTCTTTATACTTCACTATCACCTTTTTCCCTTTTCGTGTGATGCACTGGGGATGGTCCTTGGTTGGAATTTTTTTGGGGTGCCTTGCTTCTCGGACATGAACCCCTTAATGCTAGGGACGCCAGTATAGAGGAGCCTTGACGATTGGCCTGGCGCTTATTCATATATTTGCAAATGTATGTAACTAATACCTCTGAATCGCTGTTATCATATAGGATTTAAGTATTGTTTTTCCTGCAGTGTGCTGGAGGGCAAATCTCCTTTTTTTCTGTGTTCAGAGTAAACCCCGCCCTTTACAAGCACCTGTGTTATGCAATTAAGCTGATCTGAGCAACTACCATTTCTTTTGCAAGTTTGGAGAGGCATGAAGGCAGTCAGCATTAGGAGGATGTGCTGATGCTTATAGTGCCATGTGGAGGTTTTTTGGGGTACCTCCAAGGTAAGTTAGCTCTCAGCTATTATATGTACTGTTATCATGCAGTACATCAATTGTAATTATATGACCCAGAGTGGGTGCTACTATTATGTAGCAATAATTATTTTGGGGTGAGCGTTTGGGAGTGGGGCCCCTGGGGGGGTTCTGACTGGGCCTTTCTCATGGCATCACCACTTAATTCACATAGAATACTTTTATCACTTTTCTATTTGTTTGTATATTATTTAAGTAATTTTAATTCTTTCTCATTTCATTAACACTTATTGATTTATACTTACACATCTTTTCTTTATACTTCACTATCACCTTTTTCCCTTTTCGTGTGATGCCCTGGGGATGGTGCTTGGTTGGAATTTTTTTGGGGTGCCTTGCTTCTCGGACGTGAACCCCTTAATGCTAGGGATGCCAGTATAGAGGAGCCTTGACGATTGGCCTGGCGCTTATTCATATATTTGCAAATGTATGTAACTAATACCTCTGAATCGCTGTTATCATATAGGATTTAAGTATTGTTTTTGCTGCAGTGTGCTGGGGGGCAAATCTCCTTTTTTTCTGTGTTCAGAGTAAACCCCGCCCTTTACAAGCACCTGTGTTATGCAATTAAGCTGATCTGAGCAACTACCATTTCTTTTGCAAGTTTGGAGAGGCATGAAGGCAGTCAGCATTAGGAGGATGTGCTGATGCTTATAGTGCCATGTGGAGGTTTTTTGGGGTACCGCCAAGGTAAGTTAGCTCTCAGCTATTATATGTACTGTTATCATGCAGTACATCAATTGTAATTATATGACCCAGAGTGGGTGCTACTATTATGTAGCAATAATTATTTTGGGGTGAGCGTTTGGGAGTGGGGCCCCCGGGGGGGGTTCTGACTGGGCCTTTCTCATGGCATCACCACTTAATTCACATAGAATACTTTTATCACTTTTCTATTTGTTTGTATATTATTTATGTAATTTTAATTCTTTCTCATTTCATTAACACTTATTGATTTATACTTACACATCTTTTCTTTATACTTCACTATCACCTTTTTCCCTTTTCGTGTGATGCCCTGGGGATGGTCCTTGGTTGGAATTTTTTTGGGGTGCCTTGCTTCTCGGACGTGAACCCCTTAATGCTAGGGATGCCAGTATAGAGGAGCCTTGACGATTGGCCTGGCGCTTATTCATATATTTGCAAATGTATGTAACTAATACCTCTGAATCGCTGTTATCATGTAGGATTTAAGTATTGTTTTTGCTGCAGTGTGCTGGGGGGCAAATCTCCTTTTTTTCTGTGTTCAGAGTAAACCCCGCCCTTTACAAGCACCTGTGTTATGCAATTAAGCTGATCTGAGCAACTACCATTTCTTTTGCAAGTTTGTAGAGGCATGAAGGCAGTCAGCATTAGGAGGATGTGCTGATGCTTATAGTGCCATGTGGAGGTTTTTTGGGGTACCGCCAAGGTAAGTTAGCTCTCAGCTTTAATTGCACTGTTATCATGCAGTACATCAATTGTAATTATATGACCCAGAGTGGGTGCTACTATTATGAAGCAATAATTATTTTGGGGTGAGCGTTTGGGAGTGGGGCCCCCGGGGGGGTTCGGACTGGGCCTTTCTCATGGCATCACCACTTAATTCACATAGAATACTTTTATCACTTTTCTATTTGTTTGTATATTATTTAAGTAATTATAATTCTTTCTCATTTCATTAACACTTATTAATTTATACTTACACATCTTTTCTTTATACTTCACTATCACCTTTTTTCCTTTTCGTGTGATGCCCTGGGGATGGTCCTTGGTTGGAATTTTTTTGGGTTGCCTTGCTTCTCGGACATGAACCCCTTAATGCTAGGGACGCCAGTATAGAGGAGCCTTGACGATTGGCCTGGCGCTTATTCATATATTTGCAAATGTATGTAACTAATACCTCTGAATCGCTGTTATCATGTAGGATTTAAGTATTGTTTTTGCTACAGTGTGCTGGGGGGCAAATCTCCTTTTTTTTCTGTGTTCAGAGTAAACCCCGCCCTTTACAAGCACCTGTGTTATGCAATTAAGCTGATCTGAGCAACTACCATTTCTTTTGCAAGTTTGGAGAGGCATGAAGGCAGTCAGCATTAGGAGGATGTGCTGATGCTTATAGTGCCATGTGGAGGTTTTTTGGGGTACCTCCAAGGTAGATAGCTCTCAGCTATTATATGTACTGTTATCATGCAGTACATCAATTGTAATTATATGACCCAGAGTGGGTGCTACTATTATGTAGCAATAATTATTTTGGGGTGAGCGTTTGGGAGTGGGGCCCCCGGGGGGGTTCTGACTGGGCCTTTCTCATGGCATCACCACTTAATTCACATAGAATACTTTTATCACTTTTCTATTTGTTTGTATATTATTTATGTAATTTTAATTCTTTCTCATTTCATTAACACTTATTGATTTATACTTACACATCTTTTCTTTATACTTCACTATCACCTTTTTCCCTTTTCATGTGATGCCCTGGGGATGGTCCTTGGTTGGAATTTTTTTGGGGTGCCTTGCTTCTCGGACGTGAACCCCTTAATGCTAGGGACGCCAGTATAGAGGAGCCTTGACGATTGGCCTGGCGCTTATTCATATATTTGCAAATGTATGTAACTAATACCTCTGAATCGCTGTTATCATTAGAATTTAAGTATTGTTTTTGCTGCAGTGTGCTGGGGGGCAAATCTCCTTTTTTTCTGTGTTCAGAGTAAACCCCGCCCTTTACAAGCACCTGTGTTATGCAATTAAGCTGATCTGAGCAACTACCATTTCTTTTGCAAGTTTGGAGAGGCATGAAGGCAGTCAGCATTAGGAGGATGTGCTGATGCTTATAGTGCCATGTGGAGGTTTTTTGGGGTACCTCCAAGGTAAGTTAGCTCTCAGCTTTTATATGTACTGTTATCATGCAGTACATCAATTGTAATTATATGACCCAGAGTGGGTGCTACTATTATGTAGCAATAATTATTTTGGGGTGAGTGTTTGGGAGTGGGGCCCCCGGGGGGGGGTTCGGACTGGGCGTTTCTCATGGCATCACCACTTAATTCACATAGAATACTTTTATCACTTTTCTATTTGTTTGTATATTATTTATGTAATTTTAATTCTTTCTCATTTCATTAACACTTATTGATTTATACTTACACATCTTTTCTTTATACTTCACTATCACCTTTTTCCCTTTTCGTGTGATGCCCTGGGGATGGTCCTTGGTTGTAATTTTTTTGGGGTGCCTTGCTTCTCGGACGTGAACCCCTTAATGCTAGGGACGCCAGTATAGAGGAGCCTTGACGATTGGCATGGTGCTTATTCATATATTTGCAAATGTACGTAACTAATACCTCTGAATCGCTGTTATCATGTAGGATTTAAGTATTGTTTTTGCTGCAGTGTGCTGGGGGGCAAATCTCCTTTTTTTCTGTGTTCAGAGTAAACCCCGCCCTTTACAAGCACCTGTGTTATGCAATTAAGCTGATCTGAGCAACTACCATTTCTTTTGCAAGTTTGGAGAGGCATGAAGGCAGTCAGCATTAGGAGTATGTGCTGATGCTTACAGTGCCATGTGGAGGTTTTTTGGGGTACCTCCAAGGTAAGTTAGCTCTCAGATTTTATATGTACTGTTATCATGCAGTACATCAATTGTAATTATATGACCCAGAGTGGGTGCTACTATTATGTAGCAATAATTATTTTGGGGTGAGTGTTTGGGAGTGGGGCCCCCGGGGGGTTCGGACTGGGCGTTTCTCATGGCATCACCACTTAATTCACATAGAATACTTTTATCACTTTTCTATTTGTTTGTATATTATTTATGTAATTTTAATTCTTTCTCATTTCATTAACACTTATTGATTTATACTTACACATCTTTTCTTTATACTTCACTATCACCTTTTTCCCTTTTCGAGTGATGCACTGGGGATGGTCCTTGGTTGTAATTTTTTTGGGGTGCCTTGCTTCTCGGACGTGAACCCCTTAATGCTAGGGACGCCAGTATAAAGGAGCCTTGACGATTGGCCTGGCGCTTATTCATATATTTGCAAATGTATGTAACTAATACCTCTGAATCGCTGTTATCATATAGGATTTAAGTATTGTTTTTCCTGCAGTGTGCTGGGGGGCAAATCTCCTTTTTTTCTGTGTTCAGAGTAAACCCCGCCCTTTACAAGCACCTGTGTTATGCAATTAAGCTGATCTGAGCAACTACCATTTCTTTTGCAAGTTTGGAGAGGCATGAAGGCAGTCAGCATTAGGAGTATGTGCTGATACTTATAGTGCCATGTGGAGGTTTTTTGGGGTACCTCCAAGGTAAGTTAGCTCTCAGATTTTATATGTACTGTTATCATGCAGTACATCAATTGTAATTATATGACCCAGAGTGGGTGCTACTATTATGTAGCAATAATTATTTTGGGGTGAGCATTTGGGAGTGGGGCCCCCGGGGGGGTTCTGACTGGGCCTTTCTCATGGCATCACCACTTAATTCACATAGAATACTTTTATCACTTTTCTATTTGTTTGTATATTATTTATGTAATTTTAATTCTTTCTCATTTCATTAACACTTATTGATTTATACTTACACATCTTTTCTTTATACTTCACTATCACCTTTTTCCCTTTTCGAGTGATGCACTGGGGATGGTCCTTGGTTGGAATTTTTTTGGGGTGCCTTGCTTCTCGGACGTGAACCCCTTAATGCTAGGGACGCCAGTATAGAGGAGCCTTGATGATTGGCCTGGCGCTTATTCATATATTTGCAAATGTATGTAACTAATACCTCTGAATCGCTGTTATCATATAGGATTTAAGTATTGTTTTTCCTGCAGTGTGCTGGGGGGCAAATCTCCTTTTTTTCTGTGTTCAGAGTAAACCCCGCCCTTTACAAGCACCTGTGTTATGCAATTAAGCTGATCTGAGCAACTACCATTTCTTTTGCAAGTTTGGAGAGGCATGAAGGCAGTCAGCATTAGGAGGATGTGCTGATGCTTATAGTGCCATGTGGAGGTTTTTTGGGGTACCTCCAAGGTAAGTTAGCTCTCAGCTATTATATCTACTGTTATCATGCAGTACATCAATTGTAATTATATGACCCAGAGTGGGTGCTACTATTATGTAGCAATAATTATTTTGGGGTGAGCGTTTGGGAGTGGGGCCCCCGGGGGGGTTCTGACTGGGCCTTACTCATGGCATCACCACTTAATTCACATAGAATACTTTTATCACTTTTCTATTTGTTTGTATATTATTTAAGTGATTTTAATTCTTTCTCATTTCATTAACACTTATTGATTTATACTTACACATCTTTTCTTTATACTTCACTATCACCTTTTTCCCCTTTCACGTGATGCCCTGGGGATGGTGCTTGGTTGGAATTTTTTTGGGGTGCCTTGCTTCTTGGACGTGAACCCCTTAATGCTAGGGACGCCAGTATAGAGGAGCCTTGACGATTGGCCTGGCGCTTATTCATATATTTGCAAATGTACGTAACTAATACCTCTGAATCGCTGTTATCATGTAGGATTTAAGTATTGTTTTTGCTGCAGTGTGCTGGGGGGCAAATCTCCTTTTTTTCTGTGTTCAGAGTAAACCCCGCCCTTTACAAGCACCTGTGTTATGCAATTAAGCTGATCTGAGCAACTACCATTTCTTTTGCAAGTTTGGAGAGGCATGAAGGCAGTCAGCATTAGGAGGATGTGCTGATGCTTATAGTGCCATGTGGAGGTTTTTTGGTGTACCTCCAAGGTAAGTTAGCTCTCAGCTATTATATGTACTGTTATCATGCAGTACATCAATTGTAATTATATGACCCAGAGTGGGTGCTACTATTATGAAGCAATAATTATTTTGGGGTGAGCGTTTGGGAGTGGGGCCCCCGGGGGGGTTCGGACTGGGCCTTTCTCATGGCATCACCACTTAATTCACATAGAATACTTTTATCACTTTTCTATTTGTTTGTATATTATTTAAGTAATTATAATTCTTTCTCATTTCATTAACACTTATTAATTTATACTTACACATCTTTTCTTTATACTTCACTATCACCTTTTTTCCTTTTCGTGTGATGCCCTGGGGATGGTCCTTGGTTGGAATTTTTTTGGGTTGCCTTGCTTCTCGGACATGAACCCCTTAATGCTAGGGACGCCAGTATAGAGGAGCCTTGACGATTGGCCTGGCGCTTATTCATATATTTGCAAATGTATGTAACTAATACCTCTGAATCGCTGTTATCATGTAGGATTTAAGTATTGTTTTTGCTGCAGTGTGCTGGGGGGCAAATCTCCTTTTTTTCTGTGTTCAGAGTAAACCCCGCCCTTTACAAGCACCTGTGTTATGCAATTAAGCTGATCTGAGCAACTACCATTTCTTTTGCAAGTTTGGAGAGGCATGAAGGCAGTCAGCATTAGGAGGATGTGCTGATGCTTATAGTGCCATGTGGAGGTTTTTTGGGGTACCTCCAAGGTAAGTTAGCTCTCAGCTTTTATATGTACTGTTATCATGCAGTACATCAATTGTAATTATATGACCCAGAGTGGGTGCTACTATTATGTAGCAATAATTATTTTGGGGTGAGTGTTTGGGAGTGGGGCCCCCGGGGGGTTCGGACTGGGCGTTTCTCATGGCATCACCACTTAATTCACATAGAATACTTTTATCACTTTTCTATTTGTTTGTATATTATTTATGTAATTTTAATTCTTTCTCATTTCATTAACACTTATTGATTTATACTTACACATCTTTTCTTTATACTTCACTATCACCTTTTTCCCTTTTCGTGTGATGCCCTGGGGATGGTCCTTGGTTGTAATTTTTTTGGGGTGCCTTGCTTCTCGGACGTGAACCCCTTAATGCTAGGGACGCCAGTATAGAGGAGCCTTGACGATTGGCATGGTGCTTATTCATATATTTGCAAATGTACGTAACTAATACCTCTGAATCGCTGTTATCATGTAGGATTTAAGTATTGTTTTTGCTGCAGTGTGCTGGGGGGCAAATCTCCTTTTTTTCTGTGTTCAGAGTAAACCCCGCCCTTTACAAGCACCTGTGTTATGCAATTAAGCTGATCTGAGCAACTACCATTTCTTTTGCAAGTTTGGAGAGGCATGAAGGCAGTCTGCATTAGGAGTATGTGCTGATGCTTACAGTGCCATGTGGAGGTTTTTTGGGGTACCTCCAAGGTAAGTTAGCTCTCAGATTTTATATGTACTGTTATCATGCAGTACATCAATTGTAATTATATGACCCAGAGTGGGTGCTACTATTATGTAGCAATAATTATTTTGGGGTGAGTGTTTGGGAGTGGGGCCCCCGGGGGGTTCGGACTGGGCGTTTCTCATGGCATCACCACTTAATTCACATAGAATACTTTTATCACTTTTCTATTTGTTTGTATATTATTTATGTAATTTTAATTCTTTCTCATTTCATTAACACTTATTGATTTATACTTACACATCTTTTCTTTATACTTCACTATCACCTTTTTCCCTTTTCGAGTGATGCACTGGGGATGGTCCTTGGTTGTAATTTTTTTGGGGTGCCTTGCTTCTCGGACGTGAACCCCTTAATGCTAGGGACGCCAGTATAGAGGAGCCTTGACGATTGGCCTGGCGCTTATTCATATATTTGCAAATGTATGTAACTAATACCTCTGAATCGCTGTTATCATATAGGATTTAAGTATTGTTTTTCCTGCAGTGTGCTGGGGGGCAAATCTCCTTTTTTTCTGTGTTCAGAGTAAACCCCGCCCTTTACAAGCACCTGTGTTATGCAATTAAGCTGATCTGAGCAACTACCATTTCTTTTGCAAGTTTGGAGAGGCATGAAGGCAGTCAGCATTAGGAGTATGTGCTGATGCTTATAGTGCCATGTGGAGGTTTTTTGGGGTACCTCCAAGGTAAGTTAGCTCTCAGATTTTATATGTACTGTTATCATGCAGTACATCAATTGTAATTATATGACCCAGAGTGGGTGCTACTATTATGTAGCAATAATTATTTTGGGGTGAGCATTTGGGAGTGGGGCCCCCGGGGGGGTTCTGACTGGGCCTTTCTCATGGCATCACCACTTAATTCACATAGAATACTTTTATCACTTTTCTATTTGTTTGTATATTATTTATGTAATTTTAATTCTTTCTCATTTCATTAACACTTATTGATTTATACTTACACATCTTTTCTTTATACTTCACTATCACCTTTTTCCCTTTTCGAGTGATGCACTGGGGATGGTCCTTGGTTGGAATTTTTTTGGGGTGCCTTGCTTCTCGGACGTGAACCCCTTAATGCTAGGGACGCCAGTATAGAGGAGCCTTGACGATTGGCCTGGCGCTTATTCATATATTTGCAAATGTACGTAACTAATACCTCTGAATCGCTGTTATCATGTAGGATTTAAGTATTGTTTTTGCTGCAGTGTGCTGGGGGGCAAATCTCCTTTTTTTCTGTGTTCAGAGTAAACCCCGCCCTTTACAAGCACCTGTGTTATGCAATTAAGCTGATCTGAGCAACTACCATTTCTTTTGCAAGTTTGGAGAGGCATGAAGGCAGTCAGCATTAGGAGGATGTGCTGATGCTTATAGTGCCATGTGGAGGTTTTTTGGTGTACCTCCAAGGTAAGTTAGCTCTCAGCTATTATATGTACTGTTATCATGCAGTACATCAATTGTAATTATATGACCCAGAGTGGGTGCTACTATTATGAAGCAATAATTATTTTGGGGTGAGCGTTTGGGAGTGGGGCCCCCGGGGGGGTTCTGACTGGGCCTTTCTCATGGCATCACCACTTAATTCACATAGAATACTTTTATCACTTTTCTATTTGTTTGTATATTATTTAAGTAATTATAATTCTTTCTCATTTCATTAACACTTATTAATTTATACTTACACATCTTTTCTTTATACTTCACTATCACCTTTTTTCCTTTTCGTGTGATGCCCTGGGGATGGTCCTTGGTTGGAATTTTTTTGGGTTGCCTTGCTTCTCGGACATGAACCCCTTAATGCTAGGGACGCCAGTATAGAGGAGCCTTGACGATTGGCCTGGCGCTTATTCATATATTTGCAAATGTATGTAACTAATACCTCTGAATCGCTGTTATCATGTAGGATTTAAGTATTGTTTTTGCTACAGTGTGCTGGGGGGCAAATCTCCTTTTTTTTCTGTGTTCAGAGTAAACCCCGCCCTTTACAAGCACCTGTGTTATGCAATTAAGCTGATCTGAGCAACTACCATTTCTTTTGCAAGTTTGGAGAGGCATGAAGGCAGTCAGCATTAGGAGGATGTGCTGATGCTTATAGTGCCATGTGGAGGTTTTTTGGGGTACCTCCAAGGTAGATAGCTCTCAGCTATTATATGTACTGTTATCATGCAGTACATCAATTGTAATTATATGACCCAGAGTGGGTGCTACTATTATGTAGCAATAATTATTTTGGGGTGAGCGTTTGGGAGTGGGGCCCCCGGGGGGGTTCTGACTGGGCCTTTCTCATGGCATCACCACTTAATTCACATAGAATACTTTTATCACTTTTCTATTTGTTTGTATATTATTTATGTAATTTTAATTCTTTCTCATTTCATTAACACTTATTGATTTATACTTACACATCTTTTCTTTATACTTCACTATCACCTTTTTCCCTTTTCATGTGATGCCCTGGGGATGGTCCTTGGTTGGAATTTTTTTGGGGTGCCTTGCTTCTCGGACGTGAACCCCTTAATGCTAGGGACGCCAGTATAGAGGAGCCTTGACGATTGGCCTGGCGCTTATTCATATATTTGCAAATGTATGTAACTAATACCTCTGAATCGCTGTTATCATTAGAATTTAAGTATTGTTTTTGCTGCAGTGTGCTGGGGGGCAAATCTCCTTTTTTTCTGTGTTCAGAGTAAACCCCGCCCTTTACAAGCACCTGTGTTATGCAATTAAGCTGATCTGAGCAACTACCATTTCTTTTGCAAGTTTGGAGAGGCATGAAGGCAGCCAGCATTAGGAGGATGTGCTGATGCTTATAGTGCCATGTGGAGGTTTTTTGGGGTACCTCCAAGGTAAGTTAGCTCTCAGCTTTTATATGTACTGTTATCATGCAGTACATCAATTGTAATTATATGACCCAGAGTGGGTGCTACTATTATGTAGCAATAATTATTTTGGGGTGAGTGTTTGGGAGTGGGGCCCCCGGGGGGTTCGGACTGGGCGTTTCTCATGGCATCACCACTTAATTCACATAGAATACTTTTATCACTTTTCTATTTGTTTGTATATTATTTATGTAATTTTAATTCTTTCTCATTTCATTAACACTTATTGATTTATACTTACACATCTTTTCTTTATACTTCACTATCACCTTTTTCCCTTTTCGTGTGATGCCCTGGGGATGGTCCTTGGTTGTAATTTTTTTGGGGTGCCTTGCTTCTCGGACGTGAACCCCTTAATGCTAGGGATGCCAGTATAGAGGAGCCTTGACGATTGGCATGGTGCTTATTCATATATTTGCAAATGTATGTAACTAATACCTCTGAATCGCTGTTATCATGTAGGATTTAAGTATTGTTTTTGCTGCAGTGTGCTGGGGGGCAAATCTCCTTTTTTTCTGTGTTCAGAGTAAACCCCGCCCTTTACAAGCACCTGTGTTATGCAATTAAGCTGATCTGAGCAACTACCATTTCTTTTGCAAGTTTGGAGAGGCATGAAGGCAGTCAGCATTAGGAGTATGTGCTGATGCTTACAGTGCCATGTGGAGGTTTTTTGGGGTACCTCCAAGGTAAGTTAGCTCTCAGATTTTATATGTACTGTTATCATGCAGTACATCAATTGTAATTATATGACCCAGAGTGGGTGCTACTATTATGTAGCAATAATTATTTTGGGGTGAGCATTTGGGAGTGGGGCCCCCGGGGGGGTTCTGACTGGGCCTTTCTCATGGCATCACCACTTAATTCACATAGAATACTTTTATCACTTTTCTATTTGTTTGTATATTATTTATGTAATTTTAATTCTTTCTCATTTCATTAACACTTATTGATTTATACTTACACATCTTTTCTTTATACTTCACTATCACCTTTTTCCCTTTTCGAGTGATGCACTGGGGATGGTCCTTGGTTGGAATTTTTTTGGGGTGCCTTGCTTCTCGGACGTGAACCCCTTAATGCTAGGGACGCCAGTATAGAGGAGCCTTGATGATTGGCCTGGCGCTTATTCATATATTTGCAAATGTATGTAACTAATACCTCTGAATCGCTGTTATCATATAGGATTTAAGTATTGTTTTTCCTGCAGTGTGCTGGGGGGCAAATCTCCTTTTTTTCTGTGTTCAGAGTAAACCCCGCCCTTTACAAGCACCTGTGTTATGCAATTAAGCTGATCTGAGCAACTACCATTTCTTTTGCAAGTTTGGAGAGGCATGAAGGCAGTCAGCATTAGGAGTATGTGCTGATGCTTATAGTGCCATGTGGAGGTTTTTTGGGGTACCTCCAAGGTAAGTTAGCTCTCAGATTTTATATGTACTGTTATCATGCAGTACATCAATTGTAATTATATGACCCAGAGTGGATGCTACTATTATGTAGCAATAATTATTTTGGGGTGAGCATTTGGGAGTGGGGCCCCCGGGGGGGTTCTGACTGGGCCTTTCTCATGGCATCACCACTTAATTCACATAGAATACTTTTATCACTTTTCTATTTGTTTGTATATTATTTATGTAATTTTAATTCTTTCTCATTTCATTAACACTTATTGATTTATACTTACACATCTTTTCTTTATACTTCACTATCACCTTTTTCCCTTTTCGAGTGATGCACTGGGGATGGTCCTTGGTTGGAATTTTTTTGGGGTGCCTTGCTTCTCGGACGTGAACCCCTTAATGCTAGGGACGCCAGTATAGAGGAGCCTTGACGATTGGCCTGGCGCTTATTCATATATTTGCAAATGTATGTAACTAATACCTCTGAATCGCTGTTATCATATAGGATTTAAGTATTGTTTTTCCTGCAGTGTGCTGGGGGGCAAATCTCCTTTTTTTCTGTGTTCAGAGTAAACCCCGCCCTTTACAAGCACCTGTGTTATGCAATTAAGCTGATCTGAGCAACTACCATTTCTTTTGCAAGTTTGGAGAGGCATGAAGGCAGTCAGCATTAGGAGGATGTGCTGATGCTTATAGTGCCATGTGGAGGTTTTTTGGGGTACCTCCAAGGTAAGTTAGCTCTCAGCTATTATATCTACTGTTATCATGCAGTACATCAATTGTAATTATATGACCCAGAGTGGGTGCTACTATTATGTAGCAATAATTATTTTGGGGTGAGCGTTTGGGAGTGGGGCCCCCGGGGGGGTTCTGACTGGGCCTTTCTCATAGCATCACCACTTAATTCACATAGAATACTTTTATCACTTTTCTATTTGTTTGTATATTATTTAAGTGATTTTAATTCTTTCTCATTTCATTAACACTTATTGATTTATACTTACACATCTTTTCTTTATACTTCACTATCACCTTTTTCTCCTTTCACGTGATGCCCTGGGGATGGTGCTTGGTTGGAATTTTTTTGGGGTGCCTTGCTTCTTGGACGTGAACCCCTTAATGCTAGGGACGCCAGTATAGAGGAGCCTTGACGATTGGCCTGGCGCTTATTCATATATTTTCAAATGTACGTAACTAATACCTCTGAATCGCTGTTATCATGTGGGATTTAAGTATTGTTTTTGCTGCAGTGTGCTGGGGGGCAAATCTCCTTTTTTTCTGTGTTCAGAGTAAACCCCGCCCTTTACAAGCACCTGTGTTATGCAATTAAGCTGATCTGAGCAACTACCATTTCTTTTGCAAGTTTGGAGAGGCATGAAGGCAGTCAGCATTAGGAGGATGTGCTGATGCTTATAGTGCCATGTGGAGGTTTTTTGGTGTACCTCCAAGGTAAGTTAGCTCTCAGCTATTATATGTACTGTTATCATGCAGTACATCAATTGTAATTATATGACCCAGAGTGGGTGCTACTATTATGTAGCAATAATTATTTTGGGGTGAGCGTTTGGGAGTGGGGCCCCCGGGGGGGGGTTCTGACTGGGCCTTTCTCATGGCATCACCACTTAATTCACATAGAATACTTTTATCACTTTTCTATTTGTTTGTATATTATTTATGTAATTTTAATTCTTTCTCATTTCATTAACACTTATTGATTTATACTTACACATCTTTTCTTTATACTTCACTATCACCTTTTTCCCTTTTCGTGTGATGCCCTGGGGATGGTCCTTGGTTGGAATTTTTTTGGTGTGCCTTGCCTCTCGGACGTGAACCCCTTAATGCTAGGGACGCCAGTATAGAGGAGCCTTGACGATTGGCCTGGCGCTTATTCATATATTTGCAAATGTATGTAACTAATACCTCTGAATCGCTGTTATCATGTAGGATTTAAGTATTGTTTTTGCTGCAGTGTGCTGGGGGGCAAATCTCCTTTTTTTCTGTGTTCAGAGTAAACCCCACCCTTTACAAGCACCTGTGTTATGCAATTAAGCTGATCTGAGCAACTACCATTTCTTTTGCAAGTTTGGAGAGGCATGAAGGCAGTCAGCATTAGGAGGATGTGCTGATGCTTATAGTGCCATGTGGAGGTTTTTTGGGGTACCTCCAAGGTAAGTTAGCTCTCAGCTATTATATGTACTGTTATCATGCAGTACATCAATTGTAATTATATGACCCAGAGTGGGTGCTACTATTATGTAGCAATAATTATTTTGGGGTGAGTGTTTGGGAGTGGGGCCCCCGGGGGGTTCGGACTGGGCGTTTCTCAAGGCATCAACACTTAATTCACATAGAATACTTTTATCACTTTTCTATTTGTTTGTATATTATTTATGTAATTTTAATTCTTTCTCGTTTCATTAACACTTATTGATTTATACTTACACATCTTTTCTTTATACTTCACTATCACCTTTTTCCCCTTTCACGTGATGCCCTGGGGATGGTGCTTGGTTGGAATTTTTTTGGGGTGCCTTGCTTCTTGGACGTGAACCCCTTAATGCTAGGGACGCCAGTATAGAGGAGCCTTGACGATTGGCCTGGCGCTTATTCATATATTTGCAAATGTACGTAACTAATACCTCTGAATCGCTGTTATCATGTAGGATTTAAGTATTGTTTTTGCTGCAGTGTGCTGGGGGGCAAATCTCCTTTTTTTCTGTGTTCAGAGTAAACCCCGCCCTTTACAAGCACCTGTGTTATGCAATTAAGCTGATCTGAGCAACTACCATTTCTTTTGCAAGTTTGGAGAGGCATGAAGGCAGTCAGCATTAGGAGGATGTGCTGATGCTTATAGTGCCATGTGGAGGTTTTTTGGTGTACCTCCAAGGTAAGTTAGCTCTCAGCTATTATATGTACTGTTATCATGCAGTACATCAATTGTAATTATATGACCCAGAGTGGGTGCTACTATTATGAAGCAATAATTATTTTGGGGTGAGCGTTTGGGAGTGGGGCCCCCGGGGGGGTTCGGACTGGGCCTTTCTCATGGCATCACCACTTAATTCACATAGAATACTTTTATCACTTTTCTATTTGTTTGTATATTATTTAAGTAATTATAATTCTTTCTCATTTCATTAACACTTATTAATTTATACTTACACATCTTTTCTTTATACTTCACTATCACCTTTTTTCCTTTTCGTGTGATGCCCTGGGGATGGTCCTTGGTTGGAATTTTTTTGGGTTGCCTTGCTTCTCGGACATGAACCCCTTAATGCTAGGGACGCCAGTATAGAGGAGCCTTGACGATTGGCCTGGCGCTTATTCATATATTTGCAAATGTATGTAACTAATACCTCTGAATCGCTGTTATCATGTAGGATTTAAGTATTGTTTTTGCTACAGTGTGCTGGGGGCAAATCTCCTTTTTTTTCTGTGTTCAGAGTAAACCCCGCCCTTTACAAGCACCTGTGTTATGCAATTAAGCTGATCTGAGCAACTACCATTTCTTTTGCAAGTTTGGAGAGGCATGAAGGCAGTCAGCATTAGGAGGATGTGCTGATGCTTATAGTGCCATGTGGAGGTTTTTTGGGGTACCTCCAAGGTAGATAGCTCTCAGCTATTATATGTACTGTTATCATGCAGTACATCAATTGTAATTATATGACCCAGAGTGGGTGCTACTATTATGTAGCAATAATTATTTTGGGGTGAGCGTTTGGGAGTGGGGCCCCCGGGGGGGTTCTGACTGGGCCTTTCTCATGGCATCACCACTTAATTCACATAGAATACTTTTATCACTTTTCTATTTGTTTGTATATTATTTATGTAATTTTAATTCTTTCTCATTTCATTAACACTTATTGATTTATACTTACACATCTTTTCTTTATACTTCACTATCACCTTTTTCCCTTTTCATGTGATGCCCTGTGGATGGTCCTTGGTTGGAATTTTTTTGGGGTGCCTTGCTTCTCGGACGTGAACCCCTTAATGCTAGGGACGCCAGTATAGAGGAGCCTTGACGATTGGCCTGGCGCTTATTCATATATTTGCAAATGTATGTAACTAATACCTCTGAATCGCTGTTATCATTAGAATTTAAGTATTGTTTTTGCTGCAGTGTGCTGGGGGGCAAATCTCCTTTTTTTCTGTGTTCAGAGTAAACCCCGCCCTTTACAAGCACCTGTGTTATGCAATTAAGCTGATCTGAGCAACTACCATTTCTTTTGCAAGTTTGGAGAGGCATGAAGGCAGTCAGCATTAGGAGGATGTGCTGATGCTTTTAGTGCCATGTGGAGGTTTTTTGGGGTACCTCCAAGGTAAGTTAGCTCTCAGCTTTTATATGTACTGTTATCATGCAGTACATCAATTGTAATTATATGACCCAGAGTGGGTGCTACTATTATGTAGCAATAATTATTTTGGGGTGAGTGTTTGGGAGTGGGGCCCCCGGGGGGTTCGGACTGGGCGTTTCTCATGGCATCACCACTTAATTCACATAGAATACTTTTATCACTTTTCTATTTGTTTGTATATTATTTATGTAATTTTAATTCTTTCTCATTTCATTAACACTTATTGATTTATACTTACACATCTTTTCTTTATACTTCACTATCACCTTTTTCCCTTTTCGTGTGATGCCCTGGGGATGGTCCTTGGTTGTAATTTTTTTGGGGTGCCTTGCTTCTCGGACGTGAACCCCTTAATGCTAGGGACGCCAGTATAGAGGAGCCTTGACGATTGGCCTGGCGCTTATTCATATATTTGCAAATGTATGTAACTAATACCTCTGAATCGCTGTTATCATGTAGGATTTAAGTATTGTTTTTGCTGCAGTGTGCTGGGGGGCAAATCTCCTTTTTTTCTGTGTTCAGAGTAAACCCCACCCTTTACAAGCACCTGTGTTATGCAATTAAGCTGATCTGAGCAACTACCATTTCTTTTGCAAGTTTGGAGAGGCATGAAGGTAGTCAGCATTAGGAGGATGTGTTGATGCTTATAGTGCCATGTGGAGGTTTTTTGGGGTACCTCCAAGGTAAGTTAGCTCTCAGCTATTATATGTACTGTTATCATGCAGTACATCAATTGTAATTATATGACCCAGAGTGGGTGCTACTATTATGTAGCAATAATTATTTTGGGGTGAGTGTTTGGGAGTGGGGCCCCCGGGGGGTTCGGACTGGGCGTTTCTCAAGGCATCAACACTTAATTCACATAGAATACTTTTATCACTTTTCTATTTGTTTGTATATTATTTATGTAATTTTAATTCTTTCTCGTTTCATTAACACTTATTGATTTATACTTACACATCTTTTCTTTATACTTCACTATCACCTTTTTCCCTTTTCGTGTGATGCCCTGGGGATGGTCCTTGGTTGTAATTTTTTTGGGGTGCCTTGCTTCTCGGACGTGAACCCCTTAATGCTAGGGACGCCAGTATAGAGGAGCCTTGACGATTGGCATGGTGCTTATTCATATATTTGCAAATGTATGTAACTAATACCTCTGAATCGCTGTTATCATGTAGGATTTAAGTATTGTTTTTGCTGCAGTGTGCTGGGGGGCAAATCTCCTTTTTTTCTGTGTTCAGAGTAAACCCCGCCCTTTAAAAGCACCTGTGTTATGCAATTAAGCTGATCTGAGCAACTACCATTTCTTTTGCAAGTTTGGAGAGGCATGAAGGCAGTCAGCATTAGGAGGATGTGCTGATGCTTATAGTGCCATGTGGAGGTTTTTTGGGGTACCTCCAAGGTAAGTTAGCTCTCAGATTTTATATGTACTGTTATCATGCAGTACATCAATTGTAATTATATGACCCAGAGTGGGTGCTACTACTATGTAGCAATAATTATTTTGGGGTGAGCATTTGGGAGTGGGGCCCCCGGGGGGGTTCTGACTGGGCCTTTCTCATGGCATCACCACTTAATTCACATAGAATACTTTTATCACTTTTCTATTTGTTTGTATATTATTTATGTAATTTTAATTCTTTCTCATTTCATTAACACTTATTGATTTATACTTACACATCTTTTCTTTATACTTCACTATCACCTTTTTCCCTTTTCGTGTGATGCACTGGGGATGGTCCTTGGTTGGAATTTTTTTGGGGTGCCTTGCTTCTCGGACATGAACCCCTTAATGCTAGGGACGCCAGTATAGAGGAGCCTTGACGATTGGCCTGGCGCTTATTCATATATTTGCAAATGTATGTAACTAATACCTCTGAATCGCTGTTATCATATAGGATTTAAGTATTGTTTTTCCTGCAGTGTGCTGGGGGGCAAATCTCCTTTTTTTCTGTGTTCAGAGTAAACCCCGCCCTTTACAAGCACCTGTGTTATGCAATTAAGCTGATCTGAGCAACTACCATTTCTTTTGCAAGTTTGGAGAGGCATGAAGGCAGTCAGCATTAGGAGGATGTGCTGATGCTTATAGTGCCATGTGGAGGTTTTTTGGGGTACCTCCAAGGTAAGTTAGCTCTCAGCTATTATATCTACTGTTATCATGCAGTACATCAATTGTAATTATATGACCCAGAGTGGGTGCTACTATTATGTAGCAATAATTATTTTGGGGTGAGCGTTTGGGAGTGGGGCCCCCGGGGGGGTTCTGACTGGGCCTTTCTCATGGCATCACCACTTAATTCACATAGAATACTTTTATCACTTTTCTATTTGTTTGTATATTATTTAAGTGATTTTAATTCTTTCTCATTTCATTAACACTTATTGATTTATACTTACACATCTTTTCTTTATACTTCACTATCACCTTTTTCCCCTTTCACGTGATGCCCTGGGGATGGTCCTTGGTTGGAATTTTTTTGGGGTAGCTTGCTTCTTGGACGTGAACCCCTTAATGCTAGGGACGCCAGTATAGAGGAGCCTTGACGATTGGCCTGGCGCTTATTCATATATTTGCAAATGTATGTAACTAATACCTCTGAATCGCTGTTATCATGTAGGATTTAAGTATTGTTTTTGCTGCAGTGTGCTGGGGGGCAAATCTCCTTTTTTTCTGTGTTCAGAGTAAACCCCACCCTTTACAAGCACCTGTGTTATGCAATTAAGCTGATCTGAGCAACTACCATTTCTTTTGCAAGTTTGGAGAGGCATGAAGGTAGTCAGCATTAGGAGGATGTGCTGATGCTTATAGTGCCATGTGGAGGTTTTTTGGGGTACCTCCAAGGTAAGTTAGCTCTCAGCTATTATATGTACTGTTATCATGCAGTACATCAATTGTAATTATATGACCCAGAGTGGGTGCTACTATTATGTAGCAATAATTATTTTGGGGTGAGCATTTGGGAGTGGGGCCCCCGGGGGGGTTCTGACTGGGCCTTTCTCATGGCATCACCACTTAATTCACATAGAATACTTTTATCACTTTTCTATTTGTTTGTATATTATTTATGTAATTTTAATTCTTTCTCATTTCATTAACACTTATTGATTTATACTTACACATCTTTTCTTTATACTTCACTATCACCTTTTTCCCTTTTCGAGTGATGCACTGGGGATGGTCCTTGGTTGGAATTTTTTTGGGGTGCCTTGCTTCTCGGACGTGAACCCCTTAATGCTAGGGACGCCAGTATAGAGGAGCCTTGACGATTGGCCTGGCGCTTATTCATATATTTGCAAATGTATGTAACTAATACCTCTGAATCGCTGTTATCATATAGGATTTAAGTATTGTTTTTCCTGCAGTGTGCTGGGGGGCAAATCTCCTTTTTTTCTGTGTTCAGAGTAAACCCCGCCCTTTACAAGCACCTGTGTTATGCAATTAAGCTGATCTGAGCAACTACCATTTCTTTTGCAAGTTTGGAGAGGCATGAAGGCAGTCAGCATTAGGAGGATGTGCTGATGCTTATAGTGCCATGTGGAGGTTTTTTGGGGTACCTCCAAGGTAAGTTAGCTCTCAGCTATTATATCTACTGTTATCATGCAGTACATCAATTGTAATTATATGACCCAGAGTGGGTGCTACTATTATGTAGCAATAATTATTTTGGGGTGAGCGTTTGGGAGTGGGGCCCCCGGGGGGGTTCTGACTGGGCCTTTCTCATAGCATCACCACTTAATTCACATAGAATACTTTTATCACTTTTCTATTTGTTTGTATATTATTTAAGTGATTTTAATTCTTTCTCATTTCATTAACACTTATTGATTTATACTTACACATCTTTTCTTTATACTTCACTATCACCTTTTTCTCCTTTCACGTGATGCCCTGGGGATGGTGCTTGGTTGGAATTTTTTTGGGGTGCCTTGCTTCTTGGACGTGAACCCCTTAATGCTAGGGACGCCAGTATAGAGGAGCCTTGACGATTGGCCTGGCGCTTATTCATATATTTTCAAATGTACGTAACTAATACCTCTGAATCGCTGTTATCATGTGGGATTTAAGTATTGTTTTTGCTGCAGTGTGCTGGGGGGCAAATCTCCTTTTTTTCTGTGTTCAGAGTAAACCCCGCCCTTTACAAGCACCTGTGTTATGCAATTAAGCTGATCTGAGCAACTACCATTTCTTTTGCAAGTTTGGAGAGGCATGAAGGCAGTCAGCATTAGGAGGATGTGCTGATGCTTATAGTGCCATGTGGAGGTTTTTTGGTGTACCTCCAAGGTAAGTTAGCTCTCAGCTATTATATGTACTGTTATCATGCAGTACATCAATTGTAATTATATGACCCAGAGTGGGTGCTACTATTATGTAGCAATAATTATTTTGGGGTGAGCGTTTGGGAGTGGGGCCCCCGGGGGGGGGTTCTGACTGGGCCTTTCTCATGGCATCACCACTTAATTCACATAGAATACTTTTATCACTTTTCTATTTGTTTGTATATTATTTATGTAATTTTAATTCTTTCTCATTTCATTAACACTTATTGATTTATACTTACACATCTTTTCTTTATACTTCACTATCACCTTTTTCCCTTTTCGTGTGATGCCCTGGGGATGGTCCTTGGTTGGAATTTTTTTGGTGTGCCTTGCCTCTCGGACGTGAACCCCTTAATGCTAGGGACGCCAGTATAGAGGAGCCTTGACGATTGGCCTGGCGCTTATTCATATATTTGCAAATGTATGTAACTAATACCTCTGAATCGCTGTTATCATGTAGGATTTAAGTATTGTTTTTGCTGCAGTGTGCTGGGGGGCAAATCTCCTTTTTTTCTGTGTTCAGAGTAAACCCCACCCTTTACAAGCACCTGTGTTATGCAATTAAGCTGATCTGAGCAACTACCATTTCTTTTGCAAGTTTGGAGAGGCATGAAGGCAGTCAGCATTAGGAGGATGTGCTGATGCTTATAGTGCCATGTGGAGGTTTTTTGGGGTACCTCCAAGGTAAGTTAGCTCTCAGCTATTATATGTACTGTTATCATGCAGTACATCAATTGTAATTATATGACCCAGAGTGGGTGCTACTATTATGTAGCAATAATTATTTTGGGGTGAGTGTTTGGGAGTGGGGCCCCCGGGGGGTTCGGACTGGGCGTTTCTCAAGGCATCAACACTTAATTCACATAGAATACTTTTATCACTTTTCTATTTGTTTGTATATTATTTATGTAATTTTAATTCTTTCTCGTTTCATTAACACTTATTGATTTATACTTACACATCTTTTCTTTATACTTCACTATCACCTTTTTCCCCTTTCACGTGATGCCCTGGGGATGGTGCTTGGTTGGAATTTTTTTGGGGTGCCTTGCTTCTTGGACGTGAACCCCTTAATGCTAGGGACGCCAGTATAGAGGAGCCTTGACGATTGGCCTGGCGCTTATTCATATATTTGCAAATGTACGTAACTAATACCTCTGAATCGCTGTTATCATGTAGGATTTAAGTATTGTTTTTGCTGCAGTGTGCTGGGGGGCAAATCTCCTTTTTTTCTGTGTTCAGAGTAAACCCCGCCCTTTACAAGCACCTGTGTTATGCAATTAAGCTGATCTGAGCAACTACCATTTCTTTTGCAAGTTTGGAGAGGCATGAAGGCAGTCAGCATTAGGAGGATGTGCTGATGCTTATAGTGCCATGTGGAGGTTTTTTGGTGTACCTCCAAGGTAAGTTAGCTCTCAGCTATTATATGTACTGTTATCATGCAGTACATCAATTGTAATTATATGACCCAGAGTGGGTGCTACTATTATGAAGCAATAATTATTTTGGGGTGAGCGTTTGGGAGTGGGGCCCCCGGGGGGGTTCGGACTGGGCCTTTCTCATGGCATCACCACTTAATTCACATAGAATACTTTTATCACTTTTCTATTTGTTTGTATATTATTTAAGTAATTATAATTCTTTCTCATTTCATTAACACTTATTAATTTATACTTACACATCTTTTCTTTATACTTCACTATCACCTTTTTTCCTTTTCGTGTGATGCCCTGGGGATGGTCCTTGGTTGGAATTTTTTTGGGTTGCCTTGCTTCTCGGACATGAACCCCTTAATGCTAGGGACGCCAGTATAGAGGAGCCTTGACGATTGGCCTGGCGCTTATTCATATATTTGCAAATGTATGTAACTAATACCTCTGAATCGCTGTTATCATGTAGGATTTAAGTATTGTTTTTGCTACAGTGTGCTGGGGGCAAATCTCCTTTTTTTTCTGTGTTCAGAGTAAACCCCGCCCTTTACAAGCACCTGTGTTATGCAATTAAGCTGATCTGAGCAACTACCATTTCTTTTGCAAGTTTGGAGAGGCATGAAGGCAGTCAGCATTAGGAGGATGTGCTGATGCTTATAGTGCCATGTGGAGGTTTTTTGGGGTACCTCCAAGGTAGATAGCTCTCAGCTATTATATGTACTGTTATCATGCAGTACATCAATTGTAATTATATGACCCAGAGTGGGTGCTACTATTATGTAGCAATAATTATTTTGGGGTGAGCGTTTGGGAGTGGGGCCCCCGGGGGGGTTCTGACTGGGCCTTTCTCATGGCATCACCACTTAATTCACATAGAATACTTTTATCACTTTTCTATTTGTTTGTATATTATTTATGTAATTTTAATTCTTTCTCATTTCATTAACACTTATTGATTTATACTTACACATCTTTTCTTTATACTTCACTATCACCTTTTTCCCTTTTCATGTGATGCCCTGTGGATGGTCCTTGGTTGGAATTTTTTTGGGGTGCCTTGCTTCTCGGACGTGAACCCCTTAATGCTAGGGACGCCAGTATAGAGGAGCCTTGACGATTGGCCTGGCGCTTATTCATATATTTGCAAATGTATGTAACTAATACCTCTGAATCGCTGTTATCATTAGAATTTAAGTATTGTTTTTGCTGCAGTGTGCTGGGGGGCAAATCTCCTTTTTTTCTGTGTTCAGAGTAAACCCCGCCCTTTACAAGCACCTGTGTTATGCAATTAAGCTGATCTGAGCAACTACCATTTCTTTTGCAAGTTTGGAGAGGCATGAAGGCAGTCAGCATTAGGAGGATGTGCTGATGCTTTTAGTGCCATGTGGAGGTTTTTTGGGGTACCTCCAAGGTAAGTTAGCTCTCAGCTTTTATATGTACTGTTATCATGCAGTACATCAATTGTAATTATATGACCCAGAGTGGGTGCTACTATTATGTAGCAATAATTATTTTGGGGTGAGTGTTTGGGAGTGGGGCCCCCGGGGGGTTCGGACTGGGCGTTTCTCATGGCATCACCACTTAATTCACATAGAATACTTTTATCACTTTTCTATTTGTTTGTATATTATTTATGTAATTTTAATTCTTTCTCATTTCATTAACACTTATTGATTTATACTTACACATCTTTTCTTTATACTTCACTATCACCTTTTTCCCTTTTCGTGTGATGCCCTGGGGATGGTCCTTGGTTGTAATTTTTTTGGGGTGCCTTGCTTCTCGGACGTGAACCCCTTAATGCTAGGGACGCCAGTATAGAGGAGCCTTGACGATTGGCCTGGCGCTTATTCATATATTTGCAAATGTATGTAACTAATACCTCTGAATCGCTGTTATCATGTAGGATTTAAGTATTGTTTTTGCTGCAGTGTGCTGGGGGGCAAATCTCCTTTTTTTCTGTGTTCAGAGTAAACCCCACCCTTTACAAGCACCTGTGTTATGCAATTAAGCTGATCTGAGCAACTACCATTTCTTTTGCAAGTTTGGAGAGGCATGAAGGTAGTCAGCATTAGGAGGATGTGTTGATGCTTATAGTGCCATGTGGAGGTTTTTTGGGGTACCTCCAAGGTAAGTTAGCTCTCAGCTATTATATGTACTGTTATCATGCAGTACATCAATTGTAATTATATGACCCAGAGTGGGTGCTACTATTATGTAGCAATAATTATTTTGGGGTGAGTGTTTGGGAGTGGGGCCCCCGGGGGGTTCGGACTGGGCGTTTCTCAAGGCATCAACACTTAATTCACATAGAATACTTTTATCACTTTTCTATTTGTTTGTATATTATTTATGTAATTTTAATTCTTTCTCGTTTCATTAACACTTATTGATTTATACTTACACATCTTTTCTTTATACTTCACTATCACCTTTTTCCCTTTTCGTGTGATGCCCTGGGGATGGTCCTTGGTTGTAATTTTTTTGGGGTGCCTTGCTTCTCGGACGTGAACCCCTTAATGCTAGGGACGCCAGTATAGAGGAGCCTTGACGATTGGCATGGTGCTTATTCATATATTTGCAAATGTATGTAACTAATACCTCTGAATCGCTGTTATCATGTAGGATTTAAGTATTGTTTTTGCTGCAGTGTGCTGGGGGGCAAATCTCCTTTTTTTCTGTGTTCAGAGTAAACCCCGCCCTTTAAAAGCACCTGTGTTATGCAATTAAGCTGATCTGAGCAACTACCATTTCTTTTGCAAGTTTGGAGAGGCATGAAGGCAGTCAGCATTAGGAGGATGTGCTGATGCTTATAGTGCCATGTGGAGGTTTTTTGGGGTACCTCCAAGGTAAGTTAGCTCTCAGATTTTATATGTACTGTTATCATGCAGTACATCAATTGTAATTATATGACCCAGAGTGGGTGCTACTACTATGTAGCAATAATTATTTTGGGGTGAGCATTTGGGAGTGGGGCCCCCGGGGGGGTTCTGACTGGGCCTTTCTCATGGCATCACCACTTAATTCACATAGAATACTTTTATCACTTTTCTATTTGTTTGTATATTATTTATGTAATTTTAATTCTTTCTCATTTCATTAACACTTATTGATTTATACTTACACATCTTTTCTTTATACTTCACTATCACCTTTTTCCCTTTTCGTGTGATGCACTGGGGATGGTCCTTGGTTGGAATTTTTTTGGGGTGCCTTGCTTCTCGGACATGAACCCCTTAATGCTAGGGACGCCAGTATAGAGGAGCCTTGACGATTGGCCTGGCGCTTATTCATATATTTGCAAATGTATGTAACTAATACCTCTGAATCGCTGTTATCATATAGGATTTAAGTATTGTTTTTCCTGCAGTGTGCTGGGGGGCAAATCTCCTTTTTTTCTGTGTTCAGAGTAAACCCCGCCCTTTACAAGCACCTGTGTTATGCAATTAAGCTGATCTGAGCAACTACCATTTCTTTTGCAAGTTTGGAGAGGCATGAAGGCAGTCAGCATTAGGAGGATGTGCTGATGCTTATAGTGCCATGTGGAGGTTTTTTGGGGTACCTCCAAGGTAAGTTAGCTCTCAGCTATTATATCTACTGTTATCATGCAGTACATCAATTGTAATTATATGACCCAGAGTGGGTGCTACTATTATGTAGCAATAATTATTTTGGGGTGAGCGTTTGGGAGTGGGGCCCCCGGGGGGGTTCTGACTGGGCCTTTCTCATGGCATCACCACTTAATTCACATAGAATACTTTTATCACTTTTCTATTTGTTTGTATATTATTTAAGTGATTTTAATTCTTTCTCATTTCATTAACACTTATTGATTTATACTTACACATCTTTTCTTTATACTTCACTATCACCTTTTTCCCCTTTCACGTGATGCCCTGGGGATGGTCCTTGGTTGGAATTTTTTTGGGGTAGCTTGCTTCTTGGACGTGAACCCCTTAATGCTAGGGACGCCAGTATAGAGGAGCCTTGACGATTGGCCTGGCGCTTATTCATATATTTGCAAATGTATGTAACTAATACCTCTGAATCGCTGTTATCATGTAGGATTTAAGTATTGTTTTTGCTGCAGTGTGCTGGGGGGCAAATCTCCTTTTTTTCTGTGTTCAGAGTAAACCCCACCCTTTACAAGCACCTGTGTTATGCAATTAAGCTGATCTGAGCAACTACCATTTCTTTTGCAAGTTTGGAGAGGCATGAAGGTAGTCAGCATTAGGAGGATGTGCTGATGCTTATAGTGCCATGTGGAGGTTTTTTGGGGTACCTCCAAGGTAAGTTAGCTCTCAGCTATTATATGTACTGTTATCATGCAGTACATCAATTGTAATTATATGACCCAGAGTGGGTGCTACTATTATGTAGCAATAATTATTTTGGGGTGAGTGTTTGGGAGTGGGGCCCCCGGGGGGTTCGGACTGGGCGTTTCTCAAGGCATCAACACTTAATTCACATAGAATACTTTTATCACTTTTCTATTTGTTTGTATATTATTTATGTAATTTTAATTCTTTCTCGTTTCATTAACACTTATTGATTTATACTTACACATCTTTTCTTTATACTTCACTATCACCTTTTTCCCTTTTCGTGTGATGCCCTGGGGATGGTCCTTGGTTGTAATTTTTTTGGGGTGCCTTGCTTCTCGGACGTGAACCCCTTAATGCTAGGGACGCCAGTATAGAGGAGCCTTGACGATTGGCATGGTGCTTATTCATATATTTGCAAATGTATGTAACTAATACCTCTGAATCGCTGTTATCATGTAGGATTTAAGTATTGTTTTTGCTGCAGTGTGCTGGGGGGCAAATCTCCTTTTTTTCTGTGTTCAGAGTAAACCCCGCCCTTTAAAAGCACCTGTGTTATGCAATTAAGCTGATCTGAGCAACTACCATTTCTTTTGCAAGTTTGGAGAGGCATGAAGGCAGTCAGCATTAGGAGGATGTGCTGATGCTTATAGTGCCATGTGGAGGTTTTTTGGGGTACCTCCAAGGTAAGTTAGCTCTCAGATTTTATATGTACTGTTATCATGCAGTACATCAATTGTAATTATATGACCCAGAGTGGGTGCTACTACTATGTAGCAATAATTATTTTGGGGTGAGCATTTGGGAGTGGGGCCCCCGGGGGGGTTCTGACTGGGCCTTTCTCATGGCATCACCACTTAATTCACATAGAATACTTTTATCACTTTTCTATTTGTTTGTATATTATTTATGTAATTTTAATTCTTTCTCATTTCATTAACACTTATTGATTTATACTTACACATCTTTTCTTTATACTTCACTATCACCTTTTTCCCTTTTCGTGTGATGCACTGGGGATGGTCCTTGGTTGGAATTTTTTTGGGGTGCCTTGCTTCTCGGACATGAACCCCTTAATGCTAGGGACGCCAGTATAGAGGAGCCTTGACGATTGGCCTGGCGCTTATTCATATATTTGCAAATGTATGTAACTAATACCTCTGAATCGCTGTTATCATATAGGATTTAAGTATTGTTTTTCCTGCAGTGTGCTGGGGGGCAAATCTCCTTTTTTTCTGTGTTCAGAGTAAACCCCGCCCTTTACAAGCACCTGTGTTATGCAATTAAGCTGATCTGAGCAACTACCATTTCTTTTGCAAGTTTGGAGAGGCATGAAGGCAGTCAGCATTAGGAGGATGTGCTGATGCTTATAGTGCCATGTGGAGGTTTTTTGGGGTACCTCCAAGGTAAGTTAGCTCTCAGATTTTATATGTACTGTTATCATGCAGTACATCAATTGTAATTATATGACCCAGAGTGGGTGCTACTACTATGTAGCAATAATTATTTTGGGGTGAGCATTTGGGAGTGGGGCCCCCGGGGGGGTTCTGACTGGGCCTTTCTCATGGCATCACCACTTAATTCACATAGAATACTTTTATCACTTTTCTATTTGTTTGTATATTATTTATGTAATTTTAATTCTTTCTCATTTCATTAACACTTATTGATTTATACTTACACATCTTTTCTTTATACTTCACTATCACCTTTTTCCCTTTTCGTGTGATGCACTGGGGATGGTCCTTGGTTGGAATTTTTTTGGGGTGCCTTGCTTCTCGGACATGAACCCCTTAATGCTAGGGACGCCAGTATAGAGGAGCCTTGACGATTGGCCTGGCGCTTATTCATATATTTGCAAATGTATGTAACTAATACCTCTGAATCGCTGTTATCATATAGGATTTAAGTATTGTTTTCCTGCAGTGTGCTGGAGGGCAAATCTCCTTTTTTTCTGTGTTCAGAGTAAACCCCGCCCTTTACAAGCACCTGTGTTATGCAATTAAGCTGATCTGAGCAACTACCATTTCTTTTGCAAGTTTGGAGAGGCATGAAGGCAGTCAGCATTAGGAGGATGTGCTGATGCTTATAGTGCCATGTGGAGGTTTTTTGGGGTACCTCCAAGGTAAGTTAGCTCTCAGCTATTATATGTACTGTTATCATGCAGTACATCAACTGTAATTATATGACCCAGAGTGGGTGCTACTATTATGTAGCAATAATTATTTTGGGGTGAGCGTTTGGGAGTGGGGCCCCCGGGGGGGTTCTGACTGGGCCTTTCTCATGGCATCACCACTTAATTCACATAGAATACTTTTATCACTTTTCTATTTGTTTGTATATTATTTAAGTAATTTTAATTCTTTCTCATTTCATTAACACTTATTGATTTATACTTACACATCTTTTCTTTATACTTCACTATCACCTTTTTCCCTTTTCGTGTGATGCCCTGGGGATGGTGCTTGGTTGGAATTTTTTTGGGGTGCCTTGCTTCTCGGACGTGAACCCCTTAATGCTAGGGATGCCAGTATAGAGGAGCCTTGACGATTGGCCTGGCGCTTATTCATATATTTGCAAATGTATGTAACTAATACCTCTGAATCGCTGTTATCATGTAGGATTTAAGTATTGTTTTTGCTGCAGTGTGCTGGGGGGCAAATCTCCTTTTTTTCTGTGTTCAGAGTAAACCCCGCCCTTTACAAGCACCTGTGTTATGCAATTAAGCTGATCTGAGCAACTACCATTTCTTTTGCAAGTTTGGAGAGGCATGAAGGCAGTCAGCATTAGGAGGATGTGCTGATGCTTATAGTGCCATGTGGAGGTTTTTTGGGGTACCTCCAAGGTAAGTTAGCTCTCAGCTATTATATGTACTGTTATCATGCAGTACATCAATTGTAATTATATGACCCAGAGTGGGTGCTACTATTATGTAGCAATAATTATTTTGGGGTGAGTGTTTGGGAGTGGGGCCCCCGGGGGGTTCGGACTGGGCGTTTCTCATGGCATCACCACTTAAATCACATAGAATACTTTTATCACTTTTCTATTTGTTTGTATATTATTTATGTAATTTTAATTCTTTCTCGTTTCATTAACACTTATTGATTTATACTTACACATCTTTTCTTTATACTTCACTATCACCTTTTTCCCTTTTCGTGTGATGCCCTGGGGATGGTCCTTGGTTGTAATTTTTTTGGGGTGCCTTGCTTCTCGGACGTGAACCCCTTAATGCTAGGGATGCCAGTATAGAGGAGCCTTGATGATTGGCATGGCGCTTATTCATATATTTGCAAATGTATGTAACTAATACCTCTGAATCGCTGTTATCATGTAGGATTTAAGTATTGTTTTTGCTGCAGTGTGCTGGGGGGCAAATCTCCTTTTTTTCTGTGTTCAGAGTAAACCCCGCCCTTTAAAAGCACCTGTGTTATGCAATTAAGCTGATCTGAGCAACTACCATTTCTTTTGCAAGTTTGGAGAGGCATGAAGGCAGTCAGCATTAGGAGGATGTGCTGATGCTTATAGTGCCATGTGGAGGTTTTTTGGGGTACCTCCAAGGTAAGTTAGCTCTCAGATTTTATATGTACTGTTATCATGCAGTACATCAATTGTAATTATATGACCCAGAGTGGGTGCTACTACTATGTAGCAATAATTATTTTGGGGTGAGCATTTGGGAGTGGGGCCCCCGGGGGGGTTCTGACTGGGCCTTTCTCATGGCATCACCACTTAATTCACATAGAATACTTTTATCACTTTTCTATTTGTTTGTATATTATTTATGTAATTTTAATTCTTTCTCATTTCATTAACACTTATTGATTTATACTTACACATCTTTTCTTTATACTTCACTATCACCTTTTTCCCTTTTCGTGTGATGCACTGGGGATGGTCCTTGGTTGGAATTTTTTTGGGGTGCCTTGCTTCTCGGACATGAACCCCTTAATGCTAGGGACGCCAGTATAGAGGAGCCTTGACGATTGGCCTGGCGCTTATTCATATATTTGCAAATGTATGTAACTAATACCTCTGAATCGCTGTTATCATATAGGATTTAAGTATTGTTTTCCTGCAGTGTGCTGGAGGGCAAATCTCCTTTTTTTCTGTGTTCAGAGTAAACCCCGCCCTTTACAAGCACCTGTGTTATGCAATTAAGCTGATCTGAGCAACTACCATTTCTTTTGCAAGTTTGGAGAGGCATGAAGGCAGTCAGCATTAGGAGGATGTGCTGATGCTTATAGTGCCATGTGGAGGTTTTTTGGGGTACCTCCAAGGTAAGTTAGCTCTCAGCTATTATATGTACTGTTATCATGCAGTACATCAACTGTAATTATATGACCCAGAGTGGGTGCTACTATTATGTAGCAATAATTATTTTGGGGTGAGCGTTTGGGAGTGGGGCCCCCGGGGGGGTTCTGACTGGGCCTTTCTCATGGCATCACCACTTAATTCACATAGAATACTTTTATCACTTTTCTATTTGTTTGTATATTATTTAAGTAATTTTAATTCTTTCTCATTTCATTAACACTTATTGATTTATACTTACACATCTTTTCTTTATACTTCACTATCACCTTTTTCCCTTTTCGTGTGATGCCCTGGGGATGGTGCTTGGTTGGAATTTTTTTGGGGTGCCTTGCTTCTCGGACGTGAACCCCTTAATGCTAGGGATGCCAGTATAGAGGAGCCTTGACGATTGGCCTGGCGCTTATTCATATATTTGCAAATGTATGTAACTAATACCTCTGAATCGCTGTTATCATGTAGGATTTAAGTATTGTTTTTGCTGCAGTGTGCTGGGGGGCAAATCTCCTTTTTTTCTGTGTTCAGAGTAAACCCCGCCCTTTACAAGCACCTGTGTTATGCAATTAAGCTGATCTGAGCAACTACCATTTCTTTTGCAAGTTTGGAGAGGCATGAAGGCAGTCAGCATTAGGAGGATGTGCTGATGCTTATAGTGCCATGTGGAGGTTTTTTGGGGTACCTCCAAGGTAAGTTAGCTCTCAGCTATTATATGTACTGTTATCATGCAGTACATCAATTGTAATTATATGACCCAGAGTGGGTGCTACTATTATGTAGCAATAATTATTTTGGGGTGAGTGTTTGGGAGTGGGGCCCCCGGGGGGTTCGGACTGGGCGTTTCTCATGGCATCACCACTTAAATCACATAGAATACTTTTATCACTTTTCTATTTGTTTGTATATTATTTATGTAATTTTAATTCTTTCTCGTTTCATTAACACTTATTGATTTATACTTACACATCTTTTCTTTATTCTTCACTATCACCTTTTTCCCTTTTCGTGTGATGCCCTGGGGATGGTCCTTGGTTGGAATTTTTTTGGGGTGCCTTGCTTCTCGGACGTGAACCCCTTAATGCTAGGGACGCCAGTATAGAGGAGCCTTGATGATTGGCCTGGCGCTTATTCATATATTTGCAAATGTATGTAACTAATACCTCTGAATCGCTGTTATCATGTAGGATTTAAGTATTGTTTTTGCTGCAGTGTGCTGGGGGGCAAATCTCCTTTTTTTCTGTGTTCAGAGTAAACCCGCCCTTTACAAGCACCTGTGTTATGCAATTAAGCTGATCTGAGCAACTACCATTTCTTTTGCAAGTTTGGAGAGGCATGAAGGCAGTCAGCATTAGGAGGATGTGCTGATGCTTATAGTGCCATGTGGAGGTTTTTTGGGGTACCGCCAAGGTAAGTTAGCTCTCAGCTTTAATTGTACTGTTATCATGCAGTACATCAATTGTAATTATATGACCCAGAGTGGGTGCTACTATTATGAAGCAATAATTATTTTGGGGTGAGCGTTTGGGAGTGGGGCCCCCGGGGGGGTTCGGACTGGGCCTTTCTCATGGCATCACCACTTAATTCACATAGAATACTTTTATCACTTTTCTATTTGTTTGTATATTATTTAAGTAATTATAATTCTTTCTCATTTCATTAACACTTATTAATTTATACTTACACATCTTTTCTTTATACTTCACTATCACCTTTTTTCCTTTTCGTGTGATGCCCTGGGGATGGTCCTTGGTTGGAATTTTTTTGGGTTGCCTTGCTTCTCGGACATGAACCCCTTAATGCTAGGGACGCCAGTATAGAGGAGCCTTGACGATTGGCCTGGCGCTTATTCATATATTTGCAAATGTATGTAACTAATACCTCTGAATCGCTGTTATCATGTAGGATTTAAGTATTGTTTTTGCTACAGTGTGCTGGGGGGCAAATCTCCTTTTTTTTCTGTGTTCAGAGTAAACCCCGCCCTTTACAAGCACCTGTGTTATGCAATTAAGCTGATCTGAGCAACTACCATTTCTTTTGCAAGTTTGGAGAGGCATGAAGGCAGTCAGCATTAGGAGTATGTGCTGATGCTTATAGTGCCATGTGGAGGTTTTTTGGGGTACCTCCAAGGTAGATAGCTCTCAGCTATTATATGTACTGTTATCATGCAGTACATCAATTGTAATTATATGACCCAGAGTGGGTGCTACTATTATGTAGCAATAATTATTTTGGGGTGAGCGTTTGGGAGTGGGGCCCCCGGGGGGGTTCTGACTGGGCCTTTCTCATGGCATCACCACTTAATTCACATAGAATACTTTTATCACTTTTCTATTTGTTTGTATATTATTTAAGTAATTTTAATTCTTTCTCATTTCATTAACACTTATTGATTTATACTTACACATCTTTTCTTTATACTTCACTATCACCTTTTTCCCTTTTCTTGTGATGCCCTGGGGATGGTCCTTGGTTGGAATTTTTTTGGGGTGCCTTGCTTCTCGGATGTGAACCCCTTAATGCTAGGGACGCCAGTATAGAGGAGCCTTGACGATTGGCCTGGCGCTTATTCATATATTTGTAAATGTATGTAACTTATACCTCTGAATCGCTGTTATCATGTAGGATTTAAGTATTGTTTTTGCTGCAGTGTGCTGGGGGGCAAATCTCCTTTTTTTCTGTGTTCAGAGTAAACCCCGCCCTTTACAAGCACCTGTGATATGCAATTAAGCTGATCTGAGCAACTACCATTTCTTTTGCAAGTTTGGAGAGGCATGAAGGCAGTCAGCATTAGGAGGATGTGCTGATGCTTATAGTGCCATGTGGAGGTTTTTTGGGGTACCTCCAAGGTAAGTTAGCTCTCAGCTATTATATGTACTGTTATCATGCAGTACATCAATTGTAATTATATGACCCAGAGTGGGTGCTACTATTATGTAGCAATAATTATTTTGGGGTGAGCGTTTGGGAGTGGGGCCCCCGGGGGGGGTTCTGACTGGGCCTTTCTCATGGCATCACCAATTAATTCACATAGAATACTTTTATCACTTTTCTATTTGTTTGTATATTATTTATGTAATTTTAATTCTTTCTCATTTCATTAACACTTATTGATTTATACTTACACATCTTTTCTTTATACTTCACTATCACCTTTTTCCCTTTTCATGTGATGCCCTGGGGATGGTCCTTGGTTGGAATTTTTTTGGGGTGCCTTGCTTCTCGGACGTGAACCCCTTAATGCTAGGGACGCCAGTATAGAGGAGCCTTGACGAATGGCCTGGCGCTTATTCATATATTTGCAAATGTATGTAACTAATACCTCTGAATCGCTGTTATCATTAGGATTTAAGTATTGTTTTTGCTGCAGTGTGCTGGGGGGCAAATCTCCTTTTTTTCTGTGTTCAGAGTAAACCCCGCCCTTTACAAGCACCTGTGTTATGCAATTAAGCTGATCTGAGCAACTACCATTTCTTTTGCAAGTTTGGAGAGGCATGAAGGCAGTCAGCATTAGGAGGATGTGCTGATGCTTATAGTGCCATGTGGAGGTTTTTTGGGGTACCTCCAAGGTAAGTTAGCTCTCAGCTATTATATGTACTGTTATCATGCAGTACATCAATTGTAATTATATGACCCAGAGTGGGTGCTACTATTATGTAGCAATAATTATTTTGGGGTGAGCGTTTGGGAGTGGGGCCCCCGGGGGGGTTCTGACTGGGCCTTTCTCATGGCATCACCACTTAATTCACATAGAATACTTTTATCACTTTTCTATTTGTTTGTATATTATTTAAGTAAGTTTAATTCTTTCTCATTTCATTAACACTTATTGATTTATACTTACACATCTTTTCTTTATACTTCACTATCACCTTTTTCCCCTTTCGCGTGATGCCCTGGGGATGGTCCTTGGTTGGAATTTTTTTGGGGTGCCTTGCTTCTTGGACGTGAACCCCTTAATGCTAGGGACGCCAGTATAGAGGAGCCTTGACGATTGGCCTGGCGCTTATTCATATATTTGCAAATGTATGTAACTAATACCTCTGAATCGCTGTTATCATGTAGGATTTAAGTATTGTTTTTGCTGCAGTGTGCTGGGGGGCAAATCTCCTTTTTTTCTGTGTTCAGAGTAAACCCCGCCCTTTACAAGCACCTGTGTTATGCAATTAAGCTGATCTGAGCAACTACCATTTCTTTTGCAAGTTTGGAGAGGCTTGAAGGCAGTCAGCATTAGGAGGATGTGCTGATGCTTATAGTGCCATGTGGAGGTTTTTTGGGGTACCGCCAAGGTAAGTTAGCTCTCAGCTTTAATTGTACTGTTATCATGCAGTACATCAATTGTAATTATATGACCCAGAGTGGGTGCTACTATTATGAAGCAATAATTATTTTGGGGTGAGCGTTTGGGAGTGGGGCCCCCGGGGGGGTTCGGACTGGGCCTTTCTCATGGCATCACCACTTAATTCACATAGAATACTTTTATCACTTTTCTATTTGTTTGTATATTATTTAAGTAATTATAATTCTTTCTCATTTCATTAACACTTATTAATTTATACTTACACATCTTTTCTTTATACTTCACTATCACCTTTTTTCCTTTTCGTGTGATGCCCTGGGGATGGTCCTTGGTTGGAATTTTTTTGGGTTGCCTTGCTTCTCGGACATGAACCCCTTAATGCTAGGGACGCCAGTATAGAGGAGCCTTGACGATTGGCCTGGCGCTTATTCATATATTTGCAAATGTATGTAACTAATACCTCAGAATCGCTGTTATCATGTAGGATTTAATATTGTTTTTGCTACAGTGTGCTGGGGGGCAAATCTCCTTTTTTTTCTGTGTTCAGAGTAAACCCCGCCCTTTACAAGCACCTGTGTTATGCAATTAAGCTGATCTGAGCAACTACCATTTCTTTTGCAAGTTTGGAGAGGCATGAAGGCAGTCAGCATTAGGAGGATGTGCTGATGCTTATAGTGCCATGTGGAGGTTTTTTGGGGTACCTCCAAGGTAGATAGCTCTCAGCTATTATATGTACTGTTATCATGCAGTACATCAATTGTAATTATATGACCCAGAGTGGGTGCTACTATTATGTAGCAATAATTATTTTGGGGTGAGCGTTTGGGAGTGGGGCCCCCGGGGGGGTTCTGACTGGGCCTTTCTCATGGCATCACCACTTAATTCACATAGAATACTTTTATCACTTTTCTATTTGTTTGTATATTATTTAAGTAATTTTAATTCTTTCTCATTTCATTAACACTTATTGATTTATACTTACACATCTTTTCTTTATACTTCACTATCACCTTTTTCCCTTTTCATGTGATGCCCTGGGGATGGTCCTTGGTTGGAATTTTTTTGGGGTGCCTTGCTTCTCGGACGTGAACCCCTTAATGCTAGGGACGCCAGTATAGAGGAGCCTTGACGATTGGCCTGGCGCTTATTCATATATTTGCAAATGTATGTAACTAATACCTCTGAATCGCTGTTATCATTAGGATTTAAGTATTGTTTTTGCTGTAGTGTGCTGGGGGGCAAATCTCCTTTTTTTCTGTGTTCAGAGTAAACCCCGCCCTTTACAAGCACCTGTGTTATGCAATTAAGCTGATCTGAGCAACTACCATTTCTTTTGCAAGTTTGGAGAGGCATGAAGGCAGTCAGCATTAGGAGGATGTGCTGATGCTTATAGTGCCATGTGGAGGTTTTTTGGGGTACCTCCAAGGTAAGTTAGCTCTCAGCTATTATATGTACTGTTATCATGCAGTACATCAATTGTAATTATATGACCCAGAGTGGGTGCTACTATTATGTAGCAATAATTATTTTGGGGTGAGTGTTTGGGAGTGGGGCCCCCGGGGGGTTCGGACTGGGCGTTTCTCATGGCATCACTACTTAATTCACATAGAATACTTTTATCACTTTTCTATTTGTTTGTATATTATTTATGTAATTTTAATTCTTTCTCATTTCATTAACACTTATTGATTTATACTTACACATCTTTTCTTTATACTTCACTATCACCTTTTTCCCTTTTCGTGTGATGCCCTGGGGATGGTCCTTGGTTGTAATTTTTTTGGGGTGCCTTCCTTCTCGGACGTGAACCCCTTAATGCTAGGGACGCCAGTATAGAGGAGCCTTGACGATTGGCCTGGCGCTTATTCATATATTTGCAAATGTATGTAACTAATACCTCTGAATCGCTGTTATCATATAGGATTTAAGTACTGTTTTTGCTGCAGTGTGCTGGGGGGCAAATCTCCTTTTTTTCTGTGTTCAGAGTAAACCCCGCCCTTTACAAGCACCTGTGTTATGCAATTAAGCTGATCTGAGCAACTACCATTTCTTTTGCAAGTTTGGAGAGGCATGAAGGCAGTCAGCATTAGGAGGATGTGCTGATGCTTATAGTGCCATGTGGAGGTTTTTTGGGGTACCTCCAAGGTAAGTTAGCTCTCAGCTATTATATGTACTGTTATCATGCAGTACATCAATTGTAATTATATGACCCAGAGTGGGTGCTACTATTATGTAGCAATAATTATTTTGGGGTGAGCGTTTGGGAGTGGGACCCCCAGGGGGGTTCTGACTGGGCCTTTCTCATGGCATCACCACTTAATTCACATAGAATACTTTTATCACTTTTCTATTTGTTTGTATATTATTTAAGTAAGTTTAATTCTTTCTCATTTCATTAACACTTATTGATTTATACTTACACATCTTTCTTTATACTTCACTATCACCTTTTTCCCCTTTCGCGTGATGCCCTGGGGATGGTCCTTGGTTGGAATTTTTTTGGGGTGCCTTGCTTCTTGGACGTGAACCCCTTAATGCTAGGGACGCCAGTATAGAGGAGCCTTGACGATTGGCCTGGCGCTTATTCATATATTTGCAAATGTATGTAACTAATACCTCTGAATCGCTGTTATCATGTAGGATTTAAGTATTGTTTTTGCTGCAGTGTGCTGGGGGGCAAATCTCCTTTTTTTCTGTGTTCAGAGTAAACCCCGCCCTTTACAAGCACCTGTGTTATGCAATTAAGCTGATCTGAGCAACTACCATTTCTTTTGCAAGTTTGGAGAGGCTTGAAGGCAGTCAGCATTGGGAGGATGTGCTGATACTTATAGTGCCATGTGGAGGTTTTTTGGGGTACCTCCAAGGTAAGTTAGCTCTCAGCTATTATATGTACTGTTATCATGCAGTACATCAATTGTAATTATATGACCCAGAGTGGGTGCTACTATTATGTAGCAATAATTATTTTGGGGTGAGCTTTTGGGAGTGGGGCCCCCGGGTGGGGTTCTGACTGGGCCTTTCTCATGGCATCACCACTTAATTCACATAGAATACTTTTATCACTTTTCTATTTGTTTATATATTTTTTATGTAATTTTAATTCTTTCTCATTTCATTAACACTTATTGATTTATACTTACACATCTTTTCTTTATACTTCACTATCACCTTTTTCCCTTTTCGTGTGATGCCCTGGGGATGGTCCTTGGTTGGAATATTTTTGGGGTGCCTTGCTTCTCGGACGTGAACCCCTTAATGCTAGGGACGCCAGTATAGAGGAGCCTTGACGATTGGCCTGGCGCTTATTCATATATTTGCAAATGTATGTAACTAATACCTCTGAATCGCTGTTATCATGTAGGATTTAAGTATTGTTTTTGCTGCAGTGTGCTGGGGGGCAAATCTCCTTCTTTTTTCTGTGTTCAGAGTAAACCCCGCCCTTTACAAGCACCTGTGTTATGCAATTAAGCTGATCTGAGCAACTACCATTTCTTTTGCAAGTTTGGAGAGGCATGAAGGCAGTCAGCATTAGGAGGATGTGCTGATGCTTATAGTGCCATTTGGAGGTTTTTTGGGGTACCTCCAAGGTAAGTTAGCTCTCAGCTATTATATGTACTGTTATCATGCAGTACATCAATTGTAATTATATGACCCAGAGTGGGTGCTACTATTATGTAGCAATAATTATTTTGGGGTGAGCGTTTGGGAGTGGGGCCCCCGGGGGGGTTCTGACTGGGCCTTTCTCATAGCATCACCACTTAATACACATAGAATACTTTTATCACTTTTCTATTTGTTTGTATATTATTTATGTAATTTTAATTCTTTCTCATTTCATTAACACTTATTGATTTATACTTACACATCTTTTCTTTATACTTCACTATCACCTTTTTCCCTTTTCGTGTGATGCCCTGGGGATGGTCCTTGGTTGGAATTTTTTTGGGGTGCCTTGCTTCTCGGACGTGAACCCCTTAATGCTAGGGACGCCAGTATAGAGGAGCCTTGACGATTGGCCTGGCGCTTATTCATATATTTGCAAATGTATGTAACTAATACCTCTGAATCGCTGTTATCATGTAGGATTTAAGTATTGTTTTTGCTGCAGTGTGCTGGGGGGCAAATCTCCTTCTTTTTTCTGTGTTCAGAGTAAACCCCGCCCTTTACAAGCACCTGTGTTATGCAATTAAGCTGATCTGAGCAACTACCATTTCTTTTGCAAGTTTGGAGAGGCATGAAGGCAGTCAGCATTAGGAGGATGTGCTGATGCTTATAGTGCCATGTGGAGGTTTTTTGGGGTACCGCCAAGGTAAGTTAGCTCTCAGCTTTAATTGTACTGTTATCATGCAGTACATCAATTGTAATTATATGACCCAGAGTGGGTGCTACTATTATGAAGCAATAATTATTTTGGCGTGAGCGTTTGGGAGTGGGGCCCCTGGGGGGGTTCGGACTGGGCCTTTCTCATGGCATCACCACTTAATTCACATAGAATACTTTTATCACTTTTCTATTTGTTTGTATATTATTTATGTAATTTTAATTCTTTCTCATTTCATTAACACTTATTGATTTATACTTACACATCTTTTCTTTATACTTCATTATCACCTTTTTCCCTTTTCGTGTGATGCCCTGGGGATGGTCCTTGGTTGTAATTTTTTTGGGGTGCCTTCCTTCTCGGACGTGAACCCCTTAATGCTAGGGACGCCAGTATAGAGGAGCCTTGACGATTGGCCTGGCGCTTATTCATATATTTGCAAATGTATGTAACTAATACCTCTGAATCGCTGTTATCATATAGGATTTAAGTACTGTTTTTGCTGCAGTGTGCTGGGGGGCAAATCTCCTTTTTTTCTGTGTTCAGAGTAAACCCCGCCCTTTACAAGCACCTGTGTTATGCAATTAAGCTGATCTGAGCAACTACCATTTCTTTTGCAAGTTTGGAGAGGCATGAAGGCAGTCAGCATTAGGAGGATGTGCTGATGCTTATAGTGCCATGTGGAGGTTTTTTGGGGTACCTCCAAGGTAAGTTAGCTCTCAGCTATTATATGTACTGTTATCATGCAGTACATCAATTGTAATTATATGACCCAGAGTGGGTGCTACTATTATGTAGCAATAATTATTTTGGGGTGAGCGTTTGGGAGTGGGACCCCCAGGGGGGTTCTGACTGGGCCTTTCTCATGGCATCACCACTTAATTCACATAGAATACTTTTATCACTTTTCTATTTGTTTGTATATTATTTAAGTAAGTTTAATTCTTTCTCATTTCATTAACACTTATTGATTTATACTTACACATCTTTTCTTTATACTTCACTATCACCTTTTTCCCCTTTCGCGTGATGCCCTGGGGATGGTCCTTGGTTGGAATTTTTTTGGGGTGCCTTGCTTCTTGGACGTGAACCCCTTAATGCTAGGGACGCCAGTATAGAGGAGCCTTGACGATTGGCCTGGCGCTTATTCATATATTTGCAAATGTATGTAACTAATACCTCTGAATCGCTGTTATCATGTAGGATTTAAGTATTGTTTTTGCTGCAGTGTGCTGGGGGGCAAATCTCCTTTTTTTCTGTGTTCAGAGTAAACCCCGCCCTTTACAAGCACCTGTGTTATGCAATTAAGCTGATCTGAGCAACTACCATTTCTTTTGCAAGTTTGGAGAGGCTTGAAGGCAGTCAGCATTGGGAGGATGTGCTGATACTTATAGTGCCATGTGGAGGTTTTTTGGGGTACCTCCAAGGTAAGTTAGCTCTCAGCTATTATATGTACTGTTATCATGCAGTACATCAATTGTAATTATATGACCCAGAGTGGGTGCTACTATTATGTAGCAATAATTATTTTGGGGTGAGCGTTTGGGAGTGGGGCCCCCGGGTGGGGTTCTGACTGGGCCTTTCTCATGGCATCACCACTTAATTCACATAGAATACTTTTATCACTTTTCTATTTGTTTATATATTTTTTATGTAATTTTAATTCTTTCTCATTTCATTAACACTTATTGATTTATACTTACACATCTTTTCTTTATACTTCACTATCACCTTTTTCCCTTTTCGTGTGATGCCCTGGGGATGGTCCTTGGTTGGAATATTTTTGGGGTGCCTTGCTTCTCGGACGTGAACCCCTTAATGCTAGGGACGCCAGTATAGAGGAGCCTTGACGATTGGCCTGGCGCTTATTCATATATTTGCAAATGTATGTAACTAATACCTCTGAATCGCTGTTATCATGTAGGATTTAAGTATTGTTTTTGCTGCAGTGTGCTGGGGGGCAAATCTCCTTCTTTTTTCTGTGTTCAGAGTAAACCCCGCCCTTTACAAGCACCTGTGTTATGCAATTAAGCTGATCTGAGCAACTACCATTTCTTTTGCAAGTTTGGAGAGGCATGAAGGCAGTCAGCATTAGGAGGATGTGCTGATGCTTATAGTGCCATGTGGAGGTTTTTTGGGGTACCTCCAAGGTAAGTTAGCTCTCAGCTATTATATGTACTGTTATCATGCAGTACATCAATTGTAATTATATGACCCAGAGTGGGTGCTACTATTATGTAGCAATAATTATTTTGGGGTGAGCGTTTGGGAGTGGGGCCCCCGGGGGGGTTCTGACTGGGCCTTTCTCATAGCATCACCACTTAATACACATAGAATACTTTTATCACTTTTCTATTTGTTTGTATATTATTTATGTAATTTTAATTCTTTCTCATTTCATTAACACTTATTGATTTATACTTACACATCTTTTCTTTATACTTTACTATCACCTTTTTCCCTTTTCGTGTGATGCCCTGGGGATGGTCCTTGGTTGGAATTTTTTTGGGGTGCCTTGCTTCTCGGACGTGAACCCCTTAATGCTAGGGACGCCAGTATAGAGGAGCCTTGACGATTGGCCTGGTGCTTATTCATATATTTGCAAATGTATGTAACTAATACCTCTGAATCGCTGTTATCATGTAGGATTTAAGTATTGTTTTTGCTGCAGTGTGCTGGGGGCAAATCTCCTTCTTTTTTCTGTGTTCAGAGTAAACCCCGCCCTTTACAAGCACCTGTGTTATGCAATTAAGCTGATCTGAGCAACTACCATTTCTTTTGCAAGTTTGGAGAGGCATGAAGGCAGTCAGCATTAGGAGGATGTGCTGATGCTTATAGTGCCATGTGGAGGTTTTTTGGGGTACCTCCAAGGTAAGTTAGCTCTCAGCTATTATATGTACTGTTATCATGCAGTACATCAATTGTAATTATATGACCCAGAGTGGGTGCTACTATTATGTAGCAATAATTATTTTGGGGTGAGCGTTTGGGAGTGGGGCCCCCGGGGGGGGTTCTGACTGGGCCTTTCTCATGGCATCACCAATTAATTCACATAGAATACTTTTATCACTTTTCTATTTGTTTGTATATTATTTATGTAATTTTAATTCTTTCTCATTTCATTAACACTTATTGATTTATACTTACACATCTTTTCTTTATACTTCACTATCACCTTTTTCCCTTTTCATGTGATGCCCTGGGGATGGTCCTTGGTTGGAATTTTTTTGGGGTGCCTTGCTTCTCGGACGTGAACCCGTTAATGCTAGGGACGCCAGTATAGAGGAGCCTTGACGATTGGCCTGGCGCTTATTCATATATTTGCAAATGTATGTAACTAATACCTCTGAATCGCTGTTATCATTAGGATTTAAGTATTGTTTTTGCTGCAGTGTGCTGGGGGGCAAATCTCCTTTTTTTCTGTGTTCAGAGTAAACCCCGCCCTTTACAAGCACCTGTGTTATGCAATTAAGCTGATCTGAGCAACTACCATTTCTTTTGCAAGTTTGGAGAGGCATGAAGGCAGTCAGCATTAGGAGGATGTGCTGATGCTTATAGTGCCATGTGGAGGTTTTTTGGGGTACCTCCAAGGTAAGTTAGCTCTCAGCTTTAATTGTACTGTTATCATGCAGTACATCAATTGTAATTATATGACCCAGAGTGGGTGCTACTATTATGAAGCAATAATTATTTTGGGGTGAGCGTTTGGGAGTGGGGCCCCAGGGGGGGTTCGGACTGGGCCTTTCTCATGGCATCACCACTTAATTCACATAGAATACTTTTATCACTTTTCTATTTGTTTGTATATTATTTAAGTGATTTTAATTCTTTCTCATTTCATTAACACTTATTAATTTATACTTACACATCTTTTCTTTATACTTCACTATCACCTTTTTTCCTTTTCGTGTGATGCCCTGGGGATGGTCCTTGGTTGGAATTTTTTTGGGTTGCCTTGCTTCTCGGACATGAACCCCTTAATGCTAGGGACGCCAGTATAGAGGAGCCTTGACGATTGGCCTGGCGCTTATTCATATATTTGCAAATGTATGTAACTAATACCTCTGAATCGCTGTTATCATGTAGGATTTAAGTATTGTTTTTGCTACAGTGTGCTGGGGGGCAAATCTCCTTTTTTTTCTGTGTTCAGAGTAAACCCCGCCCTTTACAAGCACCTGTGTTATGCAATTAAGCTGATCTGAGCAACTACCATTTCTTTTGCAAGTTTGGAGAGGCATGAAGGCAGTCAGCATTAGGAGGATGTGCTGATGCTTATAGTGCCATGTGGAGGTTTTTTGGGGTACCTCCAAGGTAGATAGCTCTCAGCTATTATATGTACTGTTATCATGCAGTACATCAATTGTAATTATATGACCCAGAGTGGGTGCTACTATTATGTAGCAATAATTATTTTGGGGTGAGCGTTTGGGAGTGGGGCCCCCGGGGGGGTTCTGACTGGGCCTTTCTCATGGCATCACCACTTAATTCACATAGAATACTTTTATCACTTTTCTATTTGTTTGTATATTATTTAAGTAATTTTAATTCTTTCTCATTTCATTAACACTTATTGATTTATACTTACACATCTTTTCTTTATACTTCACTATCACCTTTTTCCCTTTTCTTGTGATGCCCTGGGGATGGTCCTTGGTTGGAATTTTTTTGGGGTGCCTTGCTTCTCGGATGTGAACCCCTTAATGCTAGGGACGCCAGTATAGAGGAGCCTTGACGATTGGCCTGGCGCTTATTCATATATTTCTAAATGTATGTAACTTATACCTCTGAATCGCTGTTATCATGTAAGATTTAAGTATTGTTTTTGCTGCAGTGTGCTGGGGGGCAAATCTCCTTTTTTTCTGTGTTCAGAGTAAACCCCGCCCTTTACAAGCACCTGTGATATGCAATTAAGCTGATCTGAGCAACTACCATTTCTTTTGCAAGTTTGGAGAGGCATGAAGGCAGTCAGCATTAGGAGGATGTGCTGATGCTTATAGTGCCATGTGGAGGTTTTTTGGGGTACCTCCAAGGTAAGTTAGCTCTCAGCTATTATATGTACTGTTATCATGCAGTACATCAATTGTAATTATATGACCCAGAGTGGGTGCTACTATTATGTAGCAATAATTATTTTGGGGTGAGCGTTTGGGAGTGGGGCCCCTGGGGGGGGGTTCTGACTGGGCCTTTCTCATGGCATCACCACTTAATTCACATAGAATACTTTTATCACTTTTCTATTTGTTTGTATATTATTTATGTAATTTTAATTCTTTCTCATTTCATTAACACTTATTGATTTATACTTACACATCTTTTCTTTATACTTCACTATCACCTTTTTCCCTTTTCATGTGATGCCCTGGGGATGGTCCTTGGTTGGAATTTTTTTGGGGTGCCTTGCTTCTCGGACGTGAACCCCTTAATGCTAGGGACGCCAGTATAGAGGAGCCTTGACGATTGGCCTGGCGCTTATTCATATATTTGCAAATGTATGTAACTAATACCTCTGAATCGCTGTTATCATTAGGATTTAAGTATTGTTTTTGCTGCAGTGTGCTGGGGGGCAAATCTCCTTTTTTTCTGTGTTCAGAGTAAACCCCGCCCTTTACAAGCACCTGTGTTATGCAATTAAGCTGATCTGAGCAACTACCATTTCTTTTGCAAGTTTGGAGAGGCATGAAGGCAGTCAGCATTAGGAGGATGTGCTGATGCTTATAGTGCCATGTGGAGGTTTTTTGGGGTACCTCCAAGGTAAGTTAGCTCTCAGCTATTATATGTACTGTTATCATGCAGTACATCAATTGTAATTATATGACCCAGAGTGGGTGCTACTATTATGTAGCAATAATTATTTTGGGGTGAGTGTTTGGGAGTGGGGCCCCCGGGGGGTTCGGACTGGGCGTTTCTCATGGCATCACTACTTAATTCACATAGAATACTTTTATCACTTTTCTATTTGTTTGTATATTATTTATGTAATTTTAATTCTTTCTCATTTCATTAACACTTATTGATTTATACTTACACATCTTTTCTTTATACTTCACTATCACCTTTTTCCCTTTTCGTGTGATGCCCTGGGGATGGTCCTTGGTTGTAATTTTTTTGGGGTGCCTTCCTTCTCGGACGTGAACCCCTTAATGCTAGGGACGCCAGTATAGAGGAGCCTTGACGATTGGCCTGGCGCTTATTCATATATTTGCAAATGTATGTAACTAATACCTCTGAATCGCTGTTATCATATAGGATTTAAGTACTGTTTTTGCTGCAGTGTGCTGGGGGGCAAATCTCCTTTTTTTCTGTGTTCAGAGTAAACCCCGCCCTTTACAAGCACCTGTGTTATGCAATTAAGCTGATCTGAGCAACTACCATTTCTTTTGCAAGTTTGGAGAGGCATGAAGGCAGTCAGCATTAGGAGGATGTGCTGATGCTTATAGTGCCATGTGGAGGTTTTTTGGGGTACCTCCAAGGTAAGTTAGCTCTCAGCTATTATATGTACTGTTATCATGCAGTACATCAATTGTAATTATATGACCCAGAGTGGGTGCTACTATTATGTAGCAATAATTATTTTGGGGTGAGCGTTTGGGAGTGGGACCCCCAGGGGGGTTCTGACTGGGCCTTTCTCATGGCATCACCACTTAATTCACATAGAATACTTTTATCACTTTTCTATTTGTTTGTATATTATTTAAGTAAGTTTAATTCTTTCTCATTTCATTAACACTTATTGATTTATACTTACACATCTTTTCTTTATACTTCACTATCACCTTTTTCCCCTTTCGCGTGATGCCCTGGGGATGGTCCTTGGTTGGAATTTTTTTGGGGTGCCTTGCTTCTTGGACGTGAACCCCTTAATGCTAGGGACGCCAGTATAGAGGAGCCTTGACGATTGGCCTGGCGCTTATTCATATATTTGCAAATGTATGTAACTAATACCTCTGAATCGCTGTTATCATGTAGGATTTAAGTATTGTTTTTGCTGCAGTGTGCTGGGGGGCAAATCTCCTTTTTTTCTGTGTTCAGAGTAAACCCCGCCCTTTACAAGCACCTGTGTTATGCAATTAAGCTGATCTGAGCAACTACCATTTCTTTTGCAAGTTTGGAGAGGCTTGAAGGCAGTCAGCATTGGGAGGATGTGCTGATACTTATAGTGCCATGTGGAGGTTTTTTGGGGTACCTCCAAGGTAAGTTAGCTCTCAGCTATTATATGTACTGTTATCATGCAGTACATCAATTGTAATTATATGACCCAGAGTGGGTGCTACTATTATGTAGCAATAATTATTTTGGGGTGAGCGTTTGGGAGTGGGGCCCCCGGGTGGGGTTCTGACTGGGCCTTTCTCATGGCATCACCACTTAATTCACATAGAATACTTTTATCACTTTTCTATTTGTTTATATATTTTTTATGTAATTTTAATTCTTTCTCATTTCATTAACACTTATTGATGTATACTTACACATCTTTTCTTTATACTTCACTATCACCTTTTTCCCTTTTCGTGTGATGCCCTGGGGATGGTCCTTGGTTGGAATATTTTTGGGGTGCCTTGCTTCTCGGACGTGAACCCCTTAATGCTAGGGACGCCAGTATAGAGGAGCCTTGACGATTGGCCTGGCGCTTATTCATATATTTGCAAATGTATGTAACTAATACCTCTGAATCGCTGTTATCATGTAGGATTTAAGTATTGTTTTTGCTGCAGTGTGCTGGGGGGCAAATCTCCTTCTTTTTTCTGTGTTCAGAGTAAACCCCGCCCTTTACAAGCACCTGTGTTATGCAATTAAGCTGATCTGAGCAACTACCATTTCTTTTGCAAGTTTGGAGAGGCATGAAGGCAGTCAGCATTAGGAGGATGTGCTGATGCTTATAGTGCCATGTGGAGGTTTTTTGGGGTACCTCCAAGGTAAGTTAGCTCTCAGCTATTATATGTACTGTTATCATGCAGTACATCAATTGTAATTATATGACCCAGAGTGGGTGCTACTATTATGTAGCAATAATTATTTTGGGGTGAGCGTTTGGGAGTGGGGCCCCCGGGGGGGTTCTGACTGGGCCTTTCTCATAGCATCACCACTTAATACACATAGAATACTTTTATCACTTTTCTATTTGTTTGTATATTATTTATGTAATTTTAATTCTTTCTCATTTCATTAACACTTATTGATTTATACTTACACATCTTTTCTTTATACTTCACTATCACCTTTTTCCCTTTTCGTGTGATGCCCTGGGGATGGTCCTTGGTTGGAATTTTTTTGGGGTGCCTTGCTTCTCGGACGTGAACCCCTTAATGCTAGGGACGCCAGTATAGAGGAGCCTTGACGATTGGCCTGGTGCTTATTCATATATTTGCAAATGTATGTAACTAATACCTCTGAATCGCTGTTATCATGTAGGATTTAAGTATTGTTTTTGCTGCAGTGTGCTGGGGGGCAAATCTCCTTCTTTTTTCTGTGTTCAGAGTAAACCCCGCCCTTTACAAGCACCTGTGTTATGCAATTAAGCTGATCTGAGCAACTACCATTTCTTTTGCAAGTTTGGAGAGGCATGAAGGCAGTCAGCATTAGGAGGATGTGCTGATGCTTATAGTGCCATGTGGAGGTTTTTTGGGGTACCGCCAAGGTAAGTTAGCTCTCAGCTTTAATTGTACTGTTATCATGCAGTACATCAATTGTAATTATATGACCCAGAGTGGGTGCTACTATTATGAAGCAATAATTATTTTGGGGTGAGCGTTTGGGAGTGGGGCCCCTGGGGGGGTTCGGACTGGGCCTTTCTCATGGCATCACCACTTAATTCACATAGAATACTTTTATCACTTTTCTATTTGTTTGTATATTATTTATGTAATTTTAATTCTTTCTCATTTCATTAACACTTATTGATTTATACTTACACATCTTTTCTTTATACTTCATTATCACCTTTTTCCCTTCTCGTGTGATGCCCTGGGGATGGTCCTTGGTTGTAATTTTTTTGGGGTGCCTTCCTTCTCGGACGTGAACCCCTTAATGCTAGGGACGCCAGTATAGAGGAGCCTTGACGATTGGCCTGGCGCTTATTCATATATTTGCAAATGTATGTAACTAATACCTCTGAATCGCTGTTATCATATAGGATTTAAGTACTGTTTTTGCTGCAGTGTGCTGGGGGGCAAATCTCCTTTTTTTCTGTGTTCAGAGTAAACCCCGCCCTTTACAAGCACCTGTGTTATGCAATTAAGCTGATCTGAGCAACTACCATTTCTTTTGCAAGTTTGGAGAGGCATGAAGGCAGTCAGCATTAGGAGGATGTGCTGATGCTTATAGTGCCATGTGGAGGTTTTTTGGGGTACCTCCAAGGTAAGTTAGCTCTCAGCTATTATATGTACTGTTATCATGCAGTACATCAATTGTAATTATATGACCCAGAGTGGGTGCTACTATTATGTAGCAATAATTATTTTGGGGTGAGCGTTTGGGAGTGGGACCCCCAGGGGGGTTCTGACTGGGCCTTTCTCATGGCATCACCACTTAATTCACATAGAATACTTTTATCACTTTTCTATTTGTTTGTATATTATTTAAGTAAGTTTAATTCTTTCTCATTTCATTAACACTTATTGATTTATACTTACACATCTTTTCTTTATACTTCACTATCACCTTTTTCCCCTTTCGCGTGATGCCCTGGGGATGGTCCTTGGTTGGAATTTTTTTGGGGTGCCTTGCTTCTTGGACGTGAACCCCTTAATGCTAGGGACGCCAGTATAGAGGAGCCTTGACGATTGGCCTGGCGCTTATTCATATATTTGCAAATGTATGTAACTAATACCTCTGAATCGCTGTTATCATGTAGGATTTAAGTATTGTTTTTGCTGCAGTGTGCTGGGGGGCAAATCTCCTTTTTTTCTGTGTTCAGAGTAAACCCCGCCCTTTACAAGCACCTGTGTTATGCAATTAAGCTGATCTGAGCAACTACCATTTCTTTTGCAAGTTTGGAGAGGCTTGAAGGCAGTCAGCATTGGGAGGATGTGCTGATACTTATAGTGCCATGTGGAGGTTTTTTGGGGTACCTCCAAGGTAAGTTAGCTCTCAGCTATTATATGTACTGTTATCATGCAGTACATCAATTGTAATTATATGACCCAGAGTGGGTGCTACTATTATGTAGCAATAATTATTTTGGGGTGAGCGTTTGGGAGTGGGGCCCCCGGGTGGGGTTCTGACTGGGCCTTTCTCATGGCATCACCACTTAATTCACATAGAATACTTTTATCACTTTTCTATTTGTTTATATATTTTTTATGTAATTTTAATTCTTTCTCATTTCATTAACACTTATTGATTTATACTTACACATCTTTTCTTTATACTTCACTATCACCTTTTTCCCTTTTCGTGTGATGCCCTGGGGATGGTCCTTGGTTGGAATATTTTTGGGGTGCCTTGCTTCTCGGACGTGAACCCCTTAATGCTAGGGACGCCAGTATAGAGGAGCCTTGACGATTGGCCTGGCGCTTATTCATATATTTGCAAATGTATGTAACTAATACCTCTGAATCGCTGTTATCATGTAGGATTTAAGTATTGTTTTTGCTGCAGTGTGCTGGGGGGCAAATCTCCTTCTTTTTTCTGTGTTCAGAGTAAACCCCGCCCTTTACAAGCACCTGTGTTATGCAATTAAGCTGATCTGAGCAACTACCATTTCTTTTGCAAGTTTGGAGAGGCATGAAGGCAGTCAGCATTAGGAGGATGTGCTGATGCTTATAGTGCCATGTGGAGGTTTTTTGGGGTACCTCCAAGGTAAGTTAGCTCTCAGCTATTATATGTACTGTTATCATGCAGTACATCAATTGTAATTATATGACCCAGAGTGGGTGCTACTATTATGTAGCAATAATTATTTTGGGGTGAGCGTTTGGGAGTGGGGCCCCCGGGGGGGTTCTGACTGGGCCTTTCTCATAGCATCACCACTTAATACACATAGAATACTTTTATCACTTTTCTATTTGTTTGTATATTATTTATGTAATTTTAATTCTTTCTCATTTCATTAACACTTATTGATTTATACTTACACATCTTTTCTTTATACTTCACTATCACCTTTTTCCCTTTTCGTGTGATGCCCTGGGGATGGTCCTTGGTTGGAATTTTTTTGGGGTGCCTTGCTTCTCGGACGTGAACCCCTTAATGCTAGGGACGCCAGTATAGAGGAGCCTTGACGATTGGCCTGGTGCTTATTCATATATTTGCAAATGTATGTAACTAATACCTCTGAATCGCTGTTATCATGTAGGATTTAAGTATTGTTTTTGCTGCAGTGTGCTGGGGGGCAAATCTCCTTCTTTTTTCTGTGTTCAGAGTAAACCCCGCCCTTTACAAGCACCTGTGTTATGCAATTAAGCTGATCTGAGCAACTACCATTTCTTTTGCAAGTTTGGAGAGGCATGAAGGCAGTCAGCATTAGGAGGATGTGCTGATGCTTATAGTGCCATGTGGAGGTTTTTTGGGGTACCGCCAAGGTAAGTTAGCTCTCAGCTTTAATTGTACTGTTATCATGCAGTACATCAATTGTAATTATATGACCCAGAGTGGGTGCTACTATTATGAAGCAATAATTATTTTGGGGTGAGCGTTTGGGAGTGGGGCCCCCGGGGGGGTTCGGACTGGGCCTTTCTCATGGCATCACCACTTAATTCACATAGAATACTTTTATCACTTTTCTATTTGTATATTATTTATGTAATTTTTATTCTTTCTCATTTCATTAACACTTATTGATTTATACTTACACATCTTTTCTTTATACTTCACTATCACCTTTTTCCCTTTTCACGTGATGCCCTGGGGATGGTCCTTGGTTGGAATTTTTTTGGGGTGCCTTGCTTCTCGGACATGAACCCCTTAATGCTAGGGATGCCAGTATAGAGGAGCCTTGACGATTGGCCTGGCGCTTATTCATATATTTGCAAAAGTATGTAACTAATACCTCTGAATCGTTGTTATCATGTAGGATTTATGTATTGTTTTTGCTGCAGTGTGCTGGGGGGCAAATCTCCTTCTTTTTTCTGTGTTCAGAGTAAACCCCGCCCTTTACAAGCAGCTGTGTTATGCAATTAAGCTGATCTGAGCAACTACCATTTCTTTTGCAAGTTTGGAGAGGCATGAAGGCAGTCAGCATTAGGTGGATGTGCTGATGCTTATAGTGCCATGTGGAGGTTTTTTGGGGTACCTCCAAGGTAAGTTAGCTCTCAGCTTTAATTGTACTGTTATCATGCAGTACATCAATTGTAATTATATGACCCAGAGTGGGTGCTACTATTATGAAGCAATAATTATTTTGGGGTGAGCGTTTGGGAGTGGGGCCCCCGGGGGGGTTCGGACTGGGCCTTTCTCATGGCATCACCACTTAATTCACATAGAATACTTTTATCACTTTTCTATTTGTTTGTATATTATTTATGTAATTTTAATTCTTTCTCATTTCATTAACACTTATTGATTTATACTTACACATCTTTTCTTTATACTTCACTATCACCTTTTTCACTTTTCGTGTGATGCCCTGGGGATGGTCCTTGGTTGGAATTTTTTTGGGGTGCCTTGCTTCTCGGACGTGAACCCCTTAATGCTAGGGACGCCAGTATAGAGGAGCCTTGACGATTGGCCTGGCGCTTATTCATATATTTGCAAATGTATGTAACTAATACCTCTGAATCGCTGTTATCATGTAGGATTTAAGTATTGTTTTTGCTGCAGTGTGCTGGGGGGCAAATCTCCTTCTTTTTTCTGTGTTCAGAGTAAACCCCGCCCTTTACAAGCAGCTGTGTTATGCAATTAAGCTGATCTGAGCAACTACCATTTCTTTTGCAAGTTTGGAGAGGCATGAAGGCAGTCAGCATTAGGAGGATGTGCTGATGCTTATAGTGCCATGTGGAGGTTTTTTGGTGTACCTCCAAGGTAAGTTCGCTCTCAGCTTTAATTGTATTGTTATCATGCAGTACATCAATTGTAATTATATGACCCAGAGTGGGTGCTACTATTATGAAGCAATAATTATTTTGGGGTGAGCGTTTGGGAGTGGGGCCCCCGGGGGGGTTCGGACTGGGCCTTTCTCATGGCATCACCACTTAATTCACATAGAATACTTTTATCACTTTTCTATTTGTTTGTATATTATTTATGTAATTTTAATTCTTTCTCATTTCATTAACACTTATTGATTTATACTTACACATCTTTTCTTTATACTTCACTATCACCTTTTTTCCTTTTCGTGTGATGCCCTGGGGATGGTCCTTGGTTGGAATTTTTTTGGGGTGCCTTGCTTCTCGGACATGAACCCCTTAATGCTAGGGATGCCAGTATAGAGGAGCCTTGACGATTGGCCTGGCGCTTATTCATATATTTGCAAATGTATGTAACTAATACCTCTGAATCGCTGTTATCATGTAGGATTTAAGTATTGTTTTTGCTACAGTGTGCTGGGGGGCAAATCTCCTTTTTTTTCTGTGTTCAGAGTAAACCCCGCCCTTTACAAGCACCTGTGTTATGCAATTAAGCTGATCTGAGCAACTACCATTTCTTTTGCAAGTTTGGAGAGGCATGAAGGCAGTCAACATTAGGAGGATGTGCTGATGCTTATAGTGCCATGTGGAGGTTTTTTGGGGTACCTCTAAGGTAAGTTAGCTCTCAGCTTTTATATGTACTATTATCATGCAGTACATCAATTGTAATTATATGACCCAGAGTGGGTGCTACTATTATGTAGCAATAATTATTTTGGGGTGAGCATATTGGAGTGAGCCCCCCGGTGGGGTTCTGACTGGGCCTTTCTCATGGCATCACCACTTAATTCACATAGAATACTTTTATCACTTTTCTATTTGTTTGTATATTATTTATGTAATTTTAATTCTTTCTCATTTCATTAACACTTATTGATTTATACTTACACATCTTTTCTTTATACTTCACTATCACCTTTTTCCCTTTTCGTGTGATGCCCTGGGGATAGTCCTTGGTTGTAATTTTTTTGGGTGCCTTGCTTCTCGGACGTGAACCTCTTAATGCTAGGGACGCCAGTATAGAGGAGCCTTGATGATTGGCCTGGCGCTTATTCATATATTTGCAAATGTATGTAACTAATACCTCTGAATCGCTGTTATCATGTAGGATTTAAGTATTGTTTTTGCTACAGTGTGCTGGGGGGCAAATCTCCTTTTTTTTCTGTGTTCAGAGTAAACCCCGCCCTTTACAAGCACCTGTGTTATGCAATTAAGCTGATCTGAGCAACTACCATTTCTTTTGCAAGTTTGGAGTGGCATGAAGGCAGTCAGCATTAGGAGGATGTGCTGATGCTTATAGTGCCATGTGGAGGTTTTTTGGGGTACCTCCAAGGTAGATAGCTCTCAGCTATTATATGTACTGTTATCATGCAGTACATCAATTGTAATTATATGACCCAGAGTGGGTGCTACTATTATGTAGCAATAATTATTTTGGGGTGAGCGTTTGGGAGTGGGGCCCCCGGGGGGGTTCTGACTGGGCCTTTCTCATGGCATCACCACTTAATTCACATAGAATACTTTTATCACTTTTCTATTTGTTTGTATATTATTTAAGTAATTTTAATTCTTTCTCATTTCATTAACACTTATTGATTTATACTTACACATCTTTTCTTTATACTTCACTATCACCTTTTTCCCTTTTCGTGTGATGCCCTGGGGATGGTCCTTGGTTGGAATTTTTTTGGGGTGCCTTGCTTCTCGGATGTGAACCCCTTAATGCTAGGGACGCCAGTATAGAGGAGCCTTGACGATTGGCCTGGCGCTTATTCATATATTTGTAAATGTATGTAACTTATACCTCTGAATCGCTGTTATCATGTAGGATTTAAGTATTGTTTTTGCTGCAGTGTGCTGGGGGGCAAATCTCCTTTTTTTCTGTGTTCAGAGTAAACCCCGCCCTTTACAAGCACCTGTGTTATGCAATTAAGCTGATCTGAGCAACTACCATTTCTTTTGCAAGTTTGGAGAGGCATGAAGGCAGTCAGCATTAGGAGGATGTGCTGATGCTTATAGTGCCATGTGGAGGTTTTTTGGGGTACCTCCAAGGTAAGTTAGCTCTCAGCTATTATATGTACTGTTATCATGCAGTACATCAATTGTAATTATATGACCCAGAGTGGGTGCTACTATTATGTAGCAATAATTATTTTGGGGTGAGCGTTTGGGAGTGGGGCCCCCGGGGGGGGTTCTGACTGGGCCTTTCTCATGGCATCACCACTTAATTCACATAGAATACTTTTATCACTTTTCTATTTGTTTGTATATTATTTATGTAATTTTAATTCTTTCTCATTTCATTAACACTTATTGATTTATACTTACACATCTTTTCTTTATACTTCACTATCACCTTTTTCCCTTTTCATGTGATGCCCTGGGGATGGTCCTTGGTTGGAATTTTTTTGGGGTGCCTTGCTTCTCGGACGTGAACCCCTTAATGCTAGGGACGCCAGTATAGAGGAGCCTTGACGATTGGCCTGGCGCTTATTCATATATTTGCAAATGTATGTAACTAATACCTCTGAATCGCTGTTATCATTAGGATTTAAGTATTGTTTTTGCTGCAGTGTGCTGGGGGGCAAATCTCCTTTTTTTTCTGTGTTCAGAGTAAACCCCGCCCTTTACAAGCACCTGTGTTATGCAATTAAGCTGATCTGAGCAACTACCATTTCTTTTGCAAGTTTGGAGAGGCATGAAGGCAGTCAGCATTAGGAGGATGTGCTGATGCTTATAGTGCCATGTGGAGGTTTTTTGGGGTACCTCCAAGGTAAGTTAGCTCTCAGCTATTATATGTACTGTTATCATGCAGTACATCAATTGTAATTATATGACCCAGAGTGGGTGCTACTATTATGTAGCAATAATTATTTTGGGGTGAGTGTTTGGGAGTGGGGCCCCCGGGGGGTTCGGACTGGGCGTTTCTCATGGCATCACCACTTAATTCACATAGAATACTTTTATCACTTTTCTATTTGTTTGTATATTATTTATGTAATTTTAATTCTTTCTCATTTCATTAACACTTATTGATTTATACTTACACATCTTTTCTTTATACTTCACTATCACCTTTTTCCCTTTTCGTGTGATGCCCTGGGGATGGTCCTTGGTTGTAATTTTTTTGGGGTGCCTTCATTCTCGGACGTGAACCCCTTAATGCTAGGGACGCCAGTATAGAGGAGCCTTGACGATTGGCCTGGCGCTTATTCATATATTTGCAAATGTATGTAACTAATACCTCTGAATCGCTGTTATCATATAGGATTTAAGTACTGTTTTTGCTGCAGTGTGCTGGGGGGCAAATCTCCTTTTTTTCTGTGTTCAGAGTAAACCCCGCCCTTTACAAGCACCTGTGTTATGCAATTAAGCTGATCTGAGCAACTACCATTTCTTTTGCAAGTTTGGAGAGGCATGAAGGCAGTCAGCATTAGGAGGATGTGCTGATGCTTATAGTGCCATGTGGAGGTTTTTTGGGGTACCTCCAAGGTAAGTTAGCTCTCAGCTATTATATGTACTGTTATCATGCAGTACATCAATTGTAATTATATGACCCAGAGTGGGTGCTACTATTATGTAGCAATAATTATTTTGGGGTGAGCGTTTGGGAGTGGGACCCCCGGGGGGGTTCTGACTGGGCCTTTCTCATGGCATCACCACTTAATTCACATAGAATACTTTTATCACTTTTCTATTTGTTTGTATATTATTTAAGTAAGTTTAATTCTTTCTCATTTCATTAACACTTATTGATTTATACTTACACATCTTTTCTTTATACTTCACTATCACCTTTTTCCCCTTTCGCGTGATGCCCTGGGGATGGTCCTTGGTTGGAATTTTTTGGGGTGCCTTGCTTCTTGGACGTGAACCCCTTAATGCTAGGGACGCCAGTATAGAGGAGCCTTGACGATTGGCCTGGCGCTTATTCATATATTTGCAAATGTATGTAACTAATACCTCTGAATCGCTGTTATCATGTAGGATTTAAGTATTGTTTTTGCTGCAGTGTGCTGGGGGGCAAATCTCCTTTTTTTCTGTGTTCAGAGTAAACCCCGCCCTTTACAAGCACCTGTGTTATGCAATTAAGCTGATCTGAGCAACTACCATTTCTTTTGCAAGTTTGGAGAGGCTTGAAGGCAGTCAGCATTGGGAGGATGTGCTGATACTTATAGTGCCATGTGGAGGTTTTTTGGGGTACCTCCAAGGTAAGTTAGCTCTCAGCTATTATATGTACTGTTATCATGCAGTACATCAATTGTAATTATATGACCCAGAGTGGGTGCTACTATTATGTAGCAATAATTATTTTGGGGTGAGCGTTTGGGAGTGGGGCCCCCGGGTGGGGTTCTGACTGGGCCTTTCTCATGGCATCACCACTTAATTCACATAGAATACTTTTATCACTTTTCTATTTGTTTGTATATTATTTAAGTAATTTTAATTCTTTCTCATTTCATTAACACTTATTGATTTATACTTACACATCTTTTCTTTATACTTCACTATCACCTTTTTCCCTTTTCGCGTGATGCCCTGGGGATGGTCCTTGGTTGGAATTTTTTTGGGGTGCCTTGCTTCTCGGACATGAACCCCTTAATGCTAGGGATGCCAGTATAGAGGAGCCTTGACGATTGGCCTGGCGCTTATTCATATATTTGCAAATGTATGTAACTAATACCTCTGAATCGCTGTTATCATGTAGGATTTAAGTATTGTTTTTGCTGCAGTGTGCTGGGGGGCAAATCTCCTTCTTTTTTCTGTGTTCAGAGTAAACCCCGCCCTTTACAAGCACCTGTGTTATGCAATTAAGCTGATCTGAGCAACTACCATTTCTTTTGCAAGTTTGGAGAGGCATGAAGGCAGTCAGCATTAGGAGGATGTGCTGATGCTTATAGTGCCATGTGGAGGTTTTTTGGGGTACCGCCAAGGTAAGTTAGCTCTCAGCTATTATATGTACTGTTATCATGCAGTACATCAATTGTAATTATATGACCCAGAGTGGGTGCTACTATTATGTAGCAATAATTATTTTGGGGTGAGCGTTTTGGAGTGGGGCCCCCGGGGGGGTTCGGACTGGGCCTTTCTCATGGCATCACCACTTAATTCACATAGAATACTTTTATCACTTTTCTGTTTGTTTGTATATTAATTAAGTAATTATAATTCTTTCTCATTTCATTAACACTTATTAATTTATACTTACACATCTTTTCTTTATACTTCACTATCACCTTTTTCCCTTTTCACGTGATGCCCTGGGGATGGTCCTTGGTTGGAATTTTTTTGGGGTGCCTTGCTTCTCAGACATGAACCCCTTAATGCTAGGGACACCAGTATAGAGGAGCCTTGACGATTGGCCTGGCGCTTATTCATATATTTGCAAATGTATGTAACTAATACCTCTGAATCGCTGTTATCATGTAGGATTTAAGTATTGTTTTTGCTGCAGTGTGCTGGGGGGCAAATCTCCTTTTTTTTCTGTGTTCAGAGTAAACCCCGCCCTTTACTAGCACCTGTGTTATGCAATTAAGCTGATCTGAGCAACTACCATTTCTTTTGCAAGTTTGGAGAGGCATGAAGGCAGTCAGCATTAGGAGGATGTGCTGATGCTTATAGTGCCATGTGGAGGTTTTTTGGGGTACCTCCAAGGTAAGTTAGCTCTCAGCTATTATATGTACTGTTATCATGCAGTACATCAATTGTAATTATATGACCCAGAGTGGGTGCTACTATTATGTAGCAATAATTATTTTGGGGTGAGCGTTTGAGAGTGGGGCCCCCGGGGGGGGTTCTGACTGGGCCTTTCTCATGGCATCACCACTTAATTCACATAGAATACTTTTATCACTTTTCTATTTGTTTGTATATTATTTATGTAATTTTAATTCTTTCTCATTTCATTAACACTTATTGATTTATACTTACACATCTTTTCTTTATACTTCACTATCACCTTTTTCCCTTTTCATGTGATGCCCTGGGGATGGTCCTTGGTTGGAATTTTTTTGGGGTGCCTTGCTTCTCGGACGTGAACCCCTTAATGCTAGGGACGCCAGTATAGAGGAGCCTTGACGATTGGCCTGGCGCTTATTCATATATTTGCAAATGTATGTAACTAATACCTCTGAATCGCTGTTATCATTAGGATTTAAGTATTGTTTTTGCTGCAGTGTGCTGGGGGGCAAATCTCCTTTTTTTTCTGTGTTCAGAGTAAACCCCGCCCTTTACAAGCACCTGTGTTATGCAATTAAGCTGATCTGAGCAACTACCATTTCTTTTGCAAGTTTGGAGAGGCATGAAGGCAGTCAGCATTAGGAGGATGTGCTGATGCTTATAGTGCCATGTGGAGGTTTTTTGGGGTACCTCCAAGGTAAGTTAGCTCTCAGCTATTATATGTACTGTTATCATGCAGTACATCAATTGTAATTATATGACCCAGAGTGGGTGCTACTATTATGTAGCAATAATTATTTTGGGGTGAGTGTTTGGGAGTGGGGCCCCCGGGGGGTTCGGACTGGGCGTTTCTCATGGCATCACCACTTAATTCACATAGAATACTTTTATCACTTTTCTATTTGTTTGTATATTATTTATGTAATTTTAATTCTTTCTCATTTCATTAACACTTATTGATTTATACTTACACATCTTTTCTTTATACTTCACTATCACCTTTTTCCCTTTTCGTGTGATGCCCTGGGGATGGTCCTTGGTTGTAATTTTTTTGGGGTGCCTTCATTCTCGGACGTGAACCCCTTAATGCTAGGGACGCCAGTATAGAGGAGCCTTGACGATTGGCCTGGCGCTTATTCATATATTTGCAAATGTATGTAACTAATACCTCTGAATCGCTGTTATCATATAGGATTTAAGTACTGTTTTTGCTGCAGTGTGCTGGGGGGCAAATCTCCTTTTTTTCTGTGTTCAGAGTAAACCCCGCCCTTTACAAGCACCTGTGTTATGCAATTAAGCTGATCTGAGCAACTACCATTTCTTTTGCAAGTTTGGAGAGGCATGAAGGCAGTCAGCATTAGGAGGATGTGCTGATGCTTATAGTGCCATGTGGAGGTTTTTTGGGGTACCTCCAAGGTAAGTTAGCTCTCAGCTATTATATGTACTGTTATCATGCAGTACATCAATTGTAATTATATGACCCAGAGTGGGTGCTACTATTATGTAGCAATAATTATTTTGGGGTGAGCGTTTGGGAGTGGGACCCCCGGGGGGGTTCTGACTGGGCCTTTCTCATGGCATCACCACTTAATTCACATAGAATACTTTTATCACTTTTCTATTTGTTTGTATATTATTTAAGTAAGTTTAATTCTTTCTCATTTCATTAACACTTATTGATTTATACTTACACATCTTTTCTTTATACTTCACTATCACCTTTTTCCCCTTTCGCGTGATGCCCTGGGGATGGTCCTTGGTTGGAATTTTTTGGGGTGCCTTGCTTCTTGGACGTGAACCCCTTAATGCTAGGGACGCCAGTATAGAGGAGCCTTGACGATTGGCCTGGCGCTTATTCATATATTTGCAAATGTATGTAACTAATACCTCTGAATCGCTGTTATCATGTAGGATTTAAGTATTGTTTTTGCTGCAGTGTGCTGGGGGGCAAATCTCCTTTTTTTCTGTGTTCAGAGTAAACCCCGCCCTTTACAAGCACCTGTGTTATGCAATTAAGCTGATCTGAGCAACTACCATTTCTTTTGCAAGTTTGGAGAGGCTTGAAGGCAGTCAGCATTGGGAGGATGTGCTGATACTTATAGTGCCATGTGGAGGTTTTTTGGGGTACCTCCAAGGTAAGTTAGCTCTCAGCTATTATATGTACTGTTATCATGCAGTACATCAATTGTAATTATATGACCCAGAGTGGGTGCTACTATTATGTAGCAATAATTATTTTGGGGTGAGCGTTTGGGAGTGGGGCCCCCGGGTGGGGTTCTGACTGGGCCTTTCTCATGGCATCACCACTTAATTCACATAGAATACTTTTATCACTTTTCTATTTGTTTGTATATTATTTAAGTAATTTTAATTCTTTCTCATTTCATTAACACTTATTGATTTATACTTACACATCTTTTCTTTATACTTCACTATCACCTTTTTCCCTTTTCGCGTGATGCCCTGGGGATGGTCCTTGGTTGGAATTTTTTTGGGGTGCCTTGCTTCTCGGACATGAACCCCTTAATGCTAGGGATGCCAGTATAGAGGAGCCTTGACGATTGGCCTGGCGCTTATTCATATATTTGCAAATGTATGTAACTAATACCTCTGAATCGCTGTTATCATGTAGGATTTAAGTATTGTTTTTGCTGCAGTGTGCTGGGGGGCAAATCTCCTTCTTTTTTCTGTGTTCAGAGTAAACCCCGCCCTTTACAAGCACCTGTGTTATGCAATTAAGCTGATCTGAGCAACTACCATTTCTTTTGCAAGTTTGGAGAGGCATGAAGGCAGTCAGCATTAGGAGGATGTGCTGATGCTTATAGTGCCATGTGGAGGTTTTTTGGGGTACCGCCAAGGTAAGTTAGCTCTCAGCTATTATATGTACTGTTATCATGCAGTACATCAATTGTAATTATATGACCCAGAGTGGGTGCTACTATTATGTAGCAATAATTATTTTGGGGTGAGCGTTTTGGAGTGGGGCCCCCGGGGGGGTTCGGACTGGGCCTTTCTCATGGCATCACCACTTAATTCACATAGAATACTTTTATCACTTTTCTGTTTGTTTGTATATTAATTAAGTAATTATAATTCTTTCTCATTTCATTAACACTTATTAATTTATACTTACACATCTTTTCTTTATACTTCACTATCACCTTTTTCCCTTTTCACGTGATGCCCTGGGGATGGTCCTTGGTTGGAATTTTTTTGGGGTGCCTTGCTTCTCGGACATGAACCCCTTAATGCTAGGGACACCAGTATAGAGGAGCCTTGACGATTGGCCTGGCGCTTATTCATATATTTGCAAATGTATGTAACTAATACCTCTGAATCGCTGTTATCATGTAGGATTTAAGTATTGTTTTTGCTGCAGTGTGCTGGGGGGCAAATCTCCTTTTTTTTCTGTGTTCAGAGTAAACCCCGCCCTTTACTAGCACCTGTGTTATGCAATTAAGCTGATCTGAGCAACTACCATTTCTTTTGCAAGTTTGGAGAGGCATGAAGGCAGTCAGCATTAGGAGGATGTGCTGATGCTTATAGTGCCATGTGGAGGTTTTTTGGGGTACCTCCAAGGTAAGTTAGCTCTCAGCTATTATATGTACTGTTATCATGCAGTACATCAATTGTAATTATATGACCCAGAGTGGGTGCTACTATTATGTAGCAATAATTATTTTGGGGTGAGCGTTTGGGAGTGGGGCCCCCGGGGGGGTTCGGACTGGGCCTTTCTCATGGCATCACCACTTAATTCACATAGAATACTTTTATCACTTTTCTATTTGTATATTATTTATGTAATTTTTATTCTTTCTCATTTCATTAACACTTATTGATTTATACTTACACATCTTTTCTTTATACTTCACTATCACCTTTTTCCCTTTTCGTGTGATGCCCTGGGGATGGTCCTTGGTTGGAATTTTTTTGGGGTGCCTTGCTTCTCGGACATGAACCCCTTAATGCTAGGGATGCCAGTATAGAGGAGCCTTGACGATTGGCCTGGCGCTTATTCATATATTTGCAAAAGTATGTAACTAATACCTCTGAATCATTGTTATCATGTAGGATTTAAGTATTGTTTTTGCTGCAGTGTGCTGGGGGGCAAATCTCCTTCTTTTTTCTGTGTTCAGAGTAAACCCCGCCCTTTACAAGCAGCTGTGTTATGCAATTAAGCTGATCTGAGCAACTACCATTTCTTTTGCAAGTTTGGAGAGGCATGAAGGCAGTCAGCATTAGGAGGATGTGCTGATGCTTATAGTGCCATGTGGAGGTTTTTTGGGGTACCTCCAAGGTAAGTTAGCTCTCACCTTTAATTGTACTGTTATCATGCAGTACATCAATTGTAATTATATGACCCAGAGTGGGTGCTACTATTATGAAGCAATAATTATTTTGGGGTGAGCGTTTGGGAGTGGGGCCCCCGGGGGGTTCGGACTGGGCCTTTCTCATGGCATCACCACTTAATTCACATAGAATACTTTTATCACTTTTCTATTTGTTTGTATATTATTTATGTAATTTTAATTCTTTCTCATTTCATTAACACTTATTGATTTATACTTACACATCTTTTCTTTATACTTCACTATCACCTTTTTTCCTTTTCGTGTGATGCCCTGGGGATGGTCCTTGGTTGGAATTTTTTTGGGGTGCCTTGCTTCTCGGACATGAACCCCTTAATGCTAGGGATGCCAGTATAGAGGAGCCTTGACGATTGGCCTGGCGCTTATTCATATATTTGCAAATGTATGTAACTAATACCTCTGAATCGCTGTTATCATGTAGGATTTAAGTATTGTTTTTGCTACAGTGTGCTGGGGGGCAAATCTCCTTTTTTTTCAGTGTTCAGAGTAAACCCCGCCCTTTACAAGCACCTGTGTTATGCAATTAAGCTGATCTGAGCAACTACCATTTCTTTTGCAAGTTTGGAGAGGCATGAAGGCAGTCAGCATTAGGAGGATGTGCTGATGCTTATAGTGCCATGTGGAGTTTTTTTGGGGTACCTCTAAGGTAAGTTAGCTCTCAGCTTTTATATGTACTGTTATCATGCAGTACATCAATTGTAATTATATGACCCAGAGTGGGTGCTACTATTATGTAGCAATAATTATTTTGGGGTGAGCGTATGGGAGTGGGCCCCCCGGTGGGGTTCTGACTGGGCCTTTCTCATGGCATCACCACTTAATACACATAGAATACTTTTATCACTTTTCTATTTGTTTGTATATTATTTATGTAATTTTAATTCTTTCTCATTTCATTAACACTTATTGATTTATACTTACACATCTTTTCTTTATACTTCACTATCACCTTTTTCCCTTTTCGTGTGATGCCCTGGGGATGGTCCTTGGTTGGAATTTTTTTGGGGTGCCTTGCTTCTCGGACATGAACCCCTTAATGCTAGGGACGCCAGTATAGAGGAGCCTTGATGATTGGCCTGGCGCTTATTCATATATTTGCAAATGTATGTAACTAATACCTCTGAATCGCTGTTATCATGTAGGATTTAAGTACTGTTTTTGCTGCAGTGTGCTGGGGGGCAAATCTCCTTTTTTTCTGTGTTCAGAGTAAACCCCGCCCTTTACAAGCACCTGTGTTATGCAATTAAGCTGATCTGAGCAACTACCATTTCTTTTGCAAGTTTGGAGAGGCATGAAGGCAGTCAGCATTAGGAGGATGTGCTGATGCTTATAGTGCCATGTGGAGGTTTTTTGGGGTACCTCCAAGGTAAGTTAGCTCTCAGCTATTATATGTACTGTTATCATGCAGTACATCAATTGTAATTATATGACCCAGAGTGGGTGCTACTATTATGTAGCAATAATTATTTTGGGGTGAGCGTTTGGGAGTGGGACCCCCGGGGGGGTTCTGACTGGGCCTTTCTCATGGCATCACCACTTAATTCACATAGAATACTTTTATCACTTTTCTATTTGTTTGTATATTATTTAAGTAAGTTTAATTCTTTCTCATTTCATTAACACTTATTGATTTATACTTACACATCTTTTCTTTATACTTCACTATCACCTTTTTCCCCTTTCGCGTGATGCCCTGGGGATGGTCCTTGGTTGGAATTTTTTGGGGTGCCTTGCTTCTTGGACGTGAACCCCTTAATGCTAGGGACGCCAGTATAGAGGAGCCTTGACGATTGGCCTGGCGCTTATTCATATATTTGCAAATGTATGTAACTAATACCTCTGAATCGCTGTTATCATGTAGGATTTAAGTATTGTTTTTGCTGCAGTGTGCTGGGGGGCAAATCTCCTTTTTTTCTGTGTTCAGAGTAAACCCCGCCCTTTACAAGCACCTGTGTTATGCAATTAAGCTGATCTGAGCAACTACCATTTCTTTTGCAAGTTTGGAGAGGCTTGAAGGCAGTCAGCATTGGGAGGATGTGCTGATACTTATAGTGCCATGTGGAGGTTTTTTGGGGTACCTCCAAGGTAAGTTAGCTCTCAGCTATTATATGTACTGTTATCATGCAGTACATCAATTGTAATTATATGACCCAGAGTGGGTGCTACTATTATGTAGCAATAATTATTTTGGGGTGAGCGTTTGGGAGTGGGGCCCCCGGGTGGGGTTCTGACTGGGCCTTTCTCATGGCATCACCACTTAATTCACATAGAATACTTTTATCACTTTTCTATTTGTTTGTATATTATTTAAGTAATTTTAATTCTTTCTCATTTCATTAACACTTATTGATTTATACTTACACATCTTTTCTTTATACTTCACTATCACCTTTTTCCCTTTTCGCGTGATGCCCTGGGGATGGTCCTTGGTTGGAATTTTTTTGGGGTGCCTTGCTTCTCGGACATGAACCCCTTAATGCTAGGGATGCCAGTATAGAGGAGCCTTGACGATTGGCCTGGCGCTTATTCATATATTTGCAAATGTATGTAACTAATACCTCTGAATCGCTGTTATCATGTAGGATTTAAGTATTGTTTTTGCTGCAGTGTGCTGGGGGGCAAATCTCCTTCTTTTTTCTGTGTTCAGAGTAAACCCCGCCCTTTACAAGCACCTGTGTTATGCAATTAAGCTGATCTGAGCAACTACCATTTCTTTTGCAAGTTTGGAGAGGCATGAAGGCAGTCAGCATTAGGAGGATGTGCTGATGCTTATAGTGCCATGTGGAGGTTTTTTGGGGTACCGCCAAGGTAAGTTAGCTCTCAGCTATTATATGTACTGTTATCATGCAGTACATCAATTGTAATTATATGACCCAGAGTGGGTGCTACTATTATGTAGCAATAATTATTTTGGGGTGAGCGTTTTGGAGTGGGGCCCCCGGGGGGGTTCGGACTGGGCCTTTCTCATGGCATCACCACTTAATTCACATAGAATACTTTTATCACTTTTCTGTTTGTTTGTATATTAATTAAGTAATTATAATTCTTTCTCATTTCATTAACACTTATTAATTTATACTTACACATCTTTTCTTTATACTTCACTATCACCTTTTTCCCTTTTCACGTGATGCCCTGGGGATGGTCCTTGGTTGGAATTTTTTTGGGGTGCCTTGCTTCTCAGACATGAACCCCTTAATGCTAGGGACACCAGTATAGAGGAGCCTTGACGATTGGCCTGGCGCTTATTCATATATTTGCAAATGTATGTAACTAATACCTCTGAATCGCTGTTATCATGTAGGATTTAAGTATTGTTTTTGCTGCAGTGTGCTGGGGGGCAAATCTCCTTTTTTTTCTGTGTTCAGAGTAAACCCCGCCCTTTACTAGCACCTGTGTTATGCAATTAAGCTGATCTGAGCAACTACCATTTCTTTTGCAAGTTTGGAGAGGCATGAAGGCAGTCAGCATTAGGAGGATGTGCTGATGCTTATAGTGCCATGTGGAGGTTTTTTGGGGTACCTCCAAGGTAAGTTAGCTCTCAGCTATTATATGTACTGTTATCATGCAGTACATCAATTGTAATTATATGACCCAGAGTGGGTGCTACTATTATGTAGCAATAATTATTTTGGGGTGAGCGTTTGGGAGTGGGGCCCCCGGGGGGGTTCGGACTGGGCCTTTCTCATGGCATCACCACTTAATTCACATAGAATACTTTTATCACTTTTCTATTTGTATATTATTTATGTAATTTTTATTCTTTCTCATTTCATTAACACTTATTGATTTATACTTACACATCTTTTCTTTATACTTCACTATCACCTTTTTCCCTTTTCGTGTGATGCCCTGGGGATGGTCCTTGGTTGGAATTTTTTTGGGGTGCCTTGCTTCTCGGACATGAACCCCTTAATGCTAGGGATGCCAGTATAGAGGAGCCTTGACGATTGGCCTGGCGCTTATTCATATATTTGCAAAAGTATGTAACTAATACCTCTGAATCGTTGTTATCATGTAGGATTTAAGTATTGTTTTTGCTGCAGTGTGCTGGGGGGCAAATCTCCTTCTTTTTTCTGTGTTCAGAGTAAACCCCGCCCTTTACAAGCAGCTGTGTTATGCAATTAAGCTGATCTGAGCAACTACCATTTCTTTTGCAAGTTTGGAGAGGCATGAAGGCAGTCAGCATTAGGAGGATGTGCTGATGCTTATAGTGCCATGTGGAGGTTTTTTGGGGTACCTCCAAGGTAAGTTAGCTCTCACCTTTAATTGTACTGTTATCATGCAGTACATCAATTGTAATTATATGACCCAGAGTGGGTGCTACTATTATGAAGCAATAATTATTTTGGGGTGAGCGTTTGGGAGTGGGGCCCCCGGGGGGTTCGGACTGGGCCTTTCTCATGGCATCACCACTTAATTCACATAGAATACTTTTATCACTTTTCTATTTGTTTGTATATTATTTATGTAATTTTAATTCTTTCTCATTTCATTAACACTTATTGATTTATACTTACACATCTTTTCTTTATACTTCACTATCACCTTTTTTCCTTTTCGTGTGATGCCCTGGGGATGGTCCTTGGTTGGAATTTTTTTGGGGTGCCTTGCTTCTCGGACATGAACCCCTTAATGCTAGGGATGCCAGTATAGAGGAGCCTTGACGATTGGCCTGGCGCTTGTTCATATATTTGCAAATGTATGTAACTAATACCTCTGAATCGCTGTTATCATGTAGGATTTAAGTATTGTTTTTGCTACAGTGTGCTGGGGGGCAAATCTCCTTTTTTTTCTGTGTTCAGAGTAAACCCCGCCCTTTACAAGCACCTGTGTTATGCAATTAAGCTGATCTGAGCAACTACCATTTCTTTTGCAAGTTTGGAGAGGCATGAAGGCAGTCAGCATTAGGAGGATGTGCTGATGCTTATAGTGCCATGTGGAGTTTTTTTGGGGTACCTCTAAGGTAAGTTAGCTCTCAGCTTTTATATGTACTGTTATCATGCAGTACATCAATTGTAATTATATGACCCAGAGTGGGTGCTACTATTATGTAGCAATAATTATTTTGGGGTGAGCGTATGGGAGTGGGCCCCCCGGTGGGGTTCTGACTGGGCCTTTCTCATGGCATCACCACTTAATACACATAGAATACTTTTATCACTTTTCTATTTGTTTGTATATTATTTATGTAATTTTAATTCTTTCTCATTTCATTAACACTTATTGATTTATACTTACACATCTTTTCTTTATACTTCACTATCACCTTTTTCCCTTTTCGTGTGATGCCCTGGGGATGGTCCTTGGTTGGAATTTTTTTGGGGTGCCTTGCTTCTCGGACATGAACCCCTTAATGCTAGGGATGCCAGTATAGAGGAGCCTTGATGATTGGCCTGGCGCTTATTCATATATTTGCAAATGTATGTAACTAATACCTCTGAATCGCTGTTATCATGTAGGATTTAAGTATTGTTTTTGCTGCAGTGTGCTGGGGGGCAAATCTCCTTTTTTCTGTGTTCAGAGTAAACCCCGCCCTTTACAAGCAGCTGTGTTATGCAATTAAGCTGATCTGAGCAACTACCATTTCTTTTGCAAGTTTGGAGAGGCATGAAGGCAGTCAACATTAGGAGGATGTGCTGATGCTTATAGTGCCATGTGGAGGTTTTTTGGGGTACCTCTAAGGTAAGTTAGCTCTCAGCTTTTATATGTACTGTTATCATGCAGTACATCAATTGTAATTATATGACCCAGAGTGGGTGCTACTATTATGTAGCAATAATTATTTTGGGGTGAGCGTATGGGAGTGGGCCCCCCGGTGGGGTTCTGACTGGGCCTTTCTCATGGCATCACCACTTAATTCACATAGAATACTTTTATCACTTTTCTATTTGTTTGTATATTATTTATGTAATTTTAATTCTTTCTCATTTCATTAACACTTATTGATTTATACTTACACATCTTTTCTTTATACTTCACTATCACCTTTTTCCCTTTTCGTGTGATGCCCTGGGGATAGTCCTTGGTTGTAATTTTTTTGGGGTGCCTTGCTTCTCGGACGTGAACCCCTTAATGCTAGGGACGCCAGTATAGAGGAGCCTTGATGATTGGCCTGGCGCTTATTCATATATTTGCAAATGTATGTAACTAATACCTCTGAATCGCTGTTATCATGTAGGATTTAAGTATTGTTTTTGCTACAGTGTGCTGGGGGGCAAATCTCCTTTTTTTTCTGTGTTCAGAGTAAACCCCGCCCTTTACAAGCACCTGTGTTATGCAATTAAGCTGATCTGAGCAACTACCATTTCTTTTGCAAGTTTGGAGAGGCATGAAGGCAGTCAGCATTAGGAGGATGTGCTGATGCTTATAGTGCCATGTGGAGGTTTTTTGGGGTACCTCCAAGGTAGATAGCTCTCAGCTATTATATGTACTGTTATCATGCAGTACATCAATTGTAATTATATGACCCAGAGTGGGTGCTACTATTATGTAGCAATAATTATTTTGGGGTGAGCGTTTGGGAGTGGGGCCCCCGGGGGGGTTCTGACTGGGACTTTCTCATGGCATCACCACTTAATTCACATAGAATACTTTTATCACTTTTCTATTTGTTTGTATATTATTTAAGTAATTTTAATTCTTTCTCATTTCATTAACACTTATTGATTTATACTTACACATCTTTTCTTTATACTTCACTATCACCTTTTTCCCTTTTCGTGTGATGCCCTGGGGATGGTCCTTGGTTGGAATTTTTTTGGGGTGCCTTGCTTCTCGGATGTGAACCCCTTAATGCTAGGGACGCCAGTATAGAGGAGCCTTGACGATTGGCCTGGCGCTTATTCATATATTTGTAAATGTATGTAACTTATACCTCTGAATCGCTGTTATCATGTAGGATTTAAGTATTGTTTTTGCTGCAGTGTGCTGGGGGGCAAATCTCCTTTTTTTCTGTGTTCAGAGTAAACCCCGCCCTTTACAAGCACCTGTGTTATGCAATTAAGCTGATCTGAGCAACTACCATTTCTTTTGCAAGTTTGGAGAGGCATGAAGGCAGTCAGCATTAGGAGGATGTGCTGATGCTTATAGTGCCATGTGGAGGTTTTTTGGGGTACCTCCAAGGTAAGTTAGCTCTCAGCTATTATATGTACTGTTATCATGCAGTACATCAATTGTAATTATATGACCCAGAGTGGGTGCTACTATTATGTAGCAATAATTATTTTGGGGTGAGCATTTGGGAGTGGGGCCCCCGGGGGGTGTTCTGACTGGGCCTTTCTCATGGCATCACCACTTAATTCACATAGAATACTTTTATCACTTTTCTATTTGTTTGTATATTATTTATGTAATTTTAATTCTTTCTCATTTCATTAACACTTATTGATTTATACTTACACATCTTTTCTTTATACTTCACTATCACCTTTTTCCCTTTTCATGTGATGCCCTGGGGATGGTCCTTGGTTGGAATTTTTTTGGGGTGCCTTGCTTCTCGGACGTGAACCCCTTAATGCTAGGGACGCCAGTATAGAGGAGCCTTGACGATTGGCCTGGCGCTTATTCATATATTTGCAAATGTATGTAACTAATACCTCTGAATCGCTGTTATCATTAGGATTTAAGTATTGTTTTTGCTGCAGTGTGCTGGGGGGCAAATCTCCTTTTTTTCTGTGTTCAGAGTAAACCCCGCCCTTTACAAGCACCTGTGTTATGCAATTAAGCTGATCTGAGCAACTACCATTTCTTTTGCAAGTTTGGTGAGGCATGAAGGCAGTCAGCATTAGGAGGATGTGCTGATGCTTATAGTGCCATGTGGAGGTTATTTTGGGGTACCACCAAGGTAAGTTAGCTCTCAGCTATTATATGTACTGTTATCATGCAGTACATCAATTGTAATTATATGACCCAGAGTGGGTGCTACTATTATGTAGCAATAATTATTTTGGGGTGAGTGTTTGGGAGTGGGGCCCCCGGGGGGTTCGGACTGGGCGTTTCTCATGGCATCACCACTTAATTCACATAGAATACTTTTATCACTTTTCTATTTGTTTGTATATTATTTATGTAATTTTAATTCTTTCTCATTTCATTAACACTTATTGATTTATACTTATACATCTTTTCTTTATACTTCACTATCACCTTTTTCCCTTTTCGTGTGATGCCCTGGGGATGGTCCTTGGTTGTAATTTTTTTGGGGTGCCTTCCTTCTCGGACGTGAACCCCTTAATGCTAGGGACGCCAGTATAGAGGAGCCTTGACGATTGGCCTGGCGCTTATTCATATATTTGCAAATGTATGTAACTAATACCTCTGAATCGCTGTTATCATATAGGATTTAAGTACTGTTTTTGCTGCAGTGTGCTGGGGGGCAAATCTCCTTCTTTTTTCTGTGTTCAGAGTAAACCCCGCCCTTTACAAGCACCTGTGTTATGCAATTAAGCTGATCTGAGCAACTACCATTTCTTTTGCAAGTTTGGAGAGGCATGAAGGCAGTCAGCATTAGGAGGATGTGCTGATGCTTATAGTGCCATGTGGAGGTTTTTTGGGGTACCTCCAAGGTAAGTTAGCTCTCAGCTATTATATGTACTGTTATCATGCAGTACATCAATTGTAATTATATGACCCAGAGTGGGTGCTACTATTATGTAGCAATAATTATTTTGGGGTGAGCGTTTGGGAGTGGGACCCCCGGGGGGGTTCTGACTGGGCCTTTCTCATGGCATCACCACTTAATTCACATAGAATACTTTTATCACTTTTCTATTTGTTTGTATATTATTTAAGTAAGTTTAATTCTTTCTCATTTCATTAACACTTATTGATTTATACTTACACATCTTTTCTTTATACTTCACTATCACCTTTTTCCCCTTTCGCGTGATGCCCTGGAGATGGTCCTTGGTTGGAATTTTTTGGGGGTGCCTTGCTTCTTGGACGTGAACCCCTTAATGCTAGGGACGCCAGTATAGAGGAGCCTTGACGATTGGCCTGGCGCTTATTCATATATTTGCAAATGTATGTAACTAATACCTCTGAATCGCTGTTATCATGTAGGATTTAAGTATTGTTTTTGCTGCAGTGTGCTGGGGGGCAAATCTCCTTTTTTTTCTGTGTTCAGAGTAAACCCCGCCCTTTACTAGCACCTGTGTTATGCAATTAAGCTGATCTGAGCAACTACCATTTCTTTTGCAAGTTTGGAGAGGCATGAAGGCAGTCAGCATTAGGAGGATGTGCTGATGCTTATAGTGCCATGTGGAGGTTTTTTGGGGTACCTCCAAGGTAAGTTAGCTCTCAGCTATTATATGTACTGTTATCATGCAGTACATCAATTGTAATTATATGACCCAGAGTGGGTGCTACTATTATGTAGCAATAATTATTTTGGGGTGAGCGTTTGGGAGTGGGGCCCCCGGGGGGGTTCGGACTGGGCCTTTCTCATGGCATCACCACTTAATTCACATAGAATACTTTTATCACTTTTCTATTTGTATATTATTTATGTAATTTTTATTCTTTCTCATTTCATTAACACTTATTGATTTATACTTACACATCTTTTCTTTATACTTCACTATCACCTTTTTCCCTTTTCGTGTGATGCCCTGGGGATAGTCCTTGGTTGTAATTTTTTTGGGGTGCCTTGCTTCTCGGACGTGAACCCCTTAATGCTAGGGACGCCAGTATAGAGGAGCCTTGATGATTGGCCTGGCGCTTATTCATATATTTGCAAATGTATGTAACTAATACCTCTGAATCGCTGTTATCATGTAGGATTTAAGTATTGTTTTTGCTACAGTGTGCTGGGGGGCAAATCTCCTTTTTTTTCTGTGTTCAGAGTAAACCCCGCCCTTTACAAGCACCTGTGTTATGCAATTAAGCTGATCTGAGCAACTACCATTTCTTTTGCAAGTTTGGAGAGGCATGAAGGCAGTCAGCATTAGGAGGATGTGCTGATGCTTATAGTGCCATGTGGAGGTTTTTTGGGGTACCTCCAAGGTAGATAGCTCTCAGCTATTATATGTACTGTTATCATGCAGTACATCAATTGTAATTATATGACCCAGAGTGGGTGCTACTATTATGTAGCAATAATTATTTTGGGGTGAGCGTTTGGGAGTGGGGCCCCCGGGGGGGTTCTGACTGGGACTTTCTCATGGCATCACCACTTAATTCACATAGAATACTTTTATCACTTTTCTATTTGTTTGTATATTATTTAAGTAATTTTAATTCTTTCTCATTTCATTAACACTTATTGATTTATACTTACACATCTTTTCTTTATACTTCACTATCACCTTTTTCCCTTTTCGTGTGATGCCCTGGGGATGGTCCTTGGTTGGAATTTTTTTGGGGTGCCTTGCTTCTCGGATGTGAACCCCTTAATGCTAGGGACGCCAGTATAGAGGAGCCTTGACGATTGGCCTGGCGCTTATTCATATATTTGTAAATGTATGTAACTTATACCTCTGAATCGCTGTTATCATGTAGGATTTAAGTATTGTTTTTGCTGCAGTGTGCTGGGGGGCAAATCTCCTTTTTTTCTGTGTTCAGAGTAAACCCCGCCCTTTACAAGCACCTGTGTTATGCAATTAAGCTGATCTGAGCAACTACCATTTCTTTTGCAAGTTTGGAGAGGCATGAAGGCAGTCAGCATTAGGAGGATGTGCTGATGCTTATAGTGCCATGTGGAGGTTTTTTGGGGTACCTCCAAGGTAAGTTAGCTCTCAGCTATTATATGTACTGTTATCATGCAGTACATCAATTGTAATTATATGACCCAGAGTGGGTGCTACTATTATGTAGCAATAATTATTTTGGGGTGAGCATTTGGGAGTGGGGCCCCCGGGGGGTGTTCTGACTGGGCCTTTCTCATGGCATCACCACTTAATTCACATAGAATACTTTTATCACTTTTCTATTTGTTTGTATATTATTTATGTAATTTTAATTCTTTCTCATTTCATTAACACTTATTGATTTATACTTACACATCTTTTCTTTATACTTCACTATCACCTTTTTCCCTTTTCATGTGATGCCCTGGGGATGGTCCTTGGTTGGAATTTTTTTGGGGTGCCTTGCTTCTCGGACGTGAACCCCTTAATGCTAGGGACGCCAGTATAGAGGAGCCTTGATGATTGGCCTGGCGCTTATTCATATATTTGCAAATGTATGTAACTAATACCTCTGAATCGCTGTTATCATTAGGATTTAAGTATTGTTTTTGCTGCAGTGTGCTGGGGGGCAAATCTCCTTTTTTTCTGTGTTCAGAGTAAACCCCGCCCTTTACAAGCACCTGTGTTATGCAATTAAGCTGATCTGAGCAACTACCATTTCTTTTGCAAGTTTGGTGAGGCATGAAGGCAGTCAGCATTAGGAGGATGTGCTGATGCTTATAGTGCCATGTGGAGGTTATTTTGGGGTACCACCAAGGTAAGTTAGCTCTCAGCTATTATATGTACTGTTATCATGCAGTACATCAATTGTAATTATATGACCCAGAGTGGGTGCTACTATTATGTAGCAATAATTATTTTGGGGTGAGTGTTTGGGAGTGGGGCCCCCGGGGGGTTCGGACTGGGCGTTTCTCATGGCATCACCACTTAATTCACATAGAATACTTTTATCACTTTTCTATTTGTTTGTATATTATTTATGTAATTTTAATTCTTTCTCATTTCATTAACACTTATTGATTTATACTTACACATCTTTTCTTTATACTTCACTATCACCTTTTTCCCTTTTCGTGTGATGCCCTGGGGATGGTCCTTGGTTGTAATTTTTTTGGGGTGCCTTCCTTCTCGGACGTGAACCCCTTAATGCTAGGGACGCCAGTATAGAGGAGCCTTGACGATTGGCCTGGCGCTTATTCATATATTTGCAAATGTATGTAACTAATACCTCTGAATCGCTGTTATCATATAGGATTTAAGTACTGTTTTTGCTGCAGTGTGCTGGGGGGCAAATCTCCTTCTTTTTTCTGTGTTCAGAGTAAACCCCGCCCTTTACAAGCACCTGTGTTATGCAATTAAGCTGATCTGAGCAACTACCATTTCTTTTGCAAGTTTGGAGAGGCATGAAGGCAGTCAGCATTAGGAGGATGTGCTGATGCTTATAGTGCCATGTGGAGGTTTTTTGGGGTACCTCCAAGGTAAGTTAGCTCTCAGCTATTATATGTACTGTTATCATGCAGTACATCAATTGTAATTATATGACCCAGAGTGGGTGCTACTATTATGTAGCAATAATTATTTTGGGGTGAGCGTTTGGGAGTGGGACCCCCGGGGGGGTTCTGACTGGGCCTTTCTCATGGCATCACCACTTAATTCACATAGAATACTTTTATCACTTTTCTATTTGTTTGTATATTATTTAAGTAAGTTTAATTCTTTCTCATTTCATTAACACTTATTGATTTATACTTACACATCTTTTCTTTATACTTCACTATCACCTTTTTCCCCTTTCGCGTGATGCCCTGGAGATGGTCCTTGGTTGGAATTTTTTGGGGGTGCCTTGCTTCTTGGACGTGAACCCCTTAATGCTAGGGACGCCAGTATAGAGGAGCCTTGACGATTGGCCTGGCGCTTATTCATATATTTGCAAATGTATGTAACTAATACCTCTGAATCGCTGTTATCATGTAGGATTTAAGTATTGTTTTTGCTGCAGTGTGCTGGGGGGCAAATCTCCTTTTTTTTCTGTGTTCAGAGTAAACCCCGCCCTTTACTAGCACCTGTGTTATGCAATTAAGCTGATCTGAGCAACTACCATTTCTTTTGCAAGTTTGGAGAGGCATGAAGGCAGTCAGCATTAGGAGGATGTGCTGATGCTTATAGTGCCATGTGGAGGTTTTTTGGGGTACCTCCAAGGTAAGTTAGCTCTCAGCTATTATATGTACTGTTATCATGCAGTACATCAATTGTAATTATATGACCCAGAGTGGGTGCTACTATTATGTAGCAATAATTATTTTGGGGTGAGCGTTTGGGAGTGGGGCCCCCGGGGGGGTTCGGACTGGGCCTTTCTCATGGCATCACCACTTAATTCACATAGAATACTTTTATCACTTTTCTATTTGTATATTATTTATGTAATTTTTATTCTTTCTCATTTCATTAACACTTATTGATTTATACTTACACATCTTTTCTTTATACTTCACTATCACCTTTTTCCCTTTTCGTGTGATGCCCTGGGGATGGTCCTTGGTTGGAATTTTTTTGGGGTGCCTTGCTTCTCGGACATGAACCCCTTAATGCTAGGGATGCCAGTATAGAGGAGCCTTGACGATTGGCCTGGCGCTTATTCATATATTTGCAAAAGTATGTAACTAATACCTCTGAATCGTTGTTATCATGTAGGATTTAAGTATTGTTTTTGCTGCAGTGTGCTGGGGGGCAAATCTCCTTCTTTTTTCTGTGTTCAGAGTAAACCCCGCCCTTTACAAGCAGCTGTGTTATGCAATTAAGCTGATCTGAGCAACTACCATTTCTTTTGCAAGTTTGGAGAGGCATGAAGGCAGTCAGCATTAGGAGGATGTGCTGATGCTTATAGTGCCATGTGGAGGTTTTTTGGGGTACCTCCAAGGTAAGTTAGCTCTCAGCTTTAATTGTACTGTTATCATGCAGTACATCAATTGTAATTATATGACCCAGAGTGGGTGCTACTATTATGAAGCAATAATTATTTTGGGGTGAGCGTTTGGGAGTGGGGCCCCCGGGGGGTTCGGACTGGGCCTTTCTCATGGCATCACCACTTAATTCACATAGAATACTTTTATCACTTTTCTATTTGTTTGTATATTATTTATGTAATTTTAATTCTTTCTCATTTCATTAACACTTATTGATTTATACTTACACATCTTTTCTTTATACTTCACTATCACCTTTTTTCCTTTTCGTGTGATGCCCTGGGGATGGTCCTTGGTTGGAATTTTTTTGGGGTGCCTTGCTTCTCGGACATGAACCCCTTAATGCTAGGGATGCCAGTATAGAGGAGCCTTGACGATTGGCCTGGCGCTTATTCATATATTTGCAAATGTATGTAACTAATACCTCTGAATCGCTGTTATCATGTAGGATTTAAGTATTGTTTTTGCTGCAGTGTGCTGGGGGGCAAATCTCCTTTTTTCTGTGTTCAGAGTAAACCCCGCCCTTTACAAGCAGCTGTGTTATGCAATTAAGCTGATCTGAGCAACTACCATTTCTTTTGCAAGTTTGGAGAGGCATGAAGGCAGTCAACATTAGGAGGATGTGCTGATGCTTATAGTGCCATGTGGAGGTTTTTTGGGGTACCTCTAAGGTAAGTTAGCTCTCAGCTTTTATATGTACTGTTATCATGCAGTACATCAATTGTAATTATATGACCCAGAGTGGGTGCTACTATTATGTAGCAATAATTATTTTGGGGTGAGCGTATGGGAGTGGGCCCCCCGGTGGGGTTCTGACTGGGCCTTTCTCATGGCATCACCACTTAATTCACATAGAATACTTTTATCACTTTTCTATTTGTTTGTATATTATTTATGTAATTTTAATTCTTTCTCATTTCATTAACACTTATTGATTTATACTTACACATCTTTTCTTTATACTTCACTATCACCTTTTTCCCTTTTCGTGTGATGCCCTGGGGATAGTCCTTGGTTGTAATTTTTTTGGGGTGCCTTGCTTCTCGGACGTGAACCCCTTAATGCTAGGGACGCCAGTATAGAGGAGCCTTGATGATTGGCCTGGCGCTTATTCATATATTTGCAAATGTATGTAACTAATACCTCTGAATCGCTGTTATCATGTAGGATTTAAGTATTGTTTTTGCTACAGTGTGCTGGGTGGCAAATCTCCTTTTTTTTCTGTGTTCAGAGTAAACCCCGCCCTTTACAAGCACCTGTGTTATGCAATTAAGCTGATCTGAGCAACTACCATTTCTTTTGCAAGTTTGGAGAGGCATGAAGGCAGTCAGCATTAGGAGGATGTGCTGATGCTTATAGTGCCATGTGGAGGTTTTTTGGGGTACCTCCAAGGTAGATAGCTCTCAGCTATTATATGTACTGTTATCATGCAGTACATCAATTGTAATTATATGACCCAGAGTGGGTGCTACTATTATGTAGCAATAATTATTTTGGGGTGAGCGTTTGGGAGTGGGGCCCCCGGGGGGGTTCTGACTGGGCCTTTCTCATGGCATCACCACTTAATTCACATAGAATACTTTTATCACTTTTCTATTTGTTTGTATATTATTTAAGTAATTTTAATTCTTTCTCATTTCATTAACACTTATTGATTTATACTTACACATCTTTTCTTTATACTTCACTATCACCTTTTTCCCTTTTCGTGTGATGCCCTGGGGATGGTCCTTGGTTGGAATTTTTTTGGGGTGCCTTGCTTCTCGGATGTGAACCCCTTAATGCTAGGGACGCCAGTATAGAGGAGCCTTGACGATTGGCCTGGCGCTTATTCATATATTTGTAAATGTATGTAACTTATACCTCTGAATCGCTGTTATCATGTAGGATTTAAGTATTGTTTTTGCTGCAGTGTGCTGGGGGGCAAATCTCCTTTTTTTCTGTGTTCAGAGTAAACCCCGCCCTTTACAAGCACCTGTGTTATGCAATTAAGCTGATCTGAGCAACTACCATTTCTTTTGCAAGTTTGGAGAGGCATGAAGGCAGTCAACATTAGGAGGATGTGCTGATGCTTATAGTGCCATGTGGAGGTTTTTTGGGGTACCTCTAAGGTAAGTTAGCTCTCAGCTTTTATATGTACTGTTATCATGCAGTACATCAATTGTAATTATATGACCCAGAGTGGGTGCTACTATTATGTAGCAATAATTATTTTGGGGTGAGCGTATGGGAGTGGGCCCCCCGGTGGGGTTCTGACTGGGCCTTTCTCATGGCATCACCACTTAATTCACATAGAATACTTTTATCACTTTTCTATTTGTTTGTATATTATTTATGTAATTTTAATTCTTTCTCATTTCATTAACACTTATTGATTTATACTTACACATCTTTTCTTTATACTTCACTATCACCTTTTTCCCTTTTCGTGTGATGCCCTGGGGATAGTCCTTGGTTGTAATTTTTTTGGGGTGCCTTGCTTCTCGGACGTGAACCCCTTAATGCTAGGGACGCCAGTATAGAGGAGCCTTGATGATTGGCCTGGCGCTTATTCATATATTTGCAAATGTATGTAACTAATACCTCTGAATCGCTGTTATCATGTAGGATTTAAGTATTGTTTTTGCTACAGTGTGCTGGGGGGCAAATCTCCTTTTTTTTCTGTGTTCAGAGTAAACCCCGCCCTTTACAAGCACCTGTGTTATGCAATTAAGCTGATCTGAGCAACTACCATTTCTTTTGCAAGTTTGGAGAGGCATGAAGGCAGTCAGCATTAGGAGGATGTGCTGATGCTTATAGTGCCATGTGGAGGTTTTTTGGGATACCTCCAAGGTAGATAGCTCTCAGCTATTATATGTACTGTTATCATGCAGTACATCAATTGTAATTATATGACCCAGAGTGGGTGCTACTATTATGTAGCAATAATTATTTTGGGGTGAGCGTTTGGGAGTGGGGCCCCCGGGGGGGTTCTGACTGGGCCTTTCTCATGGCATCACCACTTAATTCACATAGAATACTTTTATCACTTTTCTATTTGTTTGTATATTATTTAAGTAATTTTAATTCTTTCTCATTTCATTAACACTTATTGATTTATACTTACACATCTTTTCTTTATACTTCACTATCACCTTTTTCCCTTTTCGTGTGATGCCCTGGGGATGGTCCTTGGTTGGAATTTTTTTGGGGTGCCTTGCTTCTCGGATGTGAACCCCTTAATGCTAGGGACGCCAGTATAGAGGAGCCTTGACGATTGGCCTGGCGCTTATTCATATATTTGTAAATGTATGTAACTTATACCTCTGAATCGCTGTTATCATGTAGGATTTAAGTATTGTTTTTGCTGCAGTGTGCTGGGGGGCAAATCTCCTTTTTTTCTGTGTTCAGAGTAAACCCCGCCCTTTACAAGCACCTGTGTTATGCAATTAAGCTGATCTGAGCAACTACCATTTCTTTTGCAAGTTTGGAGAGGCATGAAGGCAGTCAGCATTAGGAGGATGTGCTGATGCTTATAGTGCCATGTGGAGGTTTTTTGGGGTACCTCCAAGGTAAGTTAGCTCTCAGCTATTATATGTACTGTTATCATGCAGTACATCAATTGTAATTATATGACCCAGAGTGGGTGCTACTATTATGTAGCAATAATTATTTTGGGGTGAGCGTTTGGGAGTGGGGCCCCCAGGGGGTGTTCTGACTGGGCCTTTCTCATGGCATCACCACTTAATTCACATAGAATACTTTTATCACTTTTCTATTTGTTTGTATATTATTTATGTAATTTTAATTCTTTCTCATTTCATTAACACTTATTGATTTATACTTACACATCTTTTCTTTATACTTCACTATCACCTTTTTCCCTTTTCATGTGATGCCCTGGGGATGGTCCTTGGTTGGAATTTTTTTGGGGTGCCTTGCTTCTCGGACGTGAACCCCTTAATGCTAGGGACGCCAGTATAGAGGAGCCTTGACGATTGGCCTGGCGCTTATTCATATATTTGCAAATGTATGTAACTAATACCTCTGAATCGCTGTTATCATTAGGATTTAAGTATTGTTTTTGCTGCAGTGTGCTGGGGGGCAAATCTCCTTTTTTTCTGTGTTCAGAGTAAACCCCGCCCTTTACAAGCACCTGTGTTATGCAATTAAGCTGATCTGAGCAACTACCATTTCTTTTGCAAGTTTGGTGAGGCATGAAGGCAGTCAGCATTAGGAGGATGTGCTGATGCTTATAGTGCCATGTGGAGGTTTTTTGGGGTACCTCCAAGGTAAGTTAGCTCTCAGCTATTATATGTACTGTTATCATGCAGTACATCAATTGTAATTATATGACCCAGAGTGGGTGCTACTATTATGTAGCAATAATTATTTTGGGGTGAGTGTTTGGGAGTGGGGCCCCCGGGGGGATCGGACTGGGCGTTTCTCATGGCATCACCACTTAATTCACATAGAATACTTTTATCACTTTTCTATTTGTTTGTATATTATTTATGTAATTTTAATTCTTTCTCATTTCATTAACACTTATTGATTTATACTTACACATCTTTTCTTTATACTTCACTATCACCTTTTTCCCTTTTCGTGTGATGCCCTGGGGATGGTCCTTGGTTGTAATTTTTTTGGGGTGCCTTCCTTCTCGGACGTGAACCCCTTAATGCTAGGGACGCCAGTATAGAGGAGCCTTGACGATTGGCCTGGCGCTTATTCATATATTTGCAAATGTATGTAACTAATACCTCTGAATCGCTGTTATCATATAGGATTTAAGTACTGTTTTTGCTGCAGTGTGCTGGGGGGCAAATCTCCTTCTTTTTTCTGTGTTCAGAGTAAACCCCGCCCTTTACAAGCACCTGTGTTATGCAATTAAGCTGATCTGAGCAACTACCATTTCTTTTGCAAGTTTGGAGAGGCATGAAGGCAGTCAGCATTAGGAGGATGTGCTGATGCTTATAGTGCCATGTGGAGGTTTTTTGGGGTACCTCCAAGGTAAGTTAGCTCTCAGCTATTATATGTACTGTTATCATGCAGTACATCAATTGTAATTATATGACCCAGAGTGGGTGCTACTATTATGTAGCAATAATTATTTTGGGGTGAGCGTTTGGGAGTGGGACCCCCGGGGGGGTTCTGACTGGGCCTTTCTCATGGCATCACCACTTAATTCACATAGAATACTTTTATCACTTTTCTATTTGTTTGTATATTATTTAAGTAAGTTTAATTCTTTCTCATTTCATTAACACTTATTGATTTATACTTACACATCTTTTCTTTATACTTCACTATCACCTTTTTCCCCTTTCGCGTGATGCCCTGGAGATGGTCCTTGGTTGGAATTTTTTGGGGGTGCCTTGCTTCTTGGACGTGAACCCCTTAATGCTAGGGACGCCAGTATAGAGGAGCCTTGACGATTGGCCTGGCGCTTATTCATATATTTGCAAATGTATGTAACTAATACCTCTGAATCGCTGTTATCATGTAGGATTTAAGTATTGTTTTTGCTGCAGTGTGTTGGGGGGCAAATCTCCTTTTTTTCTGTGTTCAGAGTAAACCCCGCCCTTTACAAGCACCTGTGTTATGCAATTAAGCTGATCTGAGCAACTACCATTTCTTTTGCAAGTTTGGAGAGGCTTGAAGGCAGTCAGCATTGGGAGGATGTGCTGATACTTATAGTGCCATGTGGAGGTTTTTTGGGGTACCTCCAAGGTAAGTTAGCTCTCAGCTTTTATATGTACTGTTATCATGCAGTACATCAATTGTAATTATATGACCCAGAGTGGGTGCTACTATTATGTAGCAATAATTATTTTGGGGTGAGCGTATGGGAGTGGGCCCCCCGGTGGGGTTCTGACTGGGCCTTTCTCATGGCATCACCACTTAATACACATAGAATACTTTTATCACTTTTCTATTTGTTTGTATATTATTTATGTAATTTTAATTCTTTCTCATTTCATTAACACTTATTGATTTATACTTACACATCTTTTCTTTATACTTCACTATCACCTTTTTCCCTTTTCGTGTGATGCCCTGGGGATGGTCCTTGGTTGGAATTTTTTTGGGGTGCCTTGCTTCTCGGACGTGAACCCCTTAATGCTAGGGACGCCAGTATAGAGGAGCCTTGACGATTGGCCTGGCGCTTATTCATATATTTGCAAATGTATGTAACTAATACCTCTGAATCGCTGTTATCATGTAGGATTTAAGTATTGTTTTTGCTGCAGTGTGCTGGGGGGCAAATCTCCTTTTTTCTGTGTTCAGAGTAAACCCCGCCCTTTACAAGCAGCTGTGTTATGCAATTAAGCTGATCTGAGCAACTACCATTTCTTTTGCAAGTTTGGAGAGGCATGAAGGCAGTCAGCATTAGGAGGATGTGCTGATGCTTATAGTGCCATGTGGAGGTTTTTTGGTGTACCTCCAAGGTAAGCTCGCTCTCAGCTTTAATTGTACTGTTATCATGCAGTACATCAATTGTAATTATATGACCCAGAGTGGGTGCTACTATTATGAAGCAATAATTATTTTGGGGTGAGCGTTTGGGAGTGGGGCCCCCGGGGGGGTTCGGACTGGGCCTTTCTCATGGCATCACCACTTAATTCACATAGAATACTTTTATCACTTTTCTATTTGTTTGTATATTATTTATGTAATTTTAATTCTTTCTCATTTCATTAACACTTATTGATTTATACTTACACATCTTTCTTTATACTTCACTATCACCTTTTTTCCTTTTCGTGTGATGCCCTGGGGATGGTCCTTGGTTGGAATTTTTTTGGGGTGCCTTGCTTCTCGGACATGAACCCCTTAATGCTAGGGATGCCAGTATAGAGGAGCCTTGACGATTGGCCTGGCGCTTATTCATATATCTGCAAATGTATGTAACTAATACCTCTGAATCGCTGTTATCATGTAGGATTTAAGTATTGTTTTTGCTACAGTGTGCTGGGGGGCAAATCTCCTTTTTTTTCTGTGTTCAGAGTAAACCCCGCCCTTTACAAGCACCTGTGTTATGCAATTAAGCTGATCTGAGCAACTACCATTTCTTTTGCAAGTTTGGAGAGGCATGAAGGCAGTCAACATTAGGAGGATGTGCTGATGCTTATAGTGCCATGTGGAGGTTTTTTGGGGTACCTCCAAGGTAAGTTAGCTCTCAGCTTTTATATGTACTGTTATCATGCAGTACATCAATTGTAATTATATGACCCAGAGTGGGTGCTACTATTATGTAGCAATAATTATTTTGGGGTGAGCGTATGGGAGTGGGCCCCCCGGTGGGGTTCTGACTGGGCCTTTCTCATGGCATCACCACTTAATTCACATAGAATACTTTTATCACTTTTCTATTTGTTTGTATATTATTTATGTAATTTTAATTCTTTCTCATTTCATTAACACTTATTGATTTATACTTACACATCTTTTCTTTATACTTCACTATCACCTTTTTCCCTTTTCGTGTGATGCCCTGGGGATAGTCCTTGGTTGTAATTTTTTTGGGGTGCCTTGCTTCTCGGACGTGAACCCCTTAATGCTAGAGACGCCAGTATAGAGGAGCCTTGATGATTGGCCTGGCGCTTATTCATATATTTGCAAATGTATGTAACTAATACCTCTGAATCGCTGTTATCATGTAGGATTTAAGTATTGTTTTTGCTACAGTGTGCTGGGGGGCAAATCTCCTTTTTTTTCTGTGTTCAGAGTAAACCCCGCCCTTTACAAGCACCTGTGTTATGCAATTAAGCTGATCTGAGCAACTACCATTTCTTTTGCAAGTTTGGAGAGGCATGAAGGCAGTCAGCATTAGGAGGATGTGCTGATGCTTATAGTGCCATGTGGAGGTTTTTTGGAGTACCTCCAAGGTAGCTCTCAGCTATTATATGTACTGTTATCATGCAGTACATCAATTGTAATTATATGACCCAGAGTGGGTGCTACTATTATGTAGCAATAATTATTTTGGGGTGAGCGTTTGGGAGTGGGGCCCCCGGGGGGGTTCTGACTGGGCCTTTCTCATGGCATCACCACTTAATTCACATAGAATACTTTTATCACTTTTCTATTTGTTTGTATATTATTTAAGTAATTTTAATTCTTTCTCATTTCATTAACACTTATTGATTTATACTTACACATCTTTTCTTTATACTTCACTATCACCTTTTTCCCTTTTCGTGTGATGCCCTGGGGATGGTCCTTGGTTGGAATTTTTTTGGGGTGCCTTGCTTCTCGGATGTGAACCCCTTAATGCTAGGGACGCCAGTATAGAGGAGCCTTGACGATTGGCCTGGCGCTTATTCATATATTTGTAAATGTATGTAACTTATACCTCTGAATCGCTGTTATCATGTAGGATTTAAGTATTGTTTTTGCTGCAGTGTGCTGGGGGGCAAATCTCCTTTTTTTCTGTGTTCAGAGTAAACCCCGCCCTTTACAAGCACCTGTGTTATGCAATTAAGCTGATCTGAGCAACTACCATTTCTTTTGCAAGTTTGGAGAGGCATGAAGGCAGTCAGCATTAGGAGGATGTGCTGATGCTTATAGTGCCATGTGGAGGTTTTTTGGGGTACCTCCAAGGTAAGTTAGCTCTCAGCTATTATATGTACTGTTATCATGCAGTACATCAATTGTAATTATATGACCCAGAGTGGGTGCTACTATTATGTAGCAATAATTATTTTGGGGTGAGCGTTTGGGAGTGGGGCCCCGGGGGGGGTTCTGACTGGGCCTTTCTCATGGCATCACCACTTAATTCACATAGAATACTTTTATCACTTTTCTATTTGTTTGTATATTATTTATGTAATTTTAATTCTTTCTCATTTCATTAACACTTATTGATTTATACTTACACATCTTTTCTTTATACTTCACTATCACCTTTTTCCCTTTTCATGTGATGCCCTGGGGATGGTCCTTGGTTGGAATTTTTTTGGGGTGCCTTGCTTCTCGGACGTGAACCCCTTAATGCTAGGGACGCCAGTATAGAGGAGCCTTGACGATTGGCCTGGCGCTTATTCATATATTTGCAAATGTATGTAACTAATACCTCTGAATCGCTGTTATCATTAGGATTTAAGTATTGTTTTTGCTGCAGTGTGCTGGGGGGCAAATCTCCTTTTTTTCTGTGTTCAGAGTAAACCCCGCCCTTTACAAGCACCTGTGTTATGCAATTAAGCTGATCTGAGCAACTACCATTTCTTTTGCAAGTTTGGAGAGGCATGAAGGCAGTCAGCATTAGGAGGATGTGCTGATGCTTATAGTGCCATGTGGAGGTTTTTTGGGGTACCTCCAAGGTAAGTTAGCTCTCAGCTATTATATGTACTGTTATCATGCAGTACATCAATTGTAATTATATGACCCAGAGTGGGTGCTACTATTATGTAGCAATAATTATTTTGGGGTGAGTGTTTGGGAGTGGGGCCCCCGGGGGGTTCGGACTGGGCGTTTCTCATGGCATCACCACTTAATTCACATAGAATACTTTTATCACTTTTCTATTTGTTTGTATATTATTTATGTAATTTTAATTCTTTCTCATTTCATTAACACTTATTGATTTATACTTACACATCTTTTCTTTATACTTCACTATCACCTTTTTCCCTTTTCGTGTGATGCCCTGGGGATGGTCCTTGGTTGGAATTTTTTTGGGGTGCCTTGCTTCTCGGACATGAACCCCTTAATGCTAGGGATGCCAGTATAGAGGAGCCTTGACGATTGGGCTGGTGCTTATTCATATATTTGCAAATGTATGTAACTAATACCTCTGAATCGCTGTTATCATGTAGGATTTAAGTATTGTTTTTGCTGCAGTGTGCTGGGGGGCAAATCTCCTTTTTTTTCTGTGTTCAGAGTAAACCCCGCCCTTTACAAGCACCTGTGTTATGCAATTAAGCTGATCTGAGCAACTACCATTTCTTTTGCAAGTTTGGAGAGGCATGAAGGCAGTCAACATTAGGAGGATGTGCTGATGCTTATAGTGCCATGTGGAGGTTTTTTGGGGTACCTCTAAGGTAAGTTAGCTCTCAGCTTTTATATGTACTGTTATCATGCAGTACATCAATTGTAATTATATGACCCAGAGTGGGTGCTACTATTATGTAGCAATAATTATTTTGGGGTGAGCGTATGGGAGTGGGCCCCCGGTGGGGTTCTGACTGGGCCTTTCTCATGGCATCACCACTTAATTCACATAGAATACTTTTATCACTTTTCTATTTGTTTGTATATTATTTATGTAATTTTAATTCTTTCTCATTTCATTAACACTTATTGATTTATACTTACACATCTTTTCTTTATACTTCACTATCACCTTTTTCCCTTTTCGTGTGATGCCCTGGGGATAGTCCTTGGTTGTAATTTTTTTGGGGTGCCTTGCTTCTCGGACGTGAACCCCTTAATGCTAGGGACGCCAGTATAGAGGAGCCTTGATGATTGGTCTGGCGCTTATTCATATATTTGCAAATGTATGTAACTAATACCTCTGAATCGCTGTTATCATGTAGGATTTAAGTATTGTTTTTGCTACAGTGTGCTGGGGGGCAAATCTCCTTTTTTTTCTGTGTTCAGAGTAAACCCCGCCCTTTACAAGCACCTGTGTTATGTAATTAAGCTGATCTGAGCAACTACCATTTCTTTTGCAAGTTTGGAGAGGCATGAAGGCAGTCAGCATTAGGAGGATGTGCTGATGCTTATAGTGCCATGTGGAGTTTTTTTGGGGTACCTCTAAGGTAAGTTAGCTCTCAGCTTTTATATGTACTGTTATCATGCAGTACATCAATTGTAATTATATGACCCAGAGTGGGTGCTACTATTATGTAGCAATAATTATTTTGGGGTGAGCGTATGGGAGTGGGCCCCCCGGTGGGGTTCTGACTGGGCCTTTCTCATGGCATCACCACTTAATACACATAGAATACTTTTATCACTTTTCTATTTGTTTGTATATTATTTATGTAATTTTAATTCTTTCTCATTTCATTAACACTTATTGATTTATACTTACACATCTTTTCTTTATACTTCACTATCACCTTTTTCCCTTTTCGTGTGATGCCCTGGGGATGGTCCTTGGTTGGAATTTTTTTGGGGTGCCTTGCTTCTCGGACGTGAACCCCTTAATGCTAGGGACGCCAGTATAGAGGAGCCTTGACGAATGGCCTGGCGCTTATTCATATATTTGCAAATGTATGTAACTAATACCTCTGAATCGCTGTTATCATGTAGGATTTAAGTATTGTTTTTGCTGCAGTGTGCTGGGGGGCAAATCTCCTTTTTTCTGTGTTCAGAGTAAACCCCGCCCTTTACAAGCAGCTGTGTTATGCAATTAAGCTGATCTGAGCAACTACCATTTCTTTTGCAAGTTTGGAGAGGCATGAAGGCAGTCAGCATTAGGAGGATGTGCTGATGCTTATAGTGCCATGTGGAGGTTTTTTGGGGTACCTCCAAGGTAGATAGCTCTCAGCTATTATATGTACTGTTATCATGCAGTACATCAATTGTAATTATATGACCCAGAGTGGGTGCTACTATTATGTAGCAATAATTATTTTGGGGTGAGCGTTTGGGAGTGGGGCCCCCGGGGGGGTTCTGACTGGGCCTTTCTCATGGCATCACCACTTAATTCACATAGAATACTTTTATCACTTTTCTATTTGTTTGTATATTATTTATGTAATTTTAATTCTTTCTCATTTCATTAACACTTATTGATTTATACTTACACATCTTTTCTTTATACTTCACTATCACCTTTTTCCCTTTTCATGTGATGCCCTGGGGATGGTCCTTGGTTGGAATTTTTTTGGGGTGCCTTGCTTCTCGGACGTGAACCCCTTAATGCTAGGGACGCCAGTATAGAGGAGCCTTGACGATTGGCCTGGCGCTTATTCATATATTTGCAAATGTATGTAACTAATACCTCTGAATCGCTGTTATCATTAGGATTTAAGTATTGTTTTTGCTGCAGTGTGCTGGGGGGCAAATCTCCTTTTTTTCTGTGTTCAGAGTAAACCCCGCCCTTTACAAGCACCTGTGTTATGCAATTAAGCTGATCTGAGCAACTACCATTTCTTTTGCAAGTTTGGAGAGGCATGAAGGCAGTCAGCATTAGGAGGATGTGCTGATGCTTATAGTGCCATGTGGAGGTTTTTTGGGGTACCTCCAAGGTAAGTTAGCTCTCAGCTATTATATGTACTGTTATCATGCAGTACATCAATTGTAATTATATGACCCAGAGTGGGTGCTACTATTATGTAGCAATAATTATTTTGGGGTGAGTGTTTGGGAGTGGGGCCCCCGGGGGGTTCGGACTGGGCGTTTCTCATGGCATCACCACTTAATTCACATAGAATACTTTTATCACTTTTCTATTTGTTTGTATATTATTTATGTAATTTTAATTCTTTCTCATTTCATTAACACTTATTGATTTATACTTACACATCTTTTCTTTATACTTCACTATCACCTTTTTCCCTTTTTGTGTGATGCCCTGGGGATGGTCCTTGGTTGTAATTTTTTTGGGGTGCCTTCCTTCTCGGACGTGAACCCCTTAATGCTAGGGACGCCAGTATAGAGGAGCCTTGACGATTGGCCTGGCGCTTATTCATATATTTGCAAATATATGTAACTAATACCTCTGAATCGCTGTTATCATATAGGATTTAAGTACTGTTTTTGCTGCAGTGTGCTGGGGGGCAAATCTCCTTTTTTTCTGTGTTCAGAGTAAACCCCGCCCTTTACAAGCACCTGTGTTATGCAATTAAGCTGATCTGAGCAACTACCATTTCTTTTGCAAGTTTGGAGAGGCATGAAGGCAGTCAGCATTAGGAGGATGTGCTGATGCTTATAGTGCCATGTGGAGGTTTTTTGGGGTACCTCCAAGGTAAGTTAGCTCTCAGCTATTATATGTACTGTTATCATGCAGTACATCAATTGTAATTATATGACCCAGAGTGGGTGCTACTATTATGTAGCAATAATTATTTTGGGGTGAGCGTTTGGGAGTGGGACCCCCGGGGGGGTTCTGACTGGGCCTTTCTCATGGCATCACCACTTAATTCACATAGAATACTTTTATCACTTTTCTATTTGTTTGTATATTATTTAAGTAAGTTTAATTCTTTCTCATTTCATTAACACTTATTGATTTATACTTACACATCTTTTCTTTATACTTCACTATCACCTTTTTCCCCTTTCGCGTGATGCCCTGGGGATGGTCCTTGGTTGGAATTTTTTTGGGGTGCCTTGCTTCTCGGACATGAACCCCTTAATGCTAGGGATGCCAGTATAGAGGAGCCTTGACGATTGGCCTGGCGCTTATTCATATATCTGCAAATGTATGTAACTAATACCTCTGAATCGCTGTTATCATGTAGGATTTAAGTATTGTTTTTGCTACAGTGTGCTGGGGGGCAAATCTCCTTTTTTTTCTGTGTTCAGAGTAAACCCCGCCCTTTACAAGCACCTGTGTTATGCAATTAAGCTGATCTGAGCAACTACCATTTCTTTTGCAAGTCTGGAGAGGCATGAAGGCAGTCAACATTAGGAGGATGTGCTGATGCTTATAGTGCCATGTGGAGGTTTTTTGGGGTACCTCCAAGGTAAGTTAGCTCTCAGCTTTTATATGTACTGTTATCATGCAGTACATCAATTGTAATTATATGACCCAGAGTGGGTGCTACTATTATGTAGCAATAATTATTTTGGGGTGAGCGTATGGGAGTGGGCCCCCCGGTGGGGTTCTGACTGGGCCTTTCTCATGGCATCACCACTTAATTCACATAGAATACTTTTATCACTTTTCTATTTGTTTGTATATTATTTATGTAATTTTAATTCTTTCTCATTTCATTAACACTTATTGATTTATACTTACACATCTTTTCTTTATACTTCACTATCACCTTTTTCCCTTTTCGTGTGATGCCCTGGGGATAGTCCTTGGTTGTAATTTTTTTGGGGTGCCTTGCTTCTCGGACGTGAACCCCTTAATGCTAGAGACGCCAGTATAGAGGAGCCTTGATGATTGGCCTGGCGCTTATTCATATATTTGCAAATGTATGTAACTAATACCTCTGAATCGCTGTTATCATGTAGGATTTAAGTATTGTTTTTGCTACAGTGTGCTGGGGGGCAAATCTCCTTTTTTTTCTGTGTTCAGAGTAAACCCCGCCCTTTACAAGCACCTGTGTTATGCAATTAAGCTGATCTGAGCAACTACCATTTCTTTTGCAAGTTTGGAGAGGCATGAAGGCAGTCAGCATTAGGAGGATGTGCTGATGCTTATAGTGCCATGTGGAGGTTTTTTGGAGTACCTCCAAGGTAGATAGCTCTCAGCTATTATATGTACTGTTATCATGCAGTACATCAATTGTAATTATATGACCCAGAGTGGGTGCTACTATTATGTAGCAATAATTATTTTGGGGTGAGCGTTTGGGAGTGGGGCCCCCGGGGGGGTTCTGACTGGGCCTTTCTCATGGCATCACCACTTAATTCACATAGAATACTTTTATTACTTTTCTATTTGTTTGTATATTATTTAAGTAATTTTAATTCTTTCTCATTTCATTAACACTTATTGATTTATACTTACACATCTTTTCTTTATACTTCACTATCACCTTTTTCCCTTTTCGTGTGATGCCCTGGGGATGGTCCTTGGTTGGAATTTTTTTGGGGTGCCTTGCTTCTCGGATGTGAACCCCTTAATGCTAGGGACGCCAGTATAGAGGAGCCTTGACGATTGGCCTGGCGCTTATTCATATATTTGTAAATGTATGTAACTTATACCTCTGAATCGCTGTTATCATGTAGGATTTAAGTATTGTTTTTGCTGCAGTGTGCTGGGGGGCAAATCTCCTTTTTTTCTGTGTTCAGAGTAAACCCCGCCCTTTACAAGCACCTGTGTTATGCAATTAAGCTGATCTGAGCAACTACCATTTCTTTTGCAAGTTTGGAGAGGCATGAAGGCAGTCAGCATTAGGAGGATGTGCTGATGCTTATAGTGCCATGTGGAGGTTTTTTGGGGTACCTCCAAGGTAAGTTAGCTCTCAGCTATTATATGTACTGTTATCATGCAGTACATCAATTGTAATTATATGACCCAGAGTGGGTGCTACTATTATGTAGCAATAATTATTTTGGGGTGAGCGTTTGGGAGTGGGGCCCCGGGGGGGGTTCTGACTGGGCCTTTCTCATGGCATCACCACTTAATTCACATAGAATACTTTTATCACTTTTCTATTTGTTTGTATATTATTTATGTAATTTTAATTCTTTCTCATTTCATTAACACTTATTGATTTATACTTACACATCTTTTCTTTATACTTCACTATCACCTTTTTCCCTTTTCATGTGATGCCCTGGGGATGGTCCTTGGTTGGAATTTTTTTGGGGTGCCTTGCTTCTCGGACGTGAACCCCTTAATGCTAGGGACGCCAGTATAGAGGAGCCTTGACGATTGGCCTGGCGCTTATTCATATATTTGCAAATGTATGTAACTAATACCTCTGAATCGCTGTTATCATTAGGATTTAAGTATTGTTTTTGCTGCAGTGTGCTGGGGGGCAAATCTCCTTTTTTTCTGTGTTCAGAGTAAACCCCGCCCTTTACAAGCACCTGTGTTATGCAATTAAGCTGATCTGAGCAACTACCATTTCTTTTGCAAGTTTGGAGAGGCATGAAGGCAGTCAGCATTAGGAGTATGTGCTGATGCTTATAGTGCCATGTGGAGGTTTTTTGGGGTACCTCCAAGGTAAGTTAGCTCTCAGCTATTATATGTACTGTTATCATGCAGTACATCAATTGTAATTATATGACCCAGAGTGGGTGCTACTATTATGTAGCAATAATTATTTTGGGGTGAGTGTTTGGGAGTGGGTCCCCCGGGGGGTTCGGACTGGGCGTTTCTCATGGCATCACCACTTAATTCACATAGAATACTTTTATCACTTTTCTATTTGTTTGTATATTATTTATGTAATTTTAATTCTTTCTCATTTCATTAACACTTATTGATTTATACTTACACATCTTTTCTTTATACTTCACTATCACCTTTTTCCCTTTTCGTGTGATGCCCTGGGGATGGTCCTTGGTTGGAATTTTTTTGGGGTGCCTTGCTTCTCGGACATGAACCCCTTAATGCTAGGGATGCCAGTATAGAGGAGCCTTGACGATTGGCCTGGCGCTTATTCATATATTTGCAAATGTATGTAACTAATACCTCTGAATCGCTGTTATCATGTAGGATTTAAGTATTGTTTTTGCTGCAGTGTGCTGGGGGGCAAATCTCCTTTTTTTTCTGTGTTCAGAGTAAACCCCGCCCTTTACAAGCACCTGTGTTATGCAATTAAGCTGATCTGAGCAACTACCATTTCTTTTGCAAGTTTGGAGAGGCATGAAGGCAGTCAACATTAGGAGGATGTGCTGATGCTTATAGTGCCATGTGGAGGTTTTTTGGTGTACCTCCAAGGTAAGTTCGCTCTCAGCTTTAATTGTACTGTTATCATGCAGTACATCAATTGTAATTATATGACCCAGAGTGGGTGCTACTATTATGAAGCAATAATTATTTTGGGGTGAGCGTTTGGAAGTGGGGCCCCAGGGGGGGTTCGGACTGGGCCTTTCTCATGGCATCACCACTTAATTCACATAGAATACTTTTATCACTTTTCTATTTGTTTGTATATTATTTATGTAATTTTAATTCTTTCTCATTTCATTAACACTTATTGATTTATACTTACACATCTTTTCTTTATACTTCACTATCACCTTTTTTCCTTTTCGTGTGATGCCCTGGGGATGGTCCTTGGTTGGAATTTTTTTGGGGTGCCTTGCTTCTCGGACATGAACCCCTTAATGCTAGGGATGCCAGTATAGAGGAGCCTTGACGATTGGCCTGGCGCTTATTCATATATTTGCAAATGTATGTAACTAATACCTCTGAATCGCTGTTATCATGTAGGATTTAAGTATTGTTTTTGCTACAGTGTGCTGGGGGGCAAATCTCCTTTTTTTTCTGTGTTCAGAGTAAACCCCGCCCTTTACAAGCACCTGTGTTATGCAATTAAGCTGATCTGAGCAACTACCATTTCTTTTGCAAGTTTGGAGAGGCATGAAGGCAGTCAACATTAGGAGGATGTGCTGATGCTTATAGTGCCATGTGGAGGTTTTTTGGGGTACCTCTAAGGTAAGTTAGCTTTCAGCTTTTATATGTACTGTTATCATGCAGTACATCAATTGTAATTATATGACCCAGAGTGGGTGCTACTATTATGTAGCAATAATTATTTTGGGGTGAGCGTATGGGAGTGGGCCCCCCGGTGGGGTTCTGACTGGGCCTTTCTCATGGCATCACCACTTAATTCACATAGAATACTTTTATCACTTTTCTATTTGTTTGTATATTATTTATGTAATTTTAATTCTTTCTCATTTCATTAACACTTATTGATTTATACTTACACATCTTTTCTTTATACTTCACTATCACCTTTTTCCCTTTTCGTGTGATGCCCTGGGGATAGTCCTTGGTTGTAATTTTTTGGGGGGGCCTTGCTTCTCGGACGTGAACCCCTTAATGCTAGGGACGCCAGTATAGAGGAGCCTTGATGATTGGCCTGGCGCTTATTCATATATTTGCAAATGTATGTAACTAATACCTCTGAATCGCTGTTATCATGTAGGATTTAAGTATTGTTTTTGCTACAGTGTGCTGGGGGGCAAATCTCCTTTTTTTTCTGTGTTCAGAGTAAACCCCGCCCTTTACAAGCACCTGTGTTATGCAATTAAGCTGATCTGAGCAACTACCATTTCTTTTGCAAGTTTGGAGAGGCATGAAGGCAGTCAGCATTAGGAGGATGTGCTGATGCTTATAGTGCCATGTGGAGGTTTTTTGGGGTACCTCCAAGGTAGATAGCTCTCAGCTATTATATGTACTGTTATCATGCAGTACATCAATTGTAATTATATGACCCAGAGTGGGTGCTACTATTATGTAGCAATAATTATTTTGGGGTGAGCGTTTGGGAGTGGGGCCCCCGGGGGGGTTCTGACTGGGCCTTTCTCATGGCATCACCACTTAATTCACATAGAATACTTTTATCACTTTTCTATTTGTTTGTATATTATTTAAGTAATTTTAATTCTTTCTCATTTCATTAACACTTATTGATTTATACTTACACATCTTTTCTTTATACTTCACTATCACCTTTTTCCCTTTTCGTGTGATGCCCTGGGGATGGTCCTTGGTTGGAATTTTTTTGGGGTGCCTTGCTTCTCGGATGTGAACCCCTTAATGCTAGGGACGCCAGTATAGAGGAGCCTTGACGATTGGCCTGGCGCTTATTCATATATTTGTAAATGTATGTAACTTATACCTCTGAATCGCTGTTATCATGTAGGATTTAAGTATTGTTTTTGCTGCAGTGTGCTGGGGGGCAAATCTCCTTTTTTTCTGTGTTCAGAGTAAACCCCGCCCTTTACAAGCACCTGTGTTATGCAATTAAGCTGATCTGAGCAACTACCATTTCTTTTGCAAGTTTGGAGAGGCATGAAGGCAGTCAGCATTAGGAGGATGTGCTGATGCTTATAGTGCCATGTGGAGGTTTTTTGGGGTACCTCCAAGGTAAGTTAGCTCTCAGCTATTATATGTACTGTTATCATGCAGTACATCAATTGTAATTATATGACCCAGAGTGGGTGCTACTATTATGTAGCAATAATTATTTTGGGGTGAGCGTTTGGGAGTGGGGCCCCCGGGGGGGGTTCTGACTGGGCCTTTCTCATGGCATCACCACTTAATTCACATAGAATACTTTTATCACTTTTCTATTTGTTTGTATATTATTTATGTAATTTTAATTCTTTCTCATTTCATTAACACTTATTGATTTATACTTACACATCTTTTCTTTATACTTCACTATCACCTTTTTCCCTTTTCATGTGATGCCCTGGGGATGGTCCTTGGTTGGAATTTTTTTGGGGTGCCTTGCTTCTCGGACGTGAACCCCTTAATGCTAGGGACGCCAGTATAGAGGAGCCTTGATGATTGGCCTGGCGCTTATTCATATATTTGCAAATGTATGTAACTAATACCTCTGAATCGCTGTTATCATTAGGATTTAAGTATTGTTTTTGCTGCAGTGTGCTGGGGGGCAAATCTCCTTTTTTTCTGTGTTCAGAGTAAACCCCGCCCTTTACAAGCACCTGTGTTATGCAATTAAGCTGATCTGAGCAACTACCATTTCTTTTGCAAGTTTGGAGAGGCATGAAGGCAGTCAGCATTAGGAGGATGTGCTGATGCTTATAGTGCCATGTGGAGGTTTTTTGGGGTACCTCCAAGGTAAGTTAGCTCTCAGCTATTATATGTACTGTTATCATGCAGTACATCAATTGTAATTATATGACCCAGAGTGGGTGCTACTATTATGTAGCAATAATTATTTTGGGGTGAGTGTTTGGGAGTGGGGCCCCCGGGGGGTTCGGACTGGGCGTTTCTCATGGCATCACCACTTAATTCACATAGAATACTTTTATCACTTTTCTATTTGTTTGTATATTATTTATGTAATTTTAATTCTTTCTCATTTCATTAACACTTATTGATTTATACTTACACATCTTTTCTTTATACTTCACTATCACCTTTTTCCCCTTTCGCGTGATGCCCTGGGGATGGTCCTTGGTTGGAATTTTTTTGGGGTGCCTTGCTTCTTGGACGTGAACCCCTTAATGCTAGGGACGCCAGTATAGAGGAGCCTTGACGATTGGCCTGGCGCTTATTCATATATTTGCAAATGTATGTAACTAATACCTCTGAATCGCTGTTATCATGTAGGATTTAAGTATTGTTTTTGCTGCAGTGTGCTGGGGGGCAAATCTCCTTTTTTTCTGTGTTCAGAGTAAACCCCGCCCTTTACAAGCACCTGTGTTATGCAATTAAGCTGATCTGAGCAACTACCATTTCTTTTGCAAGTTTGGAGAAGCATGAAGGCAGTCAGCATTAGGAGGATGTGCTGATGCTTATAGTGCCATGTGGAGGTTTTTTGGGGTACCTCCAAAGTAAGTTAGCTCTCAGCTATTATATGTACTGTTATCATGCAGTACATCAATTGTAATTATATGACCCAGAGTGGGTGCTACTATTATGTAGCAATAATTATTTTGGGGTGAGCGTTTGGGAGTGGGACCCCCGGGGGGGTTCTGACTGGGCCTTTCTCATGGCATCACCACTTAATTCACATAGAATACTTTTATCACTTTTCTATTTGTTTGTATATTATTTAAGTAAGTTTAATTCTTTCTCATTTCATTAACACTTATTGATTTATACTTACACATCTTTTCTTTATACTTCACTATCACCTTTTTCCCTTTTCGCGTGATGCCCTGGGGATGGTCCTTGGTTGGAATTTTTTTGGGGTGCCTTGCTTCTCGGACATGAACCCCTTAATGCTAGGGATGCCAGTATAGAGGAGCCTTGACGATTGGCCTGGCGCTTATTCATATATTTGCAAATGTATGTAACTAATACCTCTGAATCGCTGTTATCATGTAGGATTTAAGTATTGTTTTTGCTGCAGTGTGCTGGGGGGCAAATCTCCTTTTTTCTGTGTTCAGAGTAAACCCCGCCCTTTACAAGCAGCTGTGTTATGCAATTAAGCTGAACTGAGCAACTACCATTTCTTTTGCAAGTTTGGAGAGGCATGAAGGCAGTCAGCATTAGGAGGATGTGCTGATGCTTATAGTGCCATGTGGAGGTTTTTTGGTGTACCTCCAAGGTAAGTTCGCTCTCAGCTTTAATTGTACTGTTATCATGCAGTACATCAATTGTAATTATATGACCCAGAGTGGGTGCTACTATTATGAAGCAATAATTATTTTGGGGTGAGCGTTTGGAAGTGGGGCCCCCGGGGGGGTTCGGACTGGGCCTTTCTCATGGCATCACCACTTAATTCACATAGAATACTTTTATCACTTTTCTATTTGTTTGTATATTATTTATGTAATTTTAATTCTTTCTCATTTCATTAACACTTATTGATTTATACTTACACATCTTTTCTTTATACTTCACTATCACCTTTTTTCCTTTTCGTGTGATGCCCTGGGGATGGTCCTTGGTTGGAATTTTTTTGGGGTGCCTTGCTTCTCGGACATGAACCCCTTAATGCTAGGGATGCCAGTATAGAGGAGCCTTGACGATTGGGCTGGCGCTTATTCATATATTTGCAAATGTATGTAACTAATACCTCTGAATCGCTGTTATCATGTAGGATTTAAGTATTGTTTTTGCTACAGTGTGCTGGGGGGCAAATCTCCTTTTTTTTCTGTGTTCAGAGTAAACCCCGCCCTTTACAAGCACCTGTGTTATGCAATTAAGCTGATCTGAGCAACTACCATTTCTTTTGCAAGTTTGGAGAGGCATGAAGGCAGTCAACATTAGGAGGATGTGCTGATGCTTATAGTGCCATGTGGAGGTTTTTTGGGGTACCTCTAAGGTAAGTTAGCTCTCAGCTTTTATATGTACTGTTATCATGCAGTACATCAATTGTAATTATATGACCCAGAGTGGGTGCTACTATTATGTAGCAATAATTATTTTGGGGTGAGCGTATGGGAGTGGGCCCCCCGGTGGGGTTCTGACTGGGCCTTTCTCATGGCATCACCACTTAATTCACATAGAATACTTTTATCACTTTTCTATTTGTTTGTATATTATTTATGTAATTTTAATTCTTTCTCATTTCATTAACACTTATTGATTTATACTTACACATCTTTTCTTTATACTTCACTATCACCTTTTTCCCTTTTCGTGTGATGCCCTGGGGATAGTCCTTGGTTGTAATTTTTTTGGGGTGCCTTGCTTCTCGGACGTGAACCCCTTAATGCTAGGGACGCCAGTATAGAGGAGCCTTGATGATTGGCCTGGCGCTTATTCATATATTTGCAAATGTATGTAACTAATACCTCTGAATCGCTGTTATCATGTAGGATTTAAGTATTGTTTTTGCTACAGTGTGCTGGGGGGCAAATCTCCTTTTTTTTCTGTGTTCAGAGTAAACCCCGCCCTTTACAAGCACCTGTGTTATGCAATTAAGCTGATCTGAGCAACTACCATTTCTTTTGCAAGTTTGGAGAGGCATGAAGGCAGTCAGCATTAGGAGGATGTGCTGATGCTTATAGTGCCATGTGGAGGTTTTTTGGGGTACCTCCAAGGTAGATAGCTCTCAGCTATTATATGTACTGTTATCATGCAGTACATCAATTGTAATTATATGACCCAGAGTGGGTGCTACTATTATGTAGCAATAATTATTTTGGGGTGAGCGTTTGGGAGTGGGGCCCCCGGGGGGGTTCTGACTGGGCCTTTCTCATGGCATCACCACTTAATTCACATAGAATACTTTTATCACTTTTCTATTTGTTTGTATATTATTTAAGTAATTTTAATTCTTTCTCATTTCATTAACACTTATTGATTTATACTTACACATCTTTTCTTTATACTTCACTATCACCTTTTTCCCTTTTCGTGTGATGCCCTGGGGATGGTCCTTGGTTGGAATTTTTTTGGGGTGCCTTGCTTCTCGGATATGAACCCCTTAATGCTAGGGTCGCCAGTATAGAGGAGCCTTGACGATTGGCCTGGCGCTTATTCATATATTTGTAAATGTATGTAACTTATACCTCTGAATCGCTGTTATCATGTAGGATTTAAGTATTGTTTTTGCTGCAGTGTGCTGGGGGGCAAATCTCCTTTTTTTCTGTGTTCAGAGTAAACCCCGCCCTTTACAAGCACCTGTGTTATGCAATTAAGCTGATCTGAGCAACTACCATTTCTTTTGCAAGTTTGGAGAGGCATGAAGGCAGTCAGCATTAGGAGGATGTGCTGATGCTTATAGTGCCATGTGGAGGTTTTTTGGGGTACCTCCAAGGTAAGTTAGCTCTCAGCTATTATATGTACTGTTATCATGCAGTACATCAATTGTAATTATATGACCCAGAGTGGGTGCTACTATTATGTAGCAATAATTATTTTGGGGTGAGCGTTTGGGAGTGGGGCCCCCGGGGGGGGTTCTGACTGGGCCTTTCTCATGGCATCACCACTTAATTCACATAGAATACTTTTATCACTTTTCTATTTGTTTGTATATTATTTATGTAATTTTAATTCTTTCTCATTTCATTAACACTTATTGATTTATACTTACACATCTTTTCTTTATACTTCACTATCACCTTTTTCCCTTTTCATGTGATGCCCTGGGGATGGTCCTTGGTTGGAATTTTTTTGGGGTGCCTTGCTTCTCGGACGTGAACCCCTTAATGCTAGGGACGCCAGTATAGAGGAGCCTTGATGATTGGCCTGGCGCTTATTCATATATTTGCAAATGTATGTAACTAATACCTCTGAATCGCTGTTATCATGTAGGATTTAAGTATTGTTTTTGCTACAGTGTGCTGGGGGGCAAATCTCCTTTTTTTTTCTGTGTTCAGAGTAAACCCCGCCCTTTACAAGCACCTGTGTTATGCAATTAAGCTGATCTGAGCAACTACCATTTCTTTTGCAAGTTTGGAGAGGCATGAAGGCAGTCAGCATTAGGAGGATGTGCTGATGCTTATAGTGCCATGTGGAGGTTTTTTGGGGTACCTCCAAGGTAGATAGCTCTCAGCTATTATATGTACTGTTATCATGCAGTACATCAATTGTAATTATATGACCCAGAGTGGGTGCTACTATTATGTAGCAATAATTATTTTGGGGTGAGCGTTTGGGAGTGGGGCCCCCGGGGGGGTTCTGACTGGGCCTTTCTCATGGCATCACCATTTAATTCACATAGAATACTTTTATCACTTTTCTATTTGTTTGTATATTATTTAAGTAATTTTAATTCTTTCTCATTTCATTAACACTTATTGATTTATACTTACACATCTTTTCTTTATACTTCACTATCACCTTTTTCCCTTTTCGTGTGATGCCCTGGGGATGGTCCTTGGTTGGAATTTTTTTGGGGTGCCTTGCTTCTCGGATGTGAACCCCTTAATGCTAGGGACGCCAGTATAGAGGAGCCTTGACGATTGGCCTGGCGCTTATTCATATATTTGCAAATGTATGTAACTAATACCTCTGAATCGCTGTTATCATTAGGATTTAAGTATTGTTTTTGCTGCAGTGTGCTGGGGGGCAAATCTCCTTTTTTTCTGTGTTCAGAGTAAACCCCGCCCTTTACAAGCACCTGTGTTATGCAATTAAGCTGATCTGAGCAACTACCATTTCTTTTGCAAGTTTGGAGAGGCATGAAGGCAGTCAGCATTAGGAGGATGTGCTGATGCTTATAGTGCCATGTGGAGGTTTTTTGGGGTACCTCCAAGGTAAGTTAGCTCTCAGCTATTATATGTACTGTTATCATGCAGTACATCAATTGTAATTATATGACCCAGAGTGGGTGCTACTATTATGTAGCAATAATTATTTTGGGGTGAGTGTTTGGGAGTGGGGCCCCCGGGGGGTTCGGACTGGGCGTTTCTCATGGCATCACCACTTAATTCACATAGAATACTTTTATCACTTTTCTATTTGTTTGTATATTATTTATGTAATTTTAATTCTTTCTCATTTCATTAACACTTATTGATTTATACTTACACATCTTTTCTTTATACTTCACTATCACCTTTTTCCCTTTTCGTGTGATGCCCTGGGGATGGTCCTTGGTTGTAATTTTTTTGGGGTGCCTTCCTTCTCGGACGTGAACCCCTTAATGCTAGGGACGCCAGTATAGAGGAGCCTTGACGATTGGCCTGGCGCTTATTCATATATTTGCAAATATATGTAACTAATACCTCTGAATCGCTGTTATCATATAGGATTTAAGTACTGTTTTTGCTGCAGTGTGCTGGGGGGCAAATCTCCTTTTTTTCTGTGTTCAGAGTAAACCCCGCCCTTTACAAGCACCTGTGTTATGCAATTAAGCTGATCTGAGCAACTACCATTTCTTTTGCAAGTTTGGAGAAGCATGAAGGCAGTCAGCATTAGGAGGATGTGCTGATGCTTATAGTGCCATGTGGAGGTTTTTTGGGGTACCTCCAAAGTAAGTTAGCTCTCAGCTATTATATGTACTGTTATCATGCAGTACATCAATTGTAATTATATGACCCAGAGTGGGTGCTACTATTATGTAGCAATAATTATTTTGGGGTGAGCGTTTGGGAGTGGGACCCCCGGGGGGGTTCTGACTGGGCCTTTCTCATGGCATCACCACTTAATTCACATAGAATACTTTTATCACTTTTCTATTTGTTTGTATATTATTTAAGTAAGTTTAATTCTTTCTCATTTCATTAACACTTATTGATTTATACTTACACATCTTTTCTTTATACTTCACTATCACCTTTTTCCCTTTTCGCGTGATGCCCTGGGGATGGTCCTTGGTTGGAATTTTTTTGGGGTGCCTTGCTTCTCGTACATGAACCCCTTAATGCTAGGGATGCCAGTATAGAGGAGCCTTGATGATTGGCCTGGCGCTTATTCATATATTTGCAAATGTATGTAACTAATACCTCTGAATCGCTGTTATCATGTAGGATTTAAGTATTGTTTTTGCTGCAGTGTGCTGGGGGGCAAATCTCCTTCTTTTTTCTGTGTTCAGAGTAAACCCCGCCCTTTACAAGCACCTGTGTTATGCAATTAAGCTGATCTGAGCAACTACCATTTCTTTTGCAAGTTTGGAGAGGCATGAAGGCAGTCAGCATTAGGAGGATGTGCTGATGCTTATAGTGCCATGTGGAGGTTTTTTGGGGTACCGCCAAGGTAAGTTAGCTCTCAGCTTTAATTGTACTGTTATCATGCAGTACATCAATTGTAATTATATGACCCAGAGTGGGTGCTACTATTATGAAGCAATAATTATTTTGGGGTGAGCGTTTGGGAGTGGGGCCCCCGGGGGGGTTCGGACTGGGCCTTTCTCATGGCATCACCACTTAATTCACATAGAATACTTTTATCACTTTTCTGTTTGTTTGTATATTATTTAAGTAATTATAATTCTTTCTCATTTCATTAACACTTATTAATTTATACTTACACATCTTTTCTTTATACTTCACTATCACCTTTTTCCCTTTTCACGTGATGCCCTGGGGATGGTCCTTGGTTGGAATTTTTTTGGGGTGCCTTGCTTCTCAGACATGAACCCCTTAATGCTAGGGACACCAGTATAGAGGAGCCTTGACGATTGGCCTGGCTCTTATTCATATATTTGCAAATGTATGTAACTAATACCTCTGAATCGCTGTTATCATGTAGGATTTAAGTATTGTTTTTGCTGCAGTGTGCTGGGGGGCAAATCTCCTTTTTTTTCTGTGTTCAGAGTAAACCCCGCCCTTTACTAGCACCTGTGTTATGCAATTAAGCTGATCTGAGCAACTACCATTTCTTTTGCAAGTTTGGAGAGGCATGAAGGCAGTCAGCATTAGGAGGATGTGCTGATGCTTATAGTGCCATGTGGAGGTTTTTTGGGGTACCTCCAAGGTAAGTTAGCTCTCAGCTATTATATGTACTGTTATCATGCAGTACATCAATTGTAATTATATGACCCAGAGTGGGTGCTACTATTATGTAGCAATAATTATTTTGGGGTGAGCGTTTGGGAGTGGGGCCCCCGGGGGGGTTCGGACTGGGCCTTTCTCATGGCATCACCACTTAATTCACATAGAATACTTTTATCACTTTTCTATTTGTATATTATTTATGTAATTTTTATTCTTTCTCATTTCATTAACACTTATTGATTTATACTTACACATCTTTTCTTTATACTTCACTATCACCTTTTTCCCTTTTCGTGTGATGCCCTGGGGATGGTCCTTGGTTGGAATTTTTTTGGGGTGCCTTGCTTCTCGGACATGAACCCCTTAATGCTAGGGATGCCAGTATAGAGGAGCCTTGACGATTGGCCTGGCGCTTATTCATATATTTGCAAAAGTATGTAACTAATACCTCTGAATCGTTATCATGTAGGATTTAAGTATTGTTTTTGCTGCAGTGTGCTGGGGGGCAAATCTCCTTCTTTTTTCTGTGTTCAGAGTAAACCCCGCCCTTTACAAGCAGCTGTGTTATGCAATTAAGCTGATCTGAGCAACTACCATTTCTTTTGCAAGTTTGGAGAGGCATGAAGGCAGTCAGCATTAGGAGGATGTGCTGATGCTTATAGTGCCATGTGGAGGTTTTTTGGGGTACCTCCAAGGTAAGTTAGCTCTCAGCTTTAATTGTACTGTTATCATGCAGTACATCAATTGTAATTATATGACCCAGAGTGGGTGCTACTATTATGTAGCAATAATTATTTTGGGGTGAGCGTATGGGAGTGGGCCCCCCGGTGGGGTTCTGACTGGGCCTTTCTCATGGCATCACCACTTAATACACATAGAATACTTTTATCACTTTTCTATTTGTTTGTATATTATTTATGTAATTTTAATTCTTTCTCATTTCATTAACACTTATTGATTTATACTTACACATCTTTTCTTTATACTTCACTATCACCTTTTTCCCTTTTCGTGTGATGCCCTGGGGATGGTCCTTGGTTGGAATTTTTTTGGGGTGCCTTGCTTCTCGGACGTGAACCCCTTAATGCTAGGGACGCCAGTATAGAGGAGCCTTGACGATTGGCCTGGCGCTTATTCATATATTTGCAAATGTATGTAACTAATACCTCTGAATCGCTGTTATCATGTAGGATTTAAGTATTGTTTTTGCTGCAGTGTGCTGGGGGGCAAATCTCCTTTTTTCTGTGTTCAGAGTAAACCCCGCCCTTTACAAGCAGCTGTGTTATGCAATTAAGCTGATCTGAGCAACTACCATTTCTTTTGCAAGTTTGGAGAGGCATGAAGGCAGTCAGCATTAGGAGGATGTGCTGATGCTTATAGTGCCATGTGGAGGTTTTTTGGTGTACCTCCAAGGTAAGTTCGCTCTCAGCTTTAATTGTACTGTTATCATGCAGTACATCAATTGTAATTATATGACCCAGAGTGGGTGCTACTATTATGAAGCAATAATTATTTTGGGGTGAGCGTTTGGGAGTGGGGCCCCCGGGGGGGTTCGGACTGGGCCTTTCTCATGGCATCACCACTTAATTCACATAGAATACTTTTATCACTTTTCTATTTGTTTGTATATTATTTATGTAATTTTAATTCTTTCTCATTTCATTAACACTTATTGATTTATACTTACACATCTTTTCTTTATACTTCACTATCACCTTTTTTCCTTTTCGTGTGATGCCCTGGGGATGGTCCTTGGTTGGAATTTTTTTGGGGTGCCTTGCTTCTCGGACATGAACCCCTTAATGCTAGGGATGCCAGTATAGAGGAGCCTTGACGATTGGCCTGGCGCTTATTCATATATTTGCAAATGTATGTAACTAATACCTCTGAATCGCTGTTATCATGTAGGATTTAAGTATTGTTTTTGCTACAGTGTGCTGGGGGGCAAATCTCCTTTTTTTTCTGTGTTCAGAGTAAACCCCGCCCTTTACAAGCACCTGTGTTATGCAATTAAGCTGATCTGAGCAACTACCATTTCTTTTGCAAGTTTGGAGAGGCATGAAGGCAGTCAGCATTAGGAGGATGTGCTGATGCTTATAGTGCCATGTGGAGGTTTTTTGGGGTACCTCTAAGGTAAGTTAGCTCTCAGCTTTTATATGTACTGTTATCATGCAGTACATCAATTGTAATTATATGACCCAGAGTGGGTGCTACTATTATGTAGCAATAATTATTTTGGGGTGAGCGTTTGGGAGTGGGGCCCCTGGGGGGGTTCTGACTGGGCCTTTCTCATGGCATCACCACTTAATTCACATAGAATACTTTTATCACGACGATTGGCCTGGCGCTTATTCATATATTTGCAAATGTATGTAACTAATACCTCTGAATCGCTGTTATCATGTAGGATTTAAGTAGTGTTTTTGCTGCAGTGTGCTGGGGGGCAAATCTCCTTTTTTTTTTTTTCTGTGTTCAGAATCTCTTTGAGCATTTTTAGTATTGCCAGCATGTTCTAGAATATGTTTTTTGAATTGTCTTTTCATCATTCTGACGTATCTGAGTCCACAAGGGCAGAATAGACAATAACTTACTCCCTGTGTAAAAAATTGATAAAGTCCTGTATCTCCATTTATGTATTATATCTATTCATATAGTTTTTGGTAGGTTGTATGAAATTGCATGCTTTGCATTTCTCACATTTAAAACAACCTTTAACTTTATGAAATGTCTCTTAGTGTTAATGAAGTGGCTATGCACAAGTTTGCCTCGCAAATTGGGTGATTTCCTCCAACTTATGTCTATTTTACCACTCATATCTTTCTTTAGATCTTTGTCTGGGTAAGTATTTGGAAGTGCTTCTGCAGAGCTTGATTTATACTCTTCCATTGATTACAGAAAGCGCTGATAAATCATACATTACATTGGTTGTCCTTTACATGTACTTTAGGACTTAGAAGAGAGGATCTGGAGATATCCTTTACTATATTATAAGCCTGATTGAAGTTTTCTTATTATATCCTCTTTTTAACAATCTTCCTCTTAATTCTTCAGCTCTTTGTTCAATGTCCTGTCTTCAGAACAGTTCCTTTTGGTTCTAATATACTCTCCTTTGGGAATCCCCTTGAGAGTGGATGGAACATGAGAGCTTGTGTAATGAAGGATACTATTGGTAGCCGTGGTTTTATGAAACATATCCGTTATCAGTCTGCCATCTTCAATTATGGTAATCTTAATGTCTAGGAAGATTAAAATACTCGAATGCTTGTATAAGCTTGAGAGGATATAAGCACTCTGTTTTTTATTGGAGCAAAACTAGTTAGAGCTGGTTTAATGTTGATAGTTTATAATTGGTGGTTATGGTTGTCAATCAGAATGGCTATCCTATTAGGTCCTCCGTTTAGGCGGGGTTTAGTATGGATATTTAAAGGCTGGAGTAGGGGTTTAGCTTCCTCTTTCCAGATTGTGATCCAGTCGGTTAAGTACACTGTATCTGCTGATATTGTATCTGCAGCCATTTTGTGTGGTATTTTTCTGTCCCTATATTCTTTCTTACATTCTTTTCTGAACTACTTATATCTTTCCCTTCATAATCTACTCTATTTTCTCTTTTTGCCTGTATTCCTTTAGCCCCATTTTTCAACCCTCCCTAACCCCCTCACCTGCTTTACCTCACTCCCTTCAACCCCCCCTTCAGTTTTCGTTTGTCTCCTTATTGTTTTACAGTTATAATGCCCCGTCCACGCCACAGCGCTCCTCCCCCCAGCCGCTTAGTCGCGGCAGCAAGACCATTAACGGTCACGGCTGCCTCTTCTGCCACCCGTGGCGCGCGTCTGTCTGCAGAGTGCGCTGGATCCCACCCTCTGCCAGCCACCGTGGCTGAGGTTGCTGCGCATGGTCCAGGACACCCCCCACCATCTCCCTCTCCTTCCAGCCTGCAAGCGTGGCTGGCGAGGGGAGCGGCGGGAGTTACAGGCACCCCCCGGTCACAGGCAAGCATTGCCAGCGCTGGTGGGGAAACTCGCTCTGCTCTGCTGATAAGCCCCGCCCACCAGGATACGGGCGCCATTTTGATTAATGAAGAGGTTTTAACCTCTTCAGGTTCCCCCCCACGGCTCTAAGAGCTGGGGGTCTAAGTTTATTAACAGGCAGCAGTGTGCATTCCTCCCCAGGGGCCAGTTAATAGACCCAATAGTTAGTGGTCAGGCTTCTCCAGCAGTGAGCTCATTGCACAGGCTAGTTAACCCACTTGGTGGGGCACAGATTTCTAACTTTGTCCCACCTATGATACCTTCTCCACTAGCTACAGTTAATAATCAAGGTGGGATACAGGCATTACATTTTGTCCAAGGGGGGATGCCTGTGCAAAGTTTCTACTGGCCCCCCTTATTTTAATCAAGGTTTGGGGCATCAGCCAATACAGCATCAATTTACAGGGCCCATTCAGCAGTTTTGCCCCCCTCCATTCATTCAAAATTATGCTGCGGCACCGTTGCATTTTAATCCTTATGCACAGCAGGTGCATTACATGCATGGGCAACAGGATAGTCAACAGCAGAGGTTCCAACCCCCCCTTCCACTTGCTCCCCCTCCAACTTTACCCCCCATTCCTAGGCAGGCACCCCCAGTGCAGCCCCCCGTTTCTGAATCACCTAAGATTATGTCAGTGCCATTAGTCGATGCAAATGTTTTAGATGTCGTAGGCCCTTAGACTGCTGTTTTGAGTTCGCAGGCTCCTTCTCTTCATTCAGCACTGGCAGTGTCGGCATCAACTTCTACGGGCGCTGAGGATCAGTTATCGGCATCTCAAAGTGCGTTGGGTGCGCCGGGCAAAATGGATCAGGCCTCTTCATCTGCGGTCGAGTCGTTGGTTCCTTCCACATCGGGAGCAGGTGAGAAAAATATTATGCCCAATGTTAGCGCTTTGTTGACGCGATCAGAGGAATCTTCTGATTCATCCAGCTCCGCAGAAAAACCACGCAAGCTGATGAAGTATTTCGTGCAGCAGTTGAAGGGAAAAGGCAAGAGCCCTAAAAGGGCAGGTAGCGTAGCCAGTTCTGCTCCGGATGCGTTGGGCGATGCGGTACATTGCTCCAATACAGCGATATTGAAGGGGGTTAGGTCTAAAGTTAGAGAGAGGATTAGAAAAGGTCGTTATGTGGATATGTTTTCAATAATGCACGATGCTAAAAAAGCATTGGACTTAGCTAAGGCTGGGGGTCCGGCAGCGGAGGAGGCTAGAAGGAGTTACCAGAATTGGCTTTCTGGTGTTTATGTTTTTGCGGCCTGTTACATAGAAACCCGGCCAGCTGAGTGCTTAAATATATTAAAATATTTGCATTTAGTACAGAGCATGTATGTTTCTGCTAGGGTTAATGTATGGAGGAAATATGACAAGCTTTTTAGGAAAAAGCAGGAAGGCCAAAAAATTTTTAATTTTGGATTTAAGGATGTTGAAGTGTGGTTAGAGGTCACGCAGCATACACGACCTAATAACGACGCACCACTGGGGCGTAAACAGCCCTTTGTGTCGTGACCAGGTTTCAACACTACGGGTAGAGGGAAGTGTTATGCATTTAACAACTCGCAGTGCACTAGAGGGACAAGCTGCCACTACAGGCATGTCTGCATCCTCTGCGGGGGTAACCACCCATCAAAGGATTGCAATCGCCCAGGCACAGGGGGGAAGGGAGAACAGCGTCCTAACGCTAAGTAAAGCTGCGTCTCCAATTAATGTCAAAGTTTTAGAGCGTTGGGTGAATCGTTATCCTCTTAAGGAGGAAGCAAAATTTTTCATTCAAGGTTTTAAAGAAGGTTTTAGGCTGCCGTTAGTTCATCCAGTTTTAGTAGTGGCTAAAAGGAACTTGAAATCAGCTAGGGACTTCCCAGACGTGATAGCAGAAAAGATTAATTTAGAGGTTAGTTTGGGCAGGATGTGTGGCCCTTTCACCCTACCTCCAATAGATAATCTTTGTATTTCACCTCTTGGTGTCGTACCAAAAAAGGAACCTGGGAAATTCAGGTTAATTCAACACCTGTCTTACCCGGAGGGTGGTTCGGTGAATGACGCTTTAGATCCAGTGGATTGCAGCGTCACTTACCAGTCATTCGAGGATGCCCTTAGTATAGTGCAGGGTTTTGGAAAGGGGGCTTTGTTAGCTAAGATAGATATTGAATCTGCATTTAGGTTGCTTCCCCTACATCCTGATTCCTTTCATTATATGGGTTTTAAAGTGGGCAGTTTATTCTATGTAGACAAATGTTTACCTATGGGCTGCTTGATTTCATGTTCCTTTTTTGAATGTTTTAGCTCCTTTTTACAGTGGTGTATTCAGGCTGGTACAAATCAGGCAGGTGTCACGCATTACTTGGATGATTTTTTATTAGTAGGTCCAGGTAATAGTGATGCGTGCAGTGAGCTTCTATTTTTGGTGCAAGCTTTTTTCTCGGTCTTGGGAGTACCCATAGCTGAGAAAAAGACGGAAGGGACGATTATCAGATTGTCTTATCTGGGTATTGAGGTCGATACTGATTTGGGTCTCTGCAGATTGCCAGCTGATAAGGTGCAGAAACTTAATGATTTGTTGTTCAGTTTAGTTTCAGATAAAAAAGTTTCTTTGAGGCAGCTGCAATCTTTGCTATGTTTACTTAACTTCGCATGTAGAGTCATCCCAATGGGCAAGGTTTTTTGCAGGAGGTTAGAGCGAGCTTCAGCAAGTGTTAAAAAGCCCCATTACATGATTCGCCTGTCTGAAGAAATGAAAGATGACTTTAAGGTTTGGTTGAAATTTTTACGCAAATTTAATGGGATAAGAATTTGGCTGCTGCCGCCAGTATCTAATAATGATTTGCAGCTTTATACAGATGCGTCAGGGTCTATAGTTTTTGGAGCGTTCCTTGAAGGAGAATGGTGTGTGGAAGCTTGGCCAGAATCGTGGCACGCTGAGGGCTTGACAGGTAAACTACTCCTACTGGAACTTTTTCCCATTGTGGTAGCGGTGGAGATTTGGGCTTTAAAGCTTAGTAATCGTAGAATCATATTTTGGTGTGATAACCTAGGGGTAGTGCAGGCCATCAATAATCAGAAGTCAGTTTGCCAGAAAGTAATAAGGCTTCTTAGGCATTTGTTTTTTGTTTGTCTGTCTATGAACATTGAATTCACGGCTAAGCATGTTCCTGGAGTTGAAAATGAGATTGCGGATGCATTATCTCGTTTTCAATGGGAGAGATTTAGAGCGCTAGCGCCTTCTGCAGTGGTTCATGGTTTATCTTGCCCTGATTATGTTTGGCAGATCATAAGGCCGGCATTATAGGACTTGCTTTAAAAGCACTGGCTCCTGGTACATTGAGATCCTACTCGGCGGCCTGGAGCGAGTGGCAGGCATTCAATTCTGGTACAGAAGAGGGTAAGAGTATTCAGGATTTGATGTTAGAGTTTGTTTGGCGCTGGCATGAGAGTGGCAGTTCAAAGTCATCCATGTCGGGCGCATTAGCAGGAATTTCATATTTTGCTCGCTCAAATGGTTTGGTGGACCCCACCAAGTCTTTTGTAATCTCCAAAGCATTAAAGGGATGGGCAAAAGAACAGTCGAAGATGAGTGATTCTCGTAGGCCCATTGACACGGGGATGCTAAAGGACTCGATGGTGGCTGTATCGGGTATAGCAAAAGATGATTTTGAGGCTTGTTTGTTTAGTTTGGCTTTTGCACTAGCATTTTTTGGGGCATTAAGGGTGGGGGAGTTAACAGCTGTTAATAAGAAATCCGTTACTACAGATATCATGTTAGTTAATGTGATAATTAAACCAGAATTGCGTCTTATCAAAATACAGAGATCAAAGACAGATCAATTAGGGAGGAGGCATTGGATCTCTGTCCCGTCGCATCCGGAGCTGCACATATGCCGGTAGCATTGGTTAGTAGTTACAACCAGCGCAGGCCTAAAGGAGGGGTGCAATGGTTAGCGCACGCGGATCTTTCCCCGCTTTCTAAATTTCAGTTCACGAGTGTTTTTAATGATTACCTTGTGGCTCTAGGATTGCCATTTGAGCTATATGGCACTCATTCATTCAGAATAGGAGCAGCAACTTGTGCGGCAGTCAGGCTGTTCTGCTGAGTCGATAAAGCGTTTAGGAAGGTGGAAGTCTTCTGCATTTAAAAGCTATATAAGAAGCGATAAGCTACAAAAGTAATGGCGCTCCCTGCGAGTTTGTTCTTTGGGAAACCCAGGACCTTATGTCACCCACCGCTAGGGGGGATTTGGAGTCCTTTTCACCTTTGCCCTCAAAAGTAAAAAGAGGTTTGGTGTTGTTCACCTCCATCTGGGTCACCCAATTAACTCAGTTTTCCCCTGCCTTGGTTTAGTCATAATAATTAATTTCAGTTACTAATGCTTTGTTATATACTTCACACTTACAGGTTTTTTGGGAAGAGATTGTCAGGTGTGGATTGTGGGACACTCTTTTGTGTTCTGGGCAAGTAGACACCCTTGTGCCAGGTCAGGTCCTTGCGGAATCCGCTGGATTGGCTTGAGAGGTTTTAAGTGGAATGGTCTGTTGGACCTTCTTTGGCAATCAGAGAGTAAGTGGGGTGTTCCGGATTGTCTAGTGGTGCATTTAGGCGGTAATGATCTCAGTACCAGTAAAGGAGTGGAGTTGATCATTGCCATTAAGAGGGATATGAAGGTGATTTCTGAACGTTGGCCACAGGATAAGCTCTGTTGGTCAGAGGTCATTCGGCTGAGGTTTTGGCGTGGTATGCACACTGGGCCTGCTATGGATTGGATAAGGAGGAAGTTGAATGCTGCAGTATCCAGATGTATAATTGGTTTAAATGGGATTGTAGTGATGCATCCGCGCATACGTTACGAGGAAGAGCATTTGTATAGGCCAGATGGGGTTCACTTGACAGAAGAGGGTTTAGAGTTATTTGTCGCAGCCATTTTGTCATGTTTGGCATAGAGGTGGCCTAGAGGTTTTGGAGGCGTGACGTGGTCAGAGCCCCGGTTGTGTGGCGGAAAGCAGTGCTCATCGGCAGCTCAATTTAGCACAACAGATCTTGGCTAGCATTTCCCCTTTGAGAAAGGTGAGTCGGTCATTACTTTATGAGAGGACCAGGTCATCATCCCAAGGAGGGACCAGCACTTTGCTAGTTAAGGGGAGGTGGTACTACCCAGGATGATTTGCGCACAGGGTGGAAATTCCACCCCATTTTTGGTAAATAATACTTATATGGGTTGTAGACCGATTGAGCACTGCTTTTTTCGCCACCAGGCTTAATTCTGATTCTAATTCGTATTAATAAATTTGGCTGTGACCTCTTTTTGCAATTTATACAGTTGTCACATCTTTATTTATTATTTAGTTATAGTTTAAGAGTGGTGTGAAAATAATAAAACTATGGATGACTTAAAATACTCAAATGCTTGTATAAGCTTGAGAGGATATAAGCACTCTGTTTTTTATTGGAGCAAAACTAGTTAGAGCTGGTTTAATGTTGATAGTTTATAATTGGTGGTTATGGTTGTCAATCAGAATGGCTATCCTATTAGGTCCTCCTTTTAGGTGGGGTTTAGTATGGATATTTAAAGGCTGGAGGAGGGGTTTAGCTTCCTCTTTCCAGATTGTGATCCCAAACCGGAGTTGGAGTGAATTGGTTTATACCAGTATGTTATCGTTGGAATGTATTTTTTATGTGATTCTTCCAACAGGTGAGGCACAGCCTGGCGGAAAGCAGTGCTCATCGGTGGCTCAATTTAGTGCAACAGATCTTGGCTAGCATTTCCCCTTTGAGTAAGGTGAGTCGGTCATTACTTTATGAGAGGACCAGGTCATCATCCTAAGGAGGGACCAGCACTGTGCTAGTTAAGGGGAGGTTGTTCTACCCAGGATGATTTGTGCACGGGGTGGAAATTCCACCTCATTTTTTGTAAATAATACTTATATGGGCTGTAGACCGATTGAGCACTGCTTTTTTCGCCACCAGGCTTAATTCTGATTCTAATTCGTATTAATAAATTTGGCTGTGACCTCTTTTTGCAATTTATGCAGTTGTCGCGTCTTTATTTATTATTTAGTTATAGTTTAAGAGTGGTGTGAAAATAATAAAACTATGGGTGACTTATGGAAGTTTGACTTATATCATGAGTCAATTTTAGATTCAAGTTGTTAGTGTTTAGCATCTTAATGAATTCTTCCAGTTTATCTCGTTCTCCATCCTACAAGATGAAAATGTCATCTATAAACCTGTGCCATCCAATAATATGTTTAGTGAAGTTTTCATTGATATTACGGAAAACATGTTCCCTTTCCCACTATCCGAGGTAAAGGTTGGTGTACGTTGAGGCACACGTACTGCCCATTGCTGTACCCCAGATCTGTAGGATGTATTTGTTATCAAAGACAAAAAAAAATTTGGTCAATACAAAATGAACTTATTGTATGATGAAGTCATTAAAGGCTTGATGTCTGCCCATTTTTAAGAAATATTGTATGGCTTTTATTCCTAATTCCTGTTCAATGCTCATGTACAATTATTCCACATCGCATGTACATAGCCAAGTATTGGGGAGTAATTACATATTCTCCAATTTTTTGAGGATATCCATGGAATCTCTCATATATGACTCCAATTCAAGTACATATTTTCTTAAATTTTGGTCTATGAAGATGCTCTCAGTGAGACAATCAATACCCGATATTATCGGTCTGCCCGGTGGATCTTCTTTATTTTTATGTATTTTGGGTAACATATAATAAGTTGGTGTTTTAAGATTCGTTACTCTCAAGTATTCCACATCAACTTTTGTTATGATTCCATTTATATATGCACCCTCAATGAGAATTTCATATTGTTTTAAAAAGTTGGCAGTGGGATTGAATATCAATCTTTTATAGGTGGTTACATCTGATAATTGTCTATATGCTTCTTTTAAATACAACTCTTTGGACCATGACACAATATTACCTCCCTTATCGGATGGTTTTATGATAGTGTCTTCCTAGTTTTCTATTTCTTTGATAGCCTTTTTCTCTTCCTTACTGATGTTACTTTCTTTTGATTTGTAACTTTTATTGATGATGTCATCAAATTTCTTGGTTACTAGGTCTACAAATTCCTGTACCTGTGGGCATATTTGGGAATTAGGAAAGAAAGTTGATTTCTTAAGTAAAATGGGTCTATTTATATGACTCACATTGTTGTCTTGACTCATGTTTTCTGTGGCTAGATCTTCTAATGCTTGTAGAGCTTCCATATCTTCTGAGTCGAGACTTGGAGTAGGGTCTGATATATAGTCTGAACTGTCACAATTTTTTTTTTGTATAGTGGAATTGAAGATCTTTCTGTAGTTCAAATCTATCCATATTCTTCCTGGGTGAAAAGCTAAGGCCCTTCGAGAGTATTTTAATATGTGTTGGATTGAGTATATGCTTTGTTAAATTTATAATCTGTAAATCATCCTTTTCTACATCCTTTTGTATGGTCGTCTTATCCTTTGTGGGTATTTCTCCCACTCCCGTTTGTCTCTTTTTTGTGTGTTTCTTTCCTCCCTGTGATCTTTTTGAATCTGAGGGACCTTGATCTCCTGGACCACAATCTAAAAATTTTTCCCTTTTCCATTTATTTTGTGATGTGTTACTTACTGTACTCAATCTTCTTCTGATGAATCTATCTCAGATGAGCTATAATTCATTGTATTTTCAGTATTGAATCTTCTAGGTTTTAAAATCCACTTTATGATGGTATTCCGAATATAATCATTTTTATCCCTTTACGAATTTGTTTCTTTTACGCTCCATCAATTAATTTTGAAAACAATCTAGATAATGTTCTGTAACATCAATGAAAACTTCACTAAACATATTATTGGATGGCACAGGTTTATAGATGACATTTTCATCTTGTCGGATGGAGAACGAGATAAACTGGAAGAGTTCATTAAGATTCTAAACCCTAACAACTTGAATCTAAAATTGATTCATGATATAAGTCAAACTTCTGTAACCTTCCTAGACATTAAGATTACCATGAATGAAGTTGGCAGACTGATAACAAATATGTTTCATATAACTATGGCTACCAATAGTATCCTTCATTACACAAGCTCTCATGTTCCATCCACTCTCAAGGGGATTTCCAAAGGAGAGTATATTAGAACCAAAAGGAACTGTTCTGAAGACAGGATATTTGAATAAAGAGCTGAAGAATTAAGAGGAAGATTATTAAAAAGAGGATATAAAAAGAAAACTTTAAATCAGGCTTATAATATAGTGAAAGATATTTCCAGATCCTCTCTTCTGAGTCCTAAAGAACATGTAAAGGACAACCAAGATAAAGTATGATTTATCAGCACTTTCTGTAACCAATGGAAGAGTATAAATCAAGCTCTGCAGAAGCACTTCCACATACTTACCACAGACAAAGATCTAAAGAAAGATATGAGTGGTAAAACAGTAAACAGATATAAGTTGGAGGAAATCACCCAATTTGTGAGGCAAACTTGTGCATAGCCACTTCATTTACACTCAAGGTGCCTACACACATGGCGATGTGCTCACAATCCCATGATGTGTACGATTTCCCCTGAACTCTCCCCGGGAGCTCCCTGGCAGTCGTGAGCACGATTAGGTAAAAAAAGGTGCCAATTTGACACACAATTCCACAATCTATCGTGCAAAGTGTCTGAAGACCAAATCGTGAGATCGTGCCTGATAGATCGTGAGTTTACTAAACAACACACGATGATCCTCACGATTGGTGGGAAATTTAAATAATGGGCTGGGATATCTAGGGGGTATAAAAAGCAGGTGCCATTTTAACCCTGTGCACATTCTGCTCTGTTACTAGTGAGGCTAGGTGTATACTTGCTGAACCCTGAACATTGCTGCTGTGCTCTGTTTTGTATTTGGCTTGCCTTTTACAAAGTGTGTTCTAACTGCAAGTGTGTGTTACCTGCATTCTATCCTGTTCCTGAATTCTGTGCTGATACATCCCTATCAGTATAAAGTGTTGTTCATCCAAGATGGGGTCAAGGTGATCCAGGAGAAGGCCCAGCAAAGGATGAGGAGGAGAGAATGCTGGACCAAGGAGTGGCTGCAGCAAAGAGATACCTGCTCTCACATGTCCCTGCTGATGGAGATCAAGGAGAACAACCCAGACAACTATCACAACTACCTGCACATGGATGATCCCACTTTCCAGGAGTTGCTGAGTATGGTGACACCCCACATCCTGAGGCAGGACACAAAGTGGCAGAGGGCAATCCCTGCTGAAGAGAGACTGGTGGCTACCCTGAGGTACCTGGCTACAGGAAGGTCACTGGAAGACCTGAAGTTTGGGACCATCATCTCCCCTCAGTCCTTGGGCGTCATCATCCCAGAGACCTGCAAGGCTATCGTTAAATTGCTGCAGTACCAGTATTGCAAGGTAAGAAAAAAAAACACTGCACATTTGTATCTTGTGAAAGAAACATTTTTTTTTTTTTTTTAAATTTAACTCTTTATATAACCATGACAGCCAATAAGGCTGCATTAGCAACACTGTGCTATAACACTGCACAGTAGTAAATAACAGTTTTTATTTTATTTTTTAAACTCTTTATATAACCACAACAACCAATAAGGCTGCATTAACAAGACTGTGCTATAACAACACTGCACAGTAGTAAATACAAAAAAAATGTGTTTTTTTTTAAATATATAAATGTAAAAGCATGCATATAAAATGTAGAAAACAGCATTATCACCACATTTTTTTCAATCCCTATATGTAGGTTGCTGTGTGTTATACGATGGGTCAGACGCCAGTTTGAACAGGCCAATACACACATGGCACAAGTACAGATTGTGGTCCCATCCTCCATCAATCTGTACTTGTGCCATGTGTGTAGTGACCTTGTCCAATCAGCATCATCACCACCGTATAACATACAGCACCTATTGGGAGTGATAAAATTTGGTGATAGTACAGGCAACAATAATAAAACAAAAAACCTTAAAATTATGAGTAATAGGGCAAATCTTCCATTGACTCCAGCAGAGCAGTATAAATAGTGTGGCTTGTGGATGGGGTACTGGGTGGGGGAGTAACCTCCAACTGGGCTGGGGGGGCCTCACAGAGGCAGTTGGGGCAGGTGAATAGAGAAGTGGGTCTGCAATGTAAGTTGACCCATGTAAATTACTATTTAGTGACCGTATTAAAGGCTCATACACGAGCCTTTGGAAATTTATCTTAGTTGGGTCAACCATTTTCCGCATTCTATTATTTATATGCGCTGTGAAATCATCAATGTCATCCGGCTGCTTCTGAAGGATGCGTTCCATTTGTTGCAGAAATATGTCCTCCTGCTCTGTGTACTGCTGCTGCTTTTTCTCCTGTTTTTTTAAAATGGTTGTTGGGACTGGGGAAGTTGTATCCACCTCGCTGTCCCTGATCAAACTTAGGTCCGGCGTGGAGGACATATCAGGCTCTTGGATGTGAGTCTATGTAGGAAAAAAATGGAGAAACAATATTATAGTCATGTTTTAACCCATTTTTTACTTTTTTTCTAGTTTCCAAACACTGTGGAGGAGTGGAAGAGCATTGCCGAAGAGTTTGAACAACGTTGGAATTTCCCTGACTGCGGAGGAGCCATCGATGGAAAACACATACGCATCAACCCACCTGCCAACATCGGATCATATTACTACAACTATAAAGGCTTCTTCAGCTTCGTTCTCATGGCAGTGGTGAATGCTAACTACAAATTTTTGTTTGTGGATGTTGGCAAGAAAGGCCGTGCTTCGGATGGTGGGTCCTTCAAATAGATGGCATTCTACTAGAGACTCACCAAAACCTCAACTTGTCGTCACTGCATGGCCTAAATTATGTTTTTGTTGCAGATGAGGTTTTTGCTTTACATGAACATGTGATGAAGCCATTTGCACAGAGGGCCTGACCAGACAGAAGAGGATCTACAACTATCGTCTATCCCATGCACGACGCATTGTGGAAAATGCATTTGGAATACTCAGCAACCAGTTCCACATTTTCCACACTACCATAAACCTACGTATGGACAAGATAGACTAGGTCGTGAACGCGTGCTATGTGCTGCATAACTTTCTGCGAAGAAAAACTACACAATGAGGACAAGTCACAGCTAGACCAGAAGATGCAGGACATCCGGAGGAGATTGCCCAGTTTACATCAGTGTCTGCACCTCCAATTCAAACAACATCAACTGCACATGCCAAAGAAGTTAGGGAGGAGTATATGACCTATTTCAACGGACCTGGTGCAGTGCCATGGCAGGAGGACTGTGTGAGATAACTGACTATAGTGGACAATTGGAATTGATCAAAAAAGTTTTGGTTTATGAACTGTGTCTCTACTTACCAAAACTTCCTCAGGAGGTCCACTCGCTACTGCTGCCTCCTCTTCTCCCTCTCACTCAGCCATCAGGACGAAAGACTGGCATTGTGGCTCCTGATCGCTGATGAAGCTCATCAAATTATTTTACAACAGCATTGGATGATACACATCATCGGTGTCTGCTCCGGACCTTTTTTCTTCTTCTCCTTGATGTAGACCGTACGCAGCTTCTGGATTTTCTGGCATCTGCAATTCATTTTTTTGGTGTACTCCAACAAGACCTCTAAAGCTACCAATTTGTGAGATTTATTATGGTATTTTCTACAGCTTATCCGCCATAGACATTCTTTGGACTGTAGGATCTCGATGAATCCAGTCACAAACTAGGAAGAAGGACATATAAATGTTTAGCTATAATTGTAAATTATTTTGTGTTTTTTTAGTGTTGTTTTTTTGTGCAGTTATAAGGATGTTTTAATGTTTTTTTTTACAGGATTTTAATGTATTTTTAATTGTATTTTAATGTTTTTTTTACAGGAATGTAATGTGTTTTATATTGTATTTTATAATGTTTTTTTTCACAGTAATGTAATGTGTTTTTAATTGTATTTTAATATGCACTTTTTTACAGGAATGTAATGTGTTTTAAATTGTATTTTATAATGTATTTTTTTTACAGGAATGTATTGTTTTTTTAATTGTTTTGTATTCTTTTTTTTTATTGGATTTTAATACATTTGTTTATGCTGATGTAATATATTTTATGTTGTTGTAATATAATTGTTTATGTTGGTATAATATATTTGTAGTGTTTTCATATTTTCTAGGTATTTATTAGGTGACCCGTGACGTTGGTGGGCAGTGAGTGGATAGGTGGGTGGCACACACATTGGTGGGTAGGTGACTGGTACACATTGGTGGGTAGGTGGGTGGCACACATTGGTGGACATGGGAGATTACTGCATGACCCAGCCACCGCCTGCCTCATTTCGGCAGAAGGTGGCTGGGTCATGCATTTATAGCTGGGTGGCACACACACATTGGTGGGTAGGTGGGTGGCACATATTGGTGGACATGGGAGGTCAATGCATGGCCCAGCCACCACCTGCCTCATTTCAACAGGTGGTGGCTGGGTCATGCATTTATAGCTGGGTGGCACACACATTGGTGGGTAGGTGGCTGGCACACATTGGTGGACATGTGAGGTTAATGCATGACCCAGCCACCGGCCATCTCATTTCAGCAGGTGGTGGCTGGGTCATGCATATTTATGTGGGTGGCACACACATTGGTGGGTAGGTTGGTTGGTGGCAGGCACACATTGGTGGGTAGGTGGGTGGCACACTTTGGTGGACATGGGAGATTAATGCATGACCAAGCCACCACCCACCTCATTTAGGCGGAAGGTGGCTTCGTCATGGAGTTATAGCTGGGTGGCACACATTGGTGGGTAGGTGGGTGGGTGGCTGGCACACATAGGTGGGTAGGTGGGTGGCACACATTGGTAGACATGGGAGATTAATGCATGGCCCAGCCACCGCCCACCTCATTTAGGAGGAAGGTGGCTGGGTCATGGATTTATAGCTGGGTGGCACACACACATTGGTGGGTAGGTGGGTGGCACACATTGGTGGACATGGGAGGTTAATGCATGACCCAGCCACCACCCGCCTCATTTCAGAGGGCGGTGGCTGGGTCATGCATTTATAGGTGGGTGGCACACATTGGTGGGCAGTGGGCTTGCATCAATATAGTGCCAATATACTGACCAAACTGCAGAAATCCAGACTTTAGTTGTGCAGGCTCAATCGTGCGTCCTTAATCTATCCACGATGCTGCACAAAATGGAGATTGGGCGTGTACAGTGTCCTGTCTGTCAAATTCCATGCCGTACGATTAATCGTGAGATACGTTGTGAGTAAAAAGCACTCAAGATAGGCACCACATTGTGTCCCGGATTGGCAAATCTGCCCTACTGCACGGCAGATTAGAAGATGCGAGGTACGATGAAAGGGTACGCGCATCGGCATCGTGATCATAAGTGGAAACTCACGATTTGGCCATATTTTACATGATTTATCGTCACGATTCATCGTTATCAGGAAAATCGTGTAAAAAATCACCATGTGTGTAGCCACCTTAAGAGAAATCTTCATAAAGTTAAAGGTTGTTTTAAATGTGGGAAATGACAAAAAGACAATTCAAAAAACATATTCTACACAATATTAAAAATGCACAATGAGATTCTTCAAATATGAAACAACTAACACTTCCTATGAAAAGCACGATGGAGATCAAAATAAAATGAAGATGTATGGTCTTCAAAAAAGTGGATTTGGGAGTTAGAGGAGGAGACAAACAACTGCTTAAACGAGAATCAAGATACAGTATATCTTCCTTTTAGATAGTTTAACACCGTCTGGTCTAAATGAAGAAATCTATTATTCAGCATTCTTATAGATATGATATCTGTATATAATATCACTATTCCTTTCATCCATTAGAAATCTTCTATTCTAATTATATACAATCTCAAACTAGATATGAACCATCAAGGTGAGATGGAATTAGGATATAGTGGATATCAGCAATTTATCACATCGCTTATAACATAAATATGAGAGGAAGGATTAGACATAAGGAAGGTCTCGGACGAGATTTAAGACACATCTATTTTCTCTTATTCTTCTCCTTTTTCTTGATAATCTAATTAATGAAGCAAATTATGATTTCGTTTTCTGAGAGACAATGCAGCAACTACAATATCATAATTCTCTTTTTTAATACATTTCCTGGAGATGATGTGTGCTGGTGGGTGGCTCTGCCTGTGTGATTGGGTGTACGCTTAGACAAAGTGGCCGCTCGCTAAGACATGGTGAGCATGCTTATGCCTTGGTGAGCGTTTGCTTACCGTGGCGTCACTTTGACAAATTTGCATATGCATCCAGCGAGCATACGCATATAGTAATATATATTACACTACTTCACTTTTTTCACACAAACCTTACACTATTATATAAAAAAAAATAATTTCTACTGTATTTGATATTTTACTATTATGAACTTTATCATAATATTGGAGTGTCACATTTATTGTCTGTATTATTTTGTATTATGTCACCATGAGCATTCCATTTTTCACACACTATTTGTCACTTGTGGGTACACATTTTTCACATTCCAAATATAAAATATACATGTAGATTTAATATATTTAGATATACAATTACAGTATAGACTGTAATTGGTTAATTACAGTATAGACTATAGGTCATAAATTAATTAGGATGTTTAAGTATGTTGTATAGGTACAGAGACATAAATATAATAGTATCAACTTCCCTTATGGGAATATCATAATTGTGTTATTTATAAATGATTTATGAAATGATTTATATAGATATATGTATTGAAGTGATTTATTGTTGTGAGAACGTAATATATAGTAAAATCCATTTGGCTATGTGGAATATTAGTCACTGTGTCTGATTAGCACAGAGGGAATATTAGACACTGGGTATAAGTATACAGCAGGTTGTATCTGCATATTGAAAAACCTCGCTAGATGTTCAATAAAGCCCTATAAACTCATAGCAGTATTGGATTCTTGAAATATTAGTCACTGTGTCTAGCAATACAAAGGGAATACCAGCCACTGTGTATTAAGTATATAGCAAATTGCCTCTGCATATTAGAGACCTTGCTACATGTTCAATAAAGTCCTATATATTTATAGCATTATTGGATTCTTAAGGTGGGCAAGAAGGAGAAAACAACATCTACCAGTACGTTATAACGAAATTTATATTGTTCTATGCCATATTAGAATTTATGTTGATATTAATTATATTACCAAATATGGCAATATATGTCTGAACTATGGTTTAATGATAAAGCCCACACACTAATCCAATTGCATGTGCCATCCTTAAACTATTTGAATGAAGTTTGATCAGAGGAATATATAAGATTCATAAATAACTTGATATTGAACTGCAAGTTACAATCAAAATACCCACTATATAAAATGAGAACCGAATTCTTCCTAAGATATCTCTATGTTTTCGTGTGATAAATATAAAGTAACTTAATTTCAGTACAGAATGAAATAAAAGGCCCTATTCTTGTAAAAATAACTAGTGTATATTCTATTTGTGGGATTTGGAAACAATTGTATCAGTACTAGACAGTGGATGATTCAGTGGACATTTGTATATGATTATGTAGCAGAGCCTTATATGGGATCTCCAGAATACATAAAGTGAAGTGTCACCACTCTGAACTGTTATTTATTCTCATGGACAACATATATAACTTAGAATAATATATTATATACCAAATAATAAGGATAGCACACGGTCTTATTTTTTTAAATTCTATTTTTTTTTTCACATTTTCTATTCTTTATCACTCTATATCTTTTTATATATGTATTTATTTTATATTTCGCTTTATATGACCCTAATGAAGGTCTTATTATAATGATATAAAAATAGTGATTAAAAAAGCAATAAATACCTTTCATACTGTGATTTAATGAGGCCCGAAACTTTTAAGCAAACCTAATAAAACTTTGATTATTTTATTCTTTTATTTTTGTTCGAGGGATTGAGTGCACCCTATTCCAAATTGATTCCTTCTTCCCCAAGTAAACTATAGGAATCTAGTCTTTGTAGGGCAGCGAACCTATTTCTTGTGTAATCGCTCTCATAAATGGAGAATATGGGTTGTCTCCTTGTGGTTGTTTAGTGTTTCTTTTTTATGGTAAGGGGTAGTCTTCAATTTCTTCCTTGTCACATCTTGAATTGCTGGAATTGGTCGAATGTAGTTAGTTTGAAATCTACTCCAGTTGTGAATCTTATTGTTCAAATAGTCTTGTTTGTCCCGGATACATTTTTTTTCTTTACTTCTTATCACTTCCTCCTTTGTGCGCTCGAGTTTCTTGGTGAGTGTAGCATTATTTAATTAAAATTCTTCCTTTTACTGGTGGGTAGTTAGAAGTTATTCTTTCATTTTTAGTTCTTCATCTATAGAGGTCCACATATTCTTTTTCTCTGATATAATTAATTTCATAAGATTGGTAGAGCATTCATGAAGGATATTATCCCATTTATTTATAAAATCTGTGTTATCCAATCCAAAGGTCTTGGTCTTTAAAGAAGCCTAAGACCCCTAGGTATCCTATTGGCTGTAATGTTCAAGATCTCTGATCTCCCACCAAGCCTTAATTTCTTTGGTTATCAGTCTTTCAATTTCCCAGAAAAGTGAATTTCCCAGAAATGTGAATCCAAATCCTCGTTATCAGGTGTGGAATTAACTGTGTGGTGATTCTCCTCATTAAATATTTTGTGACAGAAGTATTGATAAAAGAAATGATTTATATTTCCAAACATAATTACAAGGTTTATTTATATAAATCTACCATCTTTCCAGCGGCTGCTCTACCACTCTGTTTCACTTGCATTCAATGCTATCTCTTTGTACTAGTACAAAATTTATATTTTATTGAACAGTCATTCAGCTACCTATTAAGGACTGATCTCTATTTCATTTGTGTCTGATGCCATCTACTAGTAGCAGAAACACCTAATCACCTAACCTTGAAGTTAGAGATGTTGGGACTGTTTCAGATTTGTGTGCTATTGCTGCTGCAGCTGCAATTTTTTCAGCTGAGGATTTGCTAAAATATGCTAATGGAGCTGCCGCTGAGATGTGTATGAGACACCTACTGGAGCCACTGCAGCTCTCCACAACTGCGTATCCCTATTGCAACATCAGATGCAGATCATGCAAACATCGACATCTATAGACGCTGGAGCCCTGTTTCCCACAGGATCACAGATGCAGGATGTGACACGCCCCCCCTCCCCCCAAAATTGTCAAGAAATACCTGCATTTTTAGCCAACACTCCTTACTGCCACCCCCAAATGCTTCCTGCCTGTCAATCACACTGAAAATGAAGACTTGCAGTGTGCGGTTATGGTAATGTACCTCAACACATATGCATTGTGACACAGATGCATGCGCAGTTGCAAAAAAGTCACTCCATTTGTGAAGACATCAGCATTGCATACAACTCTATAGTCAGCCAGCTCCCAGCCTAGGTCAGGTCTAAGGGCACACAGCTCATGTACGAGCCAGGGGAGTGCGGGGGATGCTGAAAACTCCATTCAAGTAGCTCCGAGCTGCTCAACTGCAGTTAGCAGCATTGGGCATGTAGTAATAGACAGCAGAAGGCATGATTTTTTCCTCTCTCTTCCCCTGGCCACACTACACTCTTTCTCTGTACACCTGACAGCATGTACTCTAACCCAGGTAAGTGGGAATTGGTATGATATCACGGCTGCCGCATGGCTGGGAGTTCGAATCCTGGCAGCCCGACAAAACAGCAGAGCCCTGAAGCGGAAGCCCGACAGTGCTGGAAATCCACATCGTGGTAAGGTAAGTATCAACTAATCTAACCTAACCCCCCTAACCCTAACCCTCCTAAGGGGTGCCTAACCCTAACCTCCCCCCCTGTGCCCCCTCTAAGTGCCTAACCCCCACCCCCCTCTTCCCCGCTGCCTAAACCTAAGTCCCCTGGGGGGATGCCTAACCCTAAGCCCCCCCGGGGGTGCCCTAAACCTAACCCTTCCCCCCCGCGCGGCTGTCCGCTTGCGGCGCCCGGCGTCGGTGAAATGACAGGTGTCTAGATATAGATGCCAGTCATTTATCCCATGCCGGGATAAAGCAGTCGGGAAGCCGGCTGTTGGGAAGCCGGCAGCCGGCTTCCCGATTGTATACCGGTAAGGGACCACAGATCTGGGAACCTGCCGGGCCTGGCACCTGGCTAATGGTGTCTTTCTTTTATTACTTTCAGCAGTGTCTGGTGTTCCCGGGCACGGGGCTGGAGGGGAGATGCCAATGGATGGGTGACCTGCAGTGTGCCAGTCACCTCTGCTCTCATCATTGGTCCCTATTATACACTGTCACTTTATACATTTGTATCGAGGCATTTAGCGTTGTATATGTAAGCATAGTGAATTACATAAACATATATAAATATATATAATTTTGAATAATTCATGTGACCAACAAAAATGTATAAAAAATAATTAAATCATCCCCCCTAAAAGAACAGTCTAGATATGTACCTGCCCCCACCCCTAGCCACATGAAGCCTACATAGCCACACACCCCCATTAGTCATACGAAGCCTACCACTCACCCCTCCTCCTCCCCTTCCCCCTAGCCACCCAGAGCCTACCGCCCCCCTACCCCCAAACTACAATGAGCCTATTGCTGCCCTGCTGCTTACTCACCTGAGTGATGGTGTGACCTTCCAGCAGATCTGCTCCTTAGTCTCCTCATCAGCGCCGTGGATGTAATGTGTCACATGATGTCGATGAGAGGACTCGGGAGCTGCTCTGTGCTGCATGCAGCAGCACTGACTGTGCTGCTGCATACAGTAACACAGAGTAGCGACAGTGAGCCTCAATCCAGGAACAGGTGTCACTGGACACCTGTTCTCGGCAGGGTCACACCGACCCTGTGTGCCAGATCGGCACAGCAGGGAGGGTGACGCAAATTTGAGGGCGGGACAGAGGGCGAGACTTCGCGATGGTGTCAACGCGACCACGCACCCACTACACAATGCCGTGATTACCTGCATTGTGCAGTTGGGGATGGGGCCATGATGATGCGATTCAGAGCAACAAGGGGGAGCGGACACCAATAAGGGGGAAAGTGGAAAATGGCGGAGGGGTGCAGGTGGGTGGCGCCGGCCGGGAGACTTGCCCATTCTTCTGGGGGATCGATAGCGCCACCCGATTAGCACTAACACCTTCTAGAATATATCTCGAATTCCAAAAACTCTCACTTTAGTAAATATACCACTATACTGTTTTTCATCTGCAAAAGATGGCGTGAGTATAATATAAGAACAATTTATGGCATTTAGGGAATTTGGTAAGCTGGCCAATTGTAAAAAATCTTTTTTAATTTTTCATCACTCTGTGAACATAAAAATGTATGCTGCTTTAGCTATATATTAATACAGCCCTGTCCAAGCACAGCATAAGAATTTATTCCAATTGGGAGGCTGGGGCGTATCTATAATGAGTGCAGAGTGTGCACATGGGCCCCTGGGTCTGGGGGGGGGAAGGGGCCACACCGCACACCCTGCACCCATATGCTTTAATACTTACCCCCCTGAAGTCCCGCATCAAATTGTAGCACTGGACAAAACACCTGAAAAATGGCTGCTGTGGACATTTTTCTGGTGTTTTGCTCATGCGCTTTAGAGGAATATTTTTAGGAAAATAGCGGCCTAGAATCTACAGAGCTGAGCGTTGCTTCCTGCCGGAGAGAGAGGAGGGGGCCTGGACAGAGACTGCCCCCTCCTCTCTAGAAATGCCCCTGTTGTGAGGGAAATCAAGTATAAGAAAACTCATGCCAGATCAATAGCGATCCACACACAGCATTTTGGTTTTGTTAAACCGACATGTGTATTCTTAAAAACCTGTGTGCATTGACAATCCATGAGTTAGCATTACATTCGCACATTGCTAAAGCTGGATAAATACTTCTCGTACAATTATGGTGCCAAAGCGTAAGTACTCAAGTAAAATCTTGTGAAGTAAGAAAGAAAACTGTGTCATTTTGTCAATTCATTAAAACAGACAATTTAGCCTATCAGTTTGTACTGCATTTTCACAGCTAAGAACATTTTTGTACTGTGCTGAGGAAGTGACAGGATTCAAGCCCTCATTCAGAGGCGGTCGTTAGATGCAAGCGGTCGCTCTGAATCAGGGCGGCCGCTTGCATCCTGAACGGCCACCTCCTTGTCGATCGTTAAGCTGTGGGTTACCACCCACAGCTTAACGACCGACCAGGTAGATGCTCGTAATGGTGATCATCATCGCGACCATCGGGGCTTACGACCAGACCCTAAGGTTGGGTCTGGGCACTCGTAAGCCCCAGAGAGCTTTCTGCTCTGATAGAGCAGGAAGCTACCCACTGACATCACTGATGATGTCAGTGCGGCCGCCCACAAAACGGTAGGTGTTCGTAAAGGAACGCCTCCGTTTTGGAAACCCCCCCCGGCCCGCCTACCAGACGGGGGCAGCTTCGATCAACATCGACAGCAGCCCCTTTGGTAGCGTGCGTGCAGTGCGGCCGCTGCGCGTGCGCAGGCCTCACCATCGAGTTGGTTACGAGCGCATCGGCGCTCGCGACCGACTCTGAATAAGGTCCTCAGACCCTGGGGCACTGTTCTCACAGAACTACCTCAGATGCAGTACAGTTAGCTCTTTTTAAAAGATTCATCATTGTCTGGATATTTGTGTATTCTTTAACAATGTCCAATTAATTATATCCTTTTCAATGCGTGACCTATGCACTTCCTTTTTGTCAATTTATTATATTCCAAGCAAAGCTCTCAGGTGTATTACAAAGCATACCTGATGCCCACTGTAAAACTCCTTTCTTGTATATTCCACCTGCACACCTCAATGATCTAGTAAATACATATAATGGAGCATACCTCCGCTCAGCACTCAGGAACAGCCTGCACAAACAAGTATGCCTCAATGGGTTGAGAGGCAAAGAACTATTTAAAATGCCATTTTCAGGGGTTTTACCGTATTCCCCAAATGTACTAAGCACCGGAGTGCGATGCCGTATGTACCCGAAGACAGCGGGGATTTACCACATGGCGTATGCAATGCTTAGTACATCCCGGACAAAATTTTAAATATTTGGCTGCAACAGAAGGCAGTTTGTTTGCCGAAAGGCTGGAGAGCGGTACAATAATGAGTGTCTGCAGGAAACAGTGAAGCATGGTGGAGATTCCTTGGAAGTTTGGGGCTACATTTCAGCAAATGGAGTTAGGGATTTCATCAGGATTAATGGTGTCCTCAATGCTGAGAAATACAGGTAGGTACTTATCCATCATGCAATACCATCAGGGAGGCATCTGATTGGCTCCAAATTAATTTTGCAGCAGTACAATGACCCCAAACATACAGCCAATGTCATTAAGAACTATCTTCAGCGTAAAGAAGAACAAGGAGTTCTGGAAGTGATGATATGGCCCCGCCAGAGCCCTGTTCTCAACATCATCGAGTCTGTCTGGGATTACATGAAGAGACAAGAAGGATTTGAGCAAGCCTACATCCACAGAAGATCTGTGGTCAGTTCTCCAAGATGTTTGGAACAACCTCCCTGCCAAGTTCCTTAAAAAACTATGTGCAAGTGTACCTAGAAGTATTGATGCTGTTTTGAAGGCAAAGGGTGGTCACACCAAATATTGATTTGACTTAAATATCTCTTCCGTTCATTCACTTTGCATTTTGTTAATTGATAAAAATAAACTATTAACACTTCTATTTTTTAAAGCATTCTTACTTTGCAGCATTGTTTCCACACCTGCCTGAAACCTTTGCACAGTACTGTGCAAATATATAGATAAAAAACATATCGAAACAGTAATAATAAAAAATTATTTTAGAAATACATAATGATAAATAACTTCCATAAACCAACAACTCTGAAAACAATAAAATTTAAAAAAGGTCTAAAGATTCTGCAAAATATATAAATCATGGGGAGAGGATTGGGACAGGGTCTCACTGAAGCTATGGTAGAGGTCAATTCTGAAAGCCATGGATGATGGTCGTGATGGTGGAGGAGGTAGGGGTAGCGCAGATGTTGATGCATGTTGCACATTAAAGCCGCTATACTGGGGCTAGACCCTGGAGAGATAACCTGGCTCAGGTGTTCAGGACAGTGAGGCAGGGTAGATGGGTAGAAATTCATTGGGATTGGGCACAGGGGGCGAAAGGGGGGTCATCTCTCATCCAGGTGTGCAATGAAAGTATCCCAACCTTCGGCCTGTAACAGGTCTCATTTATAAGACCCTCTGCATGGGTTCCAGGGACCAAGTCCCACAGTTTCTAGGTATCGGATCCCCCCAGTTGTTCATGGCCATGAGCCTGTTGGTCGACTCCAGGATCTGCTGAAGCATGACCTCCAATTGGTCTGCTCCTTGCTGCAGCTTTTTTGGATCCCGGTCTTGGATGTTGCAGTTGGAGGGTGCTGGAGGAGGGGCTAGAACATAGAGGAAGCTTGGAAGGTGGCTGGGTGCTGAGGATGGGGGTCGAACAGAGGACTGGAAAGGGGACAAGAAAACATAGAATGAGGGTATGATAAGGAGAGGATGATAATTTTATTAAAATAACAGGTGTCATGATGTCTGGAAAGGGGAGCAAGAAAACATAGAAAGAGAGGATGATAAGTGAACTAAAATGACAGGTGTCAGTAATAGCGCCATGGAACTGGAGGACTAGTGTGAAGAGGACAATGGAAAAACCAAACTAGCAAAGGCAATGTACAGAAAAAGTGCTCCGATCTCAAGCACAAGAAGCTGCAGAAACTCCAAAGAATTAATGCTAACATAAAAAGAAGTGAGTTGATCATCCATTGCAAGCAGGTATGTTTTTCTTTGTAATGGCTGACATCTGTGGTTGACATTGTCCCTTTCCTCCAGAACGTAAAATTGTGGAAAGCACAAGGAATCTTCTGGAACAAACATCAACACATATTATAGTACCTGTCTAGAGATAAAGCAATAATCACAAGAAGGTAAATACATAAATGCACAACACTCATAGGCCTAGTGCAGTGTTGGCTAACCTTGACACTCCAGCTGTTGTGGAACTATATATCCCAGCATGCCCTGCCACAGTTTTAGCATGCCCTAATAGCAAAACTGTAGCAGTGCATGCTGAGTTATGTAGTTCCATAACAGCTGGAGTTTCAAGGTTAGCTAACACTGGCCTAGTGTAACTTGTACATACTGGTGGATATGTCAATTGTGTTTTCTTTTTATAAAACAATTTTTTTATTGAAGCGTCAAGTGTCACATTTACAGACATCTTAATGAACAAAAAGACAAATGTTCATGGAAAAGGAAAAAAAATAAAATAAAATGGAAATAATGATTATAAATAGTAGTACAATAGTACCAATGGTTTATAACATCATCAGACAATAAAGGGATAAACCAATAGGCTCCTTTCACAAAAAAAAAAATAATTGAAAAGAAAATCCTATGTTATAATTGTATCGGAGGGTCATTAGCTGCAAGTTGTAAAAGATACCAGGACGAGTTCTGTAAACTATGATGGAATTGGGAATGCATAGAGATAGAAAAGATCTATATAACTTTCCCACATAAGGAAGACTTTCTCAGTTTTGAGATCTTTATCCAAGATGACTTCTACCCAATTTGTTCTAAACAAGTAATGTAACTTGGCTTTAAAAAGTGAAAGCGAAGGTGGGAGGGGGTTTATCCAGGATTGCAGGATAGCCTTACAAGCTGCTGCACTTAATGCCAATAGGAGGCATTTGCCACCTTGACTAACACGAGTATGGGGGGGAAGTATTCCAAACAAGGTTCATTCTATCGTAAAAGGGACATAATTGACCAAATTAGCAATGGACTAGGGACGTACCTGAAGCCAAAAACCACGAATTATGGGACATGCCCAAAGACAATGATACAAATCTGCTGATTGAACTCCACATTTGTAACAATTCGAGTTTGGCAAGGCCAGTATCGAAAAAACTCCTATATGGAGATTAATAGGCCCAATGTAAGATATTTAGATGCACTGCTGTATAAAGGGAATAAGACAGCAATGTGCAGACTTTGTCATGGGATTGAATTAAGTCATCTGCTATTAAATTAGGAAATTGGGAGAGCCACTGAGCAAGGTTTGTAAGAGACTTATTGGGTAAAAATGTGGGATGAAGAAGGGTGTTTCAATTGTGTTTTCCATTACAGTTGATATCACCCACAAAACATAAGATACCATATCATGGAGACATGAACACAAAGTGATATCCAGCAGTGTCCAAGGTGAGCATAGCCCTCTAGTGAAAGTGAAGGCAATTAAATTTTCATTAATAATCTGTTCAACTAAAGTATTATTCCATTCTTTCCATTAGATATAATAGAAATCTCTGATGAAAGTGTAGAATGGGACAAGAAGGAAGAAGATACCAACCCACCAGGAAGTTCCAGTGACGAAAGCACCATGGACGAGAAAAAGATTAAAGATTGGAGGAAAAAAATTACAGTTCTTTACAAAAAAATGATTCAAATAGAGAACAACGTTACACATGCATATTATCTTTATGAGCAAAGTATGCGAGGGTACAGTGAGAAGGAAAATGTCAGCGTATAATGTATAGCATGTAGGCCCTGGTTTGCATTTGGATGAATTGTGTGATTAGTTTTTTTGGGGGGAGGATTTGGGTTCTTGTCATATTATTATGTTTTTATGGTTATACACCTGCTTCTTAATAATGCACATTGCGGTGCAGGGGAGGCATACTCCTGGGACATGATATAAAAATGATTAGAATAATATAAAGAAGATATTTATAACTTATAAACATATTCTTGTTTATTGTAATAGTTTTTATAGTTATTAGTTAACAATCACCAGCTTTGTGGAGCTCCCTGGGACTGCAGGGAGACAAGAGATGAGGCAGAAACAGCTCAGCCTTGCTTCTGTATAGTCAGACACTGCTTGCAGAGCTGGGGTCCACACCACTGACAGTAAGCTGCACAGAAAGAGAGCTAATATAGGCATGCCTCTTATTATGGGGGGTGTGCCTTGATGGACACCTTGAATGTGTCATGTGACCAGGAAGTCCACTGCATTGTTTTGAGATCAAAGCTCAGTCAGCAGCAGCAAGACAATGGACACTGAAGCTTAGTGTAGTGAGGGGAGAGTAGGGGGTGAGACAGGCTACCAGCACTCAGACCCATCTCCATGTGTGCCTCCCCAGCCATTGTCCTCACCGCACGTCTGGTGCCTGCTAACATATAGTGTTATATGTCAGACATATGGGACCATGCCAGTGATGCATCACATGGAAACAGGCCAGGATGTTGACATGTGATGTCTAACTGGCATGGGACTGTATGAGTGACATATAACACTATCTGTTTGCAGGCAAATTAACTTGGATTTGTACATGGCCATGTAGGCCCTGGTGTGTAGTTTGGATTTATAGGCTGCCGTTACACTGTTTTTGCCCAATAAAACAAGCAAAACTTTACACTTCTAAGGTTTGAAGTAAAAGCTTTTTTTTTTAAACAAAACTGTTTTTTTTAAAAAGAATAGATAAATAAGGCAACAGATTACGTTTTATATAATGTAATTGTTGGTACATAAATGTATTGATAGGTGTGTACTTGCACTTGAATTAGTACACATCCTTGCAAGTTGGAGGAACTACACATGCTAGCAAGCACTCGTACAGGTAATAACAATTGGGAGAATGATTATTTGCCATGGGGGAAGCTTTTAAGGTAAAGGGTAAATGCATTTGCACAGTTGTACTGTTTATACTAAGGGAAAGGTTGGTATATGGGTGCATGGGCCAAAGACACCGTGCAGAACAAGCGAAAGAAGGCTGACTGTGTATATGAAGAGGATAGTGAGACATGCATGCTTCCCATCCTGAGTTTAATTATGCACGCCCACAAAAGCGGTCCTGCTTTTGTTGTACAATCGTAGGAACTAGAGGTATATCTATAATCAGTGCAAGGTCTGCGGTCCAGGGGGGCCCATACTGCAGCCATATAGTGCTATACTTACCTTTACGAAGTCTCCAGTGTGCTGCAGAGCAGCATAAATCACTGGGAAAATGGCGGCAGCCTTTCTCAGGCATGCGCCGTACTGATGTCCCTGGGAATAAGGTGCAGGTGCCATTTTCCAAGAGACCTCGCATGCGCAGTAGATTCTGGCACTAAGCACAAAGGCCCTTTCCTCTTCTAATATGCCCCCTGGTCGGAACTGTAGCAATGACAGTCAAATGTGCATACACACTGCACTTTTGATAAGACCTGGCCCAGTCGAATCGAATGAAAATGAAATAGAACATAAGATGCGATCATTCACTCAAAACATGATCAAAGATGCGTACACACTCTCCCGAAATGGAACGAATGGTTCAAAATCGAATAAACGGGCCAATAATTGAATGTGTGTGTACCCTCCCTAAGCCTATGGTTGCATATTAACATCTACTACAGTAGAGTTGATTACGAGATGCGGGCGCGCGGGATCTCGGCGGTCAGAATCCAGATGCCGGCATCCCAAAAGGGTTAGGCTGCTGGCGCCTGTAGGTAGGTATCCTAATCTTACCCCTAACTGTCCCTTCCCATGCCCTAAACCTAACCCTCCCCCCTAGTGCCTAAACCTATCCTCCCCCCGCAGCCTAAACCTAACCCTCCCCACCTAGTCCCTAACCTTTCATCTAGTGCAGGGGTGGAGAACCTTTTTTTCTGCCGAGGGCCATTTTGATATATAGGACATTATTTGCGGGCCTGGATGCTCCAGGTGGCCCTGCTGCATAGATTCTGGCTGCAGTGTGCCATTCGAGGTTAGCAGAAAAAAGCTCAGAGGGCCAGATCAAATGATTCCGAGGGCTTTATACGGCCCCCGGGCCTGAGATTTCCCATCCCTGGTCTAGTGCCTAAACCTAACCCCTAAACCTCTCCCTAACTCCAATACTTACCGTCAGGATGCCTGCGTCGGGATTCCGGCGCTGCAATTCTGAATGCTGGCATCCCGCACGCCGGGATTTAAACTAAATCCCACTATATATACTGAATACTATGTATACTGGTAACAAGTTAATTCAAAACATTAATAGAACAGACACACAAATCTATTTAAAATACACATTTTTTATTATGGCCCAAAACTTATACCAAATATTCAGTAGAGTGCATATATCTGATATCCTCGTAAAAAGGCACAGATTAAATTATATCATGGATTATTTTTCTTGATAATTTTACCAAATTAATCCCCCGTCTCTCAAAATACAACATCAAATTTGCTTTGGTAGAGTAAAAAATCCTGTTGGTGGTCCAGCAACCGTCAGTTTGAAGATCTTCAGGAATGATTTAACCTTCCTGTTCAGGAACTATGATCATACTGTCAAATTCTACACTTACACAGGCCTTCAGATATGCTGGGTATGCACTAGACAATAAGTGTACCCAGAGACGGCAGATATGACTGGACAATATATTGGCCGGTCCATACACACTGCATGATCTGGTTTATGACCGCCCGATATGACATTCCCCCGCCGCATCCAGAGTTAGGGTGTCTTTTCCAATCAGATCTTCAAATTGGCCTGCACTGCAGGCAGTTCTGAAGATGCAATGAACGACACATGAGAGCGTGTGATAGTGCATACACACTGGATGATGTGGACAATTTGTCATTCCGATTCATCCCAAATTGACAAATCATCCAACATAACTTCTAGTGTGTACCCAGCTTTGTTAATGTACTGGGTAGAAAATTATCCTCCTTTGAAGTTTGGCGCTCATCCAAAAAACCTATCCAACACTCTTTTGCTATTCTATAAAATGATAATGGAATACAAGTATACCAACCTTTCTAGTCAGCCCAATAAATTTTGGTGATGTGGTCTCTCCTCTCATCGGATACACCTGTTCTCAGCTGGAGGAATGTCTGAGGTCATCAATTACAAGATCACCACTTAATCAGCATATCAAAAAGCATTCTGGGTGAAGAGGTAACTTCTGATTAGGGATTTAATTCCCCGAACCGGAATCTAATCTCAGGATCCTAGGATTGATCCTGGAATTGTGATTAAAGGAAAAAGGAGTGAAAAAGAGCAATAAATTTTTAAATACAATATTTTTAGTTGTTCATATCAAAATAGTAATGTCATTTTTTAGTTAGATGCTTGTCCTACTCTGTTCTTCCAGTGGTACATACTTCATCTCCCTGTTATCCACCTTACCACCCTCACCTTTCACTTAATTTTATCACACAGTGGAAGGCTGGCCAGAAGAGATATGGTTTGGGGTAGTCCAGAGGAGTAGCGTGTAACCATAGCACCTGGAGAAAGTGGATGTTATAGCGCCCCCTCCCTATACTGAACTGTGCCAGTGGGTTATGGCTAGCCTGCAGTGGAATACTGAAGTGAGGAGAAAATCAGCAAACAGTGGCAGTATCACGCTGGGCATTGAGGTCCCATTGGGGGAATAGAATCTGACATTAAGGGGTAGCTCCTTTGGCACAGCTTTATTTATGTACAGTATAGCACCTAGGATCTGACTTTTGCTCAGTTGAATCATTGTTATTAGTCAATAGATGAGATTGTATTATATATTCTGAGCATTTAACTTAAATTGACAGAAAGTGAAATTCCACAGGGTGCACAGCTTATTTCTGCATTTACTGCCCCAAGCAGCTGTCACTGGAGTGGGAACACCTATGGGAAGCTCCCTTCTCAGCTATGCTCCTACTTCACAATGCACCTATGTTAATGTGAGTACTACTAACCATGTTCTGTCTACCACCATTATTATTTTTTAAAAGATCTTTCAAATAACACTGTGTGGTCATGCCTGGGAACAGGGCAGTTTCTAGGGTCTGAGGCTCCCAGTGTGAGCAGTCAAAATGCGCCCCCCCCCCCAAGAAGCAGTAATATTGTGGAGTGGGCGTGGCCTCATCGTGAGGGGGTGTGGTATCACAGTAAGGGAGCGTGGTCTCGAAAGAATATAAGCCAGATCCACATAAAATACACTGAATTAAGCCAGGTCCACATAAAATACACTGTGGCAGGCAGGGCGCTGGAGCTAGAGAGGGTACTTCTGTGCGCGCGCTGAATGCGCGCACCCGAAAAGGGGGCGTGGCCATTGAAAATGGGGCGTGTCTATAAGACGTGGCTCTTGGGGCCGTGCCTGGCACTTACAGACACGCCGGGCAGCCCCCAAGCGCTGCTGACAGGGAGAATAGATGCCAGGCGTCTATTCGGCGGGGACACACATCTCCCCACCCACGGGACACTGCCGCCCACAGTGACTGTAATATATATATATATATATATATAGTTGAATTTGAGACCAAGAGCACACACCAGAGCCACAGATAGGCGAAAGTGTTTGGAATATAATGGCAATGTAGGAACAAGGAGAGTCAGAACATCCATTTGCAAATACAAATTATATATATATATATATATATATATATATATTACACATACACATTACACACACACACACACACACACACACACACACACACACACACACACACACACGTGATTGGGAGGGTTATATGATCACAAATTAAACTATATAAGGCTGCAGGGCAATATAAGGCTGCAGACCCTGGCCGTTCATGATTAGCAGCAGCCAGCAGGTCTTACCTGATCAGAGCGAGGACAGCACACTAGCACAGCCCCTGTCACTGTATCCCGGATAGCCGCCTTCATGGAGCTGAGCAGTTTGGCTGCGGTGGTGTAGTGGCACTTGTGTGATGTCACACGCCGTGACAATCACACAGCGTGGAGGAGTCCCTGGGAGGGCTTGGAGAGCCTTCTACTGTGCCACCCGCTGGTAACTGCTCTGCTGGGCGCTCCTAGAAACGGCCCTGCCTGGGAATATTTCATTACTTTAAATAGCAAAACAGTAACTTTTTTTTAATCTCAGATTATTATTATTATTGAAGTTTAGGACTTTATCTCAGATGTGTCACTTTTAGGTCCATTGAAGCACAATGAATGAATGAGGAAAGAAGGAGAGAGTGGATCAAACAGGAGAGGGGAGAGGAAAGTGACAATCAGTGAGAGGAGGTGACAGAAGCCAATATGAAAGGGTGAGGGGCAAAGGGGGGCAGTGACAGAAACCAATTAGAAAAGGAGAATTGAGGGGTAGTGACAGAAGCCAATAAGAAAGGAGAGGGGAGGGGCAAAGAGTCGATCAGAGAGGGGTGGTGACAGAAGCCATTAAGAAAGGAGAGGGGAGGGGCTAAGAGTCAATCAGAAAGGGGCAGTCACAGAAGCCAATAAGAAAAGGAGAGGAGAGGGGTGGTGACAGAAGCCAATAAGAAAGGAGTGGACAGGGACAAAGAGCCGATCACAGGGTAGAGAGGGGAGGGAATTAAAGAGGTGAAAAGTGAATGTAGTCAATCTAACAGGTAAGGGAAGGTGACAGAAGATGATCACAGAGGAGGGAGGGCTGGTGGTGAGGCAATCTGGGCAGCTTGAGGGAGCATGAAATGGAGAAACAGATCTCAGATCCATAACAGACGGCCATCATACTGTGCAGTGCCCCATGAATTCCAGAACCCTGGATGGCGCCCTCTGTCCATTTTGGCACCTGGAGCTCATATTCCACCGGCACCACCCTCGCTACTCCCCTGGGATACGCATAAGAGGTTCTCTTCTTGTCCTTTTCCTCACTCACAGCTCTCATTAGCTATCAGTCAGGACACAGCTCTGCCCCCCACCTCCAACCCATGAGAAATTAGGTCCTGGCTATACTCTTCTACCTGGACACTCATCTCCACCCACATCAAGCCCCTCACCCAGAGAAGGTCCTGACTCAGATGCTCACACCTTATATGGGTTACTCTGAATGTCGGTGATTACTGCTGGGCATTGCCAGGGAGCACATAGAGTATTAGTGAGTCACTGTGAGGTGAGACTGTAGATGCTGAATAAATCGTGAGTGTAGGCAAGAACACAAATTAGTTTGACAGTGACTAGCTGGGAATAGGTAAGCATCCTGAATCTGGGCACTAGAGTGTGGTGACAGGCTGATATGAGATCAGTGACAGTGATTTGGGCAGACTGGCACTATAGGTAACAGCATAATGAGAGGGTAGGCTGACTGCTGGAGCATATATGCCCACATGCATGGTGAGTTTGGTTGGTCTGCTTCACCATTAAATATATATCTTCACCCTATATTACACTTACCACTGTATAAATATATAACATTAAACTGTATATTACACATTATTCTATATTACACCCCACCACTTAATATATCATTAGACTAGAGCTGCTATAAATACCGGATTTCCTGGGACCATACCGGTTTTCGACCTACATCCTGATGTCCCGTTTTCAAGAAGCACAAATTTCTGGTTGCTGGAGAGTGGAAGAGTCAGAAGTCGGTGAGCACTGGAAGGCAGAAGACAAAGCCGCGGAGGAGCAGAGGATGCACCTGCACAGTCTGGTGATGTAGCCATGGTCCACATCTTTTTTGGATTTCAGCATTGGTCTGAAAGGATCACTCCTTCCCAGACCAGGTACCACCACGCCCGGGAGAGACTGTGATGATTCCTGGAGAGAATTGATGGTGTTATTGTAGAGCCAACTGATGACAGCCTTGAGGGATGGAATGTATTGTACTAGTTGTGGCCAAGGGTTAAGGATTTGGTTGCAGCCGTTGGGCTGTTGATGCTGCCTTGGGACTGGTTTACTTTGACTAGTTGTGCCGAGGGCAAGAGGTGTGATGCAGCCTGTGGGCTGTAGGAGCAGCCTTGAGGGCTGGTTGTGGCCTTTATAGTTGTGATGTGAAGCAGCCTTGGGGCTGTTGGAGTGGCTTGGAGGCTGATGGTGGCCTTTATAGTCGTGGCCAAGGGACTGATGGTGTGAAGCAACCTTTGGGCTGTTGGAGCAGCCTTGGGGGCTGGTTGTGGCCTTTATAGTCGTGGCCAAGGGACTAATTGTGTGAAGCAGCCTTTGGGCTGTTGCAGCAGCCTTGAGGGCTGATAGTGACCTGGACCATTGCAGCCTTTGGGCTGGACCATTGCAGCCTTTGGGCTGATAAGACTCAGGTGAGGTATGCAACAAGAATGTGGGGATGCCAACAGTGCCGCCGGGATGACTGGTGACGGTGTGCTTAATAGTGCACCTGGAAATGCAGAGTTGCTACCAGTGCTGCCAGGATGACACTGGCGACAGTGTGCTAATTTGCGCACCTGGAACGCAGAGTGGTTACCAGTGTCGCCGGGATGACACTGGCAACGGTGTGCTAAATTGCGCACCTGGAATGCAGAGTTCCTACCAATGCCGCTGGGATGACACTGGTGACGGTGTGCTAACTTGTGCACCTGGAATGCAGAGCTGCTACCAGCACCGCCGGGATGACACTGACGAATGTGCTATATTGCGCACCTGGAACATTAAACTGCGACTGGTGCCACTGGGTTGACACAAGCCACCGGATGGTGACAGACGCTTCTGGGGTAGGAAGCGCTCCGTGCTGCCCAGATGGTACAAGCAGTACATATGGACGAGATGCAGGTAGAGCCACCTGGATTGAATAAATGGCACACACGAAACACAGCTAGACTGACTCAGGAACTTGACTGACAAGCAGGAGAAAGTACAAAAAACTCTATTACTGGCATGGAGTGAAGGGCTGGCTGGAATTTAACAGAGACAGAGCCCAATCAGAGCAAGTCTCCCTTAATGACAGACTACTGTGCACCTGGGCTGTGCACAGACAGGAGAATCAATTAGACAAGGAATAAATGTCTGCGCTTATAACCACTATAAAATATACTCCTTAAAAGCTGTTTTGACAATTTATTGGCAACATAGTAATAAGAATATCAATAACAAAATAGAACTGCAGTTCCTAGGATATTAAATACAAGGGCCCTGATTCAGACCAGGACGCAAGTGGGCGTACGTACGTTCGGCGTACGTAAAAAAATATTTAAATTCAAGCACTCGCTCGTATTTTCGTACGCAGATAAAAATCCACCCCAAACTCAACAGACCCCTCCTCTAACTAACGAGCGTGCCAAATAGCGAGCGTACATCCCCGAAATGGCTTGAAGGGAACGCACGCACAAGTACAAACCGGAAGTGGGCCTGTCAGATTCCGATTACCTGCTCGTTTATTCTGCCTACCTCCCTCAATCGTATCCTGCCAATCAATGTATCAATTAGCCAGGGCCGCAACTAGAGGGGGGCTGAGGGGTCATGTGCACCGGGCGCCTCACTGATGTCCACTCTGGTGCCACAAGTATCAGTAGCGGTGGGCCCGGCTCTTCCTCTGCTGTGCGCACTGCTACCATAACACATGGCAGCTTGCTGCTGCTGTTCCCCCTCCCCTGTCTCCTGCAGTGTCTCTTGGGACTGGGAGAGAGGTCATGACATCTCTCCCAGTCCATACTCACAGTGCCCTGCGCTGAGGATGGCCATGGCGTTAGGCCCGTCCATCACGATTAAAATGCCTCCAGTCCACACGGCGCTGCCACCGCCTCCAGTCTGCTGCTGTGCAAGAGCCAGCAGGTAAGTATGCTGTTGCTGGTGGGGAGATGAGAGGGGCTTTTCAGTGAGGGGGCTGTTTGTTGAGGGGGGCTGTTCAGTGAATCAGCGCTGTGTGTAGTGAGGGGGTGTGTGTAGTGAGGCAGCGCTGTGTAGTGAGGCAGCGCTGTTCAGTGAAGGAGCGCTGTGTGTAGTGAGGGGCTGTGTGTAGTGAGGGGCTCTGTGTAGTGAGGCAGCGCTGTGTAGTGAGGGGCTGTGGTGTAAGGGACCCTTGATAAGGAGGGCTGTGATGAGGGCTTTGCAGGGAGGGCTGTGTATAGTGAGGGGCTGTGTTTAGTGAGGGCCTTTGTGTAGTGAGGCAGCGCTGTGTAGTGAGGGGCTGTGGTGTGAGGGACCCTCGATAAGGAGGGCTGTGAAGAGGGCTTTGCAATGAGGGGCTGTGATGAGGAGGACTGTGAGGTGAGAGGCTTTTTCTGTGCTTTTATGGGTAAGTAAAATTATTGTAAAGAGAGGGTGTTTGGGGGGTGCAGTAAAACAATCAGTAATATCAAAACATGGAGGGGGGGGGCGTCAAATTACTGCCTTGCCCCGGGTGACTAAAATCCTAGTTTCGGCCCTGAATTAGCTTAATTTTTGTTTTTTTTCAACACAATGGAATAAACTTTAATCTTGTCCGTGTTTGTGTTTACCCGCAGAATACGTACGGCTTAAACATTCGCTTTTATTGGTCAAAATACATGTTAGCCCCAATTAAACAATTGTTCTATTTGTTTGGATCCCCGCATATTTCCCGGGGTTCATTTCTTTATTTAAATTTGCTTACGCATGTCACTGCATCAAGCCTATCATAACTCTCAAGAGATTTCTGGCCCTGTCGAACACATGACTCATACACTAACCAATAGAATTGGTCCTGTTAATTTCCAAAATACATTAGCCAATCAAATTTTTTTTGGGTGCTTTATTAAAATAAATTTTTTAAAAAGACACCATTGCCATCATGAGAGCCGCCGCATTCACCAGGCGCGAGCTGCTGGTGCTCACGGAGGTGATGGACAGGCGGATCACCAGGCAGCCTCCACCCATCACAAATCGCAGAAATCGTTCCGCATATGCGGAGGTACGTCGCCGCCTGCGCTCCTTCGGCTCACGCCGACATATCGGCCAGCTGGAGCGCAGGTGGTCGGACCTGCACCGGTGGACGCCCCGCTTGCTGGCATGCTTTCGCATGCAGATCGCGGAAAGTAAGTTTTATGGACTGTGGTTTTCATGTTTATCTTGTGGGCCCTAACTGCGTGTGCATGTTTTCATGTCTGTTCTATTTATTCATTGTACTCATATCTGCGTGTGCATGTTTTCATGTCTGTCCTATTTATTCATTGTACTCATATCTGCATGGCCATGTTTTCATGTCTGTCCTATTTATTCATTGTACTCATATCTGCATGGCCATGTTTTCCTATTTGTGTTGTCTTCATTTTTTTTATTTTTTGGATTCATGTTGAAACTAACCACAATTTTTTTTACATCTTTTAGGGGCACAGAAAAGACTACGGCGTCATCGGCAGACAAGACGCCGGTCACGGCCCCTCTCACCAACCCCCAATTCCTCAATTCCCCCCTCCTCCCCAGACCCTGTGGCCAAGATTTCGGGGCTACTTCCCCTCCAGCCCAATTCCCCCTCTCCTCCAAACCCCCCTCCTCCAAATACCCCCTCCCAGGATTCAGCCAACACCCTGCCCCTAGGTTTGGGGAATGTAGCCACCTCCGAGGAGGTCGAGGGAGTGGCTTCTCGCTCTGGCGTTTTGCAGAACGGTATGTTTTTGCTTTTTTTTTTTTGGCACCACAAACTGTTTGTATGTAATCATGTGTCGTCCCCTTTTTTGTGGGGTTTTTGTCGCCTTTTTGTTTTTTTTGGGGTTGTCTTTACCTGTTCCTGCTGATTTCACCATACACATATCACACCTGTGGGCATTTTTTTTTGGCCCTTGTATTTTTGGGCTACAACATTTTGGGGTGCTGGGTTTTAACCGTGTAATGATGGTTTTTTTCACAAGCTTTTAAGTTTTGGTTTGCTTGTTTTGTGTTGTTTTTGAATGTGGCTTCATTATTGATGTATTAATCCCCAAACTTTTGTCACCCATAGAGGAACAGAGGCGTCGGGCTGAAATATGTCAGTGTGTGGCCCGTATGCCGGAGCAAGTCACCGGGCTGCTGCAGGGCCTTGACCATCTGGCGGTCCTCCTTAGGAATTAGTTTTTTTTTTTTTAAATTGTTTACAAATAAATCAGTTCTAATTAACGCTCTGTCTCATGCGTTTTTTGTAAATCAAAGATTCTTTACACTGACATAAGTAGACTCTTCAAGCAAGGATTGCCAATTATTCTCACTAAAGATTGTGTGTTGTATTTTGAAGGCAAACAGGCACAAGAAACACCTACCAGTACCAATGTCATTTTCCTTTTTTGGGGTGGGCAACATTATAGTTTACAACATTTTACAGGTTCCTATTTGGTGGCCAAGCTGCTTAGGCCGATCTTACGAAGCCAACTGATTGTACAGGATTCCTTGGTGTGTTGGTTTGTATCCCGAAAACATATTACATTTTAGCTCAACTTGCTTCATTACTGGGTTACCCCTTAGGCAAATGTAACATTTGTGAGCCTGGATACTCTTGCTTCTAACGTGCCCAAAAAGGAACCAAATTACACTCTCAAAAAATTTAGTCACAACAAAAATCAATAAACAAAGTGGTCACTCACAAACAAAACACACAGTGATAATCAGAAATACACCACATACCAAAAACAGGAAACAAACACACAACAAATCAAGAACTGGTTGACGAAGGACCATGCCCACATGATTCCACAAATATGGCGTTGCAATATGGGTTACATAATATATTCCACAAGTTTCCACAGAAAGGTTTTTGAAGGGTAGCAGGAAGTAGTCATCGTGGGAGTGCCAAAGATTATGCAAACAAATAGAAGATGGGGAAAAAATTAATAAAAAAAAAGATGAACGCAAACAAACCGTAACACATTGGGTATAAACACTGTTGTTTGGTCAATAATTACCTAAAATATCTGGCCACCACATCATCGCGTATGGCCCCCCCACATACTGACCTCCGACCAACCTCGGGGGGGCCATCCTCAGGTAAGGCATCCTCTGGCTGCATTGGGACACCACTCCTTATGGCGATGTTGTGAAATATCCCACACAGGACCACAATTTTCGAAACCATATCCGGCAAATACATGAGCTCGCCACCAGAGCGGTGGAGGCATCTGAATCGGCCTTTTAAAAGGCCGATACAGTGCTCCACCACTTGCCTGGTGGCTGTAAGTGCGGTATTAAACTCACTTTGTGGGCCTGGTGTGGGAGCCAAATAAGGAGTGAGCAGCCAGGGCATGCAAGGGTAGCCACTGTCTCCTGTGAAAAAGAATAGACAACATCAGGATCACTGTGTATCAAGCTTAACATTGTTATGTACTAAAGGTCTCCACTTACCCAGAAGCCACGCATCACCAGCTTGTAGGTTGGTTAATTTGTGCCATATCCCTGATTGCCGGATGACGAAGGAGTCATGTGCACTTCCTGGTAATTTTGCATTCAGGGACAGGATCTGGAGGGAGGCATCACATACCACCATTACATTCAGGGAGTGATAGTGTTTACGGTTGCGAAATATGGCCTCCAGCCGTGCTGGAGGCTGAAGTGGTATGTGAGTACCATCCACAACCCCTATGATGTGTGGGAAGCCAGCTATTTGGTAAAAATTGGCCTTGGCCACACTAAGGGCACCCATATCCAAAGGCATTTTAATAAAATGATGGAGGTGCTTGAAAAGTGCCTCCATCACTGCCCTCAGGATCCTGGAAAAGGAGGATTGTGAGATGCCCGCCACTATTCCCACCGTTGTTTGAAACGATCCTGAGGCACAGAAATGTAACACCGCCATAAATTGCGTAAGTGGTGGTATTGCTGTAGGACTGTCAATTTGCCGCTCAAGATCACTCTCTATTAATGAGAGAGTGTCTATGATGATTTTGGGAGGAAGACGGTAGCGTCTTAAAACCTCATCATCGGGCATTCCAAAAAGGGTGACACGTGTTCGAAATATCTGGGGCCTTGCACGCCTACGATGCCTATGCCTGGGACGAGATTGAGGTTGGTCGGCTTCCGGGAGCATGGCCAGAACAATCCGACCCAGATCAACCTGAAATGGCAAGATTTGAATGTAAGGCTTTTTACCCACCCCAAAATAAAATTAAAACAACTTAGCTTGATGATACCATCCATTGCTGCTTACATGCCGGGGTATTGTCATGATACGTCCAAACTGTAAATATTCCCAATATTAAAAAAAATCTGTGCATTTATGTTTGTAAATTTGGTGCAAGACAAAACATAAAATAGGCGAAACACACATTTGGCCAACGAGCAAAACGACATTGCACACAGTACGTCAAATTGGGGTCAAATGTAAGCAAAAAATGCGAAAGGGAAAACACAAACAATTTTACAGGATGAATAAGCATTTCAAATTGCGCTAATTAGTTCGCAAATACAAGTCACTATACAAACAGATAAAAATGCGCTAATTAGTTCGCAAATACAAGTCACTATACAAACAGATAAAAATGCGCTAATTAGTTCGCAAATACAAGTCACTATACAAACAGATAAGAATGCGCTAATTAGTTCGCAAATACAAGTCACTATACAAACAGATAAAAATGCGCTAATTAGTTCGCAAATACAAGTCACTATACAAACAGATAAAAATGCGCTAATTAGTTCGCAAATACAAGTCACTATACAAACAGATAAAAATGCGCTAATTAGTTTGCAAATACAAGTCACTATACAAACAGATAAAAATGCGCTAATTAGTTTGCAAATACAAGTCACTATACAAACAGATAAAAATGCGCTAATTAGTTCACAAATACAAGTCACTATACAAACAGATAAAAATGCGCTAATTAGTTCGTAAATACAAGTCACTATACAACAGATAAAAATGCGCTAATTAGTTTGCAAATACAAGTCACTATACAAACAGATAAAAATGCGCTAATAAGTTCGCAAATACAAGTCACTATACAAACAGATAAAAATGCGCTAACTAGTTTGCAAATACAAGTTAAAAAATGGACTTACCAAGAGCTAATATATAAGATTCCCGATCAAAAGGTCTTTGGGGCTGAGCCAAATAAAAACCTAACAGAGATGAAATTAAGAAAAAAAAACTTTATAAAAATATGAAAAAGAAGGAGACACAAATTGAACCAAAGTTAGACTTCCCAAAACTTACCAAATCAAGAAACGAGGCCAAAAAAAACACCAAAAAAAAAGCGTCCGGAAAATAAAAACGCAAATATAGCAAACAAAATAAACTCCCAACAACGCCAACTCCAAAATCCCCAAACAAGAAACTCCGACCAAGGTAACCTCCAACAATCCAAAAACGCCACCTCGACTCGAGACACACCAAGCCATAAATAGTGTTTAGTTTCCCGCACAAATTAAGGAGGGATCATAGGAACGCACAATCAATGATGCGGCTGCAAAATAAGGACGCATGTATAAATACGTCACGAAACACAATTAAAATTCTGGTGTATTTCTTGTTTGGAGCTCAGACATGGCTACAGACCAGGGAAACAATGGACAACAGTCAGGCGGTAAGTATTTCATGCATTTTGTCTCAATGATTAATTTGAAACATAATATTGGGCAAGTTGGGAAGTTGAGAATTCTGCATATTTACACAAATAGGTGAGGAGGATGACATGGAAGAGGCTGCTGGGCCCAGTATTCCGGGCAAAGCTGCCAAAAAGAAAAGGCAGCCACAATTCACAAGAAAGGAGATGGAGGTTTTGATTCAGAAGTGTGTGGACATCCTGCCACAGGCAGACAGGAATATGAGTACAAGCCAGAAGTGGAGAATGTGGGAAGAGGTAGCCATTGCTGTCAATAGGGTTGGTGATTATGTCCGTCTAGCCCGGGATGTCAAACGGCGGTAAGTAAACACTTGCCCCCCCTAAAAACAAACCCCATTTTAAACAAAAGGATAATGGTTCCAATTTTATCCCACAGATGGGGCGACTTCAAATATCGCCTAAAGCAAAAACTGGCGGACAGGGCTAGGCATGCAAGGGGGACAGGTGGGGGTCCCACCCCTATGTCATTGGAGTTGACGGATTTAGAAGAGCTGGCACAGGGGTGTGTGCAGCCTGTGGAGGTGTTTGGCGTGTCCAACATGGATACGGACATGCCAGACTTTGCGGCTCCTCATGTTGTCCCAGGTAAATATTGTGATGTCACCAACTCTGAAATGTTATTGTGCCAATATGTAGATTCTAATGTGAGTCTTTTCTCATTTTTCCAACAGAGACAAGGGCGGATGAATCTGCTCCAGTGGGGAGCCTTGGCCGCAGAATTTCTGCTGGCTCTGCAGGGGAGGAACCAGTACATCCAGCTGAGGACCCTGCAGAAGCCAGTCCAGGGCAATCCCCCGCGCAGGCAGTGGCCCTCCTCACAGAACTCAATTTCAAATCGGATTTCCATATGGAGATTCTGCAGAGGATGGACGCCAGTCTGATACGGGTGGCTGAGGCCCTGGAGCAAAATGCGGCGGCCAACGTGACCATTGGTCAGGCCCTGGCGGAAAATACCAGGGCCAACATCCGCATCGCCAATGCCCTGGAGCAGCTCGTTCGCCAGCACATGGTGGAGCCGACCTCCCTTCCTGCCGGAACATCAGGATCCTCCACCTCTGGCACAACATCAGCCAATCCTCCAAATGTGCCTAGCCCTGTGCCTAGTCCAGAGGCCACAACATCTGCCTCTGGACAGGCCAGCCCGATGACATCCCGGACCCGGTCTGGCGCCCTCCCTCCCCCAGCCAAACGGGTGTAAAAACCGTGACAGCAATGGCTACTTTTCCCACACTCCTTCTGTGCTTGCCTCATATTCCTTTCTGGACAAAACTTCCCTCTCCTTTCTTGTGAATTGTTTTTAATTTTGTGTTTTACGTTTCATAAATCTTTTATGTTGGCCCAATTATTTTAACTTTGGGAATGAACCCTGCAAAAAATCTTTTTCTACAATCTGTTTTTTATTTTAGTTTTTGTTTGAGCAATAAAATTTGAAATTGTATTCTCACATTATTGTCAAAATGGGTTACATTTAATCCTGGGTCAAAAGGCAAAAACGTGCAAAAACCACATTTTACATGAATTAAAAAAAAGGGCTCTTTAAGGAATGTTTAAAAATTTACATAACGATGCAAATTCACCAGGCCAAAAGAAAAAGGGAAAAACAAAAAAAACATGATGACATTATTGTTACAATAGGCCAAAACCAACAAATTGAGGAGAAAATAAACCCCCACAAATGTACGCAAATTGATTGTGTAATCCTGACATTAGCAGCTATGATTTCCACCTGCGTACGCTTTTGTGCTAACCCAAAAAACTGATTTCAAAACACATACCAAGCCAGTTTTCAATCCAACACTAATTGCTGTACTGACCACCCGCGATTAATCGGTGCAACATCGTGGAGTGCCGGGACGGAGGAGAAGGCCATCGCCAATGTGGTCGAGTAATCCAGACCCTAAGCTGTGCGAGCATTTTGAAGGGAAAGAGGATCATCCAGTGACGTATGAGTCGGTACGAACACATTTTATGTTCGCATCTGCTAATGTATGTACGCCCCAAAAACGCCTCGCCACGCCTGCGTTTTTCCATCTCCACCCCCGTCAACACCCAAAAACGCCCTGTTCTGTCAATCACATTGGACATGTCACTTCCTGTACGCTATTTTATGAACGAGTCAAAAAAAGCTTGCAATCTGCCGTACGCACATGCGCAGTGTAACACCGACGCATGCGCGGTTAGTCAACATCGGAAGGCAACGAGCGTACTGCTGTTAACGAGCGGCTCTGAATGAGGGCCAATGTTAGATAAACTGAAAAAGTATATCAATCAGTGCACTCAGTAATGATAAAAATGAGTATCCAAAAAGAAAGTCCCAACTAATAAAAAACGTGTATCTGAAGAATGACTCATATACAATAAAAAATTGTCCTGTTTATCAAGATGTATGAGTACATGATTAAATTCAGTAAAAATATATGTATATACACCTCAAATATAATGGTGTATTGGTAACCTTTCCCCACCTCCAGGGGGGGTAATCTACAGCAAATGGAACTGAGTAGCAATGTCACTCGCCACTCCCTTGGGTGGAAAAGCACAGGTTTCCAGAAATCCTGGCTTGCAATTAACCCTTGGTTGGTAATCCGGTTTAATATAACTCCTTTGGTGTTGGAGTGAATGGTAAAACAGCGTGGTAGGCCTCCAGCAACTTGAAGCCCGCTGATAACCCACGCGGTGTGCCAGCACAATAAACACCAGCAGTGCAGCCCGCTTGTGACTCCACGCTGCTATCTCCTTTACTTTCAGCTCCCGCTCAGTATAAGGATTGGCAGAGGACCCAGACAGCAGCACCAGCTGCTGAACAGTCAAAACCAAGATAGGTATGCTGGTTATAAATGGAATATAGCGGCTGAATGGTATAGTCCAGTGCAATGGCCTTGATGAATCCCAGCATTACTGCAGATACTAAGATGTTCCCTTAACTAGTTTCTCCCCTCTCACAGGGGTTTTATCAAAAGGTCATATCGAGATGCAGGTGGAGCCGCCTGGATGGAATAAATGGCACACACGAAATACAGCTAGACTGACTCAGGAACTCGAATGACAAGTAAGAGACAGGAACCGGAAGTATGAAAAACTCTATCACTGGCATGGAGTGAAGGGCTGGCTGGAATTTAACAGAGACAGAGCCCAATCAGAGCAAGTCTCCCTTAATGACAGACTACTGTGCACCTGGGCTGTGCACAGACAGGAGAATCAATTAGTGCACCTGATACTGCACTCAGACAGGCAGTAATTAATGCAGTGCCTCAGTAGCAACTAAGGCTGGAACTCCAAGCAATAAGATCTGCTTAACTTCAGATCCAAACAGAGACCCACAGAGAGAATAAATAGAGTTTGAGATAGAGGGGCCTTGTCATGCTTGATTGTTGAGTTTGGTTGGAACAAGCATGGGAGGCTAAAGAGGAGACATGGGAGGAATGAATGATCTGGGTGACTTGAGCCAGGACATCCTCATGTGTTGATGTGATGAGGTAGAGGAACTGCAGAGGATGATGGACCCAAAGGCGAGGACAGGAATGGAATGTCTTTATTATACAGCAGGTTGGAATGAAAATTGAAGATGATGAGATCGGGCTGGGACCGATGATGTGGAAGTGATGATGAGCTGAATAGAATAGAATTGGAGCTGATAATTCTGAGTGGATGAATAAAATCGGTTTGGGGCCGATGATGCTGGATTGAAGAGTAGAATCGGTTTGCAACCGATGATGCTGAGTTGATGAGTAGGGTTGGTTAGAGACCGATGTTGCTGAGTTGATGAGTAGGATTAGTTTGAGACTGTTGATGTTGAATTGATGAGAAGATCCGGTCTGAGACTGATGTTTGAAGATATCGGAAAGGAATGATATTTAAAGATATTGAATGGGACTGATGTTTGGAGATATCGGCTGGAACAGATGTTTCTAGATATCGGATGGGACCGATGTACACAGTTAGGGACAAGTTTCAGTGGAATAACCAGACTAGAGTACAGATGGAATTGGACACTTAAGTTACCAGACTTGGACCTTGAATCACACAGACTAGCACCATTCAGATACAGAGTACCTGGGAGCTCAGCACAGAGCTGTAACTTCAGCAGAAGTGACATTGTATTGGCAATGGGAGCCAGTCAGGAAATGGAATCTAGGAGCAGTGCTCTGAGTGGAGGAAGAGCACCAGGCGACCAAGTCAAACATGGCTGCTCCCATTCTGTGGTTTTGGAGGGAAATCTGGCATACAGCTTGTGTACCATAATGCTGAGGAGACATATTGTAAGCAAGGAGCTGCGGGGAGCCATCTCCATGCTCAGTGATATAACGCTGAACAGACTGGCTAGGAAGCACAGATGGGCCTCATTACATGCTGGGAGTGATTTGAAGCATGTGTGGACCTCTGTGGTAGTCGGGAGTGATGCACAATGTGAGCGTACCTTAACGCTAGACAGGACAGACACCGGAAATATAAAAAGGTAGTTTTTAGAGTCCGGAGCATGACAGCACCCCCCCTCCTTCATGGGTGGCACCAGTCTTTTGTGGAAACTTGTTATGGAACGCTTAGATCAACTGAGGAGCATGGATATCAGAGGCAAAAGTCCAGGAATGTTCTTCTGAGCAGCGGCCCTTCCAATCAATCAAGTATTGAAGACATCCATAATGGATTCTAGAGTCCAGATTCTTTGCCACTTTTATTCAACTCCACGAAAAAATTTGGTATCCTCTGGAAGGGAGGTAGCTTGAGTTTGAACGAAACTGGGTTGATAACACTCTCAATGGCAAATGGACCAATGTAGTGGGGAGCAAATTTCATGAATGGAACTCTTAACTGTAGATTTCGTGTAGAGAGACAAACTCGATCTCTTTGCTTGAGACTGAGAACTGCTTAACTCTTCCTGTCAGTGAACTTCTTGTACCACTCAGAAGCCATCACAAGAGAGGTGCGAATCTCCTTCCAGCTTTTAGCAAAGTGCTGCAAGGTGCAATCATCAGTTGGAACCTGTGAGACAGGAAGAGGCTGAAAGTCAGGAACTCCAGGATGAAGGCCATAAGTGACATAAAATGGTGTAGAACCAGATGAAGAATGGTACTGACTGTTGTGACAAAATTCCGCCCAAGGAAGCAGTTCAGCCCAGTTGTCCTGAGAGAAGGATATGTATGGATGAAGAAATGACTCCAGATCTTGGTTGACTCTTTCCATCTGGCCATTGGACTGGAGGTAGTAGGAAGAGGAAAAATTGAGTTTGACTTGAAGTGTAGAACACAAGAAATGCCAAAACTTGGCAACAAACTGCACTCCCCGTTCAAAGATGATATCCAGAGATTTCTTGTATGAACAATGGAGCCAACTTGGGAGCTGACAGAAAACCAGTAAGGGGTATGAAGTGAACCATCTTGGTGAACTGGTCAACTTCCACCTAGATGGTATTGAATTAATTCAAAACTGGAAGATTGGTAATGAAGTCCATCAACAGATGTGTCTACGGCTGATGTGGCGTGACAAGGAACTTTATGCTGGGCAATGAAGTCCTGAACATCCTTACTGAGAGAGGGCCACAAGTAAGACATGAAAATGAATTTGAAGGGTTTTTTTTATGCCTGCATGACCTGCAAAGCGGGAAGCATGAGCCCAATGTAGCAGTTTTTTGCATAAAGTGGGCCTGACTAGAGTTTTCCCAACATGTGGGAGCAGAGCTCTGAGTAAAGGAAGAGTGTCAGATGACGTGTCAGATGACTGAGTCCAACATGGCTGCACCCATACTGTGGATTTTGGAGGGCACTATGGCATGCAGTTTGTGTCTTATCATGCTGAAGAGACATGCTGTCTCTTCAGCAAGGAGCTGCGGGGAGCCATCTCCACACTCAGTGATAAAACACTCAGTGAACTGGGCAGGAACAGCACAGATGGATCTCAGTACCAGCCAAGAGGGATGTGCAGCATGAGCAGACCTCTGTGCTATTCGTGACTTATGCACAGTGTGAGCGGACCTCAAAACTAGCTGGGACAGACACCAGAGAGGTAAAAAGGTAGGTTTTAGAGTCTAGAAACATGCCTATTCATTCTGTTAATTATCGGTGGCTGGGTGGCCCCCATTAATTAACATTTCATCTTGCGAGCTGTCTCTACAAGTCTTTTCACTGCTACCTCCATAGCAGTGAAACTCAGCACTGTCAAGTCTGACTCGGCAGTGATAGTGTATCTGTGTGAACTAGAGTTCATGCAGATGCACATAACCCAGGTGTCTGATGGAAGGACCCAGGCTGTGGTGGAGGGATCTGACACAAAACTCTGGACTCCTTCCCATAAAGAAGGAGCAGGGTGCGGGAACAAACTCCATCTGAAAATGGCAAATATTCACAAAACACAGAGATTTTGTGGTCCTCCATGTCACCTGCAGGTCTGGATATGGCCTTCTGGCCTCCACTGTCCTCTTAACTCACTAGCATTCAGGTACACTGACTCCTGACTGCAATAGTCCCACCTGGACTCTGTATACTTGGCAGCACTTCTGTTGACTGCCCAGTTCTCCTTGGACTGACTCGTCAGGGCAGCGCTTAGGTGTGGTCACACCTCCTATTTATTCCCTGTGTGGGCAGATCCATCCAGCCCTACACAAAATTCATGGCTCACTATCACCACCTAGTTTTATATTGCCGCAATATAAATATTTTTTATTTGAACTTGGCTTGGACTTTTGGCCCTACTACTAAGACATGTTGTGCAAAACATTGAAAACAAAATAAAAACTAAATTTTTAACCTGTAATAAAGCATAAAAATATTTTTTTTTGTATTTCAAGTTGTACTTGGTTTTACCTTTACTCTGAGCCTGGCAAATCAGTTTCAAGCTACTAATTAAAGTGCAACAAAAGTATCCTATTACCCCACAAGAAGGGACACAATTGTTTTTTTTTGTATTTAAAGTTGTCTTTATGTACTTTTACTCTGAGTCTGGCAAATTATTTTCACATTACTATACTCCATATACTACAATATTACCCTGCAATTGTTGAAAGAGGAGTAAGCTACTATGCATTCTCAAGTCTTCCTGTCCCTCCAGGGACGAATCACGTGGCAAGATGGCCACCATGATCACTACTGAACATGTGAAAGGGCCATCTTGTCTTTACTGTGTAGAGTGACATTGTGGGAGACAGTAATCTCCTACTTAGCTCCTAAAGAAAACATGGTTAATACCTTCATATAACGCTGTTGCAGCATCCCTGCACCGCTACCCCTTTGCAGAGATAATGAACTGTATGAACTTGGTTGGGTATGGGTCGCTGGCAGTCGGTGTCCCGGTGGTCAGAATCCTGACACCGGGATCCCAACAGGGTTACCATATCAACACTTTTTGTTCGGTATGCTAACACTCCCCCTCTCTCTACCCTAACCCTCCCTTTTTGGTGCCTAACCCTAACCTCACCCCTAGTGCCTAAATCTAACCTCTCCCTCCCTCTCCTCTCTCTCTTTCTTTTTCTCCCACTTTCTGTGTTTGTTTTTGTTGTTATGGAGGCCCTGTTCAAGATTTATACAGTTTATTTGTTTCCAAATGGTTTTTCCACAGTCCTACCACCACCACCACCACCACCGTTAACACCACCACCTCTCCATGCTGCGTAAGTACAGTACACCACATTGTTTTCTACAGCACTGTATCTCTCTCCTTTTTTTCCCTTGTCAGTCTCTCTCTCTCCCTCTCTCTTTCTTTCTCTCCCTCCCTCTCCCCATCCGTCCCTCCCTCTCCCCCTCTCCCAACCTCCCTCCCTCCCTCTCCCTCACTCTCTCTTTTTTTTCTCTCTCTCTCTTTTGCTCTCTCTCTCTTTCTCTCTCGCTCTCTCTCTCTCCCTCTCCTCCTCTCTCTTTCTTTTTCTCCCTCTTTCTGTGTTGGTTTTTGTTGTTATGGAGGCTCTGTTCAAGATTTATACAGTTTGTTTCCAAATGGTTTTGATGGAAACTGTTCTTTTTCCACAGTCCTACCACCACCACCTGACCCCAGTGGCCTCTCCATGCTGCGTAAGTACAGTACACCACATTGTTTTCTACAGCACTGTATCTCTCTGCTTTTTTTCCCTTGTCAGTCTCTCTCTTTCTCTCTCCCTCTCTGTCTTTCTCTCCCTCCCTCTCCCTCTCTCTCTCTTTCTTTTTCTCCCTTTTTCTGTGTTTGTTTTTGTTGTTATGGAGGCTCTTGATCAAGATTTATACAGTTTATTTGTTTCCACATGGTTTTGATGGAAACAGTTCTTTTTCCACAGTCCTACCACCACCACCACCACCATCAACACCAACACCACCACCTGGCCAAAGTGGCCTCTCCATGCCGCGTAAGTACAGTACACCACACTAATTGTTTCTGTACTTGTGTAACATGAATATTGTTTTTTTTTTCCTCACAGTGCGGGAACATGGAAGGCCCCAGCCACAGCCCCCCACCGCCCAGTTGCCAGAACCTGGGCCAAGCAGGCCTCACAGGCCGTGTAAGTACTGTACCCTACACTACTGTACATTGTCTTCTTCAGTACTATCTCTCTCTCCATTTTTTGTTTTCACAGTGTCTCTTTCTCTCTCTGTTCTGTACTACAAAGACGCATCTCCAACCTCTTCTCCTTACACACTTTGTTTTTTTATTTTTTTAGAAAGGACATCACTCTAAAGGTGCCCATCCACTTAAAGATACCGGTATGACAACCGCTGCATGATTACGACATTGTAATCGTGCAGTCGTTTGTCAGTATGTGATGAGCCTACTCTGAACAATCAGTTGTTCAGTGCAGGGTCATCAATCATTTGCAAACATGCTTTGCAGATACTGTACAGTAATAGTCATTAAATTGTGGGAGGTTACTGTACTGTATCTACTCCACACCTAAAGCATCCCTCTGCTTGCCAGCCTGAAGCTTCAGTCAGTATAATGACCTTTGGTGTAGCAATGTTTAGACTGTACAGTACTTTTCCTGCATTGTACCGTATTTTAGTGTACAGTGCTGTAGCCATTGTATTGTTTTGTTCGTTTATGTACTGTACAGTACTTTGTTAGGAGCTACAGTAGCCAAACCATGTACAGTAGCACCATACCATATAAAGGTAAATACAGCACTGTTAATGTGAATATATTTTTTTCCAGTACAGTCTTCCATCAGGGACCCCAAGGGAGGCAGGGACCACGCCTGACTCGAGGTACAGTAGAGTACAGTATTTATGATAGTGTCAAAATTGTACAATATTGTATATTAGTGTTGTAATACTGTACCCTTTTTTTTCTCCCTACAGAACAAATAAATTTTTTTTTAGTATCACCAGATGGGCCACTTGGTCGATTTATTTTTACATTTTTTGTTTACTTTAATTTTGTTTATTTTTGATTTTTATTACAATTCTTTATATACAGTACAACGTTTTCTGTCTTTTCTTGGTTCTGTGAATAAAGTACAGTATACTGTATTTCAATTTATTCATACTGTAGCATCAATACGGTAAGAAAATACAGTACAGTAAGTCGCCCATTCAGTACTTTTATTAATTGCATACCACTCTTAAGGGGTGATTTAGTAAAGCTTGGAGAGAGATAAAATTGGAGAAACTGTAAATACAGTAGCACCAACCAATTAGCTACTACAGTAACTGTCATTTTTCAAACACAGCCTGTAAAGTGACAGTTAGGATCTGATTGGTTGGTGGTATTTATCTACAATTTTATCTCTGTCTAAGCATTAACTAAATAAATACACGACAACAGTAAAAATAGGAAAAAAGAGGCCACAGGCAAATTTATGAATAAAAATTTATACTGTACATTATACAGTACTGCAGGTTTTCCCAACCATGGTCCTCAAGGCACACTAACAGTCCATGTTTTAAGAATATCCATACTTGAGCCTAGGTGACTTAATTAGTACCTCACTTACTTTGATTGAATCATCTGTGCTTAAGCATGGATATCACTAATAACAGGACTGTTGGTGTGCCTTGAGGACCGTGGTTGGGAATCAGTGCAGTACTGTACATACATTACTCAGGGCCACAAATAGGGGGGTGGCTAGAGGTGCACCGGGTGCCAGAATGCAGGGGGTGAAAAAGGGATGACTCACAGTGGCTTGGGGGCTGGAGAGTCAGAAAATGACCATCCAAAAATGGCCACCGCCAAGGAGGAGACAGATGCTAGAGGTCCTTACTGGACCTCTAGTGTCTGTTAGGCCAGCAGAAGATGCTGAAAGCTGCAATGAGCAGGTAATTTTAAAGTAATTAGAAGGCTTACTGTGGGGCATACAATGGTGTCGGGCAAATATGTACAGTAAATGGCACTTTGGTAATAGGCATTAGAGTGTGTGGCATAATGTGTAATGGAAATTATTGTGTGTGGAATAATGTAAGTCACTATACCAGGGACGTTTGACTAGTGCACTGCCTTATGGAGGAGCAAGAACAAAATCCAGGTACAGGAAGGGAGGGGGCACAAAATTTCTACAGTACCTTGCACCGGGTGACAGATATCCTAGTTTCGGCCCTGCATTACTTTTTTTTTTACAAAGTCTTTATTCAACAACTGTATTACACTATGACATTATTAGTGCATTTCTAAGAGGGGTGTGGTGCCTGCTGCCGTGCAGGTGTACTTCCATAGCATGCGTCTCACCATCAGCCCGTATGTTGCTCATATGGCCCTGGAAATCCAAGATGGACACGGACATGACTACTGTACAGTACCTAGGAGGAAGGAGATGACGTGAGAACAGTCCTTCCTCAATGCCGACCTATACGCCCTACTGGACCAAGGACTATACAAAAAGATTAGGCTTTTAAGTTAAAATCATCACTGGCACTTTTGGCCTCAGATCCAGAGTTTCACCTATACCAGGTGCAGACTCTACCTCACATCGGAGTGCAAGGTCCACTGTACGCCCTGAAGAAAGGAGGATAGGCAGAGACAAACAGACAGTAAAAGACAGACACACAGGTTCTCACTGGAGATGCTCTTGTTCTTCATCCTGCTCAATCCCACACACCCTGTACAGTAGGTGAGAGAATACGATGTGCCGAGCCCTTTCCTGCTCTAACAGTGTCAAACTAATCCACTTCTCCACATTAATATATGCCCTAACTAACCAGCCTAACAAATTTATTAATAATGAATTTGTATTATAATTAAGCCTGGTGGTGAAATACTGTAAGCAGTGCCCCTAGGCCCACAGCCCATAGAACGATAAAAAAAAAATACATGAAACAAGACGGTATTTGGGTGAACACCAGCTGTCATTTTGAGGTCAAAAGTGAAAATAACTCCAAACCCCCCCCCCCTACTGTAGCAGCAGGTGGCCCTGGGTTTCCCAAAGAACAAACTGGCAGGGAGCAAGAAGTATCAGAAGATTTGTCTCAATGCGATAACAGAGCACTAACATTAGCAAAAATGCTTTTCTCACCTGATCCTGATGTCGAAGGCACTGCCGCTCCAACCATACAGTAGATGTACAGTAGAAGCCTGTCTCTCAGTGTACGGTGCATCCACTACTGTACAGTACTGTATGTCTGCAACTATGGATGTGGATGTTGAAGCAGCCACTACTACTGTACTGTATATGAACCAAAGGAACCTGAAAACTTTAAATATCTGCATTACAAACAGCAACATCAAGAGCAGTAGCAGAAACTGGCAGCTGCAGCACACTCTGTGATGATGCCAATGTGTGCCTTGGAACAGGGGGCAATGTACAGTAAAAGTAGGTCTACTGTAGGAGCCAGTGGAAGGGGTGGTTGAACCGTTAGCTGCGGGCTTGCACACTGACTAGGCACATACCGTACTGTACAGTATTGAACCTGCTGTGCATAAGGGTTAAACAGTGTAGGGGCAGTGACATAATGCTGTGAGATTTGTACTGGGCCATGAGGAAAGGGGGGGGTGCAAAACTGCTGAATAATCCCCACTAATTGTGGTTGCAATGAACGTTAGAGGTCTCGCGACTTTGACTAGGTGGCGGGGAGGGGGAGCAGTGTGGTGGTGACGGGGCATGGCTGGGGAATAGGGTTAAATACTGTATGAACAGAGGTGTGTGACAGCAGAAATGCAAGGACAGGAGAGGGGAAGAGAGAAATTAATGAAATTAAAGAATGAAAGGAAAAGAGGAAAAGTATGAAGTACAGTACATAAGGTACAGTAAGGGAAAGTATTGTAAATAAAGAGCTTATAAAAGAAATTAGGAGAATACTGTATACTGTATAATGTAGGGACAGAAAGCACAACCACAATACTGTACATACAGTATGGACACAGTGTACAGAACTTAGCAGTCCAGATCACAAACTGAAAAGAGGAAGTTAAACCCCTCCTCCACATTACTAATTATATACAGTACAGTATAAGCTACATAGCAGTTGCTTGACCGTTTCTTTCGATGACAACTGGTAAGACTCTATGGAGATGATCAATATAATTGTTACACTGGGCACGTGTCAATACTGTTCTCCAAAACTTCATTATCCCTTCCAAAAGTTCCTGTTTAGTTGTTGGTTTCACATCAGACCTGATGAACCCCTTCAACTGGGCCCAGACCAATTCAATGGGATTCATGTCCGGTGACCTACAGGAAAGTAAAAAAAATCAAATATTCAGTCACAGTACTGTACTGTTCTTTAGTAAAAAGTGTACTATAATAATTACTGCTCGGTACTGTACATACTTTTTTGTACAATAAACAGTTAATACAGTACTATAGGACAATACTCACGCTGGTGGTGTGCGTTCCCAATTTATCCCTCTCTCTTCCATGAATTTCGCTGAAGCCAAATGTTTTGGATCATTATCCTGGAATAATCGATGTCCTGATGGAAAGCATTTTCTCACAAATGGCACCATACAGCAATCTACTATTTTTTCTTGGAAGAAGGTCTTATCCATGATGCCTAAAGAGATGAGAAATTATTGTCAGTAACAAGCGTACACTGTACAGGACTGTAAATAATTTTTACAACAAACATTACTGTACTGCACCTTCAAAAATATAGATCGGTCCTGCACCCCAACGAGATATACCTCCCCATACATGGACCTTTAACGGATGCTTCGGACGTGGTTTAAGTGAGAGATGTGCATGGTTCCGGAAGGACAGTCTTGAGAACCTCTCGAGAGAAACCGAAGTTTCATCTGTGAAAATGACGTCATTAAAATTCTCTCCACTCTCTATCCACCGTCGTGCTTGTTCAACTCTCTTTACTCTATTAACATCCCTTATCATGGGATTTATCCTGTAGAATAAAAACAAGTTTTAGTTTACTGTCATGTAAAATCAGTGCATTATTAATATATATATATATTTTATGTACAGTACCTTGTAGGGCCAAAAGTCCATCCGTTTGATGCTGGAACAGGAGATGTCCAGGTCACATTCTGCTTTTAGAATACGTTGGATTTGTAAAGCTGTACGCTCATCATCCTCACAAGTCAATTTGTGCATAATATTTTTGACGCTCCTATGGTAGAACACATACAGAGCATATAGCAATTATTGGACAGTTAGTGTTGAAATTGGAACACAATACAGTAGCAATCTAGCAACATACAGAATAATAAAAATAAGGTTGCTGTAAAGTACCTACCATGTGCATTTAGAAGTAAATCTATATCTGGTCCGCGTTCTCTCAAATGCATGATAGCGCACAGTCTGTAAACTAACAAGAACACCACACTCTTTCAGCCAGGCCTGGATCTGTCGTGTTGTTTTGTGTTCTTTTTTCATGTTTGCAATTATCTTGCTGATGGCTTTGCTGATTTTTGCCATGTTTGACGACAAAATCTGTGGAGAGAACAAGAGAAATACGGTACAGTACTATTGCTGAGTATACAGACTGAGTACAGTATACAGTACATAATTTAATGTTCAGTATCTTAAATATATACTGTATAACACAGTACTGTACAGTCTTTTAGAACACAGGGGGTATTACATTCTTACTGTACATTAGCCGTAACATGTGTACACCGGTATATACAGTATAACCAGCTAGTAAATTTCATTTTGCAGGCTGTGTTTAATAAATTATAGTTTTGAGCTAATTAGTGATATATATTTCCCAAATTAATCTCACATCAAGCTTTCCTACAGTACATACAGTATGCCCCTTAATACGCAAATATGCATCTACCGTATGAAGGAGACAAACAGGACAATAAACACAGCAATATTGCGACTGAAACTAAGATGGCAGCTGAGCAAAACAAGATGGCGGTGGGGACAGGACGGTCACTCATGGGAGACTATACGGGACAATGGGTGGCTAGGAATCGATGAATGGTATACGGTGTGTTTGATTGAAGCTCGATATGCAAATAAGCGACTACGGGGACGGGGCATGCCGAGGCAGCAGGCTATTAAACACAGCAATATTGCAACTGAAACTAAGATGGTCGCTGAGCAAAACAAGATGGCGGCGGGGACAGGACGGTCACTCACGGGAGATAAAACACAGCAAAATGACCGTGAACCATACATACAGTACCGTACTGTAGTACACTGTATGAAACAGCTGTAGAAGTTCAGGGTACAGCAACAAAGGTGACTCGGTAGTCAAGCAGAGTTACAGTAGATCACGGTAATGAGCAGCAACAACAGCGACTCGGAAGTCAGGCCACATTGCAGACAGTAGTATCTCAAAGGTTCGTACTGATGATACGAGCAGCAAGTCTGTACAGTTAAGTAACAGATTCACGGTGTGGATCGGTAGGCCGGTCTGAGACGCTATATTATACTACCAGAGACAAAAGAATTCCTTCCCGCTGAAAATCTGGCCGCTTATTGGTGTATTTGAAAAATGCACTTCCTTGTGGTCCAATGGCATGGCACAGTTTCGGCAGCAAGGTTTTCTTTGTCTCTGGTAGCATAAGAGCGTCACAGACCGGACTAGCTATCCACACTGTGAATCTGCTACTTAACTGTACGGACTTGCTGCTCGGATTGTCTCATCGGCACGTATCAACAGTATGAACCCTTGAGATACTGTACTACTACCTGCAACGCTGCCTGACTTCTAAGTCGCTGTTGTTGCTGCTTATTACCGTGATCTACCTCTGCAACTCTGCCTGACTTCTGAGTCACCTTTGTTGCTGTACCCTGAGCTTCTACAGCTGTTTCCTACAGTATCAACCCACTGGTACTGTAAGTACGGTAACTTGCTATGTTAAGTTCACAGTCATTTTGCTGTTTGCTGTGTTAGACGCTGATTTGCGTAGCGAGTTTCAATGCATACGGTACCGTTTTGTTTTGCTCAGCGGCCATCTTAGTTTCAGTCGCAAAATTGCTGTGTTTAATATCCCGCTGCCTCGGTATGCCCCGTCCTTCACTACCCGTAGATGCTTATTTGCTTATCGAGTAACTATCACACACACCGTATACCGCTGATCGTTTCCTAGCCTCCTGCTGCCCCTCATAGTCTCCCGTGAGTGACCGTCCTGTCCCCGCCGCCATCTTGTTTTGCTCAGCGGCCATCTTAGTTTCAGTCGCAATATTGCTGTTTAATATCCCGCTGCCTCGGAATGCCCCGTCCTTCACCCATCCCCGTAGACGCTTATTTGTGTATAGAGTAACTATCACACACACCGATCGTTTCCTAGCCTCCCGCTGCCCCTCATAGTCTCCCGTGAGTGCCCGTCCTGTCCCTGCCGCCATCTTGTTTTGCTCAGAAGCCATCTTAGTTTCAGTCACAAAATTGCTGTGTTTAATATCCCGCTGCCTCGGTATGCCCCGTCCTTCACCCATCCCCGTAGACGCTTATTTTTGCATCAAGTCTCTATCACACCCCAATCATTTCCTAGCCTCCCGCTGCCCCTCATAGTCTCCCGTGAGTGACCATCCTGTCCCCGCCGCCATCTTGTTTTGCTCAGCGGCCATCTTAGTTTCAGTCACAAAATTGCTGTGTTTAATATCCCGCTGCCTCGGTATGCCCGGTCCTTCACCCATCCCCGTAGACGCTTATTTTTGCATCAAGTCTCTATCACACCCCAATCATTTCCTAACCTCCCGCTGCCCCTCATAGTCTCCCGTGAGTGACCATCCTGTCCCCGCCGCCATCTTGTTTTGCTCAGCGGCCATCTTAGTTTCAGTCGCAAAATTGCTGTTTAATATCCCGCTGCCTCGGTATTCCCCATCCTTCACCCATCCCCGTAGACGCTTATTTTTGTATCGAGTCTCTATCATACCCCGATCATTTCCTAGCCTCCCGCTGCCCCTCATAGTCTCCCGTGAGTGACGGTCCTGTCCCTGCCGCCATCTTGTTTTGCTCAGCGGCCATCTTAGTTTCAGTCGCAACATTGCTGTGTTTAATATCCCGCTGCCTCGGTATGCCCCGTCCTTCACCCATCTCCGTAGACGCTTATTTTTGTATCGAGTAACTATCACACACACCGATCGTTTTCTAGCCTCCCGCTGCCCCTCATAGTCTCCCGTGAGTGACTGTCCTGTCCCCGCCGCCATCAGTTTTGCTGTGTTTAATATCCCGCTGCCTCGGTATGCCCCGTCCCCATAGTCGCTTATTTGCACATATTATACCTACAGTACTGTATCATTGCATTATTGCACCACTTTGCACATTTAACTTTTACACTAATGGTTCTAATGGTACTGTACACACTATTTTGATTTATGTTATAAAAATAGCACATTTGGCGCTCTACTTTACAGTACTGTACTGTATATCAGTTCAGATATTCACACATTTTATTACTGATGAGCTGACACCTACCGTACAGTACTGTACAGTATATAATTAGGGAGTGTTTTTTAGACACCTGTATTATTTACAGTATCATATTTATTATCTTGTGCCTCTATACAATCTCACAATATTGGTTAGTGCTTTAACAGTTGGCGCTGTAATCTCCTATATTTACCTGTATATACTGTATAACACACGCACAGTGTTAGGAGACAGTGAAAAGAGATACTGTAAGGTACTTTACCAACCAATCAGCTCCCAAATGCAATTATTGAAATGCAACGTTGAAAAATTACAGTTGGGAACTGATTGGTTGGTGCAGTACTGTACAGTACCTTACAGTACTGTATCTCTTTTCACTGTCTCCTAACACTGCTTAGTATTGTGTACAGTACTGTACCGTACAGTATGTACTATATTTGATTGAATGTATGGTATATTTACTGTTGAAAAAAAACACTGAAAACAACTTTTAAACTAAAACTGAAAGTAAAGTACAGTACTGTCTTTATCCGGCATTTGAAGCACAGGTTTTTTTGATGCTCCCGCTTTGTACCCTTTTTGGCACAGACAAACAAATGACTGGGCATACAGTACAGTAGCACTTTTAGCCATTGATTTGCAGATGGAAACGAGCATTTATTCTGTGTGAAAGGGTCAACATACCGGTACTGTATGTCGAAATGACCAGGTCTCTGACCCAGGTTAAATGTAAGGTCAAAGTAACCCTTTCACACAGTAAAAATCTGATCAGCAAAAAGCTTTACTGTAAATGCTACAGTACTGTAATTTGCTTTTCTGTGTGATAGGGTTATTACTGGAGTTGTATAGAGTACAGTAGCAGCACATTCTTGAAAGTGCAGTACAAGTACTGTAATTGTTTACAGTGTTGTAATGTGAAATCTATTTTACTATTTTACTTAACATTGTATTTAGTGTCTTTATACTTGTGTATTTCAGAGTGCACCAAACTGTCAAAATGGTGAAGAGCAAAGGTTTTTACAACGGAAACAAATCTTGCCCACTTCCAATGACCAAAAGGCTGAGTGCACTAGTCCCACAATGGTCTACAAGCAAACCTTCCAAGAAGAAAACAGGTAAGGAAAATTTACAGGTACCTCTTCTAGTCAAGGCAAGGAAGACTGCAAAGCCCAAGAACAACTCTTTGCAAGTGGACATCGGAGAAAATGGACCAGGGAACGTGGAGCAACCCATGAACGTCCAGAACCAGGAAGAAACACCAGTGATTTATGGACCCGAAGAATTGGACACCTTTGAGCCTCTTGTTGAAGATGTATCCCACTCACCAACTCGTCGAAAACTGTCATTCCAAGAAGATAATGCATGCACATGTAGCTGTGCTAGGATGGTGAGAGACCTCGTGGGAAAAGTTGATCATCTGGAAGCGAAAATTGACAACTTGAAAGAAGAGCTGAAGGAAGGGCTGAAGGACACCATTGCAGAAGCAACGAAAGAAGCAATCCGGCAAAGTAAAGAAGAATGGCAAGAGGCCGCTGCCCAGAGTACCAGGAAGAGACATGACCAGGCAATCCAGTATGAAATGGTCACACCGGATGAATTTGAGCCTGAGGATAACGACGACGATTTCAACTTGGAGACTGACCCATCCTTCCACTTGCTAGATATGGACAATAGAGTGGCATCAGAGCACTTGGACATGACACCAGTGCCATCATGCAGCCTGCCTCAGTGGGAGAGTACACCAGTGGCATCATATCGCCTGCCTGAATGGTCAGTTGAAGAATCGAGGATCAACAATGCAAGCATGCCTGTAATTTCACCAGGAACGCCTGTCATGTCGAGCACCCCAGCACCACTGACTGTATTTGGAACACCCTTACCGGATATACCACTGGCTATAATCAACGTTGACAAGGACAATGAAATTTACAGAGCTGTCAATTGTGAGATGCATCGATATGCGCAAGCAATATTTCAAGAACATGTGCCCTACGACCTGTATTGCAATTGGACCAAGCGGGTGAACTTTGATGGAAGTCGGAAGAAAGTGCCAATCCCCAACAATTTAAGAGAAGATATCCTCTCAAGATGCCGGACAAGATTCAGGATTGGAAAAGAAGAACTTACCCGGATGCCAAGGAAACATGCATGGAGGACAGTCACGCATACAGTACAGATCTTCAATCAACAAACACGACTTGAAGGGACTTGTCAGAAGACAGGCTGCATTCTCTATATTTGGTGCATTCTATTTATGTTTGATGGATAAGTTTGAGCGATAGTGGAACCGTCACCCTTTTTGTAATAATCCTTATGTATTATATTGATTGGCTTGTGCAAAAAATGTATGTGCTATCACTGCTCATAGGGTTGTTTTAATACATGATCGCACTATACATATATGGATTTAGCCTCCGTAAATTCGAGTGCCTTCTGTTTTATGTTTTTTAGTGTCATTAGTCACCATGGCAGCGGGCCGTACATGATGACATCATTTGTGGGCGTCTTCACTGACCGGAACCCAGAAGCGGTGGCGATTCACATGGTGTACGGTGGTGGGGTATAAGTAAGTGTATTTTTGAAGTGTTTTGTATCCTGATGACGATGTGAGAAATACATCGAAACGTTGATGATTATACCTGCGTCTGTGGTTCTTTTATACACCGGAGTGCCGGTGATACTGTATGTATTTATACAGCCACGTGTTGGCAAGCGCTCAGAAGGCAACCGGGACTATTATTAATTTTCTGTGGGAGTGCCATCCTATTGTTGGATATATATATATATATATATTGTATTTCAACTTGGTCTTGGGTCTTTTGACTAAAAAGATTATCTCCCATCATTTATATTAAATCCTATTTTAAATTTAAGCTCATAGCTCTAATTTATATTTATTTAGGAATGCCACCACCAAAGAGAAAATCTCAGTTAACAGATAAATTACGTAATAACTTTCCTTTTATTAAGAAATGAAAGAGAATGACAATGAAACTGTGTTATGCTGTGTTGTGCAGTGTTGTGTTTACAATTGGCTTTGGTGCAGGGCCCGATTAACAATGGGGTGGGTGGAACTGCAGCTCCAAGCCCCACATCAAAATAGGCCCACAGGGTCTGATGTAGACAGGGAAAAAAATTCTGTTACAGCAGCCTGCCCTGCCAGTGGACGTCGGATCGAGGCATGGACTCAGCTAGCGGGAAAGGGAGGGCAGCGGGGGAACCGTGGCTGCATCATGACAGTAGTGTCTGACAGCTCAGCTGCCCAGCCCCTTTAGCTTCGTCCTGTACCACCGGGGCAAAAGGGGGCAGCGAGGGAGCCTCGGGCTGCATTATCACAGCAATGTGTGGATGTGACTGATCTTCGGTGCTTACAGCTCTGCCCTCTTCCACTATTGGGGGGGCTGTATTGCAGAGATGGGACACTGTCAGTGCTCGGTGGGCAAGAGGAGCCAAAGCAGAGGAAGTATAAGGTGGGCAGAAGGAGGCGGAGCCAATCGCTATAGCAGGGCAGAAAATAGTGCTGTTCATTAGAGGTGAGAGATATTTTAATTATTCTGTCATCTGTGTCTGGATATTTGTTACTGCCCTGTCAGCCAGATTAAAAGTAATGTGGGTATGAGTGTCCTGACATTTCCAGGATCTTTAGTTATGTGATAAGTTATCTGTTTAGTGTAGTGCAGACTGTACCATCACAATCAGCAGGGGTGTATAACAGTTGTGTAACTGCGGAAGCCAGACGAGTGAGCTCCTGGTCTCCGGCTGCTGCTGCGGGGAGGGAGCTGGGCGCCCCCTGGTTACAATCTCAGCGGGCGTCTGACAAATGGAGCCTCCCTGCGGTGCCGGGGTTAGGTTGCCGGTGGAGGCGGAACTGGTTCCGTCTCCTCTGGCCCATTTTAACCCCGATGGGTGTGGGAGCCCTTTACGTGTGCGGACCCAGGGACGACCGCCCCTGTCACCCCCCGTTAATCCGGCCTTGAACATGACACTAGGAAAACCCCCCACAGCACACAAAAGGCCCTTCACAATTTTTAGCTCCAGGCCCATGTGCACCTTTATCTGGCATTGCTTTGGTGGGGTCTGACATTACGGACCATATTAAATCAAAGAAACACAAACTTACAGCTCTAGCTTCTTTAATTTCAGAGAAGGTGACCAGTTTTTTTTTATAACCTGTCAGAGCAGATAATGAGTCTGTTACTCTAAAAATGAAAGTGAGGTATCATCATCTACCCTATAATATGAGTTTGTAAAAATATTTCTATATTTGTTCAGTAGACATATTTTTTTTATGAAAATGCAGAAAGTCAGGTTAAACTGTGAACTTTAAATGTACTTTAAATGTCCAGACATGACTTAATTCTATGTACAGCCTGCATTTTGCCTTCACGGCAACATCATTTGCATATTATGAGGTGTATATAATGGGGTGCGGCGCGGGTTGACTGTGCCGGAGGGATCCCATCAATTGAGTCCTGTTTTTAACTTTGAAATATAACAACCTTACATGACACCTCTTCTTAAATTACGCCCCAACATTCTACAGAATTACAGCAGCTAGAGACTGACACCCTTAGAGAACTGGGGAAAGATAGTGGTGAGAAGAAAGAGACAGGGAAACAAGAATAGATGTAAAGAGGAGGAGAGAAACCAGGAAGAGACAGGGGGTATAGGGGTAGAGATAAAAGATAAGAGAAAGAAAGAGATTGAGGAGGAGAGATGGGAGGGTCGGTGGGGAAGAATTAAAAAGGAAACAATGCCAGGAACATCAGTTAATGACTCGTCACATGTTTCCATAATATTACTGTAGTGATACAATACAAACAATACTGTAAATATACCATTACTCATTTTCTCTCATTTTATTTGAACAAATCCAGAAGCCAGTCATTCACATTTTGATTACAGGATGAGGCCATACATGTTCAATGGTTTCATTTAGAAAATCGGATTATGTGTGGGCTACTTAATTTACAGGAATGCATTTTGATAAATGAACATTTAAATGAAGCATTTTAGAGAAAAATGCAAGCTCTTTTACTCACTCAATTATTTTGTAAGTGCCAAATATTTCTAGTAAATGATGAGATAATGACTATTTTCCAGAACTGCGGTACACTGCAGTATGATAGATTGTTCTTAATTAAATGATTGGGGTTTCCTTCATTGTAAATCTTAGCTTCCAGGAACATGTGTAATAGTTAAAGTGATATAAGATGAATGGACTCGAGTAGCAACACATAACTTCACAAACGTCCATCCTTAAAATACACCCTATTGCTCCATATCACTCCTCCCCTACCCAATCTCCATGTCTTCATGTTACCCCTTTACTAAATAAACTGACCTGTTACATAATCACATTGTAAATGTCCAAACATAGCTTTTGTGCATACTGTACATTATCACTTTTCTCAGTGACATGCAAACCACATTTTATTTTTGCAAATCAGGTGTGCTCAGTCCTGCTTCTTCCCTCCCACATCTGCTCCACTCTCGCCCTCCCTCTTCTTCACTTGACGTCAAACGGAGCTCTCCATAGCCTTGGTGCTGAAGCATAAAGATGGCAGACGGGGTGCAGTGCGAGCCAGAGTCATTATGACCAGTTGTAACCGGAGGAGGGCACTGACCAGCTAACGCTGCCTGGCGTAGGGAGTGGTGGGCATCTCTGGTTGCCCCTGCACTCGTCACCTCAGCATACACCATGTCGCTTCTGTGCGTGGGAGGTAAGGCTAACCATGGGGATACCAAAGCGGTTTGGGTGTTGGCTGCCAGATCATTTTTCACCTTTGATGGGAAAGAGATGCACTACAACGCTTATGCTGTTTTAATATGACAACGATATGTACAGTGTGTGTATTCATGCAGATAGAAAAATAATAGAAATATACTTACTAGACATGATGGTATACCTGCACATACACAGGCAGTTTGAGTGAAGAAAAGACAGGAAATGTGATGTGGTTTTGTGTACTGTAAATTGGGGGAATCTATCTGTCTATGTATATGTGTGTGTGTATATACAAATATAATATATATATATATATATATATATATATATATATATATGCTGTATATATATATATATATATATATATATATATATATATATCATATTGCTAGATCTGTTTGTATTTGTGTGATTTCATGAAGAATAGTTATATAAAAATATCTGGTAAATGGCAAGCCCCATTTTATTGGATTGAGGGGTTTCTTTCTGTAGCAGTCACATAGACCAAACTGTCAATCCAGCTGGTCTTTCTGTTTGTTACTATTTGTAATTCTGTACATTTATTATTGTCTTTCATATAAAGTCAAGAACACATCACATATTTATATATATCCAATTTGTATCTTATCATACATATGTGTCTTTATGCACGTGCATGAAAATCTATCCATCTACAAAATCTCCCCCCCAATCACTCAATGCCCACTCTGACTCCTACACACTGTCACTTTCCTTCACATTGTCAGTCACCTACCCACTGACAGTCTGTCTTTCTTTCTGATACCTTTCCCCAGTGTCGTTGGTTTCCTGTACACATCCAGTGTCTCCCTGCTATATGTCTTCCTGTACACTGCCCCCTGTACACACATTCACTGTCCCCTGTGGAGCTGATTCTGCTTTTTTCACTGAGTGAGGAATTTATGAATAGAAAACAGCGAAGTGACGTGAGCAGACGGCAAAGGGTGGAGGAGATGGGTTTATGCTGTGTGCAGGCTTGATCTTTTATGCTAGCTAGATATCTATATATATCTAAAATATAGAAATTGTGTATATTTATTATTCCACTTGTATAATTATATATATTGTATGTATTAATAAAACAAATATAGGGCTTAGCCGGGAGGAGGTGTGTTTTTTTAAATGTACACCATGAAGAATATTTTTCTTGCGTCTATTCAACATTCTACTGATTTTTTTTTTCATTCTTTTATTACCCAACATGTCCTAAAAGGCTTGAGTATATTGGTTTTACACAGTTAAAGAAAAGTCAGTGGTATCAAGTAAAAGCTGGTCCTGTGCTTAAGGTTTAAAAGACCAGGATAAAAGGGGTAATTGCTAACCTACATCATTATTTTGTTTCTACTTTAAGGTGGGCCTTATTGATTCTCAATGGCATCATGAGATAATTGCATAGCATTTACAATCATATCTTTTACTTTGTTGTGTATTAGGTAGAAATAGCAAGTAAAAATAACAGCTCTCTCCATTAAAAGCTAGAGGAATTTGCCAAATGTCATAAATACATCTGGTTTGCTTCTATATAGTTCAGGCAAGCACTACAGTATTTTGAAGGGAATTTAAACATTTATGAGATTTTAAAACCTCTTTGTACTGTGCATTTGCTGAGGTTTTGCTATTTACAAGTTTATGTCTATATAAAGTGTATGGTATGCATATAAGAAGAGTGTAAAAAGGCAATACTTTAAGTTCAGTCCAACAAAAAGAATGCTCCATGAAAATGGCATATTTACAGCTTGACTGACAGGTGTATGTCTCTCAGTAATAAGACTGTATCCTAATATATAGTTGGGAATGATGAAAATGGTGTTTCTGAGCCTTATCATTTTATGAAACACTTTATACAGTACACTAAGGGGCTAATACTGATCTGGGTGTGCACCCATTTGGTGACAAATATGTTTTACCATTCAGCATATGTGCACAAATACACAATGATGAGAATGACGGTTTCCAGCACTAGCTACTGTAGTCACTTCTGATTGGCTACTTACAGATTGACCTCTGAAGCTGATTTTTTTTAATGATCATGCTAATATTATATAATTTTGTATTTTAGAATTCATTTGTGCAACTATCATACGCCGGGAAAAATAATATACCCGCTGTACAGTATAATAGAGGTTTATTTTTTTAATTTAAAGCAAACCTAACAGAAAATATGTTTTTCACAATCAAAGAAAATGTTAATTTAAAAAAAACAATTCTTATGCTTGTGACCTGGTTGGGTGTAAGTTTATCTGACATAAACCAGGATCATATATGCTACTGGTGGAAAGTTAAACTGGTTACACACTTGCTGATACATCGTTAGTTCGTTCAACGAACGAGATTTGTGAGTATATTGGTGGGTGTGTACACCTGATATGTCTGTGAACCATGTTGTTCACAGATATAGCAGGTGTACACACCCACCAATGTACTCACAAATCTCGTTCACAGAATAACGTCGTTCACAGATATATCAGGGCGGCCCTGTAGTAAAGCCAATGTAAAGATGTATCGGTGCATCTACATGTGTGTACCGGCCGACCCATACACTGGCCACAGGACCCGCCAACAGCAACATCACACACAACTGGGAGGGCAAATTTAAATTGCCGTCCAGTAGTAAAGGCTGGCCTGACATATTTATTAGGAAAGTGTGTATACAGATGTGTCCACATACATCTAGCCTCCTTGCTCACTAAACAGCCCTTCTAGTCACGCCATGCCGTGGTGAGACTCTGTAGCGCCAAGCATCTTTTCGTGCAACATTTTACCTTCAGATGCATCTTATTCGCATAACAATGTGAATACTTAGCACAAGCAGCTTTTGCTGATTAAAATGATATGCAGCATGTCAATATTCTGTGAGCGACTGTGGGTGTATCTGCACGTGAAACGTTGCATTACAGTGTCAGCAGCTTTAACACTGTAACATAGCATTTTGCATGCAGATACACCTGCAGTCACACACAGAATATAGGCATGCTGCATAACATTTTAATCAGCGGAAGCTGTTTGTGCTAAATGTTTGCATGACTATGCGAACAAGAAGCATTTGAAGGTGAAAAGTTGCACGAAAAGATGTTCAGCGATACTGAGTCACACGGAGCTCCTGCTTTGAATGGTGAGACTTGTAGCGCATGGACGATAGATGTATGTGGACACATCTGTAGCTTACAAATCGTCTTCTTGGACAGCGGAACGTTCTGTTGACCGATTTGTTGTTTTAGTGTGTACCCAGTATTAGATGTATTTTGAGATTACAATATTATTCAACTCAGCATTTGGGGTTAAATATTGTATGTTTAACCTCCAAACCTCTGTATGGGGATATATTAAGTTGATACAACTTCTATCTGTGACAAAATAAGAAACCTGAAATATTACTCTTCTACATAGCTATAGTTTTTATATTAGGATTATCCATAGGGGGAGGGGCCCTAGATTGCACACCCTAAACACAATGTGAGGTGCTACCTGCTGAGACTAGTAGTGCTACAAGCAGAAAAAGAGAAAAAATGCAACTGCACACTCATGCTAAACTTAATAATAATATTGCTATATTGCATCAAAGAGGTTCTTAGCATAATAATGGCCATAATTATGGGCCTGCCCAACGCATCCAAGTGACCTCTATTAGGGTAGGTCCCTAACACTCCTATGGAACAAATACAAGGCAGGGACCCCCAGGCCAACCCAGCGGAACCGCCCCATGGCATCACACAAGAGCGAGATTGCAAGTGATGGTTAAAGAATTATAAAGAACTCCTATGTGTTAAGTCTTCCGTAAGTAAGAGGTTATAATTAAAAGTGTATGAATTGCTACATATATAAAAAAACAAACTAAAAAAGTGAAAAAGTGTACATTATGATGCCAGGACACAGTCCAGCCACACCAGCCCAGAGAGCCCCGCGCCCAATAACAGTCCCAAAACTAATGGTGCCCACACACATAGCGATGTGCTGACGATCAGCCGATGTGTACGATTTCCCTTGAAACTCTCCCCGGCAGCTCTGCACACGATCTGGACACGATTTGGTGTCCAATCTTCTTACGATCTCTCCTGCATCCAGACTTTTTACAGTGCCTTGCTTTCCTAGATTGTCAGATCTGTCCTACAGCACGGCAGATCTGACGATGCGATGTGCGACCAGCGGGGAAGCGCATCGCATCTTGAGTGGGGACTCACGATTTGGGCATATTTTACACGATTTGTCGTCATGATTCGTCGAAATTGGCCAAATCGTGGAAAATATCGCTATGTGTGTGGGCACCTTAACACACAGCATATATATAGTAGATCTTACCCTCACTGTGCCTTATTAAATGTGCAACTTTGATGCAATATTATTATAAGGTTTAGCATGGTTAGAGTGTGCACTTGCATATTAGGATTATAACAATATTTTTTTTTACCAGTGGGCTTTTCATTTTCTATAAAGGTGCGTATGTATTTCAGACAATAAAGGAGTTAACATATTGTTCACAGAGAATTATGTGCTGCTGTTTATTTGTTAAATGCCTCTTCCTCCTCTGTGATTTCCTATTTCATTCTTTCCCTGGCTGTTTTTCTTCCGCTGGAACCATTGATTTCCTGTAGAGATCTTGGTATGGTTTAAATAATAGCAGGCAAACCAACTCCCCCATCTCTTCCCCGGCATACACACACTCTCCATCCTCCCTCCCGCTCCCTCATTCTCCCTTTCTCCCTTGGGTTCCAAAGCATCAGCTGAGCCATGAAATAAAAGAAATGCTTTCACAATTTCTTATAAGAGATGAAATGCCAGAACAGTCACATGAACAGAATGAGAACCCTACCTAATGCAGTGATGAGTATGATAAGTGAATGTAATTCCATTTTTTTATGTAGGGGCCCAGTATCTCAGGCCCAAACATACTTGATATTAAACTTACCTGATATGACATACACACTTGAAACCTGATGTAGAGTTGGATAATAAAATGTGGCAGAAAAAAAGATGCATTTTCTAACCCCCCTTTTACCCTCTCTAGGGTCACCAGGTTACTAACGCCCTTATTATCTAATGTACCTACTCTTAACATTCCTCTAAGTGGTATACATTCTTTTATCAGTGCCTCCACCCAAATATTAGTGGCCAGTCTAAGTCTACTTGGGAAAACCCAAATGTTAATAGGAATTAAGTAATACGGGGTAGATAACCCAGTAAATAAATTATAATAGTAGTCCTGTTCAAATCCTGTCCCTTTTTGGTTTGGCGTTCACCAATAACTCTCTGTGCTCCTCCAGCTAAGTAATACACTTAGATTATAATTCATATATCTTTATATGAATAAGTAATACTTAGGCAATAACAAATGTTTGCTATATACCTTAACTTTGAAATACACAGTTATACATGTTAATATATTCGTACATTTTAACTGAACAATACATTTATACCACATTAGAATAATCTATATAAAGATATATTGATCCGTAAATAAACACTGTGCAGGAATACAGAATGTTACAGCGAATCTGACATCCCTGGAAATATCACAGTCATATACAGTTATCCATTTCCACTTGTGTGAATAGTCTCAAGAGTAATAATGACGTATCATACAGGCAGCAGAGGAAGTAGCCATAGAGTAATAATGACGTATCATACAGGCAGCAGAGGAAGTAGCAATAGAGTAATAATGACGTATCATAAAGGCAGCAGAGGACGTAGCCATGGAGTAATAATGACGTATCATAAAGGCAGCAGAGGAAGTAGCCATAGAGTAATAATGACGTATCATAAAGGCAGCAGAGGAAGTAACAATAGAGTAATAATGACGTATCATAAAGGCAGCAGAGGAAGTAGCCATAGAGTAATAATGACGTATCATAAAGGCAGCAGAGGAAGTAGCAATAGAGTAATAATGACGTATCATAAAGGCAGCAGAGGACGTAGCCATGGAGTAATAATGACGTATCATAAAGGCAGCAGAGGAAGTAGCCATAGAGTAATAATGACGTATCAGAAAGGCAGCAGAGGAAGTAACAATAGAGTAATAATGACGTATCATAAAGGCAGCAGAGGAAGTAGCCATAGAGTAATAATGAAGTATCATAAAGGCAGCAGAGGAAGTAACCATAGAGTAATAATGACGTATCATAAAAGCAGCAGAGGAAGTAACAATAGAGTAATAATGACGTATCATAAAGGCAGCAGAGGAAGTAGCCATAGAGTAATAATGACGTATCATAAAGGCAGCAGAGGAAGTAACCATAGAGTAATAATGACGTATCATAAAGGCAGCAGAGGAAGTAGCCATAGAGTAATAATAACGTATCATAAAGGCAGCAGAGGAAGTAGCCATAGAGTAATAATGACGTATCATAAAGGCAGCAGAGGAAGTAGCCATAGAGTAATAATGACGTATCATAAAGGCAGCAGAGGAAGTAACCATAGAGTAATAATGACGTATCATAAAGGAAGCAGAGGAAGTAGCCATAGAGTAATAATGACGTATCATAAAGACAGCAGAGGAAGTAGCCATAGAGTAATAATGACGTATCATAAAGGCAGCAGAGGAAGTAGCCATAGAGTAATAATGACGTATCATAAAGGCAGCAGAGGAAGTAGCCATAGAGTAATAATGACGTATCATAAAGGCAGCAGAGGAAGTAGCCATAGAGTAATAATGACGTATCATAAAGGAAGCAGAGGAAGTAGCCATAGAGTAATAATGACGTATCATAAAGGCAGCAGAGGAAGTAGCCATAGAGTAATAATGACGTATCATAAAGGCAGCAGAGGAAGTAGCCATAGAGTAATAATGAAGTATCATAAAGGCAGCAGAGGAAGTAACCATAGAGTAATAATGACGTATCATAAAGGCAGCAGAGGAAGTAGCCATAGAGTAATAATGAAGTATCATAAAGGCAGCAGAGGAAGTAGCCATAGAGTAATAATGAAGTATCATAAAGGCAGCAGAGGAAGTAGCCATAGAGTAATAATGACGTATCATAAAGGCAGCAGAGGAAGTAGCCATAGAGTAATAATGAAGTATCATAAAGGCAGCAGAGGAAGTAGCCATAGAGTAATAATGAAGTATCATAAAGGCAGCAGAGGAAGTAACCATAGAGTAATAATGACGTATCATAAAGGCAGCAGAGGAAGTAGCCATAGAGTAATAATGAAGTATCATAAAGGCAGCAGAGGAAGTAGCCATAGAGTAATAATGAAGTATCATAAAGGCAGCAGAGGAAGTAGCCATAGAGTAATAATGACGTATCATAAAGGCAGCAGAGGAAGTAACCATAGAGTAATAATGACGTATCATAAAGGCAGCAGAGGAAGTAACCATAGAGTAATAATGACGTATCATACAGGCAGCAGAGGAAGTAGCCATAGAGTAATAATGAAGTATCATAAAGGCAGCAGAGGAAGTAGCCATAGAGTAAACTTATGCGCTGACCTGTGGCTCTGACATCCTCTATACTATCTGCAACTGAAGTAATATACTTATTTTATCCCAACAAAAGTGTATATCCTGTAATTGGCAGTATTTCCAGTTGGAGCTGCTGCAAAGTTTAAAGTTGAATTGCTTTAACGCCTGGAATTAGCAGTTTTCCCAATGACAGAATACCTGAAGGCCTGTCACTGAATTACCTCACATAAAGTTGTTATATTGATGATACCTGAGTGTGGGGAAGATATATTTCAATATATGTAATCCTCTGGCACAATTAATACTCCTAATATGCTCCCTCAGCTCTCCTCTAAAGCTGAAGATTTCTTGGAAGTGCTGAGTGTAATATTGTGTTCTGATCACTCACTGCCTGTTCTCCTATCTAGCTGACAGCTATAGTGAGCATATATACAGTAGGTGAATGATATATCTCCTATGTCTGCCATTGGTGCTATGTGGGTGCTCACCACCTCCTATAGTAGGGGGGCTTCTGCTATCCGGGCTCTGCTCAGCTGACAGACCCTTGCATTTTGCTAAATGCAGCTGTCTCCTCCCGGGCAGCTGAATAGTCCGCTTAGTTGCTGCATTGTCTCCTATTACTGCTGAGCCCCCTCAGCTGACTGACTCATCTAAGCTGCTGCTGACCTCAACTGCTGCCTGCTCGCCTCCTAAACTGCAGGTGTGCCCCCTCTCCTGGAACGCTGCCTCTTAGCAGTGAAGATGTTCTGCAACTCCACCTTCAATGTTAGTGGGGCACCTCTTGTCACTGTCAGTTTCCACCTCCGCTCCCACACAGCCGCTGGCCACCGCAATCGCCTCTCTGGGCAGGGCGAGTACCACTTCTCCCACCAGCTTCCCTGCTCCCTCTCTGACTCCACCCCCCTGCACCCGGAACAGCTCGGGACACAGGGGGGTGACACTGTAGGGAGAGATCTGCAGACAGCACATCTGTTCTCTATCTCCTGAAAACCGGACTCTCTTTCTCTGACAGGAACCAACTTACTCCCAGCGGTATCACTCCACCCGCTTCCTCCACAGTGCATGTACATCCCACACACTGGAGCACATCCTCACCACAGAAAAAAGTACCACATCAACCCATATATAAATACATGAATCACATATACGTATTATACATGAATTAAATCATATATATAGTTTACATATTTGTTTTTCTTTTACATATTTGTAGCAACACATACATGGTTACTAATATATGCAACATACTTTTATCAACTTTAAATAGTTAAATTCCCTCAAGTGTAAATATATGAAATATACACCCATAATACATTTTTATTAATTTAGAATATTTCTCTAACCCGTAACCTGGGTTACAATTCCATACCTCCGAACATTTCAGAGAAGGAAGGAGGGACAGGGCGCGTGCGCCCGAAAAGGGCCGTGGCTTCCGGGAAAAGGGGTGGAGTCAACAGAAAATGGAGCGGAGCCTCGCGGCTTCCCCCATTTTCTTCACTTTGGGGGCGTGCCCCCAGGCAGTGGGCAGCCCCCAGGCAGTCCGTACACAAGAGAACAAATGCCGTGCGTCTGTTCTCCTCCTGCTTTCCCCAACTTCCCCCCCACCGCGGGACACTGTGGCCCGCGGGTGGGGCAGCGGGACAGTTCCAGAAAAAAGGGACTGTCCTGCTGGAAGCGGGACAGTTGGGAGGTATGCAGTTTCATGCAGGAAAAGTGACTCAAATGCATCTGAATATGCACCCAGTTCTATAATGGTAACCTACACACCAGGTTTATGCCAGTAGAAAACAGTAATACTATATAACGCTTGGTTTACATCTGGAATTGTGTCTTGTTAGTGGCAACACTAAATGCTAAAGTACACACTTTGTACACAATATAGTACTTTAACAAAGCTTCATATACATAAGACAGTCTGGGTTGAATTCAATTGTTTTTATTTTTTACGGCCGCAACTCCCGGCAAAAGTGACAGAAGCTATTCATTTGTTGGTGCAGCTGGATGTGAGTGCTGCAGGCACCCATTACTTATTGTGGATGTCACATCCAAATGCACCAGAATTAGCCATGAAAAGCGTCTATACCCATGCAAATTACTGGAGGTGCTCCCAAACTGCAGTTTGGGCACCCAAACTCCTGTCTTTGGGCGGATTTCAGCTCACCACTTCAGGAGGGTACAAGCAGAAATAATGCGCACCCGAGGCACTTGTGCATAGTGACAAACAAGTGTTTTATCACTTTAGACGGGAGTTGCGGCCGCAAAAAAACAAACAATTAAATTCCCCTCTGGGTCTAGGCAGTATTATTAATTAATACTAATGTTCAGGGCTGCCATCAGAAATGGTGGGGCCAGGTACTGACAAATTAGGCAGGGCCCCGCTCGCCACGGGGTATGCGACAGAAGTGGGCGGAGCTGTGGATGTGGGTGGAGCTACTTCGGGGGTGAGAGACAGGGAGGGCTGGACTTATTTGGGCACAGATTAATTTTCGTAAATTCTGTTATATTACTTTCTGTGCTGATATTTTTATTTGCATATTTTTAATTTAATATATCTAAGCACAAGATGTTTTCTGTGTGTGTATATATATATATATATATATATATATATATATAACATACATACACAAAAAAAGCCTGTGGTGCTTAGCTATGTTAAATTAAAAGCATGCAAATGTAAGTGTCAGCACAGCAAGTAATTGTAACAGGATTTACCCACATGTATGTGTGTGATTTTATATATATAGTTGTAAATAGAGGATGATAGACATCTAATGTTTATGTTTTGTGGTGAAGCTGCGGGACCCACTGACGTCACTTAAGGTATGACGGAGCTGACCGGCGTTCCCCTGATCCAGAGGGCGCGCATGTTGGTTCCGCCTGCCGGTGGCTGTCGGATGGGGTCCGGCATTAGCGACATGTGGGAGGAGAGCTGAGTGCACCTTAGGTGACTAACTAGCAGGGCTATATATATATGTTTTCTTGGGGAGTCCAGTGCATGGCAGACCCCTGAGGAAGGTGGTAGCACACCGAAACAGCTGTTGGGTTGGGACCAAGGAATCATGCATCCCCCAGTGCCTGTGCTCTGATAAGTATTTTTATGCACTTTTTGCTCTTTATATGAACTATTGCAGTTTGATGCATTCTTTGCTGTTACATTAAAATGCATCAGGATTGAACCTTTCAAAAATGGAGTGCAGATCTATCTATTTGTATGCTTCAACATGTTGGGCTGGAAAGATATACTACTACTAATTATTGAGATCTGGCACCCACTTTACATTATTACTTTGGAAGTATGTGCGATTTTTTTTACTATTTTTGATATCTCTCTCTATAAAAATATATAAATATATATATATATATATATATATATATATAATTATATATAAATTGGGCACTCCCTCCCTACAATAGAACCCAAACTTACCTGGACACTCGGCCAACTCCGTGACTCTGGGAGCTCAGAAGACAGCCAGCGCAGAGTGATGTGCGGTACCGCGTGTCACTGGTGGAATGCATCGGCAGGTGCCAGAGAAGAGGAGAAGAGTCTCGTGGCATTTAATACATGGAACCGGTTGCAAGCCAATCACAGCTCGCGGAACGGCAGCCAGCCAATCAGCAGCATCCGCTGCTGATTGGCTGGCAGCCGTTCCACGAGCTGTAATTGGCTCGCGGCCAGCTCCATGTTTTAAATGCCACCAAGTCTCTTTACTTCTTTGGCTGCCCCCGGTGCATTCCACCAGTGACTGTGGTACCGCACACCACTGCATTTCATACCTACGCTACCCGGACCCCCTCTCTCTCCGGGCCAGGGACTGGAGTCCCCGCAGTCGTCCCCCCCCCGATGATGGCCCTGCTAATGTTACATTTACATTTAAATACAGATATAAATACAAAATAAAAGTTCTAATTCAGTTAAAGTAAATATAAAAATCCACTGTCTTCTTTACTGCACTGGACTGAAATCAATTATCAATTGAATAATAGTCTGTGACATACTAATGCAACACACTAATACGACACACTAATGCTTGCACGCTTCCTTCCTTCCCTCACCTAAGTATAAGGAGTCTTAAGCTACCTACAAACTATACAATTATTAGGCCGATTTGCGAATAGTCAGGTGATCGGCCTGATTTGATGTATAGTGTGTATTAATGATCGTTTCACCAATAAAACGATAAGAAAACATCCACAAATACATTCCTTCCATTATCTGATCTGTCGGTCAAGAGCAAAAATCTCGGCCTCAAATTCCCGATATTGAGCAGTGTGTGTGCATTTCAATAATCTGCCCATATTTCTTATGTTCTCCTGTCACTATGTCATCCTCCTTGTGGGTGGACATATGCAAAATCAGTGTGGTGTGGTGAAAAATCGCTAGCTTCTATGGACAAATTGCATAATCTGTAGCACAGATATTTTGGCTTTGAATTTTCTGAAAAATTGTCCCGTTCCTTGTCCCGATTAAAAAAATCTGACAGTGTGTAGCTAGCTTTAGGGGTATATTTACTAAAGTGCGGGTTTATAGAAGTGGAGGTGTTGCCCATAGCAAGCAATCAGATTCTGCTTATCCTTTATCTAGCACAGAGGTTCCCAAACACGGTACTCAAGGCACCCCAACAGTTCAAGTTTGAGAGATATCCACAGGTGGTTAATTCAAATTGACTGAGGTTGAAATAAATCACCTGTGGTCAAGCATGAATATCCTTAAAACCTGGACTGTTAGGGTGCCTCGAGGACTGCGTTTGGGAACCTCTGATCTAGCACTTTCTAAAAGATAAAAGCTAGATGCTTAGTGCATCTTAGTGCCAGTGTTGTCCCGGGACCCCACACAGTTTACGTTTTCTAGGACACCCAGCAGCTGCACAGGTATATTTATTACTGGCTGACACGTTTTAAAAGATCCACATGTGGAGCTAATTATCTCACGTCTGATTCTGAGAGGAGATCTGGAAAACATGCACTGTTTGGGGTCCTGAGGACGAGTTTGAGAACCTGTGCACTAAGCCCTGGAGAGTAATAAAGTGGAGAGTGATAAAGTACCAACCAATCAGCTCCTAACTGTCAGTTTACAGGCTGTGGGGTCTATTTACTAAGCAGTGTTAGAAGACAGAGTGAAAAGTGATAAGAAAGTGATAAGGTGCCAGCCAATCAGCTCCCAACTGTCATTTTTCAAACACAGCCTGTGAGATGACAGTTGGGAGCTGATTGGCTGGCACCTTATCCCTTTCTTATCACTTTTCACACTGTCTCCTAACACTGCTTAGTAAATAGACTCCCCAGTTTGTTATTTACAAATTCAGAAATAAAATGTAGTGAAGTAGTAAAGTTAATTGTGGTTACCTGTCATCCTTAGGCTCAGTTATGTGGTGGTGAACAGGTTTTACATTACATTGCCTATAAATAATTTGATTTGGTGCTGGACCACCATCCTGAGGCCCCTCTGCAAGTGTCCCGAGGCACCACGGCACACAGTTTGGGAACCACTGCCATAAGGACAATATTGCCACCAAATTTCTATACAGATGGAAGTGTATGCCGAGTAGAAAACACTACAGGACACTAGGCCAGTGTTAAAAACAAGAAATACTAAAAGCAACACACCCTGAACTGTTGTGGCAAATCATAAACATTTGGCAGTCCTAAAAAGATATGCTAATCTGCTAAAGCATGCTTCAATATATGTTTTTCTTTGATGTCATGTTATGCTCTGAAAAACAGTGTTAGTTGCGGGAAAGCACAATAGTTTGCACTGGAGTCCAGAAGATCAACTTACTGTATATCACTGACTGTAAAATTCAGTAGAATTTTAAATATGAATGGTGAATCCACCCTAACTTCTTTTGGATAAAGCTTAACCACTTGACTGACGTGGTCGCATTGTTTGCGACCACACCAGGTCATGCGTTAACTGATTTGGTCGCAAACTATGCAACCTGTCAGTGACGCACAGTGGGCCTGTTTCAGAGATGGACGGAATTAGAGAGCCGCACACAAGCAGCTGTGCAATTCCGTCCATCTAAAATGCAAATGCAGCAGGAGATGTCTGTAGGAAAGCTATGGTTGTGATGGGTGCTCCTTTGGCCAGCCTGCGGAAGCTGAAGCTTACCACCGTGTGACCGAGACTTGGCAGCTGTGAGGCCAGGAAATCTGTATCCAACGATGTCCTCATCTCTCCCGGAAAACAGGGGTGACACGCCTCCGTTTCTGGGAACGGTGACCATCCACGCTCCTGCTGCGCCACCCAAATGTCACAGCATGTCAATCATGCTGCAGCTTGGGGGGAGTCTGTGAGGGAGATCACAGGACCCATTCTGCACATGCGCAGAACAGGTCCTGTGCATGCGCAAACCCTAAACCATCGGAGATGTACGCTAACCATCGGGTAAGCGTACATCTCTGAATCAGGCCAAGCGATTGGCTGCCGGAAGATAACTTCCAACAGCCGCCAGCCGACCAGGAGGTCCCTCTGCTTCCCTGCATCCTTCCCCAGTGACTGCCATACTGCCGATCATTGCTGATTGGTCAGCATGGCAGGACCCCCCCACCCAGCAGCTGCAGAAAGAAGCAGCCGCCGCCGGGGAAATGTTAATTAACCCCTTCTCCCAGCCCCCCAGTGTGTACCTGGCAGTTGCTCGGGGGAATCGAAGTCGCAATGGTTGTGATGTTCCGAACATCGATGTTTTGATAATTCGATGACTGATATTTAGAAATCGATGTTAATGATATGTGTTTCAAAGAAAAAAAAAATCTTTTTTTCTTTTTTAATAAAATCATGTGGGTTAAGTTATGAATAGATGTTCTTGACCTAGTTCAATAAGAAAAAACAACAACAACAAAAATTTGTCAGTAAAATAGATAATTAAAAGGCTTCCCATAACTTCATGCTTGCCGACATTCTGGCTACCCCTTCCAGAGAGAGAGCAGCCAGATCGAGAAAGCAGGGGGGTGTGGCTGACAACTTACCTGGCATTTGTGGGTGGAGCAAGGGCGTGGCCACACGTTCTCGTCATTTTGCCCCCGCCCCCTGCGTCACAATGCCAGTAATCTCAACATTGATTACCGTGAATTGCGTCATCGTCCTCCCCGCACTGTGGGGGTTTCTCTTGTGACCACGCGAAGGGGGGGGGGGAGCGGAGAAGTCGGCGGCCTTTCCGGGGGACGGGAACGGCCCCCGATTTTCGGGAGGCTCCCAGCCGAATCGGGAGGGTAGGCAAGTATGCATAACTTTAGCTATTAATTTGCAGTCTAGTTTTCTGGAGATCTTTGCAAAGTCTATGAATGGAGCATCTCATATACCTCTTTCACATCTGACTGGCGGTCGCACCATGGATTTTGTTCACTCGCCCATCCTGGATGCGACCCGGCTGAGACCCCGTTTGGACTGGCAGTCTGACCCGGCACTAATGCCGGATCGATTACATCACCGTTAATCACGTGATGAGCCGGCGCTTGGAGATGATCTCATCTCCAAGCGCTGTCTTTTCCTATGCACATCGACCTGCGTTTCCCTTTCACACTGCACCATGAGCCAGGTTGAACACGTGTTTAACCCTTCTCGTGACCAGGGTTGAAATGCTGGGTCATTCGACTCAGCTTATTCCAACCTGGCCCTTTCACAGTGCACACTAACCCGGGTTATTGCTTGTAGTGTAAATGGGGTGTCATTTTGCCAAGTCACTTTCCCTATTACTTGGCTTAAATATCATAAATAAATCATTTGGAATCTTCCTGACTATACAGGACCTCATAAAATAATACAATAGTCCAAGCTAAATTATAAACAGTACACATAATAAAGTAATTCAAACTATATAAATCACAGAACAGATCCTTGTTATGTGGCTGGCAAAACAACAACAATAATAATAATGTGAATAAATAGCTAGCCACACTTAATCATGGTTGCCGACTTTCTGGCTGCCCCTTCCTGGAGGGAGCAGCCAGATTGGCGGGGCAGGGGACATGGCTGGCACAAGGGGGCGTGACCGGACAGATAACGGCCATTTGTGGGCGGGAACAGGGCCACGCGATTGCATAATTTTGGCCCCGACCCCAAAATGACGAGATCCATCGTGAATCGCGTCAGAAGGCTGCGGGGGTTTCACATGTAATTGCGGGGGGATTGGTGAGGCTTGCCTGCCTTTCCGGGGGGCGGGAGCGGCCCCCCTGATTTTCGGGAAGGTAGGCAAGTTATGCACTGAATACACTTTGAGATGTATTTTATTTTTTAGGTTGTTTTAAAAATAGTATTATTTTTATTATATTTATTTCTTAAATTTGTCTGAGGAGCATACACTTGTTAGGCATATTGTACAGTGCCATCCATATCTGTATTATGTTTTTTTCATAAGTGTGAAGAATACTCTAGAGGTTCCCAAACACAGCCCTCAAGGCACTCCATTAGTTCAGGCTTTAGAGCTACTAATTAAGTAACATGTGGTCAAGCATGGATAACCTTAAAACTTAGAGCCTGATTCAGACCCACTCGCGAGCGGCTGTCCGCTCGCAAGTGGGTCGATGTTGTGCACTGCGCATGCGCGCGACGGCGGGAGCTCCGTCGTGCGCATGCGCCAGACGCGACGAGCGAAGGAAAGTCCTTCGCTCGTTGTGTCTGATCAAAAGGGGCGTGCTGTCGATGTTGATTGACAGCACGCCCCCTTTGGTGGGCGTGCCTCCCTGCCGGGGGCGTTCCCAAGGGAACGCCTACCGTCAGAAGCCGGCCCACTGACATCACTAGTGATGTCAGTGGGAGTGATTTTGGCTCTGATAGAGCCAAAATCACCCCGGGCCTTGCGGTTGAAAACCTCAACCGCAGGCTCCGGCTCGCAGTTTCGATGGTCGCGATGGTCACAACCATCGCGGCCATCAAACTGCATGCTCGTATAGGCTGTGGGTGGTGACCCACAGCTATACGAGCGTCCAGGAGGACGCTCCATTTTTATGGAGGGCGGCCCTCATTCAGAGCGTGCGCTCTGCTCAGAGCGTACGGCTCTGAATGAGGGCCTTAGACTGTTAAGGTGCCTTGAGGACTGAGTTTGGGAACCTCTGCTCTAGTGATTACTTATTAGCTTCTATCCACCGCAGACCTCATTGCACTTCCAACCTGTTTATGAACTGAAGGGCCAAAGACTTCTGTTTTCTCATCTTTATTATAGAGTAATTTTAGGAAATATATGTAAAGTTGATACAGGTTGAGTCCCCCATATCCAAAATTCTTGGACCAGGGGTATTTTGGATATCAGAATATTCAGTATTTTGGAATATTTGCATACCATAATGAAATATCTTGGGAATGGGACCCAAATCTAAACACAGAATGCATTTCTGTATTTTATAGACCTTTTACACACAGCCTGCAGGCCATTTTATACAATGTTTCCAATCATTTTGTGGCTCAAACAAAGTTTGTGTACATTGAACCATCAAAAAGCAAAGTTTTCACTATCTCAGTCATGCAAAACAGATTCCGTATTCCGTATATGGGAGACTCAACCTGTATAAGGTTGTGAATATCATATTGATTGAAATCAGGGTGTGTTACATTTAAAGTCCCCCATACACTAGCCAATTAGGCTACTAAGTAGTAAACAAGTAACTGAGTGCCTGATTCAGCAAGAAACGCAAGTGTGCATACGCACGCATGCACTCGGCGAATATATGCTAATAAATGCATTTGCACGGCAACCGCAGCATAAGATCCAGCACTGCACAATGCCGCCCACTTCCCTTTACTCAAAGCTTGAGTAGTCCGCAATACAGCGGAAACATCAGTAACATCGAGAACCATATGAACCACACGCACAATAGAAGTTGACCTGATCTCGTGCAGGATTTTTGCCACGTCCTGTGTGCATCGAGTCGTCTGGCTGCGTATGCCGCCGCACTGCGTTAATTATGCATGCCCCTATAACGGCATCCCAATGCACAGACACGCCTGCGTTTGCCCGTCCACCCCTGCACCACCCACAAATGGCACTTCCTGTCAATATCGGAAGGGTCTGCGTACACACTGCGTGTAGCCTGAGCTTACCTGCTCGCACCGGCTAGTTTGCACACGCGCAGTACGATGCATATGCATACGCAGGGCGAAAACATCGACCGCGTGCGCGCAAATTTTCATCTACGTTCCTTGCTGAATCAGCCATTGAGTGGCCAGATCCAAAGGGGCACCAAAAATGTGTTCAGATAATCAACATTAACATTAATGGCTTCATTATCTTACCAAATTTACCATTCAATGTGATCAGTATTTGATTGGTCCTGAACAGAAACCGATTGGGATTGACAATATTTTTTTTATATAAAAGGTCAACAAGCTATTGCAGCATGTATCATCGCTTTCATACTTTCCTTGTATGTATGCTCTTTCCCTATAATAGAAAACAATGTTTGCCACATTATGCCATCAAGGGAAGTCCTATTTGTCCAGAAGAATGAAGATAATTCAGAATGGTAGGCTAAATGATAAAAGTTATAGTAAAGTCTAGTCATATATAGGAGGAAATAGCTTCAGTCATACAAGGGTTAAATCTTTAACTTCCAATGTTCAGTGGATACAAAAATGTTGTATTGTATAAGCATCTGCACCTAGTAAGTGCACATTGCTTCTATCAGTGTCACTTTCTTGGAAGAAGTAAAACCTAGTTCGCTACCGATGAGTACCGAAGAGTATATATATTCTCAAAATGTCTGGTAGTTGGTGTTTTATATAAACTGTTTGACAGTTACAGTAAAAAACATGTATGAAAGCAGATAATGTAGATAATATCACTTTTCTGTACAGGATCTACAAACATCTATCAATTTCACCATTGCCATACAATAGAAAATCATGTAGAAGTTACTAAACAATTATAAGCGCACTTTTGCATCTTATAATTTTTTTACATATATTGTAGGGCCTCAAGTGATATTCTTGTTATTACTCGTTACTAATCTTAATTAATGCTCCAACCTATCAGCTCCAGTCATTTTTCAAACACGTGACAGGTAGGAGCTGATTGGTTTGAGCAACAATTAAGATTGATAAATGAGGCCCATAGTTAGGATTACCTGCCATGATGTGTACTGTGCAGTGCCGACATCTGTGGCAGTCCATCTGTGTATGGGACCTCGCGAATGTTCATTAGGGCCAGCCAAGAGTTAAGACGCAACGCATCAGCATTAAGCTACTGTGCTGTGCAACTTGCAGGAAACGGTCTGCAAGGCGAAGCAGGAAAAGCTATAGTATCACTATACTACACCTCCCCCTTTGTTGGTTGCATTCAGGTCTGTTCGCTTGTCACATGCAGTGCATCTTGCTAGATATATCATAGGGCATCTTGTTTTGATCAGAACAGGGTAGCTTTTTGGTTTATTACTTGGTATGTTTAATCTTTCTTTGCTTAATGCTTGGCATGTTACATTATGTCGTGGTTATTATATAACACATTATGTGGGGAGAAGTTACAAGCCTTGGAGAGAGATAAAGTGGAGAGTAATAAAGTACCAAACAATCAGCTCCTAACTGTCATTTTCCAAACACAGCCAAAAAAACTGATTGGAGGTAATTGGTTGTTTTTTTCTATTTCTCTTCACTGTATCACTCTCCAAGGCTTGGTACATCTCCCCAATATTATGTTAGCATAGTAGCATTGTGCTTTATATTGTGGCATGGAGCAGTCTCTTCCACCCTTATTAGCTTCTTTTTTTATAACCTTGTGTCCTCCACAAATGCTACCAGTTTACAGTTTTGTCTTGCTCCCATTATGCAACTGCATCTCAAATTTCCAAGGAGCTCAGGACCTTCTCTGCCAGGTCCAGTGTTTCTCTGCCATCGATGGGCGAGATCTGATTACAATTGGGCGATGCAATGTATTACACTAGCAAGCACACACAGCTCTCTCCAGCATACTACATTGCACGTCATCTAGGCACACCCTCCTTCTCTGATTGGCTATGCCACTGTCACATGTCCCTGCTAGTGCTGTCATTAACGGATCAAACCATCCATTGTCTACCTTTGATGGTTTACTACAATAAGTGGAAAGCACAGATGGCACCATCAACAAAGAACCATACAATGGACAACTCTTGTCCCAGGCTTCTATGTCTTCCTCTTCTGTCACTCACTGACAGGACAAATTACCTAGAGTGATATCACCCCACTCCTCTAACTGACAGGACAAATCTTCTAGAGCTGTAAAGCTCCAGCCCTCCTAGTCATGAAAAGGATAAATCTCACAGAGCTGTATTACTCCACCCATGGCCGTAGCTAGGCTAGTGCAGCCGGTGTCATTGCACAGGGCACCACAGGTCAGGGGGCGCTGTTTGGGCCTGTCAAATTTCTATTTATTATCATTATCACTTATAGATTCCTCTTATTTCATCCCCAGCATCTCCTGGCCTCTCCTATCTCTTCCCTGGCCCTTCCCCATGAGGCCATTCCCCTTTTTTGGGTGCATTTTGTCCCTTTGAAAAATGAGGGGGGCGCCAATGCTCTTTCTGGCACAGGGCACCAAAAAGTCTAGTTACGGCTCTGACTCCACCCCTCCCACTCACAGACAGGACAAATAGGACAAATCACAGAGACATGTATCCCTCTGCTCCTGTTTTCAATGACAGATCACTCTGCCTACACTGTGAGCCCTGCTGGCCTACTAACTCAGAAGGGACGTTACATGTATTTAAAATTTTGTTTACTGTTATTGTAGGTAAGATGAACTAAAGTGTCAGTCTTTAATTTGTGTCAGTGTCCAATAGCTAATGCAGTACGAGCTAAAAATGTAACTAGGTTTTAAAATTTGTATAAAAAAATTAACAGAAGATGTAATGAAGTTTAAGTCCACTGACTGCTGTGATGTTTGTTAATAATCTAAAATGTATCTTGAAAGTTATGTATCTATATCTATCTTCTATAATACTAAATATAATAATAATAAGACAGTCTGTTTGTTTTTCGGATTGCAATAAACTCTCGAACCACTGTAGCGATTGGGATGTGGTTATATCCATTGTGTAGGTAATTTTCCAAGGCAGGCTTTAGGCTAATAATCATCACGATCTGTCATAAAGGGGCTGTGGGCGGGGCTCCGCGGGGAGGGGTTCCCTGCACTGCTCTCTGCAAATGTAAATTATTTTCAGCCCTATGCCCTGAAGAGGAGCTTTTGCTATGAGCAATGAGAGGAGTCCAGAGCCTGCAGTAAAGAGGGCAGCTGCCACCTGAAGAGACCCATTACACAAGCGATGGTGTACCTGCTGTTCCATGGGCAAACGCAGGGGGGGTTTCCGTCTGCCTGGAAACCCCTCTCCCCAGCCCACACCATTACCACAATAGAAATAGAAATATAATAGAATTTTACTAGTGCTGCATGTTCTTGGAATGGTGCCCACATCTACAATAAAAACATTCAGCTCAGGCAGGATGGCCTACTGCCGCACCTAATGGCTTACTGTGATCGCTGGTCCTGTATCTGCTGAAATTATGACACACAATACACTTTGTATGATCAATATTAAAGCTGGTTAAGTGCTAATTATGCCCTCTTCATGGACTTGCCACACTCACTCTAAAATCAAGCATTTGCAAACCCCCCTCTAGAAATCCTGCGTTTGTCACTGTGTTCAGGGACCCGTTATTTGCGCTGATCAATGGAGCTCCTATCATCATCTGTGTAGGCTGCAGCACTGTCCTCAGTGATGAGAATTCCGGAGGGCAGACACTGAAGAGAACAGAGGGAACCGGCTCAGTACAAGTCCCCAGAGGTGGTTCCTGTGCAGGATGCACGGTTTAATACAAGGGAGCTGGTGTCCAAGCGGCAGAGATCACCAGAGTGCAGCCTACTGAGGGAGAGAGCCGGCTGCCTAGGGAGAGACAGATCATTGACTTACCCCCAAATGGAGCCGGGTACTGCAGCTAGTATTTTATACTGTTGTGCATTTCTCAAAGTCCTTGAATTCTCTATCAAGAGCTTGCATACATAGGATCAAAAAATATGTTGCATCTTATCACCTGCAACACCTAGTCTGGTAGTAGAAATGCTATAAATGCCACTGAAGAGAGATCAAATATAAATATAGGTAGATATGGCAATGCTAGCTCTAACATTCCAGTCATCTAGAGTAAGCCGATACAGAATTAAGCAACAGTTCATTCATTGTCAGAAACAGAAATATATGAATGGCTATGTGATAAGTATAACAGATTTTTTAATTAAATACCAATGCTGGGTTTGTATTCGGTCAGAAAGTAGAGGAGACTGTTTTTACTATGTCAGTATAATGCTTTTGTATTATGACCGAAAAGAGAATGTCTGATAGTTCTCCAGAAAATTATGATAATACACATCAGATAATCATAGTAACAGAAAGCTGTTGTTAAGTGTGGTTTTAAAAAGTTATTGTGTAGTTTCAAAATGTGGTTGGTAACAATATAATAAAAGGCGATAATATGGGCTGGGTACGATATCCCGGCGGCTGAATTGCCACCGGGTGAAATATCGACGTCGCATAAGCTGAAATCCCAACAGGAGAAGGTACGTAGGCTAAACCTAAAAAATGGTGCAAAAAGCAAAATATTTTTGTGCTGGCCATCTTGGAAAACTACACACAAATGGACTCTCTGGCTGGAGTAGTTGAAAGAGTTCACTCTTTATACTTCTCTTTACCATATTTGCAGTGTCGGGCAAACTAGGAAAATGCAGTCATAGGGGCCCACTAATGGGTTTGGTCAGTCTCCGAAATGGGTGTGGCTAATCACCAGAGAGAAGTGGTCAGCCATTATAGGAACGTCATAGTATTCTATATAAAGAATAAGTGGACAAATGATAGGTATGGTGGAAAGATGATAGGCAGTAAGGGCCTGATTCGTATGCAATACCAATGTGTACGTAGTTGAGCAATTATTTGCTACAGCTCATGTATGAAAAAAAAAAACCCACAGCACATGCATTACCCTGAGTTTGTGCACAAAGGTGCTATTGCAATCTGGTCAGTCAGTATCAGAAATGGAGCGGCAAAGTGATGGCTATTACTTTGGGCCATGACCAGAAGTGAATGCAAAAAAAGTCTGTCTCATGGGCATGTTATGGGAGTATCACGGGTGTGTGAGTGAGAGTGGCTGCATTCTCAGATGCACAGATGCAGCCACAGAGGCCTTTTTCAGATGCAGAATTGCTATGGTGCGACTGATGGTTGCGTCTAAGGACGCACCATCGGTATTACTGCGTGCACGGATGCGTGGGCATCTCAGTCCTTGCGCACGAATGTACAGCAGGGAAATATTATGTAGTGGTCAGGGCCGGCACTTCCATTAGGCAAGCTTAGGCAGCTACCTAGAGGCGCCGACCACTAGACTGCGCTTCTGAGTCCGCCCGGTTGCTATGGGGCCTGCCGGCCCAGCGATCGCACCCCCTGCACCCTCCATTTGCCGGGTGCCTGCTGAGATTGTGTAACCAGTGGGCTCCAGGATCCTTCTCTTCTCTCTCCCCCCCCCCGGCGCCAGCGGCAGCCAGAAGACAGAGCTCACTCCTGAGCTCTGGCTTCTGGGTCCCGCAGTGCACTATGGGAGTGATGTCATGACGTCACTCCCATAGTTCCGAGGATCGGGCGCCGGGGACGTAAGGCAGCGGGTTCTGGACCGGGGTTTAAGGTAAGTATTGTTATTTTTGTGAGTGTGTGTGCGGGGGGGGGCTTACTACTAGTGGCACTACAGGGGGTATTACAGGGGCCTTACTAATGGGGGCATCATATGGGGGCACTAAAGTGGCCTTACTACTGGGGGCACTACAGGGGCCTTACTACTGGGTGCACTATTGGGAGCACTACAACTGGGGGCACTACAGGGGCCCTTACTACTGGGGGCACTTCAATGGGCATTACTACTGGGGCACTGCAGGGAGCATTACTACTGGGTGCACTACTACAGGGGGCATTATTGCCAGGAGGCATTGTTACCAGGGGCATTACTAAGGGGGCATTATTACTACTGGGGGCACCATTGCAGTGGGCATTGAATAAGGGCCACCATTACAGTGGGCATTTATTGTTTTAGGGGAACTACTACCGTGGGCATTGTGTAAGACCTAAGTTAGGGAGGGCCCTAACAAATGTTGCTATGGGGCCCAAAAAGTTATAGTTATGCCCCTGATACTGTGTGTGTATATATATATATATATATATATATATATATAGTGATAGAAGCACTGGAGAATTGTGGAATGGCTTCTATATCTGTCCCAGATTCCTGTCTTGGGTCTTTTAAAACCCTCAGGAGAAGTCTGTTGGATAAAGCAGACTAGAAATGTCGGCTTCTGTGAAAAGCCGGAATGGATCCTGGGGGTGTGTATGTGAGGAGAGGGAGGACTCCATCCACAGGCCACTCCAGGTGTTGGGCCTTTCAGCCTGGTAGCAGGTTCATTAGGGCTTGCACCTGAAAATTGCTGATTTATGCTGGGTTTAGTGAGGGCTGAGTGTCTCATACCTGGGAGAGCAGGCCTGCATGTTAGCTTGCTCTGAGACACTGTTGGCTACAAACCAGAAGGGACTGTGGATGGGGATTTATTTAGTGTTCTGTAGTGAGGGAACTTACTGTCTAGTGCCCAGCCGGGCTAGGGTTTATTTTATGTTTTGTTTCTTTGATTATTGATATTGCACACTAAAGACTGGCGCTGACCAGCTTGTACGAAAATCCACGACTGAAGTGCTATTTCCTGGCTGCTGTGTGGAAAGTGGTATCCATTCACCCCAGGAGAGGGACCCCCCTACCCCGACCTATATATATATATATTATATATATTGTGTGTGTATGTATATGTATATATATATATATATATATATACTGTGTATACATCTATATGTGTATGTATATATACATACTTCTGCCTGCACCCCCCTCTTCGTACTCATTTAGCCCCTCAGGTGAAAATTACTTTGCACAGGTGGAGAGGCGGATAAGTTTTGTGGTATAGGGGACACAGAGAAAGATATAGGGGACACAGAGACAGATATGGGGACACAGGTATAGGAGACACTGAGATATATATAAGGAACACAGAGAGGTATAGGGGACACACAGGTACATCGGGCACAGAGAGGTATAGGGGACACTGAGATATGTACAGGGGATACCCAGGTATAGAGGACACAGAGATTAATAGGGTGCACAGATATGTAGAGAGGGTAAATAGAGGTATACATACCCTCCAACATTTTACAGTAAGAACCGGTACAGGGGCATGGTCACAGATAAAGGGGCATGGTCACAAATAAATGGCGTATCCACAGGGGCTGGAGGCAGGTTGGTTTAAAACTTGCAGTATAAGCAGTGGCGGCTCCAGGTACGGGCAAGCCGGTTTGTCGCCCGGAGCGCCATGGTATCCAGCCTGTGCATGAAAATAATGCGCTAATTTAATGATATACACTTGGGGAGGGAGCGGAGGAGGGAGGAGGCGGAAACACAGGATGGTGCTGGGCGCAGCACAGCCTAGCACCGGCCCTAAGTATAAGTGTTATACTGCAAGTTCTGTATATCGGCACTAGCGTCAGGGCAGACTGTAGAGAGAATCACAGAGGACGGAGAAGAGCCGGCTGTCACTCAGCAGCGCTGCGGGAGTCCTGTGTCCCAGCAGCGCTGCTTAAGAAATCGGGAGATTGTACCCACCCTGTACAAACGATACAGCCCCTGTTTGTCAGTACAGACCATTAAATGACCCTACTCTGGTAAAAGCCAGGGAGAATGTCAAGGTGATCAATGGTAAACCCATAGACCCCGATAGTCCTTTGTCATAGCCTCGCATGGAAGTATGCCAGTACTGTACCGGCTAAAATGGTATAGTTGGAGGGTTTAGGTATATGGGATAGGAGACACTGAGGGGGACACTGGGGAAGACACTGGGGAAGACACTGGGGAAGACACTGGGGAAGATGTAAGAAGCGCAGATGCGCTATCAGCACACGTTATGTGCACTGATACCGCTTCTCCCTGATGTATGATCGGGGTCTGCGCGGCAAATGACAGGGGCGCTATGCTGTCATTATCAGTGCTGCTATCTATAACGGCAGGGCATGTATGAACGGTCAGATCGCCTGACCGTTCTGCCCGCTGTAGTTGTCGCTATCGACAACTGCAGCCTGGCGATGGACAGAGCTGTCCCTGCTGCTGTGGCTGCCAGCTTCAGGGCTGCACGCGGGATCTCACGATACTTGTGAGATCCTGCGCATGCTCAGTGGAGCCAGCCAGCTCTGAGACACAGCGCATCAGCACTAGGCTGATGCGCTATGTCCTCAGACAGGGATCGCCGAAGGGGGGAGTTAACGCTCCCTCTCTCCGGCTGATGAGATGTTCATACATCTCATCGTTAGTGCTTCCTGCTTCGCCTCGGTAAAGAGCCGCTATAATACATCTCCCCCACTGAGAGCATTATATTTATAGGCGGGATTCAAGGGGCCAGTGATGGATTATAGAAGAATCAGTACTCACTTTAGTCAGCCAGAACCAAAGCACCAGCCAGCTGGAAGAGCAGCAGACACAGCTAAACTCCCATGAGGCTGCACTACTGCTGATGTCCATGTGTTGGGCTCCTCCAATCAGAGCCCAGCATATACTCCTCTGACCCCTCTGCAGGGTCTCATGGGATTTATTTCCCAGTAGTGCACTACTGGTCCCTATTAACCCACCTCCCTCCTGTAGCCGCCATCCAGGTCAGTCAGACAGTAAACAGACAGCCTCTGATTCTGGTAAATGGATCAGTGATGATGGAGCCCGCAGCATGCAGCTCCTGCCGGGTCAGTCAATAGCCTCTGATGACTGCCCGGCAAGCAGCTTCCTGGGCTATTTCACACAAATCTGGACTTTTTTTGCCGTGGATCACTTATAATAAAGCTTGAAAGCAGATGGGTCCTTTCAGACGGCACGGACATGGCACGGTCGCCGTGTTGCAGACGAAAATATTCTCTGAAATGGATGGCTGCCATCCACGGTTTTGATGTTAAAGAATAGAAAAAAAACATACACACGGCAAAAGCAGCACACTGGCAAAAAAACGCCCAGATTTTTGCTGGCCGGTAAAAACCTGCAGGTGTGAAATAGCTCTTTGTACAGCCTGTTATAGTGAACAACACCGGTGAGTTGGTGATTTGTGCTAGCGATAGAGGGCGTGACTACGAATCACCGGGGAATTCCCAGATTCCCTGGCAGCCCAGTCTGAGCCTGCATATTTCATTAGTTGATTACTAACTGTGGTGACTTAAATTAAATAGTCAATGTCTGATTCCATGATAGAATTTTCCTACAGTGCTGGTTGGCTGTAAACACGTAAATATGTTCTGCTGTTGTAGAGTAAAAGAAGAACCTTTTCTAGCAACCTAGCAACCAATCAGATTCTGTCTATCATTGTCTATTGCATTCTAGAAAATGATAGACAGAATCTGTCTGTTTTAGAAGCTTTAGTAAATCTACCCCTAACCCTTAAGCGCATCGCCGTAACAGGGCTACATAGCACCCTGCACCGACCGCCCCCTTTAGCGCATGACATCATTACGTCACTCGGTGGGGTCAGGGCCAGCAGCTGATTGGTGCATCCTGAGGATGCTCCAAAAACCTGCACACCCTGCAGGGTGCCTGTCTGGATCATCTAAAGGACACTCTGGCGGCGCCACAGAGGTGATCCTGGCTGCAGGGTGCCGTTCCAGGTCAAAGGGCTCTGAGATCGCAATGGTGCCTCCCACAGAGCCCTACACTCTGTGTGGCGACACCAGTCGCACACCTCTAGTTACAGCTCTGCTTCATTGTGCAGCTGTTAAATACATAAATAATTTTATGATTACAATGTAATACAAAAAGTACAAAGGGAACTAAAAAATTATTTAAACATGAAATAATTAGGCAAACAATAGACAAATGACAAATTGACAATAACATATATATCAAATAAACCACTATCCATCCAAAAGGGAATGCAAGAAGTATGCAGTGTGGACGTTGACGCTGTGACAGTAGATGGAAAGATACAGTGCTCAGTGTGCTATGTTGGTGAATAGAGGGATGGAGTGATAAAACTCTGTGTAATTTGTCCTGTCAGAGAAAGAGGGGCAGAGAGAGACAGAGCTGTGGTGTCAGTGAGAACGGAGGGGGTAGGGATGGTTAACCGGTGCCATCGGTGATTAACATCAATAAAAAAAGAAAAATGGACAATGAACCATTGATGGTTTGCATCCATCCATGGCCATCCCTGATAGTAATATTCAGATTTGTGGGAAGGAATTAGTGATGCTGGGGAGTGACTAAGCTCCATGCTTTCTCCATCTGGAAAAAAACTCCATTGCAGACAGGCTGCCATCGATTGTGGAAAACCATCAGATCTCCGCCATCAATGGCATCATTGGCAAACCATTGATGGTTGTTAACTAATGGTTGATTGCCATCACCCGGAGAGGGACATCTTGGCTGGGGCCCCATGGAAAAAGTGCCTGGGCCTGGGATCCCTCTACACCCTAGAAAGTAGGAGTCACCCCCAATTATTATGTGAGGGGGAAAGAAAACACAAAGCAGGAGCAGAGAGTTGTCCTTGAAAAGGGGGTATGACCCCAATTATGGATAGAAGCTCACATTATGACTAAAGATTAGGAGAGGTCCCACATGCAATAGCCCCCAGCAGCTAGTAAGGGGTTACTGCAGAGCATGTGTAGCTAAACAAGTCTGGTATGAAAAGTTGATATTCAGAATATCTACACCAGAATGTCTACAGATTCTGAATGTCAATATGGAGTTTATGTACAAGAGAAAATTTGGAGCGGTTCCTTAAGCGCAGTCTTAATACCAATCCTAGAAGCAAGCTTCTCAAATGTTCTTTTACAATGTGGTCCCCCTCGAAACGTTTTCTTTCCAATTTATAAACTTGCAACTAGGATCCCACTCACCACATCACAATACCCTATATTCCTTAAAAGGTTTCTTTATACATCACTCCACCATGGGACTTTTTGGTTTTCAAGTTCTTAAGTTCACCATTCATATAGTCGTCTCAAGGAACGAGACTCACCCTAAAGCACCTTGCGTCATTCACCAAAAGGTTTCTTTAGGTATAGGCACCAGTATTCTTTTGGAATCATTAACTGCACACTCCTATTGTTCTTGGTGATCAGATGATATTTATTCCATAACGACATACATAAAAGTAATAAAACAGTCAAAAAATGTTTGGTTGTTGGTTCTATGGACCTTAAGCTAAAACACTTTACTAAAACCCGGGAGAGTAAAGTGCAAATGCTAAGATGTAATATTGGTCCAAACACAGAAAAAACTTTACCAAACACATGTGCGTTTCAGACGATATGTCCTTCCTCAGGAGGTGGAAAGGACTGTGCAGGAAGCTCTATTTATCCCCCAATTAACAAATCAATTAAAAATCCTTAATATACTTTAAAATACCTAAAATATCTAATATTCATATTTTAGAACATATTTCATAATATAGGCATCTTTAATGTACAAAACATATCTTAAGCTGGCCACACACATGGCGATGTGCACACGATCAGCCGATGTGTACGATTTCCCTTGAAACTCTCCCCGGCAGCTCTGCACATGATCTGCACACGATTTGGTGTCCAATCTTCATACGATCTCTCCTGCAGTCAGACTTTCACAGTGCATCGCCTCCCAGATTGTCAGATCTGCCCTACTGCATGGCAGATCTGACAATGCGATGTGTGACCAGCGAGGACGCACATCGTGATCGTGAGTGGGGACTCACGATTTACTCAGGATTTGCCCAAATTTTACACGATCTGTCGTTCCAATGTGTCGGAATCGTCCAGATTGGGTAAATTATCGCTATGTGTGTGGACAGCATTAATCTTCCTTATAAATAAATATAATCATAAATGCACATTAAATTAGCCATATCCATTAATAAAAAATGATCATATGGTTCATCAGAGCCAGTCCAGTAATCCAGTCCATATTAAATCACTCTCTCTTTACTCAAATGACGGACACCGGAAGTAAACATCCGTCACTGAATCATCTCCGAGTGTCTCATCGATGTTGTGTTTCTTTTGGTAACGATAACTGGAAGTGTCCACTCCACTCGGAATCCAGTAGATGGAGTTCCGGAAATCACAGCTGTCAGCATGGAGGTTCCTTCCTTGTGACGGAAGTAACGCGATGTATCCCCAACAGGAAGTTGCGGGCGTCGGACCGGAAGTGATGCCAATTGGAATGGACCAAACTCATGCACCGCAAACTTCTAGTGGTAGTCAGGAGGGTCCATTTATTCCGGCTCCGATATATAGGATTTGTGTTCCGAGGAGTAGGACAAAGCTGCGGTGTAGGGCGCAAGTTACTTTCCACTTTTTCGTAACATGGAGTTTATGTCTGCAACCAATATTTCAACATTAAAAATGTCGACAAGGTTAAAATATCAACATTTTCATAATGTCAACCTTTAACATGTTGTCATTAGAATATCGACATACAGTTTTGCTTATTTAAGGCTAACCCTAAGCTTAACCCTAACCCTTAAATTATGCAAAAAACATACTGGATGTTGACCTAAAGTCCATGTTGACATTTCGAACCTGTCAACATTCTGGTGTTGACATTCTGAATGTTGACATTTTGGGCCTGATTCAGACCCACTCGCGAGCGGCTGTCCGCTCGCAAGTGGGTCGATGTTCTGGACTGAGCATGCGCACGACGGAGGGAGCTCCGTCGTGCGCATGCGCCAGACGTGACGAGCGAAGGAAAGTCCTTCGCTCGTTGTGTCTGATCAAAGGGGGCGTGCTGTCGATGTTGATTGACAGCACGCCCCCTTTGGTAGGCGTGCCGGGGGCGTGCCTCCCTGACGGGGGCGTTCCCACGGGAACGCCTCCCGTCAGAAGCCGGCCCACTGACATCACTAGTGATGTCAGTGGGAGTGATTTTGGCTCTGATAGAGCCAAAATCACTCCGGAGCTTGCGGTTGAAAACCTCAACCGTAGGCTCCGGCTCGCAGTTTCGATGGTCGCGATGGTCAAGACCATCGCGGCCATCAAACTGCACGCTCGTATAGCCTGTGTGTGGTCACCCACAGCTATACGAGCGTCCAGGAGGACGCTCCATTTTCATGGAGGCCGGCCCTCATTCAGAGCGTGCGCTCTGCTCAGAGCGTACGGCTCTGAATGAGGGTCTTTGTCCGGATCGAGTTGGAAGCCACATAGTGGAACAGAAGGGAGCAAAATCCTAAATTATCGAGGGCTGAGGCAGCAGAAGAGAGGAAAGTGTGATAATGAGATACAGGGCTCTATTTACTACAATCCGCATACTGAAGGCGGATTGTAGTGTGATATTACCGAGTGAATTCGCATTGCGAATTCAGACAATATCACAGGGATTTACTATAAATCCCTTGCAGGGACAGAGCTTGCGATAAAGCTCTGTCCCTGCGGATCCCATCCGCACCCTAGTCACGGTATTTTCGGAAAAAATACAACGACTAAGAGCCCGCGCATGCGCCGACCCACCGTCGCTGCTACCCCCCACCGACGCTAAGCCCCACCCCCCGCGATAATGTTAATAAATAGAGCCCACAGAGCTGTGATAATAATGAAATAGACAGACTTCTATAAAGCCCTATGAGGAGAGCTGTAGCCTGAGGGCCTGATTCAGCAAGAATCGCTATTCTGCTAGAATGCATGCACTGCAGTTGCTAATATTAGCGGTGAAATGCAAATGTTTGCAATCGCATTGTAATCACAGCCTAACATAAGGACGCCCACTTCCCCTTACTTACATCCGTATACTCATAGTGTGGCAATATAGCGAAACAATTAATAAGAACGAGTAACATCGGACCCATACGCACAGTTAAGGCAGGTCAGACCTCAATCAGGAATTGCTAACTTCAGCACACGCATGAGGTCTCAAGCTGCGTATGGTATTGCAGTGGATAATTTATGCATGCCCCAGCAATGGTGTTGCAACGCACTGGCACGCCTGCGTTTGCCTGACCACCCCCCATCACCACCCACAAATGGCACTTCCTGTCAATCAATGTGCTCTGTGTCTGCGTAGCCTCTGCAGACATTGCAATTGCTAGCTCGCGCATGCGCACTGCAATGCATACGCATGCACAATTCAAATTAATCGACCGATTGCGTGCGTCTTTGCTACTGCGATTCTTGCTGAATCAGGTCCTGAGAGTGAGAAGCAGCTTCAAGTTACATTTGTGAAGTGTAGTACTGTAACTGCATATGAGCTGAGTGTATGCCTAATGCCTATTATTGTGAATATCAGTGAGAGCCTCGTAAACATGGGGAATTTGTTTGGAACGACAGCAGTAACAAGGTGATTTATATATTTTAATTTTCATTGTCAAAACCCAATTACTGTGCAGGAGTGGAAAAGGAGATGTAAATAATTTTCCTTTATTGTTTTGCAACCAAGTAATGTTCTAGAGGAGAGATTTAATAAAGCGAATATGCACTATATATAAAAGTGATTGGACACTGATAGCAAATAGATCAACGAGATTTTATTGACGTCAGTACTTTGTGGGTCCACCACTTGCAGTGATTACTACAGACACCCTTCTGGCAAACTGTCCACAAGTTCCTGGACAACAGCAGGCAGTAATGTTGCCATTCCGCCTGAAGTACAGTGACCAACTGTGACTCTGGAGAAGGTCGAGTTGGGTATGAACGCACCCATCACTCGAAAGCATCCCAGAGGTTCTCAATGGGGTTAAGATCTGGACTTTGAGCTGGCTATTTTATCCAGGTTACTGAATGTTCTGTATACCAGTCCAGCATTGCCCTGGAAACATGACAGGTGGCATTGTCATCCTGATAAAAACATTTGTTGTTTCCATAGAACTGCAAGTGCATGGGCCTCCCTACGATGTGTTCTTGTCGAAACCGCCACATTAATGGTCATTTGGAACTCATGTGCAATGGTATGCATTTCGCTTGCATGGGGTTGTCAGTTCACTTTTTTCTTCATAGTGCATTTGGAATACAAAATGGTCCTGTGCCCAACTTATTGTATTTGCCCTGCACAACCATCACCTGTTTCCATGCAAGATAAAAACTTTACTGTGAAATCTGCATGACCGGAGACCTCGTAAGCTAGGTAAACACTTGTTATATTGTTCATTTAGAAGACCACGTTCATAGACATATAAGGTCAGCCCTGCAGCACAGCCGATGCAGATATAATGTCCAGGTATAGCTGTACTTCTGGCAGTGTGTATGGGCGACCCACTGACCTCCTGTACACTGGCCACAGGCCCCGCCGACACTGACATCACAACTGGGCGGGCCATTTAAATGCCCGCTCAGCTGTGATGTCTGGCCAGACATTGAGCAGCCAATTGAGAAGTGTGTATAGCTTACCAAATCATCCACTTAAGGTGCACGTTCACTACCCGATTAAACAGATCGATTGAACATCGTTATCGTTCAATCGCTCATTGATCGGGCACAAATCGGGCATGCAAATGTCGGAAACGACTAGCGATGCGCGATCTCGCTGGTCGTTTCCGACATCAATCATCGCCCGAACATGCCGGTCAATGTGCTGATAACGACAGATTGGCCATGTTCGGGGATGATGGAGGATGCCTACACTGAACGATATATATCGTTCAGTGTATGCACTGCACAGTACAATGAATGACTGAACGATAACGATATCATTATCGTTCAGTCTTTTCATTGTTGCCTAGTGGATGTGCCCCTTTAGACAGCCAGTCGGCCGTTGGGTCGATCAAGTGTGTACTCAGCATTAGTCGCTAATTTCCCACACCCATAAGCTACTCAGGGTAGAATAATGCATGAGCAAGGAGGTAAGCCATTTACTTATGCACCTCATACCAGCTACACAGTGACAAGTGGTTACAAAAATAAAACTAGCATTACACCACAGCCCAAAATCTGCATATTTGTTTTTGGTAATACTTATTTGAATGTGTGAATAGGAACCCCAGCCAAAAATTGCACTGGTAGAAAATTGAGAGTATACCACAAATGTAGTAAGATGGATACAGTTTAGTCTGTCTGTTCATTTGGGCTAATCTCTTGAACGATTGGACGGATTTTGATGGGGTTTTCACTATTCTACCAGCATTGGTCAAGAAAGGTTTAGGTGTATGAACTATTCATATGTGAACAATGGGTGGCGAGCAGTGATGATTTTACTGAGCAAGTCACAGAATTTTTTATTTTGCTGTATGAGTGACTGACTGCTGCTGCAGGGGGGAGGGCTGCACTCTGATTGGCTCCCTGAGACAGTGAGGGCTAATCATAGCTAGTTATGTGCCCTGTTGCTTAGCAGCAGCCTAGGGAAGGGAGGGAGTCAGGGACTGAGTAGGGTCACGTCTGAGACAGACAGAGCGTGAGAGACAGACAGCCTCCAATGAACCCATGAAGATGCCCTGATGCAGACACAGTAGCCACGAAGGAGCCAGGAAAGGCATAGCTAACTGGAAATAAAAAAACAAACAACCATCGGAAAACCATCAAATGATTTCTATTCAGAACTCCACTATCAAATGGTAAAAGCTCAACTATCGGAACAAAAACATTGATGGTTAGTAGCCATCTGATTCCGATATCCATCCCTATGCTGAACCTGCATGTGGACTTCGGCCACCACTCTTCCACCGTGAAGCGCTCCCTGTCCAGCATGATGTTCCCGCTCACCTACACAGTCTTCGGTGAACAGGAAGCACCTCCCATGGAAGTCACAGCTGTTTTCGGACAGTGGGCCTAATTCACTTGTGAGATGAGCGCTCGCAAGTGGGTCGATGTTGCCCAAGTGCGCATGCGCACGATGGAGGCGGCTCCGTCGTGCGCATGCGCGAGACCCGAATATCGACGGCCAAGCCGTCGTTATGGGTCTTGCACCAAAGGTGGCGTGCTGTCGTTGGTGATTGACAGCACAATGCTTTGGTGGGTGTGCCGGTGGGCGAGGCTGCCCAGACGGAGGCGTTCCCATGGGAACGCCTACCATCTGGGGCCAGCCCCACTGACATCACTAATGATGTCAGTGGGAGTGCTTTTGACTCTGATAGAGCCAAAAGCACTCCAGGGCTTGAGGCAGCGAGACCCTACCGCAAGGGTCTCGTCGCAAGCCCAATGGTTGCGATGGTCTTGACCATCGCGACCATCATTTTGGCCGCTCACTATAGCTGTGACCCCCCCCCCCGCGACCCCCCCCCTCCCTTCATTACACTTACCTGCACCTCCTGGCCTCTGGTGATCTTCTCCGGGCTTCCCGATCAGGTGATCTCCCATACTGCACTGGGGCCCGATTACCTGATCACCGGGCCTCAGTGTACTATGGGAGACCAGCTGACCGGAGAGGAGCCATCACCGGAGGCCCGATCACCGGTCCCTGGATTCAGGTGAGTAAAAAAAAAAATGTTTAATTTTTTTTTTCTTTTTTTTACAGTAATCAGCTTGCGGTCTGCTTAGACCACACAGCTGATTACTGGTACCGGCTCCCGCCTCTGCTCTCCCCGTTAGAGCAGAGTGGGAGCCCGGTAACCGGGGGAGACCCTGGATAACGCCACCACCAGGTGGCGTTATTATCACAGGGCTTCCCCCGGTATTTTTTTACAATTTATTTTTAGTAACTATGGTCGGATCACATTTCCCATTACAATTATGGGAAATGCGATCTGCTTTACTAAAAATAAGTGATACTGGGGTTTGGAGTACAATTTTACTAATTCTACTCCAATTGCCCTGTAATAACTACAGGTGAAACAAAAATAATGTGAAAAGGGTGTGAAAACACCCTTTTTCACTTTATTTTAGTAAAAATAATGTTAATAAATAGAGCCATAGGTGAGAAGCAGGAGGCTGTGGTGATATGCAGGGGGCTGTGGTGAGATGCAGGGGACTGTGGTGACATGGCGTAGCTACATTTATAGTGCCTGAATTATATGCTTTAATGCATTTAACGTTCAACCAGTTATAATGTTTTAAACAGTGTTCTAACAAGATTGGAGATATCAATCAGATAGTTTAGTTTAAGGAACCATAGGCGGCTTCTGATTCTTGTGAATTTTAGGTAGGTGCTATAATACTTGATTTTCTAGTATTATGGTTCTGTAGATAGCTGTCTTCATGGTCATTTAGAATGTTATTTTTCTCCTGTTTGCATCTAGTAATTTTGGTTATTAATTTGACAGTATCACAATGTGATATGTAGTTAGAGGTTTCTATATTGTGTTATCTTATTTATTTACCTATATTAAGTATTTTAAGGATTTTTTTAGGTTAAAATTTTTGTTATCTTTGTCTTATGGTTGTATTTGAATTTCTGGGTTATTTTTAATGCTTTTATTGCTCAATGTTCTTGCTTGGATAATTTCTGTGATTATATTTGAAACTACAATATTTGATATATTTTTCAACAATATGGTGAAATGTGACTTAGGGAGTGAGATGTAATAGGGTCTGAGTGTTTTGTGTGAGACACACTTGGACCTTCTCGCACATTTAAAGGTCCGAGTTTGTCTCAAAACTCGCCAAATGTAATAGCCCTCGAAATTGTGAGTTTGAGGCTATTACATTATGCGAGTCCGGGTAAGATTTCTTAATGCGACTAGCATTAAAAGGTCAGAGTTATACAGAAGCCTTCACAAATCAGTGAGATCCGTGAAGGCTTATGTGTTTAAAAAAATAAAACAGTAAAAAAGAATTGTAAAAAAATGACATGCATCCTCCACTCACAAGCATAACCACCCCAGGGCTCTGTTCAGCCTATCCTGGTTCTTAAAATACAGGGGAAAATAAGCGTAGGTGTCCCCTGTATTTTAAGAACCAGCACAAGGCTTTGTTGAGCCATTCCTGGTTGTGGAAATACAGGGGACAAAATGAGTAGGGGTCCCCTGTATTTTCCATATCCAGCACTGGACTCTTTCTAGCGGGGGGTGTAATGCCACAGCTGGGGAACCCTGTCACCGAGTCCCCCAGCCAAAGCATTACATCTGACCGCTAGTCAGCCCAGGGGATGTGGGGAGCTCCCCAATAAAGGGTCCCCCTCTCCAGGTCACCCCAGGCCTGAGCTATCCCCGGCACCCCTGGCTGGCGGGTGCCGTGTTAATTGTGTATAAAAGTGTGGTGCAAAAATTAGATTTAATAATATTGTCTTTTGCTGTCGAACTACAGGTCCCAACAAGCCTGGAGTCTTTTTGATCTACCGTAATCGTGCTTGATTGGGCTTGAACCATATCTTTATACTTTTCAGTATTTTATTTAAAAAAAAAACCCTATTTGGTGAGGCACCATCACTTTCCAGGATGTTCTTGACAATGGCCCTGATTCAGACCCACTCGCGAGCGGCTGTCCGCTCGCAAGTGGGTCGATGTTCTGCACTGAGCATGCGCACGACGGAGGGAGCTCCGTCGTGCGCATGCGCCAGACGCGACGAGCGAAGGAAAGTCCTTCGCTCGTTGTGTCTGATCAAAGGGGGCGTGCTGTCGATGTTGATTGACAGCATGCCCCCTTTGGTGGGCGTGCCTCCCTGACGGGGCGTTCCCACGGGAACGCCTCCCGTCAGAAGCCGGCCCACTGACATCACTAGTGATGTCAGTGGGAGTGATTTTGGCTCTGATAGAGCCAAAATCACTCCGGAGCTTGCGGTTGAAAACCTCAAGCGCAGGCTCCGGCTCGCAGTTTCGATGGTCGCAATGGTCAAGACCATCGCGCCCATCAAACTGCACGCTCGTATAGCCTGTGGGTGGTGACCCACAGCTATACGAGCGTCCAGGAGGACGCTCCATTTTTATGGAGGGCGGCCCTCATTCAGAGCGTGCGCTCTGCTCAGAGCGTACGGCTCTGAATGAGGGCCAATATTTCCATCACAAATTGCATGTAATTGTGAAGCATAAAATATGTATGACTAATGAAAATATGCTTTGCAGTGTTTGCAAGTAAGTTTGCATTACTATAATCCATTGACAATGCCAAAGTAGTATAGGCGGGGTTTTTACAAGACTGTTTGCCTTGTCTGGATTTTGTCACATTGCAGTACATCAAATTTATTGTGAGTTTGAACTGTGTATTTGAAATGGGATGCGGTCAATATCCTGGCCACGGGGATTCCGGCGGTTAGAATGCCAGCACCGGAATCCCAACACTTGTCAGAATCCCGGCACCGACATCCCGACCGCCGGAATCTCGGAGGTAAGTAGCAGTGTTGGGGGGAGGGTTAGGGTTAGGCACTAGGGGGTGGGTTAGGCACTAAGGGGGGAAAGTTCGGTTTAGGGCAAGGGGAGGAGTGGGTTAGGTTTAGGCACTAGGGGGGAGCTTAGGGTTAGGCACCGGCCGGGAGGGAGGGTTAGGATTAGGATAGGGAGAGGGGGAGGAATACTGACCAACACATTCTAACTAAATTCTAACCCTGTCGGGATGCAGGCATCGGGATTCTGACCGCCAGGATCACCATTTGAATCACCAATCCCATTTGAAACTTGTATCATTGGTATATTATGTGCTATACTAAACATGATACATGATTGGTGATTTGATTTGTATGGTTTCTTATCTGTATTTCCATAACTTTTGAACTTGTTAAAGTTATTCTATCATTACAAGGTCTGTCTGCCGTGTTCAGACCTAGTAGTCAGGTCAGCCTCATAAGAACTGAAGAATAATGTTCTGCTTGACCTGAGGAAGAAAACCAAGCAATTATATTGCATTGATGAGTTGCAAAGTAATTTGTTTAAATGAGTCCCCCATGCCAGTGTGATTTCACAATGTGTATTTTGTCAACCAGAGGTTTGGCTTCAAAGATAACATCTGAGAAATATATTGTAGTAATGTTGTAAGAAAATAGGTAGAAATGGACTGAAAAGTCTACAATATTCGCTGACGTATATTCATTTTAATAGAAACTATCTTCCCCAAAAATGTTTAATTGATTCTATTTGTTAAGATTACTCTTTAATTGCATTATAATTTTAGGATAGTTAACATGCTATAATTATTGGTAAATAACACCCTATGGTACTTGATTTTATTTGTTTGGAATTTATTAGATTGGTTGGCTTTAATTGAGGTCCTTTGATCCAAAGTGGTAAAATATCTGTTTTCGACAAACTCATTTTGTTACTTGATATCATGCTGTAGGCATCTTATACTGTAGAAAGGTTGGGAATAGTTGTTTGTAGGGTGGTCATAGTAACCAACATGACTGCCAATAATTCTAATTTTTAACCTGGCTGTGCCACTATTATACCTTTAATAATATATAATGCTTCTCAGGTTGCAAAGGAGGGCTCAGGTATTACGACAAATGTTAATGAAGATCACAGGCAACCCTGCCAAGTACAATTGTAAAGGTTGAGTCTACCATATACAAAATGCTTGGGACCAGGGGTATTTTGGCTATCTGAATATTCCATATTTAGGAGTATTTGCATACCATAATGAATTATCTTGGGAATGGGACCCAAATATACACACAGAATGCATGTTTTATATATACCTTATACACACAGTCTGCAGGTCATTTTATAACAATGGTTTCAATAATTTTGTGGCTCAAACAAAGTTTGTGTACATACATGAAATTCATTTATGTTTCATATACACCTAATACACAAAGCCTGAAGGTAATTTTATACTTTATTTTTAATAGTTTTGTGCCTTAAACAAAGTTTGTGTACATTGAACCATCAAAAAGCAAAGGCTTCACTATCTCAGTAATGCTAAAATAAATTCCGTATTTCTGAATATTTGGATATGGGAGCCTCGACCTGTACGAGGTAAAGTGATAGCAGGCAGAACAAAACAAAAAGCAAAGACCAATGTAAGAAATTTGCTATTGAACCTATACACCAATAGGATTTTGAGTATGAAGACTCTGAGAGTTAGCTGAATGAATTAGATCAATTGTTCAGTGTGTATTGTCAACGATTTGCCTCCCTGATGCCCATTTAATCATTCTTCATCAATTTTGGTAACATATTGTTTACCCTGATGGTCAGGACCTTTGTGAAGAGTTACAGGTCAATAGTTAGATAAATTAGTTATGTCTCTTCTTTTCTTGGGAATCCCAGCTATTATGGCCTGTCCATTTAGAATGTTATTAAATAATGAGACTAGACAGAGTTTGAGATTTAAATCATAAGCTTCTGTAAAACCATCTGAGCCTGGGGTTTTCTGTGATTTTAGAAGTATAATTAACCCCCTCTTCTTCTGTAGATTAGATAAATTATATTTCATTGGGTACTTTTTAGATTTTAATGCAGGGTGAGCAGTTCCTAAGAATTGTGTTTCCTTAAAGTACAAAATGTAATTTCACATTCTCATTAAGTAGGTAATGCTAACTGACATTCGAAACAACTGATCTCAGTGGAGTTGCTTGTAAATAAGAGATCGCTGGGCCTCTGGGAATGTAAAGAGGGTGACATAACAGAGACTAGGAGATGAGTGGGGAGGGCAAGAGAAAGGGAAATTGATTAGAATCCCAGTATGGGAAGTGATAGAGCCAGACTTAATTGGTGTGACTTGTCCTCAAGGTTTCGTCTCTGAACTGAGACCACTGGATTCAAATGCATTTAAACGTGGACATTCTCCTTGAGAAGCGAGTGTATGAGCCCTTGGTTAAAGGTCCTTAGAGTAAAGTCTATTACTGACCATTACTAATGCTTACCTGGCATGAGCCAAGTGTTAGGAATAGTTTGGGCTCAAGTTGATTGTAGATATAACTGAGGAGGCTGAGAAGAGTAGGGTCATTTTTGGGATACTATACTTTTAGTATACTTTTAGTGGAAGATGGAGGGGTTTGGTGAATATAGTAAGTCTAAAGCTGGGTACACACTGATAGATATATCGCCGTTCCATTGATTGGCCGATATATCTATAGCGAATCGGCGGGTGTGTGCACCTGATATGTCTGTGAACATCGTCAAGCCCGACACATCAGGCAGACGATTGGTAAGTGTGTATGCACTTACTGTACCAAATCTTTCCACCTAGTGCATACCCAGCTTTAGCAGCTTAGTAGGCCTTGGTGATTGGATTAAACAAGTAGCAAAAAGATGTTGCTACAGATCTTTATCAGAAGGGACAAAATAACAGGATGCATAGAAAATTTATTTTAGTTTGTTATCATTAAGGGTCCTATTCATTATAATTAAAAATTCTCTGGAGGTAATTAGGTTTAGAACTCGCATGGAGTTCTACCTAATTACCAGAGGAATTCATCATTCGTCCTCCCCATAGGTATCTATTCCGAAAAGCTGTAATTTTTGCAATGACAGCTTATCGGGAAATAGATACTTTTCCCTATCTACTCTAACTTACCGCAGCTGTAATCAGTGCTGCGCAAGTGCCGTTACATCCGTAAAAGCAGCGCATGTGCAGCACTGCCTACAGCTGTGGTAATTGTGTCCCCCCCAAACCCCTCCCCCCCTTCCCGCCACACCCCCTGTCCCCCACCTACCCCGCCGCTGCACCCTCCTCTGGCTCCGGCTGCTGCAGTGCTCTGACACTGTGGGACTGATTCAGAGCCGCTCGTAAGCGGCCACTCGTTCGCTCCGAGCGATGTTCGCACAACTGCGCATGCGTATGGGTCGTAATGCGCATGCGCCAACCAGTCATTGCAGTCGGAAATTGAGCGCTCGCTAAATAGCGAGTGCCTGCTAATTTGAGTGACAGAATGAGGCGTTTGTGGGTGGTAACAGAGGAAGGTGCTTGAAAACGGGGTGTGGAGATCCGAACGCAAGCATGCCAAACGGTCAAAACGGGCGTTTTAAGGGTGTGCATAATTAACAAAGCAGCGTCATCGACCACGTCACTTGGTTGTTTCTTAGCCTGAACTGTTCGCATGATTGCGGTAGGAAAATCCAACCACAAGCACTGCGAGCAGTTCATACGCCTTTCGATGTACTCGATTAATCAAATAAATAGCGGAGATGACGTAGGATGCGAGCGGCCAGGGGGCGTCTTTACAAAATAGTGAGCGCATCGCTCAGACATAGAGGCGTCAACAGACCGCAAAGAGCCAGCGCTCAATTTAAATAGCCGGCCCCTTTTTCTGAATGAGCGAGCGCAAATAGCGTCCGCCTCTGAATCAGGCCCTGTGTTCTCTCGGCAGAACACAGTACAGTTTAGAAAATAAAAACATGGCAGCGCCGGAGGGAGCGGAGGAGGACCTGCCCAGCTGACAGCAGGTAAGTGTAACCCTCTATACGCCACCTCAGAGTGGCGTATAGTAACTCCATCAAATTCCGAAAGTACGTAATTTTCGGAATTTGATGAATAGCCTAATTTTTACATCCCCATACTAATGTATGGGGAGTGTGGAAATCAACGCAGGCGGACTTAACCAGGAGATATCAGTGATATCTCCTGTGTTAAGTGTGTTATTGAATACAAAAAAAACAGTAATTAAGGAAAATGTCCTTAAAACCGTTATTTTAGTGATGATGAATAGGCCCCTAAGAGAGGTCGGGGGAAGATGTTAGCAATTAGGTATATGGGGAGAGGTACCAATAGCATCTTGTTAATTGAATAATTGATTGCTTATCTTGTCGTATAACTGATACAAAAAACAGATTGTTTAATCTTGGTAGTAACTGCAAAATTAAAATGTTGTTTTATGTTTGTTATCCTTTCCTTTTTCCACTTTTTTTTATTAATTATTATCAAATTGAAAAGCAGTTCAAATGAGGTTAACAGCCTGTTACTTAAATAGTCAAAATAAGTTAAAAATAACCACATTGGTACATTTTAGTAAATGATTGACCGTATATTAATAGATTGACCGTAGATTATTGAGGTGTTCTCTTCCTTCTTTTACACTTATTTTGTTTTTGTTTATTTAATTTTAAAAAAAATTAAAAGTGACTGAAAGTCAGAAGTTATCATGTTTAATGTATACAGTATAAGTAAAGCATGTAATTGATGGAATGGCTCAGAATACTGGGAAGATATTATATATAGAAAAAGAAAATGAAAAAATAGATAAAAGCTAATGAAAATGAATGTCACCCATAGTTTTATTATTTTCATCATACTTAACTTAAACTTAACCAATCTAAAATAACGACACTGACAACTGAATAGATTTGCAAAAAAGAGGTCGCAGCCAAATTTATTTAATTGGATTGCAATTGATCTGTAATTGATTCGAGCATGGTGGCGAAAAAGCAGTGCTAACTCATCTACAGCCCATATGAAGAATGTGTTACTAAGATTGGTTGGAGATTCCACCCCCAAGTGCGAGCTATCTCGAGTAGTACCATCTCCCCTTAATCTAGCAAAGTGCTGGTCCCTCCATAAGATGGAGACCTGGTCCTCCCCTAAGGCAGCAACCGACTCGCCTCACTCAAAGGGGGGATGCTAGCCAAGTTCAGCTTTACTAAATTGAGCCACCGAGGAGCACTGCTTTCCGCCAAATACGGGGTCCACTGACGACGTACAGCCACCAGCTAACAAGGACGACTAACTGCCTCCAATACCAGACAAAAGAGCTGAGACGAATAAGACCAGACCTTCCCCAGCCAAATGCACTCCATCTGATCTATAAAAGTCAACCTCCTTGTAGCGGAGACGGAGGTGTTTGATAACATGCCCTCCCAGACTTGATACTAACCGAGACACCGCAGCATTCAGTTTTCTCCGCACTCTAACCAAAGCCGCACCACCTTGCTCCCCTCTCCAGAATCTACGGGGAATGACTTCTGACCAAACTATCTGGACGTATGGTCAATTCTCAGCAATAATTTGGAGGTCTCTCTTCATAGCAATGATGAGCTCCACACCTTTACACGTGCCCAAATCATTACATCCCAGATGGATGACTACACAGTCTGGGGCCCCCCATTTTTTCTCTGAATCCCAGAGAAGAGTCAAAAGTCCATTCCATCTGAAACCTCGCACCCCAATCCAGCGGACATTAAGGGGGTCTCACGAGCAAGGGGGTGTCTGCTAGCCCAATACACATACGAATGTCCCACAATCCACACCCTACCAAATTCCCTACCATGACCTGTATGGAAAAAGTTTTTAAAGGAACATTAGTGCTTATACACCATAGCATTTTAAACAACAACCAGGGAGGGAAAACTGAGTTGCCTGGGTGACCTAGATTGAGGTGAACAACACCAAAACCTCATTGAGGGCAAAAGGTGAAAAGAACTCCAATCCCCCTAGCGGCGGGTAGCTTAAGTAACTGGGTTCCCCAAAAAACAAAGTTGCATGAAGCACTATCTAATTAAGAAGCTTGTCACCGCTAACATAACTTTTATAAGCGGAAGACTTCCATCGACACAATCGTTTGATTGCCTTGGTGGGAGAACCCGCTGCTACTGCACAAGTGGCCGCACCAATTCTGAATGAGTGCGTGCCATAATGTTCTACTTGCAAATCAAGGGCTATTAAACAATGTTTAAAAATTGCTGTGAACTGAAAACGCGAGAGCGGTGAAAGGTCCTCATGAACTAGCAATTACAACCCCCCTCGTGGACGTTGCTGATTGTAATGCTTAGCTATGGCTACTGGGCATATGCTCGGGTCTGGATGCGCAGGAATTGACAACCAATGTCCCCTACCTAATTGGTCAGTCTTTGATCTCTGAATTTTCAGCGAAATCACATCTGATTTTACAAGCACATTATCCATCAAAATCCCTACTTGCAGCGCTCCGAAAAATGCCAAAACGAAAGCCAAACTGAACAACACCACCTCATAATCACCTAGGGCCACACCTGCCACCGCCCACGAGATTCTTCAACAAACTGGTATCCACTGGCCTACGAGAATCGCCTACACGTGCCTGCTCCCTCGCCCAACCCTTCAGAGCTTTGGAGAGAATAAATAACTGAGTCGGGTCTATCAAGCCACGCAAGCGTGAAAAATATGTAATGCCTGCCAAAGCACCGGACATTGCCACCTCTGACTGACCATGCTCATGCCAAAACCAAACGAACTTCAACAGGGTATCCTCGACACTCTTACCCTGATCTACTTTGGCAATGAAAGCCAGCCAGGAGTTCCATGCCGCCGTATAGGACTTTAGGGTACCCGGGGCCAAAGCTTTCAGAGCGAGACCACCGATGCTGGCCTGATGATCTGCCAGACATGAGCAGGACAAGGTAAACCATGATCGCTGGCTGTGGGCGTCAATGACCGAAACCTGGACCATTGAAAACGAGATAAAGCATCCGCTATCTCGTTTTCAATGCCCGGGACGTGCCTAGCCTTAAATTCAATGTTCCTTATCAGACATAATAATGTTAAATGCCTAAGCAAACTGAGAGCCTGGGGACAAACGGTTACCACAATTGGGAACAACTCAAGGAGGAGCATATTGCCTGTAAAACCGTCAGGTCGCCAATCCCGTGGCCAATCTTCGGCGCACCACTGACCCTCGAAAAAGGCCCCAAAACCCAAAGCTCCAGATGCATCTGCATAAAGCTGGAGTTCAGAGTTGGCCACTGGCTTGGGTAACCAAATCCGAACCCCATTGAAGTCCTGCAAAAACACGTACCATAAGCGCATGACCTCCTTGAGTTCACTAGTCAAACGAATCAAATGGTGCGCCTTTTTTACGCCTGCTGTGGCCCTCTCCAACCTACGACAAAACACCTTGCCCATAGGAATAACTCGGCAAGAGAAATTAAGCAGGCCGAGCAATGATTGCAGCTGCCTTAAGGAGATCATTTTAGCGGAAAGGCAAAGTTCTAGATACTTACGCCTCTTAGCAACTTTATGGCTGGGCAACCTACAAAACCCCATCCCGATATCGATTTCGATACCCAAATAGGCCAACTCTGTGGTCGGCCCTTCCGTCTTTTTTACAGCAATGGGCACTCCCATAACGCGAAAAATAGCCTGCACCGAAAAAAGTAGCTCGCTACAAATGGCACTATCAGCTGGCCCAACCAATAAATCATCTAAATAATGGGCTACACCCGACTGCCCTGAACCCACCTGAATGCACCATTGTAGGAAAGAGCTGAAACATTCGAAAAAGGAGCAGGAAATGGAGCATCCCATTGGCAAACATTTATCCTCAAAATATGAACCGTCAATCTTGAAACCCATGTATTTGAAAGAATCGGGAGGCAAAGGGAGAAGCTTGAAAGCGGAATCTATGTCAATCTTTGCCAATATGGCTCCCCTACCGAAATTCTGTACCATCCAGAGGGCGTCCTCAAAAGATTGATAAGCGACGCTGCAATCCTCTGGATCTAGAGCGTCGTTCACGGACCCCCCTTCCGGATAGGACAGGTGCTGGATCAACCGGAATTTACCGGCATCCTTTTTAGGAACAACCCCCAAAGGAGAAATGCACATATCGACTAAGGGAGGAGATCAAAAAGGGCCAGCCATGCGGCCCGAATCCACCTCCATAGCTATCTTTTCTTTCACAATATCTGGGTAATCCCTGGCTGATTTAAGGTTCTTTTTGGCCAAAACAAAAACTGGATGAACTACTGGTAAACGAAAACCCTCAATAAAACCACGTAACAAAAAGGCCGCTTCCGCCTTAAGAGGATAGCGAACCAACCAACGCTCTAGAACTTCTACTTTAATTGGAAAAACAGCTCTACTTAGCGCTACGCTGCTCACCCTGTCCACTTGGACGCTTACAATCCTTGGCTGCACACCTCCGAACGACAGGCAGGCGTGCTTAAAACGGCAGCTTGCGCCTCTGCTACATTGCCCGTTATTAAAAGCGAAGTATTTACCCTTTCCTGCTGTGTTAAATCCTGGGCGGGCAACAAAGGGCTGTTTACGACCTTCGGGAGTATCGGTGGTGGGCTTATTCTGATGGGTGATCTCTAGTCAGGCGTCTACATCCTTGTATCCGAAGCTAAAGATCTAATGGCCATCCTGCTTCTTACGAAAAGCCTCATCATACCGACGCCACACATTATGCCTAGCAGACAGTTGCATGCTATGCACAAGGTGCAAATATTTAAGCTTGGTTTCTATATAACAAGCCGCAAATATGTACATACCCGAAAGCCAATTATCGTAGCTGCCCCGAGCTTCCTCGGCGGCCGCTCCCCCCGATTTAGCCAGGTCCAAGGCCTTTTTCTTGTCGTGCGTAATAGCAAACATATCTGCATACCTGCCTTTCTTAATACGCTCCTTAATTTTAGATCTAACCCCCACAAAATAGCAGTATTAGAGCAATGAAGCGCATCGCCCGTTGCATCCAGAACCAAGCCACCCGCTAAACTACAGGCTCTATTCGGGCTCCTACGCTTCCCCTTTAACTGCTGAACAAAATAGTGCATGAGCTTGCGCGGTTTTTCGCCTGAGCTAGATGAGTCGGATGAGTCCTCAGTGTGATAATGCGACAGTGTTATGAGGCAAAGTGATCTCACCTGCTCCAGATGTCGATGGGGTAGCCGCCCCGACTGTGGAAACCAATTCCTGTCCCGCGTTGTGTGGTGTGCCCACCGCCAAAGGCGCTGGTGACATGATATTCTGCAAACTAGGGACATCAACGTTAGCAACGGACAATGTTGAAACAGAAACTGCAACGGGGGCTGGAGTTGGGGTTTGCACGGGCGGGGAGGCCTGAGGATGGATTTGGGTGGGGTGCGGTGGGGTGGGAGGCCTGACTGGTGGGGGGCCTGTGGCAAGTGGGGTTGCAGGATGGAATTCAGCCATAAATTGTCACTTGGCACCTGCTGGAAAAATTGCGGGTAAGGGTTATATAAGGCCGCGGTGGAATGGAACTGCTGACCAAAAGAGGGGTGCAGTGCCTGCGGGACATAATGACCTAAAGCATGGGGCAACTAAGGGTTAATAAACTGCTGTGAAAAATCAGGAAGGACAGCCGGAAGTGTCTGCTGGCTAAATCCCTGGCTAAAATATGGGGACCACTGCGCAGCGGGCGGTGCGGCACCTACTGAAAAATTATGGGGGGCCAAACCGCTGACGGAAATGCTAGTGACTGGTGGTAATGGTGCTAAGCCGGGGAATGAGAACTGCAGCATTAAAGGGGTGTTGCGGGCTGAGACACTATGATGACTGTCCGCAGCAACAATGCGGCTCATAGGTGATGCATGCAGCCCCTCTGGGCTGGTAAATAGCTGACCCCCAGAAAGTGACTGCACATTAGTAGGGGTCAGCAGAACAGCCCTCCCCGCTCCTGGAGTTGGAGTGGTGGAGGGTGATGATTAAGGGCTGTGAACGCCCTGACTATTTAAAAAGGCGCCCTCCACTTAGGGGGCGGGGCCTAACTCGGGGCTTGATGAGGCCGCGCTGCCGGCCCTTATATAATCTGCTGGTGACCCGGGGGGAGGGCCAGATGAAGCGTTGTGAGAGGAGCTCCGGGCGCGGCGGGTGCCACCGGCCTGTATGACACACGCGCCGGCGCAGTGCGCGCCCCGCGTGTGTAGGGAGAGGGGGCCGCTAAAGCAAGTGGCCGGGCCGCCTCCAGCAAGCAACGGGGGGGGAGCATTTCGGCAGGAATGGGGCATGACAGCTGGATTGCAGGAGCACACAGCGGGGAACTGTGAAAACGGAGGGGGGGGATGAACTTAACAGAAGTTGCACACAGCGGGGAGCAGTGGGAGCAGAGGAGGGAGGGGAAGAAAGAGCGGGGGGGGGGAAGAAATGTAAAATGGAGAAAGGAGGGGGGGGCAATGAATAAGGATATAAGGATAGGAATGAAAGAAACAGTGGGAAAAAGATTCAAATATGAATAAGCAGGGGAGCAGGAGTGAAAAACAAATATAATAGAAAGACAGAATAGGTATAATGTTTTCAGTGTGACACTGAGGTACTTATCCAGACGATCACAACTGGAAAAGAGGAATCTGACTCCTCCCAGTGCCCTAATATCCCTAACCAGAGCCCGCCTACACAGGCTGTCAAATTTGATTGAACCAATACAAATACCAATAACGTAACTGCAACCAAAAGTCAGTTATAACCAGTACTGCTACAATAAAAAAACAGGTTGCTTATCTCCTCTCATGCTTATGCTAGCTTTCGAGTGCTTAAATCATCATAATACAATATAAACAGATGTGTCCACATACATCTAGCCTCCTTGCGCCTTAAACAGCCCTTCTAGTTGCGCCATGCCGTGGCACGACTCGGTAGCACCGAGTGTCTTTTCCTGCAACTTTTCCCCTTAAAATGCATCTTATTCGCAAAGCTGGTAATTTTCTATCAATATTGCTTCATTTTATGCAGATTACTTACTCTTTGTCGATATTTATAATGTACCTACAGCAGGGACAGCACTTGAGAGAACCTGCTGTATCTGTAAATTAGAATCCCCTGATTTCTGAAAGACTTTACATCTCCTGTGCAGAGTGTGCATCCACCAATTTCGGTTTGGGTATGAGCAGAGGTTCTCCATATATGCGATCTTAGGTTGCACATGTGCACTATAAGGGCCAGCGGAATTCCAATGTATCCCTATTCACACTCCAGACCTTCTTGCCATGGGTAGGAGACTACTAATGCCATTCAAAGATGGTCTTAATTCCCCTAGTAAGCTCTTAAATTTTCAGTTTTCATACCTGGATAAATAGCACATTACATTGTATAAGGAATATGGTGTCCTCAGTTACTGGACTGCAGTAACTCCTGCATTATTATTATTATCCTTTATTTATATGGCGCCACAAGTGTTCCATAGCGCCTTACATAGTACATAGAACTAATAGGTGAACAAGAAACAAGTAACTTACAGTACATTACAGTGCAGGACAAGGACACGATTTATATACATTGCCGCAATAGCGATTAAAGCACTCACAATAAGCAGCCGGGAGTTGGCAGTCACGTGTGAGGTGCCCTTATGGGAAGTAAAGAGTAGAAGAAAATGTAAAGAGAAGCACATAAGGGAAGAGGTCCCTGGTCGTGAGAGCTTACATTCTAAAGGGGAGGGGCAGACAGACAGGTGTGACACAGAAGGGGAAGATAGGAAGGAAAGAGCATGAGGTGGGTTAGGATGAGAGCTGGAAGGCCTTGATGAAGTAGTTGGTTTTGAGAGCCCGTTTGAAGATTTGTAGAGAGGTGGAGAGTCTGATGGGGAGAGGAAGAGCATTCCAAAGGTAGGGAGCAGCACGGGCAAAATCTTGGATGCGGGAGTGGGAGGAAGTAATCAGTTGGCAAGAGAGGCGGCATGCATTTGTTGAGCGGAGTGGGCAGGCAGGCGTGTGAAGGGAGAGAAGGTCAGAAATGTATGCAGGAGAGGATTTGGTGAGGGCGTTGTAGGCGAATGTAAGAACCTTGAATTGGCATCTGAAGGGGAAGGGGAGCCAGTGTAGGGCTTGTAGGAGAGGGGAAGCAGATGTAGAACGTCTGGAGAGGAAGAAGAGCCGAGCAGCAGCATTAGAAGCTTAATAAATAGCTTTGGTAATTCATTTAGTAATAATCGTTTGGAAATTGCTTACTGGGCATATAGTATTGATAAATGGACCCCTAAACTAGTACCATACCACTACATGTATTAGGGAGTATTTTTATTATTACTATTTATTTATCTATTAAAACAGTGGTTCAAAAACATGATAAGAATAAGGTATGAGAGCATTTTGAACCTGTAGGCAATGGTTAAGGAAGTTAGATTATTATTATTATTATTATTTTTATTATTATGATCATCATCATTTATATGGCACCACTAGGGGTCCACAGCGCCTTTCAATGTACAAAAAAACAGAAACAGTTTGATCAAAACAAGGAAAAAGTGACGTCCATTGGAGGACATGGACGTGGGTTATAAACATTTTTTATACGTGGTGCAGAATAGTATTCAGGAGTATTTTTTCCACAAAATAAGTTATCCCAGCAAATTTGGGGTACTTGAAAATGGGAGTCAGCATATTTAAAAGTTGCCAAAGTTAAGTTGAAAAAATTATGAAAAATCCACCTGCCGCAAGCACCTGCAATGAAAAAAACACTTGGGGCATACTTGCTAGTTTTTAACTTTGTCCCCCAACATTTTTTTTTTAGCTCCCAAATTCAAAGTAATTTTTTGACACAGTTTACCTTTGGGGGACTGTCTGAAGGCTGCACGGGGGTTTCCGCAACGTTGCACCCCAAAACCCCAATTCTACACTTTTTTCCGCCTCCTATTCATAGGCGAAACTTTTCCGCCTATTACATTGCATTGACTTTCAAATTGCATACTGAGAAAAACCAAAACAGGCGAAAATGACGTCATCGGCGAAAAGTTTCCCCCCAAAACACGCGGAAACGGCTTTTCGCCTCAAATTTTATAGGGGCCTTAGGAAATAAGCCCCAATGTGTTAAACAAGAATTACAGATATATTTGAACTTTTGTCCCTCCATTAGCAATTTACATAGAACACTATATAACTATAAGGTTTTTAGAATATACAGTGAGTAAATGAAAAGGAAGCAATGTTAAAACAAAAATAAACATGCTAGATGCTAAGTAATTTACAGTAAATACATTGTATACATCTTATTTTAACAGGACCAAATTTTTAGGGCATGTCCTTCCTTTGATTTCATTTTTATCTCTCTCTTTTCGCAGTGAAAAAGGCTAAATTTGATGGCCCTCAAGGTAAGAAGAGAGTTTGTGTGCATATTCGTTTGTGTGTGCGCGCGTCTGTGTGCGAGTATGTTTGTGTATTTCATTTCTGCAAAGTAAAAAAATATAAACTATTCTGTGTTTTTCCACTGTTAGTCAGATCTTTAATGTAATGCTGGGTATACACTAGACAATTATAGACAATTGTACTCTGTGTGCTGTCAACCGGTTTGTTAAAATATTGATCGGTCGAACATGCCGGATCGTCTATTTCACATTAGCCTCTGCATGCACCTATTGGTGAGTTCGAAAAAATTGCTTGATGCATGCAAGGACCATGTTTTGCAATCCAACTGCATGCACAGTAGGCTAAAATTTGTGTGATGTGTCCATTTTCACAATTGCCTCTGACTCAGGGGCCTATTCATCAACACTAAAATAAAGTTTTTAAGGACATTTTCCTTAAATAACGTTATTTTGGTATTCATGAACAGACTTAGCACAGGAGATATCACAGATATCTCCTTGCTAAGTTCCCCTGCGTTAATTTCCACACTCCCCATACATTAGTATGGGGATGTGGAAATTGTGGTATTCATCAAATTCTGAAAATTATGAATTTTCGGAATTTGATGCAGTTACTATTCGCCACTGTGAGGTGGCGAATAGCAGAATCGACTTACCTGTATCCGCGTGTGCAGGTCCCCCGACGAGTCCCTCCGGCGCTCTGCTCCGTCCTCAGGCTTCGGAGGCTGGTCGGACATGTGTGCTCCCCAGCAGAGCACAAGAAAGTTTAGAAAAAGAAAAAAAAAGTTTCTGTAGGCAGTGCTGTGCATGCGCTGGTTTTACAGATGTAACAGCGCATGCGCAGCACTGTTTCCAGATGCGATAAGGTAGTGTAGGCAGGGAAAAGTATCTATTTCCCGAAAAGCTGTCATCGCAAAAATGACATCTTTTCGGAATAGATACTTATGGAGAGGTGGTATGATGAATTCCACCTATAATTAGGTAGAACTCCATGCGAGTTCTAAACCTAATTATCTCCATCGAATTTTTAGGTTTAATGAATAGACCCCTCATTCTCTTAAAATCCAAATAACCTTAATTTCATGGATGATAAGTAAGTTGCCAACAAGTCAATTCAAGATTCTAACTAATTTGATGATTTGTCTGATTTCTGATTGATCAATAAAATATTCTGTGATTTTTAAAATAATTAATATTGCTTTTAATTAAACTTTCAAGTAGATGTAATATCTTAATTTCCTACACACTTTTTTTTGTTATGTTTATCTTATAGTTTACTTATCCTTGGGCAAGCATCATGTACAATTTGTTAAACACTGGTTTTACAAGCCTCAATTGGCATAGACGCATATATATATATTAGGGGTGTGCACCGGCCACTTTTCGTGTTTTGTGTTTTGGTTTTGGATCTGGATCTTTCTTCGTGTTTTGGATCTGGATTGGTTTTGCCAAAACCACCCTTCCGTGTTTTGGGTTCTGGGTTTTGTGTTTTGGATCTGTATTTTTTTTAAAAAAAGCATAAAAACAGCTAAAATCACAGAATTTGTAGGTTTTTCTGCTCCTATGCTATTATTAACCTCAATAACCTTAATTTCCACTCATTTCCAGTCTATTCTGAACACCTCACACCTCACAATAGTGTTTTTATGTCCAAAAGGTTGCACCGAGGTAGCTGGATGACTATGCTAAGCGACACGAGTGGGCGGCACAAACACGTGACCCATCTAGGAGTGACACTGCAGTGGCAGACAGGATGGCAGTTAGAAAAACTAGGCCCCAAACTGTACATAATGCAAAGAAAAAAAAGAGGTGCAAGATGGAATTGTCCTTGGGCCCTCCCACCCACCCTTATGTTGTATAAACAGGACATGCACACTTTAACAAATCAATCATTTCAGCGCCAGGGTCTGCCACACAACTGTGGCTGAAATGATTGGTTCGTTTGGGCCCCCACAAAACAAGCTGGCAATTAATGTGTCCCTGCACAAACTGGCTCTACGGAGGCAAGATGTCATCCTCATCCTCCTCATCCACCGAATCCTCACCCTCTTCAGTGTGTACATCCTCATCCTCACAAAGTATTAACTCGTCTCCACTTGAATCCACCACCACAGGTCCCTCTGTACCTTCTGGAGGCTGGTCTCCCTGGAAGAGCTGATAATTCATTTTGATGAACATCATCTTCTCCACATTCTGTGGAAGCAACCTCCTACGCCTTTCGCTGACAAGGTTCCCGGCTGCACTAAACACTCTTTCGGAGTACACACTGGAGGGGGGGCAACTCAGGAAAAATAGAGCCAGTTTGTACAGAGGCCTCCAAATTGCCTCTTTTTCCTGCCAGTACAGGTATGGACTGTCTGACATGCCTACTTGGATGCTGTCACCGATGTAATCCTCCACCATTCTGTCAATGGTGACAGTATCATATGCAGTGACAGTAGACATGTCAGAAATTGTTGCCAGGTCCTTCAGTCCGGACCAGATGTCCAAACTTGGTCCTGCCTGCCCTGCATCACCGCCAGCGGGTTGCTTATGGTACCTAAGTTTTTTCCTGGCAGCCCCAGTTGCGGGAGAAAATGAAGAAGGAGCCGTTGACGTGTCACGTTTCTCTTCAGCTGACAGTGTGTTCACCAGCAGGTCTTTGCACCTCTGCAGGCTTGTGTCGGCCGGAAAGAGAGACACCACATAGGCTTTAAACCTATGATCGAGCACGGTGGCCAAAATGTAGTGGTCTGATTTCAACAGATTGACCACCCTGGAATCCTGGCAAAGCGAATGAAGGGCTTCATCCACAAGTCCCACATGCCGAGCGGAATCGCTCCGTCTTAGCTCCTCCTTCACTTTCTCCAGCTGCTTCTGCAAAAGCCTGATGAGGGGAATGACCTGACTCAAGCTGGCAGTGTCTGAACTGACTTCACGTGTGGCAAGTTCGAAGGGCTGGAGAACCTTGCACAACACGGAAATCATTCTCCACTGCGCTTGAGTCAGGTGCATACCCCCTCCTTTGCCTATGTCATAGGTGGATGTATAGGCTTGTATGGCCTTTTGCTGCTTCTCCTTCCTCTGAAGCATATAGAGGGTTGAGTTCCACCGCGTCACAACCTCTTGCTTCAGGTGATGGCGGGGCAGGTTCAAGAGTGTTTGCTGGCGCTCCAGTCTTTGGCACGCAGTGGCTGAATGGCGAAAGTGGCCAGAAATTTTTCGGGCCACCCAAAGCGTCTCCTGCACGCCCCTGTCGCTTTTCAGAAAATTCTGCACCACCAAGTTTATTGTGTGAGCAAAACATGGGACGTGCTGGAATTTGCCCAGATGTAATGCCCGCACAATATTGGTGGCGTTGTCAGATATCACAAATCCACAGGAGAGTCTAAGTGGGGTAAGCCACTGGGCGATGATTTCCCTCAGTTTCTCTAAGAGGTTGTCGGCGGTGTGCCTCTTACTGAAACCGGTGATACACAGCGTAGCCTGCCTTGTAACGAGCTGGCGTTTCTGAGATGCTGCTACTGGTGACGCTGCTGCTGTTGCTGCGTAAGGTGATACATCTACCCAGTGGGCTGTCACAGTCATATAGTCCTTAGTCTGCCCTGTTCCACTTGTCCACATGTCCGTGGTTAAGTGGACATTGTGTACAACGGCATTTTTCAGGACACTGAGGACACTTTTCTGACGTTTCTGTACAGTCTCGGTATCGCCTGCCTAGTGAAGTGGAATCTAGACGGGATTTGGAACCGGGGACACACTACCTCCATCAATTGTCTAAATCCCACTGCACTAATGGCGGATACTGGACGCACGTCTAACACCAACATAGCAGTCAAGGCCTCAGTTATACGTTTTGCTTCAGGATGACTGCTGTCGTACTTCATCCTCCTCGCTAAGGACTGTTGGAGGGTCAATTGTTTAGTAAAAGTAGTGGTGTTCCTACTTCCTCTCTGGGATGATGAACGACTCCCAGCAGCAGCAACAGCAGCAGCGGCAGCAGTAGGCGTAGCAATGCAGGATCCTCCGGAGGAATCCCGGATAGGAGAGTCAGTCATGCCAGTGACATGGCCTGCAGGACTACTTCTGATCCTGACTAAGGAGGAAATTGACGAGGAGGGAGTTGACGGTGTGGTTTGCAGGCGCTTGGATACAACAGGACAACGGGATTTAGGTGTCCCTGGACTGCTTACGGTCTTAGCCAAAGTTTCTGAACTTGACAGTAACTTTTTATGAACGCGCTGCAGGTGCCGTATAAGGGAGGATGTTCCTAGGTGGTTGACGTCCCTACCCCTACTTTTTTCACCTTTACATATGGTACATATGGCAAGACAGTTGTTGTCCGGATTTGGATAGAAATATTGCCAGACCAAAGAGGTGGAATGTTTGGTCTTCTGCCCAGGCATGACCGTGATGGGCTTTTTCATCCCACGGACAACAACTGTCTCCCCCGGAGCCTGATTTAAACAAACCACATCACCATCAGAATCCTCCTCGCCAACTTCCTCCTCAGCGCCAGCTACACCAGTATCCTCATCCTGTTGTACTTCAACAGTGACATCTTCAATTCGCATATCAGCAAGTGGACTGTGGGTGCTCATTTCAGCACTTGCAGGGGGCGTGCAAATGGTGGAAAGAGCCACCTCTTCCCGTCCAGTGCTGGGAAGGTCAGGCATCGCAACCACCACCACACTTGGACTCTCCTTGGGGATTTGTGATATCTTCTTAGAAAGCACAGTTCTTCGCTGTGCTTTTGCCAGCTTAACTCTTTTGATTTTTTTAGTGGGAGGAGGGCTTCCATCGTCATGTGAAGCTGAACCACTAGTCATGAACATACTAGGGATCGACCTTAGCCGTTCCTTGCCACTCCGTGTCGTAAATGGCATATTGGCAAGTTTACGTTTTTCTACAGCTGATTTAAATGTCTTTTTCAAGGTCATTTTCCTGAACTTTGCCATTTGGGATTGTATGTGCCCTCTACTATGACATTGGGCATCGGCCTTGGCAGACGACGTTGATGGCATGTTATCGTCTATGTCATGACTAGTGGCAGCAGCTTCAGCACTAGGAGGAAGTGGTTCTTGATCTTTCTCTATTTTATTTTTATCGGAGAAAGTTTGGTCCTCCATTTATGTTATATCGATTTGATATATACGTGCGGCTAAACACAGAAAATAATTTTTTTTTTGGTTTGGACTGGAGTGTACTTTGGGGGTTACAGCACCCTTTAACGGTCAAGCCAGCCGGCCCTTTACTTATGACACAGGCGCACGCTTGGCACTACTTTGTTGATGCACGTGCGGCTACTGCGCACACAATTCACAAACACAGAAAATAATTTTTTTTTTTGGTTTGGACTGGAGTGTACTTTCGGGGGTTACAGCACCCTTAACGGTCAAGCCAGCCGGCCCTTTACTTATGACACAGGCGCACGCTTGGCACTACTTTGTTGATGCACGTGCGGCTACTGCACACACAATTCACAAACACAGAAAATAATTTTTTTTTTGGTTTGGACTGGAGTGTACATTGGGGGTTACAGCACCCTTTAACGGTCAAGCCAGCCGGCCCTTTACTTATGACACAGGCGCACGCTTGGCACTACTTTGTTGATGCACGTGCGGCTACTGCGCACACAATTCACAAACACAGAAAATAATTTTTTTTTTGGTTTGGACTGGAGTGTACTTTCGGGGGTTACAGCACCCTTTAACGGTCAAGCCAGCCGGCCCTTTACTTATGACACAGGCGCACGCTTGGCACTACTTTGTTGATGCACGTGCGGCTACTGCGCACACAATTCACAAACACAGAAAATAATTTTTTTTTTGGTTTGGACTGGAGTGTACTTTCGGGGGTTACAGCACCCTTAACGGTCAAGCCAGCCGGCCCTTTACTTATGACACAGGCGCACGCTTGGCACTACTTTGTTGATGCACGTGCGGCTACTGCGCACACAATTCACAAACACAGAAAATAATTTTTTTTTTGGTTTGGACTGGAGTGTACTTTGGGGGTTACAGCACCCTTTAACGGTCAAGCCAGCCGGCCCTTTACTTATGACACAGGCGCACGCTTGGCACTACTTTGTTGATGCACGTGCGGCTACTGCGCACACAATTCACAAACACAGAAAATATATTATTTTTATAGCACTTGGGGGGAGCACCCCTGATGGACAGAGCACCCCCTGGACAACACTACAGCACCCCTTTAGGACTGGGACACTGCACAGGACTTTGGAGTGGACACAGCCCCTATGGAGAACTGACTGCACAACACAGTCCAGCCAGCCCCTATGGACTTTGAAGTAGTGGACACAGCCCCTATTAACAACAGCAGCACAGCACAACACAGCCAGCCCCTATGGACTTTGAAGTAGTGGACAACAGCAGCACTACACTACACTACACAGCCCTAACTCCCACCCTCCCTCTTCACTGTCCACAGCCGAGTGAGAAAATGGCGCCGACGCGGGTACCTTATATAGGATCCAAATCCCGCGAGACTCGGAAGGCGGGATGATGACGTTTTGCCTCGATTTCAGATCCGAGTCAGGCGGGAAAAGTCGAGCCTGACTCGGATCGGACTCGGATCGGGGGGGCTCGGATTTCAGAAATCCGAACCCGCTCACCCCTAATATATATATTATATATATATTTTTTTTTAAATTAAATACAGAGTTTCATAATTAGATTGCCTGAATAAACCTGGTATTTGTTTGCTTCTTGACAGAGAAGTTTAATGCCTATGTAACCCTAAAAGTACAAAATGTGAAGAGCACAACCATTGCAGTAAGAGGCAACCTGCCTTGCTGGGAGCAAGACTTCATGTTGTGAGTAAAAGGGAGTGAGTGGGTTGGCCATTACAAGAGCCACAATCGTTCCTGTCACAATTTAAAGTTATCTTCTTTTGCAGTGAGATTAGCAGACTGGACCTTGGACTCACAGTGGAAGTCTGGAATAAAGGATTGATTTGGGACACCATGGTGGGAACTGTATGGATCCCATTAAGAACCATCCGACAGTCTAATGAGGTAATGATCATGGAAACATAGAAATAAATACAAAATGGTCACCATCAATAATGTACCTGATACCAGTTCCATAAACACATTTGACATCTTGTTTACCACTACTGTGTCTAACTTTTTACTCAGCACACACTTACGTTCCCTAGACACAGTACGATGTAGGCAACGATACTATCTCGTTAACGATTTCCTTTGAACTCTTCCCCGGCAGCTCACCGGCACTCCAGGACACGATGTGACACAAGATCTATCGGGCATGAACTAATGATTTGCATATCATCAGATCGTGCGCGATAGCAGACAGATGCTTGCACGGATCAGTGAGACCAATGATACAAGCATCTGTCACAGATGCACACATGGATCAGTGCAATCCGTACTACAAGTATCTTTGTAAGATCCGTCCGTGCATCTGTGTTAAAAAAATGAATAAAGAGTGGAAAAAAAACGGCGTCGCCCCCCCCCCTTCCCAAAAGCACGACCAGCCCCGAGCTTTTCACAGCCGGTCTTGGTTGTGAAAATACAGGGGACAAATTACGTAGGAGTCCCCTGTATTATCCATAACCAGCACCAAGCTTTTTCTAGTGGAGGAGTAATGCCACAGGCAGGGGAACCATTTCACCGGGTCCCCCGACCAAAGCATTACTACTGACCGCTAGTCAGCTCAGGCTAGGCATCCCTGAGGAGGTGGGGACCCCCCAATAAAGGGGAACCCCTCTCAAGGGCACCCCAGACCTGGGCTGATAGCCCAGGGCTATCCTTGGCACCAGGGCCGGCCCTAGACCACATTTTTTGGTAAGCGAGTATATTTTTTGGCGCCCCCTATGCAGTGCCTCTTTTACAGTGCCACCGGTAGTGGTAACCCCCTGTGCAGTGGGCCGTGTGCAGTAGTATTCCCCTTATATAGTACCCCCAGTAGTAGCCCCCCTTGTAGTGCCCCCAGTAGTAATCTCCCCCTTGTAGTGCCCCCAGTAGTATTTCCCCCCCTTGTAGTGCCCCCAGTAGTATTCCCCCCCTTGTAGTGCCCCCAGTAGTAGCCCCCCCGTGTAGTGCCCCCAGTAGTAGTCCCCCCCTTGTAGTGCCCCCAATAGTAGCCCCCCTTGTGGTGCCCCCAGTAGTAATCCCCCCTTGTGGTGCCCCCAGTAGTAATCCACCTCCCCCCGCCCGCAGTAGAAACGTAATAAAAAAATACAAAAAAAACCCACTTACCTGAAACCCGCTCCTGCTCCTGGTCCCGGCGCCGATATCAGCTCCTCCGTCCGCCGCTTTGCATTATGGGAGTGACATCATGACATCACTCCCATTACCCACTGCGGGAGCCGGAAGATGTCCGGCTCTGGCAGTGGGAGCAGCAGCCGATGAGAGTCTGTCTGACTCTCATCAGCTGCTAAAACAAACACACAGCTGCCGGCTCCGGCGGCTGTGTGTTTGTGCTGTGTAGTGCTGACCGAACTCCGTCCGGTCAGCGCTACACACGCGGTGCAGCTGTGTCACAGAGACACAGACTGCCTGCGGCCCGCATGGTACGCAGCTGAGGCGCCCTTCACTATGTGGTGCCCTACGCAGCTGCGTACCATGTGTAAAGGGAGAACTGGCCCTGCCCGGCACCCGTGGAAAGGTGTAGCGTGGTACAATTGATAGAAGTAAAAATATTATCTTTTGCAGTGGAACTACAGGTCCCAGCAAGCCTCCCCCGCATGCTGGTACTTGGAGTACCACAAGTACCAGCATGCAGGGCATTACGGGCCCGCTGGTACCTATAGTTCCACTGCAAATAAATATTAAAACAAACACAGTACACACACACCGTGAAAGTACAAGTTTATTAAAACATACATGCACACACATGCACACTCACACTCCCTATCACTCATACTCACCTAGTATCCCTGTAGCCATTCGTGTCCACTTCTCCAAGTAGTAATCTGTGGGTACCTGTAAAAATATAATACCATACTCACCTCCTCCTCTTTGTTCCATGTAGGCATCCCAGATCTTGGCAAAACAATAAAATGAAAATAAACGGACCACTGAACACAGTACTTCCCGAATGATGGATCAGCGGCGGGATTTCACTATAGAAATCCCGGTGCTGAGTGCTCATTGGCTGAGAGAGGCGAGCCTTCCGTCTCTCAGCCAATGAGCGGTTCTCGTCATTGACTTCAATGGTGAGAACCGCTAAGGTAACTTAATGATCCGTGCGTGCATATGTGTCTTGATGCATGCATCAGGGATCTCCCTGATCTGTGCATGCAGCATCTTGCTGATCCGAACAACATATCGTTCAGGCATAAACACTGAACGATATGCCGCCGGATCGTGAACAAGATCTTCAAATCTTTTCTGCAGCAGGAAAGATCTGACGACACGATTAAGTGCGGGTCAGTAAGTGCGGGTCGTAAGCTCGCGTTGATTAAGTCCACTTAATCAGCGGGTATGCGTATCGTCATCGCTATCGTGAGTGGACGCTCACGATGTGCAAATATTACACACGATCTGTCATTCCGATTCGTCGAAAACGGCCAGATCGTGCATAATATCTTACCGTGTGTGGACACCTTTAAAGTGGACCCCCATTTCCTCCAGTCACAATGCATTGAAGATGTCTGTTTATTCATATTCTTTTACAGCACTTTTGTCGTGTCTATCAGTCTTGCCTACTTCTTTGATAACTGCATGTTTTTCATGTGTCATATGTATGGATCATCTGTTATGCTCAATATGTGCAATTCATTGAAAAATGGTTCACTTACAATAGGCTGTAACTCTTCGACATTTTATATGATTTTGTGTCAATCAGTAAATGTACTTTGATATTCAATATTTCAGTGGTTCTCAAACTCGGTCCTCAGGACCCCACACATTTCACTTTTTCCAGCTCACCCAGTCGGTGCACAGGTGTAGTCATTACTTACTGACACATTTTAAAAGATTCACTGGTGGAGCTAATTATTTCACTTGTGATTCTATAAGGATACTTGGAAAAGAAGACTGTTTGGGGTCCTGAGGACCAAGTTTGAGAACCTGTGCAATATTATATTAAAATATAGAAATACAATTTATTGGTGCATTTAAGTAATATTAACAAAACAGCATGCAAGTCAAAATAATCAATTATACGTTAATACTCAGCTTTTAAATGTGAAGGTCTTTAAATATATCATTCACATCTGCAAATCATCTGAGGAGGACCCGTCAGCGAATGATGCCTAGAATCGATAGTCAATCATATCGCAGAAGAACTAAACACATAGCTCTCTGTCTTAGTTGAGCCCCAATTAAACAGAGGGAAGACCCCTATTCATATATGCTAAAGTTTCTGCTTTCAAACCTATTTTTTATGATCATGTTCTGACTGATATTTGGCCCATAGTGCTTAGTATACCCACTCTGGTACAGACAACACCATGTTTATCTTCAAGGTTTGTTAGCAATTCTGTTACACAAAACAAAGGGGGTCATTCAGACCCACTCGCGAGCGGCAGTACGCTCGCAAGTGGGTCGATGTTCCCCACTGCGCATGCGCACGACGGAGGGAGCTCCGTCGTGCGCATGCGCGAGACCCGACGAGCGAAGGACTTTCCTTCGCTCGGAGTGTCTCATCAAAGGGGGCGTGCTGTCGATGGTGACTGACCGCACGCCCCCTTTGGTGGGCGTGCCGGGGGCTTGCCTGCCAAACGGAGGCGTTCCCAAGGGAACGCCTACCGTCTGAAGCCGGCCCCACTGACATCACTAGTGATGTCAGTGGGAGTGATTTTGGCTCTGATAGAGCCAAAATCACTCCTGGCCTTGCGGTTGAGAAACTCAACCGCAGGCTTTTACTCGCAGTTCCGATGGTCGCGATGGTCAAGACCATCGCGACCATCATTTTGCACGCTCGTATATGCTGTGGGTGGTGACCCACAGCTATACGAGCATCCAGGAGGACGCTCCATATTAATGGAGGTGGGCCCTGATTCAGAGCGAGCGCTCTGGTCAGAGCGTCCGCCTCTGAATCAGGGCCAAAGTCTGTAAGGTCTGTGTACAAACTCCTTCTCAGGACCTCAGGTGTTAAAACTGCATATAGAAATCATTTTTAATCATTGGTGACATACTGTAGGCCTTAAGCAATTTGGTTACTTTGACCAGCAAACAATGACAGCAAGTCATTATATACTGTATATTATATGAGAAGTTTCATTTTCCACTCTAGTCTCAATACATCAAATTTTCTACCTCAAACTTTACAGAAAACCTCTAATATTTGCTCTACTCTTTGGGCTCTATTTACTACAATCCGCATTGAATGCGGATTGTAGTGTGATATTACCGAGTGAATTCGCATTGCGAATTCAGGCAATATCACAGGGATTTACTATAAATCCCTTGCAGGGACAGAGCTTGCGATAAAGCTCTGTCCCTGCGGATCCCATCCGCACTCTAGTCGCTGTATTTTCGGAAAAAATACCGCGACTAAGAGCCCGCGCATGCGCCGACCGACCACCGCTACTACCCCCCCACCGGCGCTAAGCCCCGCCCCCGGTGCTAAGCCCCGCCCCCCGCGATCACGGACCCCCGATACTCCCCCTCCCTTCATTACACTTACCTGCACCTCCTGGCCTCCGGTGATCTTCTCCAGGCTTCCCGATCAGGTGATCTCCCATACTGCACTGGGGCCCGATCACCTGATGACCGGGCCCCAGTGCACTATGGGAGACCAGCTGACCGGAGAGTAGCCATCACTGGAGGCCCGATCACCGGTCCCTGGATTCAGGTAAGTAAAAAAAAAAAATGTTTAATTTTTTTTTTCTTTTTTTTACAGTAATCAGCTTGCGGTCTGCTTAGACCACATAGCTGATTACTGGTACCGGCTCCCGCCTCTGCTCTCCCCGTTAGAGCAGAGTGGGAGCCCGGTAACCGGGGGAGACCCTGGATAACGCCACCTCCAGGTGGCGTTATTATCACAGGGCTTCCCCCGATATTTTTTTACAATTTATTTTTAGTAACTGTGGTCGGATCACATTTCCCATTACAATTATGGGAAATACGATCTGCTTTACTAAAAATAAGTGATATTGGGGGTTGGAGTAGAATTTTACTAATTCTACTCCAATTGCCCTGTAATAACTATAGGTGAAACTAAAATAATGTGAAAAGGGTGTGAAAACACCCTTTTTCACTTTATTTTAGTAAAAATAATGTTAATAAATAGAGCCCTTTCGGTGGATTAAAAATCTAAAAATGTTTTTTTTTTTTTTTCTTTTATTGTTTAGGTTGTTTACTTTCATTTTCTCCCTCTCTATTTTATATCTTTCTATTTTCTATTACATGATATACAGAGTAATTCACCATCAACTGTGATAATGTATATTGTGATCATACTTTAATGTAGGGCCCTTATAAACAGGTAGCTGGTCAGAATTCTGTGACGGATTGTGTAATGATCGGGAACCATATCTGCAATGATCACAATAAAAGTTTGCTTAGAAATCAAACTTTTAATAGCATGCACCCTTCTCTACCTTCACAGTCATGTTAGCTTTTCATTCAATAAAATTACCCTTATTGAAATTGGACCATTAGATAATATTTAAGTAATTGTTTTAGCTGTTAGTTTAGTTATTAGCTTAGTTACAGGAAATGTAACCATTGCTCTTGACACCATAATTACTCAAACTTTGCAAAAAGCATATATAGCGGCTCTGCTACTACCTGTATATTTGGGACATTTTGTAGAACTGCACTAGTTGCATAAAAGTTACTCTGGAAAGAATTTTGGAAAAGTGTATTCTGTGGTTATGCCCACTAATCTGATATAATGCCCAGAAAATTAAAATATATTTTATAAAAGTAAGCTACAAAAGACAGCTCCCTTTTTTATAGCAGTAAAAAGCTATAATCAGATTGCACAGGGGCTGCAGGGCTGATGAATAGATCAGAATACAACATTTATCTATTGAAATGGAGAGACAAGATCCATTCATCTTTTACTTCCCAAACTTTAATTGTTCACAGGAAGGTCCAGGAGAATGGCTGACTCTCGACTCGCAGGTTATCATGACAGATAATGAGATCTGTGGAACCAAAGATCCGACCTTTCACCGCATCTTGCTTGACACACGATTTGAACTTCCACTAGGTAATAAATAAATGAATGCTGGACATGATAACATAACTTAACAGTTTCTGAATCAACGCCACATGAATATGAGCTGCACATTTACAATATGCTAGCTGCTAGTTTCAGAAAACTATCCTCGTAGATCCTTATCATTCCTATGAAACCCCCCTCACCAACTCCCTTCTCTACTTTATGTCACAATTATGCCTTGCAAAATACAACTGGCTTCAGGTCTTAATAGTTTAAAATCAAACATTAATCTTCCAAAACATGCAATAGGGGTCCATGGGAACGTCAGTAGGAAGGACAACAAGTAACATAGAAGGACTACACGGATGTGCGGGATGTAGTCTGGATCCCGACAGTCTAAATGCAGACCGCCGGCTTCCAGACTGCTTTATCCCGACTAGGGACGAATGACAGGCATCTAAATGTAGACGCCTATAATTTGCCCGACGTCGGGAGACCGGCGCCCGGCATCCCGATCGAGTGGATGCCTGGCACTGCAGCATGGGCTAGGGGGAGGGAGGGTTAGGGTTAGGCACACCCGGGGGGAGGTCAGGATTAGACACCCCCCGGGGGACTTAGGTTTAGGCAGCGGGGAAGGGGGGGTTAGGTTTAGGTACTTAGAGGAGGTTAGGGTTAGGCACAGGAGGGGAGGTTAGGGTTAGGCACCCCTAAGGAGGGTTAGGGGGGTTAGGTTAGTAAATACTTTCCTTTAGGACGATAAGGATTTCCTCCTTTGTCGGGCAGCCACTGTCGGGAATTGAACCGCCGACCATGCGGCCAGCGGTAATACATATCACAACCGGATGTGCTGCTCAAGATCACATTATGCAGTATATATTGTCATAATGTATACTACAGGGGAAGAACTATGGGAGACAATGGAGGCACCTGCCGCCGGGCTCCAGCTCTGAAGGGGCACCTCCTCCATTGTCCATAACATATTCATCCCACTTATGACTGAAACTATGTACCCGGAGTGTATCTCCACGGCCACCCAATACATGGCACCACATCCCAGCACCTGAGAAGCCACCATACAGGGGGGGGGGGAAGGGAAGGGGCAATTATTATAACTTGTCTCCGGGCAACTGGGATGAACTTACACCACAGGTATACTATTTTTATATATAAATAGCAGCACTAAAATAATGAACAGAATTTGTCATTTGGAGAAGCTGTCTTTAATACAATTAAATAGTATGGGAAAAACTCAGCAGAACGTAGGGACACTACAATCATGCGGAAAGGTTCCTACCCTCAACCACCCCATACCTGAAGTCACAGTCTCATGTAACTATCCCCACTTATCCTATTCATTCTAATGCATCAGGATTCGCAATAATGGGAAAATAAGTAGCAGAGTTATAGATTTTGTGTATAAAAAATAGGACTGTATTGGGGAAAACATGAGAGTCCTAGCCAACAGGGGATATGAAGGACTTTAGCTTTAGGGCTTTGACAACCCCCCCATTCTTCAAATTATTATTTTTGAAAAAGTAGAGACTACTGGTTTACAATAAAAAATGCTGTATGGAACACACTGTGTAGCTGTCATTTTTAATAGAGACAAATATGTTGAATTTTTAGGGGGTTGATTTTTTTTTGCAAGCCACTGTATATATATAATAGGGACTCATATATGACAACATGACAGACAAATGACATAAAGATTGCTAATGAGATTGATAAATGAAAAAAAAAGTATTTACTACTGGTGTTACTATGCTTTCGCTAATTTGCTGTAGTATTTGTTTATAACTATCCTTATTTGCTTATTCAGTAAGTTGGTGGCTGGGATGCATCATTGCAGATATTGTGGTCAAACCTCTGAAAATGGGGCTTGGATGCAGTGGGTAATGCCATCTTTAGATGGTGTTGCCCAATAGAAGCCTGTGGGCTTCTATTCGTAAATCCCCAGAGAGGGATCCAATCAGATTGCTCCCACCGCCCCCATCGGCGCCCACATCACTTGACGCATGCACAGAAGAACTTATGGGTCATAAACCCGGCAGTCCTTCTATTGGAAAGGATAGCTCTTATCGGGAGATACGATTATTTTATGCTTGCGAACAGTGGCGGGATGCATCGCATTCAAAATGTGATGGGTCATGCATCCCACCCAGTGTGCTTTCTGGGCCTACAGATTTTAAAGGAATTGTAACAATGAAATTTAACGTTCACACATTTTTCCCAGAGATAATTCTCACATGCCGTGGCTACCAGAACAGTGGCTGCTTTGCTCAGATACACTGTCAACAACTGTTGAGGGAATTGCCATTTTCAAAATGTAGCACTCAGAGTTCTGCCATCGGCAAGTGCGTGTACACTTGCCGATACCAGGAATGACGGCGTGACAGCAGCGGAATGCAGCCTGGCCCTGCTGACGATATCGCCTGTCGGACCTGTATGCCAGCCACACCACACATTGGCTGAGTACACATCGTTAAGTGTGTACCCAGCATAAGTTTGAGTTTCCAACGTGAAGACTCCAGGGTTCCATGTATGAGACTTCGGAAGTCCTGTTAAGTCTCACTCTCCTGTTGCTTTATTTACCTTGAATGCCAGCCAATGCCGCATGAATAAAGTACAAATGCTATCAATACTAAATTTTGTGCACCATTTGGAGCTGATTTCATTGTAGATGAATTTAAATGAGATTAAAAATAATTTGGATAAACAGGTTTATCCTGAGATTAATTTAGTATTAAACTAAATAGGGACATAATATGGCACTTTGTCTTTCATGTCATCAATATTATCCTGTCCAAAATTACCTGTAGACACATTTTGTCTCCTGTGGGATTGTTGCCAGGAGCTGATTGGGCCACTGGGAGAATGGGGAACTTGGCGCTGAGTTGTACCCCTCTCTTACCAGAGCCCCGCACCCCACACAGTGAAAGCATTGGAGCCATGCTCAGGGCACTACCAATCACTGAGCTGTGCCTGCATCCTCGCTCTAGTAGTGACAGGCAGTCTGCATTGGCTCAGTGTACTACGCACACTGACCACTCAGGCTGCTGGGGTAGGGGGGACGGGCATGGTGGCATGTCAGGAGGAGTGGCTGCAACACTGCTGACCTGCTTTCTCTGATATTTACTTATCGCTGTGACTGTAAAGTAAGGAGGGTGATAGAGGAGAGGAGGCACTGGAGTGCGAGGGAATGAGCAGGGTGAGGAAGAAGAGGAGGCGCTGTAGTGTGAGGGAAGGAGCATGGTAATGGGGAAGAGGCGCTGGAGTGTGAGGGAAGGAGCAGGGTGATGGAGAAGAGGCGCTGGAGTGTGAGGGAAGGAGCAGGGTGATGGAGAAGAGGTGCTGGAGTGCGAGGGAAGGAGCAGGGTGATGGAGAAGAGGTGCTGGAGTGTGCGGGAAGGAGCAGGGTAATGGGGAAGAGGCGCTGGAGTGTGAGAGAAGGAGCAGGGTGATGGAGAAGAGGAGAGGCTGAAGTGTGAGAGAAGGAGCAGGGTGATGGAGTAGACAGGCTGAAGTGTGAGGGAAGGAGCAGAGTGATGGAGAAGAGGGGAGGCTGAAGTGTGAGAGAAGGAGCAGGGTGATGGAGAAAAGAGGCTGAAGTGTGAGGGAAGGAGCAGAGTGATGGAGAAGAGGGGAGACTGAAGTGTGAGAGAAGGAGCAGGGTGATGGAGAAAAGAGGCTGAAGTGTGAGGGAAGGAGCAGAGTGATGGAGAAGAGGAGAGGCTGAAGTGTGAGAGAAGGAGCAGGGTGATGGAGAAGAGGAGAGGCTCAAGTGTGAGAGAAGGAGCAGGGTGATGGAGAAGAGGCTGAAGTGTGAGAGAAGTAGCAGGGTGATGGAGAAGAGGCTGAAGTGTGAGAGAAGTAGCAGGGTGATGGAGAAAAGAGGCTGAAGTGTGAGGGAAGGAGCAGAGTGATGGAGAAGAGGAGAGGCTGAAGTGTGAGAGAAGGAGCAGGGTGATGGAGAAAAGAGGCTGAAGTGTGAGAGAAGTAGCAGGGTGATGGAGAAAAGAGGCTGAAGTGTGAGAGAAGGAGCAGGGTGATGGAGAAGAGGCTGAAGTGTGAGAGAAGGAGCAGGGTGATGGAGAAGAGGCTGAAGTGTGAGAGAAGTAGCAGGGTGATGGAGAAAAGAGGCTGAAGTGTGAGGGAAGGAGCAGAGTGATGGAGAAGAGGCTGAAGTGTGAGAGAAGGAGCAGGGTGATGGAGAAGAGGCTGAAGTGTGAGAGAAGGAGCAGGGTGATGGAGAAAAGAGGCTGAAGTGTGAGAGAAGTAGCAGGGTGATGGAGAAAAGAGGCTGAAGTGTGAGAGAAGGAGCAGGGTGATGGAGAAGAGGCTGAAGTGTGAGGGAAGGAGCAGAGTGATGGAGAAGAGGCTGAAGTGTGAGAGAAGGAGCAGGGTGATGGAGAAAAGAGGCTGAAGTGTGAGAGAAGTAGCAGGGTGATGGAGAAAAGAGGCTGAAGTGTGAGAGAAGGAGCAGGGTGATGGAGAAGAGGAGAGGCTGAAGTGTGAGAGAAGGAGCACGGTGATGGAGAAGAGGCTGAAGTGTGAGAGAAGTAGCAGGGTGATGGAGAAGAGGGGAGACTGAAGTGTGACAGAAGGAGCAGAGTGATGGAGAAGAGGAGAGGCTGAAGTGTGAGAGAAGTAGCAGTGTGATGGAGAAAAGAGGCTGAAGTGTGAGAGAAGGAGCAGGGTGATGGAGAAGAGGCTGAAGTGTGAGAGAAGGAGCAGGGTGATGGAGAAGAGGCTGAAGTGTGAGAGAAGTAGCAGGGTGATGGAGAAAAGAGGCTGAAGTGTGAGGGAAGGAGCAGAGTGATGGAGAAGAGGCTGAAGTGTGAGAGAAGGAGCAGGGTGATGGAGAAGAGGCTGAAGTGTGAGAGAAGGAGCAGGGTGATGGAGAAAAGAGGCTGAAGTGTGAGAAGTAGCAGGGTGATGGAGAAAAGAGGCTGAAGTGTGAGAGAAGGAGCAGGGTGATGGAGAAGAGGCTGAAGTGTGAGGGAAGGAGCAGAGTGATGGAGAAGAGGCTGAAGTGTGAGAGAAGGAGCAGGGTGATGGAGAAAAGAGGCTGAAGTGTGAGAGAAGTAGCAGGGTGATGGAGAAAAGAGGCTGAAGTGTGAGAGAAGGAGCAGGGTGATGGAGAAGAGGAGAGGCTGAAGTGTGAGAGAAGGAGCAGGGTGATGGAGAAGAGGCTGAAGTGTGAGAGAAGTAGCAGGGTGATGGAGAAGAGGGGAGACTGAAGTGTGACAGAAGGAGCAGAGTGATGAAGAAGAGGAGAGGCTCAAGTGTGAGAGAAGTAGCAGGGTGATGGAGAAAAGAGGCTGAAGTGTGAGAGATGGAGCAGGGTGATGGAGAAGAGGCTGAAGTGTGAGAGAAGGAGCAGGGTGATGGAGAAGAGGCTGAAGTGTGAGAGAAGTAGCAGGGTGATGGAGAAAAGAGGCTGAAGTGTGAGGGAAGGAGCAGAGTGATGGAGAAGAGGAGAGGCTGAAGTGTGAGAGAAGGAGCAGGGTGATGGAGAAAAGAGGCTGAAGTGTGAGAGAAGTAGCAGGGTGATGGAGAAAAGAGGCTGAAGTGTGAGAGAAGGAGCAGGGTGATGGAGAAGAGGAGAGGCTGAAGTGTGAGAGAAGGAGCAGGGTGATGGAGAAGAGGCTGAAGTGTGAGAGAAGTAGCAGGGTGATGGAGAAGAGGGGAGACTGAAGTGTGACAGAAGGAGCAGGGTGATGGAGAAGAGGAGAGGCTCAAGTGTGAGAGAAGGAGCAGGGTGATGGAGAAGACGAGTGGCTGAAGTGTGAGAGAAGGAGCAGGGTGATGAATGAGACTTATGCCTAGCATGCCAGGACTTGCATGTGTGCCAACCCTCCCTATTGGTGCATAGCCTGACAATCATGGGCAACTTTGAGATGCACCCAGTGTAGTGGCACCTTAGCATTGACAGAAATCAGTGTAGAGGAGCTGGAAGGGAGCAGTCAATAGCACTGTAAAGAAGATGCAGGGCACATAGGACAGAGTTTAACGTTAAGACTAATAATAATAAGTATGATCTTGCACTGGCTTCAAAAGCTGGTGTTTTAGGGTAGATTGGAGTGTGTGTGTCGCAGGGCTATAGAGTTCATGGTATTGTTAGTAGAATGGACACTTATGATCTTAGCCACTCATATCAGCATTATGTTAATTACTTTTCCAATATTTTATCTAAATCACACAATTATCATACATATAAGGGGTGCTAAAATCTATATTCGCTTACCAAAAAATTTAGGCTTGGGCCGGCCCTGCCAACCAGTATATTTTTGGTGTCTTGGAGGAAACAGGAGTACCCGGAGGAAACCCATGCAAGCACATGGAGAATATACAAGCTCCACACAGTTAGGGCCATAGTGGGAATCGAACCCACGACCTCAGTGCTGCGAGGCAGTAATGCTAATCATTACACCATCTGTGCTTTTTTGCAATTTTTTAAGTAAATACACGTTATTCTCAATACAACATAATAGAACGTACCAGGAGACTGCACTAATCAATTTGATACAGTGCATCCGGAAAGTATTCACAAAGCTTAACTTTTTCCACATTTTGTCATGTTAGAGTCTTATTCCAAAATGGAATAAATTCATTTTTGCAATACCCCATAATGACAAATTCTACATACAATACCCCATAATGACATAGTGTAAAAAGTTTTTTGAGATTTTTGCAAATTTAATAAAAAAAAACCACTAAGAAATCACATGTACATAAGTATCACGGCCTTTGCCATGAAGCTCAAAATTGAGCTCAGGTGCATCCTGTTTCCACCGATCATCCTTGAGATGTTCCTACAGCTTAATTGTGGTAAATTCAGTTGACTGGACAATATTTTGAAAGGCATAACACCCGTCTATATAAGGTCCCACTCTTGACAGTGCATGTCAGTGCACAAATAAAGCATGAAGTCCAAGGAATTGTCTGTAGACCTCCGAGACAGGATTGTTTCGAGGCACAAATCTGGGGAAGGGTACAGAAAAATGTCTGCTGCTTTGAAGGTCCCAATGAGCACAGTGGCCTCTATCATCCGTAAATGGAAGAAGTTCGGAACCACCAGGAGTCTTCCTAGTCTTCCTATAGTTGGCCGTCCGTCTAAACTGAGTGACCGGGGAAGAAGGGCCCTAGTCAGGGAGGTGACCAAGAACCCGATGGTCACTCTGTCAGAGCTACAGCATTCCTCTGTGGAGAGAGGAGAACCTTCCAGAAGGACTACCATCTCTGCAGCAATCCACCAATCAGGCCTGTATATTAGAGCGGCCAGATGGAAGCCACTCCTTAGTAAAAAGCACATGGCAGCCCACCTGGAGTTTGCCAAAAGCCACCTGAAGGACTCTCAGGTCTGATGAGACAAAGATTGATCTCTTTGGCGTGAATGCCAGGCATTATGTTTAGAGCAAACCAGGCACCGCTTATCACCAGGTCAATACCATCCCTACAGTGAAGCATGGTGGACATCCTGGATGAAAACCTGCTCCAGAGTGCTCTTGACCTCAGACTGGGGCGACAGTTCATCTTTCAGCAGGACAACGACCCTAAGCACACAGCCAAAATATCAGTAGTGGCTTCAGGACTACTCTGTGAATGTCCTTGAGTGGCCCAGCCAGAGCCGTAACTTGAATCCGATTGAACATCTCTGGAGAGATCTGAAAATGGCTGTGCACCGACGCTTCCCATCCAACCTGATGGAGCTTGAGGTGCTGCAAAGAGGAATGGGCAAAACTGCCCAAAGATAGGTGTGCCAAGCTTGTGGCATCATATTCAAAAAGACTTGAGGCTGTAAATGCTTTCAAAGGTTCATCAACAAAGTATTGAGCAAATGTTGTGAATACTTATGTACGTGTGATTTCTTTGTTTTTTTTTTATTATTAAATTTGCGAAAATCTCAAAAAAACTTTTTACATGTTGTCATTATGGGGTATTGTGTGTAGAATTTTAATGACAAAAATAAATTTATTCCATTTTGGAATACGGCTGTAACATAACAAAATGTGGAAAAAGTGAAACGTGAATACTTTCTGGATGTACTGTATGCAACACTAGCAAAATGCAGAATGTCTTCATATATTTGTTTCCATTCATTGTTAAGTGGTAACTGATTGTATAACTGATTTTTATTGTAGTGACATAATTTCATACTGTACTAGCATTGATAAATTATTAAAATATCCCAATTAAGTCACCGAAATGAAGTTGCCACTGATAAGGCCATTTTTGCTCATTGACAATTCATGTAAGCATACTGCAAGTAGTTGAGAACTGCAAAGAGAAGACTCCATGTAATTAATTGTCACTGTAAAAAATATATATTTTCCTTTAGATATTCCAGAAGAGGAAGCTCGATACTGGGCTAAGAAACTTGAGCAGTTGAATGCGATGCGAGATCAGGATGACGTGAGTAATAAAATAATATACTGACTGCAGATATAAGGACAGGCTTGGACAATGTTGTGTTTGAATCTATTCTGATATGATCTCCTAATTAAAATATTAACTCCAAATAAAAGTTAACTAAAGACAGTTATAGACGTTGTTGTTTAAAAGCAGTTCAGTATGTAGAGATAGATTTAAACCTAACACACACTAATCTTGGCTGTGACACACACTAATCTTGGCTCAGCAAACATATATATATATATATATATATATATATATATGTATATATACAGGGTGGTCCATGCAAAGGACACTGGATTGTAATTTCCTTACTCATTCCCTTTTTATAAGGGTGTTTCCACAATAATGGACCACCCTGTAGTAATCCAGTGTCTGGTAGTCATGTGACACATCAAAAAGATGCAGAATTTCATAAGAAAAACAATGGTGTACTTTGTTTTATCGTTTCTTTATTTAGTCTCGAGTTTTAACTGAGTTTTCTTTTGCTGATACTGACATTAATGACAATGACAACTCGAGAATTAATACAGATACATTAAAACGAAGAACTTCATTGTTTTTCTTATGAAATTTTGTATCTATTTGATATGTCACATGACTATCTTCCCAATTAAAGTTGTACTTATTAGTTTATTTAGAGAGTTATATTCCAATGTTCAAAAAGTGCTAGCAGGGTGCCCTTTGGTAAATAAAATGAAATGCAATTTTATTATTTCCAGTATGTGTTTCAAGAAGAGCAGGAGAATCCGCTTCCTGTCCATGGTTCTCAATGCTGTACGTATAATTTCTCTATGTACGTTTTTGTCATTGCAATGTAAAATGTACACTGTGCCATCTACCTCCCCGTACAAGAAGGCATTACTTACAGTAATTACTGTACTATAAAGCACCATGGTAAAAAAGCATTCCATGTCACACATGTCAATGGCCACGTATATATATAGGATACTCAGGTTTTGAAGATTTAACCTTCAAAATTATTGTAATTTATAATGTATGTAGTTTTGATAATCTGTGGAGAGAAACTGAGAAATAATTATACTTAACCAGAGGCCATCCTTCTTGGTGCCATTCATGAATTGGAGAGAATATGTTATAATCTTAGGAGCTAATATAATCAGATTTGTTTTGCAGCTCCATTTGGGAACTGTAGTCCATTCTTTTTTGCAGACAATATATGGTAATTAGCCGATTCTATTGCTTGGAGAGTTGTGTAGGGCTGACTATTGTCTTCCATCTTACTTGGCTATTTCTCAGAGTAGCTGGGATTTACAGTCACTCACTCTTAGAAATAAAGGGAAACATTCATAAGAGTTCATTATCTTCTACATATTCCTGCACACAGCGACATCCTTAGTTATGTATGTCATTAATAATAAAATGTTTTTGAAAATCATGGTTTTGACGTGTCCACGTTAAGAAAAGCAATGTTATATGGTTCCATCCTATTGTCCCATAATGTGATGCAGTAAAGTGTGGCAGATGGATACAGCTCTACTCTGGGAACAGTGGAGGTTTTAGCTGCTGAACCTACTGCTCTGCTTGTTGGAGGGGTGAGATAAAAAGCTGAAAACAAAATGTATTTTTTTATTTACATTATGCAATTGCAATTCTGTTTGCTGTTTAATTCTTAACTAGAACTTTAATGGATTTGGTTAACACCCCTTACGTCTGACTCTATTCTATTTAGGTAACTGGAATTACTTTGGCTGGGGAGAGCAGCCAAGTAAGTATGAAGTATTCCCCTCATCCTCACAAATACCAGTATATCCCTTAATAATGTTCTTTGACTATGATTTCACCTGTATGCATCTAGTAAACATGCATGCTTACATACTCCTGTAACAGCAAGCAGATAATGGGGCCAATGCAGATCTGAACTTTCTCTGCAGCAGAGCGCCTGCATCTACAGACTGAGTTGTGTGCAACTGCGGCCTTTGCAGAGTTGTGCATAAGCAAAAAGAAATCCTTGTGCCTATTGCTAATGATGACGGATACCACACTGATGGTATGGATAGAGGTGGTGTGGTCGCATAGCTCTGCATATGGGCAAATATCTCTGCTTTTCTCTTTGCATGCAGCTCAGCAGCTGACTTGTGTTCACCTCTGCATCAGCACCAATGTGTGCAGTCCAACAATTATGTGGGATGGAGAATGGTGCTGCAATTGTCCTATACTTCCAAAGCAATGTACTTATTTTTGCATATTACTATTATATTTGTAGTGCACCAACAACAGCTGTCACTGATAAAATATATATACAAAATTTCAAGCAAATCCAGCACAAAAGGACCTAGATTTAATAGAGAAAGCCAATATGGGGTGTAATGTATGATCAAATATGTGATATAAAAAATGTTTGTGTTAAACTCATCTGATATAGGTGTTTTCATAACATGTGATAATTATATGCATGTTCCCCGTGGGCTCCTCAGATCCAGAACATGCCAATATAAGTGAAATAAATAAATAAATAAAATAATATACTAGTGAGTAAACTGTGTAGTGACAAATCTTTAGCTGACGCTCACCTGATCTAGGTAAGAACTTGAAGCCAGCTTTATAATGGCTTTGTGCAGAGAAATTCCGTCTTTGTAAGGGAAAATAAACCACAGTGAAGAAATTATCAAAAAGACTTATTAGGATAAATTTAGTATGTATTTGGCAAACCGGTGACTTGACGGGTCCACTCACCTACAATAGATCTTGGTAAAGGCTTTCTAATTACGGTAAACAAAATGTGGATATACTGATAAAAATCCTTTAATTCTACCAATGAAATACCCAAATGGTGGAATACAGTACATCCTAAAAATGGTCATAAATAAGAAGATGTTATGTTGTTTTTCAATATTAGTAATGTCTCAATGAGAGTAAAACTTCCAATATGCCACTTTGACTCATCTCCCATGTGAACTGCTTGCTTCATGGGGAATGACTGATGTTTGGGTGTAATTTGTGAATATGACCTAAACAAGTACAACAGCTGGGCTTGGCTTTGTACATCCTATTAGGGTTATGCGATAGAAAAGAAAAGGCCTATACTTACATTATATCATTACAGATGATCACTCAGTGAATACATGTTATTCATGTGGAAAGTATTTAGCGGGCCATACATCTACGTGCTGATTCCCCGGTGCTGATCTGATGTGCCTGTCAGCGATCCAATCCGCCAAAAGGCGGACTCTGGACTCTGATGATCGGCGATTTGTCGGGGGTTAGGTAAGATCAGGATGGTAAAAATCCAAGACTTGCCAATTACGAATTTTTGGGTCAGACTTGGAATCAGTAAATTAAGGATTTCCAACATGTATGTGATGTATGGGCCTCATTAGACTGAGACCTGTAGTTCAGTAAATAAATATTTTTCCTACAAATGTAAAAGCATATACAGGCTGAGGTGGGTCCACTAATGTGTGAAAGGGGTTTATATCTTCACAGGGCTATATCATTTCCATGTAAAAAGGGGTTTGTATCTAACGCAATGATGACTACTTCCACAAGTGTAGGAACGGTGCAACCACTTAGATGCAAACACCCCTGAATACAACTCTGTGGCCTCCGTGAGTGCAATTCTGAATCAGGCCCATTGACTCGCAATGGCAGGTGGATCTTCTGTCCATATACTAAGGAAAATCATAGTATAAATTATATTGTGCCAGATGATTGGTGTTCAATGCTACAAAACAAAGCAGGTTTTTCTGTAGCATAAACTTGAGCTGATATTTGAAGACCATCAGCGTGTATGACAGAAATCACATACAGGTTATGATGATAGACAATTTCTGAAAACACCAATGTAGCAGCTGTGTAAATGATACTCCTGAGTCCTTTTACAGCAATCCGGTACAAACCCATTTTTGTAAAACCACTTTATGAACTAAAGAATCTAGGTGAAGGACCCATTCAGGGGTCGGCCTCCCTGAAAGAAGTACAAAAAGTACTGCTAGATTGTTATCATTTCTACAGAATAAAGAAAGGTCTGAAATAGAAATAAATCAGAAGATGGACATTATATTTCCTGAAGTTGCTTAGCTACAACCAAAAAATGTAACAGCGGGATTAAAGAAAATGAGCTGGCTAATATGTGATGTATTGAAGAAAGCGTGTTCTATATGGCATGGCTTAGCAATGTATTCAAAAGCGCAGCTTAGAGTACTAAATTGGCAAAACCTGTAGACCTCTGTGGATCATTATAAAAATCACAGAAATAAAATAACCTCACCTGGAAAGCTTTTAATCTTGTATAGTGTGTTATATTTGTTATGATGATATGTTAAAGGAGCATTAAATTAAATCAGGATTTCACATTAGCGTTAATGAACTGGTGAGATAATAAAAAACAAGACTTGAAACTATTTTAGTTACTGACATACAATGATATAATCATTTTACACCTGGAGCAAAGGTGGCCCCTAATAATTATGCAGGCTTAACGGACACATTATTGACTGAACGGGTACACATTATTGACTGACGCTCAGGATCAGGATCCTGGCTGTCAAAATCCCGACACCAGCATCTCGACAGGGTTAGGATACCGACACCTACCCCTAACCCTCTCCCTACCCTAACCCTCCCTCCCCAGTGCTTGAACCTAACCCTCCCCCCAGTGCCTAAACCTAACCCCCTAAGTGTCTAAACCTAACCTCACCCTCCCCTCACACTAAACCGAATCCTCCCCCCTTAAACACTAACCCTAACACCTCCCCCTAGTACCTAACCCTGATGCTCCCCCCAACCCTTCTACTTACCTTCGGGATACCAGCGCCAGGATTCTTACAGGTGTCGGGATTTCCGGCGCCGGTATTCTAAGGCACTGGCATACCCTGTTCTGGGACACTGAACGCATCCCTTATCGACAACTGTTAGAAACACACCTCTGGGAGATCACGAATGGCAAATTTAGGTGCGTGGTGATGCGATTTACCATCATGACATGATTCAAGCCAGCCGATTGATCACACCCCCATCAACTTACCTAGGAAAGAGGGCTGGATCAAGGAGGGTACCCTGCTTTCCCAATGGTCAGGAAATACTCCTCGAGATTTGAGTCTCCTGTACATTCCGGGAGAGTAGGGACCAGGCTTCAACTCATTTCACATCAGCAACTAAAAAACATTGGCCTGAGTATTTCTTTCAACCCCCTCCCCTTCCCTGAAGACCAATCCCAGTGCTGAGAAGCACGTTAAGCAAGGTTTTCTTTTGCAACATTATTCATTTATTTTATAATGCAGTTTGAGCTATGGGCCCGATTCAGAGATGGAAGCAATTTTGATGTTGCATGCAGTGGATGAATGTTTTGCTACCTCACATTCGTCAGAGCCGCACTGTGCATTAGTGGTGATGGATTAGCGACAATTGTTGCATGGAGGATTTCTTCGCAAATAGAGTGACAGGAAGTCAGCGTTTGGTGGAGGTAACTAGAGGGGGGGTGGTTAGAAAACCACAGATGTGTTCGGACCGTTTTCTGGGCATGCTCTAGTTAGGCTCTGCAAATTCGTTCACAGCTGCAGAGCCCCGGTGTCTTAGGAAATGTGCCTTCTTGAGTGAGAAAAATATATCACTAAGGGCTCTATTTACTACAATCCGCATATTGAATGCAGATTGTAGTGTGATATTACCGAGTGAATTAGCATTGCGAATTCAGGCAATATGACAGGGATTAATTACAAATCCCTTACAGGGACAGAGCTTGCGATAAAGCTCTGTCCCTGCAAATCCCCTTCGTAGCCTTATCACGGTATTTTCGCAAAAAATACAGTGATTAAGTGCCCGCGCATGCGCCAACCGATCGCCGCTGCTACCCACCCGGCGCTAAGCCCCGCCCCCACGATCACGGACCCCACCGCGACCCCCCCTCCCTTAATAGCACTTACCTGCATGCTCCGGGCCTCCGGTGATTTTCTCCATACCTCCGGTCAGGTGATCTCCCATACTGCACTGGGGCCCGATCACCTGATGGCCGCAGTGCACTATGGGAGACCAGCTGACCGGAGGGGAGTTATCACCGGAGGCCCAATCACCGGTCCCTGGAGTCAGGTAAGTAAATTTTTTTTTTTACTATTTTTTTTAATTTTTTTTTACAGTAATCAGCTTGTGGTCTGTTTAGACCACACAGCTGCTTACAGGGACCGACTCCCGGCTCTGCTCTCCCCGTTAGAGCAGGGCAGGATGCCGGTAACCGGGGGAGACCCTGGATAATGCCACCTCCAGGTGGCGTTATTATCACAGGGCTTCCCCCGGTATTTTTTCACATTTTATTTTTAGTAACTCTGGTCGGATCACATTTCCCATTACAGTTATGGGAAATGCGATCTGCTTTACTAAAAATAAGTGATACTTAGGGGTTGGAGTAGAATTTTACGAATTCTACTCCAATTGGTGATACTAAAATAATGTGAAAAGGGTGTGAAAACACCCTTTTTCACATTATTTTAGTAAAAATAATGTTGATAAATAGAGCCCATTATGTATTAGTGTAACAATGTAGAAGGTAAGAATTCTCTGCAACTCAGCCAACTATTGGAAATGGCATCAAATATGCACAATCACCATTCCATTATATTCCTTAGAATATCTTGTGAAAAAAAATCGAGCTTTTGTGTGGAAAAGCAAATACATTGCTGAAAATACAGATATGTCCTCCTCATACACTATTGTCGCAGGCACGCCAAACAGCCCTTTTTGTGCTCCATGTCCCATCTCACTCGGCTTGCACCAACATCTTTTTTTTGAGTCTTTTTTTCCAGGTTGCAGCAATCTGCTTCACATGACTGCACTGATTAATTTGATATGCGACACTTGTATATTTGTGTGCTGCTGAGTCTGAATCTAAATCTGTATACGAAGTGCTATGATGCAGCAATAGCAGATTTTTTTCCAAGCTAAGGTCCATTGGGTCTCATATACAGATTCAGGGGTCTATTTACTAAGCAGTGTTAGGAGACAGAGTGAAAAATTATAAGAAAGTAATAAGGTGCCAGCCAATCAGCTCCCAACTGTAATTTTTCAAACACAGCCAGTGAGATGACAGTTGGGAGCTAATTGGCTGGCACCTTATCACTTTCTTGTCACTTTTCACTTTGTCTCCTAACACTGCTTAGTAAATAGACCCCTCAGTCGCACACAAGCCAAGTCGCACAGGACCTGGCAGCTCACTCGCATCAGGAGTCCCGTGCAGCATGGCATATTGAGGCTAAGAGTATGAGGACACATCTATATTCCACATTTCGAAATTGGTCCCAGGAAGGTCTACTTATCTTTGCATGCAAAAAAGTGATCATCCTGTACGGGTAAATTCACTAAGAATCGAGTCTGATCAAGTTTTTTTTTTTCAACTCGATTAGCATCGCCGAAACTCGGGTAATAGGCTCCGGCTCCTGACTGACTGACCAGCCCACGTGCAAACTGTCAGGAGCCGGAGCCAATCAGCGGCCGCTCTACAGTTAACTGCTGCTGATTGGCTGTCGCCTCCTGACAGTTCACAATGAGCAGTCAGGAGCCGGGTAGCGGTGTATGTGGTCACACGCATACACCACTAATGTAAGTGTCTGGTCTGGGTGCCGGTTTTTTTTTTTGCCAAGACACGGAGAAGGCAAAGGAGACCAGTGCCAGCAAGGAGGTGAGTATTGTTTTTTAGGTACCCCCATTGGATTCTACTAGAGATTCTACTAGAGAAGGGGACAGAGTGATGGGCAACAGGTAAGTATGTGTGAGTGAGGTATGTCAAAAAAGTTATACTTCACACGGTGTGTGTGTTGTGGTTTTATAACAATTTCTTTACAGCGGGAGTACAGGTGCTGGCCGCCTGCTAGCAGTTGTAGTTCCACAAGTGCCAAAGGGCAGGCATGCTGGTACCTGTAGTTCCACAGTAAAAAAACAATAGTTTTACACTATTTACAATACTATTACCCCCGTATTCACCGCTCCAGTGGTGCGGTGGAAGAGCCCCGAGCTTCAGACTAAGCCTCGGGTATCGGGAAAAATCCCCGGCTTGGGCTGACTGGCTTGAGGTGCGAATGCTTTGGCCTGGGAGACCTGGTGATAGGGTCCCCTGGCTGTGGCATTAGAGCCTGGTGCTCATTTTAAATATAGGGGGAACCATACGGAATTTTTTCCCCCTTATTTTTAAAACCAGGACTGGTTCAGCAGCCAGGTGCTGGTTCCTAAAATACGGGGGGACCCTATTAATTTTTCCCCCCATATTTTTAGTAACCAGGACTTGCTGAGCAGCCCGAAGGGATGGTTATGCTTTTTGGGGGTGACCTTATGTCTTTTTTTTTTTAATTAACACTTTAGAGAAGGTTACCAAGCTGAAACATACACAATCACACTGATCTGTGTATGTTTCTGGCAAACTCGCAGCTCAGGAGGTGGTCTATTTGAAACTTCTTAATACCTGCGAGTTTGCTACAATTACACCCGAGATTGTAATTTCGTTTAGAGTGGTTTGTTTATTCGAGTTTGCAATCTCACCCGAGTTTATGAGTGAAAAGAGAGAAATCTCTCCCAAACTCACCAGTTTGTCTAGTAAATTTGCGAGTTGATAAAAATGCCTAAACTCACCCGAGATTGCAATCTCGATCAAACTCGAATCTTAGTAAATTTACCCCTAATTGTTGGAAGGAGTGCGCTCCTGTGCTGCCTCCTTCCAGCACTAATGATCCGGCAGTCTGACCTCTGACATGCACTGCTGCACATACGCGGCGTACCCGCATGTCTTTGCTCCCCAGCATCCATGAGGACAGGTTGGACCAGGAGACTCACCACCAAAGAGCTCTACAGTGCCCTGCTGTATTCCCACAAGGACACTATACCACCACCGCTGTAAAGTGGACTATCAGTGCTACTATCCACCGGTGTCAGAACCGCGATAATGCCCACCAATACCCTGAGCTCCAGACTGCCACAAACAGTTTATTACATATACCGCTGTGTAATTCCCTGTGTCACATGCTATGTGTTGTTGTACATAAAAAATGTAAGAACTGGTTAAGCATACCACATGTGGACTATCCACCACCAGCACCAACTTCTGCGCTATACATCTAATCAACATCACTCACACACTGACCAGTTATACTGGTTTATCAATTCATCTGGAGAACTGCTCTTAGCAAATTCCACATGTGCATTATTGTGACAGTTTACTGCTGTCACCACTATCTCTGCTGATAACCACATGCTAGCAGTTACCATCTTAACCAGATTAAACAGCACCGTCACTGTGCACAAATCCGGCTGCCGAAAGTCCAGATACCCCTGGTGTGGTATACACTGATACCAAGATCAACAAAGTCGCCAACGATATCAGTGGTGGAAGTAGTGAGAGGTGCAAAAATATGCTTTGCTCCGCCCTACTGCTAAAGAAACACAAGAGTTGGTTAGTACCATGTTGCAATGAGTGCTTATGCCCCCTCCACAGCAGTGTTTTTACAAACATGTATAAAAAATTCTTGTAATAATGGGTTTCTTTGCAGCTTTCTTTTTTGAGACTTTTCTATATGATTACACAGCTATGTGAAGAGGAGAGTACATCCTCTTTCAAATTTTTTTTTTTTTACATATCTGAAAAACCAATTACTCCTTAGTACGTCTTAAAGTTTCACAAATCTAATCCACACTTGCCTACAGTAATTTTCATACCTTAATTCCCAGGAGCAGCATGAAAAGATGACTTTATAAAGCCTCTCGCATCATGCGGGCATCATGTCTTCCTTCAGCCATGATATGCACCTCTTATCCCCTGCCACATATCACACTTCAGACATGGCATGCACCCCTTATACCTGCCAAGTTTTCCCTTCACAATACATGCACCCCTGGGGATATGGGGTCGAGTTGAGCCCTGCCCAACCGCCAGCAGCAGCCTCACTGTCCAGCACACTGTAATGAGTCACTCGCAACCGGGTAAAATGCATCGGCAGCAATGCTGGTAGGTTTGTCCCTGAACAATACGGAATAAGAGGCTCTGAATAAGTACAGATAGTCACTTATTTATCTGTATGATAGAAATATGAAGTTCAGGGAGCAGCTTGTCTTTTGAAAAGCTGACTAGTGCTAAAACCTATACCTATGATATGTGGATGGCACTGCAAATGGCTTATGAAGATAAAGGCTTATGTGGAGAAACAACCTGAGGTGCACATTGTATGCAACAAAACTTAGTACTTGTAAAAACATGAATGAGTGCATAGATAGAATGTTATCCATCTCTCAGCATCTAATTTCATTTGGCATCACTATTGATGATGAAGAGGTTGCTATGGCGATGCTGCAAAACTTTACGCAGGAGCACTACTTCTTGGCAGTGGCATTAGAGTTGTGTACTACAATACTGACCACAGAGACTGTACATGCAAAATTATTGCAGTTTCAAGAACACATACCTACTGAAACAAACACTGTCCTATTGTCTAAGAGTTCAAAGCACAACAACTTTAAGATAAGATGTGTCAAATGTCACAATTTGGGACATAAAACCTCAGATTGCAGACTAAGGGCCTGATTCAGAGCCACTCGCGAGTGCATAGCGCTGGCAAGCGGCTCGATGTTTGGCCACTGCGCATGCGCCACGTCCGGTGTGCACATGCACGAGCCCCGCCGAGTGACTGAACTTCAGTCGCTGCGGGGCTTGCTACAAGACGGGGCGGCTGTCGATGGTGAGAGACAGCTCGCCCCGTTTTGTAGGCGGGTAGGGGGGGTAGCTGCACAAATGCAGGCGTTCCCTTAGGAACGCTTGGCGTTTGTGGGAGGACCTACTGACATCACTACTGATGTCAGTAGTGGACTTCCTGCTCTATTATAGCAGGAAGTCCACTCGGGCTTGCGGCAGCCGAGACCCTACCCCAGGGTCTAGTCGCAAGCCCGATGGTCGCGATAATCGCTACAGTCTCCAGCCCACTCACACAAGCTGTGGATGGACACCCACAGCTTTGCGAGCGGCCTGGAGACAACAAAAAAAAATGCCCACAGACCCTGCGAGCTGCCTGCGGCAGCGAGCGGGTCTGAATCAGGGCCTAAGTGTATCAAATGGCACCTCATCACTTAACTATGGCAGCAGAAATGAGTCTGCCTTGAATGTAGCAGACAGCCACCATAGATACTGCTAGTGCATGGATTTCGGAGCCACAAGGCATTTCAGTTGTAATGAAATTTGATTCAAGTAATTAAGGCCATATGAGTCAACTAAGGTCCAAGGTATAGAAGGCATTGTCTTATTTGCTACTCAAGTTGCAACAATAGCACTGTTTAAGAGTGAGAGGCAGGGAAGTTGTCACTGATGCCTGGCGGCTCCTGATTGAGGCTTCTTCCCTGGTGACTGCTGCTCCCCTGTTGCTGCTGCTGCGCTAAGGTCTGCGATGCTGTCTGTCTGCTGGGTCTTCCTGCTCAGCATCATCTTGGAGCTTGGCTACCAGCCCCTGTGATACTACTGTTGCTACTGTTGCCTTTGATATTTATTCTGACTACTCCTGTTCCTCTGGCTATACTGTACTAACCTGCTTAGAGCCTGCTGGGGATAAGGTACTTTTTCTATCATTATATTGGACTGACTCTTTCTCCCCAGTATCCTGTTCAGGGCTGCCCTGTGGCATTTTGTTATTACCTTCTATTTCCATATTGCTGACCTTTATATTATTCTCCTCTGCAATCCTCTCCTGATTCAGCTCCTTGCTGCTTCGGTCTCCTGTTCAGTGCTACCCTCTGGACTTTTTCCTTTTGTTGCTGATACTTGCCTACTGTTACATGTTTTTCCTGCTGTGACTCTACCTTTTTTGAGCAACATGGATTAACTCCTTCCAGCCATTACTGACTCGGGACAGAGAGTGGAAGCTCAGGTAGTGGAATTGCTTGCTGAGTTTCTTCTTGCACACCAAGTTCTGTTTCAACCGTGGGGCAGGGTTGCTGAGCTGGAGAACTGTACTTCCACTCTTCAAGACTGTACTGCTCCTATCACTGGCTGGCTGCTCCCATTGGAATTGTGTGGCTGGAAAAACATGCTGCTATTGAAAGATGTTTTGTTAAGAATCCATTTTCTCTTCTGAGAACTGTCGATGAAGTCTGCCATCTATCTACGCAGACTGTTCTGTTAGGGGCTCCTTTGTGGGGAGTAGTGGTCTTCCAAGACTCTACTTCAAGCCATCATCGTGTCTGCAAGTGGGGTGATGCTTTCGATTGGACAAAGTGGTTTTGGAAGGCCTTTTCAATCTCTTTGATATCCCGGCTTGACACAACAGAATGATGTGTATTTCGTACGAAGGCTCGACCAACGGGAGCAGTGTGTACGGCCTATACACTGAACGACATAGTGCTATATTGTTCATGACCGCATCCAGCTATATGCTGTCGTCCTCCGGGTCAATCGGTCTGCCGAGCAACTTAGCTGATGAAATGACTCCAATGTCGGTTGATGGGAGCGTGCAATCATGGGTATACATCAGACAACATATCCTCTGAAGTGTATCCAACCCTAACCCCCACCTTCCCATAGCTTAACCCTCCCCGGGGGGTGCCTAAGCCTAATTTCCGGCTAACCGCGCATACTTACCGCTGTGTGGATGTTTGGGATTCCGGTGGTCGGGATGCCGATGCCGGTATCCTGATGTCCTTCGAGATATCCGCGTCGGCATTATGCAGGGCGGTGGGTTTTCGGTGTCGGTATTTCGATTGCCGGCATCCCTTCCGCCGGCATATAGACTGCATCCCAATGCTACTGCAGATCACTTTCTACTCTCAATTAAGTATTTCTGTATTTCAAGGGAAAACTTCTGATAGCTCCTAGACCTCAGTGGACACTATAGCCATGTTAGTTAAAAGGAAAATGGAAAATATAACCTTATTTTGTTTTCATATGAAAAACACAATTTTTCTACACTAAAATGTTGATTTCATGATTATTTTTACATGTCCACGGAGATATCTCTATAATGAGTAAAATTGGGGAAGCTCTCGAGAAGCTGGTTTTATTAGGGAGTACAGGTATCACAAAATGTAGGTTATTTAAGAGCTTTTCATTATTCGATACTCTAAATCAGTGGTATCTGCATTGTTTGTAGGTTATTTAATAATATTTATTGTGGCAGTATCTTTCTTAGCACTTTTTACGATATATAGATGGATAGGGATCATTGTCAGCATCACACAACATAAAGAATAGAGAGCTAGCACACTAGGGTTGCCAACTCATCCTTTCAGTGAGGGACACATAAATCACATGTGTACCCAGTGACACGTTTACCTAGTCAGACAGCCAGACAATAGATAACAATAAATGAACCTGCGCTTAACTCCTAATTGGTATGGTTAGCTGCGGACACAAGGAGAGATTCCCACTCTCCTAATTCTGATCTGAATAAATACAATAGAGTTTGCGCTCAACCAGTAGGTGTTGGATGATAATGCTATAATGAAAGAATAGTAAGTTAATGAGAATGAAATAATACTCGTGGGCAGGAGTGATGTGTAAAGGGTTTATTGTGCCATAAAAATGCGGGGCAGAGGGATGATTGATAAGGAAGACACAATGCTTCCTGGTGATGTGGTTAGGGAATAAGGATATGATGGAGCTGAAGCTGGTGATGAGGAAAGGAAGGGGGTAAAACAAATAAAAAATAAAATAAAAAATAATGAATCAAAATGTCCGCTTGTAAATGTCCTGGAGAACACTGTTCTTTTGGGTGTTGTGCTCTGGAGGGGCGGCATCCTGAGCCCTCCGGTCCATCAACTTACCCGGTCTTCTGTGTCTTCTTTAGGGTGAAATCTGTGAGTTCCTCCGTCTCTGCTGGAATGTGTGCCCAGTTGCACACTCAACTAGATGTCCGTGTAATCACTGAGAGCGGCGAGACCGCTGGGTGCCGCGATCACGTGAGATCACGTGGCCTCCGGCTATCTGCTGACGCTTATGGCCGCTCAACCCGCTGGCCAGTGGGGAGACTGGATGCTGCAGAGGAAGGTAGGTGTCTAGTGTATCGGCTCTATCTAGACCACTGCTGCACTTCCTGGTGGCAAAATCCCACGATGGGTTCACCACTATCTCATTCTCACTGAACACAATACCAGCAGCTGACTCCCTGTCAGTGCCTGCGAGATCCCAAGTGCGATTGCGGGATTTTGCTACCAGGAAGTGCAGCAGTGGTCTAGATAGAGCCGATACACTATACACCTACCCTCCTCTGCAGCATCCAGTCTCCCCACCGGCTGGCGGGTTGAGTGGCCATAAGCATCAGCAGATAGCTGGAGGCCACGTGATCTCATGTGATCGCGGCACCCAGTGGGCTCGCCGCTCTGGGTGAATACACAGACATATAGTTCGGTGTGCAACCAGGCGCACACACCAGCAGTGACGGAGGAACGCACAGATTTCACCTTAAAGAAGACACAGAAGACCGGGTAAGTTGCTGGACCGGAGGGCTCGGGACGCCGCCCCTCCAGAGCACAACACCCAAACGGACAGTGTTCTCCAGGACATTTACAAGCGGACATTTTGATTCATTATTTTTTATTTTATTTTTATTTGTTTTACCCCCTTCCGTTCCTCATCACCAGCTTCAGCCCCATCATATCCTTATTCCCTAACCACATCACCAGGAAGCATTGTGTCTTCCTTATCAATCATCCTTCTGCCCCGCATTTTTATGGCACAATAAACCTTTACACATCACTCCTACCCACGAGCATTATTTCATTCTCATTACCTTACTATTTTTTCATTATAGCATTATCATCCAAAATCTACTGGTTGAGCGCAGACTCTATTGTATTTATTCAGACAGCCAGACAAACCTGTGCAAAATATGAGTCTTTGTGTGTAGCCCTGATGCCATCTGATCACTGAACTCTGGTGTTCAAAATTTTCTGTTTTGTGGTGAAAGTAACTTATTAATTTATGTTATTATATTTTTTTCTTCTTACAGACAATGAGGATCCTGACAGTGCCGTGGATGATCGCGACAGTGATTATCGTAGTGAGACCAGCAATAGTATTCCTCCAGCTTACTACTCTACATGCCAGCCAAATGCCTCTGTACATCAGTACCCAGTTCGGCATCAGTACAGTTCTCATGGATCATATACTGACTCTGTACATAGCTATGAGATGGATTTCTCTGACCACCGGCCAATCAGGTACAGATGGGCACCCAGTCACTGTGAAATAATGCTAATGTATCTGAGCTCTAATATTAAAACTGCCTTGTTATATTATTATGCTAAACATCGTTATACATTAATATCTGATGGATGGCAGGATGGAGGGGTGTTTGTTACCCCCTCTGACCTGTCTCCTCTTTCCCTGGATGGCAGGCGTTACGATAGTGCAGACTCTGCCACTAATGGGCGCAGTGATGTGGAGTCTGTCTCCGGTTCAAGCCGCCTCACCAGTCGGCAGCATTCTCTGGAGAGCCGGCAGTCACTAGACTTGTCCGATAGGTGGGTCAGTCCAGAGTTGTTGCAGTGTGAGTGCTGCAGAGTGCCGTGCTCGTCCTGTGCACATGCCAAGACAGGCCGTAATCTATTTTAAGGGAAATTCGATTTATATATACAGCATAATTCAGACCTCATTCTGAGGGACACAAGTCACTTCCCATTGGACATTTAAGGAGTATTCTTTCCCACTACTAGACAAGGGCGCACTGGCCTTACACAACACATAGTAAGAAACATTGACTACATGACCACAATTTTAATTTTTAAATGGAAATACTAAACATGCTCACAATGTTGGCACTTATTTATGGGAACAATAGAAAATAGGAATAAGTTAATTAAAACTAGAATGTTAAATAATAATCACTTTCTTAAACAATTTTTTCCTCCTACATTAGGAAAGCAGAACCTAATTATTTCCTTTAGAATTTAAATAGCCCTGCTACACATTTAGGTTTTAAATGACAAGTCTGAGTTGTGTTTGCCTGACAAAGAGATAAGGACACAGGCAACGAAGGGACAGTGTCAGCGGGCCTCAGCACAATTTGTATTCAACACTGTGATGCTCTTCAAGCTTCCTTGCTTCTTCTAAGCATGCGTGATCCATTGCATGTACCCACAACGCAGCACTACTGGAAATACTGGGGGCCTTGGAGGGGCCCAGCATGGCACCCTCCTCTCTGGCCCCAGCAGCAGTGGCATTCCTTTGAGGAAATTATCTAGATTATGACTATTACATTCTAATAAACTCTCATTAAATGTTTGCCAGTGTTGCTCTAAGGGGTGTATTTATATTTGCTATGGGCAGCATCTCCACTTCTAAAAACCCATACTTTAGTAAATATACTCCTAATGACTAAACATACTGATAACATAATCTATTTTTCGACACTGAAAAGAGTGTGGAGACTCGTGCCAGAGCCATAAAGTTCAAATGTCTGGAATTGCAGCCTGGAAAAGAGGCTGAAGCTCCTATAGAAAGTGAAGTGGGCCAGAAAGAGCTTTGCCCCCTCCTCCTATTTTTCAAATAGGGACATAAGATGCGTGCGTGAAAAGGGGAGTGGCCTCGAGAACAATGACAAATCTGATTTGCCCCGTACGATGATGAAGGGCTACAGATCCCGTTGTACCACTGTTATCCAAGTGTCACTACCAAATACAGGGCCTGATTCAGACCCGCTCGCGAGCGCTGAGCAAGCGGGTCGATGGTGCCCAAGTGCGCATGCACACGACGGAGGCGCCTCCGTCGTGCGCATGCGTGAGACCTGAATAACGACGGCCAAGCCATCGTTAAGGGTCTCGCATCAAAGGGGGCGTGCTGTCGATGGTGAGTGACAGCACGCCCCCTTTGGTGGGCATGCCGGGGGCGTGGCTGCCCAGACGGAGGCGTTCCCATGGGAACGCCTACCGTCTGGGTCCGGCCCCACTGATATCACAAGTGATGTCAGTGGGAGTGCTTTTGGCTCTGATAGGGCACCCACAGCTATGCGAGCGGCCAGGAGGCCGCTCCAAAAAGGAGCAGGGACGGCCCTGATTCAGAGCGAGCGCTCTGTCAGAGCGTCCGGCTCTGAATCAGGGCCACAGTGTGAATCCAATGGCTGTAGTGATGATACACAATAATTATGCAGCATGAGGGCCGGTAAAGCTGCCCCTGCAGCAGGATGTGTCGATCAGAACAGCCGTGCACAAGCCAAAAGTCGTCAATGTAGATCATCGCCATATAGAAGGAGCGCTACTTGTAGTGTATATGCAGCAAATATCAGCAGCGGGAAGATCCGTGTATGTACCATGTGGCAGCAGCTGAACTCACCAGTAACGTACAGTACTCGAGGTGGGCTGGTAACACCTAGGTCGGGAATCAGTGGCACATGTCGCACCACCCTAATTACTGCCCTGTTTTTCAACATACTGAACAGGTGGGGCAAAAAGGAAAAAGTTGATGTAATGGAAACAACGCATATTTTTGACAGCAAACTGTTAATGATGTTTAGTTTTAGTCCCTTAATCCGCCTACTGTTGCAGTAGTGTAAGCAATGCTTTCATTTGCAATCATACCTCTCTACAATGGCTGGAGTGTTGGATGATTCTGTGCATCTGGTGGGGAAAATTTGTTTCTAGTCACAAAAAACCAAACAATTTTTAAAGAAAATAATCAGTGAAAGATGATAAAAGGTTGCGGCAGTACATTTTATGTTCACCACACAAGACAGGCCGGTCTGCATCCTCTGGCATTCATATTATGATGCAAGAACATTTCTGCTAAACAACAGGGGAACTTGATTGTTCCTTTTCTTAAATGTGGTCATTTATATTTCACTAAGGTAAGCTTAGTTGTTTGAGATCATTTTCATTTAATCAATTCTCTTAGTTCTAAATCATTGACCAATTGTTAATTCAACAATTAAAAAATAAATAAATACAGGCTTCGTATAGGGTGCAGTATCTGGTCAGGTAGTCCTAATAGGATTTTATTCCAAATTTTATACAAAATGACACTTGCAAACATTTATATATATGCTGACTTTTTTCTGTACCAGTTAATATCATCTATCTGTACACAAATGAGTCTACACCAATAAAGGGAAGTGGCTGTGCTCTATATTTGCCCAGACTTGAGCATTACTCAAAATAGTGTATGAAAAACTTCGGCCTATCATGGGGTGTGCATCTGTAAATCTGTCTGCATGCGCGCTTCAGGGTGTGGGTTCCTGTTACAAGCTGGGTTCAATGTATGATCCACATGGTTTTGCTGTACTACCAAAATTCTAGATGTTTGGCACATACTGTAGACTTAGAAGTGCTAGAAATATGAGGTATATACAGTATGTGAAAGAATATAGAATACAGATTTAAAGAACATAGTTCCAACCCCTCCAACACCACCAATTCTGTGGTATTAAATTATCTTTTAAAATGTGCTTAGTATGTTTCTATAAACTGCCATGTATTCTATCTTTTACCGCATATATCAAATGTGTTTTTAATTAAGCATCTAGTTGAAGGACAAAATACACAACTAGTATTGAAACCACTTGTAGTTACAACATAAAACAGATGACTTTTGAAGGAGGTGCCGCCTAACATATTTTTTTTATTATGTTTTGTAAAAATCCAATTGGTAAATGAAATGAATATACATTATATTTATGAATGGAAATGTAGGTGCAGTGTGTAGCTGAAGGCAGATGTTCTCTGCATTGTCCCTGCTCCACCCTTCCTACATTCCCTTTATTTTGCCAGAATTAACCCCATACAAGCCAAAAGTGTGAAACACAAGTACAAATATCTATCTATACATACATAGCTTTATAATATATTAATATCTCTTATTAAATCAAGATCAGATAGAGCAATCATACACAGACAACCGTGCTTTTCTAGCGATTATCCATCCAGGTAAAATCATAGTTTTTACAAAATCAAAGATTTTTACATTCTGCCCAAAGAAGTACAGTATGAGGGTTCTGTGTGCAAGCTTACATTTAACATCAACCATAGCTGTTTGATACATGAGGCTATGTGACATAGATTGGAATCAGTATGAATGACTGCCGGCACTATGGTTCAAATCCTAACGCGTGAAGACCGGCAGTAGTGAAGATCCCGACAGGGGATTTTGGTAAGTATAACTCACCCTACCCCCCCTAACCATAACCCTCCCTTAGGGGTGCCTAACCCTAACCTCCCCCCCTAGTGCCTAACCCTAACCTCCCCAAGTGCCTGAACCTAACCCCCCCTTCCCCACAGCCTAAACCTAAGTCTCCCGGTGGGGTGCCTAACCCTAACCTCCCCCCGGGGGTGCCTAACCCTAACCCCCCTTCCCCTAGCCTACCCCTAACCCTCCGGGAGGTGCCTACCCCTAAGTCCCCTCCAGGAGCCCCTAACCTTACCCTCCCCCCCTCGGCTGACCGTGGCCACCGCCTGGCTTACCTTCGTTCGGTATGCCGGGCGTCGCGCTCCTGGCGTAGGTATAATGACAGGCATTGGGATTTCGACGCCTGTCATTAGTACTCTGCCAGGATTTGACAGTCGGGAAGCTGGCGGATGGCATTTCGACCGGTGGCTTCCTGACTGCATCCCCATAGATTGCATATTGGTCAATTTAGATTGCAAAAAAAATGCTTATTGGGTATATTTGATCTAGTCACACAGATATTTTGGTTTGGGGATCTGCAGATTGATTGAAAGAGAAAAAGAGAATACATTTTTTGCATGAACTGTTTTTAGGGAGAATAGGTAGAATAGCTGAGGGAGGTTTTGAATGTGGTTTGGGAATATCATAAGATCACTTGCAACAGTGAATTTTAGGAAATGTTTAAAGCAGAGGTTCCCAAATGCGGTCCTCAAGGCTCCCCAACAGTTCAGTTTTAGAGATATCCATGGTTGAGCACAGGTGGTTAAATCAAATTGATTGAGGTACTAATTAAGTCACCTGTGCTCAACCATGGATATCTCTAAAACCTGAACTGCATGTTTGGGAACCTCTGGCTTAAAGGTTTGGTGACTATTCTTCTAGTCCTGAATATAGCCAAATACCAGTGTTTCCCAAACCCACTCCTCAGGGAGCACTAACAGTGCATGGTTGCCAGGTGTGTTCGTTAGTGACTGACACATTTTAAAAGACCCACGGGGGAGCTAATTATTTCACTTGTGATTTTGTGAGGAGACCTGGAAAACATGCACTGTTAGTGCTCCCTAAAGAATGAGTTTGGGAAACACTACTTTATACAGTATAAATGGGTGCTTCCCTCAGGGCCCTGGGCAATGGCACTGCTCGCACACCCCTCCTTACAGTCCTGGGAGTGTGAATTTACACTGCATATGCCCAGAATGCGAATGCATGTAGGAATACCTCCCAACATGACCCATTCCAGGAGGGCTAAAATGCTCCGTTCCTGGACTTCCCACCTAATTTATGATTGCCGTCACCTATGTTGAACTAGTTCATTGATAAGGAAGGTATTTCAACACAGGTGTTGGCAATCATAATTTAAGAGGGAAGACCAGGAACAGAGCATTTTGTCCCTCCTGGAATGGGTCATGTTGGCAGGTATGCTAACACATGCAGACTGTGGAAAAGGCTTCTATACATCTAAGAAAGCCAAATTATTTGAGGGTGGTTGGGGAAGGCGCAAATAGTAGATGATGATAAACACTAACACTACTTGTGATTGGCTGTTTGTGAAAGCTCCCCTGACAGTGATTGATCAATTTTTTTCATGGCTGCTGTAATTTAAAGAAGACATATGGGCTCTAGGGGAAGGAAGGGGGGGGGAAGGAACGGGGCGGTGTTACCCTCTAGGCTTATTTTATTTTTGCTATAAAATTTTAATACATTTTTAACATATGTTCAAAACTTTATTAAATAGAACATTTGCCATTTATGATTACTCTTTTAAAGCAAATTGTCATCAGTTATGTGGTTAGACACATGTATTACTCTCAACAGTCTTGCCCCCTTATGTCTCTCCTTATAGACTCTCATGCCATCTTCCTCTCATCTTGGGGGAGATTTATCAAACCTTCTAAATAGGACATGTGGGGTTACCTACAGCAACCAATCAGATACTATCTAGTACATTTTAGAAAGTCTGATCTGATTGGTTATTTTGGGTAACACCTCCTCTTTAGAAGGTTTGATAGACCTCCCCCTTATCCCGTCACAGTTTCAGCAATTTACAGACTCTCTCTCCTCATAGATCAGCCACTCTTTCCTCCTTACTCAGGTTACAGGGCCAGCTGTATACATACTCTATCCTTATTCCCCCCTCCTGTTGAGGGTCACTCTCTCCTATCTTCATCAGTGGGGCTCTACTGTTGCCTCATCTCCTCTCTCAGTGGCTTCACCTCTCCAGAACAGCAACACTACTTTCATGTAGCTCTCTGTTTGGTTAATGTTGCATTAATATATGGTAACTTCCCCCTCTATAACTACTTACCTGGCATGGTCTTATGGGATAGGACCACAGCCAGGGGAACTTTACCTGACACGTTTGTACAGTATCTCATATGACCATGCTGTCCACTGTGTGCCTGGCCAGGTAAAAAGAAAATCTTTCTGACACAACCCCCCAAAATCATGCCCCAGAATGCTGCACTATGCTGTGCTTTGCAATAAGCAAGACGTATCATTACATCATAAAGACTTGTACAATAGTTTCACAGTAATGACAAAAGAAGAACCATGAAGCATCTTTCATCAATCAATGTTCACAGTAATGGAGACAGTCAACAGTTATAAAGTGTAGTTCACAAACTATAACAATATATTTATAATACAGTACATGCTTACTTGCCTATGAGCTTCTTAATGCAGAGTTTCCCTGAGAGGGATGACCCTCCCCGTTTGCACATGCACAGATTAATGGCTGCGCATGCGCAGTAAACCCAGAAGTCCTCACAAAACAAAAGACTGCAGTTATCGGAAGAGCTGCCCTTTGCACTCTTAATAGCAATTAATAGCTTTTTTTTTAAATAGCCTTTATTCATGCATGCGGCATTAATAAATGCTGATACAGTAGGTGTGCGATAAATGGCATGATGTATCGCATGCAATATATCCCACCCTCTACCCCTTTTAAACTCTCTATCGGCTGATGTCAGCTTACAATTTAAACACAGGTTAAAAATATAAACTTTTCTAAAATAAAGACTTTGTTGGGGAAAGTTTATTTACTTATAAACAGGTGTAGCATGGTGGCGAAGGGAAAATGGTCCTACACGCAGTGCACCATCTGTTCAAGTAAGTCAGGCTTAAATGGGGGCCAACTGCCAGCACATAACAAATAACTTACAAAAGCCTACATGGGAGTCAACTGCCAGCCAATCATCAATAACTCAAGGTATCCAAACTTCCCTCCCAATGACAAAGAAAAAGCCCACCTGGACCGTTGGTACCACTGAGCTCAGTAAGCTACAGATGTGTCAACATTAATTTACTAAAGTGAGAGTTTGGGCGAGTTTGCAATCTCTGGAGAGTTTGGTCATGTTTTCCCACTCTCAAATTTACTAATGTCAAACTCGGGAGAGAGAACTCCTTTGCTACGGGAAAATACTGGAGAGTTAGCAAACTCGCTTCAATTCACCATCGTCAAAACTCGAGAACCTTTTCACTAGTGAAGATAGAATTCTGGAATTTACCAAGCAGAGAGTTTGTAAACTCTCATGAGATGGGAAAACTCTCCTGTAAAAACTTGTGAAATAAGTACACCTGCCTGTGATCTGTGAGTTTGGCAGAAACATACACAGATCACTGTGATCAATGTATGTTTCTGCCTGTAAATAGAAAAAAAAGTTTAAAAGTAAAAAAAAAAATGAATATAGCCCCCCCCCCCCCAAAAAAAAAAAATCAGCCCTGAATTGCCAGACAGTCCTGGTTCTTAAAATTGCAGGAAACAAAATGTTTAGGGTTCCACAGTAATTTAAGAATCAGCACCAGGCAGCAGGGCCAGACCTGGTTTTAAATATAGGGAGAAAAAATTTGCGTGAGGTTCCCCTTTTATTTAAAACCAGCTCTGGACCCTTTCTAGCGGGAGACCGATGCCACAGCCAGGGGTGCCCTTTCACCGGGCACCCCAGCCACAGCATCAGCCCTGACCGCTAGTCAGCCCAGGCCAGGGATCCCTGGGGAGTTGGGGACCCTTCCAATAAAGGGGTCCTCCTCACCAGGGCACCCATGTCCTAGGCTGATAGCCGAGGGCTATCCCTGCCACCCCTGGGCAGTGGGTGGCACATTGATAGTGTAGGTGTAGTGTTAAAAATAGAATGAACAACATTGTCTTTACAGTAGAGCTGCAGGTCCCAGTAAGCCTCACCCGCATGCTGGTACTTGGAGCACCACAAGTACCAGCATGCGGGGCATTAAGGGGCCGCTGGTACGTGTAGTTCACCTGTAAAGAAATGTGTAAAAAACACAAGACACACACACCATGAAAATAAAGATTTATTACATCCATACATACACACATACAGTACATCCGGAAAGTATTCACAGTGCTTCACTTTTTTCACATTTTGTTATGTTACAGCCTTATTCCAAAATGGAATAAATTCATTTTTGTCCTCAAAATTCTACACACAATACCCCATTATGACAACATGTAAAAAAAGTTTTTGAGATTTTTGCAAATTTAATTTACATTTTTTTTTTACGAAATCACTTGTACATAAGTATTCACAGCCTTTGCCATGAACCTCAAAATTGAGCTCAGGTGCATCCTGTTTCCACTGATCATCCTTGAGATGTTCCTACAGCTTAATTGGAGTCTACCTGTGGTAAATTCAGTTGTTTGGACATGATTTTGAAAGGCATACACCTGTCTATATAAGGTCCCACACATGACAGTGCATGTCAGACCACAAACCACGCATGAAGTCCAAGGAATTGTCTGTAGACCTCCGAGACAGGATTGTCTCGAGGCAAAAATCTGGGGAAGGGTACAGAAAAATATCTGCTGCTTTGAAGGTCCCAATGAGCACAGTGGCCTCCATCATCTGTAAATGGAAGAAGTTTGGAAACCACCATGACTCTTCATAGAGTTGGCCGGCCGTCTAAACTGAGCGATTGTGGGAGAAGGGCCCTAGTCAGGGAGGTGACAAGAACCCAATGGTCACTCTGTCAGAGCTACAGCATTCCTCTGTGGAGAGAGGAGAACCTTCCATTAGGACAACCATCTCTGCAGCAATGAACCGATCATGCCTGTATTGTAGAGTGGCCAGATGGAAGCCACTCCTTAGTAAAAAGCACACGGCAGCCCATCTGGAGTTTGCCAAAATGCACCTGAAGGACTCTCCGACCATGAGAAACAAAATTCTCTGGTCTGATGAGACAAAGATTGAACACTTTGGCATCAATGCCAGGCATTATGTTTGGAGGAAACCAGGCACAGCTCATCACCAGGCCAATACCATCCCTACAGTGAAGCATGGTGGTGGCAGCATCATGCTGTGGGAATGTTTTTCAGCGGCAGGAACTGGGAGACTAGTCAGAACAGAGGGAAAGATTAATGCAGCAATGTACAGAGACATCCTGGAAGAAAACCTGCTCCAGAGCGCTCTTGACCTCAGACTGAGGTGACGGTTCATGTTTTAGCTGAACAATGACCCTAAGCACACAGCCAAGATATCAAAGGAGTGGCTTGAGGACAACTCTGTGAATGTCCTTGAGTGGCCCAGCCAGAGCCCAGACTTGAATCCGATTGAACATCTCTGGAGAGATCTGAAAATGGCTGTGCACCGACGCTTCCCATCCAACCTGATGAAGCTTGAGAGGTGCTGCAAAGAGGAATGGGTGAAACTGCCCAAAGACAGGTGTGCCAAGCTTGTGGCATCATATTCAGAGAGACTTGAAGCTGTAATTGCTGACAAAGGTGCATCAATAAAGTATTGAGCAAAGGCTGTGAATACTTATGTACATGTGATTTCTTAGTTGTTTTTTTTAATTAACTTTGCAAAAATCTCAAAAAAACTTTTTACACGTTGTCATTATGGGGTATTGTGTGTAGAACTGTGAGGACAAAAATTTATTTATTCCACTTTGGAATAAATAAATCTGACAGTACCCCCCTTCCCCCTTCAAGATGGACTCCGGACACCCACAAGGCTTATGAGGATTTTTTTAATGAAAAGCTCGAACAAGTTGTGGAGCAACATCAAACGCCTTGATCCATGCTCGTTCTTCAGGTCCGTACCCCTTCAAATCAATGAGATACTGAAGCTGATTCAACCGATGTCGAGAGTCAAGGATCTTCTCAATCTCAAACTCGACTCCCAAGTGAGTATGAACTTGCGGTGTCTTGGGTGGAGAAAGCTGGAATTGATTAAGAATTAATGGTCATAGAAGAGAAACATGAGATGTGTTGGAAATCTTCAACTGAGGAGGTAGCTCCAGTTTATACACCACCGGATTGTTGACTTTAAGAATACAACATGGTCCAATGAAACGTGGAGCAAATTTCATGCTTGGAACCTTCAGTCGAATGTTTTTAGTTGACATCCATACCCTATCTCCAATCTTGTGAACAGGAACGGCAAGACGTTTACAATCCGCAAACTTTTTGTGGTTACTAGAAGCTTTTTTCAAGGAGGAGTGAATGTTTTTCCATATATCAGAAAATGATTCCACAAGATTTGTGACGGCAGATTTTTCCATGAGAGGTAAATCTTGGAAATTCGGAACACGCAGATGTCTTCCATACACTGCAAAGAATGGAGTAGAATTTGAAGAGGAGTGGTACCTAAAATTGTGGGCAAACTCTTCCCAAGCTAATAATTCGACCCAGTCATCTTGATGCGAAAAGTCTAAGAAATGTTTCCAATTCCTGATTCAACATCTCGGTTTGGCCATTTGTTTGCGGGTGATAGGCGGAAAAAAACTTCAGTTTAATTCCACAAAAGGCACATAAATCCCTCCAGAATTTGGCCAAAAATTGTACACCTCAATCCATCTCTATCTCCTTGGGTAGTCCATGAAGACGAAAGATGTCACAAATAAACATTTTGCCCAACTAAGGAGAAGGAAGTGCAACCAAGGGAATAAAATGGGCCATTTTTGAAAATTGATCTACTACCACCCAGATAGTATTGTGTCCCTAAGAGGATGGTAACTCAGTAATAAAATCCATCGACAAATCAGTTCAAGGAGTATAAGGAATAAGCAGAGGACGCAAAGGGCCAATAATTTTGTTGTGAGTGGATTTATGCTGAGCACACTTGGCACAGGAAACAATAACATTCCAAACTTCTTCCTTCACCAGTAGGAGCGCTGTAAAAACTTAAAAGTTTTGATAATGACTGAGTGGCCAGCAAACAAGGAGCCATGAGCCCAAGTTAATAAATTCTTACGCAACTGAGACGCCACAAAGATCTTGCCAGGAGGAGGAGTCAGCAACTGAGTTTGAGCAAAAACAAGAGGATCTAGAATAGGGTAAACAAGAGGATCTAGAATAGGGTGAACTTGAAGTTGTACTTTTCTTCTTCTTGTGGAGGCAGACAAGATGGGGAGAGTGCATCAGCCTTTTTATTTTGAATGCCAGGATGAAATTGGACTTTCAAAATCGAACCTGGATAAAAAAAGGAGACCAACGAGCTTCTCTACCGTTCAAACGATGAGTTGTTTTGAGATAAAGAAGATTCTTATGATCAGTGATTATTGTAATAGAAAATTTAGCGCCTTCCAAAAGGTGCCTCCATTCCTCAAGTGCCATTTTCATAGCCAACAATTCTTGATCCCCTATGGCGTAATTCTTCTCGGCCAGGGAAAATTTCCGAGAAAATAAACTACAAGGATGATTCTTCCCATCTTCAGCCACTTGAGACAGTACAGCTCCCACTCCTGCTGAAGAGGCATCAACTTCTAACGTGAAGGGTTTCTCTAGTTGTGGTTGACAAAGAATTGGAGCTGTGGAAATGGCTGTTTTGAGTGCTTGGAAGGCAGCCACCGCTGCATGAGGCCAACAAAATTGATTAGCACCCTTCTTTTAGCACCATTCAGTGGTGGCTGCCTTCAAAACACTCAAATCAGCCTGTTCCACAGCTCCAATTCTTTGTCAACCACAACTAGAGAAACCCTTCACATTAGAAGTCAATGCCTCTTTGGTAGGAGTGAGAGACCTGAGTCTGAGAGGAAGATGGTCTTCTAAAACCCTTGGTAAGATTTTCTTTTATGTAGACAAAGCAGCTGTTCTGGAGTGGAAAGAGGGTATATTCGGCCACAAGGTGGCATCTTCCCAGAGATTAGCTCAATGCAGACGTCCCAAGGGCGATGGGGAGGCAATTTGCCCACAAAAAATGTCAGAGAACTGTTGATATGGGTTTGGCAGACAAGAATCTGGTTTAAAAGTGTCAGACGTAGGAAGCTTCTGGGAAGATTCAGTAGAGACTTATTGGGTTCGTACTGGAACAACACGAGGAAGACACTGGTGAAAACAATTGGATCCCCAAGCAAATACATGCATGGTGGACCAGTTCAGTGTGGTGTTATGAGTTTTAAGCCAAGGTAGACCTAGGACTTGAGCATAGGGAGAACCAATAAATCTAACTCCTCTTGAGGTAGGCATCCTACCCGTAGTGAAACGGGTAAAGTCACTGAAGATATGTCTCCTAGGATAACATTGCCATCTACTCCAGACAGTGCCATCTTGCTAGGAAGAGGAAAAACTGGGATTCCTCATTCATGTGTCAGAGATTCAGAAATAAAATTTTCAGCGGCTCCTGAGTCCACCAAGGCTTTAATATTTTTGATTTGAGTCTTGAAATGAATAGACACCGGTAGAAGACTATCCAGTGAACAGGAAGGCTTAGTTAACACCCCCAACCGGACGCTCCCAGAACTAGTTAGGGGGTCCTGTTTCCAAAGAGGAGAGGACAAACTTTAATATGATCAGGAGCTGCACAGTACAGGCAAAGCTTGTTCTGGAATCGGCGGGTTCGCTCCATAAAATGAGACTTGTTGACCTGCATAGTTCCTCTTTAATTGGTGCAGGAGAGAAAGAACATGCAGTTGTCAAAAATCGATCCTTGAAATGATCTTCACACCCTTTACTAGCCTTCCATTCTCTGTGGTGCAAGTCAGTCTTAATACATAAAGATATTACATCAGAAAAGGACTCAGGAACATCTCGAGAAGCTAACTCATCCTTTATTCTCTAAGACAGTCCGTGAAGAAATGCTGCCCTAAGCACCTTATCGTCTGGAATTGAACCAGGTACTCGCCCATCGTACGTGTCCCTTGTCGAACTCGAAGGAGATCAGAGGAAGCCGAGGCATTCCGGCCTGGCTCACTGAAGATTCTTTTGAAAGAACAAATGCAATTTTTGTAATTGGAGACGAGAGGATCAGCTCGCTCCCATAATGGAGAGACCCAATCCAAGGCAGTTCCGGATAGTAGGGAGATGATGTATGCCACCTTTGATCTTGGAGTGGGTAAATTCTGGGGCAGACACTGGAACTGTATCTCACACTGGTTAATGAAGGCCTGGCAGCATCTGGGGTTTCTGTCAAAGAGCTCAGGAGAGGCCAGCTGTAGACAAGACTTTTGAGTTACTGCTACTGGAGGAGTTACTGGAGCAGATCCAGATTCAACAGGAAGTATAGTGGCCAGAGTCGACTGAATGGAGAGTAATTGACCGGAAGAGAGTTCCTGAAGATATTGAGTCACCTGATGTTGTGCTGCCTCCTGATTCTCGATGTGAGAGGCAAGATCTTGTAACGCCCTGCACCCTGAGATCCTATGGCTTCCATAATGCCTGTACAAACTGTCATGGTGCGGGCTATGGTGGTCCTTTGTAGAGGGATCGGAAGACATGGACCCAGGTTGAGAAAGGAATTGGAGGTGGGGGGGCCCAGATATATGCCTTCCTCATCCACTAGTTTTGGATGTTGGCTAGACCTGACCACAGATGCAGAGTCTAACTTACTGGGAGGTGTTCACCAGTGACCCCTTTGGGTTTAAGCTGCACCCAGCAAGCAGGTTGCGGCCCTTTGGTCAGGTATGCGGCACAAGTGGGAAATGGAAGAACATTATCACAGGGAAAGCACAGGAGGATACTGGAAGTTTTGCACTTGAGTAATGTACTGGGTACTGTAGATTCAGGCGCAGGGCTGGAACAGGAGATTCGCACTAGGAGATTGTACTTGGATGATGTGCTGAGTACACACACACTGTAGGTAAACAGTAGGAGAGTATCACTGGAAGAAAGGAGCTAGTAACCTGGAATGCTGCAACAGCAAATATACACTTAAGGTAACGACGTTGTACAGGCAACTTCCTGTTGTCTGGAGCCCGGCTAGATACCCTAAGGTAGCAGTCCATAGGAGGACAGTGTCAGCTGACAACAACCAATGCTACTGTTGGGTAAAGGGCAATCATGTGATGTAGACTATCATGGCTTCACCCATGACGGTAACCGCAGGAATCAAATCACGGAGCGAGCACATGGATGTCCTAGCAAACCCCAGGTATAATCTTCAGCGCGTCACTCGCTGCCACACCTGGCGTCTGACAGCTCGAGAGGTCAGTGATAGCCGGGGCTGACGTGAGTAACGGCCAGTCCTAGACCGCAACCTGACAACTCCATTCTCAGAGGTATGGTAATACAATATTGGGATAGGATCAGTGGCGGCTCTAGAGGTGGAGCTGCAGCGTAGTTCAAATTTCAAATAGGGGAGCCACACAAACTGTCCTTCCAAACACTGCCAAACATCGCTGGCCAGGAGTCACTGGCAGTTGGTGTGGCTCCCCTATTTGAATTTTGGACTGCGCTGCAGCCATACCTTTGGAGTCGCCACTGGATAGGATGATAAATATCTTGACAGCAATTCAAGATAAGACCTGGTGATCAAGTGACCAGTAAACAAAATCCTTGTATCCATGTGGAATAACTGCCCATGGGATTAGGTTTTCCTAATTAACTTTATTAGAGCTCTAATATCTTAGCTTTAACTGTACATTCCTACTGGGGGTGGAGCTATAGAAAAACTTTTATTTATATATATATATATATATATATATATATATATATATGTATATAAAGTCCAAATGGCCCGGCACTACTCCAATAGAAAAGTAATGTTGCCTCCGTGCCCTCAATAAAAATGTTAAATAGTCCCGATTTGACTGCGGCACTGGAAGTCTTGATCAATAGAAAATATTTTATTCAACCAACGTTTCAGGGCCTATGTGTACACTGACCTCCGAAACATCGATCATTAAACTGGAGTTTTTTTCACCTTGATTACAATTCTCAGAGTGCCGCCTTCCTGGATCTGTATATGGGATTTTCTGGAGGGCACCAGAGTAAAGTTGAGTGCCAGTTGAGTGCCGGTCCACTGGTAACTATATATATATTAGGGGTGAGCGGGTTCGGATTTCTGAAATCCGAACCCCCCCGAGCCCCCCCGATCCGAGTCCGATCCGAATCAGGCTCGACTTTTCCCGCCTGACTCGGATCTGAAATCGAGGCAAAACGTCATCATCCCGCCTTCCGAGTCTCGCGGGTTTTGGATCCTATATAAGGTACCCGCGTCGGCGCCATTTTCTCACTCGGCTGTGGACAGTGAAGAGGGAGGGTGGGAGTTAGGGCTGTGTAGTGTAGTGTAGTGTAGTGCTGCTGTTGTTCCACTACTTCAAAGTCCATAGGGGCTGGCTGTGTTGTGCTGTGCTGCTGTTGTTAATAGGGGCTGTGTCCACTACTTCAAAGTCCATAGGGGCTGGCTGGACTGTGTTGTGCAGTCAGTTCTCCATAGGGGCTGTGTCCACTCCAAAGTCCTGTGCAGTGTCCCAGTCCTAAAGGGGTGCTGTAGTGTTGTCCAGGGGGTGCTCTGTCCATCAGGGGTGCTCCCCCCAAGTGCTAAAAAAATAATATATTTTCTGTGTTTGTGAATTGTGTGCGCAGTAGCCGCACGTGCATCAACAAAGTAGTGCCAAGCGTGCGCCTGTGTCATAAGTAAAGGGCCGGCTGGCTTGACCGTTAAGGGTGCTGTAACCCCCGAAAGTACACTCCAGTCCAAACCAAAAAAAAAATTATTTTCTGTGTTTGTGAATTGTGTGCGCAGTAGCCGCACGTGCATCAACAAAGTAGTGCCAAGCGTGCGCCTGTGTCATAAGTAAAGGGCCGGCTGGCTTGACCGTTAAGGGTGCTGTAACCCCCGAAAGTACACTCCAGTCCAAACCAAAAAAAAAATTATTTTCTGTGTTTGTGAATTGTGTGCGCAGTAGCCGCACGTGCATCAACAAAGTAGTGCCAAGCGTGCGCCTGTGTCATAAGTAAAGGGCCGGCTGGCTTGACCGTTAAGGGTGCTGTAACCCCCGAAAGTACACTCCAGTCCAAACCAAAAAAAAAATTATTTTCTGTTTGTGAATTGTGTGCGCAGTAGCCGCACGTGCATCAACAAAGTAGTGCCAAGCGTGCGCCTGTGTCATAAGTAAAGGGCCGGCTGGCTTGACCGTTAAGGGTGCTGTAACCCCCGAAAGTACACTCCAGTCCAAACCAAAAAAAAAATTATTTTCTGTGTTTGTGAATTGTGTGCGCAGTAGCCGCACGTGCATCAACAAAGTAGTGCCAAGCGTGCGCCTGTGTCATAAGTAAAGGGCCGGCTGGCTTGACCGTTAAAGGGTGCTGTAACCCCCAAAGTACACTCCAGTCCAAACCAAAAAAAAAATTATTTTCTGTGTTTGTGAATTGTGTGCGCAGTAGCCGCATGTGCATCAACAAAGTAGTGCCAAGCGTGCGCCTGTGTCATAAGTAAAGGGCCGGCTGGCTTGACCGTTAAAGGGTGCTGTAACCCCCAAAGTACACTCCAGTCCAAACCCAAAAAAAAATTATTTTCTGTGTTTGTGAATTGTGTGCGCAGTAGCCACACGTGCATCAACAAAGTAGTGCCAAGCGTGCGCCTGTGTCATAAGTAAAGGGCCGGCTGGCTTGACCGTTAAAGGGTGCTGTAACCCCCAAAGTACACTCCAGTCCAAACCAAAAAATAATTATTTTCTGTGTTTGTGAATTGTGTACTCAGTAGCCTCATGTGCATCAACAAAGTAGTGCCAAGCGTGCGCCTGTGTCATAAGTAAAGGGCCGGCTGGCTTGACCGTTAAAGGGTGCTGTAACCCCCAAAGTACACTCCAGTCCAAACCAAAAAAAAAATTATTTTCTGTGTTTGTGAATTGTGTGCGCAGTAGCCGCACGTGCATCAACAAAGTAGTGCCAAGTGTGCGCCTGTGTCATAAGTAAAGGGCCGGCTGGCTTGACCGTTAAAGGGTGCTGTAACCCCCAAAAGTACACTCCAGTCCAAACCAAAAAAAAAATTATTTTCTGTGTTTGTGAATTGTGTGCGCAGTAGCCGTACGTGCATCAACAAAGTAGTGCCAAGCGTGCGCCTGTGTCATAAGTAAAGGGCCGGCTGGCTTGACCGTTAAAGGGTTCTGTAACCCCCAAAGTACACTCCAAACCAAAAAAATATATATTTTCTGTGTTTGTGACTTGTGTGCACTGTGGCTGCACGTGCATCAACAAAGGAGCAGCGCCAAGCGTGCGCCTGTGTCCCATAAGTAAAGAGCCGGCTGGCTCATTTCTTAAAGGGTGGTGTAACCCACAAAGTGCACTACTCTCCAGCAAAAATAAAAAAATATTTTCTGTGTTTGTGTGCGCTTTAGCCGCACATATATTATATATCAATATAACATAAATGGAGGACCAAACTTTCTCCGATAAAAATAAAATAGGGAAAGATCAAGAACCACTTCCTCCTAGTGCTGTTGCTGCTGCTGGGAGTTGTTCATCATCCCAGAGAGGAAGTAGGAACATCACTACTTTTACTAAACAATTGACCCTCCAACAGTCCCTAGCAATGAGGATGAAGTACGACAGCAATCATCCTGAAGCAAAACGTATAACTGAGGCCTTGACTGCTATGTTGGTGTTAGACGTGCGTCCGGTATCCGACATTAGTGCAGTGGGATTTAGACAATTGATGGAGGTAGTGTGTCCTCGGTTCCAAATCCCGTCTAGATTCCACCTGCATCCTCAAAGCAGCAGCGACAAGCGTGCGTCTGTCTGTTAAAGGGTGGTGACACCCTCAAAGTGTGCTACACAAACAATTAAAATATTGTTCTTTTTTTTTCTGTCTTTGTGAAATGTGTGGGCTGTAGCCGCACCTGCATCCTTAAAGCAGCAGCGACAAGCGTGCGTCTGTCTGTTAAAGGGTGGTGACACCCTCAAAGTGTGCTACACAAACAATTAAAATATTGTTATTTTTTTTTCTGTCTTTGTGAATTGTGTGGGCTGTAGCCGCACTTGCATCCTCAAAGCAGCAGCGACAAGCGTGCGTCTGTCTGTTAAAGGGTGTTGTAACTCTCAAAGTGCTCCAAAAAAAATCAAAAATTTTTTTTTAATGTGTTTGTGACTTGTGTGCGATGTAGCCACACTTGCATCCTCAAAGCAGCAGCAACAAGCGTGCGTCTGTCTGTTAAAGGGTGGTGACACCCTCAAAGTGTGCTACACAAACAATAAAAATATTCTTCTTCTTTTTTCTGTCTTTGTGAATTGTGTGGGCTGTAGCCGCACCTGCATCCTTAAAGCAGCAGCGACAAGCGTGCGTCTGTCTGTTAAAGGGTGGTGACACCCTCACAGTGTGCTACACAAACAATTAAAATATTGTTCTTTTTTTTCGGTCTTTGTGAAATGTGTGGGCTGTAGCCGCACCTGCATCCTTAAAGCAGCAGCGACAAGCGTGCGTCTGTCTGTTAAATGGTGGTGTAACTCTCAAAGTGCTCCAAAAAATAAAAAACTATTTTTTTAATGTGTTTGTGACTTGTGTGCGATGTAGCCGCACTTGCATCCTCAAAGCAGCAGCGACAAGCGTGCGTCTGTCTGTTAAAGGGTGGTGACACCCTCAAAGTGTGCTACACAAACAATAAAAATATTCTTCTTCTTTTTTCTGTCTTTGTGAATTGTGTGGGCTGTAGCCGCACCTGCATCCTTAAAGCAGCAGCGACAAGCGTGCGTCTGTCTGTTAAAGGGTGGTGACACCCTCAAAGTGTTCTACACAAACAATTAAAATATTGTTCTTTTTTTTTCGGTCTTTGTGAAATGTGTGGGCTGTAGCCGCACCTGCATCCTTAAAGCAGCAGCGACAAGCGTGCGTCTGTCTGTTAAAGGGTGGTGTAACTCTCAAAGTGCTCCAAAAAATAAAAAACTATTTTTTTAATGTGTTTGTGACTTGTGTGCGATGTAGCCGCACTTGCATCCTCAAAGCAGCAGCGACAAGCGTGCGTCTGTCTGTTAAAGGGTGGTGACACCCTCAAAGTGTGCTACACAAACAATAAAAATATTCTTCTTTTTTCTGTCTTTGTGAATTGTGTGGGCTGTAGCCGCACCTGCATCCTTAAAGCAGCAGCGACAAGCGTGCGTCTGTCTGTTAAAGGGTGGTGACACCCTCAAAGTGTGCTACACAAACAATTAAAATATTGTTCTTTTTTTTTCGGTCTTTGTGAAATGTGTGGGCTGTAGCCGCACCTGCATCCTTAAAGCAGCAGCGACAAGCGTGCGTCTGTCTGTTAAAGGGTGGTGACACCCTCAAAGTGTGCTACACAAACAATAAAAATATTCTTCTTCTTTTTTCTGTCTTTGTGAATTGTGTGGGCTGTAGCCGCACTTGAATCCTCAAAGCAGCAGCGACAAGCGTGCGTCTGTCTGTTAAAGGATTACATCGGTGACAGCATCCAAGTAGGCATGTCAGACAGTCCGTACCTGTACTGGCAGGAAAAAGAAGCAATTTGGAGGTCCCTGTACAAACTGGCTCTATTTTACCTGAGTTGCCCCCCCTCCAGTGTGTACTCCGAAAGAGTGTTTAGTGCAGCCGGGAACCTTGTCAGCGAAAGGCGTAGGAGGTTGCTTCCACAAAATGTGGAGAAGATGATGTTCATAAAATGAATTATCAACTCTTCCAGGGAGACCAGCCTCCAGAACGTACAGAGGGACCTGTGGTTCCAGCAGGGACGAATTAATACTCTGTGAGGATGAGGATGTACACACTGAAGAGGGTGAGGAATCGGTGGATGAGGAGGATGAGGACGACATCTTGCCTCCGTAGAGCCAGTTTGTGCAGGGACAGATTAATTGCCAGCTTGTTTTGTGGGGGCCCAAACGAACCAATCATTTCAGCCACAGTTGTGTGGCAGACCCTGGCGCTGAAATCATTGGTTTGTTAAAGTGTGCATGTCCTGTTTATACAACATAAGGGTGGGTGGGAGGGCCCAAGGACAATTCCATCTTGCACCTCTTTTTTTTCTTTGCATTATGTACAGTTTGGGGCCTAGTTTTTCAATGCCATCCTGTCTGCCACTGCAGTTTCACGCCTAGATGGGTCACGTGTTTGTGCCGCCCACTCGTGTCGCTTAGCATAGTCATCCAGCTACCTCGGTGCAACCTTTTGGACATAAAAACACTATTGTGAGGTGTGAGGTATTCAGAATAGACTGGAAATGAGTGGAAATTAAGGTTATTGAGGTTAATAATAGCATAGGAGCAGAAAAACCTACAAATTCTGTGATTTTAGCTGTTTTTATGCTTTTTTTCAAAAAAATACAGATCCAAAACACAAAACCCAGAACCCAAAACACGGAAGGGTGGTTTTGGCAAAACCAATCCAGATCCAAAACACGAAGAAAGATCCAGATCCAAAACCAAAACACAAAACACGAAAAGTGGCCGGTGCACACCCCTAATATATATATATATATATATATATATATATATATATATATAATCAAATTAATATTTGGTGTGACCACCCTTTGCATTCAAAACAGCATCAATTCTTCTGGGTACACTTGCACACAGTTGCTAAGCACACCAGACCCCATAGTCATATGCAAGGTTTATCCGAGGATATTTCCAGGAGTTTGTTGGACTATGAATGACTGGTTCGCAGATACAAATAGTTTTCAATCTGAGGCTGATTCAACAGTGCATGCAGCAGTGTCTGCGTCTTTATACTTATGCCTCTACCGATTCTGTTCCTACTGAGACGCCCACTGGCAGCGGCACTAATCAGTCTTGGTGCGTTGCAATATCGAAACTTGCACCAGCCCTATGGCAGGTGCAATTTCTCAGGCTGAACATGGTGTCCTGTGCCAGTGCTACTGCATCTTGAGTTGCAGTCACTGTCAGCAACATGCCCGTTACATGCCAACCTGATTACCTCCCATGAATCTCCATTGAAATTTACAGCTCTTGCGTCCAAATGCGCTCTTCCTCTCAGGTACAGTAGCCATCCGGACGCATCCGCAGTACGACTCGGATACATGCGCAGTACCTTCAGCAGCAGACAACTGCGTGCATATCGGCATTGTGTGCAGCTAGCGTTCACCTCTGAATTAGGTCCTATAGCACTTTGTAGCACGTCTTTATACCGCATGACATATACGGGTTATGTGTGCTCACACAAGGCTGTTTTATGCATCGAATCAACTTGTTTTTTAGTTTTATTGGCTCCTTGGTATTTTGTTTGTGCATTGCCAGTTAACACTGACATCCTGTTCCACACATTAAAAGAAAATGACAAACCTTTGCGCTTTTTGTGAAGACCTTCTGTGCACACATAAGGTATATAATATATAAGGGTAACAAGCCTCACTGGATACTAACTTCATAAAACTTGTTATGTACTGTATACAGTACATTCCCTAACCTAGACCTGCCTGGTAGAAATAAGAAATCAGTTGCTTGTATGTAGCATGCTAATATTATAATTATGAGCACTAGTATAGTTAATAGGAGCTTACTTCATAAGTAACAAACTATATTTGAATTGAATTTATCAGTATAGGAGCAGAAATCTAAGACAAATCAGTGGATCCATGGTGTCCATTACTGTTTATACTTTGGTCAGTGTAACAGTGGCTTGCTGTGTGTCCATGTAATTGGAACAATTACAGAGGGAGGAGTTGCTACAATTATTTTATCCTTCTGCTTTCATCCTTCTGCCCCCATTTTCTGATTTCTTTAGCCCTACTGGGAGCAGTCGATATGCCTCATCAGGGGAACTTAGCCGAGACTCCACCCAACTGAGTGATGATTTTGATCCTGAAAATGACAGTCTGCAAGGTTCAGAAATAGAAGAGGAGAGGGACAGAGACTCATATCACTCCTGTCACAGTTCTGTCAGCTACCGAAAGGACTCTCCAAACTGGGAAGCGGAAGAGGGCCCAGAAGGCTATAGTGAAGAAGATGATGATGAAGGGGCTTATCCTGACAGCAGGGGGCAGCTTTCAGACAGAGATCTGTATGATGATGAGCTGCCAGAGGAGGAAGCTGAAGAAGAAAAGTTGAGATATGAGATGGAGAACACAATGTATCTGTCAGGGGAGTGTAAGGAGAAGACACCCCCCGAGATTACAGTAGAGAAGGAGAAGACACCAGAGGTTGTACCAGAGCCTGCAGCAGTGCCAGTAGCACCTGTAGTCCAGGAACCCATACCAGAGAGGTGAGAGGGTGGGGAGGTAATGACATGCTTGGATTTACAGTATTAAATAGAAATATATTTGTAAGCCATGTGGAATGATAAAATAATAAAGCATATATTGAAAATGTTAAATACTCAAATTATACAGAGTTATCTAATTCTGTCTGTAGTATATATGTTGCAATACGGCATGTCTCAGTTAAATTGTGCTTACCAGGTTTTAAAAGCAGACATTTAGTGTGCATTAACACCTGAGCTAAATTCACTAAGCATCGGCTTTGCCTAGGGTTTTAAACTACTGAACATAGCCGGCCATTTTGACCTCCAAACCTCTGGATTTATTATTCATTGCTTTCGATGGGTATTCCCAAACCACTTGCAATGTCTGTATTTCATGGTTAATTACAACTCTTGTGCATTGTGAGAGACTACCACCCACTTTACTGGAGGTATTTTATTGATATTGTAGCTTTAAAAAATAGACTTTTTGTCCAGCATTATGAGATGTATTATATGTTATCCAGTTACAGGGATGAGGGCTCCAGCATGTCGAGGGCAAAGTCAAATTGGTTGAGAGCATTCAACAAGGTGCAGATGCAGCTTCAGGAGGTATGTATAGAACCTAAAAAATATAAAGACTCACTATCCGCCAGCCTTAATCTTGAATAACAGCTTTGTGTGTTTCCTAATGGCACATTTAATCTAAAAACTAAAACAATGTTTAATGCATTGTACAAATATTTGCAGATGTTCCAAACAGGCTCTGATCACGTGATGTTACTCAGTTACACAGTGGACAAACCAAGATTTCTTGACTGTAATAAGACATTGCTCCTTGTTATTCCCATCACCGTTTTTTTACCCTCTCTGATTGGCATTTTATGTTTTTCATGTTTTGTTTTATTTATTTTGTTTATTGTTTATTTTTTATTTTTTGTGTCATTTTGTGATTTTTCCATTCAGAACGGCTCTCTCTCTCCGCCCCCTCCCTGCTCACACCCTCTTCCCAAACATCACTCTGTCCCATTGGCAGATTCCAGAGCTATCCGGTGCAGGTAGGTGAGGAGTGAGTGACTTATCTCAAAATGCTAAGAATTACATTAGTCCATCCTTAAGGGGGAGATTTATAAAATCTTGGAGAGAAAAAATGACAGTTGGAAGCTGATTGGTTGGCAGTTTATCTCTCTCCACTTTATTTTTCTCCAAAGAAGCTTATTTGTTGTTATGAGCAACTTTATCTCTCTCTCTCTTCAAGATTCGATAAATCCTCCCTAAGACTGATATACTAGTACTGGTATAAAAGTGACATTTGTGGCAATCATGACATCAAAGAATTAGCTCAGAACGCCATAATTCCTCATTGGTATGTAATATTATATAGGTACTGTTTCCACTATACACATCAGATTAATTTTGAAGTAAATAACAATACATGAAGTACTGTAAATAACACTGCTTGGAGACATTTGAAGCTTAATGATTCAAGATAATGGTAAAAAAGCTACCACTTTGATAGATAACAGGATTACATAGGGAGAAGATCATTTAAGAAGCTATAGAAATGTAGGCCAGCAGCACAGCTTACTTTTGTTATAATTTTTACTGGAAGCACATGGAACTACAGTATGTAAGGTGATCAAGGCTATGGTGGTCCGTGTTATGATGGAAAGAGTTGGACTGATCAGGACATTCCTAAATGCAGACTTGTGTACAGTACTTGACATTTAGCATCAGTTTTGACCTGACATTGGTTTTGTAGATTGAGATATTTAAGAGATTTCTTAAAAATCTCTGTGCTGGCATCATGTGCACAGTCAGGAAGGCTGCAGGGAATGTGGTCTAAGCTGCAAGGAGGAGGTTACAGTGCAGCGGGAAATCATCCTACACCCACCTCACGCAAGTGCACGCTTTCTCACAACATGCACATACTGCATCCTGGGGGGTGATATGGTGGTGCACCAGAGTTTGACCTTTCCTGAAAGTTTCCAGTTGGCACCTCCTGTGTAAATGCGCCTATGCATGTTCCCCACTTGCTCCACCATTATTCCGCCACTGGGTAGAACTTTGATGTGATAGAAGAAAGAACTTTGATGTGATGGTAGGCAGGATTGTGATGTGATAGCATATGTCCCAACATTTAGTCCCATGTAAATCAGGATGGTGCACACACACAAAATGAGTGTGGTCTAATGCAACACCCTCATGATGCACCACATTGGCATTGTAATAGTTTGTACCCAGCCTTAGGCTGGGTATGCACTATGTGATATGTTATTCAATCAGCCGATGAACTACATATCATATCGGAGGGTGTATACAGACGATGTCTGTAAATTACCTCGTTCACAGACATATCGTATCTGTCCTGCAGCACAGCGATGCCGATATATCTTGCAGATACTGTATATCGGCACGTCTGTCTGTGTTTACGGGTTACCCGCCAAGCAGCCAGACCACCGTTGACTGACATCTCAATTGGGTGTGTACCCACCTTTAGTATTTGTGTCCTGTTATTTAACTGAAGAACTTGTCTTGTACATATTTGATAATGTATTTTGCCAGTCTGCCAGTGGTAAACATGTGTTTGATCCTATCGTAGCACTCAGAGTTAGCCATGTTTGTACCGTAATAACATTATCACTGTAAAAGTTTATGTTCTGTCAAGATCAAGTGGTACCTACTATATGATATGTTGACAAAATGTAAAATATTTTGCAGGTCTTGAATTATTTCATGTATTTGTAATTATGAATAAAAATAGCACATTTAATTATGAAGTGGATTTGTTTCAAGTTTAATGTGTTAGATTTTCAGTGATTGTGCATGAATATGTACTCTGCCAATTTATAGCGCTTTTGCCTTTTAATAGGAGAGTCCCCAGTTCTACTTATGTTTATTTTTCTTTCAGGCTAGAGGTGAAAGTAGTGGTGATATGTCAAAGTCTCTATGGTTTAAAGATGGGTATGTGAAAATGGTGTTTTGTACTCTACCTCTGTTCTAGATTGTAAATGTAGAATCAGTGTGATGAATTATTGATATCTGACAAGCCTATTTATTAAAAAACATTAATGACAATGATAGTCTCTCACCACTTGTCACATCATTTTCTGTTATGATTGCTATTTATCAATAAAATATCAGGGGAGGCTGAGCACTACTGGCTGAGAGTGGTAAAGGTTAACTTACCACTTCATCACTCCAGTTTGGGGGCATATGTGTTTGTGTGAGACCGCTAGCTGGTTTGTACATAAACATTTGTTAAAAATATTTTTTTTCTAAGCAAATATTTGAAAACTATTTCCCAATGAAAAAAGGTTATTCAAATAATAAAGCATTTTTAATTTATTTATTTATTTATTTAGAAAATGATGTATTGCGATGATACATGTACCACTACAGTACATGTTAAATAGACAGAAGCTAATTCCAGAGAAACCTGGCAAATCTTACCGTCAATGGGTGTTTCCTGCTGCAATAGCAATGCTTTTGTTAACATTGACCCATTGTAGATAGGGATAAACTATCCCTACATAAGCCTTTTCTCTATTTAATGAATATTGTGTGATGATTCCCTGTATTCTGATTTATTACTTCTTGTAAAACTTTCAATTCAGAATCCACAAAATAATTTGAAGTCTTTAAACTAATTAAATTCCTATAATTATGAAACTACTTAATTTCTACACTCCACCATTTCCCTGTTCTCTGTTGAGCAATTTACAGAATTTATAATTTTGAGAGAGGTTCAACACATTTTACTAAACACTTCTTGGAAAATTGAAGACAAATGTATTAAAAAAATTATTTTCTACAGACATAAGCTGAATAAGTATAATTATCCATTCATCAAATCAAAATAACCTTAGAAATTAAAAAACATCTGCTACAAGTAAAAAATAAAAACAAAAAAACTTTTCTTTGCCATATCCTTATGACGGCAGTAAGCACCTTTCTGCCACATCCTTCCACCATCTCTTCCTGGAAACATAGTCATCACTGATGGAAATTCATGCTGGGATAGAAGCACTTTGGTTCATCAACCTATTTTTTTGTCTGTGCCCAAAAATTCCACAATAACATGAACGCATAAATGTCTTTATATCTTATCACTCCATTAATGTCTTTACAGAAATCACATAATATTTATTCCATTTTGGGGGATGCAGAATGTTTTTGCATTATAGGGATTACAACTAGTCAATGTTTTACAACCAGCATCAAATATAAGCAGGCATTAGTCTCTACTGCAGTACGGTTTGTCTTTGCTTGGACTGTTGTTACCTGGGTCACCAACGAAAGCACACTCATACACACATGAGGCAGAGCAAAGGCAGCTGGAGATAGATGGGGACCTGATCTGTCAGGGACATGATAGGCATAGTGATCTTCACAGCCCTGAACACTGGGAAAAGGAAACACTGCTCTAAAATATAATATTGCACTTTCTTCTTCACATCTTACTCAGTATTGCTCATGCTCATTTCCTTCTCTCTCAGGCCTGCTGGTGGTCTCATAATTATAGACAGTATGCCAGACATACGGAAAAGAAAACCCATACCTCTGGTCAGCGACTTGGTGAGTCTCCCCGAAAAGTCACCTCCTTAGAAGAACCATAGAGGTGATTTAGAGTTGTTTACAAGGGCATTTACATTAGGAATGTGCGCCAGACCATTTTTGCTGGATTTGGTTCTAATTCGTCATCCAGCTTTGAATTTGGATTTGCCAAACTGTGGTGACTGGCTTTGGAATTGGATTTGGATTTTTTACAAAAAGGGGCAAAAAAAGCTAAAATCACATAAATTGGGCTTTTTTTTCTTCTCAATAACATTAATTTCCAGTCATTTACAGTCAATTTAGACCACCTCACAGCTTATAATATTGTTTTCACCATTATTGGCCAAAGGTTGCAGTGAGCTGACTGGTTACTAAGCATAAGAGCAGCGGCACAGTGGCGCAGACACCACAGTTTAAAGCACATCTATGAAACATTGCCACACAGCAGTGGCAGAAATGAAAGGTAGTGCAAGACGGAATTGTCCTTGGGCCCTCCCACCCACCCAGTGGGGTACGGCCAGCAGTCACAGTACTTGTATACACAGTGGGCTACGGCCCAAGGAGTCACAGTACTTGTATGAACAGTGGGCTACGGCCAGCAGAGTCACAGTACTTGTTTACATAGTGGGCTACGGCCCAAGGAGTCACGGTGCTGGTATTTTTTATACACAGAGGGCTAAGACCCACAAAGTCACAGTGCTTGTATTTTTTATACACAGAGGGCTAAGGCCCACAAAGTCATGGTGCTTGTATTTTTTATACACAGAGGACTAAGGCCCACAAAGTCACGGTGCTTGTATTTTTTATACACAGAGGGCTAAGGCCCACAAAGTCACGGTGCTTGTATTTTTTATACACAGAGGGCTAAGGCCCACAAAGTCACGGTGCTTGTATTTTTTATACAGAGGGTTAAGGCCCACAAAGTCACGTTGCTTGTATTTTTTATACACAGAGGGCTATGGCCCACAAAGTCACGGTGCTTGTATACACATTTACACAGTAGGGTACAGCACCAAAAAATAAGTGTTTTTTTTTCACGTTTTTTTACTTTTACACAGTCACTTTTGCCAGCGCAGCCACTTAGCAGAGTATAGTGCAGCATCAGCGTGCAGTGTGTCCCCCTATACAGCCACTCAGCCAGCCAGTGATCAGCGTGCCCCCTCTCAGCCAGCCCGCGCAGTTGCAGAGTAGCATGCAGTCTGGAGTGTGCAGGACAAATGGTGCCGACTTGGCGCCTTATGTAGAGGCGAACTCTGGGGAGAGTTCGGCACTCTCGCGAGATCCGACGTCAGGACGCTGACGTCGGGCTCGCAGTGGGGATCCGAGTCGGCGGGAACACGCTCATCTCTAATTTACATGTCGTCATTTTTTGTTTCATATAGAACTTGTCAGGGCTGGACTGCCCATCTGGCACGTCTGGCAAATACCAGAAGGGCCGATGGCCAGATGGGCCGGTCCGCCGTCAAACCCTGGGCCGAGCAGCTCTGCCTTCCGGCACTCTGCTCGGCCGGGGATACTGAAAGATGGGGGCGTGCTGCGAGGCCACGCCCCGCAACTCGTGGCATGCCCATGTGAAACAAGGTCACACCCCTTTAATGTGAGACCACGCCCCTTTTTCCACCTTCCACTGGTGCAGTTTTTGAGATGATGAATGATACATAATTACTCCATATGAATGTATATACTAGGGTAAAAGTTGCACACGAGATGCGAGAAAGCGTAAGTGTGCAGACTTATATTTGCACTTACACAAACAGGCTTCATTTATACTCAAATCTAAATCACCTCCTCTGTATCTGTATTTTTATGTTATTACATGCATTAGTCTCTAATTCTCATTTTTTTCCATGCTTCATTAATGTGTGAAGGCAATGGTAAGTATGATTTAGCATGTATTGTAATACTATACAGCAGTGACATCATGAGGTGGGGCAGTGTGTGTGCCGGCCGCATCTGGGTTTCACCCTCGGAGGGGGTGACACCAAAATGCCAGCTCCTCTGCAGTGACAGGAGCCAAGTGCTGCAGTGTGACATTCTCCTGCAGCACCTGGCTCCTGTTATAGAAGAGGAGCCGACAGTGCAGACTGCCCAGTCTCCTGGAGCAGCATAGAATCTCCAGTGATGCTGGGCTGCCCCCAGAGTGATGTTATTGCCCCTGCGAGGCCACACCCCTTTGATTCAGACCACGCCCCCTTTTTGGCCAAACGCGCCTTCGGTGCGCGGGGGTATCCAGAGTGCTCACTGGGTGTCACCAGACCCGGCGATGCCTCTCACTATACTATAACGTACAACCAATGTCTCCAAATTTTTGTATGGTTACTAATTACCAATCACTCTATAAAATGAAAAAGTACCAGAGTCCATATCAACTAAATGGATTTTTTTCATATTTGTTTTTTTTATATCATTAGATAGTAATTGTTTCTTCTGCGAAATTCCAGTTTATATGACTTTTACAGTGATTCTTTTTAAAAGATTTCACTACATGTGTATTATGGATATATTATTCTGCTGCAGCTTACAAAGAGAAAAAAATCTATATAACGCTGCATGCCATATTTTAATTAATCAGTATAGTGTAGTTTTGGAATGTTTGTTTGACAAAGATACAATGGTGCCGAGAGCTATGGGTGGGTGCAAACTATAAGTGCAAGGGAAGTGTAATCATGCCCCAAGAACCCCTCTGCAAGGTATACTGCACAGCTTCTGCAGAAGACCCACAATGAGGTTTAGCTACACCTGGGGTTGGACTGGCCTACAGAGGTACAGGGGAAATCCTCGGTGGGCCCCCCTGCCTAAGGGATCCACCTCCTCTTCTAATGTCAGGTTTCAGACAGTGCACTTTAATTTTACAGCGTTACTCTATTACAGAGTCAGTTACCTGGCAGAGCAGGAACATGGAGGAACAGACCATGAACTGCAGTATTCTTGTTGTCTGCATCATGCAAACTGTATGCTACTGCATGGCACCTATTTACTACAATCCGCATTTCACGAGAATGTATTAACATTCTCAAGCAGTGACAAAGCTTGGCGAGAAAGCTCTGTCCCTGCGAATCCTGTTCACTGTATTTTCCTCAAAAAATACAGTGAAAGTACCTCCACGCATGTGCCGACGCTAGCTAGCGCCCCGCCCTCCCGCGAGACCCCCCTGTTACCTCTCAGTCAATGTCCAGGAAAGCCCTTATATTTCTGATCCCATTCAATTAAATATGATCTATGATTCTGTATGAACAAAATGCGAACACATGCAACTCAGATGCTCGCTTAGAAGAAGAAACATTGAATATTGGCATAGCATGCGACTCTGAATCAGGCCCAAGGTCTCCTGTAAGATCTGACACTCCTGAAAAATTTATTTTTTGTTTTCCTGTTGGTTGTCAATTGTGGTAAAACAACTGTTCATCTTGTAAATCCAGGTAAATTATTATGCCAACATTTGACTACAATATCAGAGTTACTGTTGCTTATCAGGATTATCCACATCACACATACTGTATGACAGTCTATAAGGCTATAGTATATTATGCCCTATAAAATTACTAATTTACTTTTCATAATATAATTACATTACGCTAAGCTTTTTAGGGACTGTATCTAGAAAGCACAGAAGTGTGGCAGTATGGGAGATGTTCTATACTAGAAACTGGTCGCTAAAACCTCCAAAAGTAAATTCCTATTCCTGGAAATTAATAATACATAAAGTCTTAAATTTTAATACAATAAACATATATTATAAATTCAAAATTTACTAACAGTACAAATGGCCTGGTAATGGCTGGAAAAAGTCAAATAGCTGAAAACCTATACTATGGAAGTTGACTTTTATTACTTGAGCTAATTACTTTTCTTGATAAGATAAAGATGATAATCATATCCTATTTTCCCTTCTTAGTCCTTGGTCCAATCCCGCAAAGCAGGCATAACATCTGCACTTGCAACAAGCACTTTAAACAATGAAGAGCTAGTAAGTACTGCATCTAAAACTAAATAGAATGTTTACATGTAATAAACTAAATTTACTTTGTCTAACTTCAATGATATTTTGTGACATTTCCAGAAAAATCATGTTTACAAGAAGGCCCTTCAAGCTTTAATCTACCCAATCTCCAGCACTACTCCCCACAACTTTGAGGTGTGGACTGCCACAACCCCCACCTACTGTTACGAGTGTGAAGGGCTCTTATGGGGCATTGCCCGGCAGGGTATGCGCTGTACAGAATGTGGAGTCAAGTGCCATGAAAAATGCCAGGACCTCTTGAATGCCGACTGTCTGCAAAGTAAGCACTGATCTGGGTGCGCTTTGTGTGTCTGGGGCAGTCTGATAGGGGAACTCTTTTTAGCGTATTTCTTGACAATACTAACTTGTCTTAAATGTCTAATATCTACTGCAAATACTCATGTATTTCTTACCTGCCCATCACAAAATTTGTCTCCTATAACAATCCAATAGGTAACCTTACCTATCCTTTTTCTTGTTTTTTTATAGTGATGGTCATTAACGGATAATTATTTCACGTGTTTATGATATGATTTCTCCTAAAAACCTGAATGACGTCTCAGATTGTATTATATTATAATTTAAAGTGACAATCCATTCTTTTATTCCTCTACAGGGGCAGCGGAGAAGAGCTCCAAGCATGGGGCAGAAGATCGCACTCATAATATTATCATGGTTCTGAAGGACCGCATGAAAATCCGAGAGAGGAACAAGCCAGAGATCTTTGAACTGATCCAGGAAGTTTTTGGAGTCCTTAAAGCCACACATGCTCACCAGATCAAGGCTGTGAAACAGAGTGTACTGGATGGGACCTCCAAGTGGTCTGCAAAGATCAGCATCACTGGTAATTAGCGAATATTAGCTGTATCTGGGTCTCTGTATACCAGAAAAGAAGGTAGCTGCATAGAGAGAAAGGGCTAAATGTAATATGGTGCAAAGTGTAAGAAAATGTGAGTTTAGCTACTAAACTCACAGTTTATTACAACTCGCACATGTAATATGATGCGAGAACATGCAAACTTGCATGTTTTTCACATTTCCACAACTCGCATGGTGCAAAGTCGCATCCAACTCGGCCAATATAATAGAGTGAGAGTTTTTAATTACTTAAATAATACTCGCAAAATGATAGACCTGCTTGGGCTAGCAAGTTTAGCCTGAGTAAGTGCGTGTTTCACAGAAGCCTTCATTGAGATTCGTGAAGGCTTCTGTGTGTAAAAAGCTATTAAAGTGTTAAAATAAAAAAAAGTGACATGGGGTCCCCCCCTTAAAGCACAACCATCACCGGGCTGTGTGAGCCGGTCCTGGTTGAGAAAATACGGGGGGAAAAAGACGTAGGGGTTCCCCATATTTTATACTACCAGCACCAGGCTCTGTGAACCGTTCCTGGTTGTGAAAATACGGGGGACAAAATGCGTAGGGGTCCCCATATTATCCACAACCAGCACCAGGCTCTTTGTAGCGGCAGTGTATTGCTGCAGCCGTAGGACCCGCTTCACGGGGTTCCCCGGCCAAAGCATTCTGCACCCCACGCTAGTCAGCCCTGGCCTGGGGATCCCTGGGACAGTGGGGACCCTCCCAATAAAGGGGTCCCCACTCTCCAAGGCACCCCAGGCTGGGGGTTATAGCTCCGGCTATCCCCGGCACCCCTGGGCTGTGGGTGCTGAGTTGATAGTGTAAAAAATTGATAAGATAATATTGTCCTTTAAAGGAGAACTAAATGTCCCAGCAAGCCTCCCCCACATGCTGGTACTTGGAGAACCACGAGTACCAGCATGCAGGGCATTAAGGGCCCACTGCTATCTCTAGTACGCATGTAAAAGAAATATTAAAAAAAGACGAGACTCACACACCATATGTTTTATATTTTTATTACACATACATACATTCATTCACTCACACTCATCTGCACTCACACTACATACTTACCTTGTCCCTAGCACTGGTCTGTCCCCTTCTCCAGTAGAATCCACGGTCGGTACCTGTAAAAAAAATCATCTCCACTTCTATAAACCCGCAACTTAGTAAATATACCGCTAGAATTCCCTCTAATTACATTCATAAGCAAAATATTTAAAACAAAAAGTGAAAGATATCGTGAAACATTGTGATACTCAAGAATTCTAGATTAAAAACCATCTTATAGGCCTAATGTTATTAACATTACTGGTATAAATACCTTCACCATGGATGCTTGTCTGCTCATACAAATTAATATATCATAAAATATATATTATGTTACAGTTGTAAATCTTTAATGGTAAATGGATGGAATTGAGATGGAATTGACAAAGGTATTATTATAAACATAGCGTCTGGAAACAGTCAAGAATATTGTAAAGTAAACGTACGAGGGTGGTTCAATAAGTAAGGTAACAAGACCTGTCACGTATATTTCATTCTAATTTCCCACCAGGCCAGAGCAGGTAGACCACTGCTTCCCCATTAGACTGCACCTCATATCAGTCATACTGTCCCAACATCAGGTGTAAGATGGCGAAGTTAGCGGAAACATGGACAAACATTGAGGTGTGTAGTGTGATCACATTTCTGTGATTAAAGGGCACATCAGCAGCTGAAATTCATCGCCAAATGGTTAAGGTGTATAGTGATAACGTCATGTCATGGAAATAGGTTCCGGTTTGGTGCACTGCCTTGATAACGCCAGGCTATACTCAGCCAACTGCACGCTTGAATTGTTAAGGTGTTACAATTGGAAGGCGCCTGACCTGGCGCCGAGTGATTTCTATCTCTTTGGACCATTGAAGAAACACGTGGGTGGATGGCGATTCACAACCGATAGTGAGGGTCAGCAAGCCGCCATATCCTGGCTTCAGGCACTTGACATGAGATTTATTCTATGCCGGGATAGATACCTTGGTACCTTATTATTGGAACAAATGCTTAGACAAGCATGGGGACTATGTGGAAAAATAATATGTACCAAGGTATTGATTATACGTACATGTACAAGTTGAATAAATTACGCATTGAGAGGTCTTGTTATCTCATTTATTGAATCAGCCTTGTATTAAAAAAAAAAATGGAAATGGATGGATGCGTAAAAGGTCTGCGAGTCCACTTCCCGCTGTCAGAAAACTTCTATTGATAAACTGTGGGGATAAAAGATTTCTTATTGCTGTGAAAAGCAGTGATAGAAAGTCTCTTCTGCTGCTGCATAATGGTACTTGCCATAATTGGCAGGGGTCATTTTCCAAGAAGACATTTTTGAAGTCAGGAGGGAATTTTCTTTCCACCTGAGAGATTCATTGAGAAATTCTTGCAGTTGTGATTTTGTTTTTCTTTCTCCTGATGAACACAGTTAGTTTTAAAAGTTGCACTTGTTGTGTGAGGTGTCTTATTGTCCGACTTACTAAGCGTAATGTAAGTAACAGTGGCATGTGGTACCTCTTGCTGTGTTGTAGTGGTGTGTGCACAGGGTTTGCAAGCCAAGGATAAGACGGGCTCCAGTGATCCCTACGTTACTGTACAGGTTGGAAAAACAAAGAAAAGAACAAAAACCATCTATGGAAACCTCAACCCTGTATGGGAGGAGAATTTCCACTTGTGAGTATGAGACTCAGCAACAAAAATTCTTATAGTTATTGTGCGACTTTCGCTGTTATCACTTAAGAGCTGTTTCTGAGTTGGCCGCTGCCGCATCCGTGAGTGCATCTTTTGCTGGTGTAGCGTGTGCAACTTTATGCAAATACCGCTACAAGCCCTTCCCTGGTGTACAGCTGTACGTCAGTATCCAAGGACTAAGATGACCACTTTGAGCATTTTTAGACACTGAAATACCTCATGGTGCATCTCTGGTGGTTGCACCTTCCAAACTTGCACCAGCCCCATGCTAGGTGCAGAATCCCTGTTTGAGTATGGCCTCCAAAGTGAGTGATGGAGCTTCTGTGTAAACCTCTTCATCTCTTCTCCTATGCAGCCTCTTCAGCAACATATCTGTGACACTCCCATAACATGACCATCTACGTGTCTGAATAGCCACCTTCAAGTCACTGCCCAGTCACCGCCCAGCAGATTTTCAAGACACTGTGGATACCATGCGTCTAAATCGCAACTGCTCCTCCATGGAATGCTTGCGCTGTGTGCGTTTTTAGGGACTTAAGGGCCTGATTCAGCACGGATCGCTAATTCGATCTCGGTAGCAATCGCGCATGCAGTTCTGCTGCGAAAATATGCTAATTTTTGCAATTGCAATGCCGTCGCAGGCCAATATGAAGACGCCCACTTCCACTGTCTCACATCCGTAATACCTTACAATCCAGCAAAATCATCAGTAACATTGAGTACCATTGGGGCCTCGCACACAATTACGCCAGGTCAGACCCACCTCAGAAATTGCTAACCTTCCGGTACGCATTGAGAGCTCAAGCTGCATATGCCATCACAGTGGCTAATTTATGTACGTCCCTGTAACCACGTTCAAACGCACTGAAATGTCTGCGTTTTGCTGACCACCACCAAATACTCACTTCCTGTCAATCAACCTGGAAGTGTGCGTGGTGTTTGCGATCGCTGTGGTGTCTTCGCGCACGCGCACTACGATGCGTATACATGCGCAGTACGCAACAAGCGGCTGCCTGTGTTTTACCAGTTGCGATCCATGCTGAGTCAGGCCCTATAAGTATATACAGATAAAACATCAAACATTTGTGTGAATACCGGTATTGTGTATGACTCAGAATCAGGCCCTTAATAAGAGATTACTGTACATCGCTATTGTGTGCTATATGACAGATCACTCAGTTGTATGGTAGCGTTTTGTATGCGCAGCATGATGTGGGACACAAAGGGCTGTATGATTTCTAGAGGAGGGGTACTTGTGGTATTTACATTGGACTGTTATGCTCTGGCGTGATGGTCTTACAGTGCCTTTCACCTACAGTGAGTGTCACAACTCATCAGATCGCATAAAGGTTCGTGTGTGGGATGAGGATGATGACATAAAATCAAGAGTGAAGCAGAGATTCAAACGTGAGTCCGACGATTTTTTGGGGCAAACAATCATTGAAGTCCGGACCCTGAGTGGAGAGATGGACGTATGGTACAATCTAGGTAAGGAAACCCTGTGATGAATCAGAACTTGTTGAAGAGGGAGGAAGACAAACAACATTGGGGGGCAGATGTATTAAACTCTGGAAAGTGATAAAGTGGAGAGTGATAAACGACCAACCAATAAGCTCCTAACTGTCATTTTTCAAACACAGCCTGTAACATGACAGTTAGGAGCTGAGTGGCTGGTCGTTTATCACTCTCCACTTTATCACTTTCAGATCTTAGTATATCTGCCCCTGGGGGAGGGATGCATGACACATCACATTTGGGATGCAATGCATACTGCCACTCTTTGCATGCAAGCCGGTGTTAATTATGCCAGTATGCATGAAGGAGGTCGCAAAGGACAGCTGTCTCGGTAAGACCTGTCGACTGCGAATGAAGGACTTCCACGTCTATGACCCAGAAGTCCCCCTGGTGTCATTCTGCGCATGCGTGCACAGAATGACACACGCGCTGCAGGGGGTGCTGGGAGGGATCCGATTGGATCCCTCTCACATCACTCTCCAAATAGAAGCCCATAGTTACCCACCGCATCCAATGCATTCCGGTGCTTGGTGCATATGAGAAATGTACATAATGAGAATGCTGTTGTCGGCGGTTTGACCGCATTTCTCCCATTGCTGCATCCCACCCTGGGCTTGTTTCAGATGTGGTTGGTATTGCACAGCTGCAACTGACAATCTATTTGGTCGTCAGTCGCATCTTCAGGGCCCTACATGCAGCTCTGACAATGCGACTGACGACTCCATGCAGCGGGATGTGGCTGGTTCCAACATATCGGGTGGCTGGGCACCGGATTATCTAATGTGTACCGACCACCTGATATGTCAGCCCGTTACCCGTGCAGTCGTCTATCGCATCGATGGGCATACACGTCGTTTAGTGTGTACCCAGCTTAACTTGCACTAGACCATAGAGAGACAATGTTTTATCGGTTGCTATTATTAATACCATGTTTGTTTTATTTGCACTATGAAAGCCATTAAATGTTCTGATTACCATAGCAAGTGTTAACTTTGCTGATAGCATTATTTCTTTTCAGACAAGCGCACAGACAAGTCTGCAGTATCTGGGGCTATCAGACTGCACATTAGTGTAGAGATAAAAGGGGAGGAGAAGGTGGCACCATATCATGTACAATACACCTGTCTACATGAGGTTCGTATGTTCCTGGCCTACATCACTGATCCTCTTGACATTTTTGTTTAAGTGAATGTTGAGAGAATCTCAAAGCATTTTTTTATTTTATAAAAGTGTGGAAGGATGCATGAGAGAGTTAGGAGACCGGTAATCTCTGACAGTTGAGTGGGATCTTACCATTTTTTTTTTATTTGTTCATTGACTCTGTTGTACCTTGCATTGCCTTTATCAGTTATTGTTTCCTCTTCTAGAACCTGTTCCACTACCTAACGGATGTACAAAATAACGGGGTAGTGAAGATTCCAGATGCCAAAGGTGACGATGCCTGGAAGGTTTACTTTGATGAAACTGCCCAGGAAATAGTGGATGAGTTTGCCATGAGATACGGAGTGGAATCCATATACCAAGCCATGACGTGAGAAAATGGAGTGGTGTGAAATGAACCAGGAAAAGGGTGCCTGTATTGTTTCAAATGCATGCTGCAAATAAAAAATATGTCATAATGGTGGCAGAGGCGTAACCGTGTCCGGTGACACCCAGTGCGCACTTCACATCCCCCTCACCCAAAAAGGAGCGTGGCCTAACAAAGGGGTGAAAAATCCAGATCACATCTGCAGTGTTAGGAGACAGAGTGAAAAGTAATAAGGTGCCAGCCAATCCGCTCCTAGCTGCCATCTCACAGGCTATGTTTGAAAAATGACAGTTGGGAGCTAATTGGCTGGCACCTTTATCACTTTTCACTCTGTCTCCTAAAACTGCTTAGTAAATAGACCCTTTAGGATTTTAGTTCCATTGTGATAATTATTCTAATTCTCTTAGTAATGTATGACTGTGGAACAGACAGCCCAAACAGCTTTCCACTGTTCATCCTTCAAATCCCGCGCATGCTTAGAAAAGACTGCTAAAGCGACTGGACTTTCATTGCCAGCTCCCCTCGCTGTCTGGCCTCATGGCAGCTACATGGACTTTTTTTTTGTAGTATTTATACCCTACCTACATTATGATTCCTTATTAATTTGTAAAATATACTTCACATATTACACTGTAACTTCAAACCAAGTGCAGTAAAACCACTGTTTAATGCCCTTCAATGGCACAAGCACTAGCAATGCATTGAAGGAATGTTTTTAAGTGAAGGAAAAGGGATTTGTGATAGGTTATGCCTTTAGTAGTATTCAGCATGCCCTCAGTGGTGTGGAAACACCTGTTGTGATGTGGACCTGCCCCCTTCCCCAATGACATATTATCGATTTAAGATTTTATGTTGTTGGAAGGTATGCAGATGTGAGAAGGAGACAAGGGCTGGAAATGATTTAGTGACATGACATACATATAATGTGACAATTAGGAGCATTGCATCAATTTACATTAAGCTGCCTAGAACTGGGAGGAACAACCTTGGGATAAGGCAGAAATTGCATATTTGTGTGAAGTAATACAATCCTTATTATATATATATCCTTATTATATATATATATATATATATATATATTTATATATATATATATATATATATATATTATATTATATTTCTGTTGACATTACTACTCCACCAGTTTTGCTTTTGTCTGTTCAACCAACTTCTTTGCCCCCTATTCATATATTGCTGTTCCCAAACCATCTCTTTATTTTACTTCCTGTTTTTCAGTCATTTTGCCTGCCTCTCCTCTAAGTACATATTTTACTTCCTGTTTTTCAGTCATTTTGCCTGCCTCTCCTCTAAGTACATGTGCCCAGGAGTACCCGCTGTTATGAGCACCCTTCTTGCCAATATTAATGCATACTATGCCCATACCACTGCATCAACCAATGTGTCTGCCTCAGACCGCTTCTCTGCCTCAAACTTTGGTGTAAGTAACTTTGTTCATTGAAGCTATATGAAGACATCCCATATAGAAAATACATACATTGATTAAAAGGAAGTTATTATAGAAATTAATCTTATTTAATTAGCAATTGCAATGGAAAATAATGAGTTCTACATTGGGAGATATCAGTGATATCACAGTCAGTGGGCTTTAGATTAGGCCTGGCAAGCGGGGTACTGCTATAGGTATATTGGGTTATACATCTTGCGTACAAGGCTACAAAATCTATAATATACAATAAATATTTAGGAAGAGAAAAGCCTCATGAGACATCAACATCAAACAAATTCCATCTTATTATATGGTATGGGTGGAATTACTATAGCATACATTGAGGTTTGAGAAAATATAGTTTGTACTGAAGGATTGAACGAACATAGAGATGGCAATAATCAACAGCTAATGAGAAATGAAGTCTGGATTATAACTTACACTTCCATGTGAAAATACTGCTATGTAGCTGTATACCAGCCCAAGATCAATAAAGCCATTACTCTAGGAATCGCTTACTTGAAAATGTTAATATCTTTAGAACATGACAGTGATAGCATCATAAACAATTTATGCTGCATCTGATGTTAACCACAGCTAGAAATTATACAATTTTCCTACTGGAGCATACCGGTAGTACTGGCTCATTTTTTCTAGTGTTGAAGGATACCCAAGATGCTGTATGGAAAACAGCCTTCTGTATCGGGGGTATTTTTGCACTAAACTGCTTCCAGTTGTAGCTGTAATGCTATGATACAGTACTCGTATACCATACAGCATTAGTGTGAATATTGAATATTGCATGCTGAACTGTGCTGTTTACAGTCTTCTCTACAGAAGACAAACACTGGCTGTTACTGCGTCTACTATATAGGCATTGAAATTAAATTGAAACCTCTTTAGTCTTGTTTTATTATATAGTGTTAAAAAAACACAAATGTTTAAGTTCAAACCTTTTACATAAAAAAAATCCCTATTTAAGTAGACTTAATTTCTTATTCAGCCAACCAACAATGCAATCAAGTATGTAGTAAGGCTAGAGTAGCACACCTGGTGAGTTACATCATTTTGTGGTGATGTAACATGACAAGTCATTTTACATTGGGGCTTAGACCTAGGTAATGTATTTTACATGAACTATACATTCAGTTATAAAATGTTATATTTCCTTATATATATGTGGGCTACCTTCAGTGTTACTGTATGTCTTCCTGTAAATATGGTGGGACAAGCCTAGCCATGTTATTCTTGCAATGAATAGGCAGAAAACCACATGAATATATGTGGCGTCTTAGGGCAGTATTCAATTTGAAGCGAAAACCCGTTATCGTTATAATTTTCGTCTGTTTGCATTATCCCCGTATTCAATTTCAAAGACTTTTCGCCGGTGCGAAAAGTCTTTGTTAAAAATTGGGGATAACTCTTCTCCAGTGTTTGGCTGGCGAAAAAAAGTGTAGAATTGGGGTTTAGGGGTGCAGGCTTAAAAAAAATAGCCTGCACCCCTGGGAATGTCCCCTAAAAATTATCTGTGTCAAAAAAAGTTTTTTTTAAAAATCAGGACACCCCAAAAAATTAAGTTTAACTTTGGGGTGACAAAAAAAAAAAGGGTAACAAACTTCTAAAGTACCGAAATTGATTCCAGAGGGGTTCCTAAGTATGCGGCAGGTGTTTTCTTCATTGATGCTAGTAAATGCAGGTGCATTTTTGAAGAATTTTTAAAAATAGTTTTAGGGGCTTAAAAATATGCTTGCACCCATTTTCATGTACCCCAAATTTGATGGGCATAGTTATTTTTCCCCCAAAAAAATTCTAAATGCTCTTCATCATCACTTCTTCATTGTCGCATTTATGCACCTGCTGCGGCTATTTAAAATCCCAACTTCCCTTCAGCAGCCAAAACGGGGTACCCATAGTGATCCCCCATGTCTGGACATCTTTAGGGAGGTCCCAGGAACATTTCCCGAAAATTCCCTATTTTTTTGCAATACTTACCTTTCCGCCGGCTCCCGTTTTTGCTGATTCCTAATTAAATACGGGGATAAAGCGGGCATGTGCCTGATACTTTATCCCTGCCAAACCTCCAATGTGGAGCGAAAAGTCCAGAATGGATTTTTCGCTCCAAACTGAATACCCCCCATAGTGTGCTTTTATTGAATAAAATAATGATGGTCTAATATACCTGAATTTAAAAGTATTTTTTTTTTAAGTACACTGTTTACATTTACTTTTACAGAAGGAAAGATTTGTCAAACTGCTGGATCAACTACACAACTCCTTACGTATTGACCTTTCAATGTACCGGGTAAAAAGGAATTCCATTTTTGTTTATGTTATTTGTTCAAAGTGGTTATTGTTTTCTGTGCTGTAGATATACAGTAGTGATACTCCTGCTGATCCATATATACAGTGCATTATTTTCTGATCAGACTGGTGATTTGTGTGTAAGAATAACATTGGAAGTTCTGTATGAGCGGAGTTTAAGAAAAAATAATCAGTAGCTATATTTAAATAGTTTTTCTAAAAAAAAAACAATCTTTTTATCATGTTACACTTGGTAATATATTTATAATAATAAATTATAATTTTAGTTATTGAAATGGGATCTCAATTATTTGAACAAATAACATTATTAGTACAATTGTTAATAGTCTACTTTATTTAGCCATGAATATAGATCCTAAATGACTAATCAAATAATATAGTGTACAGGAAACCCCACCTAGTGGCTACAATAGAATGTATAACATCCAACTGTAGTAAAAGAACTACTACATTCATAAAATTTTGTACAAACAGGTATTTACATACCAGTGTACAAATAGCCAAATATGTACTGTGCTATCTATCTATCTATCTATCTTTATATTAACATTTACATTTGTTACATTTACACATTTTTAATAAAGAAATGTATATATACATTAGTAATAAACAATGTAATATATGAAAACACAATCTGGTGCTCTAATTCGTGAATTGTGTAGCTGCCCAATTTGAAAGCCAGGTTTCACCCCATTAGAAACAGTCTTAATAATATACAGTATGGTTCAAATAATGACGCTTAAATTCACAATTCTAATAATTTAGTTTTAAGAGAAAATAGGTATATATAAACAGTACTTCCCTTTTCTTTTTTTTTTCTTTGTAGTTTTTTGTTCATACAAATGTCGGATATCCTCAGTGGATTAAAGGCTCCGGAACCTCTCCAACTCATCAAGCATTTAATCTCACCCACTCCTGGAACAGGCTCCTACTGTCACCCAATATGCTCCACTCCACTCCACTTCCAACGCGTTTTGAGCTATGGCTCTTCTTCAAGGCTGTGACAGCTCAGGAGTAGAGCATATTGGGTGACAGTTGGAGCCTGTTCCAGGAGTGGGTGAGATTGGTTGCTGAGTTGGAGAGGTTCCGGAGCCTTTAATCCACTGAGGATATCCGACATTTGTATGAACAGAAAACTACAAAAGAAAGAAAGAAAAGGGAAGTACTGTTTATATATATATCTATTTTCTCTTAAAAGTAAATGATTAGAATTGTGAATTTAAGCGCCATTATTTGAACCATATAATATATACATTAGTATAGCAACTTATCTGCATGTGATAAAGCATCCAGTGAACTTTATCTATGGCATTATTATTATACATTTTATATATAAACTCTCAGTGAGATCCTAGTCTGATTTCAGTGCTTTTTTGTATTTCTTTGTAATTCACTTGTTAGAGCAGCATCTATTGTGCTGCATATGGTAGCACTTGTGGCTTTCATTACATAAAAATGCTCTGTTACTACACATCCAAAAGCACATCACTGTCATCCTCAAACATATTCCCATAACACCCAGCTATGAGATGGATATTACATTTTGTTACTGGGTAGATTGGTCATTAAATGGGTTTCTGCTTGTGAATTAGAACATATACAATGATGAATGGGGCTAATTGTCTCTAGAAATGTCATACATTCTATACATACATACATTCTAAACTATTTATTGCTTAATTACATTGTGTTTGTGCTTTAATTTAGAAATAAAATAAACGTGCCACTCTCCAACTTTAGTGTCAATCCAATTAGATGCGGATGCCCACTACTGAGATAGGCTCAATCCAATTAAAAATGCAGTGAGGGTGTACAAATTTTCTATAGCATGTGACTTGGAAGAATGGCATGAAAAAGTGGTGAAACCATCCTGGACCCCCAAAAAATTACAATTTGTGTTAGCAGAATCATACTGGGCTGTTAGTGGGCATAAGAAAAGTACTGGAGGTTTTTAAATGGTGTTAAATGACTGATTTGTGCTTTTTAAAAAAAAAAAATTAAAAAGCAAACTTTTTTCGTTTAATCTCAGATGAATTAAATGAAAAAATGCCAAAGAAAAGTAGAAAAAAAAAGTGATTTTTTTTTTTAGCAATTTGAGGCCACTTTAATTTTTTTCAAACAAATAAAAAAAAATTCTAGAAAGCAATTATTTTTAATTTTTAAAAAACACCTTAATAAAATTTGGAGTGCCTATACTAACAAAAAAGTTGATTTGGGGTAATTTGAGGGCAATTTTTAACACCCAAAAATGACATTTAATTACCCTAAGGGGTACTGCACTGTGCCCTGACATTTTAACCTTGTAATAAAGATTTTCCCTACCTTTCTCAAAACCCTTAGGATCTACGCACAAAAACCACGAGTTTCCGCTGAAAAAAAAAAGTAGAGTTTGGAATTGGATATTGCACAAGCCAACCTCACACCTAAATGGATTGACCCATTTGGTAGACTAGAATAGATAAATATTATTATTGTTATTATTATTTTTTTTTCCATAAAGTATTTACAAAGTAGCAACTACTAAATTAGTACTGTACAATTATAAAGACATGCAAAAACATTACAAACTAAAAACAACACAATATAACAGGTTGGTTACAAGAGCTTACAACTAAAGGGAAAAGCCACAGGTGTGAGTAAGTAGGATGTCTCTATGCTGAGTGTAAACAGTGTCGTAACTAGGGGGTGTCGAGCAGGGCTTGTGCCCTGGGCACCTTCGGACTGGTGGCACGGGGGGGGGGGGGGGCACTGCCAGCCGAGGTCCAACTGTGGTCAGTTTAGTGCTGACCGGACGGAGTTCGGTCAGCACTACACAGTAACAAACACTACTGGGGCCTGCATAAGGGGGACCACTACTGGGGCCTGCATAAAGGGGGACCAATACAGGGGGCACTGTATAAGGGGCACTGCATAAGGGGGATCACTACTGGGGGCCTGCATAAGGGGGTCCACTACTGGGGCACTGTATAAGGGGCACTACTGAGGGCCTGCATAAGGGGGACCACTACCGGGGGTACTGTATAATGGAAACCAGTGGGGGGCTGCATAAGGGGGACCACTACTGGGGATACTGTATAAGGTGCACTACTGGGGCCTCTATAAGAGGGACCACTACTGGGGACACTGCATACTGCGAGTACTGAATAAGGGGCACTACTGGGAGCCTGCATAAGGGGGACCACTACTGGGGGCACTGCATAGGGGGGACTGTATAAGAGGCACTGCATTAAGGTGCATATGGAATGGAAAGGAATGTTCCCAAAGTGACAAGAAAGGGGTGTGTGTCATGTTGCCATGCCCCATTTTTCAGTAGCCACGCCCCTTATGACCACTTGTCCGCACGCGCACCTGCGGCGAGCACACATAGGGGGGCTCATACCCTAGTTATGCCAATGAGTGTAAAGTGTGAGGAGGATGGTGAGTCTCCAAGCATCACTAGCATTAATAATGCCTAGTGATCACTGTGATCTTGGGACTCAGAAAAAATGCACGAGGACAGATCAAAATACATTACGTGCTTTTCTTTTCATCTCTTCAGTTTCCTGCTGCATTATTCAAAAGTATTAACACTCAATAAAATATTAATTACATAATATACTATACCAGAGGGAGTCTCTGAGAGTGTGCTTGTAATGCTTTAAGCACCGGCATCCCATGTGCCGGGATATTGACCGTATCCCCCATGAGTACAAGGTTTTCAGTACACTTTTAACTTATGCTGTTTTTCAATATCCATTTATATGAGGACTAGTGGATTGAGGAGAATGTTTATAGAGAGGAGTAATCTTCCTAGAAAAGTCATGTGAGGCATGTACATGTAGGTTATAAAAATTTTGGAGGAATGTATTAAAAAAGTAGAGAAGTGGTAAATTTGCCCATAGCAACCAATCAGCTTTGAGGTAGCATCTATCAAGTACATTCTATAAAATGGTAAGTAGAAGCTGATTGGTTGCTATGGAGAACTTCTCCACTTGTCCACTCTTTATTACTTGGGCTCTATTTTTACCATTATTATTATTGTTATTATTGTTACTATTATTCTCCCATAACCTAAAAAAAAGTTGTAATCATTTGAGATGTGTAGTTTGATTTTGCTGAAAACCGAACACACCCGAACTTTGGGGTTCCAACTTGAATCAAGCTCCCGGCTCGGGTCTGCTGTAAGTTTGGAACACAGATTTAAAAAACAAATCTAGGTTTTTGGATTGCATGTAAATAGGTCCAAATTACATGATTTTAGCTGTTTTTTTTTATCAATTTTAAAGAAATCCAAAACCAAAATAGGAAAGAACCAAAACATTTGAAGGAGGTTTTGCCAAAACTAAAAAATGGGGTCCACGCACATCTAAACTACTCAATTGGATGGAATTAGCACATTTATGTGGACACATGGTACAGTGTTTGGTTACAAAAGACTTACCCACATTTGATTGAAGATTAAGCAGCAAAGTAATTAAAATAGTCTGATAATCACATTTGTAGTAGCTCCAAAGCCCTTATACCTGTGTGGCTGGGTTGGGTCTCTCCGACCATTGTTTAAACATGCACATACCTTCTGTAACACTCTGTTTTTTCCTTTAACATTAGGAATATTTGAACCCTCTATGGTAGTGCATGTTTATATTCTCACAGGATTATGGAATATATGGGCACTTTAGAATTAGTTAATAATATTAATAATAAAATAGTACTCAGAAGCTTTGTTTTTTTGTGAGGAAGACCACATATATCTGTAACTTGTTGGTGGTTGAAATTCTGTTGTAAAATCTATAGTTTAAAACCTATTGCTGAAAACAACTTTAAACACCATTTTCCTTGACTCTTTCATGCTCTAACTTCTCTGTCTTGTTTTGTAGAATAATTTCCCTGCTAGCAGCCCTGAGCGACTTCAAGACCTTAAGTCCACTGTTGATCTACTAACCAGTATAACATTCTTTAGAATGAAGGTGAGAAGGATCATTTGAGTACAAACATGACTTGCAATAAGATGTTTTTCCACTTTCTTCAACCTTTGATCTTTTAACTTACATAGTGAAATCTTCAGATCCAATTGTTTTTAGAACTGAATTGAGCTGAAATATAATACTAGTTATTATATGATAGAAACTACATGTTTTGTGTTATCTTGGTAAATTCCTGTACTGGAACTAGACTGAGAATTTTGCCTTAAATGTCTACTTTTTTTTTTTTTCTTAAGCAAAAACTTAGGCTGTCAATTAAAAATCAGGCATTTATAGCTACAATAAAGTCAGGCATTTATAGCTACAATAAAAAAATAATCTAAAACAGATTTTAACCTTGACAGCCTACATTTTCCGCTTAAAGAAAAATGTAGGCTATTAAGAGAACATCGTCAGTTTCATGGAACTTTCTGTAAGTTCTGACTTAACAGGGCATGGAAACCCCCCACAATGCCCTGGGATGCCCTCTATCGCCAGTCAGTCTTTACATGTTTTTCAATACAGCCAGGGATGTCCAGTCACTCTAACAAAGTATGTAAATAATAACACCCCTAGAAAGTGTAAATGTAAACCACTGTCTCTTTATCATGGCATACATGTAAAAACAGAGGAAAAGCTGTCTTTTTGTATTATATAATCCATAAATAATTTATAAAGAATACTTAATTGTAGGGGCCTATATATCAATGGTGACAGTGGGCCCCTGAAAAGTAGTATGCCTAATCACACCAGTGAAATTTTTTTTTCGGGGCCAACGACTTGTGTGTTCCATTGACAGTGTGTGCTGATGCTGCTATTTACACATGACTTATCTGCGATATCTATACAAGCTGGTGTGGTGAAGGGCTGCAAATTTGTAAAATAAACCCCCATAACAATGGGTTGGTTCACTTTGTCATCATCTGCTGCAGGATGGTGGTGGGGAAGATGCCTGTCCCCTCTGGAGATAGCTTCTTGGTCTGATAATTCATTTTAATAACTGGGCAGTGGCAATTAAAATGCATCTTAGTAACTTTTCTGCAGATAGTCCTCTCACACAACCAAGGCTAATGAGTTGTCTTACTTGTAAGGATCTCAATTCATGAGAACATTTTTAAAGACTACCATGTAATATTTGTACTGTACTGTGTTTTGCAAATTACAATGTAATGGGCTAGAATGTAGATCTCAAGGTATTAAAACAAGTGATTACTAAAATTATAAAATGAAAATCAATGCTATATATTTTTCATTTTATTTATACTAAGGGGGGTATCCAATTAGCCGTGGTAAATTACCGCGGCTAATTACCTCGCCCAAGGCTATCCAATTTTCAGGCATAATCAACGGGGTTTAATCGGATAGCACGAAAAAAAATTGGTGAAAAAGACCCAAACATCGGCAAAAAACCCAATTTTATCTGGTTTGTATTTTGTTTTTTTTAAAATATGAATTAAGGATTTCACATTTTGTAAACTTTTTTGTCTTTAAATATAACCTCACAATGTTAAAACAAAATGTGTTTTTCTCTAAACCATACAGGTGCAAGAGTTACAGAGTCCACCCAGGGCAAGCCAGGTTGTGAAGGACTGTGTGAAGGCCTGCCTCAACTCTACCTATGAATACATCTTCAACAACTGTCATGAGCTGTACAGCCGGGAATATCAAAGTGACCCGGTAACTGCTATTGTGGAATCACTGTTGTTATGTGTAGATGGCCTAAAAATCAGTTATTTGTTTTATAGATGAAGTCGGAAAACCCTCTCAGGTGCTGTTTCACTATTTCAATTTATTCCATTACTGTTGTTCACACATAAAACAATTGTGATTTGTGATTATATTCATTGAAATTTTTTTTATTTTAAATTAGGTAATTTTTATTGATTATTTGAAATAAAAAAAAATCAAGCCAAAAAAATGGGAAAATATACAATACAGATACAGAAACATATTATATCTTAACTTATATATAAGAGGATCGTATGAAGCTGTGTCCTGCAGCTGCGGCCACACCCCCTATATTCAATATCTTAGATTATTGCCTTGGTGTCTAGCTGTCTGGTCCTGTTCCTGGTATCCTAAGTCCTTGTGTCTCCTTTCATGTGCTCTGGCCGTGTCCGCGGTGCCTAGTGACCTCAATCTTGTATTTGGAACCTTGTTCCTGCCTTTGTTTTGGCTTCACATAGCATCTGCAAACTATCACAGCCTGCTCTGTGGTTAACCCTTGCTGCTCCTTTATCACCAGTAGCCACTGTAGCCTCAGTTCTGCCCGGGGTTATCCAGTTCATATTGGCTCCAGCCAAAACTCCTGTATAAGCCCCTACTGCCCTGAGTTTATGACCTGGTGGCATCCCAGTAATGGTGAGAGCATCTCTCTCTGTGTGAAGTTGTTATAGGCAGAAGACCTCTGTAGCGTGACTCTAAAGGTTTTATATAATTACTTGGGTGTTTCATAACAGTTTCTTAATAAGGAACTTTTGGCCTAGGGATGCCATGAAAAAAATGCTGATACTCTAGGGCAGTGATTCCCAACCACGGTCCTCAAGGCACACTACCAGTCCTGGTTTTAGTGATATCCATGCTTAAGCACAGATGGTTAAATCAAAATAACTGAGGTACTAATTAAGTCACCTGTCCCAGCTATGGCTAGCCTTAAAACCTGGACTGTTAGTGTGCCTTGAGGACTGTGGTTGGGAACCCCTGCTCTAGGGTGTCTTGAATCAAAAAAAGTTTGTGAACCACTGATCTAGAACAATACACTCTAATTCAAAAATTTTATTAAGATATTCAATCGCCCACAATTGATAACTTGCCCATTGCTTGTAAAAATCATGGTCCTGGTCAAAAAAATTGTCATATTATATAGATTACTTGTTGTTTATACAAACAGTTTAGAAAAATAATTCTGATTGGTTTTGAATGAGGTCAACATATGATGACTCGGGTACCATCTTTCACATTACCTTTATGCTCATCTGACCATTTAATGATTACTCGTGTCATGTGGAACATTCTACTCCCTTAATGATAATAATGCTTCACCCTAGGATAAAGCTGAGCACTGAGAATGACTTTATTGAGTTTTACCTTATTCTCTAATGTAATAAGTAGACTTTAACCTTGTCAAGTAATAAACTTATTATCCTAATAAAACAACTATTAGGCTCAAGTACTAGTGACTGTAGGTTTATTTTGTCACACACCACAAATGACTTGTGTGTTTATTCAGAACAGTATGAAGATAACTCACCTGACCAAATGGCTATTTTCCACTTGTGGGTAAACTATTGCCTGTGTTCCCTATTTATATGATCATATATTGTGAAGGCCTTTATGGAATGTGTGCTGTTAATTAGAAATCATCATACCATCTATTACTATCTGTTTTGTTTGTTACAGGCTAAGAAGGGAGAGTTGCCTCCTGAGGAGCAGGGTCCAAGTATCAAGAATCTGGATTTCTGGTCCAAATTAATAACTTTGATAGTGTCTATCATAGAGGAGGATAAGAACTCGTACACACCATGCCTAAACCAGTAAGAGTTCTAAGAATTCATATGAAATGCAAGTGTACTTCAAATATCACATTGCGGGCATCTATAATTGTACTGTGAACATACTAATGTGCTGTCTGACATACAGGAATATATTTATTAAAGGTCGATTTTTGTTGTTTTTTTGATTTTGTTGTATTTCTAGTCAATTTTCATTAGATTTTGCAAATCGGGAATTTACTAAAGGTAAGCATCTGCTTCGCTATGAAGATCAACAAGTCGCAGGGACAAACGCTCAGGGCTGCAGGCGTAGATCTCAGGACCAACTGCTTCTCCCATAAGCAGCTTTATGTTGCTTGCTTACGAGTTAGTATTCCCATGCATCTATTTGTGTTAATAAAATCGACTATAAAGCCAAATCCCGAACAAAATCGAACATTGACCAAACAACGATACTTTTACATAGACCACTACAGAATCCCCTCATTTACTAACGGTGAGATTGGAAATTTAATAAAACTCGACATCAAATCCGACTTTCGACCAACCCAAAACAATACACCTGCCTTAGGCAGTCGATTTTGGGAGAAGCATTCACAGATCACTGTGATCTGTGTATGCTTTTTAGGGATATAAGCAGCTAAATAGTTAAAACACAATCCTCCGAAAGTGGGGACCCCCCAAAAATGGAGCTGCCCAAGAATTACCTTAAGTCATATAGGGTGGCAGAGGGCACTGCCTGCTTCATGTCCGTGAGGTCTCTCATCCGTTTGTTTATTTTACCAAGATGTTTGGACTACTACCTAGAGAAGAGGACCAACCTCCTTCATGGAGTAGGTAAGTATGTAATGTAAGTGGGGAACCACATTTTTAGAAGGATTCGAGGATTGCCAGCCCTGGGCTGACCAGTTTGATGCTAGTTAATGCATTGGCAGGAGGAACCCACGCTGTGTGTCCTCCTGCTGTGGCATTACTCCTCCAGTTGGTTCAGCCTGGTGCTAGGTAATGGAAAATAGGGGGTACCCCACGCAGGTTTTCCCCCCTATTTTCCATTAACAGACCAAGCTAAAAGGTCTAGGGATGGTTATGGATTTAGGGGGAGACCCCACACACCATTTCTTTTTTTTAGCTATGTAGCTGCTTTTAAGGTGACTTTGTACTCCATTTGTGAGCCCAGTGTCTGAGTTGCAAATGTATTTTAGGTCATTATTAAATTAAATCATTTGTGTAAAGGAACATGTTTCATGAATGTTTATGTTTGTCAGTTTTAGCATTTTATTTACAACACTTTACAGTGTGCACTACATGGCTTCCTCCTGAAAGCACTACTTGGGATTAGCGTTATAATTCCAACCTCTTTGCACCCTGGAGAAGCTTTGTATCGCTGAGTATGTGCACCTAAAATGTGACAAACAGAGTGCATTCTACTCATTGTAAATATTAGTTTCACAAAGCCATCACTATGTTTTTGCACTAAAAAATTTACTTACCTAGTTAAACGTACAACCCAGTAACCCCTGCACATATTGGTAAGGTCACCATACTTACGTACAGAGAAGTGCTTTTGCAATAAATACATACAATAAAGTTTTGTTGAAAATGGTGTAGTATAATAAAATGGAGACTGTATTTTGATGGAACAAATAAGAGATGGTAGTGAGTCATGGTATGAGAGGTTATATATTTATTTGTCTGACCCATTGGCGTCAAAACTCTTTTACTCGCTGTTACTAGAATCTATTTATGTTACAATATTATGCTAGATTTGAACAAGCTGAACAAATGTGACCACATTTAATCTAATTTATCCATGTTCTTGCCTGTTCCTCCACTCAAGTACTGTATATTAGTGCTTAAATACAGTAGATTTCTATTGTAAATAGCAAATTGGGAAGACGAACCTCACAGGAAAACTGCAAACAGCGAACCATAAATGAAAATAGCAAATATGAGCTGCAAAATGTGAATCAGTGTCTATTGAAGATTTACTAACTACATAGTCATGGCTGTCAAATATCTCTAGAAAACCAGCCTCAGACTGTCTTTAAGCATGCCCTCACTTCTAGACTAAAATATGACATCTCAATATCACATGTAGTCCTTCCTGCACTCCTTTCTCTCTCTGTATACCCAGGTTCCCCCAGGAGCTTAATGTTGGGAAAATCAGTGCTGAAGTTATGTGGAGTCTCTTCGCTCAGGATATGAAATATGCCATGGAAGGTAAGTTATCAGTAATATAATTTCCCTAAATATACCAGAATTTGTTTCTACTTTGTGTTCTTAAATTTTGTGTATTTTACATTATTTTCACCCTTAAACAATAATTTTTAAGAAAAAAAATAATTTGATGTACTCCATGCACAATTGTATTTATTGTTGTATTGTGCAGTAAGGCCCCTTACCCACTGGTGTTCCGTAACATTGAAAAAGCATGTAAATTTGTATAGGAATTGAACCTATTGCTTCCAATAACCACATACTCACTTGTGCTTGCAGTCAGAAGATGTGGTCTTCATGTAATAAACATATTGTGGGTCAGTGGAGTACTCCAATTGTGCGAAAGTGCAACCAAAAGTGCTGGCCACCAGAGCATGTCAAATGCAATCATATAGAGTAACCAGCATAATCAACAAAGGTGTATAGGATACTGTGCAGGAATAACATTCTGGTGATATGACATTATCTTCATATGTAGTTTTATTTGGTATGGATATATTTGCCTTTTTTCCATGCTTGCCCTCACAAAGCAGGGCTACCATGGACTCATGTAAGCTTTTCCCTAAATAATAATGCAATGATATACAAAAATATGCTGTAGTGTTCGTAAACAATTATTTCACAAGCCTCATCTATGTAAAACCAAACATTTGAATGACATATAGTTTTGAATTTTCATACAATATTGCAGAATTCTATTCTATTCTATAGCTATATAGAGGAGCCCTGTAATTAATACATCTGCCTCAGTCATATCCCAGGTCTCCAGAAAGGTAGGGCAGTACCAGGTGATCTGTCCGTGGTTTCTCCTTGACAACTATTAACTTGCAAAGCAGGTAGATAAAGAAGAGACACTAAGAGATGCAGTGAGTATAAATGGCAAAATAAATAAAATTATGCTGTTGAGCTGTGACGGGATGAGCTCACTCTCCAGGCGATCACAGATTATTTTGAATCCCACTGGATCTTATAATATTACCGCCAGTAACCACCTTTTACTGACTCCGCCCACTGTGCAGTGGGCGTGTAACTGACTGCCACCACCAAGCTCCTTCACCAGCACTTGGAAGTGCTTACTTCCACCGATCCTCCTACACTGGAACATATAACCACATCTCCAAGGCTCCTATGCCGACACCTGGAACAGCTTACTTCTGTGTTGACTAACTTCCACTGGTCCCTCACCATGGATCAGTTTCTTTAGGGTAGCTGGCAGAGGGCTTTATCTTGGAGACACTGGGCTCAATCCAGAGCATCCCGAGAATGGAATAGCATTTTGCGCTATTCTAGTGGTCACAGGATAGAAGCAGATGCTGTCTTAAGACAAGATGTTTATTGCTAAATGTCCTGAAAAAGACAATTCCTCCACAGCATACAAGTATTAATCAGAAGTACAGACCTCTCTGAGAGTCAGAGGATATCTATATTCAGGGGCTCACAGGTCATATTTTTATAGGAAGAGCACACAATACAACATGCTACAGCCCTTCCCCCACCCCCCCTAAACCTCTAGGGCAGCTATCTCACAAAATATAAGGAAATCTTACATTTCCAAAGGAACTAAACAATTTCTCCTTCCTTTAATTTAACCATCACCCAAACTAGTTGGCTTTCCTAAAATAGCAATCAATTTAGTATATAACTGGGGATGGGGTCACCCAGTGCGCCTACTCACTCATTCACCTCCTCAGTGAAAGGGGCATGGCATCATGCCTGCGAAGTCATCCCACCTGTTGAATGACATTTTGGGGATGTGTCGCACTGGGGGCTCTGCTCAGAACTCTGGGAGCTGCTGAGCAACCCCAAAGCCTCTACGGACGCAGCTCTGCTATTTTGGTTTCACCTCCTTAGATGGTGTCAACCAGTGTGGTCCACACCCCTCTAATAATGCCACTGTAGAATACCCTGAGTGTGATTTTATTGTAGCATGGTACGTTTAATTGGCCAGCAGGTAGCCAGGGGTCTGGGGTTTTTATGTGTGACCTATGTAAAAGTATAAACTTCATCTACGGGACTACAGTGCAATTACTAAACTTGTCTGCAATATGGTACCAGGCAAGGTGATTATTGTTATTATTTTATTATTTATATTTCCATAGAAAACATCTTGCTCTAAGTTATCAATGTAATTGGATATACCACTACCATCCTGACTCTATTTACTTTTTAGAACATGACAAGCACCGTCTATGTAAGAGTGCTGACTACATGAACTTACACTTCAAGGTCAAGTGGTTGTACAATGAATATGTGACAGAGCTTCCATCATTTAAGAGCAAGGTTCCTGAATACCCCGCGTAAGTGACATTGTGTCATTAAAATGCAAATTAAGTTATGAGATGCACACAAATAACTTTTAGCATGTGTTTCTGAAGGTCAGCTGGTCTGATTATAATATCTGTATGGGAAATATAAAATATTGGATAAATTACAGAAGAGGTGAAACTGGATGATAATGGGGCCTTCTCCCCTAGACACGGTACTGTGAGAGCATGTACAGGCAAATGAGGGTTCTGCAGAGCGAGTGAGAATATGCCTGCTGGGAGGCATATATTTCACACTTAATATACAGCAGGTGCAAGTCCCCAGTGATTATAATGACCAGTAGTAGACCAGTTTCAAGCACAGATGCAGTCACATCTCGATGTGTGTACAGCTCTACATATGGGCAAGTATACACATTTATTCCATACACACTTCTGTTAAGCAATATAAATCCAATTTACTTCCAACTCTGCATCAGGCCCCTGTGTGTAAGTCTACAAAATAAGATTTCCTGATTTACAGATGTGCACTTATACTGTACTGCCCCGCACTAAGAGGGGTATTCAATATGAAACGTTAACTTCACTGTCGAAATTAACGTTTCATATCGGAGTTTTTACCTGCGTTAAAGTATCGGGCGCGCTCCCGCTTATACCCGTATTCAATATAAAATTAACGAAAACGGGAAACTCCGAAGTTGGATTTGCGTAAAGTTACGAATTTTTCCTTTAAAAAAATCGTAAGACCCCCCTAAAGTAGTAAAAACATGGGGGATCACTATGGGTACCCCCGTTTTAGCCTTTAATTGAAAGTCGGGGATTTAAATAGCCGCAGTAGGTGTTTTTTTTCCGACATTGAAGAAGTGATGCAGAAGAGCACTTAGGTTATTTTTTTCATTTTTTTAAGTGGTCCCATCAAATTTGGGGTAAATGAAAATGGGTACTAGCATATTTTTATGTCCCTAAAGTAAGTTTTTAAAAATTCTGCATTTGTGCCCCTGCCGCTATAATTCTATTCTAGAAAACACCTGCCGCATACTTGCAGAATAGCCCTGAACCTATTTCCCTATTGTTAAACAATTTATTCCCATTTTTTTTTTGTTTCACCCCAATTTTTTTATAAATTTTTTGGGGTGTCCCTATTTTTTTTTAAACTTTTTTTGACACAGTTCTTTTTTAAATGTAAGTCCCAGGGGTGCAGGCTATTTTTTTTAAGCCTGCACCCCTAAACCCCAATTCTGCACTTTTTTTCGACACCTATTCAATGGTGAAAACTTATCCCCGTTTTTTATCAAAGACTTTTCAAAACTGCGATAAGTCTTTTTAATTGAATATGGTGTAAAACTAAAACCAGCGATACTGACGTCATACGTCCGATATTAACGCAAAAACGATGTTATCGCACCCATATTGAATACCCCTGTAAGTGTCTGACAAATTTGGAGCAGCCAGCATAACCAATACTCTATCTTCCAATAATCCAGTCAGATGTGATCTGAAGAACCGAGTTTATTATTCGATAGAGGAACTTGTGTGGATGTACACAGATTGATGCGTATAAACAATTGTGCACGTGTGTGCGCATGTGTGATGTGATGAGATGAGAGATGATAAGTAAAGGTAAAACTGTAAACAAACAATGAAAAGCAATTACTATATGTACATGGGAATGCAAGGCAAACATATACATAACACGGGATATGCAAACAACATGAACCATACAGTATGCAAAGTACAGGTTGCAATGTCACATAGTACAGCTAACATGCTTTACTGACTAAGCAGATCTACAATATGATGGCACAGTTGAAGCTTAGAACTCACCATCGGATGCTGTACCAGGTTGAGCATATGTAATGATGACTGTCTGGGACCATGTGAAAAGGAAAATGGCTGCTTACAGCTCCTTTGGCCCAGAATGCATTGCTAGACTGCTATGGAATGTTGAGAAGGACAAAATAGATCAGATTTAAACTGCTGCTGTCCTGACCACTAGGTGGTGCTGCTAATGTGAATTAGTGCAGCATAACAAACCCTATGCTGAAGGCATGACATATACATCTTTGCTGCAGTCGTGCTAAAAAGCCCCTCTTGGAGCACTAGGTCCAGTGAGACTCTGCTGGTGCCGGGCGTCTTTTTTATGTCTTTTTTCACAGTTGCAATGCGATGTCACTAGGATGCACCAGCAGACTGTGCTGATTAGTTTGATATGTGTCCCTTGTATATCTGAGTGCAACTAGTCTCTCAATCTGTATATGAAGTGCTACAATGTAGTGGCCACACCTTTTTTCATTCCAAGTTCCAATGTGGTTCACACCGAGGTGCATACAGTTAGACAAGTTTCGCATATCACATAAATTAATCAGCACAGTCTGCTGGTGCATTCTAGTCGCATCACATTGCGACTTAGACGCATATTCGGTGAGAAAAGATGCAAATAAGACACCCATAGCTAGTAGAGTAGCTGGCAGCTCACTCACACTAGGCAAGTCGCGCTGCGTGGCGTATTGATCCTAGATGTATGAGGACACATCTATATACTGACACAGATATTTGGTATTTTCAGCAATGCCATCTGGTTATTTAAAAATAAAAATCCGGATGTAAATTTCCTGTTGAAGCATGAGAAAAGCATTGTCCCCCGCTTCTTTGCTCAATAACTGATTAGGATTGCAAAGCCACAATTTCCTTATGTGTTATAAGGGCTAATAGAGTGTAACTTCAGCTGCATACACACACAACGATTTTAGTAGCAAACGATTGTCGTCAACGATTTTCATTTAGTTTTTCCTTTGAAAAAGTGAACGAAAATCGTTTATAAAAATTGCTTGTTACTAAATTAATGAACGATTTTGTGAACGATTGTCATGAACGATGAACGATTTTTTAATAATGCATACAGTGAATGGACATCGTTCATCGTTCATTCTGTACAACATCGTTATAGTTAAATCGTTCAAAAAATCGTTATGTGTGTACGCACCTTTACAGTTATATATAAATAGTTACATGGATTTACACATTATAAGTAAATACAGTTGCATAATAACGTTTTTAAGATCGGAGACATGCAACCACAAATGCAAGCAGGCGACCCCGGGCCTGCTTGTTGTAAATAACCAACAACATTATAATTTAATTTTCTCTTAGATCATATCTGGGGAACACTGATAGGCTCTGGTTTTAAAGGGGAGGCTCAGAAGTAGGTACTAAAGAGTTATCCACTTTAACTACTTTAAGATTTGCAGTATGATGGTATATTATAGACTGGTAAAACTTAGGACCTGATTTAGACCTGCTCGCTAGATGCGATCGCTCGCTCCCAGCGTATGCAAATCCAGCGCACGCCCAGCAAGGCAGACGATCGCACGGCAAGGCATTAGCATGCCCATATGTCTTGGTGAGTGATCACTTTGTGTATGCAGACGCCCACCAGCCATTCATAAGATGCCCACTTGCGCACGTCATCTCCTGGAAGAGCATGAAAACATTGGTACATCGAGCACCATTGGATGTGATTGCAGCACTTGAGGTTGTCTATACCTGGCTGCAAGCACTGCGATCACTTCAGTGTGAAATACAACCAGGTGATGTGTACATTGACGCTGCCTGTTATTTATGCACGCCTAAAAAACGGCATTGAAACACCCAGGCACGCCTGCATTCGTACCTCCACTCCCTCGTTTCTAGTGGCCTGCCCTTGTTACCACCCACAAATGGCCTCTTCTGTCACTCATTCTACTGGGCTGTCTATGCTGGGCGAGCGAGTGCTTCCCAATCTGTCGCAGTGGTTCGCACGCGCATTGTGATGCATACGCATGCGCAGAATGCAAATATCGGCCATCTACAAGCAATCGCATCCTAGCAAGCAGGTCTGAATCAGGTCCTTAGTGCGTATTAGTGAACCGTAAAAACTTTGCTGGCATCAGAAATATTCAGAGCATTAATCATTGTGGAGCACAGTCATTTATTAAACCCTATTCCCAGTCACCTGAATCTTTCTATCACTATTTCCACAGCTGGTTTGAGCCTTTTGTTATCCAGTGGTTGGATGAAAATGAAGAGGTTTCCCGGGATTTCCTCCATGGGGCCCTGGAGAGAGACAAAAAGGATGGGGTTAGTTACAATATGTTATATTATAGATCATCTCTTGTTTAAGTTATCAAGGATATACTCTAACCATAGATATTCCTTGTTTAACAGTTACTGTCTGGTAAAACTAAAAAATATTACATTGTTTGGATTTTGGAAGACTTGTACTAGAAATGTTGAAGAAGGAGATGAATCCGCACAGAAAAAATATATATAGTGTAATCATATATTATTTACCAACATATATAGCGTGTATGAGCCCAATTCAGGGTTGAGAATCACTCAGGTTGGTGGTGCGCCCTTGAGCCAAAAGATTTACATGTACAAAAGGTGAGAAAGAATGCCCTTTTTGTGGGGCACTCTTATATGTAACATTATAAAAATTAAAATATAACTTTTATTAAAGTCAGTTAAAATTATGTTTCTCTAGAAAATATGGAAAAAGGAATACAACAATTTTATATGTTTCCTTAGACCAGCATATAGTATGATTCCTATATAGATGGACGTCACATCCAATATGTATCACCAACAGTCAAAACTGAAGACGTCACATCTAGCGTATATAATTACTCGGATAAATCTAAGAAAGGGCAATCACAAAAGCAAAAGCGAAAATTTCATGAATCAATAGTAAATAACAGTTGTTCTAATACAGATTTCACCTCATGAACCTAGGTACATACATTTATTGATACTGAAATTAGAAGTATATATCAATTGTAAACAACAATAGGGGGTTAAACTCCCCTCCCTTTTCTACTTGGTATGACCCCTCCCTTTCATGCACCTGAAAAGTACTACCAGATTGATTGAGCAGCTGCCATTTTTTTGTTTGTGATCAATTGTAAAGGTTCAGATTTGTATATGGTGATCTACAGTACGTCAGTTAAAGGGTGTATAGCTAGGCTATTTGGAGGGTGTCTCAGTGATGGACTAATCTCTATTACACGTGAGTGATGATGTAACGGACAGATTTGTTTCACTGACTAGAAAATCTATAAGCAGTGAAACATCAATGTTACATCAACAATAATAAGAGCATATACTGTATGTGTGGTATAGTGTGCTCACAACTTTATGTCATAGTCCATCGGGATAAACGATCATACATAGCACATTTAAATACCACAAAGTGTGTTGTTACACATTAGTTCACAGGGATGTATATATCATTCATTGATCCAAGAGTGGTATTCACAGTAATCATAGGGCTCAGAATATTTCCAAAATCATGTCCGTAGATAGTACACTCACATAGAGATAAAAAAGTGTATCACACTGTTCACAGACACATCTAAGATAACTAATCATTCCAAAATCATGTCCATAAATAGTATACCCATATAATAGATAGGAAAGTGTATCACCCAGCATTCACAGGGACTTCTAAGGCATCTATTGATCCCTAGAAACATAGTACTCTAATAATATATTAGTCTACCCATAGTGCTGATTAGTAAAGACAAAATTGTTGCATATGCAAAAAGGCTAAATCCACAGTGATATTTAATTCAGACAATAATAGTCACATATACAAAGAGGCTAGTTCCATAAGCATAGGTCAGATTACTTTTTACCTCAGGTTTACCAATACCAAGGTAGGTTTTTTACGGGCGCTGGGATGTTCTGTTGTTCTAAGCAACTACAAACAAAGGTGTAGTCACAACCCTTACATACACCTGAAGCAAAAGATAAAAATAAAGTAGCGCAATGATGGATGATATTGCACAACAATCAAAACTAATTATCAAGATAAATTTAATAGAAAAACAGAAGCAGCCTAGTGGTCAATATACAGCATCCTATTAACGAATATACAATACAGAAACCATTCTAGTGACACCCTTACCACAGTACAATGCAAAGAGCATCCAAGTGGAAACTATATAATGCAGAGATTGGTGCACAGTCACATACTCAGTCTATGCTCAGGTTGCACAGGTTTTCTTCCACCAACTCTCTCATAGGAGTCTATACGCAAGACTGATTTACATATCCACATAATTACATACCTACACACAGTGTCTGTATCTAAAATCTTTTTCTATCTGCTTTTATTGCGCCTTCTTCTCTCCATTAGAGTGGATCAGTCCATAGGCTCCACTGCCCACACCATAGAAAGCGCTCACCAAGTCCCAGTTACCCTCATCCTTCTTTATTCTCTTCCATTTTTATTTTTCCTCCTTTATCCTTCTTCCTCTTCTTTTTCCTCCTTCTTCCTCTTCTTCCCTTTCCTCCTCGCTTTTTCTTTCTCCTCCTCTTCCCCCTCCATCCTCCTCCTTCACCCTTTTCCTCCTCCTCCTCCTCCTCCTCCTCCTCCACACTACTCCTCCTCCCCTATGATCCTCCTAGGTGAAGAGAGCATGACTAAGGAATGGATCTCCACAGGACTGCTCTTCCAACAATTGTAATAAGGTGGCTGGTCCCTGTGGAGGGGTCAGCCACCAAGAAGTGAACCTGATTGATCAGAGACAAATCTGGCCTTGGACAAAATCCACCTTAATTTATTATTTCATTTTAAACATAGATTTAAAGGATCAGCACTCAAGTCAGCTTCAATGAAGAAAAAAAATTACATTTAATTTGCAAGAAATACATCTCTTGTACGGGCCAAACGGCCGTTTCAATCAGAAACATTTTTCATTAAGAGCATGGTGTATATATACACACATACATACATATATATAATGTATGCAGTTTCATATATTTGAGTCATGCTCTAGGATACTCTATACACAATGCATTGTACAATAAATACAGGTTTTTTTTAATTGACAAGTTCTGCTTCGCCATCTGGTGGTTTCATATTGAACAACATACTGTAAAGAAATGTATTACTTAATTTTTTACAGTGTGAATAAATGTTATTTATAGGTCGGCACTTTTGGGATTACTGCTACTTATATTTTCCATTCATCCATACAGTATTAGTGCAGATTTAAATACCATTGTAGGCTTTACAGGGCATAATCCCTATTTTCCTGATCTCCTGCTGCTTTTTTGGGGAAATGGATAGTTAATTTAGTACCTTTTTTGTATAGGGAACTGCGCCAAAGGTAAACATGTTTTTTTGATGATATGTGCGGAGTTGTACTAAGTATAAGAAAGCATAACACCTGGAGTACCATGTAGCACACAGCTGTTCTTTCTTTTCTGGCACTTGTAATTATGCTATTGAAATGAAGTCATCTATATTTATACCCATTGTCTGCTCCTTGTCTCTCACAGTTTCAGCAGACCTCAGAGCATGCTCTATTTTCTTGTTCTGTGGTGGATGTTTTCTCACAACTCAACCAGAGCTTTGAGATCATTAAGAAGCTGGAATGTCCAGATCCTCAAATTGTAGGACATTACATGCGCAGGTTTGCCAAGGTATGAGTACCCCAAATCCAGCTACACATTGTGATCTGGCATACATTTCTATATAGGTTTGTGCACATGGTTATTAGGCATACTAATTACTAACCTACTTTCTTGGTTTCCTGAGAGAGTAGACAACCCTCTCGGATGCACCCACTTCTCCAGTAAAGTGGACGGGGTTGGAGCTATTATGACACAAATTGTTGTGAATCACGATGTCATGTTATGTTTTTGAACTTCCTACCTGGACATACCCCCTCCAGGTTCGCCAAGAGGAGAATATGAATAAATAGGGAAATATGCTATTAGATAATTCAGTCTTCTCTGTGTTCACGTAGATAAGTGAATCCTGTCTTTTATATTTGTTATTGTTTTTTTTAAGTATAATTCCCTGCCTCTCTACAAGAGGTCTCATTTTGATATGATTTAGATTTACCAACTCTCCCGGAATGTCCTGGAGACTCCTGAATTTTAGGTGACTCTCCCAGACTCCACAGAGAGTAGGCCATTCTCCCATATGCGGCCCTCTCGCCAGTGGTCCAGGGGTTAGAGAATGCGATTCACATTGAATATGCATGGGCAAAATAAGGATGGTTTTGAGGTATGTAGTTTACAATTTAAAAAAGTGATAATTGAAAATCTATTGAGAGTGAACAGCTGTAAAATAACAATGTAACTGTTTACATTAAAAATGGAGACAGGTTGTGTACAATTGCACGCAAATTGTGTATTATTGAAACATAATATACTTCCCGGGAACAGAAAATAGTTTTTTGCAACCTATGCAGAGTTTACTGCAAACGTGACATGAGTCCAACTCTGCTTCGATAGCAAAATGCATTTATTTATGCACGAATTTCCTGTTTGCGATCACTTCTACTAAAGATTATTCAAAAATGAAATTTGAATGCAAGTTGTGTAACCACAAGGAAAAAGCCTACAACTTGGATTTACGTCTAGCTATGCAATTTCAGTGGTAATGCTCTTTTAATATTATATCTACTTAATCATAATTTTTACTTTTCAGACAATCAGTAATGTCCTTCTCCAGTATGCAGAGATAATCTCCAAAGACTTTGCATCACATTGCTCCAAAGAGAAGAAAGAGGAGAAAGTGGTAATGTGTCTCAGATGCCTTGCTTTGTTACACTGTCTACACAAGTTTACCTTAGGCCACAGCTGTTATCAGATTTTAAGCTTCATAAAAGAATCTGTCCCCATATCTATCCATTCCTTATGTGAAACATTTAAGAAAATTTGGTTGTTGCTTTGGTTGGTTGAATTGGTTGCTGACACTATACCCACATGTCTATTGCTTTGTTGATGATGTTATTGTCACGTTCTGTCTTATTCATGTACTCGTTCTTTGTGACACTGATTTGTTTTTTTCTTGTGTGTCACATAATTACATAGAAGTCTGTGAATGTCTCACATAGTCAATATGGCCTAAGACACGGAATGCCATAATACTTTACCTAACATTTTCTTTTTACAATATGGGTGATGGTAATCCACAGCTCGACTGACAAGTATACTGAAAGGAACAGTATACATGTAACCATTATTAACCCTTCCCAGATTGATACATATTTGTACCCATCAATCAAATGTCCCCTATATAAACTTCCTGCAAACTTGATAAGTGTATGCTCGTTGCAGCAATGCTAACCGCAACAAAAATCATGTCCTATTATTACTTATCTGCATCCCGTTTACCATTCTCCTCATTCAACAATCAGTATGTTAATATGAAAGTTACACTGTTTGTTTCACTACAAAGTCACAAAAGAAAGGGAGGATGTAGATATGCTTCAGTTAGATATGTATTTTAAATGAATGATCTGTACTATATCACAATAGGTCAGTTACATGATGAGCGTCTCAAATTCTACTCAGTTCTTCCCACCAAGTCCTGATCTGTAACTGAGGCAAAACTTCAGTTTCCCCGAAAAGATCGTAGCTCGCATGTTTTGGATGCAGTGTAATTTAGTATCTAAAACACATGAGCTAGATCCAAGCTTTCTCAGAAAATTCTGTTTTGCATCGGATTCACATACAGTAGGAACTTGGTGGGAAGAACAGTCAAATCCAAGCCGTTCATGATCTCTACATCCAAGTTTCCCAGATATAACTCTATAATTATGTCCAATGCAGGCAAACACAGAATTTAAAGACAAATGCCGTGACGTAAAGTCACAAATGACCCAAAAGCTATCACGTTACAGGCACACAAATTCTGCTTACTCTACTACCTTATTGCTTTATTTTGTTATTATTTTCTTCAAAGCCTGACCTCAGTATATCTTCATGCTTTGTTTATTATTCACCAGAGTTCCATAGAATCATAAATGGTGTCTCTGATGTATAGTTTATGGTTGTGTAATGTCTTCCTTTCCTTTTTGTTCTGCTCAGTGTTGGACTCATAGATAAGAATCAATAACAGAAGATATATATGTGAGATATTTATTCTTCCAGACACAGCATTGCTGATTTAATCTCCTTTTCATTCTTAGATAACTAGTCTCCGTATGAGTCAGTAGATTGCACCGTCCTATAAGTAGACAGTACTCATTCAACCAATGTTTTTTGGAATCTGCCTCACACTGTAATATTTTGAGTATTATATAAAAATATATTGTTTTCAGTAAAATATAGTTGTTGTTTTTTTAAATCACATTTGGCATCTTAAATGCACTTTACACCAGTCTAAGAGGTAGATTTGCTAAAGCTTCTAAAACTGACAAATGGTGGTGATGCTCATATCAACCAATCCGATTCTATCTATCATTTTCTAGGATGCAATAATAAAATGATAGCTATAATCTGTTGGGATGCTATGGGCAACACCACTATATTAAGTTTTAGAAGCCTTTATTAAATCCACCCGTAAGTCTCAATTAGTCCAGGCCATCACATTACGTGGTTGGAAATAGTCACAACTACCGCATGTAGCACCCAAAGCATCCGCCAGCAAATGTAACAGTCATCATTGTCATTTGGCGTTACAAATAAAGAGAAAAAAGAAACTCTGTTTGTGAGCACTCTTAAAAAAATGTTTATGTTATTATTTAAAATATAACTTTTATTGGCATATTAATGCTATGGAAAAATACCAACGTACAACATAACACATAAAACAAATATATCCGAATAGTATATGTGGTCGCACCCAGCTGTATATTAAATCAAACAATCCCTAAATCTAATGAGATTGAGTGTAAATGGGAAACGTTTCTTAATTTCTTCTAATAGGATGATTAGTATAAGTGCCTCATTTTATAAAAGTCAGAATGATGTTAGCTTTTAATAAATAACCTATTAATTAGGTCTAATCTCAAAATTAACAGTTCACTAAGATGGCGAAATATATTAGACAGTGTTACAATTCAAATATGGCTTTGAATAGCAGAATAACACACCTACTAGTTGTATAATAATTGCATATGTGAAATCCTCATATGTTGCTTATAAATACCTAAAACAAAGTAAAACTTGTCGGTATGTAATACACTCCAAAAGTGAAAGGAAAGTCGGGGTAGAAGATACTATCACTCTTAATTCTGCTTCTCCTCACCTAGCATACTGCCATCAATGAGGAGTGAGAGATAACTGGGGACAGTTGGACCCCTAGAAACAACAGTCTAACCGCAACGTTACTCAATATTTCGCCTCTGCTGTTGTGGGTCTTACTTAATGCATAGAACCTGCAATGAGAGAGTATTTGGAGTTACACCAGGTCATGCTGGTTCCAGAACATCCGTTTGAAAGATGTGTGCACCCTACTCAGAATTGCATTGCAGCTCTGCACACATGGCCACTACACGCCCATTCAGACATATTCACCTACAGGAATATGGGTGTTAATGGGCGGCAAATATACGTATGCTCAATGTGCGAGACTGGGATGTATGTGTAGTATGTGTAGTAAACATTTGCATTCTATGCCTTCGCTCTCGGGGCCTTATTCAATCAGTATGAATTCTCAATTGCGATCGCAGCTGTGTAATCGCATGCAAAGAAGCTGCAAAAATATGCTGATGTCTGCCACAGCTCAGCTAGCATAGAGACGCCCACTGCTGCTTTCTCACATTCGCAATACCTCGCAGTCCTGCGTATACATCGGCACCATCGAAGCACATCGGCCCGTCATGCACAAGTACAGTAGGTCTGACCCGTTGCAGAAATTGCAAGTCTCGTCACACGCAGTGAGTACTCAAGCTGCGAATGCAATCGCAAGCAACGGCGTTCAAACGGACAGCCATGCCTGTGTTTCTCCAAACACTCCCCCGTCACCACCCCCAAATGCTCATGGCCTGTCACTCACTGTGCGATGGATTCCTATCTGCGTGCGTAATCACAGTGCGATTGCAGCGCAGGCACAGTGTTGTGCATACACATGCACAGTATTGAACAATCAGCCGATCTGCGTACGTAGTTGCAATTGCGTACACTGCTGAAACAGGCCCTCCGTCTGTTATTACCCAATCTGGTTTTATTACGGTTTTCACTTGTAAAGCTGGCACGATATAAGTAACTGTTAATAAATTCTAAATGAACTGTGGCAGCTTTACGTTCGACTCAGTTTCAGGCCCTGATCCTTCAAATAAAAAGCAATTCATTGTCCCAAACTAACTTTGTACAATGTGTTTTCAGCTATCTTTTTTTCTTTTTTATCTCAACAGCCATGTATCCTAATGAATAACATCCAGCAGCTTCGAGTCCAGCTAGAAAAAATGTTTGAAGCAATGGGTGGAAAGGATGTGAGTGCACTGTGACACTGTCCCTTACCCAATGTAACTGCTATATTTCAAAGCTACTTATGGTTATGTCATTCCATATTTCTGATCATTGTTTTTACATAGGTCATTAGAATTAAAGGATATATCAGTTTAGAAAAGTATGACCCTATCTTGCTGTAAAAATAGAAAGCAACACAATAACTGAATAATTCTGATGATTTCTGATGACTTATAATTTAGTAGACAGACCTGTAGAATATATCCTAATAAACACTGTAGAGTTGATTGTTAAAATAGGTGAAGCTGAAATATAAAAAAATAGAGAATACCAATCTGATAAAGTGAGAAACAAATGCAGGTAAGATGCAATGCTTCCAATATCAAATATAAATGATTACTTACATTATATTAATTACTGACTTCTTAAACTGGGCATACACGGCCAGATAAAATGCCTGTCAGACCCACAGACATTTTATCTGACTGCCTGCCAGCTGCAGATGTCCGCGGCATACTGTGAGATTACTCACAGTGTATTAGCCCGACATCTGCGCTCCGCCCCTGGGGAGGAGACATTTCCCTGTTCCTTCCATGGGAAGGAACACAGGAAATTTATGTCTGTTGGTCGCAGAAGGGCATACACTGCCCGATGCGGCCGACAGATAACCTGTTAAATATCGCATCGAACGGGCATGCTGGACAATCCGGCATGCCTGACCGAGCAATATTTAACCCTTGGTCACCCGCACACACGCTACAATTATCGGGGCAATCCGCCCGATATCCGCGGATCGCCCCGATAATTGTAGCGTGTATGGCCAGCTTTAGTCTCTCAGAATAATTTTAGTCATTTAGGGGCATGCATGAATCATCCACTTGGGCCATTAGCCTCATCTATCTCCACCTTTTTACTTTCTGTTTCTTTAGTTGGACCCTGAAACAAGTGACATCCTCAAGGAGTTACAGGTGAAACTCAACAATGTACTGGATGAGCTCAGCAGAGTGTTTGCTACAAGGTAAGTGAAGATATGGGACCTTGTGGGACTCATGTTTAATGTGATCATGATAATCAACATTTTTATGTGTCACAAATGGAAGGAAATTTTTGGGGACCAATGCCTTATTAATGTAGACAGATAAGTATTCATTTTTGGAGAAAAAAACATTTACAGTTTTTTAGTGTCTATATTTGCCAATGTATGTGGGAAAAAGAACAAATATAATCTTAAAGGGCATATTTATAACAGGGAGATAATTTATTTGTTGGTGATAGTTCTTCCATGCAAAGCATGGGGAAACCTTAAAGATTACAGTCATAGATGTACCGCCGCAATTCTGTTTTCTCAGGATGGGGATAGTGGAAGAGCCTTACAGGAAAAAAAATATTATTTAAATAAAGCATTTATTCCTGAAATAAAAATATTAAAAATATATAGTTTTTTCTATGTTTTTACTATTTTGTTAAAAATGTTTTCTTACTTATTCTGGAAGTCCAAGTTCAGGCTTCTAATTCCACTGCACATGCACAAAAGGCCCCAAATCAAACTGGTCAAGTAGTAAGAATCCACTTACTAATGCCAGCCAGTATGGCCGGGGTGCTGAGCATAACTCAGGTGTCCCGGCGATATTCCTCTTTCACATCATCTGGGGAACACTGACAATGGGTTTTGAGGGAGAGGCTGAGTAGTAGGCACTAAATACAGTAGTCAACTCTAGAAGCTAAAACTCCCCCCTCCCTCTCAACCCTCCCACCTTCTCTAGCTCCTACGTTTATTATTTAGTGCCTGCAGGAGAAGCACGAAGATTTAAAAGTTAGGATAAATTTTCTTTCTAGTCCAATTTTCTTTAAAGCGGTAGTTGCCTAAATTTCCTTAAGGGATCAGGCTTTAAAGAAGCATGCATTTGGATAGCGCCGGTATCGGTGTCTGTATCTCACGCTACATCCCGCAAGAGGGTCACCAGATACCCATGGGTGTTCTTGGACCCTATACTTATTGTTTCAGTCTCCCCTAATGGAGCGCCACTTTCTTGATGCTGCAGCTTATATCAAAACAGCTGCTACAGCTTACTGAGGTAGTGCAGGGCGGCCAAATGGCAATTTAGTGTGGATCGGCCGCTCCTCGCCGGCGTCCTTGGGCTTAGGTGTTCAGTCGCTGGAGTGGAGGTATTCTCCGCGGGACTGCCAGGGCTTCCATGCGTGTGTCCTGGTTTCCGGGGTGCCAGGCATGGGCGCAGCCATGTTGATCCATATCACCTGACAATTCTCTCCCAATGGTAGTCCTGTGGTCACTGAACTGATCTTCTGATCCAATGACCAGCTACCCGGGGGTATTTAAGTCTAACTCCAGGAACAGGAAATTGCTGTTCGACTTCTCAGTGATTATTATGCTATCCCGGTGTTTTCCACGAAGTACCTACAGTATGTTGTTTCAGCCCTCATGCTGACCACCAGTGTTACTTATATTAGCTCACATGCTAATTCCCTGTGTATTACTTAAGCTCTCACAGAATTCCAGTGTTACGTGTAAATTCCTATGTTGTTTTTAGTGTGCTGCTTGGCTCTCTTGCAGCCTCCTTGTGTTACTGTGGTGTCAGCTTTCATGCTAATTGCTAGTTAGCTTTCAGCTGGACCTCTAGCAATTCCAGTACAGTCTTCTGTGTTCAAGTATTCAGTACATTCTCCTGCGTTCAAGTATTCAGTTCCTCTCCTGTGTTCAAGTATTCAGTTCATCTCATGTGTTCAAGTATTCAGTTCATCTCCTGTGTTCAAGTATTCAGTTCATCTCCTGTGTTCAAGTATTCAGTTCATCTCCTGTGTTCACGTATTCAGTTCATCTCCTGTGTTCACATATTTAGTTTATCTCCTGTGTTCACATATTCAGTTCATCTCCTGTGTTCAAGTATTCATTTCAACTCTTGTGTTCAAGTATTCAGTTCATCTCTTGTGTTCAAGTACTCAGTTCATCTCCTGTGTTCAAGTATGCAGTTCATCTCCTGTGTTCAAGTATTTAGTTAATCTCTTGTGTTCACGTTTTCAGTTCATCTCCTGTGTTCTCATATTCAGTTCATCTCCTGTGTTCAATTATTAAGTTCATCTCCTGTGTTCAAGTATTCAGTTCATTTGCCGATTTCCTATCTCAAGTTTTCAGTTCATTCGCTGATCTTCTGTATTCAAGTATTCAGTGCATACCATGATCTCCTGTGCTCAAGTATTCAGTTCACACTGATCTCCTATTTTCAAATATTCATTCTAATATAGTTCCGGTCTTCCTGCCACTCCCAGGTACTTGTCCAGAGGGCCGTGACCTGCTCACTTGGTGCAACGAAACCCATATCCCAACTGCAGGGGTCACTGGTGAAGACCACCAAGTGAGTTAGACTCTGCGCCTCTTGGCAGGTGTAGCAAACCTGGGTTTGGCTGCATTAGGGAGACCTAGCTGTCACTTACCTGTTTGTGCCCTAGCCACCCTACCCTTGGCTTTTCCCATAAGGTTCGTGACAGTGGTATTGTTTAGTTGAACTATTTCTGTTAGTTAGTTTCCATCAGTTTTAGAAAGCTTGATGATATCTTAGGTAGTTAGTTAGAATAGGTGAGTGAGGGTTCTTTTCCTGACTAGTAGGTTTTTCTTTAGCTTCTTGAGTGCCTACTCCTCAGCCTCTCCCTCAAAACCCATTGTCACCCAGATGGACTCAGAGGTATTGATTTTACGGTAACTACAGACAATAACTCTCTTCATTGGTAAATTCATCTGCGTGAAAATTTTCTTTTACTACGATTAACAGCGATACAAAAACTTTCTTATTGACGGAAAATGGTAACACTAACTCCTGAATTAAGAAAATTGTTTCTCACAATTTTTTAAACATAAACTGGCAAAATAGACTCTTTTCATGTCAGACATTGATATAATGTAACTTTAAACATATAATTGCCAAAAACCATATCATGTTTACAATGTTATATTCAACTCACCCTAAAATAGTTTACAAGATATGGGGCTAAAAAATAGGTCTGTAGTTATTGTAGTGGTTTTTTTTAGTCTTTAGTGGGTCTATTTATGAAAATTGAATGTTATGTTTTTGCACACTTTTAAAATAATGTTTATTTGCCTTTTGCTTCATTTGATTCTTCTTATCCGTCTTATTCGCTAGATTTTTTACAATGTTCAGTAATGAATGACTCATCCTTCATATAAGTAACATAATTTTAAAATACACTTTACAAAAAAAGAAAATGGTTGTAGTGTTAATCTTTTTAAAGCAAAACAGAAGAATAATTATTTATTAACAATTATTATTATTATTATTATTATTATTATTATTATTATTATTATTTATATAGCACACACATATTTTGTGGTGCTTTACAGCGAATATTTGCCATTCACAACAGTTTCTGCCCCAGTGGACTTTACAATCTATAGGGGAGATGTACTAAGCCTTGAGGAGAGACAAAGTGGATGGCGATAAAGTACTAACTAATCAGCTCGTAACTTTACAGCCTTTGTTTTAAAATGGCAGTTAGGAGCTGATTAGTTGGTACTTTATCACTTTCCAATGTTTAGTACATGTTTCCCTATATTTCCTACCACATGTACATACACATATAGGGCCAAATGTAAAAGGGTGAGAGTTTAGAAAATGTAAGAGTTTTCTCACACTTTTTAAACTCGGCCAATGTAATAGAGTCCGAGAACAAAGCAACAGAGCAAACTCGCATGTTTTTCAGACTCAAAAAACTTTCACGATTTAAAATCTCATTCAGATGTTTTCCCATTTTGAAGATAAAACTCGACTAATGTGATGCTAAACTCTCACATGTTCTAAACTCTCACCCTATTACATTTGGCACATAGACTATTATTTAAAAAAAAAAAAAAAATCCAAGTAATCTGTCTGTATTTTTTTGGGATTGTTGGAGGAAAGCAGAGTACCCAGAGGAAATCTACGCAAGGACTGGAAGAACATACAAACTCCTCACAGTTGAGGCACTTGAGGGAATCAAACCTTAGTGCTGTGAGGGAGTAATGCTAACCAACTGTGCTGCCCCAATGATCACACCTTTTCTTAAGTAAAAGTTAATTATTACTGGGAATAAAAGTATTACTTTGCATTTTCTAAATATATTTTCTCATTGGACTTCTTGTCAACTTTCCCCAGTTTCCAACCGCACATTGAGGAGTGTGTGAAACAGATGGGAGAGATTCTGAGCCAAGTCAAAGGGACAGGAAACGTGCCTGCCAGTAACTGCAGTAGTGTGGCCCAGGATGCTGATAATGTATTACAGCCTATACTGGACCCACTGGACAGCAAGTAAGCAGGATATATAAAGAATGGGGTCATATGATAAGTGGAAGAGGAGGTTTTACAATAATATATTGTAAGGGGTAGCAGAGGAATAGCAGAGAATCTGTGGAACAGTAATTTAAGATTTAATTATTATTAGAGATGAGCAGACCTGTTATTCAGTGAGTGATCGTTACTTGCCCCAACTGTTGTTTTTTTGTGAATTCATAATCTTGTCAATATCTTCACTAATTAGTTACCTCACAACTCATCATGCCTTGTTTATGTGTTCAAGGGTTTAAACTGTCTGAAAATTGTGTAGACCAAGTATTTTAATGTATTCGTTTTAGCTCTACTTATAATATTAAAGGTTGGATCAAATTTTAATAACATTGAATGGGTCAAATATTGAAATTCATTAACACTGACCAGAGAGACACCTAAAGCTGCATACACACACAACGATTTTTTTAATGATTATCGTTAAACGATATCGTTTAACGATAATTGATGGCAAAAATCGTTCAATTTCTGAGTCAAACGATGAACGATTATCGTTCATGCGCGTTCACGTTTGTAGTTTGTCGTTTGTAGTTTGTCGTTCAGTCAGACTTGTCAACTCAACGATTTTCATTAAGGGAATATGCAAAAATCGTTTGTAGTTCATAAAAATCGTTCATGACATTTAGTAAATGAACAACTTTAGTAAACGATTTTAGTACATTTTTTCAAGGGAAAAAATCGTTTACTCAAATCGTTCATTAAAAAAATCGTTGTGTGTGTATGCAGCTTCAGTAATATGTGTGGCAATTCGTGTAATTAGACAACTAGGGCAGAGTAAAAAGTTACCATACATTGTGATCCAGAATTGAGTGTAAGGAATAATAACTAGAGTGATGTTTGTAATAGCATTTATAACAAACCTCTCTGCTTCTTTTCCTCAGCCTTACTCTTTTTGCTAAAATTTGTGAGAAGACTGTTTTGAAACGTGTTTTAAAGGAGCTATGGAAACTTGTAATGAACACTATGGAAAAAACTATTGTACTACCACCATTGACGGACCAGACGGTAAGTCTCTAAAAAGCAGGAAAATAGTAAGTCCAAGTGGGCAATCCCAAGGGTTGAAAATGAGCTCTAAAGCACCAGGTGTATATCACCAGTGTACGTGCTGTCAGACAGAATGTTGCATGTAGCAGAATATTTATTCTTTATCCATGGCATTCTCTGTAGCAACTATTTCACTGAATACAGTGATGTTTCATCAAATATATGAACTGAATTCAGCGTAGTCAGTACCATTGCAACAGTCTGGAATGTGTTTGCAGATGAAACAGCTGTATAGCCTAAAATCAGAAAGCCACAAGAGCTTTCTGATTCCTGAGCTTTCCCTGGCCTTCTTTATTTTAATACATTTTTCAGGTGCTAAACTTAATGCAAATTGTCTTCCAAGATATATATTATAGTGTGACCACTTCCCTTCATAAGACAGGTGCTACAAGTTTAGCTGTGAAATAGCTAGGTTAAAGCACCTTTGTAAGGAACAAAGAAAAATTGACAGTAACTAAAATGTGATGTATTTAGCTGGCTGAATAGTAGATCAGTCATATAAAGTACCTTGAATATTTTACTTGATTTCTTATTAAATTAAACTGCATCACATACAGGTAATGGAATGGCATACCGACATTGTAATCGTACCGTCGTTCCTGATCACCTGTAGTGTCTGCACTGAACGATCAGTCGTTCAGTGCAGGCACAGTCCAACATTCCTGAACATGCCAATCTGTCGTTATCGTCAGATTGGGCTGCATGTTCAGGCGATGGACAATGTCAGAAACGACGAGCGGGAACGAGCATCGCTGGTCGTTTCTGACATAAAAGTGCACGATTTGTGCACGATTACTGAGCGATTGCACAATTATGATGTCGTAATCGTGCAATCGCTCAGTAATATCGCCCAGTGTGTACGCACCTTAAAGCTGCATACACACACAATTTTTTGAACGATTATCATTAAACAATATCGTTTAACGATAATCGTTTCAAAAATCGTTCACTTTCTGAGTCAAACGATGAACGATTATCGTTCATGCGCGTTCACATTTGTAGTTCAGTCAGACTTGTCAACTCAACGATTTTCATTAAGGGAATATGCAAAAATCGTTTGTAGTTCAAAAAAATCGTTCATTACACTTTAAAAAATCTGACGGATAATCTGACAGAAAATCGTTCATAAAATCGTTCATAAAATAATTCATAACAAAATCGTTGTGTGTGTGTATGCAGCTTAACAAAGGGATAAATTCCCTAATCTCAGCATTTGCTGACTGTGAGATGCCATTATGATCTATTCCAAAGTGAATACTGTTGTGCAGATAAAGGATCCTGGAGCTTCAGTTCTCCCCTTACATCAGCCATCCACAACTTGTGACAGTTGAATGTGGTGTTACTTGCAGTGGTTTTATCATAGTGACCCTCTAGTTTTTTGGAACTGTAACTAAAGATCAACAAATTTATGGTGACAATGTACAATACAAAATATCTGATGACTTTAAAGCATAGACTACAAGTGTCTGCTAGCCTTACAGTGCAGTCCCTGTTTGCAAATGAATAGCACTGTCCATTTCTTAATTATCTAGTTTAAGGGTCATTTGTAATTTACATAAAAATGTTTTTTATAAGTGATAGCCCCATTTATTATTCTAGTAATGCAAGAGATGTCACTGATATCTCCTGGTTACTTGTGCAGTATAGGGATGTAGAAGTTAGGCAATTCATCAAATTCCAAAAATTATGTGTTTTCTGAATTTGAATGTGTTACTGTGCCCCATCCTCAGATGGCATACAGGCCACTGTAAGGCTTCACAAGCTGCCATTTACATGGCAGCTTGTATATCAGCGCGATATACTGTACATACCTGCTTTCAGCGGCTGTGAGCAGATCCTCCTCCGGCTGCTCTGTGTTCTCCCCACTGCTGCCTGCTGCTGCTGATGGGAAGCATCTCCCCCCTGTTCCCAGGTGGCACTTGTAAGTAAGATTAATAATATAATTATACTATAAATAGTTAATTGAAGAAACACTTACATAGTAGGTTCTTCCCTATTTTTCAATATCAGTAGACTGGACCAGCCAGGGTTTTGCTACACTATAGCATGTAGGTCCACTTGCCATAATGTCAACCAGCCCTAGACTAGTCAGCCCAGGGCCAGTAATGATGGTACTTGGAGAACCACAAGTGCCAGCATCCATGATCTTGGCAACACTAAAATAAATGCTTCTGCTCCTCAGGAGCCCTACTGCAAATGAGAGGTCACTCGCGGCCACTCTTTATAGGAATAAATGGGGTCACGCTGGTCAGAGCATGGGAGCTACCGCATTCTTGACCAATCAATTTTTTGCAACCAGGTTGAGGGCTGGCACAGGTGCACGCTGATAGTGATGGCAGCTATGGGTCGGTAAAGTGGCATAGATGCCGCAACTCTGAATCCGGACAAAAAGAGAGGAATTTATTTCCATACACACAATTTGTCAGATTTGCCTACAACTCTAAATCAGACCTACAGTGGTTTCATTTTTCAGTTATTTTAATTACAAAAGTGATTATGCCTTGCAGTTTGTCCATTTAATTTGAATAAATACTATTCTGTTCATTCTGTAAAATGAGCTACTCAAGTATTGTAAGCTGACTGTGATGTCACTGAGTGATCCCTTATTAACTATCCTGTGGTTATAAATAGGTGGCTCAGTGCACAGAAACCAATCAGCAGCTGCTAGTGAGATTACTGAAAAGCAAATGTCTGATTCATGGACATGTCCTGGGCAATGTTTCAACTGTATTAGTAAATACTAACTATTTCTGTCTGCTAATGGAGTACATTATTGTAACCTACTACATTTGCATTTGTTGTGTGGGTAGATAGTACTGTATAATTTGTAAAATGCGTGTGTTAGGGTAAAGTGCGTGTGGTAGGATTTAGGTTCCCACATATTATAAACTGTTACAAAGTTCTCCTTTCCTGGAATTCCCCATTTAACTAACATAATATGTAAGTACTGAATCGGATGGTTCCTTAGATTGTGTTTTGTACTTCTTTTTTCTCTTGGTATATATATACTGCGTGAGTATTGGTCACCCATTCACTTATGTAGCTGAAAAGCTCATAAAGACAAATTCTTCACTGCCAGGACACAAGTATTACTGTAATATTTGTTACATTAAAGGTTTATTACTTTTGTGTTTCCAGGATCTAATGTACATCAGTGTTTCCAACTCCAATTTCAGGAAACCCTAACAGTGCATGTTTTCCAGGTCTCTTCACATAATAAGTGAACTATTTGGTAATAACACCTGTTAATCTTTTAAAATGTGTCAGTCAGTAATAAATACACCTGTGTCCTAGTAAGCATATCTGGAAAACATTCCCTGAGGGCTGGAGATGGGAACCACTGGTCTACATTGTTCAAGTTGGCTTTAGTAGGTAATATTGTGGTTGTTTAGTTTCAGTTACCATCTTATTAAAGGGCATGAGTGCAAACCAAACCTTAGCATTAACTTTGAAGACACCACATTTATACACATTTCTAAAGTGTTATTTTAAAATGTACACTAGTGACTAGTACTGTAAATAACTTCTCTTCTGTATCGGGGCACTGTTATTGTATATACTTAATTGTAAATTGTAAGTAGTAAAACGAGACAGGTACATGGTTGTCTTTCTTTAATCTTCCAAAGTAACAACTAGAGACTGTTGAACCATTGTTGCTTTTAAAGCATGATAAGGGACATGCCTGAGTTATGATCAAATGTGCTTACTCCTCCAATGTCCACAGTGAGCCTCACACATTATACCAGTAGAGTTTAATAAATACTTATGCCACACAGACTTATCAGCATTGTAATATGTTATCATACATCGATAATAAGAATAATGCCCCCATACACCGATAATATGAACAGTGCCCCTACACAGTATGCCAACAGTCCACCTACACAGTATGGACCCTTCAAATACCTAGTTACGCCTCTTAGTTCATGTCACAGTGATGTTATCTTCATGCAGTGACAGGACAGCTTACAGGAGCGTGGTAGCAAAGCATCTAGTACTGTGCCTGTCAAAAGGAACCTAGGTTTTAGGCTACCCAGAACCTATCTTACCTTTCACCCAGTCTGGCCATGAAGGCTATATGTATGGCTGGGCTGTTACACAGATAATTGTGGATAGCTTAATGACTTATTAATGTAACATGTACATACTACATAATAAATACTCTGGTCCTGAAAATGTCTTTTGCTTGCAATAACAATGATGTAGTATTCAAATATTACATTTTCTACTTCAGGGTCCATAGGGTATCCACAGGATACCTTGGGGTTTACCTTGGGGTATAGGTGTGACGTCAGTCATCGGGCACCATAGAGTTAAGCTTTCAGCCTCCCAGGATGCACTAGGGTCCCCCTTCTCTACCCCACCCCCGAGCCAAGGCACCTCAGTTTAGTTTGGTGCACCTGTTGGAGTGGGGGCTAAGAAGAGCCCCTGAAGTTTTCCTGCATGCAGCTGTGGCTGCACATCTGGATGTACAGCATGGACAGTCAGTCCTGACGTCCATGCTGTCTTCCCTACACCCCTGTCGGTACCAGAACGCCGGTACCGATCCGGGGATGCTGGTGAGCATCTGGGGTCACAGCTAGCGGTGACCCCAGATGTTCCGGACCATGGCCGGAATCAAGGGGGACAGCAAGGTAAGCAGTGGGGTCCCGCGGTGGGTCCCCGCTGTTACATGGTCCAGAGTCCCCAGGCAGGGGGCTCCCTGGGGACTGGCTGCAGCGTGGAGCCAGGTAAGAACCTGCTCTTCCACTACCCCCCTGGGACAGCGGACCGCAGCAGAGCGGTAGCGCTGGGGCGTCCCGGGGGTTAAATGCATGCCAGGGGAGCGCGCCTTCCCTGTCTCACAGCCGGCGCCTCCCCCGCTGCACACAGCCCTCTCTGCACTCTGCCGACTGGCCCTGTGGCAGCGCTCCTCCCCCAGGCCAGCCTCCTCTCTGCTCCTCGGCGGCCATCTTCCTGAACGCATGGTGAACGCTGCTGGAAGCCTGGACGGAAGCATCGTGGTCTGGGTCCCCCCGCATACCTCTCCTCCGCTGTGGTCAGGTCTGTGTATGCAGCGCTGTGTCCTACCAGACTCTGTGTCTGCGTAGTTGAATGATCAGCGCTGGTTAGTGCAGGAATTGATTTTCTTTGCATTGTATGTGACTGTGCTAGCGCTGCTGCCTGTATCTTCTATTTTGACTGTCAGCTTTATTACTGTCCCTGTTCTTTCTGCTAAGCCCTTGCGGTGCGGTGCTGCAGGGTGGTCTCTCGCCTCTTTAAAATACAATTGGTGAGAGGGGTCACATACTTGGTACCATCATGTCTGAAAGTGATTTTCCTCGCCGGCTACAGTGTACTACGTGTAAAGTACCTTTAGCGGAGGGGAAGGGTAGCGCGGAGGGCCTCTGCCGGCAGTGTTTGTCAATGGTGCGGCCTATTACGGTTACAGCACCGGTACAGGAGCCGCCCTGGGCTTGTTTCGCTCAGGAGCTTACAACCTTATTGGGCCAGTTAGCTCCGCAGCCCGCGTTTACGCAGATGGGTTTGTCCCAGCAGTCAGTGGTGTCGTCATCCATGCAGGGTTTCCCAAGACAATTGGTGGTACCCCACAGTCTCCCTATTTCCCCTCTCCCGGTTTCTCAGGAGCTGGCATGGGTTAACTCCCTGACGAGTTCTGTACAGCACTTGTTGGATGTGTTGCAGGGGGAGGCTGTGATGCGGCCACATAAACGGCCGGTGGCGTCTCTGTCGGCTCCTTATGAGGATGACGAAGGGACGTCTGATGATGGGGAGATTCTGGATCCTTACGATCAGGAACCTCTACCTACTAAGGATGCTGACGCTAGGTCCAAGGTGTATATTCCTGGACTTATTCGGGCAGTCCGCACAGCCTTGGTGATTGAGGATGAAGTTCCCCCAGCTGCTAAATCCAAGTATGCCTTTTTTAAGGATGTGAAGGGTGACGCCACAGTCTTTCCTCTTTCGGGTCAGTTAATGGACCATTTAGAGGAGGCGTGGAAACAGCCTGGCAAGCGATACCAGCCGCAGAGGCGCCTGGCAGTGGCTTATCCGTTCACGGATAATTATTTTGCTAAGTGGGAATCCCCTCCACAGGTGGATTCTCATGTGACACATCTTGTCCGTAGTGCCACATTGCCGATGATCATCCATGTCCTCCCTTAAGGATGCTACGGACCGCAAGGTGGAGATCTGCCTGAAGTCCGCTTATTCCCTTGCGGGGGGGGCAGCGCGGCCGGCTATGGCCATTTGCTGGGTTGCCAGAGCGATGGAGCGCTGGGCGGATTCATTGGAGGCGTCCTTTGATTCCGACTGTCCGGGTGAACAAACGGAGTTGATTGGTAATCTCCATGATTCGGCCACTTATATCAACAAGGCGGCCTTAGACATTAGTACACTGGTGTCTCGAATTTCTTCAGCAGCGGTGGCTGCTCGTCGCACCTTGTGGTTGCGATCCTGGAAGGCGGACGCTGACTCCAAAAAGGGTTTGGAGGCGTTGCCCTTTAACAGAGAAGTTCTCTTCGGTCCAGATCTGGACAAGATTGTGGCCATGCTGGCGGCAGCCAAATCGGCATGTCTCCCGTCGGCCGCGGTTCCTTCTGGTTCAGGACCATCGTCCTTTCGGTCTTATAGGGCCCAGGGCAGGCCCAACCCACAGTCTTTTCCCCGACAGGCTGGTCCCAAGAAATCGGCCAAGCCCTGGAAGCAGGCATGGAGTACCAGACGTCCGGCCCCTAAGCCTGATGACAAGCCTGCGGCCTGACGGTCCGGCCCTCCCGTTGGGGGATCCCAAAGTGGGAGGCCGCTTCTGCAGTTCGCCCGGTGTTGGTCGGTCACCACGACAGACACTTGGGTTCTCGAGGTGGTCTCCCACGGGTGCACCCTCTCTTTCCGGCACAGACCCCCGGCTCGATTCTTCACCATGGGTCTACCATCAGACCTGAACAAGGCCACGGAGCTGCGGAAGGTCTTGCACACTATGCTCCAGGCTGGAGTTATAGTGCCTGTTCCATTCTCCCAGAGGGGCCAGGGTTTCTATTCCAATCTTTTTCTGGTGCAGAAACCCAATGGGTCGTATCGTCCGATTCTCAACTTCAAAGCTCTCAACAAGTCTTTGCGGGTGCCGAAGTTTCGGATGGAGACCCTACGGTCCATCATTCTGGCGTTGGAACCTGGGGACTACATGGTGTCATTGGACATACAGGACGCTTACCTGCATGTCCCTATTCTTTTGCGCCATCAACAGTTTCTCAGGTTTGCAATCCGCAGCGACCACTTTCAGTTTCGGCGTTACCTTTTGGCCTGGCAACAGCACCGCGTGTGTTCACCAAGGTGATGGCGGTCATGGTGGCTTCTCTGTGGCTGCAGGGAGTCCGCATGTTGCCGTACTTGGACGACCTTTTATTAGTGGCAGGATCTCCGGAGCTCCTTCTGCGCCACTTGGACCTGACAATTGCACTACTGCAACGGCACGGCTGGTTAATAAACTGGCAGAAGTCCACTCTAATCCCGTCTCGGCAGATTCTGCACCTTGGAGCCTTTTTGGACTCGGTTCAGCAAAGGATCTTTGTGACAAAGGAAAAGATCTCTGCTTTACAGTCGAGGGTGCGCAGTTGTCTGCACAGCCGCCGGGTGTCTCTACACTCGGCGATGAGGTTACTGGGCTCCACGGTGTCGGTGTTCGACATGGTGGAATATGCCCAGTTTCACTCCAGACCTCTGCAGCACCTGATCCTGTCCAAGTGGAACGGGCTGCCTCAGTCTCTGAAGTCCCAGACGATAGTGCTCACCCCGGAGGTTCGCCTGTCCCTTGCCTGGTGGTTGCAGACGACCCATCTCAGCAAGGGACGTCCGTTCTGGGTACCAAATTGGGTCCTGTTGACAACGGACGCCAGTCTTCGGGCTGGGGAGCAGTTTCGGGTCCACACTTGTTCCAGGGCAGGTGGACGCCGACAGAAGCGGAGCTACCAATAAATATCTTGGAACTCCGTGCGGTCTTCAATGCTCTCCAGCAGGCACATCGGGTTCTCCAGGGTCGCCCGGTGCAGGTCCAGTCGGACAACGCTACCACCGTGGCCTACATAAACAGGCAAGGAGGAACCCGAAGTCGGGCGGCTCTCGTAGAGGTGTCTCGGATCCTGGTATGGGTGGAGCGCAATCTTCCGGCCATATCAGCGGTCTTCATCCCGGGAGTGCTAAATTGGGAGGCGGACTTTCTAAGTCGCCAGGACGTTCATCCGGGGGAATGGTCCCTGCACCCGGACGTTTTTCAACTGCTGGTGGACAGGTGGGGTCTTCCAGAGATCGACCTCATGGCGTCCCGGCACAACAACAAGTTGCCGGTGTACGGGTCTCACACAAGAGACGAAGAGGCGTCTCTGGTGGATGCTCTGTCCGTCCGGTGGACGTTCCGGTTCGCATACCTGTTTCCTCCGGTTTCCCTTCTTCCATGGGTAATCCGGAAATTCAAACAGGAAGGAGGGACGCTCCTGTTGATAGCTCCCGCGTGGCCCAGACTGCACTGGTTCTCAGACCTTCAGGGTCTATCCGTGGACAGTCCTCTGCGGTTGCCGCTACGACCGGACCTTCTGTTGCAGGGTCCTTGTCTTCACCCGGACCTGGCTCGGCTGTCTTTGACGGCGTGGCTGTTGAGACAGCCATGTTGAGGTCCGGGGGGTTTTCCAGCTCGGTGGTGCGTACCATGTTGCGAGCTCGGAAACCGTCGTCCGCGAGGATATACCATCGCGTTTGGCATACGTTCTTCCAATGGTGTCGACCGAGAGGTTATGCACCGCGGAAGTTTCGTCTGTCTAGGATACTTGCCTTCCTACAAGCGGGACTAGATCATGGGCTTCGCCTTGCTTCTTTGAAGGTACAGGTTTCGGCCCTGTCTGTCTGGTTTCACCGTAGGATTGCTACAATCCCGGATGTGCGCACCTTTATGCAAGGTGTTCTCCGCATTCAGCCGCCCTTTGTTCCACCTGTGGCGCCTTGGGATTTGGCTGTGGTCCTGAGGGCTCTCCAGGGACCGCCGTTTGAACCACTGGGCTCAGTGGATCTTAAATGGCTAACAGCTAAGACTGTTTTCCTTCTGGCCATAGCTTCGGCCAGACGTGTTTTTGATTTAGGGGCTTTCTCTTGTAGACCCCCTTTCTTGATTTTTCATGGGAACAGGGCAGTGCTCCGCACTAGGCCTGAATTTCTTCCCAAAGTTGTTTCCCAGTTTCATGTTAATGAGGAAATAGTTGCTCCGGCCTTTAACTCACCTGGTCTTTCAGTGGGTGAGGCCACTTTGGATGTTGTGCGGGCCTTAAGGACTTATGTTGACCGCACTTCTTCGTTTAGGAAGTCGGACGCCTTGTTTGTCCTCTATGGTTTCCGTAAAAAGGGTTGGCCTGCTTCAAAGCAAACTTTAGCAGCCTGGATCCGTATGGCTATTTCTGAAGCTTATCTTCATGAAGGTCTGCCGGTTCCTCCTTCTTTGAAGGCTCATTCCACTAGGTCTGTGGGTCCTTCGTGGGCAGCTCCACGTGGTGCCTCTGCAGTCGAGATCTGCAAGGCTGCTACGTGGTCCTCTGTTCATACCTTCGTGAGGTATTACAGGTTTGACACCTTCGCCTCTCAGGATGCTTCCTTCGGGCGGCGGATTCTCCTTTCAGCACAGGAGCGTCCCCACCCTTAAAGGATACTGCTTTGGGACATCCCCAAGGTATCCTGTGGATACCCTATGGACCCTGAAGTAGAAAATATGAGATATGGTAAGAACTTACCTTTGTTATCTCTATTTCTACGAAGTCCATAGGGTTCCACAGGACTCCCGCCCTGTCGCACCTGTGCTGCAGATGGGCTTTGGTCTGGTCACCGGTTTTCCCGTCTCCCTCTGGTGAGAGTGTGATTCTTGTGTGTGTCCAGATCTTCTTTCTCTCTCTTCCTTCTCCTCCTCCGGCCTATGGCTTGGTAACTAACTGAGGTGCCTTGGCTCGGGGGCGGGGTATAGGAGGGGGACCCTAGTGCATCCTGGGAGGCTGAAAGCTTAACTCTATGGTGCCCGATGACTGACGTCACTCCTATACCCCAAGGTAAACACCAAGGTATCCTGTGGAACCCTATGGACTTTGTAGAAATAGAGATAACAAAGGTAAGTTTTTACCATATCTCATATTATTACGCTGTATTTTTACTTGTGAGTATTGCACATGATTAGCTGAATGTCCTGCTTATCTTTTAATACAGTATTAATTATGAATATTATTAGAAGCCAGCAGATTCGGTCAAATCCAGAGGATTGTATGAGAAAAGCACATCATTTACAGATTTCATGTACATGCCAAAGTTAACAGAGAGCACCAAATGCTTCCAATTATGCCAACAATAAATATTCTTAGGATAAAGATAATTTTTTGTGAATGACTGGGCACTTTGTATCGGGGTCTGCCTTTGTCTATACTCTAAGGTCTATCCCTTCTGACCCTTCAAAACAGTAAATAACATCGGTAGATGGTCTAGACAACAGGCGCTCCCTTTATGGTTTTGAGAGAGGATGTGTGTCAGGGGAAAAGTATATATTCGTTTTCCCACTCTCAAGTCTGTTTGAAGTAAGGAATTCCGTCCACCAAGAAAGAACAGCAGAGAAAGGGACTTCTGCCCAAGGATTAAGGAACATATACTTCTTTATGTATTTCTCTATGTATACACTTTTTCCCTGACACACATCCTCTCTCAAAACCATAAAGGGAGCGCCTGTTGCCTAGAACATCTACCGATGTTAATAAATATTCTGACAATTGCTTTATTTTTTTTAATAAGGGCACACTTCCAGTACCACTTCAGAACACCAGGAGCAATGTTAAAATTTATCGAATACTAATTGACCACACTAAACTGCTGCACTACTGTATGTATGCAAGACCTGTAATCTTGCAACCATTGCACATAAAAGGGAAAAAAAAATTTCAATACCACTTCACTAGCTCTTTGTGCTGGATGTATATATTAGGATTATATTTACTAAAGGACGATTTAAATTAATTTAAAATTGATCAACATCGATGTTGTGTTTCTAGGGATAAATCAGACATTTACTAATACCTGCAAAACAAAATCAAAAATAAGTTTTTTAGTAAAAGTGTGATTTAAACTCAACAACAATGTTGATTTTGATAAATTTTAAATTGATCAAAATCAATTAAAATCGACCTTTAGTAAATATACCTCTAAGGGCTCGATCCAATTAGGTGCGAATTGCAAGTTTTGAGTTTGTTTCTTTAAACTCGCACACTTCGCCGCGAATCGCGCTCCCAACAATTCTCCAATCCAATTAAAAATGCCTATTTGCACTACTCGCAGCGGAGGGGTGCGAATTAACTGCCAAATGAGATTTGCGAGAAATGCATGAAAATGTGGGGAGACCATCCTGGACCCCCCAAAATGGATAATTTTCGTAAGCAGGACTGTATAGACGGCTGTTTGTGGGTAATAGGAAGGTACTGTAGGTTTTAAAATGGTGTCAAATGGCTGATTTGTGCTTTTTTTTTTAAATGCAAGAAAATGTTAAAAAATAAACTTTTCGTTTAATCTCAAACGAATTAAACGAAAAATGCAAAAAAAAAATAGGAAAAAGGGTGATTTTCGGGTACTTTGAGGGCACCTTGAAAAATGGAAAAAAAATAAAAAAACAATTATTTTTCAACAAAAAAATTATTGTAATTAAATTTGGGGTACCTAAAGTAACGAAAAAGTTGATTTTGGGGTAATTTGAGGACATTTTTTTTTTTTACCTCAAAAAATGACATGTCATTATTGGACTAAATAAGCTAATTAGAAACTTCCAATTGCCTAATTGGTCTTTAGGGGGGGTGTCCAAGGGGAAACTTGCGAATTCAGTCTGACTGATCAGTGCGAGTTGCTAATTGGATTGCAAAATGAATTCGCTATGCGAATTCGAAGTGAAAATTGCAACTCGTATCTCGCAATTCACGCCTAATAGGATTGACCCCTAAGTTTCCAATTTTTGTTATGTACGATATATATTAAAAACAAAACAGTGTCATTTTTTAATGATCTTGTCCAATTTTCATGCCACAGCATCCAAGTGTTCCTGCAAATGTGATTCAAATGTTGGTAACTATGAAAATGTAGCTTGTGGTTTTAGGTCATAGCATTGCTCTAAGGAATACCCTGTTCAGTCATAGGAGATTTTAGGCATCATGTACAGACAAAGGAAAGTAACTTATTATACTGAAGAAACAAATGGAAGACAGTTGATAACCTTACTAAACTGTAATCTAACAATGATGCAGCCTAGGAGTTATAAAGTCAGTGCTACGCACAATAAATAGTGGTTGCTATTGTTCAAAATAGAAAAGAAAAAGTTCCAGTAATTAAATGGTAGAACCATAATGCCAGCTGTCCCAAATAGAAACAAGGATCAACGGAAGACAGTTGAATATGTTGTAGTACATGGGAAGGCAATTGTGGCACTCCAGCTGCTGTGGAACTAAACATCCCAGAATGCCTTGCCATAGTTTTGCTGTTACTACATCCTTATGCGGGCCATACACGGTGCGATAAAGCAGCCACTCCGACGGATTGGTACAATTTGGCTGCTACAGTATATCGCATGGTATATGGGCCTGATGTCGGACCGAGCACGCACCCGTGGGGTCGTACATCGCACCCCCTGATCTTACTGCAGGATCAGTCAATCAGGGGATATGATGTGCGATCCCATGCAGCGCTATGCGGGTAGGGGAGGGTGGAGCCGGCATATGGAACGGTCGGTCACCCGATCGCACTGTGTGTGGGGACTGCCCGATATATCGGACGTCGGATCCCCAATCGCGTCGCATGGTGCCATCGCTTTATACTGGGACAGGGTATGATGGGATGTGTAGTTCCACAGCAGCTGGAGTGCCACACGTTGCCTACCCCTGTCGTAGTATTAAAATGGAGGTATGGCTGCCAAGAAAGAATAACAAAGACAGCCACAATACATCAAATACATGATGTGTTTGAATCCAGTCCTGTAGTATATGCATGTACGATTGTGCTAAACTGAGTTTGGCAGCCCCCCTTTTAAGTAACTCGCCCCCCGGTCTGGGTGCAGGAGTTCTATGTGACTTGTTGATATGTTAACATGGTCATCATGTCGACATCCACAATGTTGACTTGAAACATGTCGACATTGCCATAAAGTCGACATGTTGAAATCTCCACAAGTCCTCCTAGCTCTAGCTCTAATGCTAAGATTTGTCAACATTATGACTATACAGTATATGTTATATGTCAACATTTTAACCAGACATCAACTTGTAGCATGTTGACATTTTAACCATGTAGACATGGTACAATTCATGAGAGAAGAGTTTGTTATAGATAAAAATCCATACGTACTGTATGAACTTACAATATTTGCAGGTATAGAACACTTTGGGGCTTTTGGTAACCCAGAACTATGTGGAATATTAGTAACCTGTATCCGTGTATGTGAGCTGCAAATAGTTTCAAAGTATACTACTTCTTTCTCAAGCATCATAGGCACCAAATGTAATAAAATATGCTGCTAAAACATATTGCTAAAGGGCCCAGGTTCTGCTTAATTATGCACAACTGCATCCTGAAGTCACATAATGAGAAGAGGGAACTGCGAAAGTGCTTGATTAGGACATTTGTAAGGATAGATAGATAGATAGATAGATAGATAGATAGATAGATAGATAGATAGATAGATAGATAGATAGATAGATAGATAGATAGATAGAGATAGTCAGTCACATAATGATCTTATATATTCAAAACCCTCTTGCCAGTGATCTATTGTGATGTCTTTGGTGCTTTCTCTAAGAGCCTATTTCCCCTTTTTGATACTAGACTGTAATCTAGACACTTTGGAAGATAGAGACAACAATAGCAGTGTCATATTGGGGATCCAACATATATTATTAAATAAAATAAGACTCAGGGGTAAATTTACTAAAGTGAGAGTTTTTAGAAGTGAGTTTTAGAAGAGATGTTGCCCATAGATTCTAGCTATAAACTTCTAGAAGGTGCTAGTTAAATGTTAAGTAGAATCTGATTGGTTGCTATGGGCAACATCACTTCTAAAACTCACTTATAAAAACTCTCACTTTAATAAATTTACCCCTCAGTCTTTAGGATTCATGTAGGTGATACTGAGCAGAGTTCTTGGTGGGAATTCCAAACAGATTTTGTTGTGTATAGAAATTCCTTACACTGTACAAAGTGTGTCACAAGATAGCTGGATGGCATATGTGTTATCATTTTAGTATACTAAGCATTAGAGATACTGAAAGAGGTAGACAGTATTAGAAAGGCTGTTTGATTTCCTCTAAGCAGTGCGGTAACACGTTGCTCTATGTATTGAATTATTGACTGTCGTTTATTCTTCTCTGCTCACCGTTCGTGCAGATGATAGTAAGTAGATGTCCTGTGTTTCTGTGTCTGCCCTCAGTTAGCTGATCTATGTCACATGTAAGGCTGCTACCTGCTCTTTCCCCCCCTTCTGCGCTGGTCCCATGTCTATATCAGCTGTATTTGTTTCTGTCACTTCTGTCTGTATCTCTTGGGTCACTTCCTGCTTAATCCACATTCCTCATCCCACTTCGTGATGTACACAATCCTGATGACAGAGTAGTACATAAGTACAAGTTTATGCAGATGCTAGGGTCAGAGTATCTACCTAACAGCTTAGCTATACAAGATTTGTGCTGTTATATGATGTCACAATAACATATCACAGGTGTAGCAGTGAAAAGTGGTGACTGAGAGCAGTGCTGAAATTGCTTTATCAACTGTAAGAACTTATTTACAACATTAGTAAAACAACAAAAAAAGGCCTAGTTCTCTAACACATCCATACTGCAGTTCACCTCAAAATGTAATTAAAATATTTTATTCTCCTTATTTAGAATTTTCAAATTCAAAATTTTTATTTATCAGTAACCAAGGACATCACTACCATAGGTGGTAGGGGTGCAGCTGCTATGGGGCCCAGAGCTGAAGGGGGCCTATCTGCCTTGGCAAAGTTACATGTGTTATATAAATTTTTCACCATTGAGTGGTACATGGGGGTCCTTACAAACGTTTGCTATGGTTCCTTCAAATCATCCTTGCCTGCCCTCCCGATTTGGCCGGTAGCCTCCTGATTTTCGGGTGCCGCTCCCGACCCCCCGGAAAGGCAGACAAGCCTCCCGGCAGCCAGCAACCCTCCCGACCTCCCCATAGAATAAACTAGATACCCCCACAGCGGGGGAAGGGGGGCGGTGTCGCGATTCGCGCGGCTTCGCCCCCAATGTGGCATCAATGACCGGCCACGCCCCCCGCTGTTAGCCAATAACTAGCTCCCTTCCGGAAGGAGGGAGCTGATTGTCAGCAAGTATGTTTCATATACCTAGTTACACCCCTGTCACTTTCCATTGTATTGATATAAAATCTTGATGCCATGTTTATATGAACATTTTAGTGACATTAATATATGTATAAACTTCTTTACCTCATGATTATAGGAAATAGTGTTTTTTAGCATTTGGCTATACACACTAGTCTTTGCCAACAATATTGTAAGTCTCATTAAGATCAGAAATGGCTGCACTCATGGGTAGGTGTATAAAGAGACAATAGTTTTTCCTGTGGCAATGTGCAAATAGGAAAATAACTTCTGTACCTCTTAGTAGTTGTATGGTTTTATACCATGTGAATTAATATATCTAAATACACATATATATTGTTTATACATACTGTATACTATGTGTATAGTTACTTTTATCTTTATTTTAGCTCCATTTATGTATTGAAATTCTTCTTCCATATTACCTTTAACTTTTAGATTATGTATGTTTATCTAATAGAGGCTAGTGGACCTTGACCAAAATAAGTGCATTCTTCAACAATACACTAGGGGGCCTATGTATTAATAATCTCGGTACTGGGACAATTCTTAACGTTCCAACTCACCGGGAATATTTAGTTTTAAATGAAAATATCCCGGCTACAGTATGTACTACCGGGAACTCGAAGGGACAGCGGTAGCGGTAGCCGCTGTCCCCGCAACATATATCCCCGGCATTTCGGAGAAGATCTCTCTCCTGCACCGAGAGCCCCCATAGGCAAACAGCAGTTTACACCATCTGAAGATGGTGTAAACTAACGGTGCTAAACTCCGTAAAGCTTCGCTTTTTGGAGTTTAGTACATAGGGGTCAGATCGTAGTCCTCCTTGATAATAACGGGGACTGCGATCTGCAGCGCTAATTAGCACTTTGCTGGAGATTTCTGTGAAATCTCTTGCAATGTGCCATTAGTACATAGGATCGATACATAAAATTATGCAGAAACTGCAGTTTCTGCATAAGTTTATCTAAAAAATGGCTTGATACATAGGCCCCTATATATCTTGAGAGTCATTTTTATAGATGGTGCTTAAAGAGTAACTTCTCAAAACTGATGTTGTTTAGTTAAAATCATTATACTGGTCACTACAACTTACTGTAAACTGCAAGAAGTTGTAACTTATACTTGATATATTAATTGAATTTGTGACTGAAACGACATGTTGAAAACTCACTGCAGCTGCCATTTGACATATATTCTGAAGACTAGACCTTCCATTGCAACATCTATATACTTGTAAAATAAACTGATTGTTGCACTGATTTTTTTTCCATAGCATTTTCAATGGGGAGTCATTAAAAAAATAAAGTCCTGTCAAGGTACAGCAAGAGTGTGTTTTTGTGTTTTACCTTTGAGGGGTCTATTCATTATGACATAATTTATACAAAAGCATGTGAAAATTAACACTTTCACATACTTTTGTATAAATTAATGGTGTCCTGAGATGGCGTTCAGCCCCCGAAAATCTTCACAGGCTGCTGTTTATAAGGCAGACTGTGAAGATTTACAAGGCAGCCTATGCAGTCAGCAGTGTCTGCACCGCAGGGCTTTATATGACTCACCTGGCTGCTTGTGATCCTCCTCCGTCCACAAAGATAGGTGGGTGGAAGCGCAGAGGAGTAGGAAAGGGGAGGTGGGGACAGTGGCGTAACTAGGGTATTTGGAGCCCAGGGCAAATTTGAAAAGGGAGCCCCACCCCCCCCTCAAACAATCCCGATATGTGTGCGGGAAAAAAAATGGGCATGGTCACTTAAAAATGGGGCATGTCAACATGACACACCCCTTTATTTTCACGCTGAACATTCCTATCCATATGCACCTTAACCCCAGTAGTACCCTTATACAGTACCTCCAGTATGCAGTTGTGGTCCCTCTTATGCAGGCCCATAGTAGTGCCCCTTATACAGTATCCCCAGTAGTGGTCCCCCTTATACAGCCCCCAATTAGTTCCCCTTACTCAGTGCCCCCAGTAGTGGTCCCCCCAAATGCAGTGCCCTATGTAGTGTTCCCCCTTATGCAGTACCCCCAGTAGTAGTCCCCACAATGCAGTGCACCCAGTAGTGGTATCCCCTTATGCAGTGCCCTTTATATAGTGCCCCCAGTAGTAGTCCCCCCTCTATGCAGTGCCCTTTATATAGTGCCCCCAGTAGTAGTCCCCCCCCTATGCAGTGCCCTTTATATAGTGCCCCCAGCAGTAGTCCCCCCCATGCAGGTTTCCCAGTTATGGTCCCCTTATGCAGGCACCCAGTAGTGATCCCCCTATCTAGTGCCCCCTGTAGTGGTCCCCGCAGTGCCCCTAGCAGTAAGCCCCTTATATAGTGCCCCCAGCAGTAGTCCCCCCCCTCCCATGCAGTGCACCCAGTAGTGGTCCCCCTGATGCAGGCTCCCAGTAGTGATCCCCCCTATCCAGTGGTCCCTGTAGTGGTCCTTCCTGTTATTGCCCCCAGTTGTGGTCCCCCCAGTGCAGTGCCCCTAGTAGCCCCTTTTATAATGCCCCCAGTAGTAGTTCCTCCCCCCCAAGTAGTGGTCCCCAGTTGAGGTTCCCCCTCCCGATTAAGTGCCCCCTGTAATAGCCCCCCCCAGTTGAGGTCCTCCTAATAATGGTGCCCCCAGTAATAGCCCCCCCCAGTAGAGGTCCTCCTAATAATGGTGCCCCCAGTAATAGCCCCCCCCAGTAGAGGTCCTCCCAATAATGGTGCCCCCAGTAATAGCCTCCCCCAGTAGAGGTCCTCCTAATAATGGTGCCCCCAGTAATAGCACCCCACCAGTAGAGGTCCTCCTAATAATGGTGCCCCCAGTAGTAGCCACCCCCCCATTGTTCCCCCACCCCAGTAGAGGTCCCCCCAGTGGTAGCCACCCCCGTTGTGCCCCCATACTTACCTGAATCCACGCTGCTGCTGCTCCTCCAGTCCGCGACGCCATTCCCGCCGCCCGCCGCCGCCCGCCAGTCCTCCCGGGCTGGCGCGCTCAGCATAATGGGACAGACGTCAGTCTATCTGATTCTCATTGGCTGCTGCTTAACACACGCATCGCCGCCCAGGAGGCCACCACAGCCCTAGTGAAATGAGCTAACACCCTAGCTGGTGCTGGGCGCCCCGCCTCTGAGTAAGCCCTTGAAATCACTGAGCGGAGCCATTTTGCAATGGTCTGCTTTGTGGCTGGCCAGCCCCGTTTGTGGGCATCGTAGAGAATCAATAGAGAGTCCGTCTTACGTAAGATTGAAGTTCTGTCTAAATAAATGCATAGGGACAACATCCAACAGTGATAGATCGTCCTGGTCCCCTGAGGACTCTGAAGATGAGAAAACAGGAAAAACAATCTCCTGGTTTAAGTGGAAAGATGAAACCACTTTCAGTTGAAAAGAAGGAACCGTCCTGAGCACAGCCCTATCATCATGGAAAACAAGAAAAGGTGAAAAGGTGGTTTGCAGGACAAGGCTCCCAACTCAAAGACCTGCCGAGCCGAGGCAAATGGCCATAAGAAAAACCACTTTCCACGTTACGAACTGAAGGTCCACGGATTCCAAAGGTTCAACTGGAGCCTGCTTAAGAGCCAACAGAACCAGGGGCAAATCCCATGGCGCTACTGATGGTTGAACCGGAGGCTGTAATGGCAAGACCCCCTGTAAAAAAGTCTGCACCGGAGGAGAGCCACACGCTGCTGAAAGTAAATGGAGAGAACCAAAATCTGTACCTTCAAAGATTGAAGCCATAAGCCAGCCTCCAGACCTCCCTGTAGAAATGCTAAAAACATTGGCTGGTGGAACTGGGCAGTGTGTACTCCCCGCTGCTCACACCACACAATATAGGTTTTCCAAACCCTGTAGTAGTTCTGTGCGGAAACTTGCTTCCGTGCCCGGAGCATGGTCCTGATGACTGAAGGGAAAAAAACCCTGGCCTTCAAGAGCCCGATCTCAACAACCAGGCCATTAAAGCCAACTGAGGTAGGCCCTCGTGACAGAATGGCCCATGTAGCAGAAGATTTGGACGCAAAGGCAGACTCCAACCTGGTTCTGCGGCTATCCTGAGAACCGTGGTGAACCACGACCAGCATGGCCAGTTTGGAGCCACTAGGATGACTGAAACCTACTGTTCCGTGACTCAATGGAGTACTCTTGGTAACATGGGAATGGCATCCACTGCAAATGCCAAAAGATCTTTGGACCTTGCACAAACTCGAGGGACTTTGCAATTGTGGCGAGACACCATCAGGTCCACCTCCGGCAGCCCCATCTCTGGACCAGCTGCTGGAAAACCTCCGGGCTCTACGTTCCTGCCACTCCCCTGGCAGGAACGTAGTCTTGTTGAGGTAGTCTGCTCCCAATTCTCCACCCCCGGTATGAAGACCGCTCGTGGCCGCAAGCCCCAAAGAGCTTCTGGCTCTGATAGAGCCCGAAGCTCTCCAACTGACATCACTGGTGATGTCAGTGGGGCCGCCCACAAATGGCAGGCTTTCGCTTGGGAACGCCTCCATTTGTGAAGCCACCCCCTGGCCACGCCTACCAAATGGGGCAAGCTGTCAATCACCATCGACAGCTCGCCCCCTTTGGTGCGAGACCCAGAGCGACGGAGCACCTGTCGCTAGCCGGCTCCATCGTGCGCATGCCCATTGGGAAAACATCGACCCGGTTGCGAGCGCTCAGCGCTTGCGACCGGGTCTGAATCAGGCCCAGTGCCCGATAAATGGCCCGGACCTCCAGCATATTTATTGGGAATCTCTGATGACGACCAGGTCCCCTGGAGACAGAGGTTCTCCGTCACTGCTCCCCAATCTCTGAGACTTGCATCTGTGGTGACAGTAATCCAGTTGGAGTCACCAGGGACCGACCCTGGATAAGGTGATCGGTAATCAGCCACTAGCAAAGTGACTGATGAGTGCTGTCTGACAGAACCAGCAACTGAGAAGAAAGGTTGTTTGAGTGGCCCGTCCAATTCCGGAGAATCTCCCTCTGGAGAATACATGAATGGAAGCGGCCATACTGGACGGTCTTGAAGGTAGAGACCATCGTGCCTAGTAACCTCATGCCCAGCCAAATGGATGGCCGAGGGCCAGACAGCACTTTCCTGACTAAGTCCTGAAGGGTACGGGCTTTGGGCTCGGGCAAGAAAACCCTTTCCAGTGCTATATCGAAGATCACCCCCAAAAACGTCAGACGTTGGCACGGCCTGAGGTGACTCTTCTCGAGATTCAGTATCCACCCATGATGCTGTAACACCTGCAGCATGTGATCCAGGTGGAGCTGAAGTTGGGCAGTGGAATCCGCCTTTACTAGCAAATCGTCCAAATAGGGAATCACCGTTATTCCCTCTGAATGCAGTAAGCTTGCAATTGCTGCCATGATCTTTGTGAAGACCCGCGGAGCTGTAGCCAAACCGAATGGCAGAGCCTGGAACTGGTAATGTGCTCTTCCGACCGCGAACCTGAGTAGAGACTGATGCCCCATGCATCTCTGATGTCGATAGACGCCAGAAACTCATTTGCCGACATACCCTGGATCATTGATCGAAGCGACTCCATGCGAAACCGATCCACCCACAGGCTGGCATCCAAGGCTCGTAGATTCAAAATCGGCTGATAAGTGCCATTGGATTTCTGGACTAAGAACAAGTTGGAGTAAAACCCCTGTTCGTGTTGAGACTGTGGAACAGGAACTATAACCCCTTCTGAACGGAGGGAACTGATAGACTGGTTTAAGGTCCGTCTCTTCTCCGGCTCCCTGGGTAATGCTGTAGAAACGTTGTGGTGGCTGCCCCCTTGTCTTGATCACATAACCTCAGGAGACAATGCTCCTTACCCAGGCATCTAGTCAGGAGACGGCCCCCTACCTTCCCTGAGACCGGATGGGCTGAGATCCTGTCAGGTACTTGGCTTCTCAGATGACCTAGCACTCGGGTGCCTGAATGTGTCGGAGAATGTACCCCGGGGGGCAGAACCCCTACTGGGAAAAGAGCGTCCTCTGGCCCCCTGACCTCTAATCGTTCCCCTTCCTCGAAAGGAAGAACGGAAGACTCAGAAAGGCCTGCACTTTAGCTTCTGGCAGAAAAGTGCTCTTTTCAACTGTTGCCTGGGATATAATAGTATCAAGCTCAGAGCCAAACAGGATGCCTCCACAAAAGGGCAGAGACTCTAAAGCGCGTTTAGATTCGGGGCCCGCCTCCCAGGCGCGAAGCCAGAGTGCTCTGCCTTCCGCGACTGCCGTGGCTGAGACTCTAGAGGAAATCTGCACTCCATGTTGTGCGGCCTCACACATATAGTCTGCAGCCGCACGTATCTGTTCTGCCAGTATCAGTAAGTCCTCTCTGGATGAGTCACTGGCAAGGCCTGCCACTATTTTGTCAGCCCACTTCTCCATGGCTCGAGAGACCCATGCAGATGCCAATAATGGGCGAATAACCACTTTGACGCCCATAAAAATACCCTTAAGGCATCCCTCCAATTTTTTGTCCAGTGGATCCTTAAAAGAGGCCGCCACTGGGACCGGCAAGGTCGTGTGCTTTGCTAAACGAGCCACAGCTGCATCCACTCTTGGAGGCAGCTCCCACTTAGCGACCTGCTCCTGTGGAAAGGGATAAAGGGCTGCAAACTTATGAGGAGTAGCATACTTTTTATCTGGGTTCTTCCAGGCTTCCTCTATCAGATCTGAAAGATCCTGAGACACTGGGAAACAAGCGACCCTCTTACGCCTCCGTTTAAACGGCCCTTCCTCCCTAGCTGAGGCGTCAAGGTCCAGACAGTCCAAAAACTGTTGTACTGCCATAGTAAGGTCCTCTACGCCCTGACTTGACACAGAGTGTGAACCTTCCTCGTCGGGAAGAACCTCCTCTTGGAGTTCCCCCTCTTCCTCTTCTTCCTCCCCCTCGGGATCTGAATCCAACAAGACACTGGATGGAGGGGGGCACTTATGCGTAGTGCATAGTTTAGACTCCTCAAAGAAGCGTTCCATAAAGGCCGATACTTTCTCGACCCCTACCGTCGAGTGCTCCATGGTACGGACCCAAGGAGGATCAGGACCCTGGTAACCACCCCCTGCAACAGAAGGCGGTGAGGGCAAAACAGGCGCTGGCAATGCTTGGGCTAATTCCTCTCTATGGCGGAGCAACGTCACCAGGTCAGAGAGTGAACGGCTCATAGCCTGAGCCCTTGCCAGCTCCTCCGTAAGCGGAGTGGCTCCCCCAGCTAGCTGCGCACATGTGGGCCCTAGCTGACAGTCAATACACAAAGCCCCTGAATCCAGTTGTCCACACGGCAATTTATCCTGACACTGGGCACATGTAAAAAATATAGCCATAGTGGGGTTCTGGCCCTTTGTGGACTTTTAGTCCGTCATTAGAGCACCCCCCTTCCTGCGCTGCCCTGAAATACAAAAAATATAACAAGTGGCAATGAAGATGCAAACACTCCAAGCAGGCACAAGAACAGATTACAGTAAAACTGAAAACTACTTAGCTATACGCTGCAGAGGGAAAGGAGCTTGCTCTGTCCTCCCTCCATGCTGTTCAAGCTTGTGTCCTTTAAAAAGCTGTGATCAGACTAACTGTAAGCCTGCATTTTGCCGCTGGAGAGCGTGGGGGACCAGCAGCCATGGCTCCTTCCCCCGTCATACTGAATTGAGCCTCACTGCTCTTTCCTTCGAGTGTTACTCCCCTCAGTGGGGAAAGCACTTGGACTGACCCGCATTTACCTACAGCACCTGGTATTCTCATCCAAGTACTAACCAGACCGAACACTGCATAGCTTCCAAGCACAGCATGTCCTGTGTGGTGTTGCTGTAGGTCTCACCTGCAGTCGGTCTGTAGTCGGCGCTCTCCCCACAGGAGCCGCCGACAAAAAACCCGGCAAGATGGCGCCTGCCATCCAGGACCACGCTGACTGCCTGCACCTCTACTAGGTAACAGCAGCGCGCTATCTCCAGGCCCAGACGGTCTCTTTAGAGACCAGAGTGTGTGGAATGGGGGAAGCGCTCAGCGCCATCCCCCCCTTAGATGCGGCTCTCACCGCCGCTTTACACTCCAGCTGTGTGCTGCTATAAGCAGCACACAGTAGCTATGGTAAAAAATAAACATAACATTCCAAATAAAGGAAAACCCCTAAGCTAAACCAGGGCTGTAGAGCAGCCCTGAAAAAACGTGCCTCTCTCCACAGGCACAGGCACTAAACTTACACTGAAGTCAGGTTGCAGAGGGGAGGAGTTATAGATTTCAGTGAGTGCCAAATCCACGCCTTCCCACCTACAACCCATGGTCCAGTGTCCCCCAGCCCAGACGAAAGAGAAATATCTATATAAAAACAAAACCATTGGCAAAATTAAAAGGAAGTACAGATGAGTGAAATGTTTAAATATCTTCCATTAAATATTCGCCTTGTTCCCACGTTGTGCTTTAGAGTTCGGCATATTACTCTATCATAGCCTTTGCCCTTAAGGGCCTGACTCAGTGCTGCAAGCAATCCATACACAATGTCAATATTCACGTTTTTGCAACTGCGAAATAAGCAAATATTTCAAAAAAATCTTAAAATGCATGTATCAGAAATGTGGTGGAAAAGTGATGAGTGTTCCTGGGCGGTGACTGGAAGGTGACTAGAAATGAACACAAAAATGGCCTGTTCATTGGGCGTGTTTTGGAAGTTTGAACATGTGGGTGAATTCAGCTTTGTTCACAGAGGCACAGCCGCAAGCATTGTCAGCAGTGAGAGGGTGGGTGGGAGCAAGTACTAATTACCCGAGCCCAGTCTTGCTGGAGGGGCCCGGCGGGGGCCCGGTTCCGGCGCTGCTCCCCCTCCCTCTTACATCAAAGCAGCCCAGCACACGCTGCTGTGTGCTAGGCTGCACTAGGAGACTGCTCACGGCTGCTAAGTAGCAGCCACAGCAGTCTCCTATGCCTGTAGGGAGAGTGATCACACTGATCGCGTCCCCCACTGGCTATGCGTTGGGCTGAGGGCTCACAGTGCCCCCTTCCCCAGTGCGCAGCGGCTCGAAAATTTTTCTTTTTTCCCCGAAGGGGGTGTGGTCATTCCTCCCTCGATTAGGTCACCCCCTCTTCTTCCCCCGGGCCCTGCGCGGCTCTCAGCGCCCCTGATTGTCAGATATAGACACTGCACGATTCGACGGTATGACGGATGGTGCTGTATAAGGACAGACCAATTGGTATTACAGTTTGCACGGATTCTAAAAGCGGGTGTCTCTGGTCTTACACATTCAGGCAAACGGATGTACACAGGGAAGGAGTTTGTAGCGACATTTGCATAAAGTTGCAGATAGGAGGCCGCCAATAGATGCTGCTGTATGGCATACCACGCTTTATACATTGAAACAATCTGTGGAGGTTACACTTTATAGGCTCCATCATGCTAACTGTTGATGGTTGAAGGTGTTCCCTTTGCAGTGAGTTTGCAACTGTATGGGGCCGGGAGCAGAAGAAGTGTGGAGATCAGCAGAGCCATAGCTAGGTATTTTGGTGTCCTGTGCCAGAAAGAGCATTGGTGCCCCCCCACCCCCTATATTTTAAACAGGGATAGTGCGCGGCGAAGGCATGCGCCAAAAATAAAGGGGAAGGGACATGGCCAAACAAAAGTACCAATTCACATTACACTTCACAGTGGTGTTTGTTATCACATTACATTACAAAGTAGTACCCCAAACCCCTTATACATGTTATGCCACACAGTAATACACCTAATACACATTATGCCCACACAATAGTAGTGCTCTAATAAATGTAGAGCACTAGTAGGGATTCTAATAAATGTAATTCATAATTCCAGATTAATAATCCCCCCCTCACATGCATGCACTAGTCTGCAGCTGCAGCACTAGAACAGCACCACTGATGAGTCACTTTGCCACTGACACACTCCTGCTGGGGACCTGCTGGTGCTGGCCGCCCACTGCTGCTGCCGGACCTGTCATTCTCTGTATAGGAATTGCTGCAAACAGAGCTTTCTGATGGTCACTGCACCACCTGTGCCGCCACATATCATATTGTACCCATGACGGCGACTCACCAACAGCTCCTTAGCCTAGGAACTGTGGGAGCGTCGTCCCAAGAGGCAGTGCGCAGTGGGACCGGGTCAGGAGGGAGGCGGAGACAAGGGTGCATGAGTGACATGCCCCTTCAGTGAAAGAGTCGGGCGCTGCACACCGCACCATTCATATATAAAGCAGCGGGCACCTGGCATTTAGAAATTGCGGTGGGTGGCCGGTGCCGCCCCCAGGGCTATTGCACTTTGTGCGCCACTGCCCGACCACCCTAGTTACGGCCCTGGAGATCAGCCCTACCCACTGCAAGATACAAAAGGCGGTCAGAGCATCCCTGAAGCTGCACTACTGGCTGCAGGTTGCCGTTCCAGGCTCCCTACTAGCCAGATGCAGGGGCAGCGGGGCAGGGATGGTGCCACCCCCAAGGCAGTGGCAGAACTCCTGGAGACAATTGAGTCATTTGCCGCCGGGCTCCAGCGGCGACAATACGGGGGGGTGCCGGGTGCCAGCTGAGTGTGTTACCAGCGGGCGCCCGGTTCCTTCTTCCCCCCCCGGCGGCAGCCGGAGGAACGGAGCTCACTCCTGAGCTCCGCTTCCGGGTCCTGCAATGCACTATGGGAGTGACGTCATGACATCACTCCCATAGTTCCGAGGAGCGGGCGCCGGGGACGAAAGGCAGCAGAACTGGAGCGAGGTTTCAGGTAAGTATTTTTTTATTTTTTTTAGTATGTGTGTGCGCTCGCGGCGGGGCTCACTACAGGGGGCATTATTGGGGGCTCACTACAGGGGGCATTACTGGGGGCTCACTACAGGGGGCATTACTGGGGGCTGACTACAGGGGGTATTACTGGGGGCTTACTACAGGGGCATTACTGTGAGCACTACAGGGGGCATTACGGGGGCTCACTACAGGGGGCAGTACAGGGGGATTACTACAGGGGCATTAAAGGGGGCTTACTACAGGGGGCATTATGGGGGCATTACAGGGGGCTTATTACTGGGGACATTACAGGGGGCATTACCTGGGCTTACTACAGGGGGCATTACTGGGGGCTTTCTACAGGGGGCTTACTACAGGGGGCATTACTGGGGGCTTACTACAGGGGGCATTACCGGGGCTTACTACAGGGGCATTACTGGGGGCTTACTACTGGGGGCTCTACAGGGAGTTCACTACTGGGGGCTTACTACAGGGGGCACTACAGTCAATGCAATGTAATTGGCGGAAAAGTTTCGCCTATGAAGAGCGGGCGGAAAAAAGTGCAGATTTGCGATTTTGGGGTGCAAACTTTGGGAAGGCCTCCTGCACCCTTGGGACAAAGATAAACTGTGTAAAAAAAATAAAAAAAAATACTTTAGAACACCCCAAAAAAGTACTTTCATTTTGGTGGCGAAAAAGTTCAAAGTTGGGGTACAAACTTAAAAACTTGCGAAATAGACTTCTGGGGAGTTCCCAAGTATGGTGCAAGTGTTTTTTTGATTGCTGGTGCTTTTTTTACGTCATTTAAAACTTCACTTTAGCATCTTAAAAATATGCTAGCACCCATTTTCATGTACCCCAAATTTGCTGGGAGTACTTATTTTCACATAAAACTACTGCTTAATGCTATTCTTCACCACTTGTGTTAATGCGCTAATTGGCACCAATTGTCACAACATACAGTCAGGTCCATAAATATTGGGACATTGACAGAATTTTCATATTTTGGCCTCTATTCACCACCACAATGGCTTTGAAATGAAACAAACAAGAAGTGCTTTAACTGCAGACTTATAGATTTTATTTGAGGGTAATTACATCCAAATCAGGTGAACGGTGTAGGAATTACAACGGTTTCCATATGTGCCTCCCACTTTTTAAGGGGCCAAAAGTAATGGGACAAACTAAACAGTCCTAAATCTAACTTTCACTTTTCAATACTTTGTTGCAAATCCTTTGCAGGCAATTACATCCTGAAGTCTGGAACGCATAGACATCACCAGACACTGGGTTTCATCCCTGGTGATGCTCTGCCAGGCCTCTACTGCAAATGTCTTCAGTTCCTGCTTGTTCTTGGGGCATTTTCCCTTCAGTTTTGTCTTCATCAAGTGAAATGCATGCTCAATCAGATTCAGGTCAGGGGATTGACTTGCCATTGCATAACATTCCACTTTTTAGCCTTAAAAAACTCTTTGGTTGCTTTTGCAGTATGCTTCGGGTCATTGTCCATATGCACTGTGAAGCGCCGTCCAATGAGTTCTGAAGCATTTGACTGAATATGAGCATATAATATTGCCCGAAACACTTCAGAATTCATTCTGCTGCTTTTGTCAGCAGTCACATCATCAATAAATACAAGGGAACCAGTTCCATTGGTAGCCATACATGCCCACGCCATGACACTACCACCACCATACTTCACTGATGAGGTGGTATGTTTTGGATCATGAGCAGTTCCTTTCCTTCTCCATACTCTTCTCTTCCCATCACTCTGGTACAAGTTGATCTTTGTCTCATCTGTCCATAGGATGTTGTTCCAGAACTGTAATGTCTTTTTTAGATGGTGTTTGGCAAACTCTAATTTGGTCTTCCTGTTTTTGTGGCTCACCAATGGTTTGCATCTTGTGGTGAACCCCCTATATTCACTCTTGTGAAGTCTTCTCTTGATTGTTGACTTTGACACATATACATCTACCTCCTGGAGAGTGTTCTTGATTTGGCCAACTGTTGTGAAGGGGTTTTTCTTCACCCTTCTGTCAACCACCACAGTTGTTTTCCGTGGTCTTCCGGGTCTTTTGGTGTTGCTGAGCTCTCCGGTGCGTTCTTTCTTTTTAAGAATGTTCCAAACAGTTGATTTGGCCACACCTAATGTTTTTGCTATCTCTCTGATGGGTTTGTTTTGATTTTTCAGCCGAATGATGGCTTGCTTCACTGATAGTGACAGCTCTTTGGATCTCATATTGAGAGTCAACAGCAACTGATTCCAAATGCAAATGTCTCACCTAGAATCAACTCCAGACCTTTTACCTGCTTAATTGATAATGAAATAACGAGGGAATAGCCCACACCTGTCCATGAAATAGCTTTTGAGTTGATAGTCCCATTACTTTTGGCCCCTTAAAAAGTGGGAGGCACATATTGAAACCGTTGTAATTCCTACACCGTTCACCCGATTTGGATGTAATTACCCTCAAATTAAATCTGAAAGTCTGCAGTTAAAGCACATCTTGTTTATTTCATTTCAAAACCATTGTGGTGGTGAATAGAGGCCAAATATGAAAATTCTGTCAATGTCCCAATATTTATGGTCCTGACTGTAAGTACCCCAAATACCTTCATTAGTGCTAATCGGTGGCTTCTATAGTGATCCCCAATGTTAGTGCATCTTTTGGGGGACTGTCAGGCTGCATTCCCCATTTTTGACAGGACCTTTTGACTGTTTGAGTTTCGCCGGGTGCCATTTTTGCGACCTTTCTAATTGAATACGCAGAATAGCAGGAGCGTGCCCTAAACTATTCCGCATGCAAAATACGTGACGTAGGCGAAAAGTCCGGCAAGCGAAAAAGTATCGCAGGTGCGATACTTATTGAATACGGCCCATTGTATCAAAAGCAGTGGTCTCCGGTGTTGCTTTAGGTTTTTTCCTCTCTCTTTCCTAGCGGCTGCATCTGACGAGACCATCCAGTACAGAGGAGGAGACGGGTCACAGGTGGACTTGTGCATAGAGGGCTGGCCAGTGACACACTTACAAAGTCACCGGCGCTATGCCTGGCTGAGGGATTCCCGGACAGCACTGCTGATTTCTACTTCAGGGTCCATAGGGGGACCACAGGGTTGACCTTGGGGTATAGGTTGGGAACCAAATCCGGGCACCACGCAGTTAAAGCTTTTAGCTCCCAGGATGCACTTGGGTCCACTCTCCCTATAACCCCACCCCCAAGCCAGAGGCTCCTCAGTTTAAGTTGGTGCCCGGCCGGAGTCGGGTCACTGTTTACTGCAGTAGGTTAGCTGATTAGCAGCCCCTAAGCTTTATTTTTTCTAAAGGACAAAGTTTTTTATTTTTACTTTGGATTCTTTAGAGCGGCAGCATTGGACTGTCCATAGGACGTCTAAGCTGCCGCTCCGTCACCCCGCCGGCGCTGAGACGCCAGTACAGATCTGGGGATCTCAGCGGGACCCCAGAGTCTGTACTAGCCAGACTCTGCGGGCGCCCAGGACTGCTGCCGGACCCACGGGGAGCAGGTAAGGCGCGGGTCACCGCTTGCGGTGATCCGCGCATTTGAAATGCAGTCCTGTGCCTCCGGTCTCTGGGGACAGACCGGAGGCGCCGGCAGTGGCGGCGGGCCCCCCCATACCCCGTGTGTCCACTAGACCACCAGGGACTTAGTGTTCGGTGCAGGGAGCCGGCGTCCCGGGGGTTAATAGCCGGCCAGGGGAGGCAGCCTTCCCTGTTACAGCAGCTCCTCCCCTCAGCTCAGCGCGCCTTTCAGTATCCATAGTCTGGCGTCGCTGAGCTGCTTCCTCCGTGGGCCACGCTGCTTCTGAGGTCTCCAGCGGCCATTTTCTCTGTGGTGCAGCAGAAATCTCCGGAGATGGCAGTTGGTCCAGTCCTCCTGTGTACCTCACCATCAGGTCAGTGTACACAGAGCTGTAGCTTTCCCAGACACTGAATCTGGGTAAGTTGCATGCAGTGTAATAGTGCAGTATATTATATGACATGTTTATGTATATATCTGCATGGTATGTGACTTATGCTAGTGCTGACTGTCTGTACTTTATTCTCTCACCTGTCAGTGTATATCTATCCCTTTTCCTTATCTGCCTAATACAGGTGTACTTAGGGTGGTTCTGAGACCTCACATTTATATACTTGTTAATATTTGTGAGGTTTGTCACATACTATTGCGTGCTGCACGTTGCCATATTTTGAGTGGAACTGTGTGTTGCATACGCTGAAAATGGGTCCCTGCAGCTAATTTTTAGTATCAGTCAGGACCAGTATAGCGCTGCTTGATCGCAATGCTTGGTCAGATATGTCTGACCAGGAGAAAGAGCGTTATACTGCACCCATTTTTACTATCCTGCAAGCCATGTGCTGCAGGTGTTAGTGCGGAGGATTTAACTCTTAAAGGGTTCTGTATGTGGCGTCATCGGGTGCCGGCCCCTTTCACGACCCCCTTGGGCGGTTTGTTTTCTCGGGATCCTCTCAATTGCGGATCGCCGGGCGGGCCCTATTGTTGTACCTCACTTGGGGTTACTTCACCATACTGCCCTTTTCATCTCACGGTATGTTGCAGTTTCTTGCACTCTTCCCCTGTGACACAGACTATAGCTCCCTGCAGGGGTTTTTCGAGTATATGAATTCTACCTGGTACCACAATAGTCTGTCATTCCCCTTGCAGGGATTACCACAACAGCCACCCTGGGTGGATGTCGTTTTCTACAAAACGCAAATTGGCGTGGTTGGCGCCCAGTGGTTACTTCCCAGTTGGCTCTGCCGTGAACTGGATACTGTTTTGGGCTCTTTCCCTCTTACACGGGGGGAAGCCTATTTCAGGTATTATTATCCCTGCTTTCGGGCTGGTAGCAGGTCCATTCTGGTTAGAGTGAATGTTGACCTGCACCTGTATCATACACCCTCAGTATTACGTGCCTTCTGGTTCCCTGTTGCTGACTAGCAGGTGGATCGCATGGCGGGACTCTGGCTGTTGCCAGATACGAGGTATTACAACAGTGTTTGGCCTCCTGTCCCAAATTCCCTGGGGGTCATCACGAGCCCCTCCTGGGGTGGATGGGCGTGTTACTCGTCTGATTACAGACGTTACTACGCATTCCATTCCTGCGTGGTCAGATTCTTCCAATCCGTAGGTGGTAACTCCGCCTGAAATCAGTATACTCGCTTTCAGGGGTTGTTACCCATCCTACCATGGCTATAGCATGGTTGGTTAATACTATTGCATACTGAGCTGATGCATTTGTAATGTTTTTTCCCCTCCAATACGCCTGGGGTTCAAATTTATTTGGTCGCTCACGTAATATATGCAGTTGTCATAGGTGGACATGCCTATATTGGATACCAGTCTCCTAACTTTCAGAGTTCCGGCTGCGACCTTATCCTCCGTAATACCCTATGTCTGCGCTCTGGGAATGCAGAGGTGCAGATACCATCTATAGGGTAGATCTTGTTGGGTCCTGACCTTGACAGTGGCAGTACAAATTTACCGCCTTCAGCTATGCCCACTACAGGGCCTCAGACTAAGTCTATTAAGTCTTTTTGTCCTCTGGGTCAGCCTAAAAGTCTGTTTTTTCATAGACTGTCGGTCTTTACAAGGGCCGTCATATCCAGTACCGAGCAGGCCTGGACTGCCAGCCGATCCTACTTCTGAACCTACGGATATATCTTCAGCCTGACGAGACAGGTCTACCACTGGGAGATGGCGATTTTCTCAGTTCACCCGGTACTAGTGTCAAGTTGCAGCGGCTACGTGGGTAGGAGGGTACACCCTCTCTTTGCTCAGGTGGCCTATTTCCATGTGATGGTAGGCAGGCCCTTATTCGGACCCGAACAGGGCCTTACAAATCCAGAAAGCTATACAGTTGTTGCAGTAAGCGGAGCTAATTGGGCCATCCCCACTTTCTCAGCGAGGGACTGGTTGTTCTGCTTTCTTTCTGGTGCAGTGGCTGAATGGTCCTCTTTGGCCTATTCTCTGACTCAATTCCCTGAACCAGTTCCTAAAGCTACCTGGGCTCAGGAGGCAATCCCTATGCTCCATCATACTATGTTTGGAACCTGGGGACTTTATGGTATCACTGGATATACAGGACGCGTGCCTACGGGTACTTACAGAGACCTTGCCTCAGCATGGACTGAGGTTTGCTGTATCACAGCACTTACAATTTTTCGGGCTCTGCCTGTTGGGACTGTTCTCAGCCCCACAGGGGTTTACCAGCGTTTTGGATTTTCTGACAGTTATTCTGCTCAGTATATCCCAATGCTCCTGTACCTGGATGGCCTCCTGCTCTTAGCAGGATCACCGGGGTACTTTACAGCCGGGTCAGGTTGACTGTGGCTTCTTCAGGGTGCAGATGTTTAATCAATGGGGAAAAAGTCCTCCCTGCATCCCTCTCTGGGTATTCTTCACCTAGGAGCCCTGCTGGATTCTCAGAATCTGAGAATTCTTCTGGCGTAAGATGGTATCTCCATTCTTCCATTAGGAGTACATGGATGTCTGCGCAGTGGACATATGTCTTTACACTCTGGGATGCATGGTCCACTATTCAGTGTCTGCCTTTGGAAGGGTGGAATGGGCTTAGTTCCATTCCAGGCCTTTCCATAATTGGCTTATCTCCAGATGAAACAAGTTTTTTCTGTCTGATCACTGTTCAAATGATGATGCTCTCCCCGGAGGCAAGTCGGTCCCTTTTCGGGTGACTATGGCCATCTTGTCCAGGGTATTCTTTGCTAAGGACAGTGTCTGGTTCGCATCCATTTCAGTGCAGTTGGATGTCTGTCGATTCCACCCTGTCAATTAACTTGTTGGAACTTTAGCCTGTCTTGGGCCTTCACTCTGGCATAGCCCTTGTTTCCCGGTGACCCTGAAAAAGTTCAGTCCGACAGGGTCAGAACAGTGGCTTCCTTTTTAGCAATACTGTTCGTTGGGTGGCAATGTCAGGTATGTCATACATTCGGACATTGTCCGAGGGTCTCCTCCCAACCATCTCGACAGCGTTCATTTCAGGTGCTCTCCATTGGGAAGCGGGAGTCCTCAGCCGTCACGATGTGCATCCCGGGGACTAGTTTCTTCCCCAAGAGAGGTTTCATCTCTTGGTGAGCAGGGGGGGCCCTCCTGAGGTGACCCTCATGGCCTTCTGACTCTATCACACTATGGTGTTACAGTCCAACTCTGGGGATTCTGAAGCAACCTTCAGTGACTCTTTGTCGGTGAAGTGGTCCTTCCAATTTGTGTACCTGTGTTCTCCGGTCTCCATTCTTCCTCGAGGAAAGTGTTTCAATCGAGACGGAGATGCTTTCCTGCTGGTGGCTCCTGATTGCCCCAGATGTCAGGGGTACTTGGTTTTTCGGAGTCTCTCCATCGATACTCCATTCCTGATGCTTCACTGCCCAGACCTGTTGTCTCAGGGCCCTGGGGTTTGCCTTGGACCTGGGTCGTTTGTCTTTGACTGTGTCCCTACAGTGCTTTTACGGCTTCCCTGGCTTTGTCATCGTTGGAATGATTAGAGCACATGGATTAGCTTTTGCTGGGACCTACCACAAACTGTGGCAGCCATAATTCTTATGGTATTATACCTGTCGATACGATCCTCCGGTGTCCAGGATTTCCAGATATTCTGGCATTCCTTCCGGCTGGCTTGGGTTTCACCCTCGGCCTGGCCTTCCTGACAGTGCAGATCTCTACACTGTCAGTATGATTAAGATATGGAATTGCTCCACTCTGGTATCCAGTTCAGCCTTTGGTGTGTTTTCTGGATTATGCCTTCATTTGTCCTCCCTAGGGACTCCTTGGGAGTTAGTAGTGGTTCTTTGTTCCCTCCGGGGACAGTCAATGGAGCCGCTGGTTGTGATAGCCATTACATGGTCTATTGCTTTGGCTCTCTCTCTTTCTCTCAGGTTGTTTATATCAACCAGGTGAGTGGCGGAATTGGGAGCGTTCTCATGTGGCTCCCTTTTCTGGAGGGCATCATGTCAGGGTGTGAGTTGCTCTCACCCTGTGTTTCTTCTTAGTGATTTTTATGTTCCATATTATTCAGGAACTTATGGTACGGCCATTCAGTCCCCAGTCCTCTCGCCTGGTGTGGCCTCATTGACTGTGGTCCGGCCTCTGTGGATTTATGTGGTCCGTTCAAGTTCCTTACGGAAATCGGACTCCTTATTGGTGGTCTGAGATTTCTGGTTTTAACAGGAAAGGATGGCCGGCCTATAGCCAAATGTTGGCTGGATGGCCTCGTATGTCTTCTTCAGGGGCCTACCCATGGGTAGGCCTTTCTGTTGTTGATGCTTGTTTTTTCTCGGGCCATGTCACCCTTGTGAGTGGCTCGCTGTGGCGCCTTGGCTGTTTTGCCTTACTAGGTGACCACGTGGTCTTCTGTCCGCACCTTTTTAAGGTTCTAGGCATTGGTTTCCTTTGCCTCTCAGGATGCTTCCTTTTTGGCGGCGGATTCTCCTCTCAGCACAGGAGCGTCCCCACCCTTGGTTGAACTGCTTTGGGACATCCCCAAGGTCAACCCTGTGGACCCCCCTATGGACCCTGAAGTAGAAAACAGGAGATATGGTAAGAACTTACCTTTGTTATCTCTGTTTCTATGAAGTCCATAGGGTCCACAGGGCGCCCGCCCTGACGTGCCTGGTTTCATATGGGCTGTGTGGCTAGTCACCGGTTTTCCATCTCCCATTTCTGGGAGTATGGTTTCTTGTGTGTTCCAGTCTTCCTTCTCTCTTTTTCTCTCCTCCTCCGGCCTTTGGCTACTTACAAACTGAGGAGTCTCTGGCTTGGGGGTGGGGTTATAGGGAGAGTGGACCCAAGTGCATCCTGGGAGATAAAAGCTTTAACTGCATGGTGCCCGGATTTGGTTCCCAACCTATACCCCAAGGTCAACCCTGTGGACCCTATGGACTTCATAGAAACAGAGACAACAAAGGTAAGTTTTTACCATATCTCCTGTTTTCTGGACTGTCCGACGGAATCCCAGTTGGGTGGCAATCATACAAGGAGGTGCACGAATAATTTCTATCAGCGCTCAGCATTATTATACAGATGTGCAGATTAGTACATTCCAATAAAGATATTAGTATTAGTCACTGTAGGAATGTGATCGGTAAAATTAAGTGTTTATTTATGAAATATACACTGCAGTATTTTGAAAGTTGGCAGTTACACAACATATATTTTTTACCATAGATCATGCTACAATACAAGACTATGGGGTCTATTCACTAAAAACTGCAGTGGTCCCTACATAAGTTAGGCATCTGTCTCGCCACATGTTGTGGTGGTGGATATAAAATCACCGGAACAAGTTAACAGTTTGAAAAGCTGCTTCTGTAACACGCCGATTAATTAGCGGCAGAATTCTACATTGCCGGTTCTGACCAGGCACATGCGCACAGAGCGAGCCATTGGGGATGTATGGATCCCTCGCCACGTCCCGGGATTTCCTTCCCACAGGACTGAGTGGGGAGTTTTGAGAACTAATGACATCTGAAGTCCTGTCCCACATTCATATTCCTAAAATTATGTATTTTGATGATTTGGGAAACGAGGAGGTCCGATTACTAGTATATGGGGACCACGTTTCACATCGGGGATGACCAGTAAGCAGGGGATTTTAGTAAAATCTCCTGCTTTACCTCTATAATGAATTGGCCAGCAGTTACATTTTTACAAAATTAGGTGGAAATTAATAACTTCTACTTTTAGGGATAATGAATAGGTCCCTATGTGTTTCTCCTTAAAGTACCCTAACAGCTGACATAAGTACCCAAGTAAGATTTTAAAATGTCACATTCATCTTTCATGGTCATTGTTTCTACAAAAAATGTTAATGTTTGGTGCTACTTTGATACATTTCTATCCCTGTCAAAATTGTCTGGGGAAAAAACACTCATTCTTAAGCTGGGTACACCCTGATCGATTGGTTTTGTTTTATTTTATAGTAATTTATAGCATCAGACTCATTTCTTTGGAATTTATTAATTTATTCGTAGGGATGCACTTGGAAATACCCTCTTCTTTTACATGATATTAATTTTATTGTCTGCATAACCAAACTATGACTTATCATATTTTGTCCATATTAACAAGACATCGGAATCCATAGGGAACCTCTCAAAGGCTCCATATGGATTCCTGATTTCTAGTTGTTTATGCTGGTGACAAGGAAGGTGAAGATAGCAAAATTGTTATTTGCTCTTTCAGTTTGTAGAGTAGTAGTCACATGTTGGACTGTTACTATCCTATAATCACCGCCTCCAAGCCTGCTTCTTTACCTGTCCACTGGGCTAACATTTTGGCTAATTTTATATTCACCAAAAGGGCTTGTTATATACTCTCAAAAGATTCCATCACAAAAGGTTGATGAAAAAATCTATGCGCACCAGAATCTATCGATGTTATCATTTAGCAAGATGAACAGATCACTTAGTTGGTACTTAGCAGTATTTTTTCTGACTGTTTCTGTGACTGTTGAATATTCTAAACAAAATAAAAAAAGAAATATATATGTGAGTGGATATAGATATATATATAGATAAATAGTGAAGGGTCTACAATCCTTGGGCTGGTGACTGTAGTGATGGTGGCATATTTTCCTTGCATTATGTTAATAAACGTGGTTGAGGAAACACTGTGAACCTGTCCTTGATGTTAATGCTTTGAAATGGTATGGTCTGAATCCAGCCTGTCTACAGCACCCATTCAATGTGACCAACTTCTTATTATTTTACTTTGCGAATGATTCTGAAGTACTTGCCTATCTTTGTGAAACACCTTTTTAAAAAAAAAAAATGTTTAAGTTTTGCATAGGTTTTTTTTCAAGAGTATTCCTTGTAGGAACAATTCTTCAACCACATCCTCGCTGTTCCTAGGAATCAAAATGTCATCGCTATCACTATGAGGGCATCAGATCCCTGTGATTTTCAGTAGCTTTACCTGCTAAGACAGTAGATGGGTTGCTCTTCAAGTTTTTAACACTGTGGGGTATACAGTATTTACTAAAGTGCAGGTTTATAGAAGTGGAGGTGTTGCCCATAGCAACCAATCAGATTCTGCTTTGTGTTTGTCAGCTTGTTCTGTGGAACCTGTGTACCTGTGGTATCAGTATGTACCAGTTTAGCAGCTGCATCCTACTGAGTATGACTGCATAACACAACAATGTTTTGAACCTGTGTATTTACTACAATATATTTCCGTTTCGGCCTAGTTATAGTATAATAATTATTAATAGAGCAAACAGAAGAAAATATTGGAAGAAAGCTATTGGAGAAGAAATATTAAGCAGAGAACAATGACTATCCAAAATAAGAGAATGTTACAATATCAAGGCAATGATATTTATGATATACTGCACAAAAAGTACTCAGTAATTATCATAGTGATATATAGGTGTTTTGGCCTCTAGACAGTATTCAAACAATCATAAGTCGCTATACAGTTGGGCTCCAAGTTTCAATCAGGGCAGTATTCAATTGCATACAATTATAACAGCAGGTTTAGCCTCTCTACTAGTCAATGGACCTTTAAAGAAGGGAAAAAGATTCTATCACTGGTTAGTATGAGACAGAAGATCGTGTCTAACTAACTTTTCTTGAATGAAACTCATATGAGGAGTCAAATTTTTTTTTAAAAAAAGTGGTGTTGCTCCCCTAGAATAAGGAGACCAGTCAGAGTTCAGAAGGGCTATAAATCAAAATGCTATAATAAAAGTTATGTTTTATTTAAACCGCATTTGCCTTGACCTATATAAAAGGGTGCCCACATAAAACAGAACACTTTCCCCCTTCTGAGCTTTGACTAGTCAATGGACCTCACAGAAATGTAGTAACTAATGATAATTGTGCTATATTCAAAGTACATTGTATGAATTTCAGCAGCTATATAACTGGGCTCCAGCAGCACATAGCATGTTTTTGGACTGGCACAGTACTGAATTGCACAATATTGCTGATCACATTGCACACACAATCTGTCAATAAGGGAGAGTTCAGGTATGAGGAGTCTGATGGTCAGCAATGTGCAGGGGTGCAGTTTGTGAAATTTAATTACATAAGCGTGTGATAACCGATCTGGGTTCAGGAAGTAAACAAGTAGGTTTCTGTATGAGGTGGTCTTACGTTCAGCAACCTATCTTCTGATAATCTTCTTGTTAACACAGAGAGTCATTTGGTTACCACTCAATACATCAGGCCAATTGGCGCCATATATATAATCTGTATTTTTTATTCACAGTAATAATCACCCAAGCAGTAAGACAGAATAATGACAACAATATCCCGCTCAGTACATTACATTTGTAAAATAAAGAAGAAAACAATTTAAGATAAAGGGCCGTATTCAATTAGCCACAATAAGTCCATTTCTGCGGAAAATTATCGCCGGTGACGTCATTTCGCCATGCAAAAAGTTTCCTCCGTATTCAATTCCAAAGATTTTTCGCTGGTGCGGAAACTCAATTCAATGGGACCAGCGATATTTTTTCGCCTATGAATAGGTGTCGAAAAAAAGTGCAGAATTGGGGTTTTGGGGTGCAAAGCTAAGGGAACCCCCTGCACCCTTGGGACAGTCCCCCAAAGGTAAACTGCATTAAAAAAAAAGGTTTAAAAAAGTCCTTAGATCAGCCCAAAAAAATACTTTCGATTTGGAGGAAAAAATGTCCAAAGTTGGGGGACAAACTTAAAAACTAGCGAAATAGACTCCAGGGGGGTCCCCAAGTATGGCCCAGGTGTTTTAAAGTTTACAGGTGCTTGGGCAAGGTGGATTTTTTATGAATTTTAAAAATTTACTTTAACAACTTAAAAATCTGCTAGCACCCATTTTCATGTACCCCAATTTTGCTGGGACTACTTATTTTGAACACAAAAACCTTGTAAATGCTATTCTTCACCACTTCTGCAAAGACGCGAAATAGAAGCTATTGAGAGCATATAAGTACCCCAAATACCTTTAGCAGGGCTATTCGGGGGTATCTACAGTGATCCCCAATGTCAGACCATCTTTTGGGGTGTCAGACTCATTTCCCCAAATCTGACAGTACTTTTCGCATATTACAGTTTTGCCGGCTCCCGTTTTAGCTGATTTCTTATTGAATATGGTGGAAAGTGGGCACGTGCGCGATACTTTTCCGCATTGTAAACCAACCAAGTGGTTGAAAGGTACTGCATGCGACAAGTACGGGACTTTTCCTCAGGAATTGAATACGGCCCAAAGTAAGTACACATGACCCGGTGGAGTTTTATTTTACTGGAACTACACGGACTTCGGAACAGTCCACCTGTGACTTAAGCAAGTTATATCACAACAATAACACTGTAGTTAAATGACCTTTTAACAACAACATACAGTCAGGTCCATAAAAATTGGGACATTGGCCCTCATTCAGAGCCGTACGCTCTGAGCAGAGCGCACGCTCTGAATGAGGGCCGTCCTCCATAACTATGGAGCGTCCTCCTGGACACTCGTATAGCTGTGGGTCACCACCCACAGCCTATACGAGCGTGCAGTTTGATGGCCGCGATGGTCGTGACCATCGCGACCATCGAAACTGCGAGCCGGAGCCTGCGGTTGAGGATTTCAACCGCAAGGCCCGGAGTGATTTTGGCTCTATCAGAGCCAAAATCACTCCCACAGACATCACTAGTGATGTCAATGGGCCGGCTTCTGACGGGAGGCGTTCCCTTGGGAACGCCCCCGTCAGGGAGGCACGCCCCCGGCACGCCCACCAAAGGGGGCGTGCTGTCAATCAACATCGACAGCACGCCCCCTTTGATCAGACACAACGAGCGAAGGAAAGTCCTTCGCTCGTCGCGTCTGGCGCATGCGCACGACGGAGCTGCCTCCGTCGTGCGCATGCTCAGTGCAGACCATCGACCCACTTGCGAGCGGACAGCCGCTCGCGAGTGGGTCTGAATCAGGCCCATTGACAGAATTTTCATATTTTGGCCTCTATTCACCACCACAATGGCTTTGAAATGAAACAAACAAGATGTGATTTAACTGCAGACTTTCAGATTTAATTTGAGGGTAATTACATCCAAATCAGGTGAACGGTGTAGGAATTACAACGGTTTCTATATGTGCCTCCCACTTTTTAAGGGGCCAAAAGTAATGGGACAAACTAAACAATCCTAAATCTAACTTTCACTTTTTAATCCTTTTAATCCTTTGCAGGCAATTACAGCCTGAAGTCTGGAACGCATAAACATCACCAGACGCTGGGCTTCATCCCTGGTGATGCTCTGCCAGGCCTCTACTGCAAATGTCTTCAGTTCCTGCTTGTTCTTGGGGCATTTTCCCTTCAGTTTTGTCTTCATCAAGTGAAATGCATGCTCAAATGGATTCAGGTCAAGGAATTGACTTGGCCATTGCATAACATTCCACTTTTTAACCTTAACAAACTCTTTGGTTACTTTTGCAGTATGCTTCGGGTCATTGTCCATCTGCACTGTGAAGCACCGTCCAATGAGTTCTGAAGCATATTGCCCGAAACACTTCAGAATTCATTCTGCTGCTTTTGTCAGCAGTCACATCATCAATAAATACAAGGGAACCAGTTCCATTGGCAGCCATAAATGCCCACGCCATGACACTACCACCACCATGCTTCACTGATGAGGTGGTATGTTTTGGATCATGAGCAGTTCCTTACCTTCTCCGTACTCTTCTCTTCCCATCACTCTGGTACAAGTTGATCTCATCTGTCCATAGGATGTTGTTCCAGAACTGTAATGGCTTTTTTAGATGTTGTTTGGCAAACTCTAATCTGGTCTTCCTGTTTTTGTGGCTCACCAATGGTTTGCATCTTGTGGTGAACCCTCTATAGTCACTCTTGTGAAGTCTTCTCTTGATTGTTGACTTTGACACATATACATCTACCTCCTGGAGAGTGTTCTTGATTTGGCCAACTGTTGTGAAGGGGTTTTTCTTCACCAGGGAAATAATTCTTCTGTCATCCACCACAGTTGTTTTCCGTGGTCTTCCAGGTCTTTTGGTGTTGCTAAGCTCTCTGGTGCGTTCTTTCTTTTTAAGAATGTTCCAAACAGTTGATTTGGCCACACCTAATGTTTTTGCTATCTTTCTGATGGGTTTGTTTTGATTTTTCAGCCTAGTGATGGCTTGCTTTACTGATAGTGACAGCTCTTTGGATCTCATATTGAGAGTCGACATCAACTGATTCCAAATGCAAATGTCACACCTAGAATCAACTCCAGACCTTTTACCTGCTTAACTGATAATGAAATAACGAGGGAATAGCCCACAACTGTCCATGAAATAGTTTTTGAGTTGATAGTCCCATTACTTTTGGCCCCTTAAAAAGTGGGAGGCACATATAGGAACTGTTGTAATTCTTACACCGTTCACCCGATTTGGATGTAATTACCCTCAAATTAAATCTGAAAGTCTGCAGTTAAAGCACATCTTGTTTGTTTCATTTCAAAACCATTGTGGTGGTGAATAGAGGCCAAAATCTGAAAATTCTGTCAATGTCCCAATATGGACCTGACTGTATATCTTAGAGAGTCTATATATCAAACAGCAAATATGAGAGTCAATACACTTTACTACTGGCTGGCCAGCTAATTCTGAAGCGATGGTGCACAAAAGTTAAGTTGGTGATCCTATACTCCTTAGAAGAGTGTGAATAACAATTCCTAACTTTTTAGAAGATAACAATTTTTTAAACTTGTTATCTTCTCAAGTGCAGTTTCCTGTTCCTTTTATAATATGTCGGCGCACAGGTAAATACTATTCTGTGTTGGCAATAAAGTTGGAGAACTTTTGCAACATTTGTAGCATTAGTAGAAAAGTGTCCCAAAGGGAGTAAACTAGTTGCCAATGTTTATACAATTACAGCTCCTATCGCTCTGCATGTTGTATGATCCAAATGCTGCATAAATTGTAGAGAAGACCTCACTGTAGGGTTCACTATGAAATGAATATTAGCTGAATCAGTCGTTACTGCAGACTAAATAATGTGACTCTCACACTGACCTTTTGAATCCAACTGGGATTGTCCTGTGTGTAAGTAGCAGACTGTCACTACAGGGTATTGCTGTCTCTCCCTAGCTGAATCTTGACTGCAGTTAGGCAACTATTTAACTGAAGACAACCTTTTACTGCATACACACGGTCCAATAAGTGATCCAATCGTTATTGTTAAAATTTGACAGTTTCTGGCCCCTGCAAACGACCAATACGATGGTCGATGCGCGGCCACGTATAGTCGTTATCGACCAACTACCGTTGTCTGTGCAAGCAGGCAGTCCTGGTCGATATCGACCAGGTTAGCCTGCTTACTATAGGGACGTTCGCGGGTTGTTATAGTCGTTAAGGGGTTACTGCATGTGATGGATGAACATCCAACACATGCAGGACGATCAGACAATGATCGTCTGATCGTTATCTGATTGTTGCCAGTTGAATGTAGTCTTTTCTTTATGTTTAGCTGACTGCTCTCACTCTTTAATGTCATTAACTGCGGGCACAAGTACTGTCAATTTAAAGGCAATACTAATGGTGGTAGTAAATGCTGCAACTAACATGCAGATATCCTTTACTAAATGCCACTTTACTGTCTTTCTAGTGAGGGCGCAGGGGAATTATCGTGGTGAGGCAAGAGTACTTGTTCACTTGCTATCTTTGGGCTGTATTCAATTAGCTGCGATAAGTCGTTTTCGGTGAAAAGTTTTCGCCAATGACGTCATTTCGCCAGGTGAAAACCTTATCCTTGTATCCAAAGACTTTTCGCCGGTGCGGAAAGTAAATGCATTGGAATAGGCGAAAAACTAGGTGGAAAAAAAGTGCAGAATTGGGGTTTTGGGGTGCAAACTTGCGGGACAGCACTGCACCCTTGGGACAGCCCCCTAAAGTTAATCTGTGTCAAAAAAAGTTATAAAAAAACTTAAGAACACCCCAAAAAAGTACTTTCATTTGGGGGGCGGAAAAAAAACAAAGTTGGGGGACAAACTAAAATACTAGCTCCCCAAGTATGCTCCAGGTGTTTTTAAGTTTGCAGGTGGTTGCGGTAGGTAGATTTTTAAAGTTTTTAAAAAATTCACTTTAGCAACTGTAAAATATGCTAGCCCCCATTTTCATGTACCCCAAATATGCTGGGACTACTTTTTTTCTGCAGAAAAACCTGCTAAATGCTATTCTTCACCACTTCTGCAAAGACGCTAATTAGCAACTATTAAGAGCATTTAAGTACCCCAAATACCTTTAGTAGGGCTATTCCAGGCATCTAGAGTGATCCCCAATGTCAGTGCATTTTTTGGGGGTGTCAGGCTGATTTCCCCAAATCTGACAGGACTTTTCGCTGGTTTTAAATTCGCCGGGTTCCATTTTCGCTTATTTGGAATTGAGTACGGGGATAAGCGGGGACGAGCGCTATACTTTTCCACATAGAAAACCAGCGATGTCGGTGAAAAGTCCGGCATGCGAAAAGAAAGTACGAAGTACGCTGCCGGGAACACAACGCTGACTGGCCCTGAGGTGAGTTCTGTCAGCGATATCCTCACCTCACACCAGGCTCCCTCAGGACTCTCACTCTATCAACTGCACCGCCACCGACGTCCCTGAGGTACGGGACGCTTAACTCAGGAGCTCCGCTTCACTTAACTACCTAACCTCAGGCGACACCTCAGCGGCAACCACGTGTCCTCCTTATAACAGCTGCGGTCGCGTGAGTGGCTCCTTCCCGCCGACCATCCGCGCCTCTCCACTGCTCACTCTCCCTGTGTACCATTGGTCCACTATGGGGACAGTTCCCCCCGATGCTGCGGCTGCAGTTCCAATGTCCCTAGCTGCGTGCCCCCCTCAGTTCCTATAGTCCTGTGAGGCATGCTGCTCCATGTTCCCTATTTTGGATATCTATATAACTTTATCAGCCTTGCGATATTACTATTTAAAACAGTGTGAATACATAGATCATTTATGAATTGCCACATATGTACTGTATATTCATATAGCATTTCTGTGTACATACATAAATTGGACATTGAACACTGTAGGGGTATCACAAATGAGTAACAGTCACAGTAATAAATAGTTGTGTTAGTTATACATTGCAAAAAAAAACAATACTTATTATTAATTCTGGCACAGATATGCCAAATCAACCTCAACTTCTATTAATTACAGCTGCTGCATATACTGTAAAAGTGTTCAATGTTAATACTTGTTGACTGCTATTCCCTTTTTCAGCCTTATTCCAAACACACCATTGGTTAGAATGACCTAACCATTGCCATTGCAGCTTTTTATAGATTACAAATTCAGCCAACTACAGTGCAGAATGATATTCCGCAGAATGCGAAAAGCGAACCTTGAATTTAAGAAATACTGGATTGCTTAAAATATTAGGAAAAGTTGTTCAATCATTTAAAATTCTGCTGAAGCACCTCTACACTAGTGCTGTGTCATTTGTAGGTTGTATGTGCTACATAGTAGTCAAAAGAGTAAAACCTGTTGTTACTGTATTTATACATCTCTAACCTAAACAAAAAATCAATCTGTCCCTTTACAGCAGGGGTCTTCAAACTTGGCCCTCCAGCTGCTGTGGAACTACACATCCCAGCATGCACTGCCACCTTTTTGATATAACAGCATGCTAAAACTATGTGCAGTGCATGCTGGGATGTGTAGTTCCACAGCATCTGGAGGGCCAAGTTTGAAGACCCCTGCCTTACAGGCTGTGCCTCTTGGTAAATCACATAACAACGCTAGATTACTCACATTTATCCAGCTTGAACATGTACAGTTATTTATGGCAGCTATAGCACAGGGGCTACTACCAACATTTAAAATACAGTATTACCATAATTTTTCCTCATTAATTCCTTGTCTTTGTGACCTGAGTGCTAAAGTCAGTGCTAGCAATATAATGGCAGTAACTATCTAATGAGTCTATTTATCAATGTGTGGTGATAACATAGATTTTCTATTGCCACTTATCGCAGCATTAAAAAAACTATTATCACCACAATTTAACCATAATATGATTCTCATCTGGCCTGTCATACTGGCTGGGAGCAGTTGAATTGGACTTATGGCTTCATCAGTCACTATTGTTGTGTCTGCGCAAGCTGCCATGGCTTTACTAGTTTACATATGCACAGTGGTATTGGAAGCCTTTGTCCTTGTCAAATATGCATCCCAAAGCTCTAATTGGCTGAACTTGCTATGAAAAATGGAATACATTGATATTGTTGATGAAACAGGGAAAACAAGTCATTCTGTGGTACAAACCATATATAAACCATATATAAAGGTTCAACAACTAACTTACATCAGGGTGCTACAAGATATATGAAATTAAAATAGTGTCACTCAGGAAAGATTGGTGTAAACTAGAGTAGTGTTTTTTGGGGGGAATTTAATAACTATTATTTCATAATATCTTTGATCAGAACATTTATACTCACACGTCAATATTCCTCAATTGTTGTGAGTATCTACACTTACCGTATATCTTTGCAGTAAACCACTCTAAAATGCAGTTAAAATCGCACCTCACATCTAAGGGGGCTAGAATTTACAGTATTTGCATAGCTCAGCACATAATTTTATTGTTGTCCTTCTGTCAATGTACAAAAGAGGGAGATGAAATCGCAAAATAAATTTTGCCAGGGGCAGATAGAACAGAAACCAGAAGAAAAAAAAGTAAAGCAAAACCCCTGGCGGACTTTATTTATTTACACTTTAGAAAATAGCCAAGTAAGTAAAAAAAAAATATTAAAAGAAATTCACCCAAACAGACATCAAGTGAACTAGACTTATGTTGTTACACCATAGAAAATAAACACTTACTGTATACTTGTACTTTCAAGTGAGTGCAGAACCCTCATTTTTTGATGGAAAGGTTAGTGTGTTATTTAGGGGCCTATGTATCAAGCTTTTTTCATAAAATTATATAGAAAGTAGAAACTGCAGTATCTGCATCATTTTATGAACTATTGAACTTCAATTTTATAGAAATCTCCGTCAGAGTGCTAATTAGCACTGCAGATTGCAATCCCCATTATTCTCAATAGGGTCTACGGTGTCAGCCCTACAGTATGTACCAAACTCCAAAAAGCGTAGCTTTCCAGAGTTTGGTCCCAGTAGTTTTCACTATCTGAAGATGGTGTAAACGGCTTCAAGGCTTACAGTCGGCGGCGAAAGCTAACACTGTGTACATGCACAGTGTGTCAGCTTCTCGTGTCAGCTTCTCATGGAGATGTGAAATACTTCCACAAATCGCCAGGGATATTACTCGCAGGGACAATGGTTACAGCAACCCTTTGTACATTGCGGGGATATTTGAATAAAAAATTAAAAATATCCGCCGTGATATGAAGCCTTAATAATCGACACACACTCTCACTGACTCCATGTATCTCTGCTATGCAAAGAAGAGTCGTCACTCCACGGACTTAGTAAAAGCAAAATTATTGTATTAAACACATCAGGCCATAACAGCAATATTCCGACATTAGAAGACCCCTGAGGTATTTTCTTCTACACCCTGAAGAAAAGACCCCAGGGGACTTGAAATGTTGTGATATTGCTGCTATGGCCTGATGTGTTTAATACAAATCATTTTGCTTTTACTAAGTCCGTGGAGTGATGACTCTTCTTTGCAAAGCAGAGATACCTCTGGATTGTATTGATATTTTAGAAAGGAACATGTATGTATTTATAGAGTTCTTCAAAGTAATGTTGGAGAGACAGAGCATGTACATATAATATAATGAGTATGTCCTCACGAGCAGGACTCTCTTCATGCTTATGTATCAGTGTGATTTGTAACATCTGCAGGTGAGATGAGGGATGGGGTTAAATAAACTACACTGTCCACATAGAAAAACTACACTATCTTAGCTAAATGGCTTCTCCTGAATATGTCTTTATATATAGTGACTCTTATCCCCTGTCATCATGTTTTCTGCTGTCGCTTTATTGTCTTCTTGTGCTCTCCTTACATGCATACACTGCCTTATGTTACATACTACATTGTCTTGTCACATGTATGGGTGACGTCTCTTTACTGGTGTTTACATTGAGTGTCACTTCAAATAATATGCAAAATTTGACTTTATGTATGAAAAAAATAGACACCACAGTCATATTTAAATTATTTATATAAATGAAAATGGAATAATTCTGCCCACCATTTTAACACTAACTAGTGTTACACCCTCGCTCATCAACAGCCAGCTGCCAGCATAAATACTGGCTGACACCCTCTGGGGGAATTCAATTCTCAGCAATGTCTACGATATGCTGTCAGAAAGCCTGGAGGTGTTTGGGAAATTAGCACCTCGTAGCCACCAACTTTGCCAATCTTCTCTCACTCTAGAGTTGGACAATCGAAGGACCCAAATCCATAATAACATGTCGATGCATACCGATCATCTGTCGGAAATAATTTATATTTTAGAATACCGAATGTAACCCCGGGTAAATTAAAGAATCGGTACATATGTATTTATAATAGCGATGGTATTCCAATGTTTCTAACTGTATATTTGTTTAGAAATCGCTTTGTACATTGTTGTATTTTATTAGAGTTTTTCTAGAGTGCAGAGAGTCAGTATGGTGCTGACTGGGGAGAGGAGCGATATGAGGAAATTAAGGTGCTAGATAGATATCATGCTGTACTGATGGCACAAATGGAGAGCGAGAAAGTGAAAGGAATATGAGGCTGAAGGTATATAAGAGAGGAGGCAGTAAACAGTGGTCGCATTCAAGCTTACTTGGGAGGAGAGGAGCATACCACAGGGACGGCTCCAGAGACTGATGCATCACTGAGGGACTGCAGAGCGGAGGCAGGTGAGGAAAGGGAGAGCAACCATAGGTCCCGACATCTGAGTTGACTTATTCACTAAGGGGCATATGTATTAAAACTTGATGTGAGATATAAATTTCACAAATTTATTACCAACCAATCAGCTCCAAACTATAATTTCTTAAACACAGCCTGCCAAATGTAAGTTAGAAGCTTATTGGTTGGTGATATATATCTCACAATTTTATCTCACATCAAGCTTTGATACATATGCCCCTAAATCTTCCCAGTGGGTGTCTTCCGAGAAGCAGAGCCGGAGGAGCTGTCTGACGGACCAGCTGCTGCAGGGTCAGAGAGACGGAGTAAGGTCTGTTACATACAAGGCAAAGGACAAGTGCCTTACTTGCAGGAAAGGATAGCCTATTTATACATTTAGACTTACAGCACTGTTACGTACTACAACATAATAATCTTCATCCCTCATCATTGACCTACTATAGTTAATAAATATTTTCTCTGCACCTCACTGAACTACTATAGCCGCTTATCTCCAAATATGGTACACTAATGACAATCTATAGGAAGAGTTAATTACCAGTAAAAAGGATAGTGGGTGAGAATTCTCATTACTGACTAAACAAACCCGGGTTTGCAACTAGACAATACCTATGAGCACCAACGTGTTATTGGCCAGAAACTTTATATTAGGCTGTGAGCTTATACATAGGTTACTAGTTTAAAGGTCAGTAATTATATGTTATGTACAATAACTGTTATACCTGCTAAACTTTCAAAGGTTTGCTGGAGTGAGTGAGAGTAGAACTTGTGATAATTGTGAGGAGGCCAGGGATCCCTACATAGGGGAATTAAGTGAAAACGAATAGGGGAAGTGTGAACTACTCTTGGATTGGGGGAGTAGTTTCTAATTTGTTAACGTACATTTGTGGGATAATTTACTTTGGGAGTGTTGAGGAAACTGTTATTAAATGGGTTTATAAACGTGGGTTAGGTGGTGGTGCTAATCCAATTAAAAAAAAGATAGATTCATGTAATTACTAGAAATACCTTATGTCTACTAACATTAATGTTTTAGGCCCTGATGGGAGGAGTTCCAGTATAATAAATCTTTATAACTTATATCTATCCTTCCAACAGTATGTAGGTGTCTAATTACAGCAATAACCATAATATACTATATTAGGATCCCCCCAGGGGTATCCCAAAGATGACCCCTGGTGGATTTTACAAGGTACTGAAGCCTTGGGTAGAAGCACTGATTAAAGACCATAAGATCTCATACCTCTAACAAGAGTTCAGTGTAACCAACAGAGGTAGAAAAGTTACATTTTGAAGGCAACACTGGGATGCTTGGAGAATAGGTCACCTCAGATGTCCGGACTTCTGGTTACTCCCCCTTTCTTCAGCTGTCTCTGATAAAATGCACGTGCATGTTGCTCAACATGTGCAACATGTCAGCAACAAAGTGCTAAAGCAGTCTGGATCCATACCTGCTTTAGCACTTTGTTGGTGACCTGTTGCACATGTTGACCTTCTTGAAAAGGGTCCAGAAAGGACCAAAACATTGTATTTATACAAGCATGGATTAAACAAGTACAGTAAATCTCTTTACAGTATGCTGCATTTGGTGGGGAGTGACTTCTTTTGGAACTAATTCTATGCTGGAGCATTTGGATTATGCCTTCCAGCTGTTGTGCACCCCGTTGTTGTCTTTGCTGAGATGTGAGTGCGGAACTCTGGACAAATATATAAAAACGGTGCTGTTATAATGCTACACCTAAAATGTCAGTATTAGCATCTTTATTTGGTGTTCCTTCAATTTCTTCAAATACACTCCCCGTATTTTGGGTGGCCGCTGATATTCTCCTGGGAGACTGTTGTTGCAACGTCTCAAGTAGTGGTAATGTCTAAGAGAGGGTGAGAATTAAACGCTCTATAGTGTAGTAATTTAGATCACAAAGTTGCAAAGCTATGTAATGTGCGTACCGCAAATAGAAGGTTTACAAGCACATCAAACGGGTCTTTAAGGTATGGCCTTCCCTCATAGCCTTATTTTCAGCAATGACCAGTCATTAAATAGGATCCACCTGAGAATGATTCCTTCCACCCGAACCCTTATGTTCCTTCTTGGTCATTACAGTGGTTTACTTAATGCAGATTTTACATGTAGGATATAAAAAAATGCCCTCCCATAGTGAAGTAATTTACTGGGCAGGAGGCTAGGAGAGCGGCTGAGCCCGGTGTCTCTGTGTTTAGGTCTCCGGTTATAGGAGCTGCTTCTGCTGTATATATAACTGCTCTATATTTATAACTTTCCAATACATTTGGTAGTGTTCAGTGTGCACCCAGACATACAGTGTATGAAGCAGTGAAAGCCGGACATATATATATGCTACATTGCCACACAGTCCAGTTTACGTTTGGTCGCAGCAAAATTAAGGAGTAAAATTAAATAAAAAATTTAATAAAATAGGAAGTCTATTAGATTAATATTCTGCTTAGTAACAGAAATGTATTTAAGTACTGTAATTTTATTTTTACCAGTGAAAAAAATGCTGTTTTTTTTTATTCTCCACACAGAGATAACTGGCTGGCTTCACACTATTGTCAGGCGATGGAGCTACAGTGGAGCATTGTGGATAATGTCCTGGATGTAATCATCTGACTGGGACATTACCACTCGCTCCAGCAGCACCTTGGTTTTAGGGCAATTTTTTTGAATTACAAGAGTGGTAAGTGATTCACATCACTCTTTGTTAAATACCAATCATATACATATTTGAATGGCCTCCTGCTATGTGGAGAGCAACCAGGACCATATATAGGAGTGGATGAGTGTTGCCACTGACTAGGGAGCTGCATTGTCACTCCCCTGTGGCACCAGCATTTGGCTAGCAGGGTGCTTGGAACGGCACACTGCAGCCTAGTGAATAGCCAGAGCAGCTTCCTTAGGACTTTTCAGGCGCACTGCTCTTTACTGCCACCTTGCCATGACGCCATGATGTTACAAGTTCAGGATATGTGGGCCAGCACAGGGTGGAATTATGTCCTGCGAGCGACCTGGGGTGAGGAATTCAATTCTACAGTATCTTGATAGATTCTGGAAAGGTGTAAAAGGTGCACCTTCTTTAATTTGTTTCTAGTGTTAATATGGCTTCTTTGTTAAGTAGAACCCTAACAGCAGCTAGCAAGTTAGATGTACATCCTAACAGATAGGGGAGAGTGATAGCCCAGTCTGCACAGCCACATTGGTAGTAGTAGTAGTAGTGCTGCAGAGGATTTCACATGGCACCTACCATCCCGACTCTGGGGGAAAGACTTGGGGTCACTAGTCATCAAGAGCACCATTCATGAGTGCGGTAATGTCCTGTTGTCGCCAGTTGCTGTGTTAAATATGTATATTGATCTGTATTTTTAGAGCACTTATATCTACATTGATATTGATATAATTTATCGATCCTGTCAATATATAGACATTCATGTATCGAATCAAAATCGTGCTAAGATTGTGCACAAAATATTGTTTAATTTGATATATCAGCATTTGATGCCAGCACTACCTACCTTGAGATGCCCAGTTCAATTAAGATATTGTCATTTTTGGGGATATGCACAGTTGAAAATCGTTGAGAATTGAATTCCCTCCTGAGTTTAACCACATCGTACACGCACTTGATCAAACTGTATCTTTCGTGACATCTTAGTACCATGACCTATGCACTCATTGATTTGGAAAAACACATTACTGTGCAAAAAAATGCATGTTCCAGAGCAGTGACGATTGTGACATGTTTCTGCAGGGGACGCTGCTGAGAAAACATGGCAAAGGGCTAGAGAAGGTAAACGTGTATGCAGACCCATCACTCTTGTGTATTGCAAGATTGCATAGTTGATTAAGCACGGTGAGAATCCGTAAGAGTTGCAAAGTATTCCTCCTGCTCTGACAGTGGATATCACTGCACAATAGCAATAGCAGTTTGTAAAGATTTTGCTGTAAAAAGAAGTAGAAATGTGGAGGAACCTGTAAAGGTTTGTGCAGCCAGCTGTGGTCTGGAATTGTATTGGTTACAATGTAACTAGCAGTGTATGTTTCTAAGTAATGCTTAATTTTCTATATACAAAAGCTAAGCAATGCATTTTTTGGTGTGGATCTGTGCAATGTGTGTAGCTGTGCTGTATGTATTTGTCTTAATGTGTAATGGCTGTTACTCAGTTGTATTTCACACCCACACTCATATGTTAATCTGAAACTTCTCTCTCCAGAGCAGGGTGAAGCTGCCGTACCATGCAGATGTAAGGACACTGTGTGTGTGTCTGTCTGTCTGCACTCCTTCCCACTTTCTATATATGTTTCTCTGTACAATCTGCCCTTGTGAGATGTGTCCTAAATCTGTTCTGTATTATGTTGTGTCTTATATTAGTGGGGGGTACAATTAAGCTCCTGTATGATATAGATGGTTACAATTACAATGCAAAACACATCTGGTCCAAGAAAAGTACAGACTGTTTTTCACATTTAGCACATAAATAGGGGCAACTAAGATGTTCCTAGAATAGAAAATGTGGAGAAAAACCTGTCCTGTTGGGCTGACAGAGCTGTAACTAGACTTTTTGGTGCCCTGTGCCAGAGAGCATTGGCGCCGGACATAACGCAGCCAAAAAAGAGGAATGGCCTCATGGAGAAGGGCCAGGGAAGAGAGAGGAGATGCTGGGGATGAAATAAGAGGAAGCTACAATGATAATAAACAGAAAATTAACAGGCCTGAACAGTGCCCCTTGTCCTGCGGTGCCAGCACAGGGCACACTACCTTAGTTACAGCCCTGGTTCAATATGTTGGATGAATGAAGATGAGATAAAGGGCAGCTCGGTCAAAGAGAGCTTATAGTGTAAATAGACTGGATACAATACAGGGTTAGTGGTGCATTTGCCTCTGTAATAAATGCAAATGCATGCAAAATAAGTATTGGGTTTGATGTCATGTACTACAGAGCATGATAATATGCAGAGATTTAAATATGATCAAAAAGGGAAGATTCAGAATAGATACTCAATAAACAGCTGTAAAAGAGATTAGATACTGAATTTCCAGGTTCATAAATTCTATGTAGTAGTATGTGGGCTGCATTGACCAAGTCTTAGCAGACAAAAATGCATGGTGCAGCAATATTCCCTCATGCACTGTTCTCTGTTTTGCTGTCTGTTTTTATATGTGGCATTATAACCTCTACCCCTAGTACAGACTGGAGTCATTACAGTGGGTATGACACAGTAGAAGTAATGTAGGGATTGTCAGGAAGGTGAATTATATGAAAGCTAGGTAAATAAGTGATGGACAATAACTGTGTTAAGCTAAATTATGACAATCAGCTCCTGTGTTTAAGTACTCCATAAAATAAGGAAAATGATTCAAATAAAAATAACAAGTAGGGTACAGTAGATCCACCTACAGTATATTCATTATAAGGATAAAATCGACAATGCTTTACTGTGCAAAAAAGGTATTTAAAATTGTAGGAAGGGAAATCATAGGCAATCACAGGGGACATTACAGTTGCAGATTATCCCCTGTAGAGCAGGCATAATAACGAATATCTGAATAATAACAGTGGCACTGTCTATCTCTAGCACTACACAAGCATTTTGCAGGGTAAGGCCATTTTTTGTTTTATTAGAGCAGGACATAAAAATACATATTAAAAATGCTTACAATACATATATTGTATGTGGTATGTTTAGAATATACTGTATATATGTATATTATGACATATGAAGGGCAAACTCTGTAGTGTTGTGTGCAGTAAGGATGTTTGCAGGGGCTGCTAAGCATTATATTTGAAATAAATAGATTTTAGTGGTAAAACTGCTGCATACTAATTTATAGTATGCATTGTCTTTGTGTAACTTTTCTGGTGGTTCTTATTTCTAACAGGGGACACATCTCATCATTAATGCTGCTAAAGAGCTGGGACAGCTATCAAAACTGAAGGTATAGTATATGTGATGTACCTTTACTTGGTTATCACACCCTCTCTTTCCACCTTCCTTTCTTTCCCCCTCCCCTTTATTATTATATGACATATAATATGTTTTATGTTTGGTATTTTAAAAATCAATAAAAAGGATTAAAAAAATCCTCACTATATATACTGTAGCTAGTAATGAAACAAATATATTGCCACAAATCTTATGGAAATACAGTACTAATACCAGGGCCATTTTAATAAAGGGGCATTTGCCCTGGCTCATGAGGACATGGAGCCACAATTGGAGTATTTTTGTATTAGAGTTGAGATAGAAGAGGCTATACATTATCCACTCTCTACGACCCCTGCGGCCTTACAAAAGGAGGGTCTGCTCTATCAAGCAGTTTGCTTAGCCAATGTAATTCTATGTTCTTTCATAGTTCCTACTAGAAATAGCTCCATATCTACATCTATCCCACGTTTAATTACTTAACTAATATAAAGTATATATTTTGGGATATATTTCTTTAATATTTGTAAATTCAGTAGTAAATAAAAGCAACCTGTGTATGTCATGTTTTCTATTTCTACCTAAATGCTTACTTTGTTTATGTTATTTACCACTGCATAACAGCATCCTCGTTTTCCTGCCTGCAAATTTTCCTGATGTCCCAGGGTTATCTAATACCCCTTTTACACCGGAGCTAAAACCCGAGTTTTTGAAGGGTTAACCCGGGCAGCTCCCTGGTGTAAAAGGGGAGAGAGTTGGATCGCCGGGTCGAGTGACCCGGCAATCCACCCCAGGTAACTAGCAGGGTTTTACATGGGCGTAGCCCGTGAAACCCTGCTCTGAGAACAGCGCACTCCAGGTCACGATGACCTGGAGTGCGCTGCTAGCTGGCCGATTGGTCCGGCTTCAGTGGTACTTGGAGATGACGTCATCTCCAAGCGACCACTTTCACTCCGCAAAAGCCGGGTCTATGGAGACCCGACTGCGGTGTGAGCGGCGCTGACGAGGGAATATCCCGAGTCGGCGTCTGCAAAATTCCGGGTGTGATCCGGATAGGAACTTTGTTCCAACTCCGGGTCAGACCCGGAATTTAGGTGGAAAAGGGGTATAAATGGAAAGGAGAAAGAGGAGACAGATTCTCTCTTTACAAACATATTAGAACATATTAGGTCTCCTCAGTCCAATATTCAGCGTGTGACTGTTATGACTGGACATATCCTTGCAGACAACTGGCTTAGCAGCCTTTTTAGCTAATGAAATACTGTTGTTATTTTTTTTTTTTTGTAGGATCACATGGTAAGGGAGGAGGCAAAGAGCTTAACCCCAAAGCAATGTGCTGTAGTGGAGCTTGCACTGGACACTATTAAGGTAATTTGTAGTGTGCACAATGTGTTTCAGCACAGGTGCTTCTTTCTATAATTTGTATTTTTATTAGATGTTGAACCATTATGGGGCTGATGCTGAGTTGGTAGCAATGTGGGCGCAAAATACTCCAAAATGTAGTGGTGTATAAATAGCATATTTCTGCACTCATACAGAATTGTATTTATCTTGATATGCTTCTTGATCTGCATTAACAACATATACACCATAAGCGTGTGCAAAAGATATACTTCCTAACATGAGTTGATGCAAATAATTGTTGGTCTGAATAAGACACCTATGCCTGAACAAGCCCTTACAGAACCTACATGAAAACGCTCCTTCACACCCCCGTACCTCCTCTCTAATAGAAATGCATGTTGCGTCCATAATGCATCCAACTCTGTAATTACCCATTTGTATCCTCTGTTTCTGGGCATGTGCATTGCGAAAATATACAAAAATATGCCTGTCATGATCCAGTGCAAGTGTTCCTCCGGAGGACGGTGAGCCGGGAGGTTCGGGCGACTAGAGGAGTGACTGGACTAGGTCTCCTAGTTGCGGCCGAACCCAGGTTTGGCTAGACCTGCCCCGAGGCACGGAGTCTAACTCACTTGGTGGTTTTCTCCAGTGACCCCTCCAATTGGGATTTGGTTTTCTGCAGCACCAAGTGAGCAGGCCGCGGCCCTCTGGACAGTTACCTGGGAATGGCAGAAGACCGGAAACTATATTACATGAAGTTATTGCTAGAACACTGGAGATAAACTGGAACACAATTAGAAATCCTGATCACAGGCTTGCATGAGATTACTGAGAAATGTACTGAGAATCGCTGAGAAAACCAGGAACTGATTAGCACAGCAGCTCAGGGATATGTGGACACTGGCAGGTACTGGAGTTTGCTAAATATGCAGGTGCTGGCTGCACAGACAAACATAGAGCAGAATGGACAAAGGCTTATACTGGGAAAACTAGAAATGCTGGTGCTGGCTGCACAGACAAACACAGAGCAGAGTGGACATGGGCTGATACTGGGAAAACTAGAAATGCTGGTGCTGGCTGCACAGACAAACACAGAGCAGAGTGGACATGGGCTGATACTGGGAAAACTAGAAATGCTGGTGCTGGCTGCACAGACAAAAACAAAGCAGAGTGGACAAGGGCTGATCCTGGGGAAAACTAGAAATGCTGACTTACACAGACAAACACAGAGCAGGCTGGACACATGCATATACTGGGAATAAATACATATGCAGGTGCAGATATACACAGACAAACAGACATAGAAAAACATGGTTACTAGGAGAGAACTAACTCTCAGACTGAGAGAATAGCAAGGAAGCTAATGCTGGAGACTTTAAAGAACTGTGAGCAGGCTGAAGCAACACACAGGCACTGGAACAAAGAAGTTGAACAGCATCTTCCTGAAGTTCTGGGGGTGGATTTATACCCAGGCGTAGCAGATTATTGGAGCACAGCGTCAGCTGACTGAGATCATGCTACCATTGGTTAGGAGGACTGTCACATGAGAGGAACTGTCATGTGACACACAGCCAACCATTGAAACACACAGCCAACCATTGAAAACACACAGCCAACCATTGAAGTCCACAAAACACACAGCCAACCATTGAAGTCCACAAAAGCACCTAAGGCAGAATACTCAGCATCTCACCCCTCACTGCACCAGACGTCTGACCACAAGAAAGTCAGGGGAAGCCGGCACAGAAGTGAGAGATAGCCGATCCTAGGCCGAACCCTGACAATGCCACACCAAATGGTGTAATACTCATTCTGCATAAACACCTATGTATGCATCTTTATCTTTTCCTTTCTCAACATTATTATCATTATCTTTTAATTGTTATACACCACTAGGTGTACACAGCACCGTACAAGAAGTAAAGATAAAACAAAGTGTAAATACAATGGACAACAGTGAGTATAAAGTGGAAACACAAACATTTCCGCAGAACCATTACCAGGAACGACAAATACAAGGGGAAGGGTAGAGCAACTCTCTGTGGTTAGAGTCAGCAGGCGGGGATGAGTCCCAGGTTGAAGGAACAGGTCTCAAATGATCCTGTGGAAGAAAGAGACAAGGAACACTGATGGTAGAGATAGTTTAAGGAAAGAACAAGTGGCTACATTCTACAAGGATGGGGTAAACAGTTGGAGGGTGAACTGAGAAGGAGACTCTATAGATATAATTTACAACACACACTCAATATGTAGTGAGAAAAACTTTAATTTTCAATCACTGCATCTAGATGGTCTGCCCTGCGTACACCCGACCGTATGCTTGCGTTTTGCTTTCAGGAGACACATCCACACACTATAGAAGGTCATTGAGTGTTTAGATATGTGTAAACATCTGAAGTGAAAAAATCCAACCTGCTACCATTTTAAAACCAGTCATTTCACTAGGTTAAGTATTATCTCGACAAATACTGGTTTTGTATTACTTTGTATTGCCCCATTTACGGCTAAAATGAATCATTTCATTGAGGGACATTGGCACTGACTTTACGATGTTGCGCTTTTGTGTGTTTGAAGCTATATTTTACATCAGGTAATGTGTACTCAGAAATGCTCTTTTACCCAGAAATGCAAGGCACAAGATCCGTCCCTTTAAAAATTTTGCACAAAACCCATGAGTATTTTTGCCATCTTAGAATTAGTATAAAAAAACAGCACTTCCTATTACAGAGCACAAATGGCCATGCTACCGATGGCACAGCAAAGAAAGCCTTAACAATGCACCCTTCCACCTCTGTAGCTCGCTTTAATAATCTAGCTCTGCAAAATGAGATCTTGGTTTTGACACTGCTAGGGGCACTATTACACCCACTGCATACTTAGCAAGGATCTCCCTTACGCCAACCTACTTCTTTCCTGTGCCTGGGCATACTTCTGCAAGAAGAAAATAAAATAAATTTAGGCGCTAGACACTCTGCTTATGTATCAAAAGCTTGATGCTGCTCCCTCACAGGGGGTTGTCAGCCCCTCCAAATTTACAAGTAGAAAGAAACAAAGAAAAACAGGGGGGAGCACAAATAAGCTATGAAACAATTCCATTTCAATATTTGTGCCTCAACTTTTTGTAGACACAATAGGAATTAATAAGAATTACAGTTTAAATCAGCCAGCGATAAATACATATATAATGTTTAATACAATATAATACATAAGATAAAAGATAAAAATCAAATTCACAATCCCCTGATACCACTATGTTGGTCAAACATATGCTTATATGAAAAATATAAAGGAAAATTATATAATAAAAATTTAAAATGTTGTATATATATCCCAACAAAAAGAAGGGGCAAAAGAACAAATTTAAACAATGAAACAGTTAGTTTTGTTTCAAAATGTAGTCTATCTCGTAAGAATAATTAAAAAAGCTCAAAAGTACAGGTATAGAGTACACCTCAGAACTGGCACATGTTTTCCAGATATACCTTGTTTAGAACTCCAGTATCTTCTGCCCAAACAAATATTTGTATATGGCTTAGACTTAGTAGATAATGGGCTGAATACACCAGTTCGTAGCTCCGGGAATTATGACCATCCGATGCTCTTGTAATAAGTCGTGTAGAATTGAAAAAAAAAAATGGAAATTCTGCAGTGACAGCGTACAGACCTGAGTGGTATACCAAACCACGAGAGTGATGTCTGTGGGTTGTTTAGCCGGCTCACATCCAGACTCCTGTGTGGTCTTTCTACGCACTTGTTGTCATGACAGAAGCTGGTGAGGATACTGGGGATAAGATCCGTGGCCGCCTCACACCCCGGGTTCCTTCAGGGCGAATATTACCCCGTTCCTGGTGTGCTTCAGAGATAGTGTGATTAAGCAGCGTAGCTGGATGTTCTGGTGATGCAGTCTAGTAGGCTTTTTAGTGTTCAGTTGGAGTGTCGCAATGAATGACCATGGTTCAGGAGAAAAAACGGGAACCTCTGATGTGTTTCTCAACCTCAATCTTCTGATGAAATGACCAGGCATTGAGGTTGAGAAACGCGTCAGTGCAGTTTTTTCTCCTGAACCACGGTCATTTATTGCGTTTCGCCGTACTGGCTTTGTCACGAAGGAAATGCCAGTACGGCGAAATGCGCTTCGGTAGCAGAAGGGTGTCCATGGCTATACAGCACAGAACACCCCATGATCAGGTTTTGTATCCCCGTGGATTTATCCACTTAATTTTCATTACCTGTGTTCATTTTTAGCCTTATACTGATGTATACTAAGACATAGTTACAATAAGCAATCTCAGGTAACCATTGGAACCTCTATACTTATCCTAACAAAGGCTGTTTTTGCAGCTACCACTCTAACAGGCAAAATGGTTTCAGCTTAGCATATTTCATACTTTGAAGTCTTAGACAAACGGTGCTTAATTTGTATACCTGTTATAAAGTTGCAGATCACATGTATCAAAAATCATTAATGGGAGAATTTTGCATTTAGATACCGTTGCCAATTTTACCACAGGTTATTTGAATTCTTACTTTGTGACAGTATTATATTAATGTAATTGAGGTTAATTACCACTATTACCCTAATAGGCAAGCTTATTTCGGTGCTGTACACTGCAAGCTTTGAAATCTTTACAAGTGGGGTTCAATTTGAGACAGTACTATATTGTCCTGCTATAGACTTACACTTTGATTCCAGTAGCAGACGCCTATAATTTACCGCAATGCGCGTCTCTACAGCTGTGATAATAAGTTGACTACTTTGAGAATTACTGGAAATAATTAAGTATTTACATTTGAAATTTTACTTTTCTCAAATCTCTATGTCATCTACTAAATGAGTGCATCGTTAGTGAACACGTGTTTTGAGATCATTAAATACATCATACTCTATGCTTACTACAATCAGGATTTGGGTTACTTATTTTTCTAACTGTTCAAAGACCAATGTGTAACGCTGGCAGATTTAACAGTAGGGATCGAGATAGATACAGTGGAAGTGGAATAATACTAAGAGATTTACTTATTGGTGCATTCATTAGTGTAACTTATTTTGAATGACAGACTGGCTCCATTAGAAATTTAACATGATCGGTTTATTTCACTTCACACAGTGAATGTCCTGAGGTCATTTCTTCTATGCCTCTATTAACTGACACCTATCTCAAGTTGAGTAATTCTCTCATTGGGGTTCAATTCTATCTAGTAAGACCCTCAACAGCAGAAATGAAAACTTGATTAACACTGCGGTTATACTGTTGTTTCTATGGGCAACCTACTTTTCCAGTAATCTCTCACTCCTCATAGATAGACCTAGGTACAAGTGAGGAGCAGCAGAATGAGGCTCAGTAGTTTCTATGCCCTGACTTTCCTAACTCTGTGACATTGTAAATGTTATGCAACAGGGGTTAAACTGATGTCCTTATAAATTTGCTATTCAAAACCTAACATTTATAGAATATTGTAATCTGTATATTTCACCATTTCTTTGATACAGGATACAGATGGTATTTGTACCTCCTATCCTGTAATTGGTAACAGGAGGGTGTTTGAATTTTCTTAGAATTTTATATAATTTTTGTATATTTGTTTAGTGCATACCCGTAAGGGACCTAGATTCAGGAATTTGTGTGGTTTATAGAACAGTAGGTTTTTTTGGTACTGAGTTATATGTCAAGTACAACAGTTTATATTTATTATGTATGATATATTAAAAGTTATGTTTTAAATCTTTATCAATTTACATGTCTATACAGAGTGCTCACAAAACAGAGTTCTTTTTCTTTTAATTTTAACTGTCCTAATATGTATACTGTAGCTGCACCATGCAAAGAGTGAGTTAATGCATAATACTAGTGAACCAGTGTTTTCATTTTGTTCTGTGCTAGGACTGTCACTTTATTTTTCTTACAGCAATATTTCCATGCTGGAGGCGTTGGTCTCAAAAAGACTTTCCTGGAGAAAAGTCCTGACCTGCAATCTCTACGCTATGCACTCTCTCTTTATACACAAGCTACGGATACACTCATCAAAACCTTTGTCCAAACACAGTCTGCTCAGGGTGAGAAATCTTTTCGCATCTCTCAACCACTTTGTGTGTGTGTGTGTGTATACGAAATGTCCTAACTCACTGACTCATCAATGCCCAGCCCAAACCCCTGAACCTAGAAACATGAAAATCAGGGAGTATATTCCTTCCATGACGTAGGTGCCCACTAAGGATGGATTTTTTTGAAACGTGACTCCTAAGGGGGTGAAAAGGGCTAAAATGTGTCCTCCCCCTGTGCAGTGTCCTGACTGACTGTCTCATTGTGGCTGTAGAACAGTTTAATATTCAAAAACCAACTGTCATCTCAAGTGCTGCCAAAGATCACTGGAAGTTGGTGTGACTCCAATATTTGAATAGTGAGAGAAGAGTTTGGGGGTAAAGATACAATATTGGGTGCAGGTTTATGGGGTAAGGGTACATTATTTTGTTAAGTGTTGAGGGATAAGGACAAAGTATTGGGTGCAGGGTTAGGGGGATAAGGACACAGTAGTGGGTTCAGAGTTAGGGGGTAAGGTGAGGGAGTGGAATGTCAAATTAGTTACTACTGTGTGAAGGAAGGGAATGTGTGACAACACTAGCGAGGGAGGGGAACAAGTTACTACAGGTGTGATTAAGGGTAATGCGTTACTACAGGTGTGAGGGAGGGGCTGTATTTCTACACGGGTGAGGGAGGGGAATATTGAATGTGTTACTACATGGACGAGGGAGGGAAATGTGTTATTACAGAGGTGAGCGAGGATTATGAGGTAATGTAATTACAGACAGACTAGCAAACTGACTGACAGACACTTTTCTGAGATGAGCCAATGAAAGCAGTAGTAGCTGATAATGATGGTTGTGATGGACATTGCTGCTGCTTAAGAGTGGCATCTGTAGATAAACACCAGATATTATAGTATGTAAGCAAATAAAATATAATTACATTTTACCACTCTGTATTAGGGATGCACCAAATACTATATTTAATTGGCTATTTTGTTGACTGGTAATAATTGTTAGCAAAATTCTAAAGTTATTACAACTATTTCCAAACCATGATTTACCAGTGAATTTAGTGCATGGTGCTAAAATAAAGCAATAAATAAGCTAGTATTGACTAAATTTAATAGGCAATTTTGAGTTTTGATTCGATTGATATTTTGCAGATAAGATTAGGCTACATCCTTGAGATATATCAGTTGAATGTCAATAATGAAAGTAAAGGCCCCCAAACATCTGCGACGGATTACTGCAATGTCTTGTTCTGCCGATGTCAGGGCATTGGAAATATTCAACTTGTTAAAAGATCTCTATACCTCGATCCTTACCGATCCTTACCCAAAATGTTTGGAATCTGTGAGTTGCGGATTTTCAACATATAGAATTTCCCAACGGATCGCCGATCATCGATTTTGGTTGCTGATCTGCAGATTGCTCGGCATCGGCAGAACGGTGAATCGCGGCTCAGGTGTATGGCCCCTTAGGCCTACAAATGATTTTTTTTTATTTGAAAGTATTTACATAGCGGGTTATTAGAGATGTTATTTAAGATGAGGCCTGTCCAACCTGTGGCTCTCCAGCTGATGAGAAACTACAAATCTCAGCATACCCTTCCACCAATCAGCAGGTAAAGCATGCTGGGACTCATAGTTTCACATCAGCTGGAAAGCAACAGGTTGGCCTGGTCTGCTTTAGATGAATTATATGCTTTAGTGTCAAAGCAGTTAAGAATTCCAATGACGATGAGACTTCAGGAGATTGGTAGCCCTGAAAAGTCCAAAGTATTTCATCAAGACCCGTCTCAAAAGTCTGAATTCTAGAGATCATATTCAAAAGGGGCATATCATAATGGCATCTACTTTATTCATATTATTATTATTATTATTATTATTATTATTATTATTATTATTAGTAGAAGTATTATTAAATTAAAGGAAAAATGTGACTCTCATAAGGAGCTATTTTTGTCTGCTGAGACTTAAAGACTCTGGAAACCTATGATCTAATTCATGCTATGAATTGGGATACTTTCTAAAGCAGATTTTGATTACTGTACCTCCTTGTCTCTTGATGTTCTAGACCTGGGGTGGTCTGGCAGGGCATGCTGGGATGTGTAGTTCTACAGCAGCTTGGGGCCGCTTATTGCCCACCCCTGTTCTAGACTGTTCTCATTAACATAAGTGGGCCTCAGATTTCTGGAGAAATATAAACCCATTTTATTGCCGTTAATTCCAATATGGAAATGAATTGGAGCTCTTGGTTCAACAGATCTTAAATCATTTAGATCTGGGTATTACTTACTAGCCACCCACATAGAAGAATCCTGTGTTCATTGTAGACCTTCATATGCCCTACCAGACTTGAGACCTCTTCACCAGTGGTGTTTAGCAGGTTTTAATCTGACCACTTTATGCTGTAGTATGTGGTGAATGCAGACGAATTGCTACAGTGGTATGCAGCTTTACACTAAGATAAATATGATTTGTACAGTATGTTTTTCTGTTTATGTTTTAAGGTGAATAATTGGTAAAATTAATACTGATTTAATGCATTGCAGTCAACTTTTCAACAAATCAGTAATCCAAAAATTATATAATAAACCACTTGAGTACTTATATAGATATATTAATCAATTCTCCATGTATTTAACTTGCCCTCTATTAAAATGTTTTTGCTCAGCAGACATATTCTGTAAACCCGGTGGAGGTCATTTATGATGTACAAGATGGTATCTCTGCATAGAAAATGTTATAGACCCATCTTGCGCCTTGATTTGTTCAAAGGCACCTAGATTTTTCACCAGAGTCTAGGATAAAGAACAATATTGGTGCCCATGGATTGACAACTGCGGCACTCTAGACTCCAGCTCATTATACCAAAAAAGTGAAAAAAACAACAACTGGTCACCAGTTTATTAATTAGTATTAGTATTGTCTTCTCTATTGAACTAACCATGCAAAAGAAAGAAACAATAGGCATAGGCATTTTGGCGCTAGCCTTTACTACTACAAAATTTTGCACTTTAGGAAATTAGGGTGTTGGAGGACCCCTAGGAGAGCTGCCTGCCATGTTCTAGCTACAGAGAAGTGGGCGCCCTAATATTTATTTAAAAAAAAATGAAAAGCTGCTTCGCTAGACATCTTTTGTTAACTATCCTGACCCAAAAAAGCCAATGAGGTTAAGAAGAGACCCAACTGTATATATGGTGGGGCTGGTAGAGGAACACACAGTTTTTGAGCATTAATATAGAGCCACCAGCCCTGCACTGAACACCCTGGGACTGGAATTCCCTAGAGCACCTTACTCTGATCAGCCTGTTTTAAAGGAAATCAGCCAGGGTGTCTACCATTGCGGCTTGTTGAGGATTTTGGGAGGGGGATACAATGACTGTTTATTCACTGTTTATTCCTGAGCTTACACTGTGCATAATCTGACTCAGGTGCCTTCGTAAATGACCTCCAGTATGTTTGCCTTACTTTAAGAATGGAGAAACACAGTCTTGTCTCAGTTGAGTCAGCAGACTAGAAAGAGCTGAAAGCACACAACATTATAGTATGGAGTCTGGACAGTATGATATCTTCCCTATAGACTGTAAGCTTGCAAGCAGGACCCTCTTACTGCTTTGTCTGTCTGTTATTAACCAGTCATGTCTTAATGATTTGTTTGCAATTGTAAAGGATAATGCTGGCGCTATATGAACTACTGTTAATAGTAATCTTGTCCAACCTAACTGAGACAAATGAAAACTTTGCTGAGTATCATGGTCATTTTGCACTAGATCCACCCAGGATGGATATACAGTATATTGGGATCCAGATCAGTATGTGCAGAGTATACAAACCACTTTTATTCTCATCTCTTCCCACCACTCTGCTCCTCCTTCCTGACACCTTTTCCATCTCTTGCTTTTTGCCTCTCCTTTATCTCCCAGTCCATGGTGGAAAAGGTATTAGGTTTACTCTTTCTGAAGAGACTTATCCAGAAAAGGGTATGTCATTGGCGCAATAGCCTTTGGAAGCATGTCCTATTCTGCCATGTCTATAGGGCAACTTACTTCTTCCCACTGCCAGTTAGGGCTTATTTTCTGGCTGATGAGGAGTACTCCAGTCCCACTTGTTAGTAAACACACCTTGCTATTTCGTAATACACTGTTTTTATGTGACGATTTTCCTTCCATGCACTATTTGTGTGTTTGTGTGTGCGTTTATAATGTGAAGCTGCTGAACAGCCTATCTAATACTAATTCACCACATATACCTGTTTTGTACATTATCTATAGTACTAAGCAGTCTCTATACATTGACAGACTGTGGAAACAGCCTTTCTTTTGTTGAACTCTTTGTGTATTAGATCAAAATAACTGGGAAATTGAAGTAGGTCATGGATATAGCTGCTTTCTCATATTTTAAGAGAAAAATATTTCCACAGAGATGCCAGTGCTGCTTAAGCTAGTTTTTGGCATTTTGTTCACCTGTATAAGTGGGACTGAAGTATCAACTCCTTTTCTGTCAGCAACATATTATGGCACGAACTTGGGGTCCTTATTGCAGGAACTGAATGTGGAAACATCTTGCCAGACTCAGAAAGATGACCCTTTGCCTGTTGAAAGCATGCAATGCATCAGAATGCCCAGATCATTACAAGTAAAATACATGCAAGTTTATGGTTTATCACTTTTATTTCTTTGCCTATAATGGAGCTATAATGGTGGCATTAATATTTAGTTTATATGCTGCAGAGGTAAATCATTACTCAAAAAAGAAATCCACAATGGGACTTGGCAAGGGCCAAGTCCGAGCAAAAGTTTTAAGAAGGGGTATGCTGTGGGAGGTTGGTGGCAATACATAATACTGATTTAACAGCAAATAGAATAGCACTAAGTTGCATGTTGCACCGAGAGCATGGAGAGACTGCAGTGCTATAGTCTCACAAGCAGACCCTGGTGGACTTGAGTTACAAGTAAAGTAGTAACCCAATTCCTCACTGCCTAACTTAAAATAAATGGCTGCTGGCAGGAGTGAAAATTTTGAACTTTAAATTACATAATATATCAGAAGGTAACTATTAAACCTTTTTAAGGACCAGCCAAACCCTGCCAGCAGTTATACTCAGGAGCACTTTTGTCATATAGATCTGCCTAATTATCCCAATATTTATTCTCATCAGGATCTGGTGTGGATGATTCGGTTGGAGAAGTTTCAATCCACGTAGAACTCTTCACCCACCCAGGAACAGGAGAACACAAGATCAGTGTAAAAGGTAATGAACATAAAATAATTCAACCTGATACTAATACTAGAGTTCAAAGGAAAAGTCATTACCATACAGTATATACAGAAAAAAAACCAGTTAACACCTGGAGATGACATTTAAGCTGGGCACACACCAGAAAGATATATCTGCAGATCGACTGATCGGCAGATATATCTGCAGATAATGGTTGTTCATACACACTGAACAACCATAACTGCAATCTGATCAGGGGTCCCACTGGCCGGTGTCGTGTCGCGCGCCCCCCCAGCGGCCTGTACAGCAAGTGTGTGGGTGGTCGGCTGACCGTACGCACAGCATGATGTGCACATATATCTGCAGATATATCTGCCATCGGTTGTGCAGACAGTCGACGCGATAGGTCTGTGAATGACGTCTTTCACAGACATACATCGCTGGTACACACCTGCGGATGCAAACACAATATATTGGCCGATCAATTGATCGGCTATTATATCTGCCAGTGTGTACCCAGCATTAATTTCATCCAACCATAATTTAAATGTTAAATGGATAAGTGTTTGACCTGCAGGTGCCTAGTAAGTATATTCTATTAATTGTTTATTTTACTAACTATAGGGATTAGGCGGTTGGTTTAAAATCACCATCATACAACCATCTCATCTTCAAGAATCCTCACAAGTCAGTGCTATGCCTAGAGTAAGTTCAGGGTCCGAATGCCAATGTAAAGCCAGCTACTGCATACCCTCCAACTATACCGTTTTAGCCGGTACAGTACCGTTTTCTAATGGTCTGTACCGGCAAACGGGGCTGTACCGTTTTGTACCGGGTTGGTATACTCGCCAGATTTGTTAAGCAACACTGTTGGGACACAGGACTCCCACAGCGCTGCTGAGTGACAGCCAACCTCCGTGCTTCCCTGCTCTGACCGCCAGCGCTGGTATACATACAGAACATGCAGTATATTACTGCAAGTTGTAAACTAGCCAGCGCCCGATGCCCCCACCCCCCATGGACACGCCCCTTTACCCGTGATCACACCCCTTTTTCTGTGGCCACGCCCCCATGTACCGGGTTCTTATTGGGAAATGTTGGAGGGTATGCTACTGTGGAATTAGAAAGGCCACTCTCGGGCTGTTTTTTCAATCCCAGGATTCGTTATTGAAAAACCCTCAATCCCGGGATTGAGTTGGCAGTGGCACTGGCAGGCAGCAGCAGGACTCAGTGGCTGCACTCCGTCCGTTTCCTGTCCCTCAGTCCTTATCTCCCTCCCCTCCTTTGTCCCTCAGTCCTTAACGCTTTTCCCCTCTGTCCCTCAGTCCTTATCTCTCTCTCCCCCCCATCCCTCATTCCTTATCTTTTCCCCCCCATTCCTTATATCTCTCTCGCCCCCTTCCACCATCCCCCCGAGTACCAGCCTCCGCTTGGGTGCTCCTTTCTCCACGTCTGCCTGGACTGGCTCCCTCTGTGATGATACCCGTGGCCGCCCCACCAAGCACCAGACAGCCCTCCTCTGCTTAGGCTTGAGCATGGTGCGGGCAGGCGGACGGGCTTTCGCGGTTGTCGCCGGGCTGCTCAGCATGACCTCTGACATCACGTCACGCTGCGTACAGCAGGGGGCAGGGGCAGCATCTGAGCCGTTTGCTGCAGGTGCTCAGCACTACTCAGCATAAAAACAACAACTAAAAAGAAAGCGCATACGATGACTAGTCCAGAAATCCCGGGATTGGAAGCTCCAATCCCGGGATTCAAATCCAGACGATTTTAGGCCAAAATCCCGGGATCTCGCCGATCCCAGGATTGGCCACCCTATGTGGAATACATGGCACATCCCTTACTGATCAAAGTAGTAGGACTCTCAGAATAGGAAAAGCTATGAGTTAAATGGGGAACTGTGAGTACCACAAAGCTTATAAATTAGACCTGTATCTAACTGCTAAACATCAAATGTACAGTATAAAGTGATGTATTAGGATGGCTATAACATTTATTAATTAACTCTATCCATCATTTTGAAATTGTTATACATAGTTAATAAAATTAAATTTATTGTGCTCTGGCTGCAGCTTTTCTATTGGATACATTGCAAAGTAGCAGGTTCCTCTAGGCAAAATGACCCTCATGCTATCAGTATAATTTGGGAAAAGTGACCTACATACCTGAAATGCTCTTTAGGTGCAATCTGCTGTTTAGTGAGTACCGAGGTCACATTTACCACAGACCTCAAGTATTTCTACTAAACCAGCATCCACCTTGTGGTAAGGGAAGGTGACTGCAACTGAAGTAAAACACTTGTTTTCACATTATGTAATAGTCCAAGCAAGGTGTAAAAATCTATCACACATAAATATACCACATAATGTATTTCCTCACAGTTGAGAGTATACATTTTTTTGAGAATTGATAGTTACAATTTTATTTCATATTCACTGTCAAAGTGATTTACTCATATTAGTGCAAATTATACCCTGAAACTGTCATTAGAGTTATTGCTGTTTGCTAGAAGAGTTTAATGAAATAATAATAATGAACACGTTACCCATTGAAGAAACACAATTAATATATTCCATAGTTGCACCTTTTGTATGCTGTTCATTAATATGCCATTTCTCTTCTTCAAGTTGTTGCAGCAAATGATCTGAAGTGGCAGACCTCTGGGATTTTCCGCCCATTCATTGAGGTTAACATGATTGGTCCAAATCTGAGTGACAAGAAGAGGAAATTTACCACAAAATCCAAGAACAACAGTTGGGTTCCAAAATACAATGAGAGCTTCCAATTGTGAGTATACACACATAAATATCAGCACACTATCTCTTTTTGACATACTACTTGAACATCTCATCCTATAAATGTGCATGAACTCGAGATTGCATTTATTGTGGTTCTAGTATACACCTCTAAATATAATCTGCTCCACGCAGAAATACCCTTGAGATCATATAGAACTATAATCACTGCCATGAGAAAAGACTGTGGGGTATATTTACTAAAGTGTGGGTTTTAAGAAGTGGAGATGTTGCCCATAGCAACCAATCAGATTCTACTTATCATTTATCTAGCACCTTCAAAAAGATAATAGCTAGAATCTAATTGGTTGCTATGGGCAACATCTCCATTTCTAAAAACCCGCACTTTAGTAAATTAGTTATTGGTGCCCACATTCTTTTTAGTTTCTCATTACTACGCACTGCCCAAGTAGGCACAGACATCTAAAAATGAAAGTATGGTTTTGTAAGTAATGTTAAATATAACAAGCATTTCATTTGCTTGGAATCTTTTTACCGTCATTGGTTACCTGTAAGTCATTACAGGAGTTTTAGTTTGTTAAGTGTGTGCCATGTGATAAAATAATTAGTAATAGTAAGAGGTTTATGGGGCCTATGTATCAAGCTGATTTTTACATAAAATTATGTAGTTTCTGCACAATTTTATGTATTGTTCCTATGTTAATAGCACAATGCAGGAGATTTCACAGAAATCTCCGGCAAAATGCTATTGAGCACTTCAGATCGCAGTCCCCATTATTGTCAATGGGGACTACGATCTGACCCCTATGTACAAAGCTTTTTGGCAAAGCTTTTTGGAGTTTAGCCACAATAGTTTACACCATCTGCATATGGTGTAAACTGCTTTGAGCCTATGGGGGCTCCAGGTGCAAGAGAGATATCTTTCGATCTCTCTCTCGCAGCCCCTGGCTGGTGCTGGAAGCTGACGCTGTGCACATGCGCAGTGTCAGCTTCCCCCAGGGAAATCTTTCACTTCTGTGAAAGACTTCTCCCAAATGCCGGGGTTATAACTGTTACTGCTGTCCCTGCAAGTTCCTTGTGGTACATAGCCGAGATATTTCTATTAATAATGAAAATATGATGCACACTCTTAAGCACTATGAACACTTAATTTCTACTTCAGGGTACATAGGTGGTCCACAGGATTTACCTTGGGGTATAGCTGGATCTAGATCACGGGCACCACACAGTCAAAGCTTTTGCTGCTCCCAGGATGCACCTGGGTCCATCCTCTCCCATACCCCGCCCCCGAGCCACAGGCACCTCAGTTTTAGTTGGTGCCCGACCGCAGTCGGGTCACCCTTTTGCAGTGGGGCTGCAGGAGCAGCCCCTAAGCTTATTTTTAAAGAAGAAAAGTTTTTTATTTTTACTTGTTTTACACTGATTTGAGCGGCAGCATCAGACTGTCCTTTAGGACGTCCACGCTGCCGCTCCTATTCCACGCCAGTACAGATCTGGGGATTGCGGTGGGACCCCAGAGTCTGTACTAGCAGGGCTCTCCCTTCGACTGCTGCCGGAAGCGACGGGGATCAGGTAAGCCGCGGGTCGCCGCGTACGATGGCCCGCGGGTACTAGAAATGCAGTCGGATGCCTCCGGTCTCTTGGGGACAGACCGGAGGCGCTAGCAGCAGCGGCGGCGGGCTCCCCCTCTAAGAGGCATACCCCACGTAATCGCTAGACCACTAGGGTGACAGGCTGGCTGCGGGAGCTGTGTTGAGTGATGGGGTGTAGGGAGGGAAGGGGGTCTAATGGACTGGAGGTGGTGGGTGAGGAAATGAAGACAGAGGCAGAAATGGGGGCCAAAAGGTTACCTCCTTGAAGAAGGCAGAGCCCCTGCCGAAACACATTGGAGACCCCCTACATTCTGACACCACAGCCAGCTTACACCAGAGCTCTTCATTCCCGTGGAGAACTCGGTCGAGCCTTGCTGCTTCCAGAATCCTCCCTACCCACCACCCGCAGGGCCGCGCTGGGCATCACACCTAGCAAAGCCCTGCGCACCCCTCTTGATCACCACTCCGCCTGCTGGACCCAGGCGACCACGCACCCTCCCCTGGGAGCAACCAACACCAGCTCCACTCACAGCTGTTCGTCCAGCAGCAATCCCTAAGTGATCCACACCAACAGGCACCCACCAGGCAGCGGGAACAGAACGCCAGCAACGCGGTGCACCAAGCCCAACAGTGCACCAGCAAGCTACTACCACACACATAGCTTCCTCCAACCGCTGACACCGCAGCAGCCATCCAACACCGCATCTGCAAAAGGAAATTCTTACACCAGCTACCAGCAGCCCAAGCCTTTTTCATCAACAAATCATACCGGTAGGTAAGTGACTCCGAGACTTATACCCCTGCGCGGGACGCCGCCAGGGTGTACATCCACAACCGCCAGACCCGCTGCCAACCCACCACTCCCCTCCCCCCGAGACATCCTAAGACTGTTGACCAAAGGTCCAGCAGGGGTAACGTGCCGGTCTATTGAACTGCATGGAAAGGAGCCCCCTAAAGGGTCCACTCACCTCCCCAGTCTCCACCCACACACACCCCCAAGTGGATCGCTCACCCCACCTGGGTGCCTGGGACCGAACAGGATTAGTACTGTTTTTTTCCAATAAACCTTTTGGCCCCCATTTCTGCCTCTGTCTTCATTTCCTCACCCACCACCTCCAGTCCATTAGACCCCCTTCCCTCCCTACACCCCATCACGCCACACACAACATTGAACACAAAAGACCACGACATACTATTACTCCAGCATTACACCCATAGGGCGAGCGCACCCTCCGCACCCTCCGCACCCTCTACCCCATTCTATCGTTACACAGGACCCGGTACTCCTGCTTTTAGGAAGGTGCAGCACCCCGACACAAACAATACATCTCACATCCCATCTGCCCATACAGCAGAGCACAGTTCTAACCCATCATTTGCAGTTGGCTGCGGGAACTGGCAACCCTGGGGTTAATTGCTAGCCAGGGGAGGATGCACCGGATCCTAGGTCAAAGTATCCTAATTTTAAAAAGGCTAAGGTAACTTCCAATGTTTTTCCTCTGTCTGACCAATTGACGGATCATATGGCGGGGGCCTGGCAGTCGCCCAGTAAGAGATTCCAACCACAGAAATGGTTGGCATCCAATTATCCTTTTCCTGAGGCTCATTGCAGGAAATGGGAAACCCCACCGGCAGTGGATTCCCATGTCACCCGCTTGATTAAAAGCGCTACATTGCCCTTGCCGTCTATTTCTTCTCTGAAGGATCCCACGGATAGGAAAGTGAAGACTTGTTTAAAGTCTATCTACTCTCTCTCCAGGGCAGTGGCCCGTCCATCCATGGCCATCTCTTGGGTGGCTAAAGCTGTTGAGAGCTGGGCCAACACTTTAGAGGATACCTTTCCGGACGATGCTCCTGATATCCAGAGGGCGTTAATAGGGCAGATGAGAGATGCGGCTTCCTATATTGGGGAAGCATCGTTAGATGCCAGCTTGCTGACCTCTAGGGTTTCGGCTGCAGCGGTGTCTGCGCATCGATCCTTGTGGCTGCGGTCCTGGAGAGTGGACGCAGACTCTAAAAAGGGCCTGGAGGCCTTACCTTTTAATGGGGAGTTGCTATTTGGTCCAGACTTGGACAAAATAGTGGATACTCTGGCTAAATTAAAATCAGCCTTCCTCCCTTTGGCTTCAGCACCTGCTAAGGTGCGGAGCTCCGCTTTTCGGTCCTTTCAGGTTCAGGGCAAGGCCAAAGGTCAGTCCTTCCCAAGGCAGTCGGAGACCAAGACCGCCTCTAAGCCCAAGAAGCAGGCCTGGAGTGCCAGGCGCCCTTCTTCCAAGCAGGAAGATAAACCTTCTGCCTGATGGGACAGGCCTCCCTCTGGGGGACCCCAGAGTGGGAGGCCGACTTCTTCAATTTGCCCAGTGCTGGCACAATACCACCACGGATGCCTGGGTTCGAGAATTGGTCTCCCAGGGGTACGCCCTGTCTTTTCAGCACAGACCGCCCCACCAGTTTTTCTGCACGACTCCTTCTCAGGAGAAAACCAAGGCTTTGCAGATTCAGGAAGCTATAGAGTCCTTGTTGAAAGTAGGGGTAATCGTTCCCGTTTCTCAATCACAATGAGGGACAGGGTACTACTCTACTCTGTTTCTGGTGCAGAAACCCAATGGTTCTCATAGCCCTATCCTCAATTTGAAGTCTCTGAACAAATTCCTCAGAGTACCCAAATTCAGGATGGAAACGTTACGTTCCATCATTCTGGCAATGGAACCTGGGGATTGCATGGTCTCCCTGGATATCCTGGACTCCTACCTCCATGTTCCGATAGCACCTTCGCACCAGTGGTATCTGAGGTTCGCTATCCTGCAGCATCACTATCAGTTTCGGGCGCTACCCGCACCAAGGATGGCGATCATGGCCGCACATCTTCGGAGCCAGAATGTACGGCTGCTGCCGTATCTAGACAACCTCCTTTTGCTGGTGAGCTCTCCGGAGGTACTGCTTCAACATCTCCACCTGACGATCGCTTGTCTACAAGCGCACGGGTGGTTGATAAAAGCGGATGGTTCATTTGGGAGCCCTGCTAGATTCTCGTCAGCAAAGGATCTTCCTGACTCCGGAAAAGGTCTCCTACCTACAGCTGTATATACAGTTGCCTGAGCAGTTGCCGCCTGTCGGTCCATTCGGCAATGAGGGTTCTGGGGTCCATGGTGTCGGCATTTGACATGGTGGAATTTGCCCAGTTCCATTCAAGGCCCCTGCAGGGGCGGACTCTATCAGAATGGAACGGGTTACCTCACCGGATTCGCTCTCAGATGCTGGTGTTGTCCCCGGTTGTTCGGCAGTCTTTGGCTTGGTGGCTTCAGACAGCTCATCTGGTCGAGGGGCCAGTCTCTGGGGTTGGGGGGCAGTGACAGGCTCATTGTCACTTAAGGGACGTTGGACTGCGGAAGAAGCACTTCTCCCCATCAACATCCTGGAACTGCGAGCGGTGTACAGGGCTCTGCAGTCGTCCGGCACCGCTCTTCAAGGAAGGGTGGTTTAAGTTCAGTCCGACAACGCCACCACAGTGGCGTACATCAACCACCAGGGAGGAACTAGCAGTTGGGCTGCGATGTCGGAGGTGTCTTGCATCCTTGCTTGGGTGGAGTGCCACATTCCAGCAATCTCGGCGGTCTTCATCCCCGGAGTCCTCATTTGGGAGGCGGACTTCCTCAGCCGTGACGATGTGCATCCCGGGGAATGGTCACTTCACCCAGAGGTGTTTCAGCTACTCGTGGACAGATGGGGGCTGCCGTAGCTGGACTTCATGGCCTCTCGTCACAATCACAAGTTGCCTGTTTACGGGTCAAGGACAAGAGACGCAGGTGCATGTCTGGTAGACATGCTGTCGGTGACCTGGCGTATCTGTTTCCTCCGATATCCCTGCTACCTCGGGTCCTGCGGAAATTCAAGCAGGACAGCGGCACGCTCGTGCTGGTGGCTCCAGCGTGGCCCAGACGTCCTTGATACTCCGATCTGAGGAGCCTCTCCATCGACGCTCCGTACCTTCTTCCTCAGCCTCAGGACCTATTGTCTCAAGGGCCCTGCCTTTACCCGGATCTAGATCGGCTGTCTTTGACGGTGTGGCTCTTGAGATAGCCTTCTTAAGGTCTCGGGGCTTCTGGGGTTATTAGTACCATGCTCAGGGCACGCAAGCCTGCTTCCGCACGGAACAGGGTGTGGCGTAATTACTTTCAGTGGTGTGAGTCCAGAAACTATGATCCTCAGGTGTTCTGAGTTTCTAGGATCTTGAAATTTCTTCAATCAGGTTTGGACCTAGGCTTACGCCTTGCCTCCCTGAAGGTGCATGTGTCCGCGCTGTCCGTGTGGTTCCAAGGAAGGATTGCTACACTGCCAGATGTTCACACTTTTTTCCAAGGTGTTCTCCGAATCCAGCCTCCCTTCGTGCCTCCTGTGGCTCCTTGGGACTTGGCGGAGGTTCATCGGGTCCTACAGTGTCCTCCTTTTGAGCCTCTTGAGTCGGTGGAACTCAAGTGGTTAACATTTAAGACCGTTTTTCTCCTGGCAATTGCTTCTGCCAGCAGGGTGTCAGAATTGGGGGTGCTTTCCTGTCGTCCCCCTTTTCTGCTTTTTCATCAGGACAGAGCGGTACTTCGCACTTGTCCTGAGTTTTTGCCGAAAGTGGTTTCAAAGTTCCACATCAATCAGGAACTTGTTGTGCCAGCTTTTCAGTCACCTCATCTTTCAGCTGGTGAGGCTTCCTTGGATGTAGTCCGTGCTCTCAGAATTTATGTGTACCGGACTGCTTCCGTTAGGAAGTCTGATTCCTTGTTTGTCCTCTTTGGTTTTCACAGGAGGGGTTGGCCTGCCAACAAACAAACGTTAGCCCGTTGGCTTTGTTCTGTTATTTGTGAGGCTTATGCACAGGAGGGTTTACCTGTGCCAGCCTCTGTTAGGGGTCATTCCACTCGTTCTGTGGGTCCCTCTTGGGCTGCTAGACGTGGTGCCTCTGGTGTTCAGCTATGTAAGACGGCCACCTGGTCTTCCATTCAGACGTTTTTGAGTTTCTATGCGTTTGACACCTTTGCCTCTCAGGATGCATCCTTCGGGCGCCGGGTTCTCCTTTCTGCACAGGAGCGTCCCCGCCCTTAGTTGAACTGCTTTGGGACATCCCCAAGGTCAACCCTGTGGACCCCTATGGACCCTGAAGTAGAAAACAAGAGATATGGTAAGAACTTACCTTTGTTATCTCTGTTTCTACGAAGTACATAGGGTCCACAGGGCGCCCGACCTGACGCACCTGGCTTCACTTGGGCTGTGTGGCTGGTCACCGGTTTTCCATCTCCCATTTCTGTGAGTATTGTTTCTTGTGTGTTCCAGTCTTCCTTCTCTCTGTTTAGTCTCCTCCTCCGGCCTTGGCTGCTTACCAACAGAGGTGCCTGTGGCTCGGGGGCGGGGTATGGGGGAGGATGGACCCAGGTGCATCCTGGGAGCAGCAAAAGCTTTGACTGCATGGTGCCCGTGGATCCAGATCCAGCTCTACCCCAAGGTCAACCCTCTGGACCCTATGGACTTCGTAGAAACAGAGATAACAAAGGTAAGTACTTACCATATCTCTTGTTATCACAAAATATATAATAAGCTGTCAATAAACATGGTATTAAATTGAGGTTCTTAGTACATATTTGGCCAAAGATGTTTGCCCACCTACCGCATCAAGGTGTACCTCATCAGGTGGGTCCCTAACATCCCTAATACTGACACATTGTATAAATTTATCTGGGACGACTTACCTGTAATAGCGCCCATTACATGTGTGTACTGCAATGCACAGGACCCATACTAATTAAAATCACCTGGGGCAGGTAGGAAGAGTGCTAGCACCAACAAGTGTACCTTAAATACACGCATACACAGAAAAAAGTAAAGGGGGGTTGGGCTGCACATCCTAATTTAAACACTTTTTCCCTCCTTCTATTTCTGCTGTAGAACTACAGATATCAGCAAGGTAGCACCTCATATTGTGTTTAAATTAGGATGTGCAGCCCAACCCCCCTTTCCTTCTTTAATAATGAAAATATCCCTGGCGAGTTAAGTACATAATAATCGCAGCAGTACCGCGATTATTAGTACCCAGATCCCTATGTCTGAAGCAGTTCTAAGACATTCCTGAGACAGGATGAATGTTTTTTAAGGAGGCGAGGGTTGATTTTGTTAATCATTATGATTGTAATATTAAAGGGGATATGATGGTGGCAGGATGATGCTAATGAGGGAGACAGGATGGCGTTAGTGATGAAGGGTACATGTAAACAGGTGTAATATGAGTAGAAGGAGGATGATGACACAGAGATGTACTTGGGATGAGGGAGACAGGATGGAGTTATTGATGAATGGTACATATAAACTGGAGGAATTTGAGATGTCTTTGGGATTTAGGAATGACGGTTACCTTAGAGAATGGACTTGAGGTGGGGATAGTGGAGTGAGATGAAGAAGAGAATTCAGATGGACATAAAAATTAATTGACAAGGTTTATGGTGTGGGTTGAAGGGACTGTAATGTCTGTAAGAGGGTTTAGTTGTGTACAAAGAGAGTTGGAGCTATGTGATTGGTCCGCTATTTATTAATGGATACCGTATTAAACAAAAATAATAGTAATAATTTGCCTTGCTCTTAAATTTTTAGTCTGGCTTCTAAAATGTAAATATTTGTATTCCCTGTCTTTACATTTTTCTAAATTTTGTACAAATCGCAATTGTAGCAGCATGTGCCAATCCTCCACTGACTGTATGAGTAGGATGACATCATAGACTTATGACTGTTTTCGCAGCAAATGCTTATAATTTGTACTCCACTTTATCACACTCTAGCACAACCTGAATTTAAATGTTTTGATAGGAACAGAAATTAAAGATAAATTTCACCAACACATGCTGCTGTATCTGTCTGCTTTATTTATCATTTGTTGCTTATAAGGACTTTTTAAAAAAAAAATAATATCAGATATTAACTTTTTATAGTCAAGTATAGGTAGCTAATGGAAGGTGCTGTATGACTCATTGCTATGGTGTATAACATGGGTATTTAACATGCGGCTTTCCAGTTGCTGTGGAACTAACATCCCAGCATGCCCTGCCACAGTTTTAGAATGCCCTAATAGCAAAACTGTGGCAGGGCATGCTGGGATGTGTAGTTCCACAGCAGCTGAAGGGCCACATGTTGAATACTCCTGGTGTATAGTATCATTGCTGTTTGCACTGTGTCATTTTTTTTTTAATATTTTCTTTTCTTATTCTCCTATGCCTTGTAGCACATTGGGCAGTGAAAATGGCCCAGAATGCTATGAACTGCAGGTGTGTGTGAAAGATTACTGCTTTGCACGGGAAGACCGAACAGTGGGCACAGCTGTTATGCAGCTGCGAGATCTAACACAAAGAGGCAGCTGTGCCTGCTGGCTTCCCCTCGGCCGACGCATTCACATGGATGAGACAGGACTGACCATCTTGCGGATCTTGTCACAACGCAACAATGATGAGGTGGCCAAAGAATTTGTCAAGCTGAAATCTGACACTCGCTCTCCTGAAGAGGGCAGCTAGGGTGATGGGGTCAGTTTACAACTCCACCCCTTGTATAACAAGAGTACCTTTCTCACTGCCTTGCACCCCAGGCCCAGACTGTAAATAGTTTAAATACATTTTGAAATACACTATTAACCAGGTCACTGCCAGCAGTGCTCCCCAAGCTCTGCCTAATGCTCACTGGTGCCTTTCTGGCAGTGACATGGGTAAGGTGTACACAAATATACACACCAAGGGCTGCGTTCATATGTGCCATTGTGTTAATGTTCTCCCTGCTGGACCACATAAGCACAGTTGTTAGAGGGCCTTAACTCCTGCCATGCATTAATCTGCTGGGCAGTTAACAGCACCCTGGCAGTGGGAGGATTTAGCAGTTTGAGAGACCCTGTTCCCCTAAAATTGGAGAACAATTGACACTTCCCCTCCCCTTGACCTGTAAATTAAAGTTGCCTGCACCCCACCTGCTGTGTATATAAGATCTTCCTGTACCAGTGTCTTATTCTGTGCAATGGTGCTGCATGGGTATTAGTTTTCTATGAAACAACAACCTTAAACCCTAATCCTGAAAGCTCTTGGTAGACCCCATTCAAATCATGCCTGTTTTAATGCCTTGGACTGGACAGTCACCCATTTGCACGGTGCAGCAAAAAGGACACTGCAAGTTGCTTAGCACCTCTGTCCTTGCCCAAAACTGCCCAAATCATCCAGCACTGAAGGGGTTACAAATCCCCACCCCTGATCAGGGCAGAACAGCAAAATTCTCCAAATCCTCCAATCCCTCCTCTCGCACACACGCACTGCACAAGGGATTAAAACTCCCATACAGTATGTTTAAAATAAATGTGGCATGTTATTTCCAATGAGCGATGCCACAAATTTCCCCCACAAACTTCTTCCTATCATGTACAGAAAACTCCCCTTCTTTCTCCTTCCTCCCAGGTGCATGTACAAAAGGTTTGCACTAACTTGGCCATTTTTGGTCTCTGTAAAAATATTTTATTATAACAGCTATTAAATACAAATGAAGAAAGGCAAATTGTGTTAGTGATTTCAATTATCATCATTATCAATCCTTCATCTACAATACAGCTGGTTATCTATGCCCACAAAACAGGCCAAGGTCATCTTTCAGGTGGTGTTTTTCAAGGCATTGGTATTTTTTAGAAAAGACGTTGTGTTAAAACGTAGAAGTATAAACACAAAGGAGAAAAAGAATCACTCTCATTTAGCGGCACAACAAGGTAGAAACACAGTAAACACTATAAAACATTCTAAGACAGTGGTCCCCAAACTTTCTTGAATCACGGCGCCCTAGAGTATCAGCATTTTTTTCACGGCACCCCTGGGGCAAAATTTTCTTATTAAGAAATTCAGAAAAATTATTACATTAAATACATTTTATCTTTCATCCTAAGGTTCAGTTATGGTGTGATGGACAGGGTTGTGCTTCTGTTTGTACACGTTTTTTGATAAGCAGAACCAGTGCTTGTGGCTTCCAATCTCAGTGATCGTGAGTAATTTGATTTGGTCCCAGACCACCAACCCGAGGCACCCCTGCAAGTGCCCTGAAGCACCCCAGGGTGCCATGGCACCCAGTTTGGGAACCACTGTTCTAAGCAACAATGCAAGGAGCATCTTTTCAGACTAGTGAACGTGGCAAGATATATATTGGTTAAATCAATACAATCTCAGGATTATGTCAAAGTGATCAACCTTGAAGTGAAAGCTTTTTTTTTTGTTGTTGTTTATGCATAGACCAAAGAAATGACATGATTATTAACATTTAATTATATAGTGCATATATACTGCACAGCGCTTTACAGAGAATATGTCATCCATTCCTCAGTGGTGCTTATAGTCTATGGGGGAGATTTATCAAACGGCCTAAAGAGTGGAGAAATTGACCATAGCAGCCAATCAGCTTCTACGTATCATGTTATAGAATGTACTTGATAAATGCTACCTCAAAGCTGCTATTGGCAACTATTCCACTGTTCCACTCATCCACTCTGTACACTGCTTTATACATATCCCCCCATTTTACCTATCACGGGGGTGTAGCGAGGGTGGTTCTAGTGGAACATGAGCTCCGGGCACCAAAATGGACAGAGGGCGCCATCCAGAGTTCCAGAATTCATGGGGCGCTGCACAGTATGACGGCCACCTGTTAGTTTTATCTCGGTTTGTTTGCTCTATATCCTAAATAAGTTACAGATCTGAGATCCGTTTCAACATTTCATGCTCCCTCAAGCTGCCCAGATTGTCTCCCCTCCGGCCCTCCCTCCTCTGTGATCATCTTGTCACCTCCCCTTTCCTGTCAGATTGATTACATTCATTTCACATCTCTTTAATTCCCTTCCCTCTCTACCCTGTGATCGGCTCTTTACCCCTGTCCACTCCTTTCTTATTGGCTTCTGTCACCACCCCTCTCTGATCGACTTTGTCCCTCCCCTCTCGTTTCTTATTGGCTTCTGTCACCACCACTCTCCTCGCCTTATTGGCTTCTGTAACCACCCCTTTCCTTGTCTTATTGGCTTCTGTGACCACCCCTCTCCTCTCCTTTTCTTGCTGGCTTCTGTCACCACCCCTTTCTTCTCCTTTTTTTTGACTTCTGAAACACTGGCCCTCTCTGATTGGCTTTGCCCCTCTCCTTTTCTTATTGGCTTCTGTCACTGGTCCTCTCGGATTGGCTTTGCCCCTATCCTCTCCTTTTCTTTTTGGTTTCTGTCACTGGCCCTCTCTGATTGGCTTTGCCCTTCCCCTCTCCTTTCATATTGGCCTCTGACACCTCCCCTCTCTTATCAGCACTGTCCTCTCCCCTCTTCTCTTTGATCCCCTCTCTCCTTCTCTCCTTATTCATTAATTAATTAATTAATTAATTGTGCTTCAATGGACCTAATAGTTACACATCTGAGGTAAAATCCTAAACTTCAATTATTAGGTATGAGTTTAAAGAGTCACTGCTTTGCTGTTTAAAGTAATTAGATATTCCCAGGCATGACCACACAGTGTTATTTGAAAGGTCTTTTAAAAAATATTAGGAGACCTGAAATAATAATAATGGTGGTAGACAGAACATGGTTAGTAGTACTCACATTAATATAGGTGCAATGTAAATTTGCAAAGTGGGCGCATAGCTAAGAATGGAGCTTCCCATAGGTGTTCCCACTCCAGTGATGGCTGCTCGGGGCCGTAATTGCAGTAATAAGCTGTGCACCCTGTGGAATTTCACTCTAGCACATGTATTCTGTCAGTTTAAGTGGAATGATAAGAAAATATAATACAATCTCCTCTATTGACTAATAACAATGATTCAAAGGAGATAAAAGTCAGATCCTAGGTGCTATACATAAATAAAGCAGTGCCAAAGGTACTACTCCTTAATGTTAGATCACCAAAGCATTCTATTCCCCCAATGGGACCTCCATACCCAGCGTGATACAGTCACTGTTTGCTGCTTTTCTCTTCACTTCAGTATTCCCCTACAGGCTGTCAATACCTCACTGGCACAGTTCTGTACAGGGTGGGGGGTTGCTATGACATGCACTTTCTCCGGGCATCATTATTCCACGCTACTCTGCATTTTGTTTAATTATCAGTAGCTAATTAACTAACTAGTATGTTTTTGGAGTGTGGGAGGAAACAGGAGCACCTGGAGGAAATCCAGGCAAGCACATGGAGAATATACAAACAGATTGGCCATGATCAGGAATTGAATTCATGACCTCAGTTCAGACAATAATGCTAACTACCACACCATCCATGCATTGTAGTGGAACACTCCTTTGTTGGCTATATTTTAAAAGGTGTATATATTTAAAGCTTCATTACCACCATAACCACTTGCCTGGCTTGGTCGCATAAGATGTGAACCTGCCAGGCAGTGCTGTCCCTGACACGGTTGCTTCTGATGAGAACGTGTCAGAGGAGCCTGTCGGTGGCTGCTGGAAGCTTATCTACCAGCAGCTGCTAGGCTCAGACTACTCGGCTGGCCTCTTCATTGCCGCGGCAACCTCTTCTCAGTCCCCTCCTGCTGGCTGTGGACTCCACAAGGGGGATCACCCACTTTTAACTGCTGGAAGTAGTCAAAACATTTTTTAAAATATATAAAAATGTAATAGCCTCCAATATGCTGATGTTTCTGCAAATTTTCTACTGGATTTATAGCATCATTTAAAAAAAAAAGTTGGCATTGCCTATAGTGGTTCCCAAACTGTGCGCCGCGGCACCCTGGGGTGTCTCGGGACACTTGCAGGGGTGCCTCAGGTTGGTGGTCCAGCACCAAATCAAATTCTTTATGGTCAATGTAATGTAAATATGTGGACAAACAGAAGCACAAACCTGTCCATCACTATATAACCGAACCTAAAGGTGACAGGTAAGCACAATTTACTTCACTGTACTACATCACTACATTTTTTGTTGAATTTCACAATAACAAACGTTTGGCTTAGGGGTACCGTGAAAACAATGCTGATGCACTAGGGCGCCGTGATTCATAAGTTTTGGGAACCACTATAACATAACTGCCACTTTAAATTCATTCACAAAATTAAAATATGCACTTTTGGCAAATCTAAAGCTACTATATTTGACCATAAATCATCTAAATACTCAGGGGCCTATTTTTGAAACTAAAAAATGCAGATACTCCTCTGAAAAGGGCTGTTTTTGGAGGATTGCTGCTATTTACAGAATCACAGATCATGGCAATTTAAGAAGGGTGCACCGCAGCAGATATTTAGCTTGGCCCTATTATCTTATGTCCTCTTTAGATGGCATCCTCATCTTCAGAAATGGAAGTTCAGACTAGGTTTAATTTTGTATTTCATGCTGGTGGCCCAATTGGTGGGCTGTGTTTGTGATCCTCTGGAATCCCAGATCAGGAAAGAAGGTTGGAACCAAGGACATGAACTTTTATAAACCATTGTTTGGCAGATTGAAAAGGTACAGAATAAGTAGTTTAGGATACAACAAACATGGCTCATCTCATAGACTTAATTCAGAGGGGAAATTCACAACCTCCCATTATAATTTTGATTTTTCACTTACATTTTTCTCCATACTGCTGACAGAACTAGAGCCAGGGCAGAAGTGCCCATAGTAAAGTATTATAGAACACTGGTGTTATGGGTGGAGAAGTACCACAGCAGGCCCTGCTGTCATGAGAGAAGAACCCCACCTTCATTCTTTATGGCAGTTAGCGACTACAACACTGGGGTCGATAAGCAATCCTGAAATCATACAAAAACAAACAAACCCTTTTTCATTCAAACTGCTTTAGCATGTATTCTGGGTCCATGAATTCTTCTAATTTTCACTAATTAGATATAAAATAATTTAATAGGGTGGCAAACTTGCAGCATACATGAGTAGTAAGCAAATTATCATACTTTTTTCTTGGAAAGTGATAAAGTACCAACCAGCTCCATTTTTTCAAGCACAACCTGTAAACTGACAGGAGCTGATTGATTGGTACTTTATCACTCTCCACTTTTTTTTATAAAGGGCCTGATTCAAAGGTGGACACAGAAACGCACACAGCATCGTATTTTGGCAGTTGCCCATCTACAACTGTATGCAAATGTCACTACAAATTCCTTCCCTTGTGTACAACCATGCAACCGAATGTGCAAGGACTGAGACGCCCACTTTCAGCCTTCGAACATGCTGTTATACTGATTGGTGCATTTTTATATGCCACCATCAGTCACACCATCAAAATGTGAACCAGCAAGCAGGTGCAGTTTCTCCGCCTGACACTGATAGTGAAACCTCATAGATTGTTTTCTTAATAGTACACTAAATATTGCAGAATAAAGATTTAACACTATAACAAATGTGCACCTTTTCCTAAGTAGATTGTATTGCTCAATGGGCAAAAGCTCATTTTCTACACATTCAAAGTGTGGCAGTCACAGGTTTGATTTCTAGAACAGATATGTTTTTTTGGCATATTCTCTGTTCGGTCCTACTACTGGCGCAGAAATCCTGACAGGTCTGGATCACGACACCAGTGTCCCGACCGTCGGCATCCCGAAGGTAAGTATCGGGGTGCACGGGGAGGGTAGCGTCACCTAGTGGGGTTAGGGTTAGGCAATGGGGAGGGAGGGTTAGGATCAGGGTGTGAGGCGGGGGAGGTTAGGTTTAGACATCGGGGATGGGGTGTTAGGTTTAGGGTGTGGGGAGGGAGAGGCTAGGTTTAGGCACTAGGGGAGGAGGGTTAAGCACAGAGAAGGGTGAGTTAGGGTAGGGGTAAGGATAATACTTACCATTCACTCCAATGTGTGTGAGGATTCTGCCTGTCGGGATGCCGCTGTCGGTATTCTGACTAGCGGAATCCCGACAGCCGGGATATCATACCCAACCCCCTTACAACAGTAGTAGTTACATGGTTCAATGGACTTGATAGTGAAACCCCATAGATCAGAGGTTCCCAACACGGTCCTCAAGGCTCCCCAACAGTTCAGGTTTTAGAGATATCCATGATTGAGCATAGGTGGTTAAATCAAATTGACTACGGTACTAATTAAGTCACCTGTGCGCAATCATGGATATCTCTAAAACCTGAACTGTTGGAGAGCCTTGAGGACCACATTTGGGAACCTCTGCCATTGATTATTTTTTTAAAGTATATTCAATATTGCTGGATAATCGTTCAAATGTATAACAACATTCCCATTTAATTATAATATGGCTGGCTCAATGGTGAAGAGCTCACATTCTCTAACTTCAAAGTGTTGCAGTCACGGGTTCAATTCCCTTGACTGGTATATTTTTTTGCATATTGCTTTCTGTCTATTTACTTATGTAGTGTCTAATACACCTTACAAAAGTAGTAGTCAATTGGTTCAATTAACTTGATAGTGAAACCCCATAGATTTTTTTATAGTACATTTAATATTGCAGAATAATGGTTTAGAACTATAACAACATAGCAGTAGCTCATGTTCTCCAGCTTCAAAGTGTAGCAGTCATAGGTTCAATACCTATATGAGGAATAGTATTTTGCATATTGCTTTATATCTGTTTACTTATGTAGTGCATAATACACTTTACAACAGTAGTAGTCAAGTGGTTCAATGGACATGATAGTGAAGTCCCAGAGATTAGAGGTTCCCAAAAATGGTCCTCAAGGCACCCTAACAGTTCAGGCTTTAGAGATATCCATGGTTGAGCACAGAGTGGTTAAATCAAATTGATTGAGATACTAATTAAGTCACATTTGCTCAACCATGGACCGCGTTTGGGAACCTCTGCCATAGATTGTTTTCTATTTAGTACATTAAATTTTGCAGGATAATAATTCAATACTCACAGTATTTCCATTAAGTCTATGTAGTAAAAGTGGCTCAATGGCTGCATGCTTATGTTCCACAGCTTCATTGTGTTGCAGTCACTGGTTCAGTTCATATGACAGGTATATTTTTTGCATATTGCTTTCTGTCTATTCATTTATATAATACATAATACACCTTATTACAATAGTAGTCATGTGGTTCAACTGACTTTATAGTGAAACCCCCATATATTAATTTATTTAAAGTATATTCAAAATTGCAGGATAATGGTTCAAATGTATAACAATATTCCCATTTCAACAAAGTAGTACAGGTAGCTAAATGGCTAAGGGCTCATTGTCTCTAACTTTAAAACTTTGCAGTCACGTACTTATGTAGTGCATAATACAACTTATAACATAAGTGGTTCAATGGACTTGATATTGAAACCCCATAGATTGTTTATTTTATAGTACATTTGACATTGCACAATAATGGTTTAAAACTTTAACAAAATTTTAACTTTATCTAAGTAGATCTTGTGGATCAATTGGCAGGAGCTCATGTCCTCCAGCTTCAAAGTATAGGTTCAATTCCTATATAATACATATAATACATCTTACAACAGTGGTAGTCAAGAGGTTCAGTAAACTTGATAGTGAAACCACATAGATAGTTTCATTTTTAGTACATTAAATATTGTTGCATAATGGTTTAAAACTATAACAACATTTAACTGTAAGCTAAGTAGATCAGGTAGCTCAGTGGGCTAAAGCTGGTGGTTTATGGCTTCATAGTGTGGCAGTAACTGGTTTGATACTTATACCTGTAACAGGTATATTTTTTGCATATCACTTTCTGTCTATTGATTTATGTAATGCATAATACTTCTTACAACAATAGTAGTCAAGTGGTTCAATGGACGTGATAGTGAAACCCTATAGATTGTTTCTATTATAGTACATTTACTATTGCAGAAAAAGTGGTTTAAAACTATAACAAAATCTCATCCTGTCTAAATTGATTGTGACTCAATGGGCAGGAGCTCATGTTCACCAGGTTCAAAGTATAGCAGTCATAGGTAAAATTTCTATGTCTGGAATATTTTTTGCATATTGCTTTCTGCCTATTTACTTATGTAGTGCATAATACACCTTACAGCAGTACTTCTTACGTGTTTCAATGGATTTGATAGTGAAACCCCATAGATTAATTATTTTAAGTAAATTCAATACTGAATTCAATACTGCAGGATAATGCTCAAATGTACAACAAAGTTCCCATTCAAGCTAAGTAATGCAGGTGGCTCAACGGCTAAGAGATCACATTCTCTAGCAGTAATAAGTTCAATTCCCATGACTGCTTTATTTTTTGCATATTGATTTTTGTAATGCATAATACAATAGTAGTCAAGTTATTCAATGGACTTGATAGTAAAACCACATAGATTGTTTCATTTTTAGTACATTAAATATTGTAGCATAATGGTTTAAATCTATAACAAAATTTCACTGCAAGCTAAGTAGGTCATATAGCTCAGTGGGCTAAAGTTCATGATTTATGACTTCTTAGTGTGGCAGTCACCAGTTTGATACTTATAAAAGGTATATTTTTTGCATATCGCTTTCTGTCTATTGATTTATGTAATGCATAATACTTCTTACAACAATATTAGTCAAGTGGTTCAAAATTTCATCATAAGCTAAGGATATCAGGTAGATCAGGCGGCTAGAACTCATGTTGTAATGTTTTAAAGTGTTGCAGTAACCTGATTGATTCCTATAAAAGGTATTTTCGTTGCATATCACTTTCTGTCTATTCATTTATGTAATCCATAATACTTCTTACAACAATAGTAGCCAAGTCGTTTAATGGACTTGATAGTGAATCCCCCATATGTTTTTGTCTTTTAAGCATATTCAATATTGCAGGATAATGGTTCAAATGTATAACAATATTCCCATTTAACCTTAATATGGCTCAATAGCTAAGGGCTCCTATTCTGTAACTTTAATGTGGTGCACTCACAGGTTAAAATCCTATGTCTGGAATATTTTTTTCATATTGCTTTCTGTCTATTTACCTATGTAGTGCATAATACACCATATAACAGTAGTATTCACATGGTTCAATGGACTTGATAGTGAAACCCCATAGATTGTCTATTTTATAGTACATTTGACATTGCAGAATAATGGTTTAAAACTTAAACAAAATTTCATCTTTGCCTAAGTAGATCATGTGGATCAATTGGCAGGAGCTCATGTTCTCCAGCTGCAAATTGTAGCAGTCATAGGTTCAATTCCTATGTGAGGAATAGTTTTTGCATATTGCTTTCTGTCTATTTACTTATGTAGTTCATAATACACCTTATAACAGTAGTAGTCACGTGGTTCAATGGACTTGATAGTGAAAGTCCATAGATTGTTTGTTTATTTTATAGTACATTTAACATTGCAGCATAATGGTTTACAACAATAACAACATTTCATCTTTGTATAAGTAGTACACGTGGTTCAATTGGCAGGAGCTCATGTTCTCCAGCTTCAAAGTGTACCAGTCATAGTTTCAATACCTCTATCTGGGATGTTTTTTGCATATTGCTTTCTGTCTATTTTCTTATGTAGTGCATAATACACCTTACATCAGTAGTAGTCAAGTGGTTCAATGGACTTATAGTGAAACACCATAAATTGTTTCTTTTGTAGTACATTCAGTATTGTAGAAAAATGGTTTAAGACTAAGAAAATCACACCTTATCTAAGTAGATCATGTGGTGTAATGGGAAGGAGTTCATGATCTCCCGCTTCAAAGTATAGCAGTCATAGTTTCAATTCCTATGACTAGACTGCTTTATTTGCATATTGCTTTCTATCTATTTACTTATGTAGTACATAATATACATTATATCAGTAGTAGTCAAGTGATTCAATGGACTTGATAGTATTATTTAGTATAATAAATAATATAGCATAATTACTACACATTCATTCAAGTGGTGAATTTACTTGTTATAAGAATATATGTTTCAAGACTAAGAGGATCCCACACTTTAAACATGATCCTGAATCTATTATTACCATTAAAAATCATCTGTAAAGAGAAAGATATCCATTGTGAAATATATTGTAAAACATCTCTGTATATATTGCTGAAGACATAACATGTATAGAATAAACAAATGTGCGTAATATTGTGTATATAGAAATGTGAGGTAAAATCTGTGTCCAAGAGGATATTCCTCTTGGGGATTTCATCAAATCCAGAGGAGTGTGTAAAAGTTCATAGTAAAGTGAAATAGCCTTTTTCCCCATCATAGGGCGCAATAATAATACATCTAAAGAGTTAAACCAATCACTAAGTGTAAATTTTTTACTGCAAAAATCTGTGACTAGTATAGAGTATTTATCTATTATTTCTTGTGTACACAGAGGAGTTCTCCTGGATGTATCCACCATTGTTTTATATCATTAATACCCCTAGAACACCATGTTTGAAAGGGCTACATAGCTTTACCATTTTGAAATTCATGATTTTGTATGAATGGTAAAAACAAGGAATGATGACTATTTAAGCCCTCACATTTTCTAGTGTACTTCCATACAACCCAGGCAGTCATAAGCAAAGGAATTTGAATAAGGGCGTTAGAGTTTTTAAACTTATGATTATGTAAAAAAGACAATAAATTTTGATTTGGCAAAAAATACTGGTCAATATCTGAATTTGTATATAATACCGTATGATGTATCCAATCGCATATATATCTTAATATACTAGCATGACTGTAAATTTTTATGTCTGGAAAATTCATATCTCAAATTATTGCAGTTTGCTGTAATTTAATCAAACCTATTTTAGGTCTTTTATTTTGCCATATAAATTTCCCAAAAGTTGAAAGTATTAAATTCTCATCTCTTGTTGTTAATAAAATAGGCAACATCTGGAGTGGATACAAAAGTTTAGGAAATGTAATTATCTTAAATAAGTGTATTCTGCCCATATACGACAGTAACAGATGTTTCCATTTATCAATTTCTCCTAATGCTTCTCGAATAACAGTTGAAGAGTCTGAGATAAGAATTTAATAAATATTTGCCATAGATGTTTTAGCCATCACGTTACTAGAAAGCAGAAAATAATCTATTCGAGAAAAGGATCTGTGAACATGTGAATGAAATGTATATGTTTTATCTCCAGGGTTAAGAGTACACCAGACATCATGAAGATCATGGGTATTCATTAACAGATGTAATCTTGGATCTCCTAAATTGGTAGAATAAGAACATGAGCCTGACAGATCAGACTTACATTATATTAAAACAAAGAGGTGGGACTGTGCTTAATAAAATTCAAATTGTGAAATGACAGAGACCTGTAGCAGTCAGAGTCAGAGTGGAGGAGTTGAGAGAGTGAAGGAGAGTAGATGGTGGTCAGAGAGGGGGAAGGGAGAGTTGGAGAAGTCAGAGAGAGCACACAGATGGGTGAAGACAAGGTCAAGGGAGTGGCCGAGACAGTGGATAACGGCAGAAGTCCATTGAGAAAGACCAAGAAAGGAGGAGATTGGAGGATGCAGGATTCGTAATGTCAATTGGGATGTTAAAGTCACCAAGGATTATAGAGGGGGGTCAGCAGAGAGGAAGTGGGGAAGCCAGGCAGCAAAGTTGTTGAGGAATTGGGTGGGGGAACCTGGCAGACAGTAGATGACTGCAACATGGAGATGAATGGGGTAGAAGAGATGGATAGAGTAGACCTCCAGGGTGGAGAAAGGGAGGGCTCAGGTGGGATCATGCAAAAGGTGTCATTGGGAGATAAGAGGATGTCCACTCCGCCTCCTTTGCTGTTGTCAGGTCTAATAGAGTGGGTGAAGGAGAGGCCCCCATAGGAGAGGGCAGCAGGGGAATCAGTGTCAGAGGAGGAGAGCCATGATTTGGTGATGTTGAGAAGATTTAGAGAGTGGGAAATAAAGAGGTAATGGATAGTGGGCAGTTTATTGCTGATGGATCTGGTATTTCAGAGGGCACAGGAGAATGGGAGGGAGGGGATGGGGGATATGTGAATGAGATTGGCTGGGTTGTAGGTGAGGGGAGGTGGACTAGATCTACGGGGAAGGTGTGAACCGGTGGAGATGGTTGATATGGGGCAGGGGTGAGGAGGCATGATGGCTGACTCATGGTGGAGGTAGGAAGGTGAGAGCGAAGGATGGCATGTGAGCAAATATGAGGAGGGCATAAAAGCACAGCAGAGGAGGCAGGTATTTAGAGAGGAGGCAGACAATTAGGCAGTATAATACATTGGTCAAGTAATGAAAGAGCGTAGATAAATAGTGTTGGAGGAATAAAAGTCAAATGAAGAGTGGTAAATATTAAACTGGTAAGAGGTAATTCAGACAGGGCAATCAAGTGTATAAAAAGCAAAATGACATTGTTTGGGATGTGCATTCAGATGTTTCCCAGAAACTTAAATTTCAAATGTAAGTAGCTGCTGCTGAGGAGAAAAGTTTTGCACAACAGGATGGCACTTGAGAGGTACACTAGAAGTGGAACTTGAGAGGTACACTGGAAGTGGCACTTGAGAGGAACATTGGAAGTGGCACTTGAGAAATGCACTGAGAGTAGCATGCTGATGCACCTTTGCTCCATGGGGTTGCACTCAAGTAATACACAGGTAGTGGCATGCAGAAGCACTTTTGAACCACGGGCTGGCACTCCAATACACAGGGAGTGGCATGCTGACACACTTATGCACCACGGGGTGGCACTCGAATACACAGTGGTGTGCGGACGCACTTTTGCACCATGGGATAGCACTCGAGGAATACACAAGGAATTCCTGTAGTTGGTTATATACCCAGGGGTAGCAGGTGATTGGAGCACAGCGTCAGCTGACCGAGATCATGCTACCATTGGTTGGGATGCTGACACGTGAGAGGAATTGTCATGGCGGCGCCCATGATGGGAACTCTGATACCCGACACACACAGCCGACCATGGAAGTCCGCAAGCACCTAAGGCAGAATGCTCAGCACCTCACCCATCACTGAACCAGATGGCTGACCGCATGAGAAGTGAGGGGAAGCTGGCGTGGACGTAAGAGATGGCTGATCCTAGGCTGAACCCTGATAGTACCCCCCTTTCAGGGTGGACACCGAACACTTATAAAGGCTCAGCTAGAACTCCTTAGAAAGACACAACATATTTTTTTTACTTGAAAATGCAAGAAAATCAAAAAAATTTTGCTTGAAAACATAAGAAAAATTGGGTTCCACAAGACTTGAAAAATATTTTTTTAGATATCCCCAACTTTCGTATCTCAAAAAATTATTCTTATCCTCAGGGTACGTGGACCATTCATCTTCACTGCAGATGAAACTCTCATCACCCATAAGGTCTTTGGAAATACCTTTAAAAGGAGTATCTTTCAGAAGTGATGCACACAAAGGCCCTGATTCAGAGCCGGACGCAAGTGGCTGCTCGTTCGCTCCGAGCGGTTTGCCCAACTGCGCATGTGTACGGATCGAAATACGCATGCGCAAACCACTCAGTGCAGCCGAAAATCGTGTGCTCGCAAAATAGCGAATGCCTGCTATTTTGAGTGACAGAATGAGGCGTATGTGGGTGGTAACAGGGGAAGGTGCTTGAAAACGGGGAGTGGAGATCCGATCGCAGGCGTGCTTAAAGGTCAAAACGGGCGTTTTATGGGTGTGCATATTTAAAACAGCAGCGTCATTGACCACGTCACTGGGTTAATTTAAAGCCAGAACTGCTCGCAAAATTGTGGTAGCAAAAAACAACCACAAGAATAGCGAGCAGCTCATACCCTGTTCGATGTACTCGATTAATCGAATAAATAGCGGACATGACGTAGGATGCGAGCGGCCAGGAGGCATATTTTTCCCAAAAACGAACGCAAGTTTTGTTCGCTCGTTCAGACCTAGAGGCGTGAACAGACCGCAAACAGCGAACGGTTCATTTGAATAGCCACCCCTTGTTTTAGAACGAACGACTGCAAATAGCGAGTGGCTCTGAATGAGGGCCTAAGACTTAGTTTGAGGAACTGTAGATTTCAAAGTCTTAACTTGGTATCTAGTAGAGAACAAAGAATATTTCTATTGCAAAGAAGTGGTCCTTATCAGTAATTCTTGAGGAAACCCACCAGTAGGAAGAATAGGGTCAAATAACGAGTGGTCAACAGGGAAAAATGTATTATCATGCACCGGATCTAATTCAGAGTCAGAATCCAGGTCTAAAGGAAGAAAGGAAGAACTTACATGACTAGTAAAAACTCGGGGGACTTAGAAGATGAGTGGAGGGAAGCACAACCAATTATGATGGTTGTTGATTCCTAGCTGTTCCTTGAATCTTTTTTCCCTTCCGGACTGGTAGACCTTGTATTCTATCATCTTGTACAGGGACTAATTTGGTGCATCTAAGCTTCTTTTCTGGATGTGTAGTTTTTGAGGAGAAAGCAGAAGAATGCTCATGCAAAGGTCCAGAGCTAGAACTTATACCAATGCAAGTATTATTGTGCAGATTTGTAGGATAAAATCTTTCAAATACAGCCGAATTGAAAGCATCCATATCTTGGAGGATTGGATCCTTGGACTCTAAGACGGTATTAGCCCACTTCCACGCCTCACTTATGAAACTTGAAAGCAGAAATTTAACGATGTTTGTAGAGGTGACACCACACGTTGGAACAGTTCTCATAAGGGCTTCCATCTGTCCATACAAAGCGACGTACTGTTTAATATCTCCATCAAATAAAAAGAATGTTGGAGCATCAGCTGGATTCTGGATGGAAGAAACACCATCAGGAGCAAATGTGGAACTACATTGGGAATCCACAGATTGATGAACAGAGGACATGACCGATATTGGTTGATGTTCTTTACTCCAACCAGTGTCACATAATTCGTTATTCTCAATGATGATATGTTCAGGAACTGATTCATCACTAGATGAGGAATACATTAGTTAAAATAACTCATTCTCATCTATGACTTTAACACGAAGACCCTCTTCCATTTTTCGTTTGGGTTTGTCACCGTCATGGCCCATAACAAGGTAACTGGTTTCTTTGCTAATATCTTCCACAACTTTACCCCAATGGCCTCTACTAGAAACTTAAGCCCTTTTCTCCCCAGGAAACCAGAGACCTCCGAGATCACAAATGTAAAATTTCCCATGTGATTATCCACTCCCTGGGAAGTCTGGGCCTGATTCAGACTCGCTCACGAGCGCTGAGCGCTCGCAAGCAGGTCGATGTTGGTCCAGTGCGCATGCGCACAACGGAGGCGGCTCCGTCGTGCGCATGCGCGAGACCCGGATAGCGACAGGCAAGCCGACGCTCCGGGTCTCGCTACAAAGGGGGCGTGCTGTCAATATTGAGTGACAGCACTTCCCCTGTGGTGGGCGTGCCAGGGGCGTGGCTGCGCGCGAGACCCGGATAGCGACAGGCAAGCCGACGCTCCGGGTCTCGCTACAAAGGGGGCGTGCTGTCAATATTGAGTGACAGCACTTCCCCTGTGGTGGGCGTGCCAGGGGCGTGGCTGCCGTGATGGAGCTGTTCCCATGGGAATGCCTACCGTCTAGGGCCGGCCCCACTGACATCACAACTGATGTCAGTGGGTGGACTTCTTGCTCTCTACCACAAGGGTCTCGTCGCAAGTCCAATGGTCGCGATGGTCTTGACCATCGCGACCATCATCCTGGCCGCTCGCACTAGCTGTGGGTGGTCACCCACAGCTATGCGAGCGGCCAGGAGGCCGCTCTAAAAATACAATAGGCAGGCACTGATTCAGAGCCAGCACTCTGAAAGAGCGTCCGGCTCTGAATCAGGCCCTCTGTTCGACTTCAAAAACTTTAGGCCTAGTTTTTAGGGAGATGGAGGCTTGTAAAGATCCTTCGGAAGTAGGAAAAGAAGAATTCATAGCTGAGATGGATAGATCACCGGAGGTTGCTTCCTGAGACATAGTACTCAAAAACCCCTCCTGGGGTAAGACACTTGAACCCCCATCCTGAGATACAACGTCTGAAATCCCCTTCAGGTGTATGAAACTTGAATCATAGACCCCTTCTTGGGATGTGGTACTTGAAATAGAAACTCCCTTCTGGGGGGTGAGACTTGTGACCCCCTCTTGGGATGAGAGACTTGAAACCCTATCTTGGGACGTGAAACTTGTAACACCCTTCAGGGGCATAAAACTTAAGGCTGAGTCCCCTTTTTAGGGAGTGAAACTTGAAACACAAACCCTCTCCTGGGGTTCGACACTTGAAAGCTCCTCTCGGAGAATAAAATTGGAATTCCCTTCTTGGGACAAAGAAGTAGAGATTCTCTCCTGGGTTATAACATCAGAAAACCCCTATTGGGATACATCCCTTGAACCTCTGTCTTGGGAATGAAGATTTGAGACCCCCTCCAGGGGTATATAACTCGAATTGGAGACTTCATCCTGAGGCAAGAAACTTGTAATCCACTCATGGGGTGAAGAAATCAATTTGAAGACCCCCTCCTGGGGCGTGAAACTCAAATTGGAAACCCCCTCTTGGGGAATGTTACTAGAAATGAAGGCCCCCTCCAGGGGCATGAAGCTCGAAAAAAAGGCCCCCTCCGGGGCGTGAAACTCGAAATGAAGGCCCCCTCCTGGGGCATTAAACACAAAATGAAGGCCTGGGAGGGGCCTGGGAGGGGCCTGGGGTGTGAAACTCAAAATGAAGACCCCCTACTGGGGCGTGAAACTTGTAAGCCCTCCTTGGAGAATAACACCAAAGGACCCCTCCTGGGGAATGAACTTGTAACCCCTAATTGGGGTGAGAGGCTTGAAAATTGAATCCCCCTCCTGGGGCACAGCACTTGGAACCCCTTCCTGGGGTTGAACACCCGAAAACCCCTCCTGGGGTATGAGACTTTTAACTCCCCTCTTGGGGTGAGAGACTTGAAATCGAATCCCCCTCCTGGGGTACGGCACCTGGTACCCCCTCCTGAGATAGGACACATGATTCTCCCTCTTGGGGAGAGTGACTTGAAACTCTCATTTGGGTAGATACACTTGAGACCCCCTCCAGGCTGAAAAACTTAAAAACCCCTCCTGGGGAATGAAACTTGAAACAGAAACCCCCACCTGAGGTGTGGTACTAGGAATCCTCTCATAGAGTTTGATGTTCAAATCGGTAGGGACTAAATCTGAATGTTCTTGAACCAGAGCTGTTTTGAGAACCAACATATTGGTGCCCCCCAGAAGCTTCTGACCACAGTCCATAACTGCCTCCTTAGCAGTCCATTCCCCAACTGGGATAGAACACTCGGACAAGTCTCCTGGAGTTGGTAATACCGATGCCCCTCCTGGAGTCAGCTGAGAACACTTCTTGGAAAGGGAAGGCACCAACGTCTGCCTGCATACAGATAGTTCGGGTGTTACCCCTTGACTCCTAAGTCTGCAGGAGGAGAGACTTGTCACGGTACACCCATCAAAACGTTGAACCTTCTTTAACATGGTGGCTCTTAACCTCCTGTCTGAAACTGAGGAAAGTTCGGTTGCTGACAGGGAACGATGGGAACTAGGAACAAGATCTCTGAAGCACAGACCTTTGGTATCGGAGTTAGGCTGGTGAATGGAACAGTCTCTGATAAAATGGTCGGAGCTCCCACAATATAGACACAGAAAAAATCCTCTACGCCATTGGCACTCAGCCTCAGAGAGCTTAGGACGTGGGAAACTCTGATGCCTGACTTCATTCTGTGCGGAGGAGGAATTAGAGGAAACACCTAGAAGCTCAGGAATAAATTGGAAAAAATGTATGAGGGACTCCTGAACTTGTTCTGGTAATTGCTGGAAAGTAGTCAGATGCCCGGAGTTAAGAACACTAGAAAGCAGGATGGTATTGATGGTAGGGAATTGTTTAGATGGGAGGCAATCGGGAAGCCGACTGCCTAAATACCGGCAGCCGGCTTCCCGACTGTCTTATCACGGCAAGGGTGAAATGCCGGGCGTCTAGATGTAGACGCCCGCATTTCCCCGATTCCGGGAGACCGGCGCCCGGCATCACGATCGTAGTGATGCCGGGTGCCGCGAGCGGACAGCTGCGGGGGGGAGGGTTAGGTTTAGGGCTCCTGGGGGGGACTTAGGGTTAGGCACCCCCCGGGAGGGTTAGGCTAGGGGGAGGGAGGGTTAGGGTTAGGCACCCCCGGGGGGGACTTAGGGTTAGGCACCCCCCTGGGGGACTTGGGTTTAGGCAGCGGGGAAGGGGGTGGTTAGGGTTAGGCACTTAGAGGGGGGATTAGGGTTAGGCACTTGGAGGGGAAGTTAGGGTTATGCACCCCTAAGGAGGGTTAGGGGGGTTAGGTTAGGTTAGTGGATACTTACCTATCCACGATCGGGATTTCCAGCGCTGTCGGGCTTCCGCTGCGTTGCACTCTGCTTCTGTCGGGCTGCCGCTGACGGGAATCGAACCGCCGGCCATGCGGCTGACGGTATTTCATACCAATTCCGTTTAGATAGTGCCTGAAAATTCTGTGTAAGTTGTAACTGTGCTACTTTCTGTTTTTTTAAATGAGAGGCAGGATCGTCAATAGCCCCAATATCCAGAGAACCACCGACTTCCATATTTTTTTGGCCTGATCAAACTGTCAGGTTTGACATTGCGGAATCCCCTACTGATGGGAGGTGATCTTTGGGTTTAGAAGAATTTGGGTTGAGAGGTCTGGATATCAGAACTCCTCAGCCACAGATCTAGGACGTTGGCGAGACCTGGTCAATGGTGCGGAGTCTAACCTGCAGGGAGGTGTTCACCAGTGACCCCTACAAACAGGATATGGGTTTAGCAGGCAAGTCAAGGTCCATTGACCAGGTATCCAAGATCCATGGGAATAGAGACTCAAGATATCAATGGCCCAGGGGAAGTGCCTAACAAAGGCACTGTTACACAAGGAGTTTCACCAGAAGATGGTACTTGAGGAGTACTCTCGGAGTAGCGTATTGATGCACATTTGCACAACAGGATAGCACTTGATAGGTACTTTGGAATTGGCACTTGAGAGGTACACTGGAAGTGGCACTTGAGAAGTACACTGGCAGTGGCACTTGAAAGGAACAATGGAAGTGGCACTTGAGAAATGCACTGAGAGTAGCATGCTGATGTACCTTTGCACCACGGGGTGGCACTCAAGGAATACACAGGGAGTGGCTTGCAGACACACTTTTGCACCACGGGGTGGCACTCGAGGGATACACAGGGAGTGGTGTGTGGATGTACTTTTGCACCAAGGAATGGCACATACAATGCACACAGGCAGAGATGTAATCGCACTGTCACTGGATGTGAAACGCTCAGGCAAAGATGTTATTCGCACTGCTGCTCCAGAAGACACTGCCTGTGTAAACATCCCTGCCTGTGTAATTTTTACACAGGCAGGGATGTTGGTCACACTGTTGCTCAAGGAGACACAGGAACTAATACACAGGCAGAGATGTAATCGCACTGTCACTCAAAGGAGACACTGGAGACTAGGCATATAGACAGGGATGTTGGTCGCACTGTTGCTCGAGGAAACACTGGAAACTAAATGTGAGAACCAAGGGAGCCTGGAACAAGGGCTCTACAAGTACACTAGGAGTGACAAATTGTTAATCAGGAAACTTCCTGGAGTTCTGGAGCCGGTTATATACCCAGGGGTAGCAGATGATTGGAGCACAGCGTCAGCTGACCAAGATCATGCTGCCATTGATTGGGATGCTGTCACATGAGAGGAACTGTCATGGAGGCGCCCATGACTGGAACTCTGATCCCCGAAACACAGAGCCGACCATGGAAGTCCACAAGCACCTAAGGCAGAATGCTCAGCACCTCGCCCATCAATGCACCAGACGTCTGACAGCAAGAAAAGTCAGGGGAAGCTGGCGCAGAGGTAAGAGATGGCTGATCCTAGGCTGAACCCTGACAGCACCCTAAAGGTTCAGGTTTTAAGGATAATTATGCTTGGGCACAGGTGACTTAGTTAGTACCTCAGTAAATTTAGTTTAAACCATCTGTGCTCAACAATGGATATCCTTAAATCCTGAACCATTAGGGTGCATTGAGGAGTTTGGGAACCCCTGGTCTATTTATTATGTAGTGCATAATACACCTTACAACAGTTGTAATTATGTGGTTTAATAGACTGAGACCCCATAGATTCATGTTTTTTAAGTATATTCAATAATGCAGGATAATGGTTCAAATGTATAACAATATTTCCAATTAAAACAACAAATTTGTGAATTTCAACTCGCGCTAAGCAGCCAGTGGATTCTTTAAGTGTAGAAGCGTCACCTCACACTCCCCAACATATGAATACAGAAAATATCACCAAAGATGTCCTGCAGCGCTAGACTACAACAAATAGACTGGGTAATCTTCTTATTCAGAATCTCTACCGCTCTCTTCTTTACCCAGAATGCTTTAAAAAAACAGAAAGAAGCAAACACAATAGTGCAGTACTGTCTGAATTGAAGTGCAGGTAAAACTTGAATTAAGGATCTCCTAGCAGAAGAAATGGTCTACATTTGAGGTAGACATTCAAGCATGTGTCCAGGGGCAGTTTATACTGTATCCTGTCGTGTTATGCAACTGTTTCTCAGTCACCCAAGTCGTCATCCATCCGGTAAACATATGAATAAATGTAAAATGTTCGATAGTGTAATACTGTATTTACATCGAAGAACAACACATTAAAAATAACAAACAGGTATAAAGAAGGTGGACTCTCACCAGATGGTGTTGTCTACCTGATAGAATAGTAGATAATCAACGCAAGTTTTACCAAGCACCAGGCATCCCCAAGCGATAAAACTAGTCCCACAACTGGATAGGGTCCCGGACTTCCCTTCACCTATATCCTCCGCTCTTTCCAACGCATTTCAATATATAAGTGTATATACCTCAAGGCATGTCAGGAGGTATACTGGGGACTACTATTTAAACCCCTCTCAATTAGAAAAAAGTAATCCCTAATACTAGACATAGACCAAATATTCTAACCAACCTATTCAAATGTATATATTAATTGTGCTCCGTTTCTGCCATTCCATTAATGCTTGTTTACCATGTGTTCCTGCTCCTAACCAGTCTTGCGTCACTTCCATTGGAAGTGGCTCATGTGTACCTTGACTTGAGGTTCCTTTTCCTGTGCATTCCACAGTCTCAAGCAAACATATGTTACTTCCATCGGAAGTGATGTATGTGTAAGTGCTCCAAAACAAGGATCCCCTTCTGCGTACCAAAGCCCGAACCGAAAGTTGACAAGTCTGTATTTCCGGTTGTGTACAAATATCAGTCAGTCATAAAATCCTTTTATGTAGTTGTTCCTTTAGTGTCCATAACTTTCTAATGGCTCCATTTCCATAAATATTTAGCTATTAAGATTTTTATAGCCTTCTCCTTGTTTTTCTTTCCAAAAACGGGAGTATTACAAGTCGCCATTTTGGGATAGACATTCATAGTAGACAGGGGCCATTTTGTCGTGGGGCTGTGTATTGACCATATATACTTGGAGCTGGTTAATGGATCTATAAAACAATATATACAATTAAGACCAAATAAAGTTAAAAACAATAACAACAAAGTTAAAAACAATTGTAATAAACATAAAAGGAGAGTAAAATTGGAAAATATAACATCATAAAACATCATAAAAACCACTTAACCTCAAAGTCTTTGTTAAGACCTGACGGTATAAGGGTTTTAAAATTGTATATAAAATTCATTTCTTCTTGGCCAGTGTTTGTGTGGTGTCACTAACCCTCTTGCTAGCCACAATTTTCTTCAAAACATAAAAATTTAAAACATGTTTAATATCAGATTGATGGATTTCTTTAAAGTGTAAGGACAGTGCATGAGTCTCTAGTCCCTTCCGGATATTCTGGATGTGCTCGCCAATCCGAATTTTTAGTGGTCGACTGGTTCTACCAATATAAAATTTATGGAATTAACACTCTATGGCATATATTAAATTTTCTAAATGGTATGTGATAAAGTCTCTAATCATATGTTTTTTTCCATTGATGATAGCTTCTGACTTTTTATTTCCAAAGCTGTTGGGAATGTTTTTACAACCCATACAGCACCCACATCTATAAAACCCCTCTAAGATTATATTGGAGGGTTTGGGTGTTGCGCCTATCTTTAACTAGACGCCAAAATACAGACTACCGGCATCCTTAACAAATTTAAAATAATAAGTTAGCCACATGGGAGGGGGGGTTAGATAGGAACCGGGCGCTTGGCAGGCGGTTCCAATCCCAAGAGCAGAAGGCCGGCATAGATGAAGATCCCGATCGCTGTATACTAACCGTATTCAACCCATCTAACCACCCCCCCTTCACCTAGCCTAACCCTCCCGGGAGCACTGACCCCTAATCGACCCCCCTACCCCCTTCCCTCCCAGGATTTCAGCACCCGGCTTACCTAAGTTCGGTATGCGTATGGTTAATAACAAGGGTCGAGTTTTCAATGACTGTCATTAATACCTTGTCGAGTTTAGAGAGTCTGGAAGGCGGCGGCCGGAATTTAGACCGTCGGCTTCATGACTACATCCCCTTTGCAGGGATTAAACAGTTTGGTCGTCTAACTTTCCATCTAATAATGGACGGCTATTTTCAGAAGTTTGGGCGTCTAACTTTCTGCCTAATAAGGGACGGCTATTTTCATTAAAAGACGGGGTGTGAAGTCGGACTTGTGTATCAGCCTAGGGTTAGATGTCTACATTGCCTTCTCTTACATGGCGGGTCTGGACAGTTTTAACCGGACATAGCGACTCCTCTAACTGATGTCACTTGTTGGTTGTTCACTTGTCGGTATTATGTTGATCGTTATTGTCATAGATAATGCTGTGTCGGTATTATTTATTATTTATTGTCGGGTGTTTGAATGTCGGGTTTAACATATGTCGGGAGTACAGTCGCTATATTTCTCGGTAATAGTGTGGTCGGTAATATTTATTGTCGGTTTTTTAAATGTCGGTTTTAACATATGTCGGGAGTACAGTCGGTAAATTTATTTGTTGGTATTAGTGTAGTCTGGTTTCTGTCAAGGTATGGATATTGTTAATGTCAGTATTCCGTGTGATATGTGTAGTGATCTATTCTGTTTTATGTGTTATCTGCATTTTTATTGTAGGTAAATGATTGCAGTCTGGATTCTGTGGTTGTCGGTATTTACGTTGTCGGGAATATGTTTGTCGGCATTTCTAACTTCTGTACATTGGAAGTATCATATATTCATTTGTCGGTATACAATACTGTTCGGTATTTTGTAGTTCAGGCTATCATTGACGGCATTCTCAGTTTCGTTCCCACATTTGTCGACAACTTGACTACATCCCCTCACGAAGATGCACCTGGATTAACTGCCGCAAACAAATGTATTCAAAATATTGGCCCTCATTCAGAGCCGCTCGTTAGCAGCAGTATGCTCGTTGCGTTCCGATGTTGAGAAACCGCGCATGCGTCGGTGCGTACGGCAGTTTGCGAGCTTTTTTTTACTCGTTCGGCAAATTGCGAACAGGAAGTGACATGTCAAATGTGATTGACAGAACAGGCCGTTTTTGGGCGTTGACGGGGGTGGAGATGGGAAAACGCAGGCGTGGCGAGGCGTTTTTGGGGCGTACATAAATTAGCTCATGCGAACGTCAAATGTGTTCGTACCAAGTCATACGTCACTGGCTGATCCTCTTTCCTTTCAAACTGCTCGCACAGCTTGGGGTGTGGATTACTCGACCACAATGGCGATGGTCTTGTCCTCTGGTCTGGGCCTCCTCGATGTTTCATCGATTTATCACGGCTTCTCAGAAAAACAATCAACTTTGGTTTGAAAACCAGCTTGTAATGTGTTTTGAAAATTTTTTGGGGGGTTAGCACAAAACCGTACGCAGGTGAAAATCTCAGCTGCTAATTTCAGGATTACACAATCACTTAGCGTATATTTTAAGGTATGTTCTTTACAATTTTGGGGGGGTTTTGTGATATTGTAAATATATTGTCATCATGTTTGTGTGTATTGTAACCTTTGGCATTGGCCTGGAGAATTTGCATACTTTTTTATTTTCAAAGTGTTCCTTAAAGAAACCTTTTTTTTTAAACCTTTTTTTTTAAATCTTTTATTTTAAATCTTTTTTTTTAAACCTTTTTTTTAAACCTTTTTTTTTTTGATAAGATTTTGTTTTTGGCTTGTGGTACAGGATTAACTCTAAACCATTTTTCAAATAATGTCACAATACAGTTGAGAACATTTTTAATTTTTTTTATTTACTCAACACTTTTTTGCACAAATCATGTGCATTTTGCCTTAAAAGTTTGGGGTCATTGTTACCCACTAATATTTTTTAAATTTTTATAAAAAAAAAATGCCAGTTTTTGGCAAAAATAAACAACAAATTAAAAACAATTCACAAGAAAGGAGAGGAAAGTTTTGGCCCTTAAGGAATATGGGGCAAGCACAGAAGGAGTGTGGGAAAAGTAGCCAGTGCTGTCATCGTTTCTTTCCCCATTTGGCTGGGGTCGGGTGGGCGCCAGACCGTGTCCGGGATGTCATCTGGCTGGCCTGTCCAGAGGCAGATGTTGTGGCCTCTGGACTAGGCACAGGGCTAGGCACATTTGGAGGAATGGCTGTTGTTGTGCCAGAGGTGGAGGATCCAGATGTTCCGGCAGGAAGTGAGGTCGGCTCCACCATGTGCTGGCGAATGAGCTGCTCCAGGGCATTGGTGATTCTGATGTTGGCCCTGGTATTTTCAGCCAGGGCCTGACCAATGGTCACGTTGGCTGTAGCATTTTGCTCCAGGGCCTCAGCCACCCATAGCAGACTGGCGTCCATCCTCTGCAGAATCTCCGTATGGTAATCCGATTTAAAATTGAGTTCTGTGAGGAGTGCCACTGCCTGCGAGGGGGATTGCCCTGGACTGGCTTCTGCAGGGTCCTCAGCCAGATGTACTGGTTCCTCCCCTGCAGAGCCAGCAGAAATTCTGCGGCCAAGGCTCCCCTCTGGAGCACACTCATCCGCCTGTGTCTCTGTGAGAAAAAAAGAGAAAAGAGGAACATTACAATCTACATATTGTCACAATAACATTTCAGAGTTGGTTACATCACAACATTTACCAGGGACAACATGAGGAGCCGCAAAGTCTGGCATATCCGTATCCATGTTGGACACGCCAAACACCTCCACATCCTGCACACACCCCTGTGCCAGCTCTTCCAAATCATTCAACTCCAATGACACTGGGGTGTGACCCCCACCTGTCCCCCTTGCATGCTTAGCCCTGTCAGCCATTTTTTGCTTAAGGCGATATTTGAAGTCTTGCCATCTGTGGGTGAAAAAGTAGGCATTATTCCTGCATTTTTTTTCCTTGTTTTTTTTGGGGGGTTTAAGTTTTTACTTACCAGTGTTTGACATCCCGGGCTAGACGGACATAATCACCCACCCTATTGACAGCACTGGCTATCTCCTCCCACATTCTCCACTTCTGGCTTACACCGATATTCCTGTCTGCCTGTGGCAGGATGTCCACACACTTCTGAACCAAAACCTCCATCTCCTTTCTTGTGAATTGTGGCTGCCTTTTCTTTTTTGCAGCTTTGGCTGGAACACTGGGACCAGCAGCCTCTTCCATGTCATCCTCAACACCTATTTACATTAAATTAAAATAAATTTGGATGTAAAACTTTCAATATATTCTGGTTCTTAATAATCCTTGATTACAAAAGAGAGAAATACTTACCGGCCATCTCTTGGCCATTGTTTGGCTGGTCTGTAGCCATTTTGCTTGTAAAAGCTTGAACTACACCAGACCGTTTGTGTTTTTCAGTGACGTATTTATACATGCGTCCTTATTTTTCGACCGCATCATTGATTGTGCGTTCCTATGATCCGTCCTTAATTTGAGCGGGAAACGAAACACTATTTATGGCTTTTTGCGACTCGAGACGAGGTGGCGGGTGCTGATTGTTGGAGGTTTCGTGTGTAGGAGTGTATTGTTGGAGGGATTACTGTTTGGAGGCGTTCTTTTGGAGTGGTTTCGAGGCGCATTTTTTATCCTAAATTTCCGTTCACATTTTTTGTTGTGGTTATTTTTGAAATTTATATCTTTTGGGAGTAAGTTTTTTTTACGTTATCCTGTTTTAAATTATGGCTCCACAAAATGTTTTTGATTATTCCTAAAATCTTCTTTTTTTTTTTTTAGTTTTTTTTGGGCTGGGCCCCAAAGAAGTTTTTGGACTGTGACTTATTTATCGTGTATTGGTAAGTTTTGATTATAACTGGTTTTTAAAATGTTCATGTATTGTTCTTCGCATATTTTTGACTAAATAAGGATTTTTTTGGCTTTTTTCAGAGCGTAAAAATACGAACTATTTAGCGCACTTTTGTTTCCTTCTTCCCCCTTGTAAAAATGCGAACTATTTAGCGCACTTTTGTTTCCTTCTTCCCCCTTGTAAAAATGCGAACTATTTAGCGCACTTTTGTTTCCTTCTTCCCCCTTGTAAAAATGCAAACTATTTAGCGCACTTTTGTTTCCTTCTTCCCCCTTGTAAAAATGCAAACTATTTAGCGCACTTTTGTTTCCTTCTTCCCCCTTGTAAAAATGCAAACTATTTAGCGCACTTTTGTTTCCTTCTTCCCCCTTGTAAAAATGCGAACTATTTAGCGCACTTTTGTTTCCTTCTTCCCCCTTGTAAAAATGCAAACTATTTAGCGCACTTTTGTTTCCTTCTTCCCCCTTGTAAAAATGCAAACTATTTAGCGCACTTTTGTTTCCTTCTTCCCCCTTGTAAAAATGCAAACTATTTAGCGTATTATTTTTTTGCTGATTTTTTTCTAAGACAATTTTGTTAGTCCTCTCAATGTAGGTTTATAATTTTTGAAATTGTTTCATCACCCCCTATATTTTAGTCCATTTTCTACATTCTGAAGAGTTCAAAATGACCACCCCAAATTCTAAACAAATTTTTTAATGTTGAAATGTAGGTTGTTGCAATCATGACAATACCCTGGCATGTAAGCATCTTTGGATTTTAACGGAAAGATAAGTATATTTTTTATAAATTAACATTCAACATACATTAACTACATTACTTACCCTTTCAGGTTGATGTTGGTCGTATTATTTTGGCCAAGCTTCCGGAAGCCGACCAACCTCAATCTCGTCCCAGGCATAGGCATCGTAGGCGTGCAAGGCCCAAGATATATAGAACACGTGTCACCCTTTTTGGAATGCCCGATGATGAGGTTTTAAGATGATACCATCTTCCTCCACAAATCATCATAGACACTCTCTCATTAATAGAGAGTGATCTTGAGCGGCAAATTGACAGTCCTACAGCAATACCACCACTTACGCAATTAATGTCAGTGTTACATTTCTATGCCTCAGGATCCTTTCAAACCACGGTGGGAATAGTGGCTGGAATCTCCCAATCCTCCTTTTCTCGGATCCTGAGGGCAGTGATGGAGGCCCTTTTCAAGCACCTCCATCATTTTATTAAAATGCCTTTGGATATGGCTTCCCTTATTGTGGCCAAGGCCAATTTTTACCAAATAGCTGGCTTCCCACACATCATAGGGGTTGTGGATGGTACTCACATACCACTTCAGCCTCCAGCACGGCTGGAGGCAATTTTTAGGAACCGAAAACACTATCAGTCACTGAATGTAATGGTGGTATGTGATGCCTCCCTCCAGATCCTGTCCCTGAATGCAAAATTACCCGGGAGTGCACATGACTCATTCGTCATCCGGCAATCAGGGATTTGGCAAAAATGAAACAACCTACAAGCTGGTGATGCGTGGCTTCTGGGTAAGTGGAGACCTTTAGTAGATACCAATGCAAAGCTTGATACACAGTGATCCTGATGTTGTCACTTCTTTTTCACAGGAGACAGTGGCTACCCTTGCACGCCCTGGCTGCTCACTCCTTATTTGGCTCCCACACCAGGCCCACAAAGTGAGTATAATTCCGCACTTACAGCCACCAGGCAAGTGGTTGAGCACTGTATCGGCCTTTTAAAAGGCCGATTCAGATGCCTCCACCGCTCTGGTGGCAAGCTCATGTATTTGCCGGATATGGTTTCGAAAATTGTGGTCCTTTGTGGGATCTTTCACAACAACGCCATAAGGAGTGGTGTACCAATGCAGCCAGAGGATGCCTTGCCTGAGGATGGCCCCCTCGAGGTTGGTCGGAGGTCAGTATGTGGGGGGGCCATATGCGATGATGTGGTGGCCAGATTCTTTAGGTAATTATTGGCCCAAAATAAGTTATTTGACACAATGTAGAAAGGTAATTATTTTTTGGAAAAATTAAACGTTTTTTTTTTCCCTTCTTGTGTTTTTTTCTTAATATTTTGGGATGAAACGATGACTACTTCCTGCTCCCAAAAATTGACTTCATGTGGGCACATTGGATATAACTTCTGGACCCAATTTTGCAACGCCTCATTTGTGGAATCATGTTGGCATGCTAATTCGTCAAACAGTTCTTGATTGTTTTTTTCCTTTTTTATTATGGTGTAGGCTGGATTTTTGAGAGTGTTTTCACTGTGTGTATTGATTGTGACCAAACACTTTGTGTTTATTATTTATGTTTAATAAATTTTCGGATATTTAAAAAAAAACATTTCTTTTCGACATTACAAGCCAGTGTAACCTGGTTCACCCAAGGAAAAGTTGCTTAATGGCTAATCCTGTAATGTGTAAAATTGGTCAGTATTTTACTATGCTTTGTGGGTTAAAACCAACACCAAAAGGTATTATGTAGAATCAGTATGTTTTATAATCTAGGCCTAAGCAGGTTTAAATTAATATTTACCGAACACACAAAAAATTTATAAACACAAATGCTGGTAACTCTACAAACCTATTGTTATTGTTAGGTGTTTAATGTGCCTGCTTACAAAACTCAGCTTTACACAATCTTAGTTACATTACTTTCAAATACTTGCTGCAGTAGTTTACTTATGTAAGGTTAAACAATCTAAGATTTACAGACAAGGAATGAGACTGTATTCAAATTTGAAATGTTTATTTGTTTAAAATAAAAAATAATTAAATTAGAAACTATTTAGTGGCGCAGGAGCCCCGTCATTTTATCCAGGACCACCAGCATGCCGATAACATGCCCCCTCAGCATATGAACACACCCGGCTAGCTCCGCCAACCGCCTCTGGTCCTCTGTGGGTAAAAAAATTGTGGTGCTTAATAAAATGAATCCTTAATTTATGATTCTAAAAAACTTCAAAAGCAAAATCGACTTAGCAAAAAGTGACAATTTTTTTAAAAATTCCAAAAACAAATTCATTTAAAAAAAATAAAATAAAAAAAAAGAATCCCAAAAAAAAAAAAAAACCAAGTACACACCAAAAAAACATTTGTTGCTACCACAAACAAGAGGTACAAGTATGAGTGTTTGGACATGTGTGATATGTGTATGGGGAAAACATCAGAGACATTTTTAGACAAAGATATATATAACAAACCTTTTAAAATCCGAAAAAATGGAAAAGGCACAGACAAAGGATTACATCAACACATTATAAAAAAAAAAACACAAAAATGGTTAAAAGGGAAACATACCGTTCATAATGACGCCTGGACCAGGATCCCCACCATCGTCCTCCTCGGAGGTGGTACAAATGACATCTGATGTTGGCGGGGTAATTTCGGACAGTGGTGATGGGGTGGTCAAGAGAGGGGTGGGTGGAGGGGAGGGTGAGGAAAAGAGAGAGGGGGGTTGAGGGGAGGGGGAAATGGAGGGATGGGAGTTCTCGGAGAGGGAGGGGCGTCAGGGTCTGGCAAGGCTGGGGTGGAGGGGGAATTTTGGGAAGGTTGGGGAGAGGTTTGGCTTGGAGTTGGGGATAGGGGATGAGGGCGACATCTTCACTGGTGATGACGCAGTAGTCTTCGCTCGGCCCCTAAATGATGGATAACAATTTGACGTTTTTTTTTTTTTTCCATTTCTAAACGCTAATTGGTTAACAAACAAAAAGGAAAACATGCACACGCAGATATGTTTGAAAAAAAGAAACAGGCCAAACAAGAAAACATGCACACGCAGATATGTTGGAAAAAAAGAAAAGGGCCGCAAATAAAAACATGAAAACAAAACATAACTTAATTTCAGCTATATGCTGGCGAAAACATGCCAGCAAGCGGGGCGTCCGCCGTTGAAGGTCGGACCACCTGCGCTCCAGCTGGCCGATCTGTCGGCGTGAGCCGAAGGAACGCAGGCGGCGGCGAACCTCCGCATAGGCGGAACGCTTCTCCCTATTGCTGATGGGGGGAGGCTGGCTGGTGATACGCCGGTCCATCACCTCAGTCAGGACAAGAAGCTCCCGCCTGGTGAACGCAGAGGCTCTCATGATGGCAATGGTGTATTTTTAATAAAACAGTTTTAATAAAGACCAGAAAATAAGTTTGATTGGCTAATGTAGTTGGTAAATTAACAGGAACCATTCTATTGGTTAGTGTATGAGTCATGTGTTCTACAGGCAAAAAAATCTATTGTGAGTTATGATAGGCTTGATACAGTGACATGCGTAAGCTAATTTAAATAAAGAAATGAAACAAGTAAAATATGCGTGGGTAAAAACACGGAAAACAATTTGAAAATTGGATCAAACATGTATTTTGGATAAAGAAAACCATTGTTTAAACCGTACTTATTCTGCGGGTAAACAAAAACACGGACAAGAGTAAAGTTTATTGAAAATGAAAAAAAAACGTTTTGAAAACATGTGAAGAGCAATTAAGCTAATTGATATATTGATTGGCATGATACGATTGAAGTAGGTAGGCAGAATGAACGAGCAGGTAATCAAAATCTGACAGGCCCACTTCCGGTTTGTACTTGTGCGAGCGTTCCCTGCAAGCCAAATTGGGGATGTACGCTCGCTATTTGGCTCGCTCATTAGCTAGAGGAGGGGTTGGGAGACTTTGGGGCGGAAGATTAGCTGCGTACGAAATTACGAGTGAGCGCTTGAATTTACATATTTCGGCACGTACGCCGAACGTGCGAACGGCCACTTGCGTCCGAGTCTGAATCAGGGCCATTGTCTTTACTGAAGTCTTTAACCACTTGCCTGGCACGGTCATATCAGATACGACCATACCAGACTGGGCTTTGCCTGACTTGGTTGTATCTGATACGACCAGTCAGAAACACAGTGGACGGTTTGCTGGAAGTTAACTTCCAGCAGCTGCCCATCTCAGAGGGACCTGCTGGTCCCTCTACACCTGTGCCTCCTCCTCCTTTGTGTCCCGATCACTGCTGGCCACTGTGATCGGGCACCGGTGGCACACCCCTAGAAGCAGCAGCCACGGCTCATGTAGCCGCTGCTGCTCCTGTTGTGACCCAATCACTGTGGCCAGCAGTGATCGGGCAGCCATTTCAGTAAGAGGCAGTAGTGGCGGCTCTGGTAGCTGACGCTGCTGCTATTTAACCCGGGCCGCTAGCGGGACACCCTCCCGCTGCGGCTCTGGAACACAGTGATCAGTGAGATCACTGTGTATGAGCAGCAGCAGCTCTGGTAGCCGCCGCTGCTGCTATGTATCTGGGCCGCTAGCGGGACACCCTCCCGCTGCGGCTCTGGAACACAGTGATCAGTGAGATCACTGTGTACGAGCAGCAGCAGCTCTGGTAGCCGCCGCTGCTGCTATGTATCTGGGCCGCTAGCGGGACACCCTCCCGTTGCGGCTCCAGAACACAGTGATCAGTGAGATCACTGTGTATGAGCAGCAGCAGCACCGGCTCTGGTAGTTGCCGCCACTGCTATGTATCCAGGCTGTTAGTGGAACACCCTCCTGCTGTGGCTCCGGAACACAGGGATCAGTAAGATCACTGTGTAGTCAGCAGCAGCAGCTCTGGTAGCCACGGCTGCTGCTATGTTCCCGGCAGCCCCTCCCACTCCTTTCCGGCCTCAGCTCCGCCTCCCTAAGTCCCCATGTGTCCCAATCACTGCTGGCCACAGTGATCGGGCAAAATGTATATATAGTAATAAAATATGTATCTATATATTAGGGGTGAGCGGGTTCAGATTTCTGAAATCCGAACATCCCCGATCCGAGGCCGATCCGAGTTAGGCTCGACTTTTCCCACCTGACTCGGATCTGAAATCAAGGCAAAACGTCATCATCCCGCCTTCCGGGTCTCGCGGGTTTTGGATTCTATATAAGGTACCCGCGTTGGCGCCATTTTCTCACTCGGCTGTGGACAGTGAAGAGGGAGGGAGTTAGGGCTGGCTGGGCTGTGTAGTGTAGTGCAGTGTAGTGTTGTGCTGTGATGCGCTGTGCTGCTGTTGTCCATAGGGGCTGTGTCCACTCCTCCAAAGTCCATAGGGACTGGCTGTGTTGTGCTGTGCTGCTGTTGTCCATATGGGCTGTGTCCACTCCTCCAAAGTCCATAGGGGCTGGCTGTGTTGTGCTGCTGTTGTCCATAGGGGCTATGTCAACTCCTTCAAAGTCCATAGGGGCTGGCTGGACTGTGTTGTGCAGTCAGTTGTCCATAGGGGCTGTGCCCACTCCAAAGTCCTGTGCAGTGTCCCAGTCCTAAAGGGGAACTGTAATGTTGTCCAGGGGGTGCTCTGTCCATCAGGGGTGCTCCCCCCAAGTGCAAAAAAATTAAGATTTTTTCTGTGTTTGTGAATTGTGTGCGCAGTAGCCGCACGTGCATCAACAAAGTAGCGCCAAGCATGCACCTGTGTCATAAGTAAAGGGCTGGCTGGCTTGACCGTTAAAGGGTGCTGTAACCCCCAAAGTGCACTCCAAACAAAATAAAAAAATATTTTCTGTGTTTGTGAATTGTGTGCACTGTGGCTGCACGTGCATCGACAAATGAGCAGCGCCAAGCGTGCGTCTGTGTCCCATAAGTAGAGGGCCGGCTGGCTTGTCTTTTAAAGGGTGCTGTAACCCCCAAAGTGCACTCCAAAAAAATAAAAAAATATTTTTTTTGTGTTTGTGAATTGTGTGCGCAGTAGCCACACATGCATCAACAAAGTAGCGCCAAGCGTGCGCCTGTGTCATAAGCAAAGGGTCGGCTGGCTTGTCCGTTAAAGGGTTCTGTAACCCCCAATCTACACTCCAAACAAAATAAAAACATATTTTCTGTGTTTGTGAATTGTGTGCACTGTGGCTGCACGTGCATCAACAAAGGAGCAGTGCCAAGCGTGCGCCTGTGTCCCATAAGTAAAGGGCCGGCTGGCTTGTCCGTTAAAGGGTGCTGTAACCCCCAAAGTGCACTCCAAAAAAAATAAAAAAATATATTTTTTCGTGTTTGTGAATTGTGTGCGCAGTAGCCGCACGTGCATCAACAAAGTAGCGCCAAGCGTGCGCCTGTGTCATAAGTAAAGGGCCAGCTGGCTTGACTGTTAAAGGGTGCTGTAACCCCCAAAGTGCACTCCAAACAAAATAAAAAAATATTTTTGTTTTTGTGAATTGTGTGCACTGTGGCTGCATGTGCATCAACAAAGGAGCAGTGCCAAGCGTGCACCTGTGTCATAAGTAAAGGGCCGGCTGGCTTGTCCGTTAAAGGGTGGTGTAACCCTCAAAGTGCGCTCCACAAAAAATAAAAAAATTCTCCTTTTTTTTCTGTCTTTGTGAATTGTGTGGGCTGTAGCTGCACCTGCATCCTCAAAGCAGCAGCGACAAGCGTGTGTCTGTCTGTTAAAGGGTGGTGTAACCTCCAAAGTGCACTACAACAAAAATAAAATATTTTCTTCTGTGTTTGTGAATTGTGTGCACTGTACGTGCATCCTCAAAGCAGCAGCGACAAGCGCGCGTCTGTCTGTTAAAGGGTGGTGTAACCCTCAAAGTGCACTCCACCAAAAGTAAAACATTTTCTTCTGTGTTTGTGAATTGTCTGCACTGTACGTGCATCCTCAAAGCAGCAGCGCCAAGCGTGCGACTGTCTGTTAAAGGGTGGTGTAACCCCCAAAGTGCACTCCAACAAAAATAAAACATTTTCTTCTGTGTTTGTGAATTGTCTGCACTGTACGTGCATCCTCAAAGCAGCAGCGCCAAGCGTGTGTCTGTCTGTTAAAGGGTGGAGTAACCCTCAAAGTGCGCTCCACAAAGAATAAAAAAATCATTTTTCTCTGTCTTTGTGAATTGTGTGGGCTATAGCACCACCTGCATCCTCAAAGCAGCAGCGACAAGCATGCGTCTGTCTGTTAAAGGGCGGTGTAACCCTCAAAGTGCACGCCACAAAGAATAATTTTTTTTTTTTTTCTGTCTTTGTGAATTGTGTGGGCTATAGCCGCACCTGCATCCTCAAAGCAGCAGCGACAAGCGTGCATCTGTCTGTTAAAGGGTGGTGTAACCCTCAAAGTGCGCTCCACAAAAAATAAAAAATTCTTTTTTTCTGTCTTGTGAATTGTGTGCACTGTAGCTGCACCTGCATCAACAAAGGAGCAGCACCAAGCGTGCGCCTGTGTCCCATAAGTAAAGAGCCGGCTGGCTCATTTCTTAAAGGGTGGTGTAACCCACAAAGTGCACTAGTCTCCAACAAAAATAAAAAAATATTTTCTGTGTTTGTGTGCGCCTTAGCCGCACGTATATATCAATATAACATAAATGGAGGACCAAACTTTCTCCGATAAAAATAAAATAGGGAAAGATGAAGAACCACTTCCTCCTAGTGCTGAAGCTGCTGCCACTAGTCATGACATAGATGATAGCATGCCATCAACGTCGTCTGCCAAGGCCGATGCCAAATGTCATAGTAGAGGGCACATACAATCCCAAATGACAAAGTTCAGGAAAATGAATTAAAAAAACATTTAAATCATCTGAGGAGAAACGTAAACTTGCCAATATGACATTTACGACACGGAGTGGCAAGGAACGGCTAAGGTCTTTCCCTATGTTCATGACTAGTGGTTCAGCTTCACATGACGATGAAAGCCCTCCTCCCACTAAAAAAATCAAATGAGTTAAGCTGGTAAAAGCACAGTGAAGAACTGTGCATTCTAAGAAGATATCACAAATCCCCAAGGAGAGTCCAAGTGTGGTGGCGATTGCGATGCATGACCTTCCCAGCACTGGACGGGAAGAGGTGGCTCTTTCCACCATTTGCACGCCCCCTGCAAGTGCTGAAAGGAGCACCCACAGTCCACTTGCTGATATGCAAATTGAAGATGTCACTGTTGAAGTACAACAGGATGAGGATACTGGTGGAGCTGGCGCTGAGGAGGAAGTTGGCGAGGAAGATTCTGATGGTGATGTGGTTTGTTTAAATTAGGGGTGAGTGGGTTCGGTTTTACTCGGATTTACTCGGATCTTTAAACGGCATTTTATTGGCTATCGCCTATCATGTGTTTTGGATAGCCAATATAATAAATCTGAATTTGCGGTAAAGTGGCGATAAGAACCGAGTAAATCCGAGTAAAACCGAACCCGCTCACCCCTAGTTTAAATCAGGCTCCGGGGGAGACAGTTGTTGTCCATGGGATGAAAAAGCCCATCACGGTCATGCCTGGGCAGAGGACCAAACATTCCACCTCTTTGGTCTGGCAATATTTCTATCCAAATCCGGACAACAACTATCTTGCCATATGTACCATATGTAAAGGTGAAATAAGTAGGGGTAGGGACGTTAACCACCTAGGAACATCCTCCCTTATACGGCACCTGCAGCGCGTTCATAAAAAGTTACTGTCAAGTTCAGAAACTTTGGCTAAGACCGTAAGCAGTCCAGGGACACCTAAATCCCGTTGTCCTGTTGTATCCAAGCACCTGCAAACCACACCGTCAACTCCCTGCTCGTCAATTTCCTCCTTAGTCAGGATCGGAGGTAGTCCTGCAGGCAATGTCACTGGCATGACTGACTCTCCTATCCGGGATTCCTCCGGAGGATCCTGCATTGCTACACGTACTGCTGCCGCTGCTGGGAGTCGTTCATCATCCCAGAGAGGAAGTAGGAATACCACTACTTTTACTAAACCATTGACCCTCCAACAGTCCTTAGCGAGGAGGATGAAGTACGACAGCAGTCATCCTGAAGCAAAACATATAACTGAGGCCTTGACTGCTATGTTGGTGTTAGACGTGCGTCCGGTATCCGCCATTAGTGCAGTGGGATTTAGACAATTGAAGGAGGTAGTGTGTCCCTGGTTCCAAATCCCATCTAGATTCCACTTCACTAGGCAGGCGATACCGAGACTGTACAGAAACGTCAGAAAAAGTGTCCTCAGTGTCCTGAAAAATGCGGTTGTACCCAATGTCAGGGCCGCAACTAGGGGGGGGCTGAGGGGTCATGTGCACCGGGCGCCTCACTGATGTCCACTCTGGTGCCACAAGTATCAGTAGCGGTGGGCCCGGCTCTTCCTCTGCTGTGCGCACTGCTACCATAACACATGGCAGCTTGCTGCTGCTGTTCCCCCTTCCCTGTCTCCTGCAGTGTCTCTTGGGACTGGGAGAGAGGTCATGACATCTCTCCAAGTCCATACTCACAGTGCCCTGCATTGAGGATGGCCGCGGCGTTAGGCCCGTCCATCACAATTAAAATGCCTCCAGTCCACACGGCGCTGCCGCCGCCTCCAGTCTGCTGCTGTGCAAGAGCCAGCAGGTAAGTATGCTGTTGCTGGTGGGGAGATGAGAGGGGCTTTTCAGTGAGGGGGCTGTTTGTTGAGGGGGGCTGTTCAGTGAAGGAGCACTGTGTGTAGTGAGGGGCTGTGTGTAGTGAGGCAGCGCTGTGTAGTGAGGCAGCGCTGTTCAGTGAAGGAGCGCTGTGTGTAGTGAGGGGCTGTGTGTAGTGAGGGGCTCTGTGTAGTGAGGCAGCGCTGTGTAGTGAGGGGCTGTGGTGTGAGGGACCCTTGATAAGGAGGGCTGTGATGAGGGCTTTGCAGGGAGGGCTGTGTTTAGTGAGGGCCTTTGTGTAGTGAGGCAGCACTGTGTAGTGAGGGGCTGTGGTGTGAGGGACCCTCGATAAGGAGGGCTGTGAAGAGGGCTTTGCAGTGAGGGGCTGTGATGAGGAGGACTGTGAGGTGAGAGGCTTTTTCTGTGCTTTTATGGGTAAGTAAAATTATTGTAAAGAGAGGGTGTTTGGGGGGTGCAGTAAAACAATCAGTAATATCAAAACATGGACTTGGGGGCGTCAAATTACTGCCTTGCCCCGGGTGACTAAAATCCTAGTTTCGGCCCTGCCAATGTCCACTTAACCACGGACATGTGGACAAGTGGAACAGGGCAGACTAAGGACTATATGACTGTGACAGCCCACTGGGTAGATGTATCACCTTACGCAGCAACAACAGCAGCGTCACCAGTAGCAGCATCTCAGAAACGCCAGTTTGTTCCAAGGCAGGCTACGCTGTTTATCACCGGTTTCAGTAAGAGACACACCGCCGACTACTTCTTAGAGAAACTGAGGGAAATCATCGCCCAGTGGCTTATCCCACTTAGACTCTCCTGGGGATTTGTGATATCTGACAATGCCACCAATATTGTGCGGGCATTACATCTGGGCAAATTCCAGCATGTCCCATGTTTTGCTCACACAATAAACTTGGTGGTGCAGAATTTTCTGAAAAGCGACAGGGGCGTGCAGGAAAAATTTCTGGCCACTTTCGCCATTCAGCGACTGCGTGCCAAAGACTGGAGCGCCAGCAAACACTTGGGTTCTGACGTGGTGGAACTCAACCCTCTATATGCTTCAGAGGATGGAGGAGCAGCAAAAGGCCATTCAAGCCTATACATCCACCTATGACATAGGCAAAGGAGGGGGTATGCACCTGACTCAAGCGCAGTGGAGAATGATTTCCGTGTTGTGCAAGGTTCTCCAGCCCTTCGAAATTGCCACACGTGAAGTCAGTTCAGACACTACAGCTTGAGTCAGGTCATTCCCCTCATCAGGCTTTTGCAGAAGCAGCTGGAGAAAGTGAAGGAGGAGCTAAGACGGAGCGATTCCGCTTGGCATGTGGGACTTGTGGATGAAGCCCTTCATTCGCTTTGCCAGGATTCCAGGGTGGTCAATCTGTTGAAATCAGACCACTACATTTTGGCCACCGTGCTCGATCCTAGGTTTAAAGCCTATGTGGTGTCTCTCTTTCCGGCCGACACAAGCCTGCAGAGGTGGAAAGACCTGCTGGTGGAAACACTGTCAGCTGAAGCGGAAGGTGACACATCAACAGCTCATTCTTCATTTTCTCCTGCAACTGGGGCTGCCAGGAAAAAACTTAGGTATCCTAAGCAACCCACTGGTGGTGATGCAGGGCAGGCAGGACCAAGTTTGGACATCTGGTCCGGACTGAAGGACCTGGCAACAAGTTCTGACATGTCTACTGTCACTGCATATGATACTGTCACCATTGACAGAATGGTGGAGGATTACATCGGTGACAGCATCCAAGTAGGCATGTCAGACAGTCTGTACCTGTACTGGCAGGAAAAAGAGGCAATTTGGAGGCCCCTGTACAAACTGGCTCTATTTTACCTGAGTTGCTCCCCTTCCAGTGTGTACTCCGAAAGAGTGTTTAGTGCACCCGGGAACCTTGTTAGCGAAAGGCGTAGGAGGTTGCTTCCACAAAATGTGGAGAAGATGATGTTCATAAAAATGAATTATCAACTCTTCCAGGGAGACCAGCCTCCAGAATGTACAGAGGGACCTGTGGTGGTGGATTCCAGCAGAGACGAATTAATACTCTGTGAGGATGAGAATGTACACAACACTGAAGAGGGTGAGGAATCGGTGGATGAGGATGAGGACGACATCTTGCCTCCGTAGAGCCAGTTTGTGCAAGGACAGATTAATTGCCAGCTTGTTTTGTGGGGGCCCAAATGAACCAATCATTTCAGCCACAGTCATGTGGCAGACCCTGGCGCTGAAATGATTGGTTTGTTAAAGTGTGCATGTCCTGTTTATACAACATAAGAGTGGGCGGGAGGGCCCAAGGACAATTCCATCTTGCACCTCTTTTTTTTTTTGCATTATGTACTGTTTGGGGCCTAGTTTTTCAAACTGCCATCCTGTCTGCCACTGCAGTGTCACTCCTAGATGGGCCACGTGTTTGTGCCGCCCACTCGTGTCTCTTAGCATAATCATCCAGCTACCTCGGTGCCACCTTTTGGACATAAAAACACTATTGTGAGGTGAGAGGTGTTCAGAATAGACTGAAATGAGTGGAAATTAAGGTTATTGAGGTTAATAATAGCATATGAGTAGAAAAACCCACAAATTCTGTGATTTGAGCTGTTTTTATGCTTATTTTCAAAAAAATACAGATCCAAAACACGAAGAAAGATCCAGATCCAAAACCAAAACACGAAAAGTGGCCAGTGCACATCCCTAATATATATATATATATATATATATATATAGAGAGAGAGATAGATATAGATATGTGTATGTATATATATATATAGACATATAGATGTGTATATATATATATAGAGAGAGAGAGAGAGAGAATGCATTGTAGGGGTGCACTCACCAGACTTCAATCAATATATTCAATGTAGTAGCTTTATTCCATGGTAAAACAATCCGACGGTTTTGGTCCTATTTGGACCTTTGTCAAGGTAGGACCGAAACGTTGGATTGTTCCACCATGGAATAAAGCTAGTACATTGAATATATTGATTGAAGTCTGGTGAGCGCACCCCTACAATACCTTTTATACTGGTGGTCTGTGGTTTTTACCTAGACCAAAGTTTGATGTTGCACCCCAGCGACTGTATTCCACTAAAGTGAGTGCGGATTAGTCAGAGAAAATATGAGATATGGTAAGAACTTACCCTTGTTATCTCTATTTCTATGAAGTCCATAGGGTTCCACAGGATACCTTGGGGTATAGGCGATGGCGGCAGACATCCAGGCACCACAGAGTTAAATTTTCAGCCTCCCAGGATGCACTGGGGTCCCACTCCTGTACCCCGCCCCCGAGCCTCAGGCCACTCAGTTTCGTAACAAGCCATAGGCCGGAGCAGGAGCAAAAAAGAGAGAGAAGACAGTCTGGAACACACAAGAATCACATTCTCACCAGAAGGAGACGGAGAAACCGGTGACCAGATCAAAGCCCATCTGCAGTACAGGTGCGACAGGGCGGGAGTCCTGTGGAGCCCTATGGACTTCGTAGAAATAGAGATAACAAGGGTAAGTTCTTACCATATCTCATATTTTCTACTTCAGGGTCCATAGGGTATCCACAGGATACCTTGGGGATGTCCCAAAGCAGTATCCTTTAAGGGTGGGGACGCTCCTGTGCTGTAAGGAGAATCCACTGCCGAAAGGAAGCATCCTGAGAGGCGAAGGTATCAAAAGCATAATACCTTGCAAAAATATGGACAGATGACCACGTGGCTGCCAATCACCGCTGAGGCGCCACGTCGAGCTGCCCACGAAGGACCCACAGACCTAGTGGAAGAGCTTTAATAGAGGATGGAACAGGAAGACCTGTGAATCCATCCTGCCAAAGTTAGCGTAGTGGCAGGCCAACCCTTTTTATGGAAACCAGAAAGGACAAAACCGAGAGTCTGATTTCCTAAATGGACTGGTACGGTCAACTTAAATTCTTAGCGCCCGTACCACAGCCAAATAGGCCTCACCAGCAGACAGGACTGGGGAAGTAAAGGCAAGCACTGCCCTGTTCCTAGAAAAGATGAGAAAAAGGGAGGTCTACATGACAGAGCCTCCCATTCTGAGATCCTACTGGCCATATTAAGAGCCAGAAGGAATACAGTCTTAGCCGTAAGCCATTTGAAATCCACTGAGCCCAGTGGATCAAATGGCGGTCCTCAGAGAGCCCTAAGGACCACAGCTAAATCCCAAGGAGCCACAGGTGGAACAAAGGGATGCTGAATATAACGTACACCCTGCACAAAGGTGCGGACATCAGGAAGAGTAGCAATCCTACACTGAAACCATACTAACAGGACAGAAACCTGCACCTTCAGGTAAGCAAGGCGAAGACCATTATCTAAGCCCACCTGTAGGAAAGCCAACCTCTGGATATCCGGAATACCCGAGGAGCCTAGCCTCTAGGGCGACACCTGAAAGAAAGTATACCATACCTAATGGTAAATTCTTGCAGATAAAAACTTCCGAGCTCTTAGCATGGACAGAGCCCCTGTTAACTATAGAACTGGAAAAAGTCCTAGACCTTAAGAGGGCAGTCTCCACCACCACACCGTCAAGGACAGACAACCCAGGTCTGGATATCAGCCAGGATCCTGAGACAACAGGTCCGGGCGTAGAGGCAACAGCTTCGGAGTGTTAACTGAGAGGCTCCGAAGATCTGAGTAATAGTGCCATCTGGCCTACGCTGGAGCTATAAACAGGAGCGTGCATCCTTCTTGCTATTACTGGAGGAAGAAGGGATAATGGAGGGACGAGGTACACAACTTGGAAGGTCCACTGGACCTACCTACATCTATCAGAAGAGTCTCATCTCTGAAAGGCTCCACTTGTTCACCAGAAGGTTGAACACCTCCTGATAAAGAGGACATTTCCCTGAATGCACGTCTTGACGGCTGAGAAAGCCTGCTTTCCATCTGAGGATTCCTGAATGAACACTGCCGATGACGGCAGGGATATAGCCTTCCACCCAAGCCAGAATTCGGGACACCACTGTTAGTGTCGCCTGACTTCGGGAACCTCCTAGGTGGTTTACATAAGCCATCATGATGGCGTTGTCAGACTGTACCTGCACGGTATTTCCATGGAGGACCTGTCCTGCATGCTGGAGAACCTTGAATACTGCTCAGAGTTCTCAGATATTTATGGGAAGCGCAAAAACTACTGGTGTCCACCTGCCCTGGAACAAGTGTGGACCCGTCACTGCTTCCCAGCCACGGATACTGGCGTCCGTCGTCAGAAGGACCCTGTCCGCAATCCCAAAGGGGGTGCCCCTTGTTTAGGTGAGCTTTCTGCAGCCACCAGGCCAGAGAGAGACAAACCTCCGGGGAAAGCCTATTGACTTTATCCTATGGGGCAACCCATCCCATCCGGAGAGGATCAAGTTCTTTAGAATGAGGCTTGGTACTCTCCATCATGTCGAACAGCGACATCCTGGAACCCAGGAACCACATTGCCAAGTGAATAGACACTCGGCGACTCTGCAGGCAACTGTGTACCTTTGCCTGTAATGCAGAGATCTTTTCCTCAATCACAAAGATCCTCAGATGTTGGGATATGGAGCATCCTCTGTGAAGAATCAGAGAGGACCATTTCCAGTTTATCAGTCAGCCCTAACGTAGCAACACAGATATTGTCCGTTGCATATGGCACTGAAGTATCTCTGGAGACCGTGGTAACAACAGGAGGTCTCTCGGATATGGTAACAAGCGGACCCCCTGCATCCGCAGGTGGGCTGCCATAACTACCATGACCCTGGTAAACCATGAGGCGCGGAGGCCAGACCAAGGGGCAATGCCAGAAACTGGAAATGCTTATCGACCACTGCAAACCTGAGGAAAACACTGGTGTGCTAAGAAAAGAGGGATATTCAGGTAGTCACCCTGAATATATCCAACGACACCACAAAATCCCCAGGCTCCACTGAATGATGGAATGCAGGGTCCCTCTCCCGAACCGAGGAACCCTTAAGAATTTGTTGAAGGATTCGAGGTTGAGAATGTCCTGGTAAGACCCATTGGGTGTCTGTACCAGAAAGAGGATGGAGTAATACCTCGTTCCCTTTTGGGGCAACGGAATAGGTACTATAACTCCTGCCTGGAGCATAGAGTGTAACACCCTCAAAAATTACAGGGCCTTGTCCTGAATTGACAGAAGACCTGTAACGAAAAACCATCTGGGAGGCTTTTACCGGGAGGAGAGGACATACCTTCAAGAAAATACTTCTCTTACTCCAGTGTCCGTGGTGGTCAGACACCAGCACTGGGCGAACTGGAGAAGCCGGCCTCCAACTCTGGGGGCTCCCGAGAGGAGGCCCATCCCGTGAGGCTGAAGGCTTATAGTCCAACTTGGGAGTAGGACGTCTTGTACTCCAAGCCTGTTCTTATGGCTGAGCAGATTTCCTGGCTACTGACTGTCTTGGAAAGCTGTATTTTAGACTTACCCTGGCCTCACAGGGCCGAAAAGACAAAGCCCCAGACCCTGATGGGACTGTAGCCGATGGCAGACACGCAGATGTAGCTGCTGCCTGCAGGGCCACAATTGCGTCCAGACGAGGGCCAAACAGGACTTGTCCCGTAAAAGGCAAAGCATTCCAAATGGAATCTGCGTCCGCTTTCCAAGAGCGCAACCACAGGGAGCGGCAAGCCGCTACTGCTGCCGAGGAGATTCTGGAAAGGAGTAGGCTATATGTAAGACCGTCTCATTATGAACGTGGCAAAGTCTCTAAGAATTTGCCACTATCCACCTGCTCTGCTGGAGAGTCAGTGTGCAGAGATCCAGTTACCTACTCAGTGTTCCATGGCTCTGGCCCCCCAGCACACGGTCATAGCCGGCCTGGAAGCCCCTCCAGCAAGGGAATATTGGATTTTAGATATATTTGCACCTTGCAATCTGGAACCTCCTTCAAAGAGGACCTGGAGGGCATGGGCAACGTAGCACTCCTCACTAGGCGTGTAACATGAGAATCTACCCGTAAAGGTAACTCCCATTCGGAAATGTAATTATCCGCTTACCCGGATTTTCCACGCCACCTCTAAATGATCCACCTGACCAGATAGAGGAATTACAGTGGCAACACGCTTATCCTTAAAGAAGGCATATTTGGATCTAGCCACGGGGGATATGTAATAACCAAAGCCGCACGGACTGCCCGTAGAAGGCCAGGTATATAGACTTTAGACCCAGACTACGCCTCCTTTGCACTAAGGGGCTCGTGTCTGAAAAAGTCAATAATGTCACCGTCATCAGACGTCAGCCGAAATGGTGACTCCCCCTGTAAAACGTCCATCAGGTGCTATACCATTTGGACAATAAATTCACCCACACAGGCTCCTGCAAGACCTGGGGGGGCGAAAAACAGGATACACTGGGGTACCATCAACTGTCCAGGGACCCCTGCATGTGATGAGACCACCACAGGCTGCGATAACCCCTATGGGGAAACGCAGGGGGCGTTGCCCACAAAGGCTGTAAGCATCTTAGCCAGCCGAGGGCGGTCCCCTTTTTTGTGCAGGCACAGTGACAGAAATGGAGTGTGATATATAATACAATATGCCCTCCATAAACCCTCAGCGTCTACATATCCCTCCACTAACTGCACATGATATCAGTACATTATAGCTGGAAGAGGATATCCTCGTTCACTTTCCGACATGAGGAGTGTGAACGGAGCGTATGTGACCTCCCACACAGAAAAACCATGTTTACTGTGAGGTAATAAATACCCTGCGACACCGCACCGCAAGGGCTGTAGCAGAAGAACAGGGATAGGAAAAGGCTGACAGTCAGAAATGAAAGTACAGGCAAACAGCGCTAGCATTTAAGTCACATACAATGCACAGATAACATCCTGCATTACAAGCACTGCGATCAACTACACAGACCAGAGCCTGGTAGGAAACAGTGCTGCATACACTGACCTTAATTGAAGGAGAGGTATGCGGGGGACCCGGACCGCAATGGCATCTGTATCAGCTTCCAGCAGCGTTTGCCATCCTCAGCACATGTAGTGAGAAAATGGCCACCGAGGAGCAGAGAGAAGGCAGGTAGTCCGGGGGAGGAGCGCTGACACAGCCCGCTCAGATCGCTGTGGAATGGCACTGTGCAGCGGGGGAGACGCCGGCTGTGAGACAGGGAAGGCGTTCTCCCCTGGCATGCTATTAACCCCTGGGACGCCGTGCTGTACCGCACATGCTGCGGCCCGCTGTCCCTGGTGGTCTAGTGGAAGGCGCAGGATCAGTACCTGGCCCCACGCGCAGCTGGTCCCCAGGGAGCCCCCTGCCTGGGGACCAAACAGGACTGTGTTACCGGCGGGTGCCCACCGCGGGACCCCGCCGCTTACCTTGTTCCCCGTGCATCCGGCCACAGTCCAGGTAGCCGGGGATCACCGCTAGCTGTGACCCCAGCTACCTACCACCATCCCCGGATACCGGCGGGGTGTAGGAGTGACAGCATGGACGTCAATACTGACTGTCCTATGCTGGAGCACTCTAGTTGTGCAGCCACAGCTGCGAAGAAATATTCAGGGGCCTTAAAAAGACCCCCCTCTGTACGGTGCAACTGGTCCGGCCAGGCACCTACGAAAACTGAGTGGCCTGAGGCTTGGGGGCGGGGTATAGGAGAGGGACCCCAATGCATCCTGGGAGGCTGAAAATTTAACTCTGTGGTGCCTGGATGTCTGCCGCCATCGCCTATACCCCAAGGTATCCTGTGGATACCCTATGGACCCTGAAGTAGAAATATATATATATATATATATACATGTGTATATACTGTATATATGTATATATATATATATATATGTGTTAGATATGCAATATATATATATATATAAATGATCGATAGATATCGCAGAGCCTCTGATTAGGGATGGCAACCGACCATCGATGGTTTGCAAACATCAATGGTCTGACTGAAAACAAGTGGTTTGCCATTGCTGGTGGCCATCAATGTTGCACCATCGATGGCAGCCCTCAATCGATGTTTAGGAAACATCAGCAGTCGTGGTCTACACAGATCTTGACCAATCGCTAAACAATTGATGGCTTCTAATGATGGTTGAACCATCGATGGTACAGCTGTCAATGGCCATCACTACAGTATAACATAACAATTGCCATTTTTATGGTATACTGGGTTTTAAAAAAAATATTTTTTTCAAATAAAATAGTGATGGATCAGGCCCAGATTCAGCGCTCGCCAAGCCGTCGCTATGGGTCTCGCACCAAATGGGGCGTGCTGTCGATGGTGAATGACAGCACGCCCCCTTTGGTGGGGGTGCTGGGGGCATTGCTGCCCAGACGGAGGCATTCCCATGGGGCCGGCCCCACTGACATCACTAGTGATGTCAGTGGGAGTGCTGATAGAGCCAAAAGCACTCCTGGGCTTGCGGCAGCGAGACCCTACCGCAGGGTCTCGTCGCAAGCGCGATGGTCGCAATGGTCAATCCCCATGGCCATCTGACGCCGTTGCAGGAAACACAGATGATAGTTCCTCAGTTAATCTCTCCTCAGAAGTCACCAAAATGATTCAGATCACGATTCAAACTGAACTCCATTCATTAATTGCTTCCTTTAAGTCTGAGTTGGACTCCTTAGGCACGAGGACAGATTCACTTGAAAGTAAGGTCGACGAGGTCTAACGATTTCAAGATGTAGCAAATCAAGAATTATCGGAAATCCGTTCTGAAATTGACACTCTCAAGGAACAAATGGAGGATGCTGAAAATAGATCTCGACGCAACAATGTTCGTATTAAAATATTCTTGAATCTATAGACTCTGATGCTCTCCCCGCATTTTTGGAAGGTCTTTTCCTCCAAAGTCTTCCAAAGCCCTACAGTTGGACCATGCCCACAGGGCTCTAGGTGCCAAACCCTCCTCTGACCAGCCTCCTCGTGATGTCCTGGTACGGTTTCACTACTACAAAACTAAGGAACGTCTTCTCTTCTCAGTTCATTTTTCACCTACTATCTCCTTCCAAGGTCACAATCTTCAGATATTTGAGGACCTTGCCCCATCAACCCTGAAAAGGTGCAGAGATCTGATTAATGTGACAAAGGCTCTCCACAATCATAAAATTAAATAGAAATTGGGTTTTCCCTTCCACCTGCTAGTGTCTCATGAGAAACTCCTACAAAATCAAGACTCCGGATCAGAGTTTGGCTTTACTTCCAATTCCGTACATTTCACTTCTACCACCTCCATCATCACCCACCAGTGGATCTCCTAAACGATCAGCACCCGCACCTGAATGGTTCACTGCTTAATTTGTTCCAGATGTTTCGCTGATACCAGGTTCTATGTGGAAAGACTCTCTATCTCAGGTTTTTAGTATCTAATAGCCATACAGTTTCTTAGGTTACCTGTTACCCATATGTTAGTTGATAATACGCTTTTATATTCTGCCTTTGATATTTCGGCTAATAATTTCATAGTTCGTTATAGTCACTGTACTGTTACTACCATTAGATTTTTGAGGCATAATAAGTTATCCTTGGGCTGGGAGAGTGACTGAGCCTGGACCCTGATGTGATTGCTTGACCTTTTCTACAATGTTCTCCTCGGTGCTTGGGGTCTCTCTAGCCCTCTCCTAGTCCAATCCTGTCAGCCTCCCAATATGTTTATTAATGTACATTCCAACTTCTTTAGTTTTCACAACACTTATTGCTGTAATACTTCTCTAGCAATGTTATTTTATCATATTGCTCTGCTTTCCTTTATTGCCTAGTCCGATTACCCTTTCCGCTATCAACTGCCCCCTCTGACTCTCTTTCCCCTCATTTTTTCATTGGTAAATTCTACGATGGTCTGTATGGTTTTGGTTTGGTCCTCACTCCACCTCTTTATTACCTTAATTTCTCATTTCTGCCTTTGGACCTTTATTTAGCCATGTGGTCCTCCTCACTTCCCTTCTCCCCTTCTCATGGTTTATTCCCATTACGCTGCCCCCCCTAAGCCCCAAGTGCACGGTATGTGCTGTGCCTATTGGATATTTACTGTGGCTTGTGGACCAGACGCAGTTCCTCTCCTCCCTCTTTTCTTTCCTTTACTAGCCTTCTCACCTCTCCCCACCCCCTCTCACTCCCCTACCCCCGGTTTGTATTGAGCACTTTCTATCTTTACTATCATTATTATATAGCTTTTGCACTATATATCTCATGTCTTTGAAATTAATTTCATTAAACTTCAACAACCTCAATTCCCCCCATAAGCGGACAATGACCCTTCTATATCTTAAACGTAAGCAGGCTCACGTAGCCCTTCTTCAAGAAGCTCACTTTGTAAAAAATCAGTTTAACCAATTATTATTACCAGTTATTTATATAGCACACACATATTCTGCAGCACTTTACAGAGAATAGTTGGCCATTCACATCAGTCCCTGCCCCAGTGGAGCTTACAATCTATATTTCCTACCACATGCTCACACACATATACACTAGGGTTAATTTTTGTTGGGAGCCAATTAACCTACCAGTATATTTTTGGAGTGTAGGAGGAAACCGGAGTACCCGGAGGAAACCCACGCAAGCACAGGGAGAATATACAAACTCCGCAGTTAGGGCCGTGGTGGGAATCAAACCCATGACCTCAGTGTTGAGAGGCAGTAACGCTAACCATTACACCGTCTGTGCTGCCCGATGACCAATAAAACATGGCTCCACTAATCACAATCACAAGTCTAAAGGTTTTGCCATCCTCTTACACCACTCCTCCCCGTTTATAGTCGAATTTTCCCATATAGACCCTCATGGTCACTCCATAGGCGATGTCCCTGTGACAATTGCCAACTTATATGATTCTAATGTTGCCCAGGGTGCTTTCATCTCCATGGTCTTCACTAAGCTCTTTAAGGTAGCTAAGGAAAACTTACTATCAGTGGAGACTTCAATACTGTACTCTCCCCTCAGTTAGATAGAATCGGCCCTACCAAGATCTCGTCTAGCCAAGCCCGAGAATCTGCAAAATTATCCTCATTGCTGAAGCTACATAATTTATATGACTCCTGGGGAGTGTTATACCCTTCTGCACATGAATACTCTCACTACTCTCATCCCCATAAGCTTTTCTCGTGCTTTGATTCTTTCTTAGTAGACCACACCTCCACTTCGGCCCTCCATGCCTCGGAGCTCTCTTCTGTGTCCTGGTCCGACCACTTAGCAGTTCTCTTAGATATACCATTTCCCTCTATACATGTACATCACTTTAGATGGAGACTAGATGATTTTCTTCTCTTAAGTGATGAAGTCCGTTCCCAAGTTTCATGCGCTATTACTGAGTTTTGTGAACATAATGACCCAGATCAGAAATCACACTCCATAAATTAGGAGACCCTTAAGGCCACTCGTCATGGTCATTTCCTCTAAATCTTTCCCTCCCATAAAAAATCTCACTAATCTAGGAGCTCGTATTGCTGCTTTCACTGCTAACTGTCAACGTTTTCCCAAAGACAAATACTTTCATCAACTTCGCTAATACAGAGAACAATTCTCTCAGCTCTTATCATCTAAGGCTACTCGCACCCTTAAATGGTTACAGCAACGCTTCTATGAACGCGGTGACAAGGACGATGCCATCCTTGTGTGTAAGCTTAGAGCTACATGCACTAAAAATAGAATCTTAACTATTAAAGACTCCTTGGGTAAATCTCATTATGATCCGCAATCCATAGCCAATAGTTTCCGGGATTTTTATTCCTTGCTCTGTAATTTTCAAAATTGGGAGCTCTCACCCCATTCGCTTTCTGCAGCCACCCGCAAATATCTTGCACCGTGTAACCTACCACGCTTGTCCGAGTCTCAACTTTCTGCTTTAAATCACTGCTTAGGAACTTGATTGCGCCTGTCACAAGTTGCCGCACTGCCAATGCTGTGCGGGGTGTTCGCTGAAGTCTCCTCCTTCCTCCTGTTTGGATCTGTGGTTAGCAGCATATTGTTTGCAGTTCCAGTCTTTTTTGCTGCTGTGCCTCTGCACTAATTACTTCCTGTCTGTGTTCACCATCAGGTGCACACTGATTGATTCTCCAGTCTGTGCTCAGCCCAGGTGCTCATTAGTCTGTCATTAGGGAGACTTGCTCTGGTTGGGCCCTGTTTCTGTTTCATTACCTGCCGTTGGTGTCATCTTGGCGGCTCGGTCTCCCATTCCTGCCTTGCCGTTTGTGCCGTCCAGGGAGCACAGGCCACACTCAGAGTCCTGAGTGTGCGACCAAGCGTCCAGAATATGCAATCCTGTGGACAACTTCTTGTGTCATCCTGGCGGCATTTAGCGCACCAGGGCATCCTGAGTATGCAAACCTATGTACAACCACTTGTGTCATCCCGGCGGCATTTAGCGCACCTGGGCATCCTAAGTACGCAATCTTGTGTACAACCGCTTTGTGTCATCCCGGCGGCATGTAGCACACCTGGGCGTCCTGTGTACGCAATCCTGTGTACAACTGCTTTGTGTCATCCCGGCGGCATTTAGCACACCTAGGCATTTTGCCTATGCTATCCTGTGTACTAACCGCTGGTGTCATCCCAGGGACACTGGTGCAGCACAGCATCTCCAAGCCTCAAGGCAGCATCCAGCCCAGAGGCTGCTACCGGCCCAAAGGCTGCATCTCAACTAATAGGCACACAGGCCTCATCCAGCCCAGAGGCTGCTACCGGCCCAAAGGTCACATCTCCACTAATAGGCCCACAGGCCTCATCCAGTCCACAGGCTGCTACTGGCCACAAGGCCTGCAACCATTTGACTCTAAGCCACATTTGGAGATAGCTCCCTCAGCCACCAAGGCAACCACCTGGCCGCATCCTGCCAAGGCATTCCGGCCCTCAAGACTGTTCCTTTTGGCTACCATGGAGTCGTAACTGTGCCATCAAATCCCTTAAGTCATCGTTGGCTCCTGGACCTGACGGTTTTTCTGCTGCCTCCTACAAATGATTTTTCTCCACCTTATCACCTTTACTGTTAAATATATATAATACAATTCTCACTTGCTAGAAGTTTAATGAGGCCACCATCAGGGCGGAGATAGTTGTCATCCATAAGGAAGGTCGCGACCCTAATTCCTGTGCTAGTTACAGACCGATATCCCTTTTAAATGTGCATTTAAAGATTTTTGCTAAGATTTTAGCTACGCGTCTGGAGCTAATAATTCTCTCTTTAATTAATCTAAATCAAGTTGGCTTCATCCATGGCTGCCAGGCCTCTGACAACACACAAGCTAATTGACCTAATTCATTTAGTCAATGTGAGATCGCTTACCACCCTGGTGGTGGCCTTAGATGCAGAAAAGGGCTTCGACAGGGGTGACTGGACCTTCATGCATACTACTTTCCACGTCTTCGGCTTTCAGGGTAACTTCATATGAGGCGTTGCTTCCTTATATTATAATTAATCTGCCCTTGTCCTAGCTAATGACTTTGCTTCTTCTATGTTTAACATCCTAAATGGCACAAGGTTATCCTCTATCGCCCCTCCTCTTTGCCTTAATCATGGAATCCCTGGCTGCTAGACTGCCCGGTAATCCCAACATCACAGGTATTCATGTTGGCTTGACGAACCATAAAGTTGTCTTATATACTGACAAAGTTCTGCTCACTTTGACTCAACCAACCTTCTCTCTTCCCACGGTTTTTGATGAAATTCTGACTTATAGCCAACTATCTAATTTTGAGGTTAACCAAGATAAAACTGAAGTCCTTCTTCTGCATATAGATCCTAACACTCTCCATCAGTTGCAAAATACTTTTTTTTTTGCTTTCGTTCTCACTTCTTGAAATATGTGGGGGTTCAACTCACCAACTCTTATGATAAGTTGTTTTCTGCAAACTTTCCACCTCTTTTAGTGAAGATTTGTCGCGACCTCAACACTTGGGAAACACATTTTATATCTTGAATCGTACGCATAAACACCATTAAAATGAAGGTCCTCCTGAGATTCTTCTATGTCTTTCAAATGCTCCCAATTAGAGTGCCCTCCCTCTTTTTAGACACTCTACAATGGTTAGTTGTAGATTTATATGTTCAGACAGGAGACCCAGAGAGAGATTTCGGATACTTTGTCGCCACACTAAAGACAGTGGTCTGGGCCTACCAAACATCCATCTAACCCAAGCGGTTCTTGCGCATGCTGACCTTCATTCTAGAGATTGGGTAGATCTGGAGGCACAGCTTGTCAACTTCCATTCTCCCTATTCGCTTTACTGGATGCAACCCAGATATAGACCTTCCTCGTCTATCCTCCCTCCTACCCTTTGCTTTTCCCTATCATTATGGGATTATTGTAGCAGAGCTTTCTCTTTGGTGCAGAACCGCCTCCTTATGACTCCCCTATGGAACGACAAAGAGTTCCTACATGGCCTTGATCCTAAACCCTTTGCCCCCTGGTAATCATAACTTAAAATTTCTCAGAGACATTGCCCCCTTGCGAGTTTTCCCCCCTTCAGAATAGATTTGGAATACCGACCAAATGCTTTCACTAATACGCTATCTCTACACATCGGTGATGAGCTCCCAATCCTGCCCGACCTATATTCCTTTGGAAACATATTGTCTCCTTATATCTGACTCTAAGGGTCTTATCTCTACTTTTTATAGTCTCTTAATCACCCACAACCAACCTCTTAAAGAGCCTCATGAGTTGGCTTGGGAGGGGGACATGGGAGAGACTCTGGAACCGGAGGAGTGGATCAAAATTAGTCAGCTCGCCGCTAAATCCTCTATTTGCGTCAGAATCCAGCAAAACGACTATAAGCATTTATACAGATGGTATCTAGTACCTACCCTATTGATACCGTTTGAACAGCATCGATATTAGAGAGATTTGATTGCACAGACCAGATTGCCCATACCTCCCATTTCAATATAAAATAACTTTGTCACACAGAAACAGTTTGCGGTTACAACACACACAAAGGTACTATATTGTAAAAAGGGTATAATCAGCCTTAATCTATACAATGCAGCTATATACAGGATAAAGACAAAGATACAATTACCAACACTTCGCTATGCGGTCTGGATCCTAGACTAATCAGCTGTCCATCAGGATTGCTGTGTGTTTCTTTAGGGTCAGGCAGGGAGGAAGGTAGCAAAGGAAAGGGGCTGGGATCCAGACTGCATGGCAATTTATAGGTGTACAATTACCTTTGAACATAAGCTGAATACTCAGAGGGGTTCCCTATTGGCCCTTTATTACTGAGTCACAATGGTTGTTGCTATTCATTTGTTAGTAAATGGTTGACGTCACTGGAGGTTAAACTGTTAAAAAAAATCCCTTTGTACAAACATTTGGCATGCAAATCTACAGGGGAGGTGTACAGTGATTTATAAAGTATAGAGTATAATTCTTGGCAGGTCTTCATAACTCGATAGTGATCCCTTCCATATTAATTCTGTTGGTTTCATATTCCTGTTGAGACAGAGGGAAATCGGTAGATACTACTCATGACCCATTTATCTTATTCCTAATCCCAGATATCATATAACTGCTATTTAACATGTAACATTCACTGTATACCTTTAAAACACATAGCATTGTGCGTATCTCAGTCAGTTTAGGGTTAAATGGGATATAAGTTTATTGTAAGGAAAGGCTGCTGTCCGTCGGGGTAAGGTTTCCGATAATAATACTTAAAAGCTGGCTATGCGATTGAAACGCAAAACAGTATTTAAACAGTATTGCTGTACTAACTTTATGTGTTTATGTAATGTAAAAATGGCGCTTAACTGTTGTGAGCACAGAAGCATGGCTCGCCATTCACAATATGACGAGTTGCGGGGGCATGGGATGCATGTGCATGTATAGTGAGCATGTGCAATTGCGCATGCGCAAGTGCGTGCGCAAATGCGGCGGGAGCCTGTGTTCGCATAAGATGGCCATGGACGATCAAATCGTCCAATGGATGTCGTGTTGCGATTCGTGCGCAATTAAGCGATCGCAACCAATTTATACGGTTTCGACAGTCCACCCTTTGATAGCAATTATACGCTATCACCATACGCAAGCAACAATTAATAATTGGTTATCTGATTAGCCATACTATAAGACATTAGTTAATGTTATTGTTATGGGATGGCATGAGTTGTTAATTTACCCATCAATGAAGCGCTCTTGGGGGAAGGGACATAAAACTAGCCTTATGTGCACACCACAGGCCAGACTGAAGAGGTCGTGACCATATGTTAGATGTGGGAATGCACCTAACCCATAAGGATAATTTTGAATTGTTTAGAGACTTCATTTTAAGATGTTTTGAAATAGCATTAATAACACTTTTATGCACTGCTAAACAAATCCAAATCACATCATTACAAGGTACGTGTTCTTATGGAACTTCTACTATCATTCGGATCTTATTTCATGTGGACACTGTATTATAAAGTATTGTTCAATGTTCTTAACGATATGACTCCGTGTGGTCATTTGAATTATTGAATAATGCGCCCCTGGGGACATAAAGTAGCCCCTCGTACGCATACCACGTGGACTCTAAGTCGAGGACCAATGGGGAGCTAATGTGGGAAAGCACCACTCCATGGAGAGGACAACCTTGGAAGAAAGGGGAGATGAAGACTACATTTAAACTAGGGTGTTCTAAAGAAACATTGACAATACTGTATTATACATGGCAATATGCAAGCAAACATTAGATCATACTCTCTAATTCAGGGTTATAATGTAGGGTATTAGTTAAATTAGTATTCACAGCATCATGGGTAACTACCATCATTATTTCAATTTTCCTGGTTTCCATTGGAACAACCTTTTGCACACTTCATAGCCGCTGGAACACATTTGATACATATGCCAATTATTAGGATGACCACCAACACTAGGATCAGGAGTTTCCCTATACTCGCAATCAGTCCTTGGACCCACTCTCCTAGACCCGAGAACCATTTCATAGGGTTCAACCAGGAGAACCACTCTTCGACCTGTTCCTCCACTTCAGCGATTGAAGCATTATGGTTCTTCCGAAATTCCCATTTCAACTGCAGAATTTCATCCATTTTTCGGTCTATCACCTCCTTGGGGTCACTAGTGCTATTGGTGATATAAGTACAACATTTAACACCAAACTGGGTGGCTAGGGTTACGCAATACCCTCCAGTGACAGCAGTTAAATAATTCAGCACTAAACGATGTTGGACCAGCTCTTTCTTGTACACTTGCAACTCCTTACCAGTGTACCTAAAGGTGTCATCATATAGCTCGGTGATATTATCTATTAATTTTGCGAGATCTTGAATATACCTAAAATTTAGAGATCCCCGAGCAATCCTGGTGGGATCAAGTGCAACTAAAATCTGGAAGCCAGTCGTCTCACTTATCATTTCAGTGGCTTTATGCACATCACCAGGAATCATGTTTCTCTTATTTCTGTGTTCATAATGCGTATGAAGGTATGGAGAAGGTATGTTCCTATGGACATCAATCATTTCATTATGTGCAAGAGTCATGACTTCAGGGAATACCTTTCCCAAATAGCATAGTCCACGGGAACTTGGAGAGAGCCATTTATATGCTTTTCTACCACAAATATAATATACATCATTTGGGAGGATGAATGGGATGGAATGTTTCATGATACCGGTACACATCTTTTCTATGAATGATCCCATCCCTATCTCCTCCATTTGGCTAATACAAGTATCAGGTTGTATGATCTTCGCACAGTACCCGGGTGGTACTCTTCCAACCATCACTTTAACATTACTCCGCGTATACCTGTACCTATAGAATTTCCCACTTGTAACAATGTTGTATAAAAGTGCTGAGTCTATAGATACATTATCGGCTCTCAGTGAGAAGGTCATTGTCTGATTAATTCCTGTGACTTCCCAATTCCCAGGTTTGTTGGGATTGGTGAAGTTGAAACATAACAGGGATTTATCTACTTGATATTGGTGGAGCTTCAAATTAGGGGAATCGGATATGTTAAATTTTCTGTCCACCGGTTTGCCTCCCTGTAAGTCAATGACTTCAGAGACCTTTAAGGGGAATGGGACTAACCCTACATTATGCTGTCCTTGTGGAACCTGGGAGCATACCCAACATTCGGTTTGGTTCAAAACCTTGCCTACTAGGGAATGGTAGTCCTCTAACGGATGCTCGCCCAAGTATAAATTACTCTGGGTCTGACATTGTAGGATGCATTTATCATTGACTACAGGCCCACAATTTGCGCATATACAATACTCTTCAGACAATAAACCTTCACACTGCCTCCGAGATTCCAAGAGAGCAGATCTTTTAACCATTACAGTGCTAATATTGGTCAGGTACTGGCCTTGTTTTTGCAGCTCTTTCTCTCCCAGCTACTCTCCGCCAACACCACTACCGATCTCTCTCTCCATCCTCCGACCACCAGCACAGAACCAGGACATCCCGAGACACAACAGTATGATATGAACTCTGGGAGGATACACAAAAGCAGTTACAACCTGAAACTCCATCACCATACCAGGTCTTACCAGCCTTGTTCAAGTGCTACTGATACAATTAGTAGCTTTCATGGAACAGGCTTGCAATTGACAGGTCCAGGTTCTCTGTCTCTCCCCTGGTCTGGTTCTCCTCAGGATTTTTGACCTTCCGACAATGGCTGGAATGGACCCAGGTGTCTCTCTCAGCTACTTTCACGGATGTTGTACTTGTCAGTAGCACTTGGTATGGTCCTTCCCAACGGTCAGTCAAACAACCTGAATGTAAAAAGTTTCGGATCATAACATACTCTCCAGGTTCAACATCATGACAGTTCATTTCAGGCATATCAGGTGATAACAGTTTTAGTTTCTGCTGCTGCTGTTGGAGCTGCTTACTCATCCCTATAAGGTACCTCACAGTAACCTCGTTGTTACTTTTCAAATCTTCCTGAGGACTTATAATTAAATGAGGTTGCCTCCCGAACAGTATTTCGAATGGGGAAAGATTAAGAGGGGATCTAGGGGTGGTCCTGATACTATGGAGCACAACAGGCAGAGCTTCTGGCCATCCCAAACCAGTTTCAGCCATGATTTTACTCAGCTTGTTTTTAATAGTACCATTTACCCTCTCCACCTTGGCACTGGCCTGCGGTCGATATGGGGTGTGAAGCTTACTATTAATACCCATCAACTTACACATACATTGAAAAACATCTCTGGTAAAATGGGTACCCCTATCACTTTCACTTACTCTAGGGATACCATACCTACATACAAACTCCTGAACTATTTTCTTTGCCGTGAATGCAGCAGTGTTGGAAGCAGCTGGGTATGCCTCTACCCAATTATATAATACGTCTATGCAAACCAAAACATACTTCAAGTTCCTGCAGGGTGGTAACTGGATGAAGTCAATTTGTATGACCTGGAAAGGGCCGTCTGCTGGAGGGATGTGAGATGGTTCGGTGGGTACAGTTTTTCCTATATTCTTCCTTAAGCAGGTCAAACAGGACATTGCCCTCTTCTCTGCTTGGGAAGAAAAGCCAGGTGCATACCAGTATGCCTTCACTAACTTACACATACCCTGCTTACCCAGATGGGTCAGACCATGTGCTGCTTCTGCTAAGCTTGGGTAGTATGCCTTAGGAGCTACTGGCTTCCCTTGTCCATTTCTCCAGAGCCCAGAGGACTCTTGCTCACATCCCTTGGATCTCCAGCTTGCCTTTTCCTGATGGGTACACAGACCTTGCATTTAAACCAGTTTCTGCATGTCAACCATTTCAAATACCAACACTTTATCCATTTGATTAAGTTTTAAACCTGCTGCCCATTTGGCAGCTTCATCAGCCCTGTTGTTACCCAATGATACTGGATCATCTTCGCAGGTGTGGGCTTTACACTTAATGACAGCTACTGTCTTGGGTAGCTGTATTGCCATCAACAGTCGTTTTATGTGATGTGCATGTGCGATTGGTGTGCCTGCTGCCGTTAGAAAATTTCTTAGACGCCATAGGGCCCCAAAATCGTGCACCACCCCAAAAGCGTACCTGGAGTTTGTGTAAATATTGGCCGTTTTTCCTTCGGCCAACTCACATGCTCCCCTTAGTGCCACGAGTTCCGCCACCTGCGCTGAATGGGGTGGACCGAGTGGTTCGGCCACTATAACGTCCTTGTCATCAACCACAGCATAACCTGTACATAACTCACCTGTATCAGTCTGTCTATGGCAACTCCCATCCGTGTAAAACGTTAAGTCTGCATTTTCTAACGGTGTGTCATGAATGTCAGGCCTAGCTGTAAAATTTTGATTTAAATACTCCATACAGTCATGCCTATTAATTCCTGTACCAAACTCACCTTCTACCACTGGTAACGATTCACCTTTACCTTCCACCCTTTGTGCATCATGAGACACACTTGGTAAATATGTAGCAGGGTTTAAAGTATTACACCTCTTTATAGTAATGTTGGTCGGTGCAATTAACGCTAGTTCCCATTTAGTGAACCTAGTGGAGGAAACGTGTCTGGTCTGGGCCGAATCTAACAGGGCAGAAACAGCATGTGGTGTATGTACAGTCATGTCATGGCCTAACACTACATCCTCACTCTTTTCCGCTAAGAGTTCGGTTGCAGCTACACTCCTTAAACACGTTGGGAGTGCTCTTGCCACAGCATCCAACTGGGCACTGTAGTATGCTACTGGTCTATTGGCATCACCATGTTTTTGTGTGAGAACTCCTGCCGCACAACCAGCAGCCTCCGTACAAAATAAATCAAAGGGTTTCCCATAGTCTGGAATCCCCAATGCAGGTGCTCTTATCAGACTGTCCTTAAGATTAAGGAAGGCTTGCTCTGACTCTTCAGAGTGCAAGACACGGTCTGGTTTTGTGGAAGATACTAACTCCTGCAGTGGTAAAGCCAGAATGGAAAAACCGGGTATCCATGACCTGCAATACCCACACATGCCCAAGAAGGCACGGATCTGGTGCTGGTTCTACGGTAGTGTCATGGTCTGTATGGTGTGGATTCTGCCGGCTGTCAGATGTCGGAGGCCTTGGGTAAGACAGTGTCCCAAGTATTTAACCCTGGTCTGGCACGGCTGTAACTTGTCCTTAGCAACCTTATGCCCTGTGTGCGAGAGGTGAAGCAACAAAAGTTTAGTATCATTTAAACATGACATAAACGAATCAGAGCATAACAACAAATCGTCTACATATTGGATTAGTACCGATCCATTGGCAGGTTGAAAAGACTGTAAACAATCATGTAAGGCCTGGGAGAAGATAGTGGGGCTGTCAATGAAGCCCTGGGGTAGTCGTGTCCATGTGTACTGTACGCCTTTATATGTGAAGGCAAATAGGTATTGGCAATCAGGATGAAGGGGGATGGAGAAGAAAGCGGAGCATAAATCTATTACCGTGAAATGGGTTGCGGTTGATGGGATTTGCATAAGGATGACAGCTGGGTTAGGCACTACAGGAAATTGACTTTCTACCACCTTATTAACCCCTCTAAGGTCCTGTGCCAGCCTGTACCCCCTCCCACCACTCTTTTTCACAGGGAAGATGGGACTGTTGGCTACACTGGCTGTACGGACTAAAATTCCCTGTTGTAGTAAACGCTCAATTATGGGGTGAACCCCTAACTCCACTTCTGGCTTTAATGGGTATTGGGGAATTTTAGGAGCGTGTCTACCGTTTTTCAGGTTTACCATGACGGGAGCTACATTTGCCATTAACCCAGTGTCCTGTCCATCCTTAGTCCAAAGGAAACTAGGTATTTGTTCTAACATTTCATCTACCTGAACTGAACCCTTGTCTGATGTTATGGTGTGCAGCATTAACCTTTGGGGAGTGTCTAGCACATCCCTTACCTCGTGTGCAAACCTTCCTGGGACATCCAAAAATATCCCGTCAGGGGTACAATAGATAATACATCCCATTTTGCACAATAAATCTCTTCCCAGGAGATTAGTAGGGGCTGTTGCTGCCAGGAGGAAAGAATGCCTGGCATGCAAAGGCCCAATAGTAACCTCCGTGGGTTTGGTTAAAGGGTAATGCTGTACGCTACCTGTTACACCCATTGCTGGTACTGTCTGGTTTGTTATCTGTAGATTTTCAAGAGATTTTAAAACAGACCTGGTCGCCCCTGTGTCTACTAGGAAGGAACGTTCAGTACCAGCTACAATAACCTTTATTACCAGCTCTTCCCTAGTACCTCCCATTATCCTGACTGCCTGCAGACTACAGGTATGACCAAACCCCTATAGTTGGCTATCTTCCCCCAGCAAGGCATTTGCAGCAACTATGTGGGCAGGATTTATCTGGTAGTTCTTATGGTTACGAGATGCATCAATACGTTGCTGCATGAGGGGTTCCTGAATTATGACTCTACAGTCCTTCCTAAAGTGTCCTACTTGGTTACAGTTAAAACATTTCTTAGCTGATCTGTTGGGGAAATTTTGTTTGAAGTCCGGGAGGAGGGGATTTTGAGTGTGGGTATGATGGTTTTGGGTGTGTGAAGAGTGTGTTGTGGTCTGGTGTGGTATGTGTGAGGGAATTGTATGGGTTGGGCCTGTGCAGGATGGTAGGTGTTTAAGACTTGTAACTGTGCAGGTGGATATGTGTCTGTTGGCTGTAAGTGCATATCTTCTAGAGCTCGAATGCTAACAGCCATCAATTTCTCGCTCTGAGCTTCACGTTTCCTGGTGATATTTTTGTCATGGTCTATTGCAGTTTCCCTGAGCGCGTCAACTGTTATCCCTCTCCAACCAGGGTGTGAGGTCTGAACTCTGTCTTTCAAACTGTCTTTTAGACCGTCCATTAGAACAGTGATGACCATTCCCCGGTAGTGCGTGCTATCCTTAATGTTTTGATCCCAGTGTACTGAGTGATCGTCTGCAGCCCACGATTAAAGTAATCTTGTGCAGGATCACTTTCTGCATCATAGACATTTTCCAAATATTCACTCAGGACCGGGTACAACTTACTTGGTTCAGTTACAACATTTTTATAGTTTTTGTTATGTGGTAATGTATCATCCCCGCCGACCACATAAGGTGGCGGGGGTGCGCAAGCGCGATTCGCAATACCTTTGGCAACGCTACCGTGTCGCAAGTTTGCATTTCCCTGTGATGCGTACGCTACGCTGTGTAGCGTTGCGTGCGCATCACCCCTAGGCATGCACGTGGCTCCACGCGGTGCCCCATGCACGCCATTAACCCATGTGCGACTCTCATTCAGCCAGAGTTTCAAAGAATCATCCTACTCCACTCTTTTCTTTAGGGATTTCACTCTACATATGTGATCCCTAAGGTTATTTAAAATCTCCATATTAAAGCTTCCAATCTTTGGGAAAGGTTTCTCACTCTTACTCGTCATCTTAACCCACACAGTACAGTGCGTCGTTGCGTACGCACCATATTTAGTGTACATTATATGAAGAGCCGACCCGGTCGGACCTTGCATACACAGCGCATCGTCTACCATCCCTGTTGACTGTTTTGCGCCCATTTTGCGAAAAAAACAACAACAATGAGACCGGTGGAAGAATTAACCGATAGGCTGCCTCCACACACCTATTCTACAGTTAGCTAATATCTAAAAATAGGGAACACAGCAATACCTACTAAGGCAAGCAGAGTACCACCTATAATAGGGAACACAGGAGTTATCTAGCTATAGATAAAACCACAGTTACCACCTATTGTCCTTTTGTCCCCGCAACCAGCCTCAGTCAGAGATGCCACACTCGTATGGTCCGGTCGCAACACTCAAAGGCCCTAACTGACCGATGAATATTACAACTACACTGGAAGCTATATTTTATCGTTAACTCTCTTTAACGATAGGAAACCAGGAGGATCCCCTCTGCCAGTATACCTGTTATGTATACCCTATATTTATTACCTAAAATAGGGACCACGAAGGCACAACCTATTTAACAATCTCAATCATACACCTTACACACTTCTATATTGTGGCCAAATAACAAAAATAAAAAAAAATACCTTTCTTTTGATTAATAGCCTTTTGGAGATTACAGCCCTATCAATATGACGTATTTCAGTCTTGATGATTTATTTGAATTCTAACAGAAATGCTAGTCACATGCTTCACTTGCTATTGTGCGTTCGGTTACAAACAATTAGATGTAATCACTACACATGGCAGGAAGTGGCCGTACATCCGGTCGCACGCACTATGCTGTGACTGTTTGCACGTGGTGTACACTAAAACCTTTGTGGCGTTATTGTGCGATCGGTTGCGCATGCAATGCGCGGCCGTTCTACAACAACGTGGGCAAGCACAAATCTCTCTCCACTATCCCAGATTCTAATCAGCCCTCTCTGAATTCGCAAACTGCGAGTCTCCGTCTCTGAACAAAAATAGGAACGCAGGAAAAAGATCTGCGGGCGCCTTTCCAGTCTTTTGTTCCAAGACGAGGGGAGCAGTTCAAAAACACAGTGATGGGTGATATCCAACTCGATGAGCCCCCATTTATTGATACCGTTTGAACAGCATCGATATTAGAGAGATTTGATTGCACAGACCAGATTGCCCATACCTCCCATTTCAATATAAAATAACTTTGTCACACAGAAACAGTTTGCGGTTACAACACACACAAAGGTACTATATTGTAAAAAGGGTATAATCAGCCTTAATCTATACAATGCAGCTATATACAGGATAAAGACAAAGATACAATTACCAACACTTCGCTATGCGGTCTGGATCCTAGACTAATCAGCTGTCCATCAGGATTGCTGTGTGTTTCTTTAGGGTCAGGCAGGGAGGAAGGTAGCAAAGGAAAGGGGCTGGGATCCAGACTGCATGGCAATTTATAGGTGTACAATTACCTTTGAACATAAGCTGAATACTCAGAGGGGTTCCCTATTGGCCCTTTATTACTGAGTCACAATGGTTGTTGCTATTCATTTGTTAGTAAAGGTTTCCGATAATAATACTTAAAAGCTGGCTATGCGATTGAAACGCAAAACAGTATTTAAACAGTATTGCTGTACTAACTTTATGTGTTTATGTAATGTAAAAATGGCGCTTAACTGTTGTGAGCACAGAAGCATGGCTCGCCATTCACAATATGACGAGTTGCGGGGACATGGGATGCGTGTGCATGTATAGCGAGCATGTGCAATTGCGCATGCGCAAGTGCGTGCGCAAATGCGGCGGGAGCCTGTGTTCGCATAAGATGGCCATGGACGATCAAATCGTCCAATGGATGTCGTGTTGCGATTCGTGTGCAATTAAGCGATCGCAACCAATTTATACGGTTTCGACAACCCATATCCGAGCCATTTTTCCCCAGTCATCGGATAGGTGCTGAAGGGGCTGTGGAGGGGAAGGCACCTTTGCACATATTTGGTGGCATTGTCCTAGGATTAGGTGCTTTTGGGACATGGTACACAGTCTTCCGCACGAACATCTCACTTCCACATTGCTTCTCTTATGGTCTCCTACCGCGGCCCATCCCTGCTGGTAATAAGCCCACTCAAACACTTATTAGACACATTCTTAATGCAGCTAACTGTGCAATTGCGGCTTCCTGGAAAAAAGTAGGCCCCCCCTCCCCTGCTCTACACAACTCACTTTGGCACACCTTTCATTTAGAACATATCACTAGCCGCTTGCAGATTTGCTGAAATTTGGTCTCCCTATCATGATGCTCGTACTTGATTTTTCATAGACTCATCATGTGCTAAGCTTGCCAACAAGCCCCTTCTCTCTCCTCCTCCCTTTCTTTCCATTACTAACACTTCCCAGGCTCCCGCCCCCCCTCTCTCTCCATACCTCTCCTTACCTCTCCTTCTCCCTGCCTTCTCAAATTGACTATTTTATTATTTAGCATTAAGTACTATTATGAAATCTATCAGTCAAAAGAAACCCAACGGATAGTAAATCTACCCTCAAGGGTGTACGGCAGGGTTATTCAAACATGCAGCCCTCCAGCTTCTGTGCAACTACACATCCCAGCATGTCCTGCCAGTTTTAGCATGACCTAATAGCTAAACTGTGGCAGGGTATGCTGAGATGTGTAGTTCCACAACAGCTGGAGGGCCATATATGAAATATCCCTGGTGTAAAGAATTATACCCCCTGCTGGTAACCATGGTTACACTTAAAATATATCTTTTAAATAACACAAGATAAACAGCATAATTAATTCTGTAAAGCACATCAAAGTAAACATACAAATAATCATGCATAGCAAACAAATTATAGGGTAGATTACGTAAAAGGATTAATTAATACATTAATTAATGAAGACTTAATATTGCATCAAGTGATTAAATGGAGTAGACCAGTGGTTCTCAAACTCGGACCTCAGGACCCCACACAGGTCACGTTTTCCAGGTCACTCAGCAGGTGCACAGGTGTATACATTACTCACTGACACATTTTAAAAGATCCACAAGTGGAGCTACTTATTTCACTTGTGATTCTGTGAGACCTGGACAACATGCACTGTTTGGGGTCCTGAGGACCAAGTTTGAGAATCTGTGGAGTAGACCACTAACCTGTAGTAGAGTAATTAAATGCTACCCTCACGTTATAAAAAAAAATGCCAACCCAATGTCTCATTTAAAACCCTCCATAGTCACACTGTTAAACAGAAAGTTCTAACCGTTGCAAGGGTAAGCTCAGAAATGGCAAAGTGGTTTGCCACTTATTGTTCACTATCGCTCGAGAGGATGTTGGCAAAATTGATGACCTGTGCATCGTTATCTCTTTAAATTGCCATTAGGTCTTCCTGATGTAATATTTGACACAAGGTAATATAAATGCATACAGTCAGGTGCATAAATATTGGGACATTGACAGAATTTTCATATTTTGGCCTCTATTCACCACCACAATGTCTTTGAAATGAAACAAACAAGATGTGCTTTAACTGCAGACTTTCACATTTAATTTTAGGGTAATTACATCCAAATCAGGTGAACGGTGTAGGAATTACAACGGTTTCTATATGTGCCTCTTCTTAAGGGGCCAAAAGTAATGGGACTATCAACTCAAAAGCTATTTCATGGACAGGTGTGTGCTATTCCCTCATTATTTCATTATCAATTAAGCAGGTAAAAGGTCTGGAGTTGATTCTAGGTGTGACATTTGCATTTGGAATCAGTTGCTGTCGACTCTCAATATGAGATCCAAAGAGCTGTCACTATCAGTGAAGCAAGCCATCATTAGGCTGAAAAATCAAAACAAACCCATCAGAGAGATAGCAAAAACATTAGGTGTGGCCAAATCAACTGTTTGGGACATTCTTAAAAAGAAAGAACGCACCGGAGAGCTCAGCAACACCAAAAGACCCGGAAGACCACGGAAAACAACTGTGGTGGATGACAGAAGAATTATTTCCCTGGTGAAGAAAAACCCCTTCACAACAGTTGGCCAAATCAAGAACACTCTCCAGGAGGTAGGTGTATATGTGTCAAAGTCAACAATCAAGAGAAGACTTCACAAAAGTGAATATAAAATTCTGTCAATGTCCCAATATTTATGCACCTGACTGTATATACCACATACTTGCTAGAGCAAGTAAGATAATGGCGTATTTTAAATGTAAAGTCCAAATGCAGATGTTTGGTGGTATCACAAGTCATATAGCTGCAGGTCACGCATCAAAGGCATTCATGACAGCTTTTCCTAGGTGTACCTAAAAGGTTGGTCTTAGTTGGTTTACCAAAGTCAGTCACATGAGGGTGTACCACTATGGGACGTATATGTCTACCCCTAGGGTAGCAGGGAATGATGCTTTTGTTGCATATTGTTGGTAAATGCCTATCAGAGGTGATAATTGTCCAGTGTGATTTAATTGCCTTTCTGATGTTATGACTTTTGGTATTATATTTATTAGGCCAGATCAACCTACAGTGGGTTGTCCTCATAACATTTATACGGGGAGTGGTCAGGACACACACATACACACACACATATAATTTGTAATACCTGTTTTACACTAAGGGCCGTATTCAATAAGCGGCAATAATATCGGCTGATTTTTGGTGATATTATCACTCCCACGATAATTTATTGCACTTTTATAGTGAAAAACAGGCAAAAAGTTTTCTCCATCTCAGACCTGGGAAAAAAAAAAGCAAAATCCCTATTTTTGCCTAAAAATGTGGGGATTTCTTTCAGAACCCTTTGGACACCCTCCCTAATGATAAATTATCCCAAAAGATTTTCATAAATTGCATAGTTTGGCGAAAAACGACCGCTCAAATTTTTTGGAGAAAAAAAAACCTGTTGAAAATGGGTTTAACATATTGGGTCTGGTTTTTCGGTGGGCCATATGGATGTGACAAGTGTTTTAACCATTGCATGAGGCTGCAGCAGGTGTTTTTTAATGGTTTTTAATGTATGAACAACTATCATCTGCAGATATATCTGCAGATCACTCGATATCTGTGCAGTGTGTACTGACCTTCAGACAATAAAGCAGAAAACATTCTATTCATAGATAAGCTATTTGGCCATATCCCTAAAAACACCAATGAAGAACTATACAGGGATTGGTTCAAATTAAAGAAAAGAGAATTAGACTTTTTGTACCACGCTTTCAGACTATTATAAAAAAAAAAATTCTCCAAGCAGAACTGTAACTAGACTTTTTGGTGCCATGTGCCAGAGAAAGCATTGGGGAAGGGCCAGGGAAGAGATAGAGGAAACCAGGAGATGCCGGGGATAAAAGAAGAGGAAGCCACAAGTGTGAGTGAAAAGGAAATTTGACAGGCCCAAACAGCTCCCCCTGCCCTGCGGTGCCCTGTGCCATGGCACTGGTCGCAACATCCTAGTTACGGCCCTGATTCTAAGAGTATTCTGCACAAGAAATATGGCCACGATTAGCAGATATAATAACTCTTTTTGCAAACGCAGGATAGCCATCCTACATAAATGTTCCATGGACATAAAATTACTTGTCATAGAAGAATCTACAAGAGAACTTAGCATCATACATGCCTACCCTCCTGGAATTCATGTGAGGCTCCCGATTTTTCGAGTAACCCCCCACACCCCCAGAAGGGTAGGCATTTCTCCCGCATTTCTGCCCACTTTCTAGTGAAGTGGGTAGAATACGGAGCATTTCCGCTGCAATCGCGGGTCTCCGTGTAGGGGCGGGGCTAAATGTCACGATTCTTCATGAATTGCGCCATTTGGCCATGCCCCCTATTTAAATTCGAGCCAATCGCGGCAATTTTCCATGAGGGGCAGGGCTTAATGAGTAATAATCAGGCCCCACCCCCCTTCAACACCCTCCTGCTTCTCTTACCTGGGCTTCTCCTGGGAAGCGAAAAAATAAGTAGACAAGTATGCTTAACACACGTGACAAAATAAAAACAATTTGAAAAAGAACAACAGACTTGTTTAACTACAGATATTTAAGTGAATTGGATGGAAAACTTTAACATTCAGGGCCATTCAGGGCCTGATTCAGCAAGGAACATAGTTTGTGGGTGGTGACAGGGGGGGCTGGTCAGGCGTACGCAGGCGTGCCATCGTGTTGGGATGGCGTTGCATGGGCGTGCATAAATTAGCCACTGCGATACCATACACAGCCTCATAGCGTGCGCTGAAGTAAGCAATTCCTGAGTGAGGTCTGACCTGCCTTCACTGAGCGTATGGGTCAGATGTTACTCGATGTTACCAATTGTTTCGCTATATTGGCCAAGTATATGGATGTGAATAAGGGGAAGTAGGTGTACTTCTGTCAGGCTGCGATCGCAATGCGAATGCATACATTTACATATCACCCGCTGATATTAGCAAATGTGTTGCGAGCGTATAAGCAGAATGCTGAATCAGACCTTCAGTTAGAACAATATCACAAAGATCTGATTAAATATAAAAAAGATAAACTTATCAAGGTACAAAAACATTACGAACAACATCATGTATACGGTTGGCTGAGTAGTGGCAATACTCGTATACAAACTTACAAACTTACAAAGACCTTCTAACAAGCCACAACAAAAGCACCACTGTCGCTATATACCTGTTCATTTAAAAGTCAAGCACCACAGCCAGCGATAATGAAGGCTTTTTAGATTACATTGTTTCAGAGTCCAGCGGAGACATCCCTGCAGAATGCACAGACCAGGGCTCAAAATGCAGGCACTGCAGTAAACCTACCAGAAGGGGGCACCAAACACAAAACACCAGCGACACAGAGAATTTGATCTTTAAAGCTTCTGCAACAGAACTTACACCTATAGAAGCTAAAGTTCTCAGCAGGGACTCTTTCGTTCCTACAAATAGCCACAATTATTTCCATTGCAAAAATTGATACTTACAAACAGTGTCGGACTGGGACATGAAGGGCCCACCAGGGGTATGCAATGTTAGGGGCCCACTGAAAACTGCCAACCCGCTGCAGAACACATTTTGAATTGTAAAGAATTATAAGATTTCTCAAATATGCGCTTACTAACCAGTCCCCTCCTCCTCTGGTCCTGTGTCCCTTCCTCCTCTACAGGATGAAATAGGGATTGGCCCTCTCTGTTATCTACTGGGTGTTTGCCAGCAGTACTTCCTCTGGACTTAGCCACATGGCCGGGGGCAGACAGGAGAGGATGATAGAGCTGTGTCAGGGAGTCCACAGTGCCATGCCAGGTGGTGCAGAGGCTGCTCACAGGGCTAGGCCAACATGGTGAGAGCAGAGGATGGGGCCAGGTGGCAGCAACAGCATCCTTTCTATGACCCCAATCAATATCAAGGTCTCCTTGCAGTGGGCTCATTTCCAGCATTCAATACAGCATGGAGGTGGCACCTTGTACAGTGTATCAGCAGGCAGCAGGTCCCGGGTGGGACTCAGGGGCGCCCAGAGAGGGGGGGGGGTGTATACAGTTTACCCGGGCCCGGGCTTCCAGAGGGGCCCGGCGGGGGCCCGGGTCTGGCGCTGCCCCCCCCTCACTTCCTCCCTCCCTCCCTCTGCAGCAGCCCAGCACACAGCGTGTGCTGGGCTACAGCGGGAGATTGCTTGCGGCTGCTAAGTAGCAGCCACAGCAATCTCCTATGCCTGAAGGGGGGAGCGATCACACTGATCGCGCCCCCAACTGGCTTTGCGCCGGGCTGAGGGGCTCACAGCGCCCCCTCCCCGGCGCTGCAAAACACAATTTTTTTTCAAGGGGGCGTAGCCACGCCTTCTGAAATTAGGCCACGCCCCCTCTTTACCAGGGCCCCGTGTGGCTCTCTACGCCCCTGGTGGGACTCACTAGAACTGCTCACAGTCGATGCTGCACAAGACCAGGTGGGGATGGGTGGGACAACATCGCTACGACCGGTACTACCTGTACTGGCAGTGTTGTGCGCTGGGCCCGGTGACAGGAATAGGCGATAAATCCCATAGTCCCGTGCAAATGAAGGATGAGAGACATCCTTCATTTTTTTTTAAGTGCCTCAATGGTCAGCCCTGCTTCTTTCCTACAGCCATCGTGGCCAGTGTTAGGTAAACACACCTATTGTTTGATACCAGTAATTACCTTATGCTGTCAAGTGATCCTTCTACGGCTTATAAACAAGAATTAGATTGCATGTTATTGTCAGCTGTTGATGAGATTATTATTTCAAAGATGATATAAACAGTACTTATGGTTAATTACCTCATTACTCCAATATCTTATACAGCAACTAAAATACAGTACACAAGGATGCAGAGAGGCCCCCGGGCAAACCTATCATATCTGCTTGTGGATCTCTGTGCCAACCTATAGCAGTGTTCTTTGCTCTTTTACAACCATCCATACAAGACATGTTCACCTATTTAAAATAAACCACATTGCTGTTAATTAGCATAAATATCTTATTTACCTACAAACTGTACTCTTTGTTGTGTAGATGTTAGAAAGTTTGTATACCTGCATCGCACATACGGAGGGATTAATAGTAGTGAAATATCTGATTACAGACAACTTAGGCCCTCATTCAGAGCCGCTCGTAAGCGGTCGTACGCTCGTAGTCATCCGATGTTGTTAAACCACGCATGCGTCGGTGTAACAGTGGGCATGTGTGTACGGCTGATTGCGATAATTTTTTCAGTGACATGTCAAATGTGATTGACAGAACTGTCCGTTTTGGGGCGGTGACGGGGGTGGAGATGGGAAAACGCAGGCGTGTCGAGGCGTTTTTTGGGTGTCCATAAATTATCTGATGCGAATGGCCAATGTGAACGGAACAAGTGTTACGTCACTGTCTGATCCACTTTCCATTAAAACTGCTCGCTCAGCTTGTGGTCTGGTATTTTCTACCGCAATGACGATGGTCTCTTCGTTCTTCCCGAGGCTCATCGATGGTTTTCCGATTTATCAATTGAGGCCTCAAAAACAATCAGTTTTGAATTGCAAAAAGGTGTTTAGCCAATAGCCTTTTTTAGTAGCAAAAAACCGTACGCAGGTGAACTACTCAGCTGCTAATTTCTGGGTTACACAATCAATTAGCTTACAAATTTATTTTACATTGGCGTGTTTTTGCCAAATTTGTTTTCTTTTTTTTTTTAGGGCAACAATATTGTACGCATGTTTGTTGTTATTCTTCATTTTTTAGGGGGCCAAGAAAACAATCGTCCTTTTGTTTTTTGATAAGTGTTAATTAAAACTCATAAATTGTTTTTAACCCTTGGTTTTTTTATTCAAAAATAATGTTTAGATTTCCATTGTATTGTTTGTAATGTTGTTTGTGGGATTACCTTTTAACCAGTTTTTGAATAAATTAACAATAGAATTGTGCAGATTTTCATATAATAACCTGCGGCTCTCCATTGACTTTAATGGACGAGCCATTCATTGGCTTACAAAGGTCAGGGCTCACCTCTCTCAGCCAATGAACGCTCAGATACGGCTCTATAAAGGAAGAAGCCACGTCTGGGCATTTCATTCAGGAGATATCAACCATCCTGGTTGGTATCCATTGTGTGGATCGCGATTTTTGTTTTAAGAAGACCTTGGATGCCTACTGGGCAAGGGGACCACTCCTGGTAATGTAGGTGAGTATGTATGTAATAAACAATAATTGTCTACCCATTGCCCTTGGGACTGTGGCATTGATCTTATCCCTGGGAAGATGCCACCTCATGGCCGTATTTACCCTCTTTCGGTTCCGGAAACAGATGCTATGTCTGATTACATAAAAGAAAACCTAGCCAAGGGTTTTATAAGACCAATTTCTCCTGCTGGGGCTGGTTTCTACTTTGTTGAGAAGAAAGACGGAGGTCCTAGACCCTGCATAGACTACTGTGGGCTGAATCAAATCACTGTGAAAAATAGATATCCTTTGACACTCATCTTGGAGCTTTTTGACAAGGTTCGTGGAGCATCCATTTTCACTAAATTGGATCTCCGTGGAGCCTACAATTTAATCCTTATCAAAATAGGGGACGAGTGGAAAACCGAGACAGCCATTATGAGTACTTGGTAATGCCTTTTGGCTTGTGTAATGCGCCAGCAGTTTTTCAAAGTTACGTCTTCCGAGATGTCCTTTACAAATTTGTTGCAGTCTAACTGGACATTTTAATTTTTTCAGAGAACCTGCAATTCCATTGCCTTCATGTCAGAGAGGTTTTGTCCTGTCTTCAAAGTCATCATCTGTAAGGGAAAATATGAAAATGCCTTCTTGAACAGTCCTCTGTGCCATTTTTGGGGCACATCATATCAGGAAATTCCCTTCAAATGGATTCAGACAAGCTAAGAGCAAATTTATGTAAAGGGAAAAGAAGGGGGGGAAAGAGGAGTAATTCACTGCACAGGTAAAAATATCACCATTAGATTAAAAGCAAAAAATATATATATAATGGATATAAAGAATGGAAAAGGCTATCTCCACAGTATTCCTATATATCACCATATGGCATGTATGTATATGTTAGGATTGTGGTGGTGCTACTCAGAGTTAGTGACAATAGTTGCAAAACAAGGGGGGAGGAAGGTCAGGAGACCAAACCAAAGACTCTATTCTTGAGCACTCTTATAGCTAAATCGCATCAGGTATAAAACATAACGTTTAATAGATTAAAGCTAAAAGGTTGGACTCACAAAACAAACACTGAATATCATAGGAGAAAAGTAAGGAGGAAAGTGTATAGTTGTAGAATAAAAGTGTAAGGGAAAGGATCCCCTGAGGGCCGGTGAAATATAAGGAAAACAATACAAAACAAAAATACACAATACTACACAATACTGATATGACAAAGACAATATATAAAATACACCCAGGTCGCAGATTGTATGACGATTATTATCAAATATTCATAGATAATGGGAAGATGTTGAAATATAGTCTGAATCAGATAACGTAATGAAAATAGGTCTCCAAATATATCGGTAATACAAATTAGGTCCTTCAGATAGACCGATAAATACAAAGATATACCATGTACAGTAGTATAGAAGGATGAAAGTAAAGGTTGTGAGAGAACCCGATCTGGCACATAGTTCTGCTGCTTGCCATTGTGCCTTAGGCAGAGAATGGGAAGTGAGAGACCTGTGTATCACAGTAACCCCTTGAAATTAAAGTAAAGTCACGACCCTGTAGCAGGCATTCATTTCAATTCCTTGGTTGTCATACTAAAATAGCATAGGACAAGAAGAGAGGAAATTACTGGGCTGCAAATCTGAAGTGATAAGAGTGTAAAGATAAGATATACCATCAGTCAATGTTAGCCTTATAGGTCCTCAGAATAGGACAGTAGTGGTGGCGTTTTTACCGTATAGAAGGGTGAAAGTACGAGGTGTGAGAAACCTGCTCTGTCATCGAGTTCTGCTGCTTCCCACCTTGCATCGAGCAGAGGCTGGGAAGTGAGAGACCCGTGCTTCACAGTAACCCCAAGAAAATGTAGGTAATATCAAACCCCTAAAACAGGCATTCGTTTCTACCCCTTTATTGTCTTGCTAATTAGCATAGGACAAAAGAAAGGAGGAAATTACTGGGCTGTATGTGGGGAATGATAGGAGTATATAAAGATGCATATACCTTTATTATTATTAGTGCATTTTCACATGAAGATGATATTCGTCCAACAAATGCATGGTATCTATGATATTAGAGATAATTGATAGTAAATATGTATTACCCAATGAGGGAGAAGCATAAATGAATATTAGTTTGATATGTCAGGACAATAAATATAACTTAGTTGGAGATAATTAGCAGCACAATGCCACAATTCTTACCTATTGAAAAGTTAAAGATTAGCCATTAATTTGTACCATGCAGCACTCTCATTAAGAAATATCAGCAAGATCTATGCTGCGAGTGTTCCTATTATAAGGTAATAGGAGCCCTAAGAGATACTGTTGTAGATAACTAATACAAAGTAATCATGTGGTCAAAACATAGCAGTGTCTCTTAACAAGGGCTGCACTTCCCGTATAAGAAACATATATATGTTAAATGAAAATATCTCCAAAACTAAGTTTATACAGTTAAATCCATATATAACCTGGGTGTAGGGGTGTCCTACATTGCGCACATGCGGGGCACCCTGGGGACCGATGCATGTTTTGCCTGCTTTGCTTGATCTTCTGATTCTTTCGTGATCTCTGCCTAAGGCACAATGGCAAGCAGCAGAACTCTGTGCTAAATTGCGTTCTCTCACACCCCTTACTTTCATCCTTCTATACTACATGGTATATCTTTGTATTTATCGGTCTATCTGAAGGACCTAATTTGTATTACCGATATATTTGGAGACTTATTTTCATTAGGGACCTCTTCCCTCATGTGCTTCTCTTTACATTTTCTTCTACTCTCTACTCCCCATTAGGGCACCTAACACGGGACCGCCAACTCCCGGCAGCTTATTGTGAGTGCTTTAATCACTATTTCAGCAATGTATATAAGTTGTGTCCCTGTCCTGCACTGTAATGTACTGTAAGTTACTTGTTTCTTGTTCACTTATTAGTTCTATGTACTATGTAAGGCGCTGCGGAACACTTGTGGCGCCATATAAATAAAGGATAATAATAATAATAATAATAATAATAATTACGTTATCTGATTTAGACTATATTTCAACATTTTCCCATTATCTATGAATATTTGATAATAACCCTCATACAATCTGCGACCTGGGTGTATTTTATATATTGTCTTTGTCATATCAGTATTGTGTATTTTTGTTTTGTATTGTTTTCCTTAAATTTCGCCGCCCCTCAGGGAATCCTTTCCCTTACATTTTTCTCCTTACTTTTCTCCTATGATATTCAGTGTTTGCTTGTTTGTGAGTCCAACCTTTTAGCTTTAATTTATTCAAAGTTATGTTTTATGCCTGATGCGATTTAGCAATAAGAGTGCTCCAGTATAGTCTTTTGGTTTGGTCTCCTGACCTTCCTCCCCCCTTGTTTTGCAAGCTAAGAGCAATCCAAGACTTGCCCCAACCACACTCCTTGAAAGCCATCCAACGGTTTCTTGGCTTCTCGAATTATTATAGAAAATTGGAAACATTTCTACGATTGTCGCCCCCATCACGGCTCTCACTAAGAAGGGTGCTAACCCGTCTCGTTAGTCTCCGGCAGCGGTGATTGCCTTCCCAGCCCTTAAAACAGCTTTTTCCACAGCTCCAATTCTTTGTCAACCACAACTTGAAAAACCCTTCACATTAGAAGTTGATGCCTCTTCAGTAGGAGTGGGAGCTCTACTGTCTCAAGTGGCTGAAGATGGTTTCTTTTCTCGTACATTTTCCCCAGCTGAGAAGTACTATGCCATAGGAGATCAAGAATTGTTGGCTATGAGATTGGCACTAGAGAAATGGAGACACCTTTTGTAAGGTGAAAAATTTCCTATTACTATCATCACTGATCATAAGAATCTTTATCTCAAGACAGCTCATCATTTGAATGCCAGACAAGCTTGCTGGTCTCTTTTTCTCCAGGTTTGATTTTAAAGTCCAATTTCATCCTGGCATACAAAATAAAAAGGCTGATGCACTTTCCTGGTCTTTTCTGCCTCCACAGGAAGAAGAACAACCTCAAGTTTGTCCTATTCTGGATTCTCTTGTCTTTGCTCACACTCAGTTGCTTGCTCCTCCTCCTCCTGGCAAGATCTTTGTAATACCTCAGTTGCATAAGAACCTGGGCTCATGCTGGTTTGTTTGCTGGTCACTCGGGTATCCTCAAAACTTTGAAGTTTTTACAGCGCTCATACTGGTGGCCCACTATGAAGGAAGACATCCAGAATTTTATTGCTTCCTGTACCAAGTGTGGTCAGCAAAAATCCACGTGCAACAAGATTATTGGCCCTTTGCATTCTTTGCCTATTCTTGATGTTCCTTGGACTCATCTGTCGATGGATATTATCTCCAAGGGACATAATACTATGTGGGTGGTAGTGGACCGATTTTCAAAAATGACCCATTTTATTCCCTTCTGCTCTACAGTTGGCCAAAATATTTATTTGTGACATCTTCCGTCTTCATGGACTACCCAAAGAGATAGTGTCGGATTGAGGTGTGCAATTTGTGGTCAAATTCTGGAGGGCTTTATGTGCCTCTTGTGGAAATAAACTGAAGTTTTCCTCCGCCTATCACCTGCAGGCAAATGGCCAAACTGAGAGGGTGAATCAGGAATTGGAAACATTTCTTAGACTTTTCGTTTCTTCTTCTCAAGATGACTGGGTTGATTTATTGCCATGGGCAGAGTTTGCCCACAATTTTAGGTACCACTCTTCTTCGAATTTTACTCCATTTCTTGCAGTATATGGAAGAAATCAGCGTTTTCCAGATTTACAAGATTTTCCTCCCATTTAAATACCTGCCGTCACTAACCTTGTGGAATCATTGTCTGATAAATGAAAAAAAATTCACTCCTCCTTGAAAAAAGGTTCTAGTAATTACAAACAATTTGTGGATCAAAACCGTCTTGCCATTCCTCTTCTGAAGATTGGAGATAGGGTGTGGCTGTCAACATTTGATTGAATGTTCCAAGCATGAAATTTGCTCCACGCTTCATTGGACCATATCGAATTCTTAAAATTATCAATCCGGTGGTGTAGATAAAGATGTACAACACATTTCATGTTTCTCTTCTACGACCATTAATCCTTTAATCGTTACTACCAGTGAAGACTTGCTGTTGCAGCGTTCCAGGTCCCAAGCTCCGTTGCTTCTAGTGACTTGTTACTAGAGTTTATCCACGGTGCATGTACTCAGTATGTCTACTGAGTGCAATCTCCTAGAGTCATCTACTTTACCAGTTCTGTGTCTGAAGCCACAGTGTGTGTAGTTAGTACGTTATCCAAGTACTATGGAGAGGCCCAGAAGATCTGTGTACCACACACATCGAGGCCAATCCGGAGCCACTAGGATCAGGGTGCCTCCTTCCCGCTTGAATTTGCGGAGGAATCAATGATATTGGGGGAAAAACATAAATCAGGGGGAAGGTCCAAGGAACCGTTAGCGCATCCACCAAGAGAGCGTTCGGATCCCTGGTGCGGGAGCAATACCTAGGAAGTTGATGGTTGTAGCGAGATGTCAATCATGTTGATGTCTGGTAGGCCCCAGCAATGGACCAGTAGATGGAAGACGTCCGGATGCAGTGCCCACTCGCCTGCATGAACGTCCTGCCGACTTAGAAAGTCCGCTTCCCAATTTTGGAATCCTGGGATGAATACGGCGGACAGTGCAGGAAGATGACGCTTTGCCCAATGAGGAATTCGGCTGACTTCCTTTATGGCTCCCGGACTTCGAGTGCTGCCCTGGTTGTTTATGTAGACCACCGCTGTGGCATTGTCCGACTGAACCTTCACCGGACGTCCACGAAGGAGGTGTTGTGCCTGACACAGGGCTCTGTACACAGCACGAAGTTCCAGAATGTTGATAGACAGCCAACATTATTATTTTACCTGCTTTCAAGTCTAAAGCTCCATACACATGGAGCGATCAGACAATGATAACGATATCTTTGTCTGATCGTCCTGCAACCTCCTGGTGTGGTGGATGATTGCTATCACGCAACCAGCACACCACCAACTCATTAACGACTATAACGACCCATGATCAACAATCGCGGGTCCCTATATTAACTTGGTCGATATCGACCAAGTTGACCTGCATGCACTGGTGATGGCCAAAATCGATATCATCCATACATGCCCGCGCATCTTTGGCTGTTGGTGGGTTGGAAGGGGCCAACAACTGGACGATTTGAACGAAAACTATATGAACGATATCATTATTGTTCAAATCATCCAGTTTAATCGTACCGTGTGTACGCACCGTTAGAGTGCCACCTTCTTCATCTACTCATATATGTATGTCCTGGCCACTCCCCGTATAGATACTGTGAGGCCAAGCCAACATAAAAACAGTCTGTCATATCAAGTCTGACTTTTTAGGGGGTTGAGTACTTTTGCAAGCAAGTGTATGTGTGTGTGTATATATATATATATATATATATATACACTACCACTCAAAAGTTTGGGGTGACCCAGACAATTTCGTATTTTACATGAAAACTGACTCTTATTTATCAAATGAGTTGCAAAATGAATAGAACAAATAGTCAAGACATTGGCAAGGTTAGAAATAATGTTTATTATTTTAAATAATCATTTTGTCCTTCAAACTTTACAAAGAAAGCTCCTTTTGCAGCAATTATAGTATTGCAAACCTTTGGCATTCTAGCTGTTAATTTGTTGAGTTAATCTGTAGAAATTTCACCCCACGCTTCCTGAAGCACCTCCCACAAGTTGGATTGGCTTGATGGGCACTTCTTGTGTACCATACGGTCAAGCTGCTCCCACAACAGCTCAATCGTGTTAAGATCTGGTGACTGCGCTGGTCACTCCGTTACAGACAGAATACCAGCTGCCTGCTTCTTCCCTAAATAGTTCTTGCATAATTTGGAGGTGTGCTTTGGGTCATTGTCTTGTTGGAGGAGGAAATTGGCTCCAAACAAGCGCTGTCCACAGGGTATGGTATGGCATTGCAAAACGGAGTGATAGACTTCCCTCAAAATTGACCATAGTGTGTATGTTTGCGAGCATGTGGTAGGGAATATAGAGTGTAAGCTCCACTGGGACAGGGACAGATGTGAATGGTAAGATATGCTCTGTAAAGCGCTGCAGAATATGTGTGCGCTATATAAATAACTGGTAATAATAATAATAGTCTTCTTTATTCAAAATCCCTTTTACCTTGTACAAATCTCCCACATTACCAGCACTAAAGCAGCCCCAGACCATCACATTACCTCCACCATGCTTGACAGATGGCATCAGGCAATCTTCCAGCAACTTTTCACTTGTACTGCGTCTCACAAATGTTCTTCTGTGTGGTCCAAACACCTCAAACTTCGAATTGTCTGTCAATAACACTTTTTCCAATCTTCCTCTGTCCAATGTCTGTGTTCTTTTGCCCATACAGGTTGAGTCTCCCATATACAAAATGCTTGGGACCAAGGGTATTTTGGATATCAGAATATTCCATATTTTGGAATATTTGTATACCATATTGAAATCTCTTAGGAATAGGGCCCAAATCTAAACAGAATGCATTTATGATTCATATACACCTTATACACACAGCCTGAAAGTAATTTTATACAATATTTTCAATAATTTTGTGGTTCAAACAAAGTTTGTGTACATACTTGAAATTTATTTATGTTTCATATACATATTATACACAAGGCCTATAGGTCATTTTATACTTTATTTTTAATCATTTTGTGCCTTAAACAAAGTTTGTGTACATTCAACCATCAAAAAGCAAAGGTTTCACTATCTCAGTCATGCTGAAAATATTCCGTATTTCGGAATATTTGGATATGGGAGACTCAACCTGTATTAATCTTTTCCTTTTATTGGCCAGTCTCAGATATGGCTTTTTCTTTGCCACTCTGCCTAGAAGGCCAGCATCCCGGAGTCACCTCTTCACTGTAGATGTTGGCACTGGCGTTTTCCGGGTACCATTTAATGAAGCTGCCAGTTGAGGACTTGTAAGGCGTCTATTTCTCAAACTAGAGACTCTAATGTACTTGTCTTCTTGCACAGATGTGCACCGGGGCCTCCCACTTCTCTTTCTAATCTGGTTAGAACCTGTTTGTGCTGTACTCTGAAGGGAGTAGTACACACCATTGTAGGAAATGTTCAGTTTCTTGGCAATTTCTCGCATGGAATAACCTTCATTTCTAAGATCAAGAATGACTGTCGACTTTCAAATGAAAGTTCTCTTTTTCTTGCCATTTGGAGAGTATAATCGAACCCACATATGTGATACTCCAGATACTCAAGTAGCTCAAAGGAAGGCCAGTTTAATAGCTTATCTAACGAGCAAACCTGTTTTCAGCTGTGCTAAAATAATTGGACAAGGGTTTTCAAGGGTTTTCTAATTATCCATTAGTCTTCTAACGCACTTAGCAAACACAATGTACCATTAGAACACTGGAGTGATGGTTGCTGCAAATGGGCCTCTATACACCTATGTAGATATTCCTTTAAAAACCAGACGTTTGCAGCTAGTATACTCATTTACTACATTTACAATGTATAGAGTGTATTTCTGATTAATTTAATGTTATCTTCATATATATATATGTGTGTGTGTGTGTATATATATATATATATATAAACATACACACATACTAAGGAATCTATATTTGAACCTCTATACACTCCTTCCTATACCTTCTACTATCCTGCCTATACCTTCTAAGGATGACGCTAATTTGCGTACGCAGTCATACAGTAAATAAAGACTTCAGACCTGGAATCTGTGGTTCCAAAGCACAAGTATTATTCAAGTAAAAGTACAGTCAGTTACACGCTATTGATCCAGACACAGTTCGGAGCAAAGGAATTATACAGACCCAAGTACAGTATACATACGCAGCGCTTCCGGACCAGATGTTAGGCATCAGCAAGAAACCTCTTTGTCAATCAGCATTCAGCAAGAAGACTAAGACCCAGTGTTGGAGCACACATATTTATACCCCCCCAGAAAAAGACAACACAATAGAAAGGCTTGTTGCTGATGCCATTGGTTCCCAAGGGGGACGCATCTGTTACAGAGCATTTAACAGGTTGATTCAAATGGACACAGAACAGCCTCTAACAGCTTGTTGCCTCCTCTATTTCCCCTGCATGCACAAAAATATATTTTGGTTCTTTATGTCTTTACGGTCCATAATTTGGGAGCGCATGTTCCGATCTTCACACCGTTGATACAGGGAAGCTGTGGATAAAGTGCGGATCAGTATAATATCAAACACGGCTTACTTATCATGTATTAAACCTTAGATACCAAAATAGTCTTTATTTCACAGCATTTGTAATAAAAGAATAAAACTTGAATCTTTTACTTTATAGCTATGGAACCTTTTGTGTAAGTGTGCATTATGTAAGTATTAGGGATATGGGAAAAGACGCTAGTTAGGTTTATCTGATTTGGGGCAGATGTGCACACATGCAGCTAATATACAGCGTTCGCATGCAGGATATTGTGCATTCGCTACTGAGCGTCATGTTAGCAGCTCAACTGTGCGTAATGTGCGGTGTTCATGCAAGCGATTCCATACACACATATATATATATATATGTGCACACATACATATATATATATATATATATATATATATATACAGTCAGGTCCATAAATATTGGGACATTGACATAATTTTCATATTTTGGCCTCTATTCACCACCACAATGGCTTTGAAATTAAACAAACAAGATGTGCTTTAACTGCAGACTTTCAGATTTAATTTGAGGGTAATTACATCCAAATCAGGTGAACGGTGTAGGAATTACAACGGTTTCTATATGTGCCTCCCACTTTTTAAGGGGCCAAAAGTAATGGGACAAACTAAACAATCCTAAATCTAACTTTCACTTTTTAATACTTTGTTGCAAATCCTTTGCAGGCAATTACAGCCTGAAGTCTGGAACGCATAGACATCACCAGACACTGGGTTTCATCCCTGGTGATGCTCTGCCAGGCCTCTACTGCAAATGTCTTCAGTTCCTGCTTGTTCTTGGGGCATTTTCCCTTCAGTTTTGTCTTCATCAAGTGAAATGCATACTCAATCGGATTCAGGTCAGGGGATTGACTTGGCCATTGCATAACATTCTACTTTTTAGCCTTAAAAAACTCTTTGGTTGCTTTTGCAGTATGCTTCGGGTCATTGTCAATCTGCACTGTGAAGCGCCGTCCAATGAGTTCTGAAGCATTTGACTGAATATGAGCATATAATATTGCCCGAAACACTTCAGAATTCATTCTGCTGCTTTTGTCAGCAGTCACATCATCAATAAATACAAGGGAACCAGTTCCATTGGCAGCCATACATGCCCATGCCATGACACTACCACCACCATCCTTCACTGATGAGGTGGTATGTTTTGGATCATGAGCAGTTCCTTTCCTTCTCTTCTCTTCCCATCACTCTGGTTCAAGTTGATCTTTGTCTCATCTGTCCATAGGATGTTGTTCCAGAACTGTAATGGCTTTTTTAGATGTTGTTTGGCAAACTCTAATCTGGTCTTCCTGCTTTTGTGGCTCGCCAATGGTTTGCATCTTGTGGTGAACCCTCTATATTCACTCTTGTGAAGTCTTCTCTTGATTGTTGACTTTGACTTATATACATCTACCTCCTGGAGAGTGTTCTTGATTTGGCCAACTGTTGTGAAGGGGTTTTTCTTCACCAGGGAAATAATTATTTTGTCATCCACCACAGTTGTTTTCCGTGGTCTTCCGGGTCTTTTGGTGTTGCTGAGCTCTCCGGTGCGTTCTTTCTTTTTAAGAATGTTCTAAACAGTTGATTTGGCCCACACCTAATGTTTTTGCTATCTCTCTGATGGGTTTGTTTTGATTTTTCAGCCTAATGATGGCTTGCTTCACTGATAGTGACAGCTCTTTGGATCTCATATTGAGAGTTGACAGCAACAGATTCCAAATGCAAATGTCACACCTAGAATCAACTCCAGATCTTTTACCTGCTTAATTGATAATGAAATAACGAGGGAATAGCCCACACCTGTCCATGAAATAGCTTTTGAGTTGATAGTCCCATTACTTTTGGCCCCTTAAGAAGAGGCACATATTGAAACTGTTGTAATTCTTACACCGTTCACCCGATTTGGATGTAATTACCCTCAAATTAAATCTGAAACTCTGCAGTTAAAGCACATCTTATTTGTTTCATTTCAAAACCATTGTGGTGGTGAATAGAGGCCAAAATCTGAAAATTCTGTCAATGTCACAATATTTATGGACCTGACTGTATATATATATATATATATATATAAACAATTGCAGAGGTGGCACTCAAAACAACTTGTAAAAAAGACAATAACCGCTGGTAGTTTCAATAATCAATGTTTCAATGCCTATAGCATTTTCATCAGGATACAAAAGCATAATAAAACACATCTTACCTTTATAGAGAATATCACCCTGTGCACAAACGTCCGGAGCCCGCCGAGCGTGCGGCTGTCCGATGACATCAGAAAAGTGAACCACCCGGGGCGTGGCCTGGATGAGCTAGGAGAAGGAGGCTGACTTTGCAGCTCCTGGGCCTAAATATCCAGCATTAGTATCCTGTACCCTCTGACCGGACTCCTACTTCGGTGCATTGTTGGTTACTTACCTCTCCACGCTCCTGGAGCCTCTTGGATGATCTGTTCCCTCTGGTGGCTGTGTTGTGGGTGAAGTTTGTCTCCCTCTGCAGCGTCTCATCACCGCGGGCGCCATCTTGGATTTCTCTCCGGCGACTGCTGCAGCTCCTGGCTTAGGTGTTGAGTTTATTCTCTGGACAGGTAGGAAGGTGGAGGACCCTGCTCTGGTCACTCAGAGGTCTCTGAAGGCTCCTGTGGATCCTCGATTCACGGGCCCGGCCGCCACCTTGTGATTGGCCTCTGTGTTCCCTGCTGCTCCTGCTTAATCTGATGGGAGTATATTTTTGCTGGTCAGTGATCTGGGTTGCTGGGGAGGCGGATGATCATCCTCTCGCTTTGTAAAGTTTGCTGGTAACTTTTTTGAATCCGTAGTTTCTGGACTCGGACACCATCTGGAAGTACTGTCCTGAATTATTAACGGCCTGCAGGCTGAAAGTCCTGACATTGCAGCTTACTCACAACGAAATCATAATATACACTAAATTCCTGTTATAATATATTATTGTTTTTTACATTCAGCTGCTGAAGCGGCTATGCCCTCACATCCTATCATGGAACTTCTCATTACAGCAATTACCAGATAAGAGGAGAGGCTTGTAGCACTGGTGATGAATCTACATTCTGAGTTATTTCTTTTACATTATGATTTCCCGCACATTGTCTCTCAGACAGCCGGAAAGGTGGCCTGTGATCATAACGTGGGGAAAAGCAATGCCTCTGTGAATGGCTGCCTGAATACCATCAAGCTGCGGAGCGGGATGTCTCAGATACCATTTGCTGACAGTGATCGGCACTTCGCTGTTTCTCCAATTTCTCCTTTGTTTTCTTAATATGGCGACCCCACTTTGTTAGCAACTAACCAGCTCCTGAAGCTATCCTCCTCAGTGGTTGCATTTTCTTCCAAGATTGACTCTTTTCCGATTCTTGAACATTCTGAATCGTATGCGGCCTCTCCGGCTCAATATATGGATATATCCTCCATCGGGACTGCAACTAAATCCCAGATCGTTGGGTTTGCAACTTATGGGCCCTCTGTACCTGTGATGCCTCTCCGGGAAGCCCAGCTTTTTGCCATATACGCTAAGCTGAAGATTCTGATTCCAACATATCAGCATTATATGTACTCTTTTGCATATGTTTGGGTGGGTTGGTCCAAAGCACCTCTTGCTTTTAATATTTTGGCAGAATCTGAGGCTTGGCCGGATTAGTAATTTTTAGTTTAAATGTACCTGTTTTATTTTTGATGCCGTATCTATTTAATTTTTTTATTTTCCGCACCGATATACAAATATATATCCTGATTCTAGAAGTGTTTATATTTTTCATGCCACAAAAGTACCATATTTTGCTTCAATAAGATGAGGAATTTCATTCCTCCTTAGATATCTGGGAGCCGGGGCATGACTACTGTTTAGTTACTTAAGTCCAATGCCCCTGCCAATTATTATGTATCCTGTACAATTTATATATGTTTGTATTAATATATATATTTAAATATTATTTTGTTCGTATTTAGGCTGGGAGGTGATAGGGTTTAATCCTGATATATAAGTGATTTTTATATTTTTATATTATACCCTGATTTACACTATTTCTGTCTGTATTATCTCATAGGCCCAATATTTTGTGTTGCATATTTCATGCCTGCTGATATGATATTATTAGCTAAATGTATATTTTGTTTGGGTATGTTTCCTAAAATTAATAAAAAATAAAAGATTTAAAAAAAAGAAAAGTGAACCACCCACCACCAGAGAACTACAGATAAGGGAGCCTGTTAGGGTCAAAAATCATACAAAAGCAAAGCAAATTAGCATGAGACGGAACACACAGATACTAAGTTGCTGCACTAATAGACATGATACATGGCATGAAGTTATTCACTTAATGAAAGAAATCTACTGTATAACAGCCAATCTTTACAGAAAGATAGTTATAAACAAAGAACTGGTCTGATCAGCCAACATTGTCTAGAAAATAAATCTATTGTTTAAAGCCTATCAAAAAAATTGTGCATATGAATATATTAGTCTAATTTAAAAACAATGTGTCAGTATACACTAGAATACAAAGTGCTGTTAGCGATTACAAAAAACAATGTAGCCCTAAATGTTCATTGAGCCCTTTTGGGGACAGAGTTTCTAGTCTATGAATCCAACGTGATTCCGTCTGCAATAGACGGAGTGCTCTATCACCTCCTCTAGTCAGCGGAGGTATGAAATCAATTATTCTATATTTTAAAGAGGCAAGACTATGTCTTGCCTCTAAAAAGTGTTTGGCTTCTCTAGTGCCAGCCTAATTGCACTCCTGTGAAGGGCCATGCGCTCTTTGAACATCCTTTCCGTTTTTCCAATGTAGCATGTGCTACAAGTACATGTGATCATATACACCACGAATTTGCTTGTGCAGGTAACGTGGTGTTGGATAAGATATTTTTTTTTCCGGTCTGCGGATGACTAAAACTGTCTCCGCTAAGCATGTATCTGCAAGTCATGCAGTTAGAGCATTTAAAGCAGCCAGGTTTAGGAGGTCTAAAACAAAAACCAGATTTAATTGGGTTTTTTGGAGTAATGTCAGACTTCACTAATATGTCTTTAAGGTATCTGCCACGGGTATGGCAATGTAATATAGAGCTGCTAGCTAAAGCCGGAAGATCACTGTCAGAGGAAATAATGGGCCAGAATTTACGCACCTGCTGTTTAACCAAAGGGCTGCCCGTGTTAAATTGTGTGGACCAAGGTATACATTCAGTTTTGTAAACTTTGTTAGTTGGATTTAATAATGAATTGCGCTTCGTTGATAGAGCTTTGTTTTTATGTTTTAACAGTAATTGTAAATCATAACCTCTATTTACAAACTTAGAAATCATTCGATCAATATTCTCTTCTGCTTGAGTTGAATTATTATTAATTCCACAACTAAGGCTAAATTGAGAATATGGAAGAGAATTTATGAGGCTAGGAGGATGATGGCTCTGTTTGTGTAAAAAATTATTACGATCAGTTGGCTTAGTGTAAACCGAAGTATTTAAACCCAAGTCGGTTTTTGTAATGAGTACATCTAGATAATGGATTGCTTTTGTACTAATTTCATAGGTGAATTTGACAGAATGACTGGATTCATTGTGAGTGTCTATGATGTTAATAAGCAATTCTCTGGGACCTGTCCATAGAAGTAACACATCATCTATATACCTAACGAACAGAGAAATGTGCTTCATAATCTCCGGATCTGAAAGAAAAATGTCCTTTTCAACCATAAACATATAACTGTTTGCTAGCGAGGGTGCCACGGCAGAGCCCATGGCACACCCCGCTAGCTGCAGAAAAAAATCTCCACAAAAATAAAAATAATTTTTCTTCAGAATAAGTTCCAAAAGTGTAAGAAACAAATTGATGTCTGGTCCCTGGTATGCTGGATTGTTGGTTACAAGTAGTCGTACTGCTAATAGACCATCATAGTGAGGAATGCAGGTGTATAAATTCTTTACATCTATAGTACATAGCAATGTATCATGTGAGATAGATGAAATCATCTCTAATTTGTTAAGTAAGGTGGTTGTGTCTTTTAAGTAAGTCCGTTCAAGTTGTACACATTGTTGCAGATAATGATCCAAGTAAATCGATATAGGTTGACAGAGCGAGCCGCGGGCGGAAATAATAGGCCTACCCGGGGGCTTAACAAGGGATTTATGCACCTTAGGAACTGTGTATAACAGAGGAATGATTGGAAACTCTGTTATTAGTGCTGTTCTAATTTCAGAGGATATAAGTCCTTGCTCCGCAGCCTGAGATAATATTAGGTCTAGTTCTTTCTTAAAAAGAGCTGTCAGGTCGCTATTTAATCGGCGATAGGTCGATGTATCTGCCAATTGCTGATTAATCTCTATAATATAGTCACTTTTATTTTGGATAGTGATTGACCCGTCTTTGTCTGATGGACGTATCACTATATCATCATAACTGCTTAGATCTTTAAGGGCTGTTCTCTCCCCCGCTGAAAGATTTGGATATTGTCTGGGTATATTTTGAATATTGGTCTTCTTCATTGCCATTTGCACATTGTCCTTAAGGAGCCTAGAAAAAGTTTTGATTGAATGATTCGTTGATGGTGGGTCAAACTTAGACCCTGCTTGTATAGCTCGTAATTTACACTCCAGACCAAAGAGACGCTATACACGCAGGGCGAGGCAAAACAAGAGGCAGAATTTACAACAGGAAACCCCCTCTTCAGAGAACCTAATCTTTAACCTCTCTAGACAATGTTGACTGATCAGACCAGTTCTTTGTTTATAACTATCTTTCTGTAAAGATTGGCTGTTATAGATTTCTTTCATTAAGTGAATAACTTCATGCCATGTATCATGTCTATTAGTGCAGCAACTTAGTATCTGTGTAGTCCGTCTCATGCTAATTTGCTTTGCTTTTGTATGATTTTTTACCCTAACAGGCTCCCTTATCTGTAGTTCTCCGGTGGTGGGTGGTTCACTTTTCTGACGTCATCGGACAGCCGCATGCTCGGCGGGCTCCGGACGTTTGTGCACAGGGTGATATTCTCTATAAAGGTAAGATGTGTTTTATTATGCTTTTGTATCCTGATGAAAATGCTATAGGCTTTGAAACGTTGAATATTGAAACTACCAGCGGTTATTGTCTTTTTTACAAGTCATTTTGAGTGCCACCTCTGCAATTGTTTACGTAGCTGTTCCCGTGCTTCAGGGGCTCATCTAGGAGGGCACCGAACGCTGATGTGACCTTATTAGCAAAGGAGTGCCGGCTCCCTGTTTTCTTATATATATATATATATATATATGTATACACACACACACACACACACATCTCATTCCTTATTTACAGTTTCAAACAGTAATGCAAGTGGCAAATGTGTTACTCCCAGCTGTGAAGCAGGGGCCATTCTGTCTGGGTGTGGGACTAAAACCTGTTTATTATCCAGACAAATTCAATTGTGTAGATCAATGCCTGGGTTATATTACAATTGCCACAACTATACTTGTCTACATACAGGGATTCCCGATTTGTATGTAAAACACTCACAGTATTCAGGTGCATTGTCTATTCTATTTACTTTTTCTCAGGGGCTGTTCTTCCAGTTGCCCTTGGTAGATTATCAAAAACATTGCCATCTGTACTTAGCTGGTGAGTTGTAACTTAAAAATGGCGCTGGTCGCAAAATGGCGTCTTGCAGATTCTTGTTTCTAAAATGGAGTCTAGCTGTCATTCGCAAGATGGTGTCGCGCATGCTAATTTCTACGCTGATTCCGTCTCAGCCACTAATCCAGCTTCGACAATACATACATACACACACATGCAAAAAGTACTCAACCACCTAAAAAGTCGACAGACTTATCTGTGCTACAAATGATACAGATTGTACTACAGTTTTTTTTTATTGGGAAGTAGGCTCTTAAGGTACATTTTCAAATTAACAATTAATTATTTGTATGCAAATATTTGAAAAAACCCCTGAAAATACTGCCCCATGCCGTGGAAGCTCAAAGTTTACAGAGAAGTTATTGCCCTGACAACAAGCTTTCAATTAGCCTGTACCTGTAAATCAATTAAAAAAAGGATCAGCTTACATGCATAAAATACTCCCTAATTCAAATGACATTCACCATATAGTAAAGCTGTGAAAATAAAGGCCAAAGAGCATTCCAAGAAAATGAAAGGAAGTTATAGACATGTACATATATAGTAAAGCTATCTGAAGTACCCGGCGTTGCCAGGGATTAAATCTTCAAGTATTTAAGTTTTATTATGTGATGTCGTCCAATTCCATCCAGTGGAAGGCCAAGAACAGGTTCCCAGGGTCAAAGTTCTGCCCAGCGTACACCAACAAGAGGTCCAGCCAGGACCTCAACCACCTAGTATGTCTTCTGGGATCCAATGTTACCACTCTGTGTAGTTATCATCTAAATTATGCAATGTTGTCCAAATCCATCCAGTGGAAGGCCCAGAACAGGCTCCCTGGGTCAAAGTTCTGCCCAGTGCACTCCGCTGAGGTCCGATGGGACCCAAACCCCCTAGTAAGTCTTCTGGGATAAAATATTACCACTCTCTGAAGTTGTCATCCAAATCCATCCAATGGAAGGCCCAGAACAGGCTCCCTGGGTCAAAGTTCTACCTAGTGTATACCAACGGGAGGTCCAATCAGGACCTCAATCCTCTAGTATGTCTTCTGGGATCCAATTTCACCACACTGAAGTTTTTGTCAAAATCCATCCAGTGAAAAGCTCAGAACAGGCTCCTTAGGAAGGCTGAAGGCCCCTGGGCTGAGTAGGGCATAATTATTAGAAGTGCATAATTTGTAAAAGTGCATTTCTTACCAAATTCTGCATTATTAGATGACATCTTCAGCTGATATTGACTGAGAACTGACACAGATTTCTTCTTAATTGGCAGGTAACTCATCCTTGCTGCAGATCATCTAATTTTTAATTATTTGAAAATTGTACTGCAAACTAGGTAACTCATCCTTGCTGCAGATCATCTAATTTTTAATTATTTGAAAAGTGTATAGATTACTAGACCTAGTTCTTCTTAGCTTTGTGGCATTCACTGTTTGTTTATGTTAGGACATTTATTGCTAGCCATATTAGTGGGAGGGTATTGGGGATGACTGGATTCATTGTATACACATGCAAGCACTGACTATTTAAGTTCATAGGAAGGCTGAAGGCCCCTGGGCTGAGTAGGGCATAATTATTAGATGTGCATAATTTGTAAAAGTGCATTTCTTACCAAATTCGGCATTATACCGAAGTTAAACAGAAGGAGACCACTCTAACCTGAAACTATTCTTTAACAAGAACATATGGACAAAGTATAATCAAGAAATGTAAGTTCACAGTATCTACACTACAAGCAACTGCTGTCTTCATCACCTGGGCAATCTTCACTGGCCTCTGTTTGCTCACTATAAGAACTTACACCTGCTATTATTTGTACTGACTCGCTCGTTTCACAAACAACTCATAGCTTACTGTATTCAGTGCCAATTTTAGTATATGTCTTAGAAATAATATCTTCCCACCTCTTTTCTTTTCCTAGCCTGTTATCTGTCTTCTAATTCAGTTTACTTTAATATTCAATTTCTCCTCTTTTCCTCTGCTCAATAATAGTTTGGAAATTTTGCAGGCACATTTTCCTCCATTGTACTGTTACTTGCTTCTCTGCACTCATACTTTATTCCCACATCAAGTTTTCCTCCCCCTACCCAACTCTTCCACACCACTATCATGTGTACCTCCCCCCAGGGCCAGATTGAGAGCCACATGGGCCTTGAGCTGAAAATGATCAAGGGCCTATTATGAGAAGCAGAGGAAGAGTGGCCATTACTGTGTAAGTGTGGCCAGTGCCATGTGGGCATATACACCCCCTATACTATCAGCCCCAATGTCCCCCTAAACATGTAAAAGAAAAAAAAAAAGCTTAATTTTGTGAGGCAACAGTTTTACTACTTATGATTTATGGCTGACCTTGTGGACAGCAGATGGCCAGTCAACATTATGCTGTCATGATGATGGGCCTATATTTATGTGGAGGCCTGGAGCTGTAGCTCCATCCGCCTCATTGTTAATCTGGCCCTGCCTCCCCCTCCACTAACTGTTTACCTAATACTCTGCTCTACCCCCTTTTTCCACCTATATCATTTCCCCCTTGTTTTCTCCACCTCCTCCTTCCTTTATCTCCCCTCTTCTGTCTGCCGTCCTCCCTCTCCCACTAATACACTTTCATTCTCTTCTACCCCTCCTATGTCCTACTACCCCACTGATAATCCTTCCTCCAAACCTCCTCTCCATGTCACCCCATACCACCCCCATCATATTAAACTCCCTCCCTGCCAACCACCTACAGGTTCCCTTCCCAGCACTGGTCCCCGCATAATCTCTCCACTACATTCATCTCGGCCACCCATATTAAACTCACCTTCTCGCTACAGCAACCCAAATAATCTAATTCACATCTCTCCCACAAACACTGTCCCTCTATCCTGTGCCCTCTGGAATGCCAGATCAGTATGTAACAAACTCGTACCCACCCATGACCTTTTCATCTCTAAAAACTTGCATCTGCTAGCCATTACTGAAACCTGGATTTCACCCTCTGACACCACTTCCCCTGCTGCTCTCTCCTCTGGGGGCCTCATCTTCTCTCATACCCCTCGGCCTGGGGGTCGCCATGGAGGTGGGGTAGGGGTCCTTCTATCCCCTGGTTACTTCTACCAACTCCTACCCTCTGAACCATCACTTACTTTCTCTACATTTGAGGTTCATGCTATACGCCTCTTCCAACCAGTTCACCTTAGAGTAGCTGTCATTTACCGTCCCCCTGGCCCTCCTTCCAAATTCATTGACAACTTCACTTCCTGGCTTCCTCACTTTCTCTCCTCTGACCTTCCCTCTATTATCCTAGGTGACTTCAATATTCCTATTGATATCCCCACAGAAGCCTCTGCCTCCAAACTCCTCACCCTCATGTCTTCATTTGGTCTCTCCCAATGGACCTCTTCACCCTCCCATGTGAGTGGGCATTCACTTGACCTGGTCTTCACTCACCGTTGTGATATTTCTGAGTACTCCAATTCCCCATTCCCCCTCTCAGACCATCACCTCTATCTTTTAACATATCCCTCTCTCCTTCCCTTCCTCTACCTCCTAAGGCCAATATCACTAAGCGTAACATTGACGCTATTGACACCGTTTCTTTTTCTTCCCAGCTTGACTCACTTCTCTCCCCTATCCTCTCTCTCTCCTGCCCTGAACAAGCCATTTCTCTATACAATACCTCCCTTATTTCTGCTCTGGAGTCTGTTGCTCCGGCGATCACTATTCACCCTCGCAGATTTACACCTCAACCCTGGCATTCCAAATGCACCAGATACCTGCAAAAGTGTTCGCGAACTGCCTAACGACAGTGGCTGATTTTCTCCATTTCAAATTTATGCTCTCATCATACAGTGCTGCCCTTTCCCTCTCTAAACAGTCATATTTCAAGAACCTCATCTCCTCTCAGTCCTCAAATCCCCAACGTCTCTTCACCACCTTCAACTCCCTCCTCCGCTCACCCCCTCCTCGCCTCCCCTCAACACTCTCTGCCCTTGATTTTGCTACCTACTTTACATCTAAAATTGACTCCATACGTCAGGACATCATATCCCACCAGTCCCCCTGCTATCCACCTCCTCTCTTCCCAGATCACCCCTCTCCTTCAATTTTACCGACTCTAACTTTCTCCTCCCCTGTATCTGGAGAGGAAAGTCATGTCCCTCATCCAGTCCTCCCCCCCTTCCACCTACCCCCTTGACCCTATCCCTTCACGTCTCCTCCGGTACCTCTCTCCTTCTACCTGCTCCCATCTTGCCCACCTCTTTAATCTCTCCCTATCATCAGGCACTGTCCCGTCTGCATTCAAACATGCCCTTGTCTCCCCATACTAAAAAAAACAACCCTTGATTCTAACACTCTCTCCAACTACCGTCCCATCTCTCCTCCCTTTTGCTTCCAAGCTCCTTGAGCGTGTTGTTTTCAAGCGCCTTACCACCTTTCTTTCTTCTCATTCCCTCCTTGACCCTTTGCAGTCTGGCTTCCATTCTCTCCACTCCACTGAAACTGCCCTCACAAAAGTCAGCAATGACCTCCTTGCTGCTAAATCCAAGGGCCACTACTCTCTGTTCATTCTCCTTGACCTTTCTGCTGCTATTGACACTGTGAACCACCCTCTCCTTCTGCAAATCCTTCACTCCCTTGGTCTGCGTGACACTGCCCTCTCCTGGCTGTCCTCCTACCTCTTTGACCGATCCTTCTCTGTCTCCTCTCATGACTCCTCTTCTCCCCCACAGCCTCTTGCAGTGTGTGTTCCCCAAGGTTCTGTTCTTGGACCTCTCCTTTTCTCACTCTATACATCCTCACTAGGTGAACACATCAGCTCTTTTGACCTCCAATATCATCTCTATGCTGATGATACTCAAATCTACCTTTCCTCCTCTGACCTCTCTCCCTCTCTCCTCACTCGTGTCTCCAACTGTCTCTCTGCCATTTCTTCCTGGATGTCCCAACGATTTCTTAAACTTAATATGTCTAAGACTGAGCTAATCATCTTCCCTCCCCCCTACATAACCACACTTCCCACCATTTCTTTATCAATTGATGGCACAACTATCTCCTCTAGCCCCAAAGTGCGCTGTCTTGGAGTTATCCTGGACTCCTCCCTCTCCTTCAATCCACATATCCAGAACCTCTCACAGTCCTTTCGCTTTCATCTTAAAAATATTTCCAAGATTAGACCCTTTCTCACCCAGGATGCCACTAAAACCCTCATACACTCATTGGTCATCTCCAGATTGGACTACTGTAACCTTCTCCTATCTGGCCTCCCCAAATCCCTTCTCTTCCCTCTCCAGTCTGTCCTCAATGCTGCTCGGCTCATCTTCCTCTCAAAATGCTCTGCATCTGCCTCCCCTTCCCCTTTAGAACCCAATTTAAGGTTCTCACACTCACTTACAAAGCCCTCAGCCATTCCTCTCCTATTTACATCTCTGATCTCATCTCCCTTCACTCTCCTGTCCGCCCTCTTCGTTCAACAAATGCACACCGCCTCTCATGCCAATTGATTACTTCCACCCACTCCCGCCTCCAAGATTTTGCCCGCGCTGCTCCCCACCTTTGGAATTCTCTCCCGCTTCCCATCAGACTCTCCACCTCTCTACAATCCTTCAAACGGGCTCTCAAGACCCACTATTTCATCAAAGCCTTCCAGCTCTCATCTTAACTTGCTGCTACATACTCCTTACTCCCTGCCTTCCCCATGTGTTTCACCACTGTTTGTCTGTCCCTCCCCCTTAGTATGTAAGCTCCTTTGAGCAGGGCCCTCTACCCTCTTGTGCATCTCCTTACTATACCTTCATCTACTTCTTACTCTCTACCAGGGCACCTAACACTTGATTGCTTTGCATTGTTGCTTATCTGGGTGTTATGGTCGTGAATGTAGCAATGTATATTATGCATGTCCTGTAAAGTATTGTACTGTACTGTAAATCAATCTATTTGTTTATGTACTTTGTAAGGCGCTGCGGAACACTTGTGGCGCCATATAAATGATAATAATAATAATAATATACCAACAGTAGGTCTGACCAGGACCCTTATGCTGGCCATACACCTGCACGATTTCGGGCCAATTGCTCGATTTTCAACGGGTCATAAGATGGATCTTGTGAAAATCGTGTATTTTTTTTAGCAAGATCCGATCCGATGCACGCTCCCGCAGCTCCTATAATCGGATCTTATGATCAGATGTGCAGCACATCTTGTCCATCGTATAGTGTGCAGATTGTGCCGTTTATTTTGTTCATGCGATCCATCGTGCAGAAATTCAAGTAATTTCAATGACTGTTTCCCTTATGAGCCTGTGAGACACAGGATCGATCTTACGACAGAGCCTGTGCTAAGAAAAACAACAAACATGCTGGCGGGACAGCCAGGGAGCTTTGGGGAGTCGGAGGGAAATCGTATGATGAATCGGATCTTATGCTGGTCGTGTAGGTGTATGGCCAGCTTAACCCCTCTAAAAATTGCTGACATGATGAGACAGGTTGAAAAACACCTTGATCTTTTTTGTGACAATCCACTGGATTTCCCCCCAGAGTAGTTTAAAAAGAAATTACAGCTTTTCTCCATATATTCACTTTCTGTCAAAAGGGAAATAAGAAAAAACTATTCTTTGGAGACGCTTATGGGCAGCTAATAACTAATCATAGGGCTCTTTACACCACAACTGCCTACACCAAAGAGCTTGCTGAAGCAGCAATGGTGTCCAAAAGAAGCTGCATGCAGAAATTCAATTGCTTTTGTAGAAATTCCCACACATCTTACAAGGTAACTCTTTACTTTGTCCTCAATATTGAAATTGAGTGTATTTCCCCACAATAGTAAAACCCTAGCCACATATACTGCAGAGATAATAGATACAAATTTAATTCCCGAGGAAAGATTAAGCTTTTTAAAGGAGGTATTCAATTAGGTGCGAAAATAGCAAAAATCACACACCTGCTGGGTTTTTCCTACCAGTGCAGGATAGTTGTTATTAAATAAGTTGCTGGGGTTTTTTTTTCGCACCTCCAGAACACAACCAATTATTAGGGAAAATGGTTGGGAACTGTCCCCCCCCCCCATATGATTAATTAAGCAAATGGAAGTTTCCAGTTAGCTTAAGAAGCCAGCAATTACTCACCTTCCAAAGCGCTGTCTTCTTCCTCCAGGCTGTCAGGACCTGGTCTTCTGCAGCAGCATGAGTGGAATGTGTGTGCAAGTATGTGAGATTGTGTGTGTGGGTACATCTCCCAGCAGCCCCTCCCCAGTGCAAAGATGACCAGGAGCTGTGAAGACCACGGGACCGGGAAGTTTTTTTTTTTTCCGCACTGCTGGGTTTTCAGTGCCTTTTTTTATTGAATATCGTGGGTATCGAGAATGCGCAGACCCGAGGAAAACCAAAATTAGACATGAGGTCTGATTTTTTGCAGTGAAAACCTTGCTCCCAATTGAATATGTCCCTAATTACTGTACTATACACCCACATCTACTACTGGAAGAGCAGTTTTAGTCTGGATAAAAACATACAAAGCTTTTAGGGGCCTATTTATCAATTAATATTTGTGGGATATCTCCTAAAAACACACTATTTTGGGGGTATCCGCAAATATTAAGTATCCCACAGATGCAAATCAGCAGATATCTACTGCTGTCCCTTCGTTTCCTTTACCACCTGATGCGTACAGAAAATTCTTCTCGTGTCTGTGCTGCTCAAAGCGATATGTGCTAAAGTGGATGCTACCATATTAGTTGTCATTCCCATAGATTTCCATTTTTCAGAAAAAATTTCCTATGTTTCCTCAAATTTCATCAAATTCAGCACTAGAAAAACTTTCTATCCCTGAGGAATCCCTTTCTGAATACGTATAAGAGACCTTATCCCACTATCCAGTTGTCATGACCAGGGTTTCCTGGCATAGGGGACGACGGGTATTACCTGTGAGGGCACTGTGGCGTGGTCCTTCCGGTGGAGGGGCTGGTGTCTGGCGGCGGGCATTGGCTGTGCGAAGCATTCCGCGAGCACTGTGTCATTCTGGCTGAGATGGGCCTGGTGGTGTTTCCATTCCAGTCTGGGCGCCACCATCTTGCCTCTTGTCATGTGACTTAGCTGCTCCAGTCCTGGTGTGTCACATGCTCTCTCTGACCTATCACGATTCTGTACTGGGTACTTAAGGGAGTTCAGAGCTTCCCATAGTTGCCAGTGCAACGTGTTTCACAGCGTATGCTGTGAGAGAGTTTCTGTGCTCCAGTAAACCTGTCTGTTTATCTGTGCTCCTGCTGGATCCCAGCTTCCAAGCAGCCTGCATTGCTCTGCCTGCTCCCACTCTCCTGCTGGAACCACCCTGCACATTCCATTAACCCTCTACCTGCCTAAAGACCTGAGTGTGCAGTTAACCCTGTTCCTACACTGTCTCCAGTTACCTAGCTCTCTGCAGCTATCCAGTTTCTACATTGAGCCATCTCAGTGCTACTCATCAGTTAACCTACTACTTCATAACCTCTCTGGATTTCATCACACCAGTATCAATTTGTAACCTGATATCCTGTCTGCAGCCTCGCAGTAACCATTTGGATTACAAATACTTTTTATAATTTCTGCCACTACCTGGGCATAACCCACTCTTGCTTCACTTCAGTTTCAAGTCATCACCTCCCCATCTATATTCTGGGCTGTATATTATCAGTGTACATGTCTGCAAGTTCACCCATTAAAAGATCCACTTTTCAATTTTAATCTGTTCAGGTGTCTGCTCCTATTTCCACCCCAGGTCCACAACAAACTCCTAACACCAGTGCAAACAATCATCTTAAAGTATTCTCTAGTAACAAAAGATAACGTCATTAAGGGAAAAAAGGAGCGGATTCAGACCCGCTCGCAGGGCCGGATTAAGGTCTGTGGGGGCCCCTGGGCAACAAACTTGTGGGGGCCCCTATATACCACCATTTCTCGTCACCCTAGGATTTTTTTTTTCTATTCACCTTATTGCCCCTCTTGCAATGCCCACTGTAGAAGTGCCCCTTATGCAATGTCCCCAGTAATGGTCCCCCCTATACAGTGCTCCGTATGCAGTGCCCCCTGTAGTAGTCCCCCCTGTACTAGTGTCCCTTAGGCCGTGCCCCCAGTGTTGGTCTTCCCTATGCAGTGCCCCTTATATAATGCCCTCAGTAGTGGTCCCCCTTATGCATTGCCGTCTGTAGTAGTTCCCCCTATGCATTGCCCGCAGTAGTAGTCCACCCCTATACAGTGCCCCCAGTAGTAATCCCCCCTATGCAGTGTCCTTTATATAGTGTCCCCAGTAGTACTCCCCCAAAAGCATTGCCCCCAGTAGTAGTCCCCCCATACTCTGCCCCAGTAGTAGTTCCCCCCTATACAGTGCCCCAGTAGTCCCCCATGCTCTGCCCCCAGTAGTAGTCCCCACCTATACAGTGCCCCAGTAGTAGCCCCCCCTATGCATTGCCCCCAGTAGCAAACACCCCCCCTATACAGTGACCCATGAAGTGGCCCCCTATACAGTGACCCTTGTAGCTTCCCCCTATACAGGGACGCCTGTAACGCTCCCCCCCATGCAGTGACAGTGCCCCACATACACAAAAAAAACCCCAAACACGTACCTGAATCCCCGCTCCTGACGCGAGTGTCGGCTTTTCTGTTGCACAGTTGGGAGAGACGTCAGCGTCATGACGTCGCTCCCATCATCACCAGCTGCGGGGGGAAGCCGGCTCCCTTCCGTTGTGCAGCAGAGAACGAGAGTCTGTCTGACTCTCATCGGCTGCTGTAACATACACACAGCTGCCGGCGGCGGTTGTGTGTATGTCACTGTGTAGTGTGGCCGCGTTCACTGGAGTGGTCTACACTAAACTAGTGGAAGGGACACTAGCGGCGGTCGCAGACAGCGCACTGCTGCTAGTGGGGGCCCCTCCGTGTGTGGGGGCCCAGGGACGACCGCCCCCGTCGCCCCCCCCTTAATCCAGCCCTGCCCGCTCGCTAGGATTCGATCGCTCGTAGCTGGCCGATATTTGCAATCTGCGCATGCGTTTGAACCGCAATGCACGAACCACTGCAAAAGATTGGAAAACACTCGCTCGCCCAACATAGACAGCCCAGTTGAATGAATGACCGAAGAGGCCGTTTGTGGGTGGTAACAAGGGCAGGTCACTTGAAACGGGGGAGTGGAGGTACGAACGCAGGCGTGCCTGAGTGTTTCAATGCCGTTTCAGAGGTGTGCATACAGGCAGGTTGTATTTCACACTGAAGTGATCGCAGTGCTTGCGGAAAAGTATAGTGAACCTCAAGCGCTGCGAGCACATCCGATAGTGCTCATGCACTTCCAGGAGATGACGTGCGCAAGTTGGCGTCTTATGAATGGCTAGTGGGCGTCTGCATACACAAAGCGATCGCCTGCCTTGCTGGTCGTGCATTTGATTTGCAAACGCTGGGAGCGAGCAAAAGCATCTAGCGAGTGGGTCTGAATAAGCTCTTAAGTGTTTAAATCATTCAGCCATTTTTTTTTATTTTAGCATTTGCAGGGGTTACAAAATACTAATTTTGTGCACAAGAACTTTAATCAGTGGCTGTACAGATTTTATTAACTTGTTACTTTTTCCACATAGGTCCGCAATGATACTGAAGATAAACACTAACCACTAAACTTTCCAGCTAGATGCAAACACCACCTGTAATTTATGGCCTAACTAAAACTGGTGGCTTTCAGCTACTTGGTATCGAGTGCAAGCTCCATTTTGCTATGGGCCGCTGTTTCTGCCACACTTGCAGTCAACACTAAAGTAATGCAGAGCCCTCAGCACTTTCAGTGTTTAGCGTCTTTAGTCTAGGTGCTGTTTTTGAAAAGTGCTCACATATAATTCTGCTCCCTGGTACACGCGGGTCAGCAATCTCTTAATCTGCTTTGCAGCACAACAATGATAGATCAATGGGACCAATAAGAGACAAGCAGCTGCTGCACAATGAATTTAACACCCGCAAACTATTTACTTGACCAGGTAGGTTATGGGTTTGGTCTTGCTAGGCGCACAAGAGGTATAATTAAAACATATCTGGATCAAGATATGAAAAAAAATATATATAAGTTGGATAATAAGTGTTTTAAATTCCAATAAGTATTTATTTGTGTGTGTTTAGTAGTTGGCAAATTTATGCAGGTCATAAATATAATAATAATAAAATCAAGTGATACATATGCACAGTAAAATTAGGATTGGAAAAAAAAAAAAAAAATTAAATTGAAAACAATAACTTAAAAAAACAGTCTACAGAAAATGAGATGCTTATGGAAACTGGATTCATAAATTAATTACAGCCATTAAGTTGGCTATTGGTCTATTAAAGAATGCTATTAAAGTCTCCTTTGAGATAAAATAACATGCCACCGAAGTACTTCTTTGTAGATTATACAGGGTGTGATCCAGTATCAGTGTATACTTTCAACCGTTCTCTTGCTCATATAAGTTCCAGTAAGGCAGAGAAAAAGACACTTGTGTGAATGAAGGGCCAAAGGGCCTGATTCAGAGCCGGACGCTCTGACCAGAGCGGGCTACCTAAAATTGGAGCGGCCCCTTGGACGCTCGCATAGCTGTGAGTTACCACCCACAGCTTATGCGAGTGTCCATGATGATGGTTGCGATGGTCAAGACCATCGCAACCGTCGGGCTTGCGACGAGACCCTGCGGTAGGGTCTCGAGGCCACAAGCCCTGGAGTGATTTTGGCTCTATCAGAGCCAAAATCACTCCCACTGACATCACTAGTGATGTCAGTGGGGCCGGACCCAGACGGTAGGCTTTCCCATGGGAACGCCTCCGTCTGGCAGCCACGCCCCCGGAACGCCCACCAAAGGGGGCGTGCTGTCACTCACCATCGACAGCACGCCCCCTTTGGTGCGAGACCCCGAGCGACGGCTTCCTCGACGCTCGCCGGGTCTCGCGCATGCACACGACGGAGCTACCTCCGTTGTGCGCATGCGCATTTGGGTACCATCGACGCGCTTGCGAGTGTCCTGCATTCGCGAGCGGGTCTGAATGAGACCCAAAGTTTCTTAGTGGTGGGCGCACCTCCTACCTTGTCCCGTGTTTCGCATAATTTCCTGCTCTGAAAGGGATAGTAGAACAAAAGTTTACATGAGATCTGAAACTTTTTTTTCTGGGTGTTTCCACGCTGAGGTAAGGATCTCATCCAATTCCTCAGACACTGGAAAGGAGGCTGCTAGTCTTGATTTCTTATTAAAGATAGACAGCCTAACTTCCACAGGGAACGTAACTTGTAACGCCTGGCGTATAGCTGCAATCAGCGCCTCTACGCCCTGAGATACAGGCTCCGCTTCCTCTGGCTCCCCTTCCACTGTCTCAGGCATGTCGTCTTCTTGCGGATCATCCCACATAAGGGGATTCGGTATTAGTCTCCTAGCAGGGACACTAGAGGACGATGCCATGTGTCAGGCTCCGCCCCCTCCGTTCTGGCACCTTTCAGTACTGTATGCTGTTTTTTAATGCCCGCCTGTCATTTTCTCCTGCCCACCCTGCTACTCAGGGTGCCAGGAGTTACTAACCTTCTTGCTGCCAAATGCTGCCGGCGGCGGGCTGAGCTAATGGGGGACCGCGACGAGGACCGCTACGAGCGCCGCACGCGTGTCTGGGCACCCCCCAAAGACAGTGGTCTCTGTAGCTGAAGACCCCAGTGCATGCCACAAGCAGTGGCGGTGAGGTCTCCCCAGCAGCTCCAACGAAGCAGACAGGCAGGGGCAGTGAGCTGTCTGATCCTCTTGCTGATTGAGGATCCTTGATTTTTAGCAGAGAGCGCTTTGTATGTGACCAGCTCTCTTGGCACAAAATTAAGACTGACCTGTAGAGGGGTATAGAGGGGAAGGAGCTAGCTACCATTCAGATTTATTAAAGTGCCAGCTCAAGGGTTATCAAACATCTATACCCCACTGTACTGAGACTCCAGTGTCCCCTAGTGGATGCAGGAGAAATACTTAAAATCAATGTGAACCCAGCTGCAATTCATTGTAAAACAAGAACAGAAGTCTAGACTATCAAAGCACAGACAAACTGTGTGTATTTTAGATGCCTTTTGAATATAGTAGCGACCCGCCTCGGCTTCACACGGCAGCAATTTCATCTCGCTATAGCCCCCTGCATCTCATAACCTACACTATGTCATCACAGTCCCCTACATCTCACAACAGCCTCCTAAATGTCACCACAGCATTTTATATCTCACCACAGGCCCGATTCCCACTCCTGCAACTGGTTCTTACCACAGCCCCCTGCATCTTACAAGAGTCTCCACAACCCCTACTGCTGCTGCCCTGCAACTAACTGGGCTGAGCAGGAGAATCATGGATGAGATTTTTATTGCAGCTACAGTAAGCATTACCAGCATGTTCCTGGGGCAGGTGAACCGGTGCATATTTCCGCAGCCTCAATGCGCACCCCTCCCCAGCTACCGAACACGGCGATGAGCAATGTCCTATTTGCACAATGTACCCTGTATTTCCTGGTCTTCCTGTCCGAGAACATCGCTGACTTCCATGGGAGGTGCCTCCTGTTCATCAAGGAAGTGTGGCTGAGCGGGATCATCACGCTGGAGAGGGAGTACTTTGCAGTGGAGTGATGGCTGAAATCCGCCTGCAGGTTTAGGGTAGAGGTAGACATCGGAATCCGATGATTACCAAAATCAATGTTTTTGTTCCGATGGAAGTGTTTTTACCATTTGATCGTAGCAGTCCGATGTTTGCCACTATCAAATGGAAATCATTTGATGTTGTTCTGATGGTTGATTTTTCTTTCCTGACAGCGATGCTTCCCCCGGCCTCTTCCTGGTTGTTGTGTCTGCATCAGGGCACCTTAATGGGTTCATTGGAGGCTGTCTCACTATGGGCCATATTCAATTTGGGAGCAAAAAGTCTGTGCTGGACTTTTCGCTCCACATTGGAGGTTTTGCAGAGATAAAGTATCGGGCACACACCCGCATTCAATTAGAAAGCAGCGAAAATGGGCCCCGACAGAAAGGTAAGTATCTGGAAAAATAGTGATTTTTCGGGAATTCATCCTAGGACCTTCCTAATGCTGTCCTGACATGGAGGATCACTGTGGGTACCCCTGTTTTTCCCTGCAGAAGGTAATTAGGGTTTTTAAATAGCCACAGCAGGTGTTTTTTCCCCGACTTTGATGAATTATAGCACTTAGGTTTTTTGGGGGCAAAAGTTAACTATGCCCATCAAATTTGGGGTACATGAAAATGGGTGCAATCATATTTTTAAGTCCCTAAAGTGCATTTTGAAAATTCTTCAAAAAAGCACCTGCTGCTACCACCCGCATTCTTTTAAAACACCTGCCTCATACTTGGTAACCCCCCTTTAATTAATTTCATTATTTAAAAAACTTGTTCCCCATATTTTTTCTTTTTAAACCCCAAAATTAAAATAATGTTGGTGTGTCCCTATTTTATTTTTTTACTTTTTATTTTTTTGACAGGGGTTATTCCCAGGGGTGCAGGCTATATTTTTTTATTTTTTTTTTTTTTAAGGCTGCACCCCATAACCCCAATTCTGCACTCTTTCGCCGCTTAACCCCCTTTTTTTTTTTCAAAGACTTTTCGCACCGTCGAAAAGTCTTTTAAATTGAATACAGGGATAATTCAAACATGCGAAAATGACTTTTTGCAGCCTAATAGAATATGGCCCTATATGTCTGCCTCAGACGTGGCCCTGTTCAGTCCCTGACTTCCTCCCCACTCTGGGCTGCTGCTAAGCAACAGGGCTCATTGATAGCTCAGATTGGCTCTCTGCGACAGTGAGAGCCAATCAGACCGCAGGCCTCGCCCCTGCAGCAGCAGTCTGTCACTCACACAGCACAACAGTTTTTTCTGTGACTTGCTTCAGTAAAATAGTCACTGCTCGGCTCCCTTTTGTCACAGATGCGACAAAAGCGACACCTAAACCTTCCTCAACCAATGCTGTATAGAAGAGTGAAAACCCCCTTCAAAATTCAGCCAGTGGTTCAAGAGATTAGCCCGAACACAGACCCCGAAAATGTGGACTTAACATCTAAACCCCTGGACCTAGAAACATGAAAATCGTGGAGAATATTCCTTAAGAGATTTATCTTTTTTAAATTCGACTCCTAAGGGGATGAAAAGGGCTAAAATGTTCCTTCCCCCTGTGCAATGTCCTGACTGTCTCACCGAAGCTGCAGCACAGCTCATATTCAAGCACCAGCTCTCATTACAAGTGCTGCCAAACATCACTGGAAGTTGGTGTGGCTCCACTATATGAATAGTAAGGGAAGGGAATGTGTCACCAGAGGGAGGGGAAAATGTGTCACCACACAGGTGAGGGAGGGAAATGTCAAAATGTGTTACTCCGGGGTCAGGGAGGGGAATGGGTTAAACCAGGGGGTAAGGGTAATGTGTTAATACAGATGTAAGGGAGGGATTGTATTTCTACACAGGTGAGAGGGGAATGTGTTACTACACGGGTAAGGGAAGTGAATGTGTTACAACACGGGCGACGGAAGGAAATATGTTACTACAGAGGTTAGGGAGTGGTAAGTGTTAACACACTGGTGAGATAGAGTAATGTTTTAAGATGGGTACACACTTAGTGATAATTTTGAACGAGTTGCCTGATTCAGACGGTTCAGAACAAATAATAGTTTAAATCGTCAAGCGTGTACCCACTATGTCGGGTGGTTCGCAATCCCATGGAGTTGTCAGGTCAGCCCTAGATGTGGCAGGGGCCGACCTATCGGACACAAAATAGTCTAATGTGTACCGGCCGCCCTATATGTCGGCCCGTCGGCGGGGGAGTCGTCACTTGCATCACTGGGTACACACTTTAAAAAATTGGGGTCCTACTCCACTGTTTTTTGGTCCAATTCGATATGGGGGGGTGAGGACAGGCAGCAGTTTGGACAGAGCTGGGGGCAGTTAGCAGTTGGGATAGAGGGAGTTAAGGGTAATCAGCAGTAGGGGGTAGAGCTGGTGTTAAAGACATGGAGAAGTTGTGGTAGAGCTGGGGCTAAATGGGGAGTTAGGGCAGGCAGAGCTGGGGGTAGGGAGGGATAAGTGCAGACCATTGTTGTGACAGTGCTAGGGGCAGGTAGTGATGGGGTAGTAAGGGGGCAAGGGTAGATTGCAGCTGGGGCAGTACTAAGGTTAGGGAGGGGGTAGGGATAGCAGCTGGGGCAGTACTGGCCAAGTAGGTTAGGAACAGACAGTGCTGGGTGTAGGGAGTGGGCAAGGATAGCTGGGGCAGTATTGGTGGCAAGAAGGAGGTTATGGACAGGCAGTGCTGGGGGTAAGGTGGGGGTTGCACAATTAGCAGTCAGGGTAAATGGGAAATACAGCTACAGTTGGGGATAGTGAAGGCATGTACAGTTAGGATTAGGGGGGTGGGCGCACAACTGGCCAGTAATACTAGGGGCAGGGCCACACAATCGGCCAGTAACACCAGGGACAGGGGTCCTCACCTTTCAGGGCACTCCTCTCCACCAGCAGAGTGTTCACCTGTTTCTGCAGCACCAACAGGTCTGCAATGTTCTGACCTGCAGTCGATACCCCTCCCGCCCATAGCCAACAATTTCCCCGCCTGGGTCCGACATCCCCACTGAGGCACAGTAAATGTAGAGCGGCTGCGGCATAGTGTGTGGGAGAGGGACCGGAGTGTGGCTGAGTGAGCCAGGACTCGTTTGCACAGGTAGAGTAACTGAGTCTGAGACTCAGAGAGGAGCGAGCGGTACGGCAGCTGCAAACCACGGACACAGAGGTAGGGGGAACCGCAAGCACCAGGGGGATTCTGGGAGCTGTAGAGAGGAGAATGTATGAGTGAGCAAGAGCGCTATACAATACTTTACACTAATTTGAAGCAAATAGACAAAGCCATGGGATTTTTTCAATCACTGGATTTATAGACAGCTATCCGGGATTTAGATCTTTTAAGCATCACATGCACAAACATAACATAGAATATAGGTGGAGAAACTTTTACATGAAAGGCAAGAGAACATGTTATAGTAAAAACTTTTATTAAAGAAATTTAAACATTACAAAAAATAAACTCTTGTTAAGTTTCACACCCATTTGGGCTTCTTCAGATTAAAACATTGCTTAATACTCTTTAAAATAAAATATTCAAGGTATTTTATATTTCTGTTCAATATTACCCAACCCCATCCCCTTGCAAATGAAACAAAAAAATACGAAATACAAAACTAACAAGGACAGGGGGAATAAAAAATAGCTCTAAATATAAAAGACAATCACAATGTAAATTCACCAATGGTATTTTCTTTTTGTAAATTTTGGTCACCTGAGGAATAATGTGTAGCAAACCACACCAGCAGTGACAGCAGCTGCCATGCGAGGTAATGGAAAATAAAAAGATATATAAATAACACAGACCTCTTCCACATCATTGTTGCAGAAAGAATATTTACAGTATTATGGAATGCTATATATGTTCTATTAAAGAGGATGCAAAACAAGGTTTGGGTGCTTCCATGTGCATTTGTGAGGTTTGAAAATATACTAATAATAAACATTTTACATAACAAAATTTGGCCTAGAGGAAGGCAGCAGGTATGGAAATCACATTTATTCAGAATAGACTGCACTACAGAAAGTTATAGGCAGCAATATAACCAATATACATAAAGGGAAGAATTGGGTCATGTTAAGGGTTCATTACATTTTAGATTTAAAATTTGTGTTGTTTCAGTTATGTGTTTAACCTCAAGCAAAGTGTTGTTACACTAAAAACTCATAAATGAAATCTCAGTATAGTAAAAGAATTAGGGAAAACCATAAAATAAAAAATACAAACCACCTCTGTAAAACACCACTTTGGTTATTGAAGAAACAGAGCATCAATGCTGATCTACAAAGCAGCCATTTTTGAAGGTTATTACAATTTAAGGCAACCATAGCAGGTTAAACAACCTATATCTTAACTACAATTTGCTATACCACGTTTTAAAAGGGTTGAAAAATCGCCAGGCTCACATAAAATCTTAAATGAATGGGGTGACCTTTACACATTGATAACCTGCTGCAACATTATATAGTTCCCAAATGAAAAAAGGATGCAAGGATGTATGGCCTCAATTACCATCAATAGTTGATGTTACGATAACTAATTTGCCATGACTTACCAAAAGCCTTTATGATAAGAACTTCTATTTTGTTAATTAATATTAAAATAGTAACACATTTGCTTTAGCAGTATGAAAATATATACTTTAATGTGGCTTAAGGAATACAATTTTTAATACTTATAAGTGATGTTTAAAAAGAAGTAAAACATGGAATAACTAAGTGGAAGCCTGTCATCATATGTACATTAGTGTCCTAAAAGAAACCACAAGTTTTAGGAAGCATTAGGTTTCTGATTTTCAAGTTTTTTCAAAGACATTTGACTCAGCAGAAGCCACGTGTGAGAAAGTAGAAGTTATGTTTTATCTTACTACTAGCTACTCATAAAGAGTTAAACTGAGCAATATTTCCTGCATTAGAAGTATAGCACTTTAGCACGTAAATGGGGTTACCATTATCAATTTAATAAAAAAAAACCTTTTAAAAGGAAACTCTAAAATGCTCAACCTAAAGCATGATTTTAAATTACTTCAAATAGAGTTCAATCTAGCTTATGCAATGCATAGGGTAATTGTATTGGTCTGAAAATGTTACGATCCTAGAATAATGGGGATAAACAGATTAATAGAATTTACAAACTGACATAAAAGGATAATATATATATATATATATATATTTTGTTTTTTTATGCATTTGACCATATTCTTTACATATCATGAAAATGGCTTTGTATTCAAAGAGTACCGAGGCTCTTACAGGGTGAATGTGTTGTCTCATTAACATCTAACACAACCTAATTTAGAATACAATTGTAGAATAGTGCATGTAAGGTAACAAAAGATGATCAGAAACGGTTCTAGTCTATAAAGGCTGAGACTTCCATACTGGATGTAAGTAGGTGTTTCCCAGATGTCTGGCTTAAGTAGGGGAAGCACAACTCATTTTTAAGTTTGTTGTGTTTGATTTCCCTTTACAGAGCAGAGGACCTGAAGCAGAAGTGACATACTACTCAGACTGCAGCTAATGCACACTTGTGCAGCCATTCCAATATATACTCATTTGATTTATTAAAAAATAAATATCCTCTTGACAGATTACACTGTAAGGAGCATCATACATACATCAGCTCGACCATCACAACAGACATCCTTTTTTACTTTCAATTTTCCTCTATTTCTTAGTTTATTAGACATAAAAGTGCAGCTTACTTTTCTCTTTTTTTCGTTTATTTAAAACTGAATACTATTTGGGACTGAAAACATGAGGTGTGTTTCTAAACAGGTGTCTTGATGGGCGTTTCGTAAAAGGGTTAGTGTTCTGTAAACATCGAAAGATTTTTTTGTTTCAACCCATTTGCCACAGTTTAAAAGTACTGACCCCTCCGCATTTTATTTACATGTTAAATATTAACAAAAAAGTTGTTTTAAAACCATCAGTAAGTAAAGTGTAGGGCTAAGAGACATGCCACTCTTGACTAGTGTTAATGGCAAAACGTGCAATTATGAAAAGATGCGGATTGCCTGGGTGGCAGGGGTGTGGCAGGCTGGACACTCTGGTAACACCCGCTCACAGATCCGGATGGCACATTCCATGCAGAAGAGATTGTGCCCACAGGGCACCAATGCTGCTATGACCTCACTCTCATAGCAAACTACACAGTCTCTCCCACTCTTGCGCTGGCCATCTGAGCTGCTGGAATCAGTGGGAGAGCCAGATGCCACAGATGAACTGCCTGGAAGGGAGGAAGATGATGAATAGCCAGCACTATTGGAGAAGGAAGAAAGGGATCCTTGGTTTGGCAGCCAAGAAATACTATTGACTGGATCGCTGTGAATCCTACGGGCAAGTGGATGCTCTAGCCCTATTCCAGGATCAGGCAAGGTGGGGGAGAGCAATGGAGTGGCACTTCCACTCATGCTGCTATATCTCCGCTGAGTTGGGCACCCACCTAAATTCTGAAGCTGTTCACTCTGTGTTTCAAAGGGTGACCAAATAGCTGTGGGTGTATTCAAATCCAGAGAAAGAATCTCAAAGCCATATTCACAATCCTCTATGCCCACAGCAGACTGACCTGTGGGGAGGTCTACCAGTGGAAAGGTTCCACCCAGGATTGATCTGAAGGGGCTTTTTGGACTTTGTTCTCTGCCATCTGTACCAAAGTAGGAACTCTCCACTGATGAGCTACATAGACTTCCATTGCGTGATCCAACTGAGTCACGACGTGGGGCGGGTAGCTTAGCCCACAAATTGCCTGAGCCTCCACTTAGCAAGTCCATGCAAACATCTGTACCATTAGAATGGAAATCACTGTCTGGATGGAAATCTACCAGAGAACCTGTCCTCATGGTAATGTGGGCTTCAATCTCCTCTCGCGCACGGTCCACATTCTCTGGCATCCCTGTGACTTCAAAAACAGGTTCTTTGTCTCGACTGGGTGTTACAATATAAGTGTGAGTGCTCTGTTGAATTCTCTTGATGGTAGCCCCTTTAGGTCCTACAACAAGACCTACCACACGGTAAGGAACACGGACTTGAATTGTAGTTTGACCTGGCAGATTTGGGGGCACCTGGGTGGCTCCTGGAATTCCATTTAATTTATTTCTGGTCGCCCTAATAATTGAGAAGTGTTCAGCTGCTGCAAGGATCTCCTGTTTTGCCATCTCTACATCCTCTTTCCGGCCAGTTACAATAAAGACAGGCTCTTCACCTCGTACAGGTGTCTTGATGTAAGTATTAGTCTTGGCTCGCAGGGCTTTAATTTTACACCCTAAGAAAAATTAGAGAGTGTTAGATGTATGGTTATATGGTGGTCATCCCACTAATTTTAATGGAACCAAACAAATATTTTGTTAGAAAAAGCTAATGGCTCATTAATTTTATTGAACTACCTGTACTGAAATAGAACTTATCTTTGAATAACTGCCAGAATTATAGTGACAAAAAACTACAGCGGTGTTCTCGTACACTATTGCTTTAGTCGTGCCAAACAGCCCTTTTCTGTGCCAAGTCCTGTGTCAAGTGTCTTTTTCACTCAAAAAAAATTCATCATAGGGCCTTATCCAATTAGAAGCGAAAAGCCAAGATCCGCGAAAAAGTATCGCCGATTGCGTCTTTTCGTCTGCAGGAAACTTAACTCCGTATTCAATTCCACCCGCTTTTCACGTACGAGGAAAGTCAATGCAATGTAATAGGCGAAAAAAGATTTGCCTGAATAGCAGGAGGAAAGTGCAAAATGTTTATTTTGGGGTGCAAAGGTGGGGAAACCACTTAGAACCCTTGGGACAGCCCCCCGAAGGCAATCTGTGTAAAAAAACTCCAGTAAAAACTTAACACCCCAGAAAAGTACTTTCATTTTGGGGGCGAAAAAGCACAAAGTGTGGTGACAACTTTGCAAACTAACGAAATAAGGTTCTGGGGTTGCTCTAAGAAGGAGTCAAGTGTTTTGGGGATTGCAGGTGCTTTTATGATGGAGGAATTTCACTTTTATTAAAACTTCACTTTAGAGACATTAAAAGATGCTTGCACCCATCAGGTACCCCAAAATGGCCAGGACTACTTATTTTCTCCCCAAAAATACTGCTTTATGCCATTCTTCACCACTTGTGCAAAGACGTTAGAGGCAATTGCACCAACTTAAGTACCCCAAACAGTTTTATTAGGACTAATTGGGGACTACTACATTGATCGTTTACGCATCTTTTTTTGGGGGGGTTCAGGCTGATTATCCCGATTCTGACACTACTTTCCTCCTGTTCTGACTTCGCGTGTCACCATTTTCGCGTCTTTTGGAATTGAAGAGGGCGAATAGCGGGGACGCGCATGATACGTTTCCGCCGCCAAAAGGTGCGATGTAGGCAAAAAGTCCGGCAGGCGGAACTTTATCGCAGGTGCGAAACTAATTGAATACGGCCCCTAGTCACAAATTGATTAGACAAACCGCTTCACGAGACTGCAATAATTAATTTGATCTGCAAGTCGCGCAGGACTAGGAGTCTCGTGCCGCTTGGCTTACTGAAGCTAGATGTATGTGGACCCATCTGTATAGAACAAAATCAACATAATAATGCAAGTGTCTTAAAATACTGTTCATATGGTAATAGTCTTTAGGTAGGTATTGAAGTAGCTGTGCAATTTATTGTGGAACAATCACATTTTCCAGGAAGCTAAACAGGGAAAAATGTTTGCATTTATTAAAATCCATGAGACGGACTCATTTTCTTTATTATTTGAAGTATACCTGAGTTTAAGTAAAACTCTGAATTTGGTATATTACTAAAATATGGATTATCTGCACACTCTGTTTTAAGAAAAAAAATAAAGTTAATTGCTATGAATAATTAAATGTCTAGTTCGCTAGTAAAGAATTGCACAATCGTGGCCCTACCTCCTCTGTACAATGCCATGGTTAGTCAAGATCTTGGACTGCCAGCTTAACTGGGGAAGTAGTCTGCTCTTCCAGAAGAGCTCCCCAAAATTCTAGTCACATTCTGGAAGAGTAGGCAAATATGGGGATAAAGGGCTTTCTTTGAGAGGGGGCGCACTGTAAAGAGGAGTCAGTGAGCATTTTAAGATTTGAAAGCTGAAGCAGAGAGTGATCTGTCATGTAATAGTTAACAGCATAGAAGAAATCAGGTAGGCACAAGTAAAATAGATTTTAGAGAGGAGGCAAGGTGTAAGATAGAGGCCTATCTACATAAAGGAGAATATTTAGATCTAAGAATGGGTGCAGTCAAGGGATTTCTAGAGGAGGGAGCAATGTCTGGGTGTCCTCATTCATTTTGGTTATGTAAGCAAGGTCAGTCTGCCTCATATTTTTGATATGTCTTGTTTATTTTTTTTTCACCATAATTTACAATATTGTGGAAAAGGCTATAGTGATTTATAATAATTTATGAAGATAAAATGGATTATACAGAGAAAGTGTACTTTATGTATATATATTTTAATAACATTCTATATTTCCCATACCATGTTAACTGTTGGCAATAACCCCTTCCAGAACCAACTAACAATCGTGGAGGGGTTAATGAGGATGGATGAGGGGTTAATTAGGAACACAATGATGAACAGCAAAGTTATTATATAGTGGGTACAGATTAATCAGGCATCTCTAGGGACCCTGATGATGATCAGTAAGGGGGTAAACTAACAAAACAGTTAATTTACAACATGTTTCAGCATCATTATTATGTAATTTGTTTGTAACAAACACTTAAAATGTACAGCTTCTTGTAATACTATGTAAATACAGGTTATTAATATTAAGTGAATGGGTATTATTTATTACCAGTTATTTATATAGCGCACACATATATTCCGCAGCACTTTACAGAGAGAATATCTTACCAATCACATCAGTCCCTGCCCCAGTGGAGCTTACACTCTATATTCCCTATCACATGCTCCCACACATACACACTATGGGCAGTTTTGTGGGGAGCCAATTAATCTACCAGTATATTTTTGGAGTATACCAATCCCACTAGTCAAACGTTTGCTTTTATTTTCTTCTTCTGTAAATTTTAATAATGGCAGCATTATGAATACAATAAGATATAAATGTGTACTACTACTGTATATCTACTTAAGTCATGGCAGGTAAAAATAAAATAACATATTAATCTACAAAACCTATATTCATTTTTATATATATTTTAGACTTCCTATTATTGCTTGTGCTAGCACTACCCATACTTCATTAAAATGTTATTTTAATTGTTCCATACATTAATTCTAAAGGAGGGTGGGGGGAATCAGTGTAGTGCGCTGTTGATAACACTGGGAGGGAGCTCTTGGAGCTATTCAATTCAGAACGCTGTTTAGTCTGACAGGTAGAAGTCGGGGAATGCCTGTTCTCGCGACTTAACCTGGAATTTTAGTTGCGAGAACCAGCATTCTCCGTGAAGATTTTAGCGCAGCGCTAAGCCAGAAAGCTGCCTCGCGGCCTGCACTTTAGTTGGTTTTCTCCCCGCACCCACAGGAGGATGTGAGAAGAAATCATTAGTCCGTCTAAACAGAGCTCTGAATTGAATAGTTCCGTGAGCTACCTTCTCAGCGCTATTCAACTCCCGTTTAATCGAATCGCACCCAAGAATATATAACATTGTGTATACACTTAAAATTTGCACAATGTGCTATACTGTATAGGCTGGTTTTACAGTTGTGCTTCTCACAAAAATAAAGCAGATTACTATAGCACCATTAACATCTCTGTTGACAGGTTAATTACATTGCATTGGTTTTTCCCCAAGCACCATGTGATCCATGTATTCATGGGCTTGTGAATGCTTTGTGGGGCATCATTTTACAGATATTTACAGCCAAGTGGTAAAAGGGAAGTTAAGAGGAAAACTTTTTATAACCTCTAGTACAGAGGTGGCCAAAGCATCGATAATTGGGCAGCACAGATGGTGTAATGGTAGCATTACTGCCTCACAGCACTGAGGGCGTGGGTTCAATTCCCACCATGGCCCTAACTGTGTGGCGATTGTATATTCTCCCTGTGCTTGCGTGGGTTTCCTCCGGGTGCTCCGGTTTCCTCCCACACTCCAAAAATATACTGGTAGGTTAATTGGCTCCCAACAAAAATTAACCCTAGTGCGTATGTGTGTGAGCATGTGGTAGGGAACATAGATTGTAAGCTCCACTGGGGCAGGGACTGATGTGAATGGCCAACTATTCTCTGTAAAGCGCTACGGAATATGTGTGCGCTATATAAATAACTGGTAATAAATAATAATAATCATAGTGACGTCCAACAACAGCCAATAAGATTCAGACTGCTTATTGGCTTGCTTTGCTGAAGCCACTGCTGCCCCTGCCGGCTGTCACATGTGACAGCAATAGTCAATAAGAATCAGCTGAGCCTAACTTCTCCATATAATGACATAGCCTGACTGTGGGCAGGCAATGACAATGTATGCCAATCTGAAGTCCAGTAGTGTGAACTCTGAACAAGGTTACTGGCTTCCCCTTGCACACTCTATATAGTCAGAAAGAGGCGGGAGGGAAAGAAGAAACCTTTTTTGGGGCAATCTTTAAAGAAAATAAGTAAATGTGATAAAAGATAACATATTAAAAATGCATTAAAAATGCGTAGTAATCTATGAGGCGAAAATATGTATTTAACACTTTTGCTAAATTGCTTGTGTCTTAGTTAGACACACCTATACAGGTTGAGTCTCCCATATCCAAATATTCCGAAAAACGGAATATTCCGAAATACGGAATATTTTTGGCATGACTGAGATAGTGAAAACTTTGATTTTTGATGTTTTAATGTACACAAACTTTGTTTAAGGCACAAAATTATTAAAAATAAAGTATAAAATGACCTATAGGCTGTGTGTATAAGGTGTATATGACATACATGAATTTCATATATGTACACAAACTTTGTTTGAACCACCAACTTATTGAAAATATTGCATAAAATTACCTGCAGGATGTGTGTATAAGGTGTATATATATCATAAATGTATTCTGTGTTTAGATTTGGGCCCTTTTCCTAAGACATTTCAATATGCTATGCAATTATTCCAAAATACGGAATATTCCGATATCCAAAATACCCCTGGTCCCAAGCATTTTGGATATGGGAGAGTCAACCTGTATATTGTCATGTAGGAAAGATTCCTCTAATCCAGGGATGGGGAACCTCCTTCCCGGGGGCCGTATAAGGACCGCGGAATCATTTGGTCTGGTCCTCTGAGCTTTTTTCTGCTATTCTCATCGGGCTAGTAGGGTACCTAAAATGGCACACTGCAGCCAGAATCTATGCAGCAGTGCCGCCTGGAGCATACTTAGGATGCTTCAGTCAGTCCACACCGCTGCCCTTACAGCTCCCCAGAGCATCCTGAGGATGCTCCGGGCATTGCTGTAATCACCAACGATTGTGGCCCGCCACGTGTGATGTCACACGGAGGGGGCGTGGCCTGCTCCAGACCCACGAATAATGTTGTATATATCAAAATGGCCCTCGCCAGAAAAAAAGGTTCCCCACCCCTGTTCTAAACAGTATCCACAGCCAAAGCAATGATCAAGTTTTTCACAATTATAAACCTATGAAGAAAAATGTGCCATTTCTTGAAAACATAGCATGCAAAATTGGTATCATCCAGAAAACATTGTCTGCAGGGCTAGAAAACATGTCATGCAAAGTTTGTATCATCCAGTTTGTGCTACAGGAACTTTGGGACCCATTTTTTTAAACTGAGTGGGTCCTACAGGACCCGCTCAGTTTGTCCTGTGTAGCGCTGCAGCATCCAATAACCGCTCGCACATTCTCCTGACTACAGCTCCCAGAATCCCTGTTGCTTGCGGCTCCCCTCCCGCTGTGTCCGTGTTCTGCAGCATGCCGCGCCGCCCGCTTGCTCCTCTGAGTCCTTCCTCCTATGCCCCCTGTGCGCCTGGCTCACTCAGCCACACTCCGGTACCTCTCCCATACACTGCGCTGCCGCCGCAGCCACTCTACTTTCACTGCGCCTCAGTGGGGATCTCGGACCCGAGGAAGGGGTAGGGGCTGTCTGTGGGGATGTCGGACCAAGGCGGGGAAATTGTTGGCTGTGGACGGGAGAGGTATCGGCCGCGGTGCAGAACACTTCAGACCTGTTGGTGCTGCAGAAACAGGTGAACACGGTGCTGGTGGAGAGAAGCGACCTGAAAGGTGAGGACCTCTGCCCCTGGTGTTACTCACTGTCCGGCTGTGTGGCCCTTCCCAAAGTATTATTACTGACAGGCTGTGCGCCCCCCACTAATCCTGACTGTGTAACTGTGCATGCCTTCACTATCCCCAACTGTGTAGCTGTATTCCCCCATTTACCCTGACTGCTAACTGTGTGCAGCCCCCACCACCGCCTGTCCCTAACCTCCTCCTTAGCACAACTCCGCCTGTGTCTAACCTCCTCCTTACCCCCAGCACCGCCTGTCCCCAACCTCCTCCTTACCCCCAGCACCGCCTGTCCCCAACCTCCTCCTTACCCCCAGCACTGCCTGTCCCTAACCTCCTCCTTACCCCCAGCACTGCCTGTCCCTAACCTCCTCCTTGCCACCAGTACTGCCCCAGCTATCTACACTTGCCTCCTCCTTACCCTCAGCACTGCCTGCCCCTAACTTCCTCATTACCCCAGCACCACCTGTACCTAACCTCTTCCTTACCCCCAGCACCACCTGTCCCTAACCTCCTCCTTACCCCCAGCACCACCTGTCCCTAACCTCCTCCTTGCCCCCAATACTACCCCAGCTATCTACTCTTTTATCCTCCCTACACCCAGCAGTCCCTAACCTCCTCCTTGCCACCAGTACTGCCCCAGCTATCTACACTTGCCCCCTCCCTACACCCAGCACTGCCTGTCCCTAACCTCCTCCTTGCCCCAGAACTGCCCCAGCTGCTATCTATCCTTATCCCCTCCCTACGCTTAGTACTGACTGACCCTAACCTCTTCCTTACCCCAGTACTGCCTCAGCTGCAATCTGAACTTGCCCCCTTACTACCCCCACCACTACCTTCCCCTAGCACTGTCACAACTACGGTCTGCACTTATCCCTTCCTGCCCCCAGCTCTGCCCACCCTAACTACCTATCTAGCACCAGCTTTACCACAACTTCTCCATGCCTTTACCCCCAAGCTCTACCCCTACTGCTGATTTCCCTTAACCTCCTCTATCCCAACTGCTAACTGCCCCCAGCTCTGTCCAAACTGCTGCCTGCCCTCAACCCCCATAAAATGTAATGGGACCCAAAAGCAGTGTAGAATCCTAAATTTTAGAAAGCGAAGGATCCCTGGAACCCACAATTTTTCTCGCCTACCGCGATCACTGGTATTAGCCGGGATCCCTGTAGTTCCCACACTGCGTTCAGTTCTCCAACAATTGCAAGTATTCAATTAGCCGCAGGGTTTACCATGCGACTATTTGCCGGCCAAAATCCCCGCGGCGCTGGGAAAAGCTATTAAACAAAATAGCCTTTCCCATGCTGAAAAATCGTGACTCACGCTCGGAAACACACAGTGCGCGTAAACTGCGGAATCAAATTTTTTCCCACACACGAGCCTGATTTGGTGGTGTTTACGTGGATTTTACTTCACACCTCTATGAAATGCGAGGTAAAGTCCTACTGCAGGGTCTCTCGCGCGTGGAATCCACACTTATTGAATAGCTCCGGTGCAGCAATTAGCCACAGGGTTTAACTGAATATGCCCCAATGAGTGGCCGCGTGCAGACGTCAGTCAGGACAGGGGGAATGCAGGGTGGCGGAGATGCCACCTTACTGCTGCTTTTGGGTAGTGGGCGAGGCTTGAATGCAGTCAGAGCATGGTTGGCCAGCCGGTGTCTGACTGACAGGTCAGACTTAATAGCTGTAGCCAGAGATTGGGAGATGAGATGCCACGCATCGGGAACTGTTTGATGAGACGCTGGTGGCTATTGGTTGAGAAGACACTGCCGGCAGCGATTGGCTGCTGCACACAGCACAGCCCATCCTGCAGGACCCGCTCAGTTTTTAAAATTGGGTCCGCCTGTAGCACGTATTTTGCAATCACTAAACAGTATTACTAATGCTTACACTATGTCTTTTGGTGACAATTTCAATCACCAATTTCTTGGGGCAGTTTGTCTATATGCTGCTTGTTGTGCACCCACAGCAGGTATATACAGACGAGTACCTCTATGTGCTTCTCTGACACCAAATACAGCAACATGCATAAAAAAAGAGCAGCACACAGACCAGTGTGCATCACTTCTACATCAGGTTCTCAACTCCAGTCTTCAAGTACTCCTAATAGGTCATATTTTCAGTATACGTGTCTGTGGAATAATGGAGGCAAAAGATGACAAAATTGCACCGGAGTACAATAAAGACGGGAGGCGGGACAGTAGCGCAAAAACAGGAAGGGGGGCAGGTGAGCGACCCTGGCCAGTAGAGCAGTGTGGCCGTGCTAGAATTGGAGGGAGCGGACAGGCAGGCATAAGAAGTAGCAGGAAAGATAGGGGGGTAGTTACTGTAATGCACAATAATGAGGGTAAAATAGTGATGTGGCAGTTTCAAGCATGTCACAGTCAATGGGCAGCAGGGGAAATGGGGTGAGCAAGGCATTGTATGGAATGGTAAGTAGGGTGAAGCAAATTCACCAAAAACTAGTACTGCTCCAGATTGTGACGTTTGGGCCATAAAAGCTGTGGCCAAGCGCATGGTCCCAAGGTGGACGGTTATTGCATGCCTACAAGGTTGGGCCGAGCATGCAACATAGTTAACAAAATGGTGCGAGAGCCCTGCTCACCTTTATGTTGCCCTGCGAGCGCTGGTGTTTAATGTAAATAATAAAGCTGTGATCGATTTTGCCCAACACACATTGGGCTCGATTCAATTGCCCGCGATGTAAATAGCACCAGGAGATAGCTCCCGAAGCTATTCAACTCTGCGCGGTGTTTAGTCGGAGAATGCCGGAAGAGTAAGTATTGGTAAATACTAGTACATTTTTCATTTCTATCACAGTGATATAAAACAAAAAATTGCGCTGGCGTTTACCATCATTGATAAATTGGTGCCAAGTAACTCACCTGTGCATGATTAAAAAAAAATTCAGAGAACATGACCTGTTACGAGAACTTGGGGACTGGAGTTGAGAACCCCTGACTTGTATTGTTAGATTCTGAGTTTAACTTTGATGTGTGACTATACAACACACACACACACACATGTATACTCACCCTGCCTCCCCACAATCTCTGCAACGTGCTCGGAGCTGGGCACCGGGACTCCCTCCGTCATGTTGTTGCCTCTCCGGCGCGTTCCGGGGGCCAGCAGCTGATCGGCCATCTCCCCAAACATGTCTCCTGGCTCCGGGCTCGGGGACCCCGAACCCGCCATTTCAGAGCCACTGTCATCTTCCTCCTGATCATCCTGGAAGTCCAGGACGGAGAGCGGGTCCAGAATCAGAGGTAACTCTTCGCCGGAAGGCTGCGGGGGGAAGAGCGGGATAGGCAGCGTTCTGCTGGCAGTGGGGAGGAGCAGCACGGCGACTGGGACTCCGGGGACCGGTGCTGGAGGGGGCTGGGTTGAGGTGCTGTCCGGCAGCTGACGCTCCGGGCTCTGCAACTCATGTTCCGGATCTGTGAGGTCAAGCGTATCATCATCCAGCCGCGGACACACTTTCAGCGGAGGGCCTAGGGAGCACAGAGGGTGATGGTGCCCGCCGCCTTGGGAACCCAGAGGGCCGAGGCTCTGGGCTGGCGCCTTGCTATGGCTAGCATCCTTGGAGTGACGGTTGCAGTATGACAGCTGGGACCCGGCTGTCAGCGGTATCGCGTGCTTCCAGTGTTCTTTATTTGGCCCCCGGGTACCCGTCTCTCCTTCGGTGTCTCCTTCGTGTGGCCCCCGGGGGCCCTCTCCTCCCGGCTCCTCCTCCCCCCTGGGCTCCTGCATGCTTCTGCAGCGGCAGCCTCCCCTGCTCGTTCCCGCGTTCTTGCTCGTTCTCGTCAGCCACCCCTTTTGTTCGCTGCACGCCGTGTAAGGTGACGTCATAGACCGAAACCCACGGCGCCTGCGCAGATGCCCGTCCGCTTACAGGTGAATGGTGGCCTCTTCCATCGTCACTAGGATTGGACGAGACCGCTTCCGGCGTCTTAACAGCCAGAGTGCGCATTGGCTACAGGGAAGTACCACTGGTACCGCCTACTTTGTCTATGGCCACGCCCTTTATCATCAAGCGAGATGGGGGTGTGGGAAGAGCCGCGCCCATATGAAGCCGGCCGGCAAATGACGTTGTCATTTTTAACAATAGTAGATGTGATGTAGTCACGCCCATGTGGGCGGGCCCCCAATTACGGGGGGCGGCGGGGCGCTGAATAGGTGCTCGCGCTTTACACGTGAGCGCACATAGTACTAGGATCGATTAGCTACTGTGGATTAGCAAGGACGCTACATTTACAGCAAGTACATGTAGCACGTAATAGTACTTAACGTAATGTGTAAAATTCACTAGAGGTTTTCATACCTATAGCACGTTTTCCATTTATTATCTAGGTTGGACTTCAAGCATTGGAAACTACTTTTCTAAATTGTTGGTGGTGCTCAACTCAAACCCCCCACCTACCCATGACCCCCTCACAGTGGTCTATCAGCTTTTACAATATATTAGACTCAAAATTTGTAAAGTTAGGGATGATTCAAAAATAATAAAATCCCTACCAGTCCAGTGCGCATCCTGGTTTCATTAGGGCACAGGTTCTCAAACTCAGTCCTCAGGACCCCAAACTGCATGTTTTCCAGGTCTCCTCACATAGGGCTCTATTTACTACTATCCGCATTTGTAATGCAGATTGTAGTGTGATATTACAGGGATATACTACAAATCCCTTGCAGGGACAGAGCTTCGCAAAAAATACTGTGAAAAGTGCGCCGGCCGCCGTTGCTGCTACCCCCCCCTGTCGCCAAGCCCCGCCCCCGCGATCGGCTTGGAGTAGAATTTTACGAAATTCTACTCCAATTGCCCTGTAGTAACTTTAAGTGAAACTAAAATAATGTGAAAGGGTGTGAAAACACCCTTTTTCACTTTATTTTAGTAAAAATAAAGTTAATAAATAGAGCCCATAATCAGAAGTGAAATAATTAGCTCCACCTATGGAACTTTTAAAATGTGTCAGTGAGTAATGAATGCACCAGTGCACCTGCTGGGTGACCCGTGTGGGGCCCTGAGGACCGAGTTTGAGAACCTCTGATTTAAATAACTGAACAGTGTGACTCCCCAAAATCCTTAATGAGCACTTACACTCTTAAACAGTAAATACAAAAAATACTACAAACAAAATTAATTAGCCTTGTCCTGAAAAATGCTAATGGAATTTGTAATGGTGTGTACACACGGTCATACAGCATCACGATCAGATAATGATTGTTATCTGATTGTCCTGCATGTTTTGGATGATCGTTATCGAGCATACAACACATGCATTAACCCTCTAACGACATTAACGATCGAGGGTCCCTATTGTAAACAGGCTAACCTGGTTGATATCGACCAGGTTAGCCTGCATGCATGGTCGATGGTCGTCATCGACCATTTGTGTCCACGCATCGCCCATCGTTTGGTCGTTTGCAGGGGCCAGAAACTACGATTTTAAAGGGTAACGATATGATAGTTATCGTTCAAATCGTGCAGTTTATCTGACCATGTGTACGGGCCATAACAGAGACAAAGGTATGTAGTGTCAGACCAATTTGCATTTCTGTTTTTGTTTTATTCCTTTTTGTGTATAAGGCGCCACAAAGCAGGAATGGCCATAATAAGGATGGAATCTTTTTGATGGTTTTATCTGCTTTCGTTACATTCTTTGCAATATAATATAACAGATACAAAAAGAGAAAGATTCCGCACAGAACAAATTCAACTCATAAACAAACCAACCATCTATTATTGGTGTACAAATTGCCTCATCAAATATTGTTGGTGGTGCTCCCAAAGCCCAATTGTGTATGTACAGAAGCAAAGAAGAAAAGTAGGGCTAGTCGCTGGGGCACTCTTGTGAATAATTATATATATTTTAAAATATAACTTTTAATATTCATCAATAAAATAATGCGGCACCATACATCCTGACCACAGTTGACAGATCATCTGTTGTAAACGTGGTTAAATAAAAAAATGCGGCAAAATATTTATTGGATCTCCATTTCACTGGGTATATAAATAGGAGATATTTAATGATGAACAGGTATGATTAAACACATTTGATTTAAGTGCTCTACCTGTGCGTGTCTAATCCCAATCAGCCTCTTTTGACCTACAGCACCTGGTATTCCCAGGTGGTCTCCCATCCAAGTACTAACCAGACCCATCACTTTTTAGCTACCAAGATCAGACGAGATTGGGCAATCAAGTGATGTATGGCTGTAGGTATAATAAAATGGGTCGCACCAGCACCTGGTCACAGCAATAACCTTAAATGTAGGGCTATCACAATGAATAGTCCATTTATTGTTTAAAATGCAGTGTTCAAAGAAAGTGAGGCATGAGCACACCTAATTTGTAACACATGAATTCATTGTAATATACATATACCGAGATTTATATAACGTGTAACAAAAGGTATGTAAATAAATAGCGAAATGTTATTCAGTTAATCCTATAGTTTGCTATGGTATAGCCATATGTTAAATCCTCACCAAATAAGGATTGGAACACAAATTGTATGTTCAAATGAGGCACTGTATCACAGATTATCCTTAATGCTTTAAATAGCTCATTCAGTTCTTATATTGTTAAACATCAAACTCAAAATTCCAAATGGTAAATAATCTAAATATAGATATCCACATGGGTAGTGGCTAGATAGATCAATTAATCCACTATCCAAGTATGTGGTATCCTCTAAGCAGAATAGCCTGAGTGTAAAGCTCATTCACTAACAGGACACGGAGGTGTTTCGCCTGACTGAGGGCTTGTTGATTTCATGCATTAGGTGAACAAGCCCTCAGTCGGGCAAAACGCACGTCCTATTTGATACATTATACTCTGCTAGGAGAATCAATCAGTGCACAAACGGACTCCTAGTTAACTCAGCACTGGGATTGGTATTGTATGAGCACACAATTTTGTTTGGGACCTCAGTGTCCAGTTAGTGAATGAGCTTTACACTCAGGCTATTTTGCTTAGAGGATACCATATACTTGGATAGTGGATTCATTGATCTATCTAGCCACTACCCATGTGGATATCTATATTTATAATTGTGAATACTATTCTTTTTCTTTCCTATGTACTCTAAACGAGAGGAAACTATAAAACTATAAAGCAAACTATAGGATTAACTGAATAACATTTCGCTATTTATTTACTTACCTTTTGGTACACGTTATATAAATCTCGGTATATGTATATTACATATTATATTATTATATTATGTATATTACAATTAATTCACATGTAACAAATTAGGAGTGCTCATTTATCACTTTCTTTGAACACTGCATTTTAAACAATAAATGGACTATTCATTGTGATAGCCCTACATTTATGGTTATTGCTGTGACCAGGTGCTGGTGCGACCCATTTTATTATACCTACAGCCATACATCACTTGATTGCCCAATCTCGTCTGATCTTGGTAGCTAAACAGTGATGGGTCTGGTTAGTACTTGGATGGGAAACTCCCTGGGAATACCAGGTGCTGTAGGTCAAAAGAGGCTGATTGGGATTAGACACGCACAGGTAGAGCACGTACACCAAATGTGTGTTTAATCATACCTGTTCATCATTAAATATCTCCTATTTATATACCCAGTGAAATGGAGATCCAATAAATATTTTTAATCATATTTACAACAGATGATCTGTCAACTGTGGTCAAGATGTATGGTGCCACATTATTTTATTGATGAATATTAAAAGTTATATTTTAAAATATATATAATTATTCACAAGAGTGCCCCAGCGACTAGCCCTATTTTGCTTCTGTACAATATCATATAACCTAAGCTTGTTCAGCATTTAATATCGGTGGTGTGCACATGCACAAAGGATAGAAATGGTATGTGCAAAGAATGCTCTACTACTGACTTAGGGGTAAATTTACTAAGGTCGAATTACATCGATTGGGGCAAAATCGGCTGTTAAAAGCATATTTGGAAGTTACTAAAGGCTAAACTCTTGCAACTTAGCTCCATTCAATGTCTAAATCTCGGCCAAGAACACCCGTAAATCAGACGGTTGCATGTTTTCGGACACATACACCATCGGTACAACTCGGCAGCACTTTGCCATAGAAAGCAATAGGACCTTGAAATTTACTAAGGATTCGCATTGTCATCACGGCTGATAAATAGTGCAAATTGGCTGCAAAAGATGCTAACACTAACCCCAAATAGAAATCTCAAATAAAACACCTTTTTCTATTTGAATTTTACATCTCAACATACTTACCCTTCACTGACAACTGTATTCCGGCTGACACAGAAGCATGGACAGATCAGCGAGATCTGTCTGTGCTTCTGTATTTAAAAAAAGGAAAACCTGTGTAAAAATGAACAAAAATTAAATGGAGTGGCCACCCCCCAAAAAACAACCAGCCCCGGGCTTTGGAGACCCAGTACTGGTTGTGCTATATACAGGGGGCAAATGACATAGGGGTCCCCTGTATTAAGCACAACCAGCATCAGGCTATTCAGAACCAGCCCTGGTTGTCAAAATACAGGGGACAAACAAAGTGTCCATTGTATTTAGCGCAACCAGTTTTTCAATAAAACATACATGCACACTCACCTATGTATCCCTGAAGCTCATTATGTCCATTTGTCCAGTAGGAATCCTTGGGGTACCTGAAAAAATGCATACTCACCTCTTACTATGCGTGGATCACGTCCTCTTCTGTCCACGTAAGCAACCAGGGCGTTGACAGAAAAACAAACCGAAAATCGCGTACATTAGTACAGAGGACGGTACTACCCAATGGCGGCTCAGGGGTGGGACTTCACTATAGAAATCCCGGTGCTGAGCGCGGCAAGCCTTCTGCCTCTCAGCCAATGAGCAGTTCCCACCATTGAAGTCAATGGTGAGAACCGCAAAGGTAACCTCGCAGTGTCAAGTGGACCTATTTTGAAAATCGTCTCCACTTGACCATCTCCGATTTTTATGAAATTTTGCATGAAGGCTGGTACATATGTAGAACTAACTTTGGTAAAGTTTCAGTTTACAGTATGCAATAGTAGTGGAGTTGTGGTCCTGGTAGTGGAGGTAGGTGAAACTGTCACCGACTTTGCGGTGCACAATCAGCAATGTTCAAGTAATTGCTGTGGCAGATCTATGAGAGCAAAAGTTGTGAAAGTGCACATGCTTATACAACTTTTGATGCTGATTTCAAAATTTGCTCCCTCGAGGCTTACAAAAAGAATTTTTTTTGACGGTACAAGGCCAAAAATCCATTATTTTAGTATGACATTAGTATAGCTAACTATCCAAGTGGACACCATCACAATAATAAAATAACATACTTTAAAAAGTTACTTAGTTCCTGTGATGTCATCTAAAATTGTTTTCACAAATCATTAAATTTTCTGCCATCTTTGACGTCCAATAGCAAAAAAGAAGCTCAACCGATTTTCTTGAAACAACATTAATTAAAAAGAGCAGACTTCAAACTACAACATACATTTTTTCTGGATAGGTGTTTTGCCTCAGAAGGGAGAAAACAGGTCACTTTCGGCTTACACAGTAATTAATATTATGCACAACGAGGCATGTTTAATTGTCTCTTACTATAAGGCAATGAGAGTTTGAATCTTGTAATTAGGCACAGCTATACAACTTTTAGTGCTCATTTTAAAATATTTATTTGGACACATAAAGACTAATATTTTTTGTTAATTAAGATGAAAGTTATCAAAAAATCAGTCATGACTACTTTGACAAGACCTATTTTAAATTATTAATTTGCAATAAAACTAATGTAACAATGTAATGTAATAATCAACGGCCTTTAGATAATCACATTTTGACAGCACATGACCTATTATACTGTGACAAAAACTTGTCTGGAATAAAGCAATTATTCCAATCAGAGAGTGGGGGCCCCTTGTCCACTTGACATGGAATGACCCATATTATACATGGCTAGTGTTGTGCACTAGTGTCACAGCCCTCCGGAGAGACCCCAGGATCAGACCCTGTCACTTACCTCTGTGGGCGCTGACCCGCGGCATCTTCCGGCTCCCACGCTGTGCTGCGGCGGCTCTGACAGGTCCCGCTGGTCTTCTCTCCTCACACCGCTGGCATTATACTTGGAGTCCAGTTACCCTCTGGTCCTGTCCGGATATCCAGCCATCCTCCATTATACTTGAAGTCCAGTTACCCTCCGGTCCTATCCGGATATCCAGCCGTCCTCCATTATACTTGGAGTCCAGTTACCTCCTGGTCCTAACCGGAATTCAGCCGTTTCTCAGTAACCAGTCATAAGTCCCTGCTGTCTATTCATTCATGCGTAGGAACTTCATCAAACCCAGTCTTCTCCAGAGAGCATCCGAGTCTAACAAGACAGGTTCAAGAGCCAGCCCGGGAACACAGACTCAAATTCCTTCGCCTGTGACAGTTTGCACTGGCCCAATGGGCTCGGCAAGTGGTCAGGAATCTGGAGTAGATTCCTCTCAGGATGTTCTATCACGTCTGGAGAGACAAGAAACTTCCCAAATGCAACTTATACAATTCATTCAGGATATGTTGTTTCGCTTGGATAGCATTCAAGCTGTATAGTCAAACCCTGCTCCAGTCAATGCTCAAGCTGCCATTTCTGCTTCTGAGTCATCCACGCCCTCAGCACCTCCAGCTCGACTCCATCTCGCACCTCCAAGCAAGTTCAATGGCATTCCCAAACTGTGCAAAGGTTTCCTGAACCAGTGCAAGATTCATTTCGAGCTCCAGCAGGCCAACTTTCCAACAGCCAAAACCAGAGTTGTTTACTTTGGGCCTGATTCAGACCCGCTCGCGAGCGCCGAGCGCTCACAAGCAGGTCGATGGTTCCCCAGTGTGCATGCGCACGACGGAGGCGGCTCCGTCGTGCACTTGCATGAGACCCGGATAGCGACGGGCAAGTCGTCGCTCCGGGTCTCGCTACAAAGGGGGCGTGCTGTCGATGGTGAGTGACAGCACGCCCCCTTTAGAGGGCGTGCCGGGGGCATGGCTGCCCAGATGGAGGCGTTCCCATGGGAACGCCTGCCATCTGGGGCCGGCCCCACTGACATCACAAGTGATGTCAGTGGGAGTGCTTTCGGCTCTGATAGAGCCGAAAGCACTCTAGGGCTTGCGGCAATGAGACAAGGGTCTCATCGCAAGCCTGATGGTCGCGATGGTCTTGACCATCGCGACCATCTTCGTGGCCGCTCGCTATAGCTGTGGGTGGTCACCCACAGGTATACGAGTGGCCAGGAGGCCGCTCTAAAAATTAAGAGGGACAGCCCTAATTCAGAGCGAGCGCTCTGTCAGAATGTCCGGCTCTGAATCAGGGCCATAATCACTATGCTTTCTGGGCAAGCACTTGGTTGGGCCTCTCCTCTCTGGGAAAAATCGGATCCTCTACTGTCTAACTACCCTGAGTTTGTCTCCACATTTCGCAGGATCTTTGATGAACCTGGAAGAACCACTTCCGCCTTGGGTTCAGAACTCAACTGGAATGAGGACGCTCCCATTGCGACCTTTTGGAGTGGGCTTTCGGAGAGGCCCAAAGATGATCTGGCTTCCCGTGACCTTCCGCCCAAATTAGATGAATTCGTCCAGGAAACGCCTCCTCCTAACTTATGACAGAGAGGTTAAGTTAGGCGTTGCCATTGACTCATCTAGGAAATCAGATTCCACCATCCAGGCTCAGTTGAAGCTTCCCCGAGGTCCTAAAGCTGTACTAGCTCTTTTGGATTCTGGAGCTGCAGGAAACTTTGTGACTACGGACTTTGTCCAAAAACATCGGATTCCCATTGAAGCATTGCCACGAGTCATCACTTTAACCGCCTTCGATGGTAGTCATATTTTTAGTGGAATCATCACTCATCGTACTAAACCACTTGAACTTACCATTGGGGTGCCCCATTCTGAGGAATTGTCCTTCCTAGTGATTCCCAAAGCCTCTCATTCTTTAGTTTTCGGCCTACCCTGGCTACAGAAACATTCACTACAAATTGAATGGTCAACTATGCAGATAACCTCCTGGAGATCTGTTTGTTTCAAGAACTGTCTCCATTAGGTAGTTCTTGTTCGATCTTCTGCTCTGCAGGTTCCTAAGGGTCTGCCCGAGCCCTATTTGGACTTCCAAGATGTTTTCAGTAAACAGAATGCCGATACTTTGCTTCCCCATCGAGATTGGGATTGTCCCGTAGACCTGATCCCAGGGAAAACTCCTCCCAGAGGACAAACATACCCATTATCCTTACCTGAGACCTAAGCCATGTTGGAGTAGATCACAGAAAATTTGAGTAAAGGTTTCATTCGACCTACCTCCCCAGCTAGAGCTGGATTTTTCTTCGTAAAAAAGAAAGATGGTGGTCTACGCCTCTGTATCGATTACAGAGGACTTAATGACATAACCATTAAGAATCATTACCCACTTCATCTTATAACCGAACTGTTTGACAGGGTCAAAGGAGCCACCATTTTTTTTTACCAAACTTGACTTAAGAGGAGCTTACAATCCAATTCTTTGTAAATGAAATTTTTAGGGATCTCCTTTACAATTGTGTGGTCATCTACTTGGACGACATTTTGTTTTTTTCTCAGGATCTGGGGAATCATCATGTTCTTAGGCTGTGCTCCAATCAAATTTTCTGTAAACTGGGGAAATGTCTGTTTGAAGATAATAAGGTACCCTTTCTGGGGTACATAATCTCTGGAACAGGTCTTCAGATAGATCCCTCAAAATTGCAAACCATTCTCGACTGGTCCCCTCCTTCATCTTTGAAATCTATACAGTGGTTCTTAGGTTTCGCCAACTATTATCGCAAGTTCGTGAAAGGATTCTCCACATTGGTGGCACCTATCACAGCTCTCACCTGCAAAGGAGCAGATCCAACCAAATGGTCCATAGAAGCCACCTCTGCCTTTCAACTTCTTAAACAGGAATTTTCAACTTCTTAAACAGCCGGATTTAACATGACCATTCATTCCGGAAGTAGATGCCTCCTCTGAGGGTGTCGGAGCTGTTCTCTCCCAGCGATTCGAATATGAGAAACTTCATCCCTGCGGGTTCTATTCTCGCAAATTTCTGCCAGCAGAGAGGAATTATTCAATTGGTGACCAAGAGCTGCTCGCAATAAAAATGGCACTCGAAGAATGGCGATATCTCTTAGAGGGGGCTCAATATCCAATCACCATACACACAGACCACAATAATTTATTGTATCTAAAGTCCACAAATTGTCTGAATCCTCGACAAGCCAGATGGGCAATGTTCTTTTCCAGATTCAATTTTAAGCTCTCCTATCGCCCTGGATCCCAAAATGGAAAGGCCAATACCCTCTTTCTCGCTCAATGGAGAGTGGTTCTGAGTTACCCATGGAACAGTTTAATCCGATCTTGGACCCAACTACTTTTGCTACTCCCAATGTGTCCCTGACGCCTCCTGTTCGGAAAACATTCGTCACTCCTAATCTCCACAAGAAGTTATTACATTGGGCACATGCTTCTTGCTTCTCTGGACATTTGGGAATGGACAAAACTCTTGAGTTCATCCAGCGATCTTATTGGTGGCCTTCAATGAAAATGGACGTAAGATCTTATGTTTCTTAATGTGTCAAGTGTGCTCAGCACAAAGTGCCCCGACAGGCTCCACCTGGGCAACTTCAACCACTAGCCATTCTACTACAGCCCTGGACGCATTTGTCAATGGACTTAGGGCCTGATTCAGAGATGCTCGCAAAAAGTTATCTCTACAACTATTTTCTGACATTTGGAAAAAGGTTAATTCTGCTATGACCAAAACCTCAGCCCGATTCAAGAGATTCGCTAAAAGCAAAGGACGGGCTGTTCCAAGTTTTCAATCTGGAGATATGGTCTGGCTCTCTACTCGTAAATTTAGACTCCAAGTTCCTTCAATTAAAGTGGCTCCCCTTTTCATTGGTCCATTCCCGATAACCAGAGTTCTAAATCCAGTGGCCTACAAATTGAAATTACCACCATTTCTTCGAATTCCCAATTCCTTTCATATTTCTCTCCTGAAACCACTGATCCTAAACAGATTCCATAAGGTTCTTTCCATAGTTTCTAATGTACACACTCAACGAGGAGAAGAATTCAAAGTTGAAAGAATACTGGACTCTTGTTGTCGTTATAATCGTCTCCAATATCTCATCGATTGGAAAGGATATGGTCCAGAGGAAAGATTTTGGATAAACTCTTCCGATGTTCATGCACCTTGTCTCATCACGGCATTTCATGTGAAGTTCCCTTTAAAACCAAAAAAGTGTCCAGTGGCCACTCATGGAAAAGGGGTTACTGTCACAGCCCTCTGGAGAGACCCCAGGATCAGACCCCGTCACTTACCTCGGCGGGCGCTGACCTGCGGCGTCTTCCAGCTCCCACGCTGTGCTGCGGCGGCTCTGACAGGTCCCGCTGGTCTTCTCTCCTCACACCGGTGCCTGCGCTCTCCCTGTAGCAGGCTGGCGTTCCACAAGCTCTGGCAGCTGCTCTCCATGGAGGTTGGGCGCTGCCATCTTGGATTTTCCCATGTGACGCCGCATCCTCCAATGAGGCAGCTCCTACACGGTTTCAACCAATCAGCTTCCTGCAGCCTCTATAAAGGAATTCCTGCTGCAGTAACAGGTTGCCAGTGCAACAGGACTCTTTTTTTTTAATCAAATTTTCTTTATTGAAGCATAATAATTGTATACAGCATTACAAAAGTACACATTCAAAATAGATATTCATATAAACAATAACACAATTATAACAAACATAAAAGAGAAAAAGGGTCAATATGGAATATCTGATACGATGAAATAATCAGTAAAATATCTTCATCAATAAGTCATTGCAATACAGTTAATAAAACAATATATATATATATATATATATATATATATATATATATATACATACATACATACACACACGGAAAACATTGACAAATTCGTATTATAAGATATGTGATATGTAACATGTATGTAAGCCCGGGCTCCTGACATCTTCTCAAAACTCCCAACAGAATCATTTTATATGTTAAAGTGATATTGGGGGATCATTTGCACAAATACGTGATTCATACCAAAGTGTGTTTCTAAAACATTTCTCTAATTGTTCCTTCAATGATTGAGACAACGTTTCGATGTAACTTTCCCAAGTGGAAAAGAACATTTCCGTGAACTTTTCTTTCTGGAGCGTGGCCTCAAGCCACTCCATCCGAAAGATGTGGAAAAGTTTTCCCTGAAACATCGTTAGTGTAGGTGCAGTGGCTTGTAACCATATTTGTAAAATGCATTTCTTTGCTGCCGCTGAGATAATAGTTAATAGTTTCTTAACCCCTCTTGGTACTTTAGTTTCCGTAGGTGTGATACCGAAAATTGCCCACTCAGGTGTTAATGGAAGGCAATTCACCAGGTATAATTTCCCACCAAAACCCAAAAGCCACGTATAATTGGGAAGTTCCAGAGACAGTGCATCAATTCCGAATCCTGTGCTCCGCAACGAAGACAGTTAGAATTCTCCAACAGTCCCATTACATGTCTACGATGAGGGGTGAGATAGGTTCTATGTAGTATATTTAAGAAAAGTTCTGTGTAAGAAGTTGCTGGCACTAGCTTGACCGATTGTTCAAATCGTAATAAATGCTCTATGGATAAAGACGGAAAGTATTCTTTCCACTGTGCTAAACCTCTATGTTGAGTATTGTAATCTAGAGTGTTATGTAAGAACAAGTAATGTTGTGATATGGCCTTGTTTTGAGGGTTCTCCGTAGTGAGGAACGTATCTAGGTAATTTATATAATCATTTGGGGCTAATTTTCTGGAGAGTTGAGCCATATAGTGTTGTGCTTGGTAGTGTGACAGGGGTGAGGCACTAACAATTGGGTATTTCTCTCTAATTTGGGTTAATGTTAAGGGTTGGGTTAATGTTAAGGGTTTTCTTAAAGTGATGTCCATCAATTGTCTGATAGAAGTGATTCCTCCCGCATTACCCTGTAGAAAATTTTGTTGTGTAGAAGTGGGAGGTGTAAAGAAAAATATGGGTTCAATAAACGTTTGTGGCATAAAATATGCCATAGCTTTCTGGTAGTCATTAGAAGGGGATTGGTTTGAATCGATTCTGGTATTCCCTCATCATGTAGATGTAAGAAGGATATAATGTTGATATTGCCCTGAAAGGCTGTTTCCAACGTCGTGATGGCATATTGATTTTTATTGTGAATCCAATCTCTTAGATAACGGAGATGTGCAGCATGCCCATACAAAGTAATATTTGGCATATAGATGCCCCCATTCGATTTGTGTTGATGAAGATGCACCATACTAATTCTGGCCCTGCCACCCTTCCATAGGAATGTTCTCATCAGTTTTTCTATTTCTGCTGTGTCCCTTTTGGTCAGTAAAATAGGAAGAGACTGGAGTGGATAGAGGAGTCTAGGAAATAGAATCATCTTTATTAAATTGGCACGACCCATATAAGAAATATTGAGGTGTTTCCATCTTTCAATGTCTTGTTTGATACTATGTAAAATATGTTTCATATTGATTGTGTATAGGTTTTGCAGGTATTTAGGTAACTGGATCCCCAGATAAGAAATACATTTAGTTGTCCATTCAATTGGAGTTTCTCTAAACCAAGATGGCCTCACACAGCCCTTTTTCAAATAAAGTGCCTTTGATTTTTAAAAATTTACTTCAAAGTCGGAAACTGATCCAATTTCCGAAATTCGCCTTATTAACGAGCTGAGTATTCTCCGGGGTTCAGAGATAAATAAGAGAACGTCATCTGCAAATGCCGACATTTTAACATTTTCTGTACCAACCATAATTCCCTTAAAGTGTGTCCAGCTTTGCAATATTCTTAACATAGGGTCCAGTGCCAGGTTAGAAAGCATAGGGGAAAGTGGGCAGCCCTGTCTAGTGCCCCTAGTCATCGTTAGTCTGTCCCCTATAGTTCCATTAATAAGCAGGGATGTTGTTGGTTGTGTGTAAAAAAATTTGATAAGTGACTGAAACACTGGGCCAAATCCCCTTCTATCCAGAATCGCATGGAGATAAGACCATGAGACCATATCAAAAGCCTTGGTGGCATCAAGACTCAAGAGCAAAGATGGGGTCTCAGGTTGCACATTAGCTGCCATTACTGTTGCTATTGCGGTGCGTATGCCTTTCACTGAATGTCTTCCTTTTGTAAAGCCTAATTGATGAGGGGTAAGTAGGGCAGCAAAGAAAGTCTGAAGGCGATTTGCCAATATTTTAGCTAATATTTTGAAATCAATATTTAGCAAGGTGATTGGGCGATATGACGACATTAAAGTCATGTCTTTATTAGGTTTCGGGATTAAAGAAGTATATGCTTGATTAAAATTTGGGTAACAAGGGGTATCCTCTCTTATTTTTTTAAATAACGCACATAGGGTTGGGACCATCTCATGTTGCAATATTTTGTAATATTCTACTGAATAGCCGTCAGGGCCTGGAGATTTGTTAAGGTGCATGGAGGAGATTGTAGCAGATATTTCAGTTTCGGTGATATCGCTTTCTAGAGGTGTTAAGCATGGCAATGCTGCTTCATCCAATATTTTTGTCAATAGGGCAGGATCATGGGTATTCGCGGTATACAGGTTTTTGAAATATTCCTGAAATGTTTTAGTTATGTCTGTGTTCTTAGTAAGTAATAACTGTGTATGAGTGTCTCTAATGGCAGTTATATGGTGCCTTTTTTTAAAACTTTTTGTCATATTTGCCAACAATGTGCCGGTCTTATTGCCCCATTTAAAGTACTTTTGTTTCGTATGATCTAGTTTTGTTTGTGCCTGTGCAAGCACAAAACTATCTAAAAGTTGTTTTGCTTCTAGGTATGTCGATTGAGTGGCTGGAGTTGGTTGGGAAATATAATCCGTCAATGTTATTTGTAGGTTTCATTGTAATTCTACATATTGTGCCTTGTTATCTTTATTTCTCTTTGCTATGTAAGATAGGATATGTCCACGCATTACCGCTTTGAATGTTTCCCAGAATAAAATGGGGGTATCCCAGTGTTCTAAATTATTATCTATAAAATCTGTCCATTTTGTCACCAAATATTTACGGAATTGTTCAGAATTATACAGATATGATGGAAAACGCCATAGGAAGGAGTGGGAATAATTGGATTTTATAGCCAAAGTTATTGATACTGGTGCGTGGTCAGATATTGCAATGTCCCCTATTGGGGTAGTTACTATGTCAGAAAGAAGGGTTGTGGATATTAAGATGTAGTCTATTCGTGAAAAAGATCCGTGAACTGCTGAGTAGAAAGTATATGATCTGTCCGTGCAATTATGTAGTCTCCAGACATCCGTTACATTATGATCATTCATAAGTTGTGGAACATGTGTCCAATGAGTGGCTAAATGGTTTGCTGGAGTTGATGATTTATCTATCATTGGGTTGGCTACTGTGTTCAAATCTCCTCCTGTTATTAAATTAAAATTGACTCTGCTATGTAATAGTTGAGTTACAGATTGAAAAAAGGCCTGTTGGTCATTATTAGGGGCATATAGGTTTAGTAATGTGTATTTGGTGTCATAAATTTGAATGTCCACCAATATATAGCGTCCCTCTGGATCTGAGGTAGAAAATAGTATGGTGTATGGTAAATGTCTAGCAAGTAGGATAGCTACACCTCTAGTTTTTGTACGGTATGAGGCCAATAAACACTCATTAATCCAACAGTCCTTTAAAATAGAATCATCACCCTGTTTCCAGTGAGTCTCTTGTAGGAACGTTATGTCAGGTTTTAGTTTTTTTAATGACATAATTTTTTTTTGCGTTTAAGTGGTGTGTTGAGACCCCCTACATTCCAAGAAGTAACCTTGATGTTTTGAAATAGTTGAGAGTCAGAAGATGTCATAGTGTTTATGGAGGCAGTCATCCAACATCTATGCTAAAGGGTAAACCTAAAAGGTATATTATAAAAATAACCAAATCCCCCCTGTCCCAGCCAGCAGAGAGAATTAATTGTAAATATGACAAAAAATTTGAACTCGAGCTTGGTTCATAGAACAACACCGTATCATTGAAATACTTCAAATATAAAATATGCTTCAAAACTTTTTCATATCTTTTCCTAACCAACATCTTTTTATACCGAGTCTGAATAAATTTCTCAGACCTCGGTGGGTATATAACAACAAAAAACTATTTAAACAAAACAAATAACAATATAATGTAAATAAAGACATGAAGTGGGATGTGCCATTCACCAAAAATTTCCATATTTTTACAGAATACATAGAAACAAAACACAAAAGGAGAATAATGGAATTTGTTAAAGAAACATCAAATCACCAATCAATTTTTAAGTATTAATAGAAGAATTCAAGCGAGAATGATTAGGTGAATTTCTGGGAGAGAGAATCGGAAAAAAATGTGTACGTGCTTTTTCAGGGCTATCAAAAAATAGTGTATGGCCATTGGGGGTCATTCAGACCCGCTCGCGAGCAAAGGACGCTCGCAAGCGGGTCGATGTTGCCCCACTGCGCATGCGCACGACGGTCTATGTGCTCTCTCTATTTGAGGTATCCCTACATCATCTTGGATATCAAGAGTTGTGATTAAGGTTTTTCCCAAATATTCGAACAAAGCAGATCCCTTTACCTGTTCAGGTATGCCTATAAACCTCAGATTGTTACGTCTGTGCCGATTTTCCAAATAGTCGACCTTTTCTAGTAGCAACTTGTGGGAAGTTACATAGGAATCGTGTGATTTTTGTAAAGTATGCAAATGATCTTCCACGTCACTCGTTCTCTGCTCAACAGCGTCTAATCTATTAGAATTTTCCGATATTTTGGATAAAGCTGTATCTAGAGAGGTTTGAATTTTATCTAGCCTCTTATCAATTTTAGGGACAAATTGATCCAATTTTTCCTCCATTTTTGGAAGAAAATCAAGGAATTTCTCATCCATTAAAGGTTTAAGTGTTTCAAATTTTTCATCTATTTTAGGCATGATAGCGCTTAGCAATGCAACCGCTATGTCTGGGTTTGGGACTACAGAATCAGTTTTCCTCATATCAGATTGATCAACAGGTGAAGTCTGTGTGGCAGAAGAAGGGGAAGCACCTGCCTTCGCAGGGGTTTTATTTGGTTTAACCATCGTGCGAGAAGATGTTCTCTGTAGTAGTGGAGGTATGGATTTAGTAAAATATTTCTCCATATACCAAATACAATTTTTTGAAAATAGCAAAAGGTCAAAATAGATGCTATAAACTATAATATTCCACCTAAAACCAAAATACTTATGGGTTGTGTTGCGAACAGTAGGTGGCAGCAGTTGTATAACAAATAAAATTCACCTTCCTAACAGATTAAGGCCCTCATTCAGAGCCGTACGCTCTGAGCAGAGCGCACGCTCTGCATGAGGGCCGGGCTCCATTTTCATGGAGCGTCCTCCTGGACGCTCGTATAGCTGTGGGTCACCACCCACAGGCTATACGAGCGTGCATTTTGATGGCCGCGATGGTCGTGACCATCGCGACCATCGAAATTGCGAGCCGGAGCCTGCGGTTGAGGTTTTCAACCGCAAGCTCCGGAGTGATTTTGGCTCTATCAGAGCCAAAATCACTCCAACTGACATCACTAGTGATGTCAGTGGGCCGGCTTCTGACGGGAGGCATTCCCGTGGGAACGCCCCCGTCAGGGAGGCACGCCCCCGGCACGCCCACCAAAGGGGGCGTGCTGTCAATCAACATTGACAGCACGCCCCCTTTGATCGGACACAACGAGCGAAGGAAAGTCCTTCGCTCGTCGTGTCTGGCGCATGCGCACGACGGAGCTCCCTCCGTCGTGCGCATGCTCAGTGCAGACCATCGACCCACTTGCGAGCGGACAGCCGCTCGCGAGTGGGTCTGAATCAGGCCCTAAGCTAGCTTTAAATGTATGTCAGAGAAAGGGGAAAAAGAAAAATATGATCAGAGAATATATGACCAGAAATAAGTGGCCAGGATAAAATATACAATAAACACTTCAACAACAATACATGGTTGTCACTGTAAGTATGTAATAAGTATACTCACAAAACCCCTGTAATATACAGTAAATCGAGCATACAGTTCACCTATGTCACTTCAGCAAAGCAGGGTTTGAAGGTGGGAAAATAATGAAGTCCAGAACCCTTCAAGAATATGGTGGTCAACAGCAACCCCTTCGACCCTCTGGACTCCCTGTAAATGGCAGAAGGGACCACACAGCTTCACCCAGCCACAGGAAAAATTAGTAGCAGAGACCTGCACAAACCATCAGAAGGGGACACAGCCGTCGTCAGAACAGGTTTGCCGCGTGTGAACGGGGGAAAATGCCAGGGAATTTCCACAGGTGACACTCCGATTCCAGGGACACCGGAGGCAGCCGCTGACTCCACGGCAATCACAAGGGTCCAGCAGCAGTGGCACCAGATAAGCCCAGTGGATGGGGCCGATTAACGACCCGATTACTACCAGGCTCCTGAGCTCTCAGTCAGTGATGGTATGCCCCTGGACCGCACACACTGTTGATAGGAGGGACAGATAGGGGACACTATCGCTGATGCTGGTGAGTCACCACCCACAGGATAATAGCAGAGGTGTTGTCAATCACCACCACGATACCCCAACAAAGGGGAGCCAGCCGCGCTGCTTCAGCAGGGAAGAGCCAGGATGCAGGGAGGATGACAGTGCCGGGAAGTGCTCCGAAAATCTGTGGTCACCGCTCCGCATCGGGTATCCACAGTATGCTGGCTGAGATGGGTGTCAGACCCTTGAGGACAGGATCCGCACCACGCTTTCTCCAGATCCCGGCGGAGAGGCAACCTCCTCACTGCCGTCCCTCCAGTAGAACCAGGCATCTGTGGCTAACGGAGGAACCGCTGATTCGCCTACAGGTAAGCGGCACTTGGGGTGACAGCGATCATAAGGTGTCCCGCACCACTTCCAGGGGGAGCAATCTTCTGCACCAGGTATTAAAGACGCCCAGCGTTGTGGTGCTCCGTGTCCAGACCCCGTTCGGTAGGGGTATCAGTAAGGACAGTCCCACAATGGTGTACTGGCTTAAGATGGCGCAGAGTGTTTTCACGCCAAGGGTGCCACACTGTGTGGCCGGACTCCGGGGATAAATATGCGCTCCGTTCTGGCTATTAAACGTTCCCAGGCTGTCCCATGTATATTCCCCTGTCCAGGGGAACACTTGTGGTCAGTGATACTTCGCCTAAGTGAGCAAAATTTAGCCAAGTAGATATGCCAGGTACGGAGCTGAGCTAAAACGCGACCAACTCAGTTGCCCCGCCCACTGGAAGTCCGCAACAGGACTCTTAACCTTGTCTAAGTGAACTTCCATACTGCGCTTCATTTGCATTCCAGCTGATTCTTCAGTGCTGTGTGCGACCAGCCGTCCTCCATTATACTTGGAGTCCAGTTACCCGCCGGTCCTGTCCGGATATCCAGTCGTTTCTCAGTAACCACTCATAGGTCCCTGCTGTCTATTAGTTCCTTCATGCGCAGGAACTTCATCAAACCCAGTCTTCTCCAGAGAGCATCCAAGTCTAACAAAACAGATTCAAGATCCAGCCTGGGAACACAGCCTCAAATTCCTTTGCCTATGACAACTAGTATATCCTGAGCCTGGTAGCAGTAGTTAGCATACACAGATATGTAGAGCACTGATATTTTATCTCCATAGCACAGTGCAGTTGAACTTAGGGGCTGATTCAGCCCATTTGCTAGGCTGCGTTCACACGTAGCCTGCTGATGTTTGCAATGTGCACATGCGTACAAGACACAGTGTTCGTGCGCGAACTAGTCCATGTGATCGAGAGGCGTTTGCACCCTGTACATAGATGCCTCACTAGAACGAGTGACAGGACTAGCTGTTTGTGGGTGGTGATGGGTTGGTCAAAAGAAACTGGGGTGTGGTGGTGCAAACGCAGGCGTGTCTGTGCATCCTAACACCATTTCAGGGGCATGCATAATTAAGATGCATCGTCATAATACACGTCACATGGTTGTATTACACACTGCAGCACTCGCAGTGCTTGCGGTAGGGTATGTGCTGCGTATGAGTCTGATGTTACCGATTGTTAAATACATGAAGGGCCTACCAGGGGAATGCAATGTCAGGGGCCCGCTGAAAAACTGCTATTGATACCCCTAAATCTATATACCCAAAATGACACTGTTTAGCACTACAAGTCGCATAAGAAATAATTGCTTTCCAATCCAATTGTGGTTCCAAAGCACAAAAAGTTATATTATTCAATGAAAAGTATAACACTCTGTGATCTATACAATTAGCGCAAAAAGCAAGTAAATACAAAAGGTACAAGCCGATACATACGCTTGCGCACTGGTCCCAGTATACAGTCGTCTCTCCAGAAGCCTGTGGTCATCCAAGAAGAATGACTGTATACTATAACCAGTACCCAGGCTATATACCTTACAGAACAAAGAGACTAGTTAACAGATTTCCATTGGGTCTTGCTCCTGGACATTCTGGTACGATGCAGGTAATTGGACAGTTCATACAGCATCACTAGGGGTATGTCCCAGTTCCTCAGACGTTGCTTTGTGTGGTTTTCCCGTCAAAGAACTGGTTTAAACTAATAAAAAACACTACATACAGATATACATTCTAACCTCTAATGTCCTATAATTCATATCTTGCAGATGCATGATGCGATCTCCTTGCCAATAGAACCGGAGATCTGCAAAAAAACAGTGATTTAGAATGGTGCCAAACATGACTTGTCTCCTAGTCTCTATACCTTAAACATATACTTTACATTTCATAACGTAAGTATTAGCTAATAAAACCTCTAATATTAAGCTTAATGTTTGGGAACCTTTTTATAAGTGATTACATGTGTGAGAGTGAGAATATTGTATAAATTAGCTAGTATGCCTTGTGTGTCTCTGTGTTTTGTGCTTATCTGTGCTTTGATGAACCGCGCAACTGTGCGTTGTGTGTCTTGTATATTTTATATGTGTTTAATGTGAGTATAGGTTTTGATAGGACTTTCAACAATAAGTGGTAGCAAAGCAGACGCACGACGCTAATAATCAAATATAGCATCGTACGCAATGGTTTCGTGCTGACGATGCAAGATGACATCGTCAGGGGCGACACAAAATGGCGTTGCCAGATATTAATTTAAGATTTGGTCTCAGGCAATCATCCGGCTTTGACAGTCCACCCTTTGATAGCAACCAAAATGCTATCACACGCTAATCTTAATCTATTCAGTCATACAATATAAAATATTATTCAATGCTATATTATGGGATGGCACAATTTGGTCATTAACCAACAATAATTCGCCCCTGGGAGGGACATAAAACTACCCTTATACGCACAAAGCGGATCTCGGAAGATCCTGGGAAAGATGTGGGGATGCACCTAACCTATAAAGGAAGTCTTGAAGGGGATAGGGACTTACATTATTTAAGATGTTTAAAATAACATTTAATAATACATTTTATGCATGGCTAAATCTATACATCATCTGATGGTACATTATAGTTCAGGATTGTAATGCAGTTCTTCATTTACCTTGGTATTCATATCATCATCATTTCATTCTCCCAGTATACCTTAGCATTACATTTTCTACACTTCAACACAGTAGGAACACATCTGACACATAAGCCAATTACTAAGATGACAACCAATATGAGGCTCAGGAGCTTACCTACTCTAGCAACCATTTCCTGGACCCACCCTCCTAGACTGGAGAACCATTTTACAGGGTTCAACCACGTGAACCACTCTTATACCTGTTCCTCCACCTCAGTCAATGAGGCATTATGGTTCTTTCGAAATTCCCATTTCAGCTGCAGAATCTCATCTATCTTCCGGTCTATCACCTCTTTGGGATCACTAGTATTATTTGTGCTGTAAGTGCAACACTTGACACCAATTTATGTGGCCAGTGTCACACAGTATCCACCAGTTACAGCTGTTAAATAATTTAACACTAGTCTATGTTGCACAAGTTCTTTCTTATAGGCCTGTAGCTCCTTACCTGTGTACCTGAACGTGTCATCATACATCTCGGTGATATTATCTATTAATTTAGCAAGGTCTTGGATGTATCTAAAGTTTAAAGTACCCCGAGCGATCCTGGTGGGATCTAATGCACCAAAATTTGGAAACCAGTTGTTTTGATAATCAACTGTGTGGCTGTATGTACATCACCAGGTATCATGTTTCTTTTGTCTCTGTGTTCATACTGTGTATGAAGATATGGTGATGGTGTGTTTTTATGAATACCAAGCATTTCACCATATGTAAGGGTCACGACCTCTGGGAGTACCCTTCCCAGATAACAAACCTTCAGAACTCAGAGTGAGCCACTTGTACACTTTCCTTCCACATATAAAATACACATCGTCTGGGAGTACATAAGGGATAGAATGCATCATTACCATTAAACACATTTCTCTGACAAAGGATCCTATCCCAGGTTTTCCCATTTGACTGAAACACGTCTCTGGTTGTATAATATCTGCACAGTACCCTACTGGTACTCTGCCAACCATTTCTTTGATGGGACTGCGAGTATATCTATACCGGAAATATCTCCCACTGTAAGTAATGTTATGTACAAGTTTATCATCTAGTGGTCTACTATCAGCTCTGTGTGAAAAAGTCATTGTCTGATTGTTCCCGATCACCTCCCAGCTTCCTGGTTTATTGTAATTGGTGAAGTTTAAACATAAGAGAGTTCTATCTACTTGGTACGGGTGAAGCTTAAAATTTGGAGGTTTGGACTTAACGAATTTCCCATCCAGCATTTTCCCCTTATGTAATCCAAGAACCTCAGAGACATTTAACGGGAGTGGTACTAACCCTACATTATGTTGTCCCTGAGGCACATGAGTGCAAACCCAATACTCAGTCTGGTTTAAGACCTTACCACTAAGGAATGGTAATCCTCTAAAGGATGCTCTCCCAAATACAGAATACTCTTGGACTGGCATCGTTGGATGCACTTTTCATCAATTAGGGATCCACAGTTCGCACACATACAGTATTCCTCAGACAATAGACCTTCACACTGACTCCGAGTTTCTAGGATGACAGATCTCTTAAATACTGTACTAAGTTTTGCCAGATACCACCCTGATGGTTTTATCGCTCCTTCTCCTGACCCCACTCCATCGATATCACCATCAACCTCCCTCTCAGTCATCTGTCCTCCGTCACAGAAACAAAAAATCCCAAAACAAATGAGTGTGATGAGAACCCGGGAAGGAAACACAAACACAACCCCAGCCCGCCACTCCATTGCTGGAATAGTGGTCTGCAAATTTCCCTAGCTCAGGTATTTCACTGCAATCTCTAACTCTCCCGGAACAGGCTCGCAATCAACAGGTCCACGTTATCTGTCTCGACTCCGCCTTGTATCTTCTCCGGGTGATTGACCTTTCTGCAGTGAGTAGAATGGACCCAGGTATCTCTCTCTGCTACTTTCAACGATGTCGTACTTGTCAGTAACACTTGATACGGTCCTTCCCACTGATCTGTCAAACAACCTGAACGTAAGAAATTTCGAATCATAACATATTCTCTAGGTTCAACATCATGACAGTTTGTTTCAGGCATGTCAGGTGATAACAATTTCAATTTCTGTTGCTGCTGTTTCAACTTTACTCATTGTTATAAAGGTATTTCACAGTAACCTCATTATTACACTTCAGATCATCCTGTGGGCTTACAATCATATGAGGTTGTCTCCCAAACAGTATCTCAAAGGGGGACAGATTAAGAGGAGGTCTAGGAGTAGTCCTGATGCTATGGAGGACTAGCAGTAAGGCTTCTGGCCATCCTAATCCAGTTTCAGCTATGACCTTACTTAGTTTGTTCTTAATAGTACCGTTCACCCTCTCCACCTACGTGCTGGCTTGCGGTCGGTAGGGGGTGTGAAGTCTATTAATACCCATTAACTTACACATGTTCTGGAAAACATCTCCAGTGAAATGAGTACCCCTATCACTTTTTATGATTCTAGGGATACCGTATCTGCATATAAATTCCTGAACAATCTTTTTAGCAGTAAAAACAGCAGTATTAGTGGCAGCTGGATATGCCTCTACCTAATTAGAAAATACATAGGTACAAACTAATACATACTTGAGATTCCTGCAGGGTGGTAATCGGATGAAATCAATTTGTATTACCTGGAAAGGTCCGTCTGTCGGAGGGATATGGGATGGCTCTGTAGGGATTGTCTTCCCAACATTTTTCCTTAAGCAAGTCAAACAGGTCATAGCCCTCTTTTCAGCTTGAGAAGAAAATCCAGGTGCACACCAGTATGCTCTGACTAACTTGCACATACCTCCTTTTCCTAGGTGAGTCAAACTGTGCACTGCCTCAGCCAGGGTTGGGTAATATGCCTTGGAAGCAACCGGCCTACCTTGTCCATCTTTCCAGAGTCCAGAGGACTCCTGACCACATCCCTTTAGTCTACAGACTGCCTTTTCCTGTATGGAACACAAATTTTGCATCTCAATTAATTTCTGGGTGTCAATCATTTGAAAAACCATCATCTTATCAATTTGCATGTTTATTTTTAACCCTGCTGCTCATTTGGCAGCTTCATCTGCTCTGTTATTCACATGTATGGGCTTTACATTTGATGACAGCTACTGCCTTTGGTAGTTGGATTGCTGTCAAGAGTCCTTTTATGTCGTGTGAGTGTGCAACTGGTGTGCCTGCTGCGGTCATAACATTTTGAAGATGCCAAAGAGCCCCAAAATTGTGAACTACCCCGAAGGCATACCTAGAGTCAGTCTAGATATTAGCTGACTTACCTTCTGCCAGTTCATAAGCTCTCCTTAAATGCCACCAGTTCAGCTACCTGTGCTGATGAGGTGGACCAAGTGGTTCAGCTTCTACAACATCCTCGTCATCTACAACAGCATAACCTGTGCATAATTCTCCTGTGCCAGTTTGTCTATGGCAACTCCCATCCGTGTAAAACGTCACATCTACATTTTCTAAAGGTGTATCACATGTCAGGTCGTGCAGTAAAGGTCTGATTCAAATATTCCATACAATCATGTGTATCAGTATACCTGAAAAACTCACCTTCAACCAGCGACTCACCTCTCTCCACCCTTTGTGCATCCAGAGGCACATATGGTAAATACGTTGCTGGGTTTAATGTACTGCACCGTTTAATGGTGATATTTGCAGCTGCCATTAGAGCTAGTTCCCATTTTGTGAACCTAGCTGAGGAAACATGTCTGGTTTGGGCAGAATTCAGCAAAGCAGATACAGCATGGGGTGTATAAACAATCATATCATGGCCTAATACTACATCCTCACTCTTACTGACCAAAAGAGCAGTTGCTGCTACACTTCTTAAAACATGTTGGGAGTGATCTTGCCACAGTGTCCAATTGTGCACTGTAGTATGCTACAGGTCTACTAGCATCACCATGTTTTTGTGTGAGGACACCTTCCGCACAGCCATCAGCTTCCGTACAATATAAATCAAAAGGTTTTGCATAATCTGGTATTCCCAATGCAGGTGCTCTTGTCAGACTATCCTTAAGGTTAAGAAAAGCTTGCTCTGTTTCCTCAGTATGTGTGACACAGTCAGGTTTTGAGGATGACACCATTTCCTGCAAAAGTAAGGCCAGAATAGAAAAACCTGGGATCCACGTTCTGCAGTATTCACACATGCCCAAGAAGGTATGGATTTGCTGCTGGTTTCGTGGCAGTGTCGTGGTCTGTATGGCCTGTATCCTGTCGGTTGTCAAATGTCGTAGGCCCTGGGTTAGACAATGTCCCAAGTATTTAACCTTAGTCTGGCATGGCTGTAATTTGTCCTTAGAAACCTTGTGTCCTGTCTGTAAATTTGATGGAGAATTTCACACGGATCTGGTAGCCCCTGTGTCTACAAGAAAAGAGTGTTTAGTACCAGCTATATCTACTGTCATTGTAGGTTCTTCCCTAGTACTCTCAGTTAACCTGACTGGCTGTAGACTACAGGTATATCCTTACCCCTAGTTCTGACTATCATTCTCCAGTAAAGCATTCACGGCCACTATGTGAGCCGGCGACCTTTTGAGAATTTCTTACATTCTGCTGGTATCCTTTTGGTGTGAACTTATGTATTTTCTTATTATTTGTCCCCCAATTTCTCTCTTGACAGTATCTACTTATGTGTCCTTTCTGGTTACATGTGTAACATCTTATGTTGGAAAGTTGTCGCTGTGTGTGTTGTTGTGTGTGGAGAGTTTGTGGTTGTGTGTGATATGAGGTTTGTGGCTGGGTATTGCCAAAGCTGGATAATTGGCTGTGACAGGATCAGTTTAAAATTAAATATGCATGATGCCATTTTACGAATGGCAATGAGACGCCATTTTGCGACTGGCCGGCCAACGCCATTTTAGTGAATCTCGCCCATTATAAGTACATACGGCGATGCTATTTAGCGGCGTGCGATTCCCACACAATAGAAAGATGTTAAAAGTCCTCATCTTATAAATACAGACAGTCACTAAAACATATAAAATGATCAACCCTGCAAAACACGTACAATGGTGTACTCCACAAACACGTAGTCGCACAACGCTAACTAGCGTCTTTTTCCAATACTTACACACTGCACACTTTTATAAAAAGGTTCCCTAACATTAAGGTGTAATATTCAAGGTTTATACAGTATTAGTAATGTTGTGAAATAAATGTTATTTGATATCTAAGGCTTAGTACATGGTAAGCAGACCGTGTTTGGTGTTGTACTGATCCACTGTGTCTTCGCAGATTTCCGGTATCATCGGTGAAAAGATCGCAACATGTGTCTGCAAACTTTGGACCATAGAGAGTTAAACATTAAAATGTACTCTGTAATGTAGCCAGCTTAGATTTATTATGCAGCAGGAAACAGGACACAGAGCTGTTGGAGGCTGGATTGTGTCCATACGAACTGGCCTATGAACTATATTGTAACAGAAGAACCAGGAAGAAGAACCAATGGAATCATACCAAACTGTTCTATTGTATTGCCTATCTCTGTAAGAGTATATATGTGGGCTCTCTGAAACTCGATGCGAGTCTTCTTGCTTTGCTGTTGACGGAGGTTTCTACTTTGATGCCGGGATCTCGGTCCAAAGTGCGTGCGTATGTAATGACTGTACCTTGGGTCTGTATGATTTATTTGCGCTAATTGTATTTAGATCACAGCGTGTAACCATATGTTTTTATATTGAATAAAAACTTTTTGTGCTTTGGAACCACAATCAAAGTCTGAAAGCAATTATTTCTTGTGCGACTCATAACGCTAAACAGCGACAATTGTTTTAGAGTGTATAGGTAGGTAGGAATCGAAAGGTAGGAATCAATAGTATGTTGATATGTGTTTTGTGTCTGTGTGTGGTATGGGTTTTGTGGCTGTGTGTACATTCCTTCTAAAGCTTGAATGCTAACAGCCATTAGCTTCTCACTTTGTGTTTCTCTCTTCCTGAGGATGTTTTTATCATGTTCTATAGCCGATTCCTTGAGGGCATCTACAGTAATTCCTCTCCAGTTAGGCTGAGAGGTTTGAACCCTGGTCTTTAGAGTGTTTTTAAGACCATCCACAAGTACCGTGACAGCTACTTCCCTGTGGTGTGTGTTGTCTTTTATATTTTCTATACCTGTATATTGGGTGATTGTCAGCAGCGCTCGGGTGAAATAATCTGCTGCAGACTCACTAACCCTTTGTCTGATGGTGAAAATTTTACTCCCATTTACTACTACTGGAAAATATACGGCCAATTGGGTGTAATGTTACCTTGGTTATTCTCATCAGTTAAGGGCTATCTCCATCCAATACACAATCCGTGATAAACTTTTTCACATTGGTATTGGATGGAAGACATACCAGTAAGACCACTTGCCAATCTTTATTGGTTGGCTCATGAGCATTACCTAAATCTTTTACAAATTTTTGGCACTTAGCTAATTCTTTTCTAGGGTCGGGAAATTCTGTCATTATTGAATGTAACTCTGCTTTTGTCCATGGACAATGCATTGCTACATCCCTTGTGGGTACTACACCATTTCTGTCCAGATTCCCATTGGGAACAGTTATTGTCCGGACAGGATGGACACCTACCACTTTGCTATTTTTAGGGTTACTTTTAGGGAACTTTTACCTTAGTACTCTGGGGGTTCAATCTGTTACTACAACGCACTGCATTACCTTCATCAATTTCTACTGCTGGTACAACTGATGGGATCCCTTCTGCTGATACAGCTGGTTGGATGCTGTGTCTAACAGATTTACTGCATATGCAATGGCTGACATTTCAACAGGTTCATCATCTATACAAACATTTTCCATATGATTACTCAGGATAGGGTACAAATTACTTACTACATTTTTCTAATTTTTAGTATCGGCTGTACCATCACCTTCAGCCGCATAGGGCGGCGGAGGTGTGCATGCAGAAATACCTGTACCTTTGGCACCACTACTTTGCGGTGTGTGCATGCTAATTATGGCGCGCACCCGACGCTAACTAGCGCCGTGTGTGCGTTCCCTTGTGGTGCATGCGCAACGCTGTTTTGCGTCACGTGCACACCCTTTTGCGTAGTGCTCACGACGCTACTTAGCGGCTCAAGCATGCTACTCAGCCACGTGTTCCCCTCATGCTGCCATAATTTCAAACAGTCGTTATACTTTACTCGTTTCTTTACAGATTTCACCACACAGATGCCATCTCTAACATTATTCAGCACCTCCACATCAAAACTGCCAATTTTAGGAAAAGGTTTCACACATCTCTCAGTCATCTTAACACATACATCACAGTACGCAGTTGCATACGCACCATACTTTGTATACATTATATGCCTTGCCGAACCGGTCGGCCCTTCCAAAAGCAGCACATCGTTGACCATTCCCAGCGTCTGCTTAGCACCCATCTGGGAAAATGCTAAGCAGCTTATGACTAGTGAATGTAGACCGGTGAACGATTCCTATGGAGCTACGTTCAAGCACTCCTATCCCGTTGTGCACAACTGGCCCACTAACAGTTATGGACGGTGCACACAACGAGGAACAGAATAATATCTTATATGATTATTGTCACGACCAGGGTTCCATAGCGTGGAGGTTTGCGGTCCTTACCAGTGAGTGCGCTGTGGCGCGGTCCTTCTGTCGGGGGAGCTGGCATGTGGAGACTAGCATTGGCTGTACGCAGAGGTCTGCCAGCATTGGGCCATCCTGGCAAGGGTAAGTCTAGCGGCATCTCTGCGTCACAGGTGTCTGGATGCCACCATGTTGTCTGTGGCCATGTGACATAGCAGGAAAATCATCTGTAGGTCACCTGCTCTCTCTGGCCTATCACTTTCTGCTACTGGGTACTTAAGGGTGTTTGGAGTTCCCTGTAGTTGCCAGTGCAGCGTGTTCACAGTATAGCTGTGAGAGAGTTATCTGCGCTCCTGTAACCCAGACTTGTGCTCCGGTGCTTGCCCTAGCTAAACTGTGTCGTGGATTTCTCAACCAGTGTGATGTACATTTTACTTTGCAACCCTCCAATTTCCCTACTCCTAAAACCAAAGTGGCCTATATTGTGTCGCTGTTGTCCGGCTCAGCCTTAGATTGGGTTTCTCCGCTCTGGGAACGATCAGACCCACTACTGGATAATTATCCAGAATTTTTATCATCATTCAGGAGGATTTTTGATGAGTCTGGAAGAACCACTTCTGTTTCATTTAGTATTATGAATCTGAAACAAGGTATCCATCCCGTCATTCAGTTCCAGACTTTGGCATCAGAGCTCAGATGGAACGAAGAAACCCTAACATCGGCCTTCTGGCACGGACTATCGGATCCTATAAAGGATGACCTAGCCACTCGTGAATTACCCTCTAGTCTTAATGATCTAATTTCCCTCTGCAACAAGGTTGATATACGCTTTAGAGAACTCCAAGCCGAGAAGCACAGAACTGATCGTTTTAGGCCTCATCCTCAACCTTCTACCCATTCTCCCCCCTCTCTTACAGGTGAAGAACCCATGCAGGTTAATCAAACCTGTCTTTCTAAAGAAGAACGACAGATACATTCAAAATAACTTTCGTCTATACTGTGGAGACACGGGTCACCTGGTGGCTTCCTGAACCCGCAAGCCGGGAAACTCCCATACCTTACTAGTCCCAGGGATACTCAGTTTAGAGTAAAACTTCCGTCCCCAAAGCAAAATAACTCTGTCTTGTCCATAGCTCTAGACATTAAGTCAAGTCCTGCATTCGTATCTGCCCTCCTGGATTCTGGGGCAGGAGAAAATTTCATGTCCTCTCGTTTGTCAGATAAATTACAAATTCCTTGCATCACCTTGGATCCTGCTATCTTCTTGACCTCTATCGATGGTAGACCTATTTTTAATGGAACTGTGTCTAAAAGAACCCAATTCTAGTTCGTATAGGAGCCCTCCATGTTGAATATATCAGCTTCTTAATCATACCCAAGGCTTCCCATGAGATTATACTCAGATACCCGTGGCTGCGTAAACACAATCCCAGAATTGATTGGAACACTATGCAGGTTCTATCATGGAGTGAGGAATGCCAGGGGTCTTGTCTTCCGAAGATTCGACCTGTGAGAAAAATTGAGACGTCAGAGGCCCCATCTACACAAAGAATATCAATCATTTACCAATGTTTTCTCTGAAAAACAAACTAACATCTTACCTCATAGAGAATGGGATTGTCCTATTGACTTGTTGCCTGGGAAGACGCCTCCCCGTGGTCGGACCTATCCGCTGTCCCTACCAGAAACCGACGCCATGTCGGAATACATTCAAGAGAACTTAAAAAAGGGATTTATCCGACCATCTACATCACCTGCTGGAGCGGGATTCTTCTTTGTTTCTAAAAAAGATGGATGCCTGAGGCCGTGTATAGATTATAGAGGCCTGAATGATACTACAGTAAAAAACATACCCTCTACCATTGATCATCTAATTATTTGACAGAGTCAAGGGATCCACTATATTTTCTAAATTAGATCTCCGAGGTGCATAAAACCTCATCCGTATCCGAGCAGGTGACGAGTGGAAAACAGCATTCAACACAAGAGACGGTCATTTTGAATACTTGGTCATGCCATTTGGGCTGTGTAATGCACCTGCTGTTTTTCAAGGATTTGTTAATGAGATTTTTAGGGATCTCTTATATGTCTCAGTTTTCGTCTATTTAGATGATATTTTGATTTGTTCATCTTCTCCTGGGGAACACCATAATCATGTAAAAAGTCTTGTCTCGTCTGAGAAAGAACCAACTGTATTGTAAATTGGAGAAATGTGTGTTTGGTGTACCAAGTATCCCATTTCTTGGATATATAATTTCAGGATCGGGTTTAGAAATGGACCCCAAAAAGGTGTAAGCAATATTGGATTGGTCCCGTCCCACGTCTTTGAAAGCCATCCAGAGACTTCTTGGTTTCCCAAATTACTATCGGCGTTTTATCAAGGGATTCTCCTCTTTGATGGCTCCCATCACAGCCCTAACTCGTAAAGGTGCCATCCCTGCTCTGTGGCCCCCTGAGGTGGAGACGGCTTTTCAACTCCTCAAACAAGCCTTTATAACAACTCCAGTTTTGAGACAACTGGATACCAATAGGCCCTTTTAACTGGAAGTGGAAGCTTCATCTGAGGCAGTGGGAGCTGTCTTGTTCCAGTGTTTTGAGGATAACCAGATTCACCCGTGTGGTTTCTACTCAAAGAAATTCTCCCCTGCTGAAAGAAATTACGCCATAGGCGAACAGGAGCTATTAGCTGTCAAACTGGCCTTAGAGGAATGGCGGTACCTCCCAGAGGGCGCTAAGTTCCCTTTTACAGTGTTTACAGACCACAGGAATCTTCTTTTTCCGAAAAGTATTCAATGTGTAAGTCCTCGTCTGGCCTGATGGGCAATATTTTTTGCCCATTTTCGTTTTACCCTGTCATATCGCTCTGGGGCTCTCAATCAGAAGGCTGATGCCTTGTCACCATCACTGTCCACTGATAGTGGTCCAGAAACTCTGCGAAATACCCCTGTGCTGGAGTCAAAGGTGTTCACCACTATACAACTGCAACCACCTGTTGGGAAGACCTTTGTGGCCCTGGAGAAGAGGAAACAGTTATTGATGTGGGCTCATTCATCTCATTTTGCTGGTCATTCAGGCATTTGTAAGACCTTGGAGTTCCTGAAGAGATCCTACTGGTGGCCATTGATGAAAACTGAGGTAACCGAGTTCATCTCATCTTCTACCCAGTGTGCCCAGCATAAGTCTCCTCGACAGTCTCCAGCCGGTGAATTGGTGCCTCTCCCCATACCATCTCATCAATGGACACATCTGTCCATGGATTTTGTGACAGACCTGTCAAATTCTAATGGATATACCACCATCTGGGTTGTAGTGGATCATTTCTCCAAGATGGCCCATTACATTCCGCTAGAGAAGTTACCCTCGGCACCTGATTTGGCTCACTTGTTTGTCCACCATATATTTCGCCTTCATGGACTCCTTTCAGAAATAGTTTCAGACCGGGGTGTCAAATTCATGGCAAAATTCTGGAGAGCTCTCTGCTCTGTCCTGCAAGTGAAACTTAACTTTTCCACAGCCTATCACCCTCAAAGTAATGGGTCCACTGAGAGGGTGAACCAGGACCTCGAGACTTTCATGAGATTATTTATGTCCTCATCCTAAGACAACTGGTCCGAGTACCTTCCCTTGGCCAAATTTGCGCACAACGCATCATACCATTCTTCTACGAACCAAACTGCTTTCTTCATTGTATATGGTCTTCATCCCACAGTCCCTGAGTTCCGAAGTTTACCAGCCTTTGATGTGCCAGCTGTGGATGCCACTTCAGTTTGGGCTCAAGTGCGAGCCGCTCTTGTGAAAACCTCCCTGCGGTACAAGGAACAGGCTGATAGGAAACAAAGAAAAGTTCCTCAGATGCGGGTCAGGGATCAAGTATGGCTTTCTACCTGCAACCTTCGCCTCAGGGTACCATCTATGAAGTTCGCCCCGGTTTATTGGACCATACGCCATTACAGAGACAATAAATCCAGTCTCCTATTATCTTCAGCTCCCATCTTATTTGAAAATTCCTAATTCATTTCACATATCTCTCCTCAAGTCATTAGTTCTTAATAAATTTCTCAGCGTTCTCCCTGTTCCCCCCAGGATCCAAACTGAAAAAGTGGTGGAATTTGAGGTGTCTCAGATTCTGGATTCTCGTATCTGTCATGGTCATTTGCAATACCTGCTTAATTGGAAAGGCAATGGTCCGGAAGAACATTGTTGGACCAGGGCTGAGGACGTCCACGCTCCCAAACTCATCAGCAAATTACACTCGGCTCATCCTGAAAAGCCTTGAAGGTGTCCTGAGGCCACCCGTAAGGAGACTGGTACTGTCACGACCAGGGTATCATGGCATGGAGGTTTGCGACCTTACCAGTGAGGGCGCTGTGGCGTGGTCCTCCTGTCAGCATGTGGAGACTGGCATTGGCTGTACTCTGTACGCAGAGGTCTGCCAGCATTGGGCCATCCTGGCAAGGGTAAGTCTAGCGGCATCTCTGCATCACAGGTGTCTGGACACCACCATATTGTCTGTGGCCATATTACATAGCAGGCCAATCGTCTGTAGGTCACCTGCTCTCTCTGGCCTATTATGTTCTGCTACTGGGTACTTAAGGGTGTTTGGAGCTCCCTGTAGTTGCCAGTACAACGTGTTCACAGCGTAGCTGTGAGAGAGTTATCTGCGCTCCTGTAACCCAGACTTGTGCTCCGGTGCTTGCCCTAGCTCCTTGTCGGCCTCTGGCTTCCTGCATAACCTGCACCGCTCTGCCTTGCTCCCTGCTGAGATCAGCCCTGCACCTTCCACCAGACCCACTCATGCCTGAACTTGTCTCCTCAGTTAACCCACTCCTGCCTGAACCTGTCTCCTTAGTTAACACATCACAGCATTCCCGGATTTCAATTTTCAGCCAGCATCACAGCATTACCAGATATCCCCTTCAGCCAATATTCAGCAAACCAGGATATCCACTTCACTCTCACAGTCTATCTGGATTCATCTCTGTCACTGATCTGGATATTTGTTTACTCCCATTCACTACAGCTCCCCTCAGCCACATATAACAGTTTGTTTATTACTGGACTTTATTTTATTATTCATGTCAACAAACAGTCACATTAAACAACCCACTCTTCAGTTTAAACCTGTGTCTGCTCCTGTTTCCACCCCGGGTCCACAACAAACACAGACTCTGACAATTATACTGTCTTTCTGGACACCTTTCAGCCCTTGTCCGGTAGCTCACACTTTTTGAGTACTCTCCCCTGTTAGAATTTGTGTGTTCCAATAACACTTACCCTTTCCAGTGATTTCCTCCACTACAACCCAAGTCACAATCACGGTCTACCCAACTGTGCGGTCTAGACGCAGTATCCAGAGAACCTAACTGCGACCTCTATTGGGAGACGAATTTCGAAAACCCCTTGTTTTCTTCAAGGTACAAAATCCCTGTCCTTGCTGCCATACACCTGCTATGTGTACACACTCAGTAGCTTTCTGCCTCGTCAAACACCTACCGAGTCTTTAGGACCGACACACGGTACCTAGCCTAGGCCCCACACACAGTAGTAGCCTCTACAACGTTACAATCACACGTCTGCTTTCATACACCTTTAGTTTTCAGCGCAGAAACTAGACTTCGCTAATATGGCAGTATGATTCAGAGATTTTAAACAATGTAATCACGCTGTCAATAAACAATTGTTTGAACACATGGCAGCAATACCGGAAATATGTATACGCCATTGTGCAACTCGCCAAGACAGACATGAAAAAAATTAACTTTTCTCTCCTGCCCCAGGTCCTAGTCATCACTACTTGAAATCATAACAATGGATATCGGTTCCATAGACTCCTGAACATTCCGTGGACAGTGTGAACATTCCGTAAACACTGTTAACATTCCAATTAAGGTTTTAGACTGTCTGATTAACTGCTAAGACAAGACATGAAGAAAGGAAGGCTGCAAGATGGCTTGTGGGTGTGGCAGAGGCTTGCAGGAGGCAGTGCACTCACAAATCATGCACCCAGAGTGAAAAAGAGGGAGGGAAAGAAGCCTGCATATGTTAAATTGATAACATAGAGATGAATTGAAAAAAAATTATAACTCCAAGGCTCTAAATGAAATTGAAATTCTTTGCGCTCTTTTGGTAACACTGAATCAAAGAAATGAAAGTATAGATTAAGGAGGAGCAGGAAAGGATGGGGGAAAACAGAACTAGGCCAAATAAAAAAAAATATATAGGAAAAAGACACAAATATAGGGGTGCATCTGCAGCTTGGTTGGGAGTTGCAGTGCTTTCTCCTAGATACCAAACTCCTAATTTACTGCTGCAGTTTCTAACTACCAGCTGAAGCTCTGATCCAATGAGTTGACCATACTTGACAACATAGCATAAATAATCTTTTTATAAACCATTTTATATCATATACCATTGAGGATAGGGAGACATTATAAATCAATGTATATGTGTTTACATTTATAATACTTACCATATGCTAATCACCATATATTTAATCTTTTAACGTCAACTAAGTGGGCAAACAGTGCAAATATTACTTCATTTACACTTAAAATGTACAAGCTGCAAAATAATTTGTATATATGCAAAATATTTAGCAGCTAAACTTTATGCTTATAAATGAAGTAATGTATTACTCAGTAAGTATATGATTTATACTACCCATTGTGTTCATCAGCAATTATCAATGCATCTCTATGTGAGGTAGCTGCTTGTGTCTGATAAGTAACAAGTCAGAAGTACAATCCCCAAGCTTTGAGCCGTAAGAGAGCCTGAAGATCCTGAAGCTAAGGTGCTGTTTGGCTCCTTCATCAGGTGCACCCCAGCTCTCTGTGATGATGGGTCTTTGGCTTTTGTGGGTTGAAGAAAAATGGTGCTTATTTGCACAGCATGCTTTTATGATCTCATCAAAAATAACCCCTAACACCTTTATCCCACCTGTCACACAGTCCATCTGACTATCCCTCACACTACTGTCCCCAAACCCTTTCACTTTGGACTTGTCCCAATTAACTTTAAAGGCAGATGCCCCACAAAACAACTGTATTAATAATTTTGCTCTGTCCAAAGTAACCTTACTTCCACCCACAACAACCACATCATCCATATAAGCTAGTATTTTCACACATTTCCCATTACTTCCAGGCACCAAAAAAACTCTAACAACCTTATCCCTTCGCAACATACATAACAAAGGCTCAAGCACACTAATAAACATAATAGGAGACAAAGGACAACCCTGACGTACACCAGACTCAATACTAACATGCTCACTCAAATACCCATTCACCAACAATCTACTACAAGCACCTGCATACAAACATCTAATCTTATTCACAAACTCCCCAGGAAAACCCATCCGCACCAGAGCATTAAACATAAATACATGAGACACTCTATCATATGCTTTTTCGAAATCAAGTGCCATCACATACATCTTCTGCTTTCTTACTAGACAATCACCTATCATATCACCCAACAACATTCAATTATCATGCATACAATGTCCTGGGACCGCGCATCCCTGCTCCTCACCAATCACCTGACTAATAACCACTCTCATATGACATGCTATCAGCTTTGCAAACAACTTATAATCGGAGTTAAATAGTGTAATAGGCCTCCAATTTGCCAAACACCGCCTATCACCTATTTTATAAATTAAAACAACCGCATCTTCTTTTATAGAATCATTCATCCGGCCATTCACAAAAATATAACGCATGACTTCAACCAAATCAACTTTCACAACATCCCACATACTCATAAAATTCAACAGGCAAACCATCCTTACCAGGAGATTTATTCCTCCCCATACTCTTCAATACATCTTTCACCTCATCCTCAGACACATCATCCAATAATAAATCACAATCATCCATATTGACTTTTTCACTAACAGCACTCAACACCTCACTCTGCATATCTCCATCACCCACCTTCCATTCATACAATTTCTTATAACATTGCTCAACCTCAAACATAACATCTTCCGCACCCACTTCCATACCACTATCATCCAATACCACATCCATATCCTTAGACCCTCCACATACCTTTTTGAAAAAACAACTGCTACATCTTTCATCCTTCTCCATATGTTCTACTTTCGCACTATATATAATCTGTCTACCCCTCTCCAACATCTTATTCACCTCAAACCTCACTGCCTTAATATCATCCGTAACCTCTTGCCCCATTTCTCTCATCCTATACAAAAACCACAATCTCTTATTCAACCATTCATACCTATTACGCTTGCGCCGAGCCACAATATGACCACTTCTTCTGAAAAACACACCCACTTTCATCTTCACCCATTCCCACCAATCAAGCACATTCACAAACTCACTTTTACACATCTGCCATTTAGCATAGTTTTTAAAGAAATGTTTTCTAACTTGGTCATCTTTAAGCAACTGTACATTCAGCTTCCACACACCTTTCCCATGCCTCACACCATTCTTACATTCTACCTTACATATCAGACACTCATGATCAGAGTAAGACACACTCACTTGCACAAAACTAACACACTTCAAAACTTTAGTAACAAAAACATAATCCAAACGAGACTCAATCATTCCTCTATCAGCCTTATAAGTAAATAATGGCTTACCACCAGTACACACACTTGCAGCATCCACTAAATCAAAATCCACAATCATTCTTTTTAACATATTACCAGTCACATCCACCTTAGTCGTACAAACGCTCTGCCTCCCCTGCACCTCAATTATACAATTCATGTCACCAATCAAAATAACAGGTGTTTTACCTGGTAAAAAATATACAATCTTTTCAAACAACTCTTTGCGCTCAATCAAATTAACTGGCGCATAAACATTAATGACCCTTAATTTAAACCCTCTAAAACAAATATGAACCAAAATGCAACGACCCTGCTCAATAATGACATAGGATTCAAAAGAAATCTCCCTACTCATTTCTATTTAATGCAGAACCAGACCATATTGCACCACCATGTGGCCATTCATCTTGTTTAGGAGCTTCACATATGCCACACTCCTGTAAACAAATGAAATCCCCCCTTTAGCCCTAATATCTTCCAAAATTGCGGCTCTCCTGGCATTGGACTTAAATACCCTTACATTTTGGGAAATTATAGATATAGACATCGCGCCAGGCAAATTATAAGAATAATAATGACTACATTGCCAACATTCATTTCCCACTACATATATCAATAAAGGATTCAACATCACCAGTGCTCAAAAAAGGCTGAGCAGTCTGAATACACTGCACAGGCTGATCAATAGCTTCCATAGGGACTGTAGCAACAATTGTGCCAGGAAAACACTCAGCAGACTGCATGCCAGTATCTGAGACAGGCTGACCAGCCATCACCACCACCTCCTGGCTGGCTACCTCCATATCACCCTCTTCCTCTGGCAGGCCTTCAAAACAATTACTTGTAGTTACTGCAACCTTCACATCCAGCCGTGGGCGCTTTGAAGTGCTACCAGTCGCTACTCCACGATTCAAATTTACAGAGGTAGAACCATCCAGTTCGTCTGAACTCCTAACAGTTGCAGGACTACTTCCACAACCAGACACGGTGTCAAAATCAGATTCGGATTCACTCCAATTACATTTCAAGGATGCTGTAGCATTGCTATCAGAAGGACTTGCTGAGGTGTCTGGAAACCCTGCTATGTTAGCAGTGCCACTCAAAGCAGGAGGGGAGGAACTAACTTGTGAAACAGGGGAGACAACTTGTCCAACAACTGAAGCAGGCACATTGCCTTTCTCAGCCTCCCACACAGTCTTAAACCCATATATTTCCACCATATCCACTTTAAACTTAAACTGCCGCTCCTATTCCAGCAGCTCAGCCTCATTAACAGCAGGTGTTTCAGCATTACTCTCACTCCTGTTAACTATTCCACTACCAGAATGTGATGGTACATTAAGCTGTTCATTCAGCCTTCTCATATCCTTAGCCATTTCCTCAGGCCTTAGGGCAGCTCCTCATAACATGACCAGTATCCCCACATATGTCACACTTCTGTGCCTGAGGACATGCTGCAGCTTCATGCCCAGTCAAACCACAGTTTCTGCAACATTTTCCCACAGTGCAATTTTCTTTAGTATGGCCATACTTAAAGCAACTCCTGCAAAAAAATGGCTGGTCAGGATAAAACAAATACCCTCTAGCTCCTCCAATATTAAAGTTCCCAGGAGGGTGCATAACTCCACCAATGCCACTGGGGTCCAGTCTCAAGCGTACCCAAAATTTAGTCTTGCCATTAAATATGCCAACATAATTTTCTAGGCGAATTCCTCCACGAACTGAAGAGCAATACCTGGACAGAAAAGCTCTAATAATGTCTGGCTCCACAAAGGGGTTGTACATGTGCACCGTTAATGGCCTCTCTGCTCCCATAAATAAAGGCAACACCTCAATTCCATGTAATAAAGGGTCTTTTGCAAAGGTTTTAACCCTCTCAAATGCATTCAGGCAGTTCTCAGGATAGCAAAAGGTCACATCATAAATCCCAGTTGAAGGAAACTCTTGGATACAGTAAATATCCTCCTTACCCCAGCCAGACCAACCAAAATTCTGTCCCATAAAGTACGCAGGGTTCTTCTTTGATCAATAACCTCCTCAGCATATTTAAAGCGAATGGTATTCTTCAATCCAGACATCCTGGCATTCTCAAGGACTCCAAACAGCAGTAGGCAATCACAAATCAACATCCCAGGATCCCCTAGCAAGGAGACCCTGATTCCTTCCAATCAGACCAGATGCAGCAATTATAGCACACCTGGTCCTAGCCAAAATGGCTGAGAATCACATCCTTACATTTGCTCCAGGTGAGGCTTGAACTCACAACCTCGGCATTGCTCAACAGATACTGTCTTATAAGTACCACACGCTGACCGATTGTGCCACAGGAGCACATTACATCCTGCTACATGACATACAAAAGTTGCCATGTAACATGTGGAAGAAATGAACAGAAAACTCAAATGCCATTAGGGGTAGTATAAATCAAATACAAAATTAGGGAGACCATTTAAAAAAAAAAAAAATTTGCTCCAGGGATCAAGTATGTCCAAGGGTCCCACTAGCATCGGTGAAGGGGGACCTGAAGATTCCGTTTTTGCCCTTCAATGGGGGCCATTTGGCTTTGAGGGGATGGCGAGACATGGGGCCTATGCCCCCAGTGCTTGTTCTACAATCACATGTGAATACAACCTGCTGCTGCACTCATCTGCTTGCACTTTTGCATTTATAAACACTTCATATGATTCATTAAACAACTGGTAAGAAGAGGACTGACCTTTTGGTGTCTCCATGTCTTGTCTCCATTTATCTGCCTCGATTTAGGCCTAATTCGGGACTAAAGTGAAAGTCCCTGTAAAGTGGATGTATTTGCAGAGGATTGGTTAATTAAATAATGAATATATTCTATTGTTTGTGTCATGACTATCCAACCCCTAAGACACTTTTGCAAGACACTTTTGCAATGCCATTTAGAAATTGATTATCAGGTCTCCTGTTTTTACTTTTTCGCACCATTGTGGGGGGTAACCACATGGATACAACTGTTGGAGCCATGAATTGCTATCCATTACTTCTGACAACTTGGATATTTGTTACATTTCTATACTGAGGCAAAATTTGCTAGAGTAGTTCACATTATCTATTCAGAAAATTTCTGTCATCTTTTGAAAATATATTTTAAGTTTGCAACGCTTGAATTTTTCTCATTGTATAACTTGGGACCAGCTGGAGGCATTCATTTTCTCCATTTGCAAGAACGAGCAGTGATATGATGCATCTCGAGGTGTTTGTCTCCCTCAAGTAGGCTTCGAGGAAGTGCAATGGTTATAAGCAGCAGTGGATTGTCACATCATAGAAGAATGTTGTTATAGTGGCAGAATCTGCTAGCTGACTGTTTACATTCTATTGCCATGGTGACTGCATGGCAGCCACTCCTGAACATTCCGTGGACAGTATGAATATTCCGTAGAGTCCTGAACATTCCGTGGACAGTGTGAACATTCCATAAACACTGTTAACATTACAATTAAGGTTTTAGACTATTTGATTAACTGCCGAGACAAGAAATGAAGAAAGGAAGGCTGCCAGTTGGCTTGTGGGTGTGGCAGAGGCTTGCAGGAAGCAGTGCATTCACAAATCATGCACCCAGAGAGAAAGAGAGGGAGGGAAAGAAGTCTTCATATGTTAATTGATAACATAGAGATGAATTGAAAAAAAATAATAACTCCAAGGCTCTAAATGACATTGAAATCCTCTGCTCTCTTTTGGTAACAGTGAATCAAAGAAATTAAAGTATAGATTAAGGAGGAGGAGGAAAGGATGGGGGGAAATAGAACCAGGCCAAATGAAAAATCATTTAATTGAGAAAAAGACTCAAATATAGGGGTGCATCTGCTGTTTGGTTGGGAGTTGTAGTGCTGTCTCCTAGATACCTGGCTCCTAATTTACTGCTGCAGTTTCTAACTACCAGCCCAAGCTCTGACACAATGAGCCGACCATACTTGAGAACAAAGCATAAATAATCTTTTTTATAAACCACTTTATCATATACCATTATAAATCAATGTATATGTGTTTACATTTATAATACTTACCATATGCTACAAGCTGTGAAATAATTTGAATATATGCAAAATATTTTGCAGCTAAACTTTATGCTTATAAATGAAGTAATGTGTGCACTATCTATTTGCTTAGTTAACATTTAAGCATTTAATTATGGGTGGTTAGCATATGATATGTACTGCAAATTATAATATATTTATAGATTTATTTATTTTTTTATTAAAGAAAAACTCTCACTAATTGTAATAGCATATGATTTATACTACCCATTGTGTTCATCAGCAATTATCAATGTTTCTCTATATGAGGTAGCTGCATTGTTTCTTGGCTTTTTGGCTCAGACCAAGTATGGTTAATTGTCGCTTGGTCATGGGTCGGAGGGTTCAGGGTTGGGGGGTTCTTCCGTGGTACTCCCCCTGGATGTCGAGGAGGGATCTTTCTTTGCATGGAGCGCTGGTGAATTTTCTACAAAAGTTTGCCAAGATGTCGACGGTGAAGAATACAATGTGAGTGAAGCTGAAGAGAGCAACAGGAAATGGTTCCCTAAGGTATTTGGTGGAGGTGATTCTGGGGGGATTGATTGGTGTTCAGAGGATGGAAATATTTGGTATCCAAGAAATTCCTTCAATGCATTTTTTGGATGTGACTTTTGTGGAGCACGGTGTGTATAGGGATGTGTTGGTGTGCATGGAAAGAGAAATAAAAAAAAAGAATCCAGCCATGCATGGGGTGGAAGTTATTCCAGCACTTTCAGAGGAAAGAGCCCTTACTTTACATCTGTATGATTCTTTCACTGATTTGGGGATGACTTGGACTTTTTTGAAGCAGTATTGCAGTCATATACGAGGAGGAATCATGCAAAAAAATATATGTGGACTATTCAATGGAAGGTGGAGGTTTTGGGTAAGGTTCAAACCTGACAAAAATTGTGTTGGGGGTCTGAAGCATCCACCTGCAGCCTTCTCAATTTGAGACTTTAGAGGCTACCTCTATTACTATGATCAACCTGACTATTGTAGAAAATGCAGGAGTTTTGGCCATAGGAAAGAAGACTGCAATAATGACAAAACTTGCAGAAATTGCCAAAAATCAGGGCATGAGGCAGGAGAGTGCCCTGACCCGAGGAAGTGTGATATTTGTGGTGAAGAGGGTCATTTTGCCCGTGACTGCCATAAAGTGTATGAGGAGACAGGGAAGGGAAAGTCTGCAGAACAGTATGCCTTGATAAATGCAGAAAATTATGAGAAGAAGGAGAAGGAATGGAGGGAGTGTGAGAAAAGAGAAGCAGAGGCAGGTGAGGCCATGGATGACATTACAGCTCAGGTAAATGAGGTCATTGACATGGTTAACACTGTGAGTGTCCCCGGCGAGGAAGAGGTTAATGCCGCTCCACCATCTGTGGACAAAATTAAGCCCCACCAAATACCTGAAACTCTGGAGCTGGTAAGTGAAGTAGCTCCGCCCCCAGTAACGGACATGCCTTTTGAATGTGCAGCGAGGAGTCCAAGTGGATTATCCTTGCTGAGTAGCCCGGAGTACAGCCCTGTAAGTCCAGTAAGTGAAGTATCTTCATTAGAGACAGTGGAGAGTGCTGAAACTGCAGAGGAGAGAGGAGGGTTGGATCAGCTGTCGGCACAGGGTTCTGTGTTTGATAGCAAATCCGATATGGAATGCAAGCAAACACCGGAAGTATTCAGGTCAGAAAGCCGGAGGAATAAGGCTAAAAAGTCCCGCATAGAGAGTGAGGAGAAGGACAATAAAAGAGAGGTCCTCAATAATGTTGAGATACTGCTGAAGATACCACCCTTAGGGATAGAAAGAATGACCCCAGCTGAGATCCTGAAAAGCACTAGTCAGCATAGGATCAACCAAAGCAGAAGGATTACAGAGCAGCAGGCTTTTTTGGAGGAAGCTGCTATGAAAATGCAGCAAGTCAGTCATTTCGGAAGGGAAGGGGATAAGGGGACTTGAAGGTGCTCCCTGTTGGTTTTTGTCTCATATTCTTTTTTTCTTATTCTTCGGATATTCTTTTTTTTCTAAGTGACAGAAGGGAAGAATAAGGGTATAACCCTAACCTCTCTCAATGTGAGGGGTGTTGGCTCTAAGGCAAAAAGGACTGCAGTACTGGACTTTTTGGGGAGTTTTGAAGGAGACATTATTAGTATACAGGAGTGTGGTTTTGTTAATGCTCCTAAAAAAGAGGAGTGGAAGGGGGGGGATTCTATTTGGAGTGGGTCCAAAGAGAACAAGAATGATGGGATAGGAGTCTTAGTGAAGGGCAATAATTTCAAAATACAGTCTTACACTGTGATAGAGGCGGGAAGATGTGCCCTAGTGACATTTAAGTACCAGGGGTGGCGGTTTAATATTTTTAATATATATGCACATGCGGATAAAAATAAAAGGAAAAATTTGTTTGAAAGATTGGAGTTTTTTTTGATTGGAAGGATACCGGTGGGGATTGTTGGTGATATGAATTGTGTGATTGACAGAGGGGTAAAGAGAGGTTTGAATAAGGTGAAGATTGATGTCACTGGGAATATTTTGAGAAGTATGCTTGTTGATTTTTCACTGACGGATGTGGCGAGAGAATGTAGTATAGGAGAGCCATTGACGACTTACAGGGCTGACAGAGGTATGATTGTGTCACGTTTGAATTATGTGTTTGTATCAAAAGAATTCACATGTTCTAGTTATGGGCAAGAGGGGGTGGGATTCTCAGATCATGATTATGTTAGGTATAGAATAGAGTGTAAGGGAGGCGGGAGTTATGGGAGGGGTGTTTGGAAGAGGAATGTGAGATGCTTGGAAGATAGAGAGGTTAGGAGCCGGTTCCTTGAATGTTACGGGAGATGGAAGTACACTAAGGGTAAGGGTAAGTATGGGTGTGTGTTAGAATGGTGGGATTGGGTGAAAGGTCAGATTGCTAGATTTTTTTAGGAGGAATGGGTACAGAATGGCGAGGATGAGGAGAGAAAAGTTTGAATGGATGAATAAAAGGGTGGCATACTTGTATAGAATGAGAGAGTGTGGTAGTGATGTGTCAGTTGAAATAATTGAAGTGAGGAGAGAGATTAAAAAGAGTATGGAAGAGAAAGGAAGGCAGATAGTGTATAGTGCGAAGGTGGAATGTATGGAGAAGGATGAGAAGTGTAGTAGATTTTTCTTTAAGAAAGTTTGTGGAGGGAGAAAGGATATGGATGTGGCTATTGGAGAGAATGGCGAGGAAATGAGAGGTGAAGAGATGAGGAAGGAGGTAGAGAAATTTTATGGTTGTCTGTATGCTAGGAGAGCTTGTGATGAAAGTATGGAGAGTGAAGTGCTGAGTGTAATTACAGAAAGGGTAGATGAGAGTGATTGTGGTATGCTATGTAGTTAGGTGACTGAGAAGGAAGTGAAAGATGCTATGGATAGTATGATGAGGAATAGAATGCCTGGGAAGGATGGGTTGCCAATGGAATTTTATAGTATGATGTGGGAGATTGTTGGTGAGGATGTTGTGGAAGTGATGAAGTATATATTTGAAAATAAAAGGATGAGTGAAACTATGAAAGAGGGTGTGGTTGTATTGATTTATAAAAAGGGTGATAGGAAGTATGAAAAACTGGAGACCGATTACGTTGTTGAATGTGGATTATAAGATGTATGCAAAAATGTTAGCGAATAGAATGAGAAGAGTGATTGATCAGGTTATTGGTGAAGAACAGGTGTGTGCGGTACCAGAAAGAAGAATAAGTGAGAACTTGATGTTGTTGAGAGATGTGATTGGAGATTGTATGAGTAGGAAGCAGAGAATGTATTTGATGGCATTAGATTTTGAAAAGGCTTTTGATAGGGTGTCGCATGCTTTTAAGTTGAGAGTATTGGTGAGAATGTGGTTCCCGGGGGAGTTTGTGAATAGGATAAGGAGTATGTATGATGGTGTAAGTAGTAGAGTGTTGGTGAATGGTTTTTTGAGTGAGAATGTAAAGATAGAGTCTGGTGTAAGGCAAGGATGTCCATTGTCCCCTATTGTGTTTGTGTGTGTGATTGAACCGCTGTTGTGTATGTTGAGAAAGGATAAGGTGATGAGAGGATTGATGATTCCGGGAAGTAAGGGTAGGAGTGTGAAGGTGCTTGGTTATATGGATGATGTTGCGATTGTGGGTGTGAATAGTGCAGCGATTAGGAGGGCAAAATTAATAGTTAGTTTATTTTGTGGAGCATCGGCGTTTAAGGTAAATTGGGAAAAATCTAAAATTAAGGTATTTGGGCAGAGAGAGGAGGAGGATAAAGGGAGTGAATATGTGGATGGTGGTGTAAAAGTGCTGGGTGTTGTATTTAATGATGATATGAAAGGAAGTGAGAGCTGGAGTGAAGTGCAGAAGAAAGTGGGGTGTAAGTTGGGATTCTGGAAGTTGAGGAAGCTGTCGATGAATGGGAAGGTGTTAATAGTTAAAGCAATTATATTACCAATGTTGTTATATGTGTCTAATGTGTTTCCACCATCTAATGTAAGTTTGAGGAAAATTAATAGAATGTTTTTGTTTTTGTGGGGATGTAGGATGGAGCGTTTGAAGAGAGAGTCTGTGATGAAAGAGAAGACAAATGGAGGAGTGAATTTTCAGAATGTGGATGTGTATCTGAAGCTGAATGGGATTGCACAAGTGTTGAGTCTGACTGAGAAGGAGAGTAAGGCAGCATGTATGGTAAGGTATATGGCTGGATGGATGCTGTGTGGGTTGAAGTGGTATGATAGAAAGCTGAATGAGCCAATGGAGTTTGAGGTGTGTAAGTGGTATAAGATGATTGAAGTGTTTGTGAGGAAATGGGACCTATTGGGTGTATGCAAGGAAGATTTTAAGAAAAGAAAGAATGTCGTGAAAATTTTGAGAGGAAGAGAAAGTATGTGTAATATGGAGGGTCTGAGATCTAAGGAGAGTGAGGAGGTGTGGAAGAAAGTGAGTATGGAAGGGTTAAATAACAAACAGGGATGTGATATGGATGAGTATGCATGGGGTAATACCAGTGAGAGAGGTGCAGAAGAAACGTGACTTGGTGAGATCTAGTAAATGTCCTAGGAGCGTATGTAATGGATGTGAGAGTATTATGCATCTGGTATGGAATTGTGGATATGCGCAGAAGGTGTGGGAGGGTTATGTAAGGAGTTGGCGGGTGTGCAAAAAATGACATGGAAGGTGGCTTTGTTTGGTATGGGTGCAAGTGGAAAATGTAGTGAGAGGATATTGTGGCTGATAACAGTATGTGTAATGGAGTGTTTGTGGGATGTCAGGAATGTGTATGTGTATAAGAAAGAAATGATAGAGGTGAATGATTGTGTAAGAATGGTGTTAGGGAAATTGTACACATGTTATGTATGGGATAAGATGAGGAAGGATGGATGTGATGCAGAGGGTATATGGAAACACAAAAAATGGAAGCATATAGTAAAATTGATTTAGATGGTGTGGGTGGAGTTTTGAGTTCTTTTAGCAGGTGGTGGTTTGCTTATTTTTTGATTTCTTTATGGTAGTAGGGTTTTTTAATTACTGTGTGTGAGTATGCACAAAACTAAGATGATAAAGTAATATAACGGGGAATTAATTTAAATTATAATGTACATATTAATATATAGGAAAAAATTACACAGTTAAAAATGAAACCATAAATGATCTTTTAAAATCTCCGGTTTTTCGATTGTCATGGTGATTGCTGTCCTAAGGGACATGCGACAGAGTTTTTTTAAACCGAATGGTTTAAAAAAAAAAAAAAAAGTAACAAATCAGAAGGGCAACCCCAAGCTTTGAGACATAAGAGAGCCTGAAGGCCCTGAATCTAAGGTGCTCTTTGGCTGCTCTGTCAGGTGCACCCCTGCTCTCTGTGATGGTGGGTCTTTGGCTTTTGTGGCTTAAAGAGAAATGGTGCTTATTTGCAAAGCATGCTTTTACACTCTCCTGGGTGATTGGAGCATAGATTTATGGCTTCAATAAAAAAGTATATAGTACCTGTGATGCTCTTGAGATTGTGGTTATGCACTACACTACTGTCTCCAACTATGGCTTCCCTGTATTGGGGCAAGGTAGATTTTTACACAGTACCAAGCAAAACCTATTGGCTGCAGCAGTGCATCTTCATGGTGTTAGGCCTGAAGTGACCTAGGGGAGTGCACCACTCCCTATAGCTATACCCCTGGCTCCAATCATCCAAGAAACTAAATATGCACTGGGCACATGACCCTCATTTCTCTCCATCAACTCAGAGCCAGAAAGCCCATCTTTCACATGCCTGGAGCCAAAAGGCTCCCATCCAACACAAGGCTTGGGAACAAACTCCCACCTTGTTACATCACATACACAGCCATGTAACATGTGGAAGAAATGAACAGAAAACTCAAATGCCATTAGGGGTAGTATAAATCATATACCACTACAATTAGGGAGACCATTTAAAAAAAAAAAAAATTGCTCCAGGGATCAAGTATGTCCAAGGGTCCCACTAGCATCGTGAAGGGGGACCTGAAGATTTATTTTTTACCCTTCAATGGGGGCCATTTGGCTTTGAGGGGATGGGGAGATATGGGGCCTATGCCCCCAGTGCTTGTTCTACAATCACATGTGAATACAACCTGCTGCTGCTGCACTCATCTCCTTACACTTTTGCCTTTATAAACACTTCATATGATTCATTAAACAACTGATAAGAAGAGGACTGACCATTTGGTGTCTCCATGCCTTGTCTCCATTTAGCTGCCTCTATTTAGGCCTAATTCCGGGACTAAAGTCAAAGTCCCTGTAAAGTGGATGTATTTGCAGAGGATTGGTTAATTAAATAATGAATATATTCTATTGTTTGTTTCATGACTATCCAACCCCTAAGACACTTTTGCAATGCCATTTAGAAATTGATTATCAGGTCCCCTGTTTTTACTTTTTCGCACCATTGCGGGAGTAACCACATGGATACAACTGTTGGAGCCATGAATTGCTATCCATTACTTCTGACAACTTGGATATTTGTTACATTTCTATACTGAGGCAAAATTTGCTAGAGTAGTTCACATTATCTATTCAGAAAATTTCTGTCATCTTTTGAAAATATATTTTAGGTTTGCAATGCTTGAATTTTCCTCATTGTTTAACTTGGGACCAGCTGGAGGCATTCATTTTCTCCATTTGCAAGAATGAGCAGTGATATGATGCATCTCGAGGTGTTTGTCTCCTTCAAGTAGGCTTCTTCGAGGAAGTGGAATGGTTATAAGCAGCAGTAGATTGTGACATCATAGAAGAATGTTGTTATAGTGGCAGAATCTGCTAGCTGACTGTTTACATTCTATTGCCATGGTGACAGCATGGCAGCCACTCCTGAACATTCCGTGGACGGTATGAATATTCCGTAGAGTCCCGAACATTCCGTGGACAGTGTGAACATTCCATAAACACTGTTAACATTCCAATTAAGGTTTTAGACTATCTGATTAACTGCTGAGACAAGAAATGAAGAAAGGAAGGCTGCCAGTTGGCTTGTGGGTGTGGCAGAGGCTTGCAGGAGGCAGTGCATTCACAAATCATGCACCCAGAGAGAAAGAAGTCTGCAGATGTTAATTGATAACATAGAGATGAATTGAAAAAAAATAACTCCAAGGCTCTAAATGACATTGAAATCCTCTGCTCTCTTTTGGTAACAATGAATCAAAGAAATGAAAGTATAGATTAAGGAGGAGGAGGAAAGGATGGGCGAAAATAGAACCAGGCCAAATGAAAAAACATTTATAAGAGAAAAAGACACAAATATAGGGGTGCATCTGCTGTTTGTTTGGGAGTTGCACTGCTGTCTCCTGGATACCTGGCTCCTAATTTACTGCTGCAGTTTCTAACTACCAGCCAAAGCTCTGACACAATGAGCCGACCATACTTGAGAACAAAGCATAAATAATCTTTTTTATAAACCACTTTATATCATATACCATTATAAATCAATGTATATGTGTTTACATTTATAATACTTACCATATGCTAATCACCATATATTTAATCTTTTAAAGTCAGCTAAGTGGGCAAACAGTGCAAATATTACTTCATTTACACTTAAACTGTACAAGCTGTGAAATAATTTTAATATATCCAAAATATTTTGCAGCTAAACTTTATGCTTATAAATGAAGTAATGTGTGCACTATCTATTTGCTTAGTTAACATTTAAGCATTGAATTATGGGTAGTTAGCGTATGATATGTACTGCAAATTATAATATATATATAGATTTATTTATTTTTTATTAAAGAAAAACTCTCACTATTTGTAATAGCATATGATTTATAATGCCCATTGTGTTCATCAGCAATTATCAATGTCTCTCTATGTGAGGTAGCTGCTTGTGTCCGATAAGTAACAAATCATAAATGCAACCCCAACCTTTGAGACATAAGAAAGCCTGAAAGCCCTGAATCTAAGGTGCTGTTTGGCTGCTCTGTCAGGTGCACCCCTGCTCTCTGTGATGGTGGGTCTTCGGCTTTTGTGGTTTAAAGAGAAATGGTGCTTATTTGCAAAGCATGCTTTTACACTCTCCTGGGTGATTGGAGCATAGATTTAAGGCTTAAATAAAAAAGTGTATAGGACCTGTGATGCTCTAGAGATTGTGGTTATGCACTACACTACTGTCTCCAACTATGGCTTCCCTGTATTGGGGCAAGGTGGATTTTTACACAGTACCAAGCAAAACCTATTGGCTGCAGCAGTGCATCTTCATGGTGTTAGGCCTGAAGTGACCTAGGGGAGTGCACCACTTCCTATAGCTATACCCCTCGCTCCAATCATCCAAGAAACTAAAAATGCACTGGGCACATGTTGAGAGCTTCACCTGTTGTGTATGTGATGTGAAGTGTGCAATTAAAGCAGGCAATGTGTTCAATCTCATTAGCAGGCTCAGCATGCGGGAGCATTGAATAGAAGCAAAAGAATTTGGGGTGTTGTTGAGCCATATAATGAGCTCAATGGATATGAATAGTAATTGTGTGATGGTGGGGGGAGGTGGTTTAGGAACTTGGGTGGCCATACACAGAGAGGAAGGGAGAAGGAAAGTACAAAGTAGTGTATTTTAAAAGTATTGAACCTAACATGATCTCTCTTTATGTGAAACTTGCCCCCTGTTATGTGTACAATACAATGTCTACTGTATAGAAGAAATGTCAAGTGATAGGATGTTGAGAGAAATGTTTTGAGTCTAAGGTCATAGGAGTACTGTGTGGCTTGGTAGCATCGAGCATCTTTTAATGCATCTTCTTACCCTAAAATGCATCTTATTAGAACAAGTTGCTCCTGCTGATTAAAATGATATGCAGCATGCCTATGTTCTGTGATCCAGTACAGGTGTATCTTCAAGAAAATCACTACGTTAAAGTGTTATAGTCGCTATTAGTGTAACGTAACATAAAACATGCAGAAACACCTGAACTGGCTCACAGATTATAGACATGCTGCATTTTGTTCTAATTAGAAAAAGCTGCTTCTGCTACCAATTTGATTCACTGTATGATTCACATGCACTAGAAGGTAAAAATTTGCATAAAATATGCTCGCGCTACCGAGTCACACCATGCCATAACAGAATTCACACACACCACCAAGTGATTTATTTTTAATCTAATAATAAAGATTCGAAAGAAAAGGAAAAAAAAACTCCCCTTCCATGATTCAAACCCCAGACCTCAAGGTGCAAAGCGCAGACCATACCCACTAGCCTACACAGTCTATCCATGTTGAGAGCTTCACCTGTTGTGTATGTGATGTGTGCAATTAAAGCGGCCAATGTGTACAGTCTCAACAGCAGGGTCATCATGCGGCAGCATTGAATAGAAGCAAAAGAAGGTGGGGTGTTGGTGAGCAATACTAGCAGCTCAGTTGAGATAAATAGTAATTGTGTGATGGTGGGGGGAGGTGGTTTAGTAACTTGGGTGGCCATACACAGAGAGGAATGGAGAAGGAAAGTCCAAAGTAGTGTATTTTAAAAGTATTGAACCTAACATGATCTCTCTTTATGTGAAACTTGCCCCCTGTTATGTGTACAATACAATGTCTACTGTATAGCAGAAATGTCAAGTGATAGGATGTTGAGAGAAATATTTTGAGTCTAAGGTCATAGGAGTGCTGTGTGACTTGGTAGCATTGTGCATCTTTTAATGCATCTTTTTACCCTAAAATGCATCTTATTAGAATAACCTGCTTCTGCTGATTAAAATGATATGCAGCATGCCTATGTTCTGTGATCCAGCAAAGGAGTATCTTCAAGAAAATCACTATGTTAAAGTGTTATAGTCGCTATTAGTGTAACGTAACATAAAACATGCAGAAACACCTGAACTGGCTCACAGATTATAGGCATGCTGCATATTGTTTTCATCAGCAAAAGCTGCTTGTGCTATCAAATTGATATGCTGTATGATTCAAATGCATTTGAAGGTAAAAAGTTGCATAAAAGATGCTCGCACTGCCGAGTCACACCATGCCAAAACAGAATTGACACACACCACCAAGTGATTTATTTTTAATCTAATAATAAAGATTCAAAAGAAAAGGAAAAAAACTCCCCTTCCATTATTCGAACCCCAGACCTGAAAGTACAAAGCGCAGACCATAACTACTAGCCTACACAGTCTGTCCATGTTGAGAGCTTCACCTGTTGTGTTTGTGATGTGAAGTATGCAATTAAAGCAGACAATGTGTACAGTGTCAATAGCAGGCTCAGCATGCGGCAGCATTGAATATAAGCAACAGAAGGTGGGGTGTTGGTGAGCCATATAATGAGCTCAATGCAGATGAATAGTAATTGTGTGATGGGGAGGTGGTTTAGGAACTTGGGTGGCCATACACAGAGTGGCATGGAGAACGGAAGTACAAAGTAGTGTATTTTAAAAGTATTGAACCTTTCATGATCTCTCATTATGTGAAACTTGCCCCCTGTTATGTGTACAATACAATGTCTACTGTATAGCAGAAATGTCAAGTGATAGGATGTTGAGAGAAATGTTTTGAGTCTAAGGTCATAGGAGTGCTGTGTGACTTGGTAGCATTGTGCATCTTTTAATGCATCTTTTTACCCTAAAAAGCATCTTATTAGAATAACCTGCTTCTGCTGATTAAAATGATATGCAGCATGCCTTTGTTCTGTGATCCAGTACAGGTGTATCTTCAAGAAAATCACTACGTTAAAGTGTTATAGTCGCTATTAGTGTAACGTAACATAAAACATGCAGAAACACCTGAACTGGCTCACAGATTATAGGCATGCTGCATATTGTTTTCATCAGCAAAAGCTGCTTGTGTTATCAAATTGATTTGCTGTTTGATTCAGATGCATTTGAAGATAAAAAGTTGCATAAAAAATGTTCGCACTACCGAGTCACACCATGCCATAACAGAATTGAAACACTCCACCAAGTGATTTATTTTTAATCAAATAATAATGATTAAAAAGAAAAGAAAAAAAAACTCCCCTTCCATGATTCGAACCCCAGAGCTCAATGTTCAAAGCGCAGACCATAACCACTAGTCTACACAGTCTGTCCATGTTGAGAGCTTCACCTGTTGTGTATGTGATGTGAAGTATGCAATTAAAGCAGACAATGTGTACAGTGTCAATAGCAGGCTCAGCATGCGGCAGCATTGAATATAAGCAACAGAAGGTGGGGTGTTGGTGAGCCATATAATGAGCTCAAAGCAGATGAATAGTAATTGTGTGATGGGGAGGTGGTTTAGGAACTTTGGTGGCCATACACAGAGTGGCATGGAGAAGGGATGTACAAAGTAGTGTATTTTAAAAGTATTGAACCTTTCATGATCTCTCATTATGTGAAACTTGCCCCTTGTTATGTGTACAATACAATGTCTACTGTATAGCAGAAATGTCAAGTGATAGGATGTTGAGAGAAATGTTTTGAGTCTAAGGTGATAGGAGTGCTGTGTGACTTGGTAGCATTGTGCTTCTTTTAATGCATCTTTTTACCCTAAAATGCATCTTATTAGAATATCCTGCTTCTGCTGAATAAAATGATATGCAGCATGCCTATGTTCTGTGATCCAGTAAAGGAGTATCTTCAAGAAAATCACAACGTTAAAGTGTTATAGTCGCTATTAGTGTAACGTAACATAAAACATGCAGAAACACCTGAACTGGCTCACAGATTATAGGCATGTTGCATATTGTTTTCATCAGCAAAAGCTGCTTGTGTTATCAAATTGATTTGCTCTTTGATTCAGATGCATTTGAAGGTAAAAAGTTGCATAAAAAATGCTCGCACTACCGAGTCACACCATGCCATAACAGAATTGAAACACTCCACCAAGTGATTTATTTTTAATCAAATAATAAAGATTAAAAAGAAAAGGAAAAAAAACTCCCCTTCCATGATTTGAACCCCAGGCCTCAAGGTACAAAGAGCAGACCATACCCACTAGCCTACACATTCTGTCCATGTTGAGAGCTTCACCTGTTGTGTATGTGATGTGAAGTATGCAATTAAAGCAGACAATGTGTACAGTGTCAATAGCAGGCTCAGCATGCGGCAGCTTTGAATATAAGCAACAGAAGGTGGGGTGTTGGTGAGCCATATAATGAGCTCAATGCAGATAAATAGTAATTGTGTGATTGTGGGGGGAGGTGGTTTAGGAACTTGGGTGGCCATACACAGAGAGGAATGGAGAAGGGAAATATAAAGTAGTGTATTTTAAAAGTATTGAAACTAACTTGATCTCTCATTATGTGAAACTTGCCCCCTGTTATGTGTACAATACAATCTCTACTGTATAGCAGAAATGTCAAGTGAAAGGATGTTGAGAGAAATGTTCTGAGTCTAAGGTCATAGGAGTGCTGTGTGACTTGGTAGCATCGTGCATATTTTAATGCATCTTTTTACCCTAAAATGCATATTATTAGAACAATCTGCTTCTGCTGATTAAAATGATATGCAGCATGCCTATGTTCTGTGATCCAGTACAAATGTTTCTTCAAGAAAATCACTATGTTAAAGTGTTATAGTCGCTATTAGTGTAACATAACATAAAACATGCAGAAACACCTGAACTGGCTCACAGATTATAGGCATGCTGCATATTGTTTTCATCAGCAAAAGCTGCTTGTGCTATCAAATTGATTTGCTGTATGATTCAGATGCATTTAAAGGTAAAAAGTTGCATTAAAGATTCTCGCACTACCGAGTCACACCATGCTATAACAGAATTGGTACACACCACCAAGTGATTTATTTTTAATCTAATAATAAAGATTAAAAAGAAAAGGAAAAAAAAACTCCCCTTCCATGATTTGAACCCCAGACCTTAATGTTCAAAGCGCAGACCTTAACCACTAGCCTACACAGTCTGTCCATGTTGAGAGCTTCACCTGTTGTGTATGTGATGTGAAGTATGCAATTAAAGCAGACAATGTGTACAGTGTCAATAGCAGGCTCAGCGTGCTGCAGCATTGAATATAAGCAACAGAAGGTGGGGTGTTGGTGAGCCATATAATGAGCTCAATGCAGACGAATAGTAATTGTGTGATGGGGAGGTGGTTTAGGAACTTGGGTGGCCATACACAGAGTGGCATGGAGAAGGGATGTACAAAGTAGTGTATTTTAAAAGTATTGAACCTTTCATGATCTCTCATTATGTGAAACTTGCCCCCTGTTATGTGTACAATACAATGTCTACTGTATAGCAGAAATGTCAAGTGATAGGATGTTGAGAGAAATGTTTTGAGTCTAAGGTCATAGGAGTGCTGTGTGACTTGGTAGCATTGTGCATCTTTTAATGCATCTTTTTACCCTAAAATGCATCTTATTGGAATAACCTGCTTCTGCTGATTAAAATGATATGCAGCATGCCTATGTTCTGTGATCCAGTAAAGGAGTATCTTCAAGAAAATCACTACGTTAAAGTATTATTAGTGTAACGTTACATAAAACATGCAGAAACACCTGAAGTGGCTCACAGAGTATAGGCATGCTGCATATTGTTTTCATCAGCAAAAGCTGTTTGTGCTATCAAATTGATTTGCTGTATGATTCAGATGCATTTGAAGGTAAAATGTTGCATAATAGTTTCTCGCACTACCGAGTCACACCATGCCATAACAGAATTGACACACACCACCAAGTTAATTTTTTTTAATCTAATAATAAAGATTAAAAAGAAAAGGAAAAAAAACTCCACTTCCATGATTCGAACCCAAGACCTCAAGTTACAATGCACAGACCATAACCACTAGCCTACACAGTCTGTCCATGTTGAGAACTTTACCTGTTGTGTATGTGATGTGAAGTAAGCAATTAAAGCAGACAATGTGTACAGTATCAATAGCAGGTTCAGCATTTGGCAGCATTGAATATAAGCAACAGAAGGTGGGGTGTTGGTGAGCCATATAATGAGCTCAATGCAGATGAATAGTAATTGTGCGATGGTGGGGGAGGTGGTTTAGGAACTTGGGTGGCCATACACAGAGAGGAATGGAGATGGGAAGTACAAAGTAGTGTATTTTAAAAGAACTGAACCTAACATTATCACTCATTATGTGAAACTTTCCCCCTGTTATGTGTACAATACAATGTCTACTGTATAGCAGAAATGTCAAGTGATAGGATGTCGAGAGAAATGTTTTGAGTCTAATGTCATAGGAGTGCTGTGTGACTTGGTAGCATAGTGCATATTTTAATGCATCTTTCTACCCTAAAATGCTTCTTATTAGAACAATCTGCTTCTGCTGATTAAAATGATATGCAGCATGCCTATGTCCTGTAATTCAGTAAATGTGTTCCTTCATGAAAATCACTATGTTAAAGTGTTATAGTCGCTATTAGTATAACGTAACATATCACATGTAGATACACCTGAACTGGCTCAGAGATTATAGGCATGCTGCATATTGTTTTCATCAGCAAAAGCTGCTTGTGCTATAAAATTGATTTGCTGTATGATTCAGATGCATTTGAAGGTAAAAAGTTGCATAAAAGATGCTCGCGATACCGAGTCACACCATGCTATAACAGAATTGACACACACCACCAAGTTATTTATTTTTAATCTAATAATAAAGATTAAAAAGAAAAGTAAAAAAAACTCCACTTCCATGTTTCGAACCCCAAACCTCAATTTACAAAGTGGAGACCATACCCACTAGCCTACACAGTCTGTCCACATTGAGAGCTTCACCTGTTGTGTATGTGATGTGAAGTATGCAATTAAAGCAGACAATGTGTACAGTGTCAGTAGTAGGCTCAGCATGCGGCAGCATTGAATATAAGCAACAGAAGGTGGGGTGTTGGTGAGACATAAAATGAGCTCAATGCAGATGAATAGTAATTGTGTGATGGTGGGGGGAGGTTGTTTTGGAACTTGGGTGGCCATACACAGAGAGGAATGGAGAAGGGAACTACAAAGTAGTGTATTTTAAAAGTACTGAACCTAGCATGATCTCTCATTATGTGAAACTTGCCCCCTGTTTTGTGTATAATTCAATGTCTACTGTATAGCAGAAATGTCAAGTGATAGGATGTTGAGAGAAATGTTTTGATTCTAATGTCATAGGAGTGCTGTGTGACTTGGTAGTATAGTGCATATTTTAATGCATCTTTTTACCCTGAAATGCATCTTATTAGAACAATCTGCTTCTGCCGATTAAAATGATATGCAGCATGCCTATGTTCAGTGATCCAGTACAGGTGTATCTTCAAGAAAATCACTACGTTAAAGTGTTAAAGATGCTATTAGTGTAACGTAACATAAAAAATGCAGAACCACCTGAAGTGACTCACCGATTATAGGCATGCTGCATATTGTTTTCATCAGCAAAAGCTGCTTGTGCTATCAAATTGATTTGCTGTATGATTCAGATGCATTTGAAGGTAAAAAGTTGCATAAAAGATGCTCGCGATACCGAGTCACACCATGCTATAACAGAATTGACACACACCACCAAGTTATTTATTTTTAATCTAATAATAAAGATTAAAAAGAAAAGTAAAAAAAACTCCACTTCCATGTTTCGAACCCCAAACCTCAATTTACAAAGTGGAGACCATACCCACTAGCCTACACAGTCTGTCCACGTTGAGAGCTTCACCTGTTGTGTATGTGATGTGAAGTATGCAATTAAAGCAGACAATGAGTACAGTGTCAATAGCAGGCTCAGCATGCGGCAGCATTGAATATAAGCAAAAGAAGGTGGGGTGTTGGTGAGACATTTAATGAGCTCAATGCAGATGAATAGTAATTGTGTGATGGTGGGGGGAGGTGGATTAGGAACTTGGGTGGCCATACACAGAGAGGAATGGAGAAAGGAAGTACAAAGTAGTGTATTTTAAAAGTGTTGAAACTGACATGATCTCTCATTATGTGAAACTTGCCCACTGTTATGTGTACAATACAATGTCCACTGTTTAGCAGAAATGTCAAGTTATAGGATGTCGAGAGAAATGCTTTGAGTCTAATGTCATAGGAGTGCTGTGTGACTTGGTAGCATCGTGCATCTTTTAATGCGTCTATTTACCCTAAAATGCATCTTATTAGAACAAGTTGCTTCTGCTGATTAAAATGATATGCAGCATGCCTATGTTCTGTAATCCATTACAGGTTTACCTTCACGAAAATTACTACGTTAAACTGTTATAGTCGCTATTAGTGTAACGTAACATAACACATGCAGAAACACCTGAACTGGCTAACAGATTATAGGCATGCTGCATATTGTTTTCATCAGCAAAAGCTGCTTGTGCTATAAAATTGATTTGTTGTATGATTCAGATGCATTTGAAGGTAAAGAGTTGCATAAAAGATGCTCGCACTACCGAGTCACACCATGCTATTACAGAATTGACACACACCACCAAGTTATTTAATTTTAATCTAATAATAAAGATTAAAAAGAAAAGTAAAAAAAACTCCCCTTCCATGTTTTGAAACCCAGACCTAAAGTTACAAAGTGGAGACCATACCCACTAGCCTACACAGTCTGTCCACATTGAGAGCTTCACCTGTTGTGTATGTGATGTGAAGTATGCAATTAAAGCAGACAATGTGTACAGTGTCAATAGCAGGCTCAGCATGCGGCAGCATTAAATATAAGCAACAGAAGGTGGAGTGTTGGTGAGCCATATAATGAGCTCAATGCACATGAATAGTAATTGTGTGATGGTGGGGGGAGGTGGTTTTGGAACTTGGGTGGCCATACACAGAGAGGAATGGAGAAGGGAAGTACAAAGTAGTGTATTTTAAAAGTATTGAACCTTTCATGATCTCTCATTATGTGAAACTTGCCCCCTGTTATGTGTACAATACAATATCTACTGTATAGCAGAAATGTCAAGTGATAGGATGTTGAGAGAAATGTTTTGATTCAAAGGTCATAGGAGTGCTGTGTGACTTGGTAGCATCGTGCATATTTTAATGCATCTTTTTACCCTAAAATGCATCTTATTAGAACAAGTTGCTTCTGCTGATTAAAATGATATGCAGCACGCCTATGTTCTCTAATCCAGTACAGGTGTACCTTCACGAAAATCACTACGTTAAAGTGTTATAGTCGCTATTAGTATAACGTACCATTTCACATGTAGATACACCTGAACTGGCTCACAGATTATAGGCATGCTGCATATTGTTTTCATCAGCAAAAGCTGCTTGTGCTATCAAATTGATTTGCTGTATGATTCATATGCATTTGAAGGTAAAGAGTTGCATAAAAGATGCTCGTGCTACCGAGTCACACCATGCCATAACAGAATTGACACACACCACCAAGTGATTTATTTTTAATCTAATAATAAAGTTTAAAAAAAAAAGGAAAAAAAAATAGTCTCCCATTATTCAAACCCCAGACCTCAAGGTACAAAGCGCAGACCAAACCCACTAACCTACACAGTCTGTCCATGTTGAGAGCTTCACCTGTTGTGTATGTGATGTGAACTATGTGATGTAATTAAAGCAGACAAGGTGTACAGTGTCAATAGCAGGCTCAGCATGCGGCAGCATTGAATATAAGCAAAAGAAAGTGGGGTGTTGGTGAGCCATATAATGAGCTCAATGCAGATGAATAGTAATTGTGCGAAGGTGGGGGGAGGTGGTTTAGGAACTTGGGTGGCCATACACAGAGAGGAATGGAGAAGGGAAGTACAAAGTAGTGTATTTTAAAAGTACTGAACCTAACATGATCTCTCATTATGTGAAACTTGCCCCCTGTTATGTGTACAATTCAATGTCTACTGTATAGCAGAAATGTCAAGTGATAGGATGTTGAGAGAAATGTTTTGAGTCTAAGGTCATATGAGTGCTGTGTGACTTGGTAGCATCGTGCAAATTTTAATGCATCTTTTTACCCTAAAATGCATCTTTTTAGAACAATCTGCTTCTGCTGATTAAAATGATATGCAGCATGCCTATGTTCTGTGATCCAGTACAGGTGTATCTTCAAGAAAATCACTACGTTAAAGTGTTATTAGTGTAACGTTACATAAAACATGCAGAAACACCTGAAGTGGCTCACAGATTATAGGCATGCTCCATATTGTTTTCATCAGCAAAAGCTGCTTGTGCTATCAAATTGATTTGCTGTATGATTCAGATGCATTTGAAGGTAAAATGTTGCATAAAAGTTTCTCGCACTACCGAGTCACACCATGCCATAACAGAATTGACACACACCACCAAGTGATTTATTTTTAATCTAATAATAAAGATTAAAAAGATAAGGAAAAAAAACTCCCCTTCCATGATTTGAACCCCAGACCTCAATGTTCAAAGCACAGACCATAACCACTAGCCTACACAGTCTGTCCATGTTGAGAGTTTCACCTGTTGTGTATGTGATGTGAAGTATGCAATTAAAGCAGACAATGTGTACAGTGTCAACTGTAGGCTCAGCATGCGGCAGCATTGAATATAAGCAACAGAAGGTGGGGTGTTGGTGAGCCATATAATGAGCTCAATGCAGATGAATAGTAATTGTGTGATGGTGGGTGGAAGTTGTTTTGGAACTTGGGTGGCCATACACAGAGAGGAATGGAGAAGGGAAGTACAAAGTAGTGTATTTTAAAAGTACTGAACCTAGCATGATCTCTCATTATGTGAAACTTGCCCCCTGTTTTGTGTACAATTCAATGTCTACTGTATAGCAGAAATGTCAAGTGATAGGATGTTGAGAGAAATGTTTTGATTCTAATATCATAGGAGTGCTGTGTGACTTGGTAGCATAGTGCATATTTTAATGCATCTTTTTACCCTAAAATGCATCTTATTAGAACAATCTGCTTCTGCTGATTAAAATGATATGCAGCATGCCTATGTTCCGTGATCCAGTACAGGTGTATCTTCAAGAAAATCACTACGTTAAAGTGTTATAGACGCTATTAGTGTAACGTAACATAAAAAATGCAGAACCACCTGAAGTGGCTTACCGATTATAGGCATGCTACATATTTTTTTCATCAGCAAAAGCTGCTTGTGCTATCAAATTGATTTGCTGTATGATTCAGATGCATTTTAAGGTAAAAAGTTGCATAAAAGATGCTCGCACTACCGAGTCACACCATGCAATAACAGAATTGACACACACCACCAAGTGATTTATTTTAAATCTAATAATAAAGATTAAAAAGAAAAGGAAAAAAAACTCCACTTCCATGATTCGAACCCCAGACCTCAAGTTACAATGCGTAGACCATAACCACTAGCCTACACAGTCTGTCCATGTTGAGAACTTCACCTGTTGTGTATGTGATGTGAAGTAAGCAATTAAAGCAGACAATGTGTACAGTATCAATAGCAGGTTCAGCATTTGGCAGCATTGAATATAAGCAACAGAAGGTGGGGTGTTGGTGAGCCATATAATGAGCTCAATGCAGATGAATAGTATTTGTGCGATGGTGGGGGGAGGTGGTTTAGGAACTTGGGTGGCCATACACAGAGAGGAATGGAGATGGGAAGTACAAAGTAGTGTATTTTAAAAGTACTGAACCTAACATTATCACTCATTATGTGAAACTTTCCCCCTGTTATGTGTACAATACAATGTCTACTGTATAGCAGAAATGTCAAGTGATAGGATGTCGAGAGAAATGTTTTGAGTCTAATGTCATAGGAGTGCTGTGTGACTTGGTAACATAGTGCATATTTTAATGCATCTTTTTACCCTAAAATGCTTCTTATTAGAACAATCTGCTTCTGCTGATTAAAATGATATGCAGCATGCCTATGTACTGTAATCCAGTAAATGTGTTCCTTCATGAAAATCACTACGTTAAAGTGTTATAGTCGCTATTAGTATAACGTAACATATCACATGTAGATACACCTGAACTGGCTCAAAGATTATAGGCATGCTGCATATTGTTTTCATCAGCAAAAGCTGCTTGTGCTATAAAATTGATTTGCTGTATGATTCAGATGCATTTGAAGGTAAAAAGTTGCATAAAAGATGCTCGCGATACCGAGTCACACCATGCTATAAGAGAATTGACACACACCACCAAGTTATTTATTTTTAATCTAATAATAAAGATTTAAAAGAAAAGTAAAAAAAACTCCACTTCCATGTTTCGAACCCCAAACCTCAATTTACAAAGTGGAGACCATACCCACTAGCCTACACAGTCTGTCCACGTTGAGAGCTTCACCTGTTGTGTATGTGATGTGAAGTATGCAATTAAAGCAGACAATGAGTACAGTGTCGATAGCAGGCTCAGCATGCGGCAGCATTGAATATAAGCAAAAGAAGGTGGGGTGTTGGTGAGCCATATAATGAGCTCAATGCAGATGAATAGTAATTGTGTGATGGTGGGGGGAGGTTGATTAGGAACTTGGGTGGCCATACACAGAGAGGAATGGAGAAAGGAAGTACAAAGTAGTGTATTTTAAAAGTATTGAAACTGACATGATCTCTCATTATGTGAAACTTGCCCACTGTTATGTGTACAATACAATGTCCCCTGTATAGCAGAAATGTCAAGTGATAGGATGTCGAGAGAAATGTTTTGAGTCTAAGGTCTTTGGAGTGCTGTGTGACTTGGTAGCATCGTGCATCTTTTAATGCGTCTATTTACCCTAAAATGCATCTTATTAGAACAAGTTGCTTCTGCTGATTAAAATGATATGCAGCATGCCTATGTTCTGTAATCCATTACAGGTTTACCTTCACGAAAATTACTACGTTAAACTGTTATAGTCGCTATTAGTGTAACGTAACATAACACATGCAGAAACACCTGAACTGGCTCACAGATTATAGGCATGCTGCATATTGTTTTCATCAGCAAAAGCTGATTGTGCTATAAAATTGATTTGCTGTATGATTCAGATGCATTTGAAGGTAAAGAGTTGCATAAAAGATGCTCGCACTACCGAGTCACACCATGCTATAACAGAATTGACACACACCACCAAGTTATTTATTTTTAATCTAATAATAAAGATTAAAAAGAAAAGTAAAAAAACCTCCCCTTCCATGTTTTGAAACCCAGACCTCAAGTTACAAAGTGGAGACCATACCCACTAGCCTACACAGTCTGTCCACATTGAGAGCTTCACCTGTTGTGTATGTGATGTGAAGTATGCAATTAAAGCAGACAATGTGTACAGTGTCAATAGCAGGCTCAGCATGCGGCAGCATTAAATATAAGCAACAAAAGGTGGGGTGTTGGTGAGCCATATAATGAGCTCAATGCAGATGAATAGTAATTGTGTGATGGTGGGGGGAGGTGGTTTTGGAACTTGGGTGGCCATACACAGAGAGGAATGGAGAAGGGAAGTACAAAGTAGTATATTTTAAAAGTATTGAACCTTTCATGATCTCTCATTATGTGAAACTTGCCCCATGTTATGTGTACAATACAATATCTACTGTATAGCAGAAATGTCAAGTGATAGGATGTTGAGAGAAATGTTTTGATTCAAAGGTCATAGGAGTGCTGTGTGACTTGGTAGCATCGTGCATATTTTAATGCATCTTTTTACCCTAAAATGCATCTTATTAGAACAAGTTGCTTCTGCTGATTAAAATGATAGGCAGCACGCCTATGTTCTCTAATCCAGTACAGGTGTACCTTCACGAAAAATCACTACGTTAAAGTATTATTGTCGCTATTAGTATAACGTACCATTTCACATGTCGATACACCTGAACTGGCTCACAGATTATAGGCATGCTGCATATTGTTTTCATCAGCAAAAGCTGCTTGTGCTATCAAATTGATTTGCTGTATGATTCATATGCATTTGAAGGTAAAGAGTTGCATAAAAGATGCTCGTGCTACCGAGTCACACCATGCCATAACAGAATTGACACACACCACCAAGTAATTTATTTTTAATCTAATAATAAAGTTTAAAAAAAAAAGGAAAAAAAAATAGTCTCCCATTATTCAAACCCCAGACCTCAAGGTACAAAGCGCAGACCAAACCCACTAGCCTACACAGTCTGTCCATGTTGAGAGCTTCACCTGTTGTGTATGTGATGTGAACTATGTGATGTAATTAAAGCAGACAATGTGTACAGTGTCAATAGCAGGCTCAGCATGCGGCAGCATTGAATATAAGCAAAAGAAAGTGGGGTGTTGGTGAGCCATATAATGAGCTCAATGCAGATGAATAGTAATTGTGCGAAGGTGGGGGAAGGTGGTTTAGGAACTTGGGTGGCCATACACAGAGAGGAATGGAGAAGGAAGTACAAAGTAGTGTATTTTAAAAGTACTGAACCTAACATGATCTCTCATTATGTGAAACTTGCCCCCTGTTATGTGTACAATTCAATGTCTACTGTATAGCAGAAATGTCAAGTGACAGGATGTTGAGAGAAATGTTTTGAGTCTAAGGTCATAGGAGTGCTGTGTGACTTGGTAGCATCGTGCATATTTTAATGCATCTTTTTACCCTAAAATGCTTCTTATTAGAACAATCTGCTTCTGCTGATTAAAATGATATGCAGCATGCCTATGTACTGTAATCCAGTAAATGTGTTCCTTCATGAAAATCACTACGTTAAAGTGTTATAGTCGCTATTAGTATAACGTAACATATCACATGTAGATACACCTGAACTGGCTCAAAGATTATAGGCATGCTGCATATTGTTTTCATCAGCAAAAGCTGCTTGTGCTATAAAATTGATTTGCTGTATGATTCAGATGCATTTGAAGGTAAAAAGTTGCATAAAAGATGCTCGCGATACCGAGTCACACCATGCTATAAGAGAATTGACACACACCACCAAGTTATTTATTTTTAATCTAATAATAAAGATTTAAAAGAAAAGTAAAAAAAACTCCACTTCCATGTGTCGAACCCCAAACCTCAATTTACAAAGTGGAGACCATACCCACTAGCCTACACAGTCTGTCCACGTTGAGAGCTTCACCTGTTGTGTATGTGATGTGAAGTATGCAATTAAAGCAGACAATGAGTACAGTGTCAATAGCAGGCTCAGCATGCGGCAGCATTGAATATAAGCAAAAGAAGGTGGGGTGTTGGTGAGCCATATAATGAGCTCAATGCAGATGAATAGTAATTGTGTGATGGTGGGGGGAGGTGGATTAGGAACTTGGGTGGCCATACACAGAGAGGAATGGAGAAAGGAAGTACAAAGTAGTGTATTTTAAAAGTATTGAAACTGACATGATCTCTCATTATGTGAAACTTGCCCACTGTTATGTGTACAATACAATGTCCACTGTATAGCAGAAATGTCAAGTGATAGGATGTCGAGAGAAATGTTTTGAGTCTAAGGTCTTTGGAGTGCTGTGTGACTTGGTAGCATTGTGCATCTTTTAATGCGTCTATTTACCCTAAAATGCATCTTATTAGAACAAGTTGCTTCTGCTGATTAAAATGATATGCAGCATGCCTATGTTCTGTAATCCATTACAGGTTTACCTTCACGAAAATTACTACGTTAAACTGTTATAGTCGCTATTAGTGTAACGTAACATAACACATGCAGAAACACCTGAACTGGCTCACAGATTATAGGCATGCTGCATATTGTTTTCATCAGCAAAAGCTGATTGTGCTATAAAATTGATTTGCTGTATGATTCAGATGCATTTGAAGGTAAAGAGTTGCATAAAAGATGCTCGCACTACCGAGTCACACCATGCTATAACAGAATTGACACACACCACCAAGTGATTTATTTTTAATCTAATAATAAAGATTAAAAAGAAAAGTAAAAAAAACTCCACTTCCATGTTTCGAAACCCAGACCTCAAGTTACAAAGTTGAGACCATACCCACTAGCCTACACAGTCTGCCCACGTTGAGAGCTTCACCTGTTGTGTATGTGATGTGAAGTATGCAATTACAGCAGACAATGTGTACAGTGTCAATAGCAGGCTCAGCATGCGGCAGCATTGAATATAAGCAATAGAAGGTGGGGTGTTGGTGAGCCATATAATGAGCTCAATGCAGATGAATAGTAATTGTGTGATGGTGGGGGGAGGTGGTTTTGGAACTTGGGTGGCCATACACAGAGAGGAATGGAGAAGGGAAGTACAAAGTAGTGTATTTTAAAAGTATTGAACCTTTTATGATCTCTCATTATGTGAAACTTGCCCCATGTTATGTGTACAATACAATATCTACTGTATAGCAGAAATGTCAAGTGATAGGATGTTGAGAGAAATGTTTTGAGTCAAAGGTCATAGGAGTGCTGTGTGACTTGGTAGCATCGTGCATATTTTAATGCATCTTTTTACCCTAAAATGCATTTTATTAGAACAAGTTGCTTCTGCTGATTAAAATGATATGCAGCATGCCTATGTTCTCTAATCCAGTACAGGTGTACCTTCACGAAAATCACTACATTAAAGTGTTATAGTCGCTATTAGTATAACGTACCATTTCACATGTAGATACACCTGAACTGGCTCACCGATTATAGGCATGCTGCATATTGTTTTCATCAGCAAAAGCTGCTTGTGCTATCAAATTGATTTGCTGTATGATTCATATGCATTTGAAGGTAAAGAGTTGCATAAAAGATGCTCGTGTTACCGAGTCACACCATGCCATAACAGAATTGACACACACCACCAAGTGATTTATTTTTAATCTAATAATAAAGTTTTAAAAAAAAAGGAAAAGAAAATACTCTTCCATGATTCAAACCCCAGACCTCAAGGTACAAAGCGCAGACCAAACCCACTAGCCTACACAGTCTATCCATGTTGGGAGCTTCACCTGTTGTGTATGTGATATGAAGTATGTAATTAAAGCAGACAATGTGTACAGTGTCAATAGCAGGCTCAGCATGCGGCAGCATTGAATATAAGCAAAAGAAAGTGGGGTGTTGGTGAGCCATATAATGAGCTCAATGCAGATGAATAGTAATTGTGCAAAGGTGGGGGGAGGTGGTTTAGGAACTTGGGTCGCCATACACAGAGAGGAATGGAGAAGGGAAGTACAAAGTAGTGTATTTTAAAAGTACTGAACCTAACATGATCTCTCATTATGTGAAACTTGCCCCCTGTTATGTGTACAATTCAATGTCTACTGTATAGCAGAAATGTCAAGTGATAGGATGTTGAGTGAAATGTTTTGAGTCTAAGGTCATAGGAGTGCTGTGTGACTTGGTAGCATCGTGCATATTTTAATGCATCTTTTTACCCTAATATGCATCTTATTAGAACAATCTGCTTCTGCTGATTAAAATTATATGCAGCATGCCTATGTTCTGTGATCCAGTACAGGTGTATCTTCAAGAAAATCACTACGTTAAAGTGTTATTAGTATAATGTTACATAAAACATGCAGAAACACCTGAACTGGCTCACAGATTATAGGCATGCTGCATATTGTTTTCATCAGCAAAAGCTGCTTGTGCTATCAAATTGATTTGCTGTATGATTCAGATGCATTTGAAGGTAAAAAGTAGCATAAAAGTTTCTCGCACAACCGAGTCACACCATGCCATAATAGAATTGACACACACCACCAAGTGATTTATTTTTAATCTAATAATAAAGATTAAATAGAAAAGGAAAAAACTCCCCTTCCATGATTCAAACCCCAGACCTCAATATTCAAAGCACAGACCATAACCACTAACCTACACAGACTGCCCATATTGAGAGTTTCACCTGTTGTGTATGTGATTTGAAGTATGCAATTAAAGCAGACAATGTGTACAGTGTTAATCGAAGGCTCAGCATGCGGCAGCATTGAATATAAGCAACAGAAGGTGGGGTGTTGGTGAGCCATATAATGAGCTCAATGCAGATGAATAGTAATTGTGTGATGGTGGGGGGAGGTGGTTTTGGATCTTGGGTGGCCATACACAGAGAGGAATGGAGAAGGGAAGTACAAAGTAGTGTATTTTAAAAGTACTGAACATAGCATGATCTCTCATTATGTGAAACTTGCCCCCTGTTTTGTGTATAATTCAATGTCTACTGTATAGCAGAAATGTCAAGTGATAGGATGTTGAGAGAAATGTTTTGATTCTAAGGTCATAGGAGTGCTGTGTGACTTGGTAGCATTGTGCATATTTTAATGCATCTTTTTACCCTGAAATGCATCCTATTAGAACAATCTGCTTCTGCTGATTAAAATGATATGCAGCATGCCTATGTTTAGTGATCCAGTACAGGTGTATCTTCAAGAAAATCACTACGTTAAAGTGTTATAGTCGCTATTAGTGTAACATAACATAAAAAATGCAGAACCACCTGAAGTGGCTCACCGATTATAGGCATGCTGCATATTGTTTTCATCAGCAAAAGCTGCTTGTGCTATCAAATTGATTTGCTGTATGATTCAGATGTATTTTAAGATAAAAAGTTGCATAAAAGATGCTCGCACTACCGAGTCACACCATGCAATAACAGAATTGACACAGACCAGCAAGTGATTTATTTTTAATCTAATAATAAAGATTAAAAAGAAAAGGAAAAAAAAACCCCATTCCATGATTTGAACCCCAGACCTCAATGTAGAAAGAGCAGACCATACCCACTAGCCTACACAGTCTGTCCATGTTGACAACTTCACCTGTTGTGTATGTGATGTTAAGTATGCAATTAAAGCAGACAATGTGTACAGTGTCAATAGCAGGCTCAGTATGCGGCAGCATTGAATATAAGCAACAGAAGGTGGGGTGTTGGTGAGCCATATAATGAGCTCAATGCAGATGAATAGTAATTGTGTGAGGGTGGGGGGAGGCGGTTTTGGAACTTGGGTGGCCATACACAGAGAGGAATGGAGAAGGGAAGTACAAAGTAGTGTATTTTAAAAGTATTGAACCTAACATGATCTCTCATTATGTGAAACTTGCCCCCTGTTATGTGTACAATACAATGTCTACTGTATAGCAGAAATGTCAAGTTATAGGATGTCGAGAGAAATATTTTGAGTTTTAGGTCTTAGGAGTGCTGTGTGACTTGGTAGCATCGTGCATATTTTAATGCATCTTTTTACCCTGAAATGCATCTTATTAGAACAATCTGCTTCTGCTGATTAAAATGATATGCAGCATGCCTATGTTCTGTGATCCAGTACAAGTGTATCTTCAAGAAAATCACTACGTTAAAGTGTTAGAGTCGCTCTTAGTGTAACATAACATAAAAAATGCAGAACCACCTGAAGTGGCTCACCGATTATAGGCATGCTGCATATTGTTTTCATTAGCAAAAGCTGCTTGTGCTATAGAATTGATTTGCTGTATGATTCAGATGCATTTGAAGGTAAAGAGTAGCATAAAAGATGCTCGCACTACCGAGTCACACCATGCTATAACAGAATTGACACACACCAGCAAGTGATTTATTTTTAATCTAATAATAAAGATTAAAAAGAAAAGGAAAAAAAAACCCATTCCATGATTTGAACCCCAGACCTCAATGTAGAAAGAGCAGACCATACCCACTAGCCTACACAGTCTGTCCATGTTGAGAACTTCACCTGTTGTGTATGTGATGTGAAGTATGCAATTAAAGCAGACAATGTGTACAGTGTCAATAGCAGGCTCAGTATGCAGCAGCATTGAATATAAGCAACAGAAGGTGGGGTGTTGGTGAGCCATGTAATGAGCTCAATGCAGATGAATAGTAATTGTGTGATGGTGGGGGGAGGTGGTTTAGGAACTTGGGTGGCAATACACAGAGAGGAATGGAGAAGAGAAGTACACAGTAGTGTATTTTAAAAATATTGAACCTAACATGATCTCTCATTATGTGAAACTTGCCCTCTGTTATGTGTACAATACAATGTCTACTGTATAGCAGAAATGTCAAGTTATAGGATGTCGAAAGAAATGTTTTGAGTTTAAGGTCTTAGGAGTGCTGTGTGACTTGGTAGCATCGTGCATATTTTAATGCATCTTTTTACCCTGAAATGCATCTTATTAGAGCAATCTGCTTCTGCTGATTAAAATGATATGCAGCATGCCTATGTTCTGTGATCCAGTACAGGTGTATCTTCAAGAAAATCACTACGTTAAAGTATAAAGTGTTATAGTCGCTATTAGTGTAACATAACATAAAAAATGCAGAACCACCTGAAGTGGCTCACCGATTATAGGCATGCTGCATATTGTTTTCATTAGCAAAAGCTGCTTGTGCTATCAAATTGATTTGCTGTATGATTCAGATGCATTTGAAGGTAAAGAGTAGCATAAAAGATGCTCGCACTACCGAGTCACACCATGCTATAACAGAATTGAAACACACCACCAAGTGATTTATTTTTAATCTAATAATAAAGATTAAAAAGAAATGGAAAAAAAAACTCCCATTCCATGATTCGAACCCCAGACCTCAATGTAGAAAGAGCAGACCATACCCACTAGCCTACACAGTCTGTCCATGTTGAGAACTTCACCTGTTGTGTATGTGATGTGAAGTATGCAATTAAAGCAGACAATGTGTACAGTGTCAATAGCAGGCTCAGCATGCGGCAGCATTGAATATAAGCAATAGAAGGTGGGGTGTTGGTGAGCCATATAATGAGCTCAATGCAGATGAATAGTAATTGTGTGATGGTGGGCGGAGGTGGTTTTGGAACTTGGGTGGCCATACACAGAGAGGAATGGAGAAGGGAAGTACAAAGTAGTGTATTTTAAAAGTATTGAACCTTTCATGATCTCTCATTATGTGAAACTTGCCCTCTGTTATGTGTACAATACAATATCTACTGTATAGCAGAAATGTCAAGTGATAGGATGTTGAGAGAAATGTTTTGAGTCAAAGGTCATAGGAGTGCTGTGTGACTTGGTAGCATCGTGCATATTTTAATGCATCTTTTTACCCTAAAATGGATCTTATTAGAACAAGTTGCTTCTGCTGATTAAAATGATATGTAGCATGCCTATGTTCTCTAATCCAGTACAGGTGTACCTTCACGAAAATCACTACGTTAAAGTGTTATATTCGCTATTAGTATAACGTACCATTTCACATGTAGATACATCTGAACTGGCTCACAGATTATAGGCATGCTGCATATTGTTTTGATCAGCAAAAGCTGCTTGTGCTATCAAATTGATTTGCTGTATGATTCAGATGCATTTGAAGGTAAAAAGCTGCATAAAAATTTCTCGCACTACCGAGTCACACCATGTCATAACAGAATTGACACACACCACCAAGTGATTTATTTTTAATCTAATAATAAAGATTAAATAGAAAAGGAAAAAAACTCCCCTTCAATGATTTGAACCCCAGACCTCAATATTCAAAGCACAGACCATAACCACTAGCCTACACAGTCTGCCCATATTGAGAGTTTCACCTGTTGTGTATGTGATGTGAAGTATGCAATTAAAGCAGACAATGTGTACAGTATCAATAGCAGGTTCAGCATTTGGCAGCATTGAATATAAGCAACAGAAGGTGGGGTGTTGGTGAGCCATATAATGAGCTCAATACAGATGAATAGTAATTGTGTGATTGTGGGGGGAGGTGGTTTAGGAAATTGGGTGGCCATAGATAGGAATGGAGAAGAGAAGTAGAAAATAGTGTATTTTAAAAGTATTGAACCTTTCATGATCTCTCATTATGTGAAACTTGACCCCTGTAATGTGTACAATACAATGTCTACTGTATAGCAGAAATGTCAAGTGATAGGATGTTGAGAGAAATGTTTTGAGTCTAAGGTCATAGGAGTGCTGAGTGACTTGATAGCATAGTGCATATTTTAATGTATCTTTTTACCCTAAAATGCATCTTATTAGAACAATCTGCTTCTGCTGATTAAAATGATATGCAGCTTGCCTATGTTCAGTGATCCAGTACAGGTGTATCTTCAAGAAAATCACTATGTTAAAGTGTTATAGTCGCTATTAGTGTAACGTAACATAAAACATGCAGAAACACCTGAAGTGGCTCACAGATTATAGGCATGCTGCATATTGTTTTCATCAGCAAAAGCTGCTTGTGCTAACAAATTAATTTGCTGTATGATTCAGATGCATTTGAAGGTAAAAAGTTACATAAAAGATGCTCGCACTACCGAGTCACAACTTGCCATAAGAGAATTGACACACACCACCAAGTGATTTATTTTTAATCTAATAATAAAGATTAAAAAGAAAAGGAAAAAAAAACTCCCATTCCATGATTTGAACCCCAGACCTCAATGTAGAAAGAGCAGACCATACCCACTAGCCTACATAGTCTGTCCATGTTGAGAACTTCACCTGTTGTGTATGTGATGTGAAGTATGCAATTAAAGCAGACAATGTGTACAGTGTCAATAGCAGGCTCAGTATGCGGCAGCATTGAATATAAGCAACAGAAGGTGGGGTATTGGTGAGCCATATAATGAGCTCAATGCAGATGAATAGTAATTGTGTGATGGTGGTTGGAGGTGGTTTAGGAACTTGGGTGGCCATACACAGAGAGGAATGGAGAAGGGAAGTACACAGTAGTGTATTTTAAAAGTATTGAACCTAACATGATCTCTCATTATGTGAAACTTGCCCCCTGTTATGTGTACAATACAATGTCTACTGTATAGCAGAAATGTCAAGTTATAGGATGTCGAGAGAAATGTTTTGAGTTTAAGGTCTTAGGAGTGCTGTGTGACTTGGTAGCATCATGCATCTTTTAATGTATCTATTTACCCTAAAATGTATCTTATTAGAATAAGTTGCTTCTGCAGATTAAAATGATATGCAGCATGCCTTTGTTCTGTAATCCAGTACAGGTGTACCTTCACGAAAATCTCTACGTTAAAGTGTTATAGTCGCTATTAGTATAACGTAACATTTCACATGTAGACACACCTGAACTTGCTCACAGATTATAGACATACTGCATATTGTTTTCATCAGCAAAAGCTGCTTGTGCTATCAAATTGATTTGCTGTATGATTCATATGCATTTGAATGGAAAGAGTTGCATAAAAGATGCTCGTGCTACCGAGTCACACCATGCCATAACAGAATTGACACACACCACCAAGTGATTTATTTTTAATCTAATAATAAAGTTTAAAAAAAAAAGGAAAAAAAAATACTCTTCCATGATTCGAACCCCAGACCTCAAGGTACAAAGCGCAGACCAAACCCACTAGCCTACACAGTCTGTCCATGTTGAGAGGTTCACCTGTTGTGTATGTGATGTGAAGTATGTAATTAAAGCAGACAATGTGTACAGTGTCAATAGCAGGCTCAGCATGCGGCAGCATTGAATATAAGAAAAAGTAGTTGGGGTGTTGGTGAGCCATATAATGAGCTCAATGCAGATGAATAGTAATTGTGTGAAGGTGGGTGGAGGTGGTTTAGGAACTTGGGTGGCCATACACAGAGAGGAATGGAGAAGGGAAGTACAAAGTAGTGTATTTTAAAAGTATTGAACCTAACATGATCTCTCATTATGTGAAACTTGCCCCCTGTTATGTGTACAATACAATGTCTACTGTATAGCAGAAATGTCAAGTTATAGGATGTTGAGAGAAATGTTTTGAGTTTAAGGTCTTAGGAGTGCTTTGTGACTTGGTAGCATCATGCATCTTTTAATGCGTCTATTTACCCTAAAATGCATCTTATTAGAATAAGTTGCTTCTGCAGATTAAAATGATATGCAGCATGCCTTTGTTCTGTAATCCAGTACAGGTGTACCTTCACAAAAATCACTACGTTAAAGTGTTATAGTCGCTATTAGTATAACGTAACATTTCACATGTAGACACACCTGAACTTGCTCACAGATTATAGACATACTGCATATTGTTTTGATCAGCAAAAGCTGCTTGTGCTATCAAATTGATTTGCTGTATGATTCATATGCATTTGAATGGAAAGAGTTGCATAAAAGATGCTCGTGCTACCGAGTCACACCATGCCAACACAGAATTGACACACACCACCAAGTTATTTATTTTTATCTAATAATAAAGTTTAAAAAAAAAAGGAAAAAAAAATACTCTTCCATGATTCGAACCCCAGACCTCAAGGTACAAAGCGCAGACCAAACCCACTAGCCTACACAGTCTGTCCATGTTGAGAGTTTCACCTGTTGTGTATGTGATGTGAAGTATGTAATTAAAGCAGACAATGTGTACAGTGTCAATAGAAGGCTCAGCATGCGGCAGCATTGAATATAAGAAATAGAAGTTGGGGTGTTGGTGAGCCATATAATGAGCTCAATGCAGATGAATAGTAATTGTGTGAAGGTGGGGGGAGGTGGTTTAGGAAATTGGGTGGCCATACACAGAGAGGAATGGAGAAGGGAAGTACAAAGTAGTGTATTTTAAAAGTATTGAACCTAACATGATCTCTCATTATGTGAAACTTGCCCCTGTTATGTGTACAATTCAATGTCTACTGTATAGCAGAAATGTTAAGTGATAGGATGTTGAGAGAAATGTTTTGAGTCTAAGGTCATAGGAGTGCTGTGTGGTTTGGTAGCATCATGCATATTTCAATGCATCTTTTTGCCCTAAAATGCATCTTATTAGAACAATCTGCTTCTGCTGATTAAAATGATATGCAGCATGCCTATGTTCTGTGATCCAGTACAGGTGTATCTTCCGGAAAAACACTACGTTAAAGTGTTATAGTCGCTATTAGTGTAACGTAACATAAAACATGCAGAAACACCTGAACTGGCTCACAGATTATAGGCATGCTGTATACTGTTTTCATCAGCAAAAGCTGATAGTGCTATCAAATTGATTTGCTGTATGATTCAGATGCATTTGAAGGTAAAAAATTGCATAAAAAATGCTCGCACTACCGAGTAACACCATGCAATATCAGAATTGACACACACCAGCAAGTGATTTATTTGTAATCTAATAATAAAGATTAAAAAGAAAAGTAAGAAAAACTCCCCTTCCATGATACAAACCACAGACTTTAAGGTACAAAGCGCAGACCATAACTCACTAGCCTACACAGTCTGTCCATGTTGAGAGCTTCACCTGTTGTGTATGTGATGTGAAGTATGCAATTAAAGCAGACAATGTGTATAGTGTCAATAGCAGTCTCAGCATGCAGCAGCATTGAATATAAGCAACAGAAGGTGGGGTGTTGGTGAGCCATATAATGAGCTCAATGCAGATGAATAGTAATTGTGTGATGGTTGGGGGAGGTGGTTTAGGAACTTGGGTGGCCATAAAAAGAGAGGAATGGAGAAAGGAAGTACAAAGTAGTGTATTTTAAAAGTATTGAACCTAACATGATCTCTCATTATGTGAAACTTGCCCCCTGTTATGTGTACAATACAATGTCTACTGTATAGCGGAAATGTCAAGTGATAGGATGTCAAGAGAAATGTTTTGAGTCTAAAGTCATAGGAGTGCTGTGTGACTTGGTAGCATCGTGCATCTTTTATTACGTCTATTTACCCTAAAATACATCTTATTAGAACAAGTTGCTTCTGCTGATTAAAATGATATGCAGCATGCCTATGTTCTGTAATCCAGTACAGGTTCACCTTCACGAAAATCACTACGTTAAAGTGTTACAGTCGCTGTTAGTATAATGTAACATTTCAAATGTATTTACCCCTGAACTGGCTCACAGATTATAGGCATGCTGCATATTGTTTTCATCAGCAAAAGCTGCTTGTGCTATCATATTGATTTGCTGTATGATTCATATGCATTTGAAGGTAAAGAGTTGCATAAAAGATGCTCGCGCTACCGAGTCACACCATGCTATAACAGAATTGACACACACTACCAAGTGTTTTTTTTTTTATCTAATAATAAAGATTAAAAAAAAAACAAAAAAAAACTCCCATTCTATGATTCGAACAGCAGTCCTCAAGGTACAAAGCGCAGACCATATCCACTAGCCTACACAGTCTGTCCATGTTGAGAGCTTCACCTGTTGTGTATGTGATGTGAAGTATGCAATTAAAGCAGACAATGTGTACAGTGTCAATAGCAGGCTCAGCATGTGGTAGCATTGAATATAAGCAAAATATGGTGGGATTTTGGTGAGCCATATAATGAGCTCAATGCAGATGAATAGTAATTGTGTGATGGTGGTGGGAGGTGGTTTAGGAACTTGGGAGGCCATACAAAGAGAGGAATGGAGAAGGGAAGTACAAAGTAGTGTATTTTAAAAGAATTGAACCTAACATGATCTCTCATTATGTTAAACTTGCCCCCTGTTATGTGTACAATACAATGTCTACTGTATAGCAGAAATGTCAAGTGATAGGATGTTGAGAGAAATGTTTTGAGCCTAAGGTCATAGGAGTGCTGTGTGACTTGGTAGCATAGTGCATATTTTAATGCATCTTTTTACCCTAAAATGCATCTTATTAGAACAATCTGCTTCTGCTGATTAAAATGATATGCAGCATGCCTATGTTCCGTGATCCAGTACAGGTGTATCTTCAAGAAAATCACTACGTTAAAGTGTTATAGTCGCTTTTAGTGTAACGTAACATAAAAAATGCAGAACCACCTGAAGTGGCTCACTGATTATAGGCATGCTGCATATTGTTTTCATTAGCAAAAGCTGCTTGTGCTATCAAATTGATTTGCTGTATGATTCAGATGCATTTGAAGGTAAAGAGTTGCATAAAAGATGCTCACACTACCGAGTCACAACATGCTGTAACAGAATTGACACACACCACCAAGTGATTTATTTTTAATCTAATAATAAAGATTAAAAAGAAAAGTAAAAAAAACTCCCCTTCCATGTTTTGAAACCCAGACCTCAAGTTACAAAGTGGAGACCATACCCACTAGCCTACACAGTCTGTCCATGTTGAGAGCTTCACCTGTTGTGTATGTGATGTGAAGTATGCAATTAAAGCAGACAATGTGTACAGTGTCAATAGCAGGCTCAGCATGCTCAAGCATTGAATATAAGCAATAGAAGGTAATATAATGAGCTCAATGCAGATGAATAGTAATTGTGTGATGGTGGGGGGAGGTGGTTTTGGAACTTGGGTGGCCATACACAGAGAGGAATGGAGAAGGGAAGTACAAAGTAGGGTATTTTAAAAGTATTGAACCTTTTATGATCTCTCATTATGTGAAACTTGCCCCATGTTATGTGTACAATACAATATCTACTGTATAGCAGAAATGTCAAGTGATAGGATGTTGAGAGAAATGTTTTGAGTCAAAGGTCATAGGAGTGCTGTGTGACTTGGTAGCATCGTGCATATTTTAATGCATCTTTTTACCCTAAAATGCATCTTATTAGAACAAGTTGCTTCTGCTGATTAAAATGATATGCAGCATGCCTATGTTCTCTAATCCAGTACAGGTGTACCTTCACGAAAATCACTACATTAAAGTGTTATAGTCGCTATTAGTATAACGTACCATTTCACATGTAGATACACCTGAACTGGCTCACCGATTATAGGCATGCTGCATATTGTTTTCATCAGCAAAAGCTGCTTGTGCTATCAAATTGATTTGCTGTATGATTCATATGCATTTGAAGGTAAAGAGTTGCATAAAAGATGCTCGTGTTACCGAGTCACACCATGCCATAACAGAATTGACACACACCAACAAGTGATTTATTTTTAATCTAATAATAAAGTTTTTAAAAAAAAGGAAAAAAAAATACTCTTCCATGATTCAAACCCCAGACCTCAAGGTACAAAGCGCAGACCAAACCCACTAGCCTACACAGTCTATCCATGTTGGGAGCTACACCTGTTGTGTATGTGATATGAAGTATGTAATTAAAGCAGACAATGTGTACAGTGTCAATAGCAGGCTCAGCATGCGGCAGCATTGAATATAAGCAAAAGAAAGTGGGGTGTTGGTGAGCCATATAATGAGCTCAATGTAGATGAATAGTAATTACGCGAAGGTGGGGGGAGGTGGTTTAGGAACTTGGGTCGCCATACACAGAGAGGAATGGAGAATGGAAGTACAAAGTAGTGTATTTTAAAAGTACTGAACCTAACATGATCTCTCATTATGTGAAACTTGCCCCCTGTTATGTGTACAATTCAATGTCTACTGTATAGCAGAAATGTCAAGTGATAGGATGTTGAGAGAAATGTTTTGAGTCTAAGGTCATAGGAGTGCTGTGTGACTTGGTAGCATCGTGCATATTTTAATGCATCTTTTTACCCTAAAATGCATCTTATTAGAACAATCTGCTTCTGCTGATTAAAATTATATGCAGCATGCCTATGTTCTGTGATCCAGTACAGGTGTATCTTCAAGAAAATCACTACGTTAAAGTGTTATTAGTATAATGTTACATAAAACATGCAGAAACACCTGAACTGGCTCACAGATTATAGGCATGCTGCATATTGTTTTCATCAGCAAAAGCTGCTTGTGCTATCAAATTGATTTGCTGTATGATTCATATGCATTTGAAGGTAAAGAGTTGCATAAAAGATGCTCGTGTTACCGAGTCACACCATGCCATAACAGAATTGACACACACCAACAAGTGATTTATTTTTAATCTAATAATAAAGATTAAATAGAAAAGGAAAAAACTCCCCTTCCATGATTCAAACCCCAGACCTCAATATTCAAAGCACAGACCATAACCACTAACCTACACAGACTGCCCATATTGAGAGTTTCACCTGTTGTGTATGTGATGTGAAGTATGCAATTAAAGCAGACAATGTGTACAGTGTCAATAGAAGGCTCAGCATGCGGCAGCATTGAATATAAGCAACAGAAGTTTGGGTGTTGGTGAGCCATATAATGAGCTCAATACAGATGAATAGTAATTGTGTGAAGGTGGGTGGAAGTGGTTTAGGAACTTGGGTGGCCATACACAGAGAGGAATGGAGAAGGGAAGTACAAAGTAGTGTATTTTAAAAGTATTGAACCTAACATGATCTCTCATTATGTGAAACTTGCCCCCTGTTATGTGTACAATACAATGTCTACTGTATAGCAGAAATGTCAAGTTATAGGATGTTGAGAGAAATGTTTTGAGTTTAAGGTCTTAGGAGTGCTTTGTGACTTGGTAGCATCATGCATCTTTTAATGCGTCTATTTACCCTAAAATGCATCTTATTAGAATAAGTTGCTTCTGCAGATTAAAATGATATGCAGCATGCCTTTGTTCTGTAATCCAGTACAGGTGTACCTTCACGAAAATCACTACGTTAAAGTGTTATAGTCGCTATTAGTATAACGTAACATTTCACATGTAGACACACCTGAACTTGCTCACAGATTATAGACATACTGCATATTGTTTTCATCAGCAAAAGCTGCTTGTGCTATCAAATTGATTTGCTGTATGATTCATATGCATTTGAATGTAAAATGTTGCATAAAAGATGCTCGTGCTACCGAGTCACACCATGTCATAACAGAATTGACACACACCACCAAGTTATTTATTTTTAATCTAATAATAAAGTTTAAAAAAAAAAGGAAAAAAAAATACTCTTCCATGATTCGAACCCCCAGACCTCAAGGTACAAAGCGCAGACCAAACCCACTAGCCTACACAGTCTGTCCATGTTGAGAGCTTCACCTGTTGTGTGTGTGATGTGAAGTATGTAATTAAAGCAGACAATGTGTACAGTGTCAATAGCAGGCTCAGCATGCGGCAGCATTGAATATAAGAAAAAGAAGTTGGGGTGTTGGTGAGCCATATAATGAGCTCAATGCAGATTAATAGTAATTGTGTGAAGGTGGGGGGAGGTGGTTTAGGAAATTGGGTGGCCATACACAGAGAGGAATGGAGAAGGGAAGTACAAAGTAGTGTATTTTAAAAGTATTGAACCTAACATGATCTCTCATTATGTGAAACTTGCCCCTGTTATGTGTACAATTCAATGTCTACTGTATAGCAGAAATGTTAAGTGATAGGATGTTGAGAGAAATGTTTTGAGTCTAAGGTCATAGGAGTGCTGTGTGGTTTGGTAGCATTGTGCATATTTTAATGCATCTTTTTGCCCTAAAATGCATCTTATTAGAACAATCTGCTTCTGCTGATTAAAATGATATGCAGCATGCCTATGTTCTGTGATCCAGTACAGGTGTATCTTCCGGAAAAACACTACGTTAAAGTGTTATAGTCGCTATTAGTGTAACATAACATAAAACATGCAGAAACACCTGAACTGGCTCACAGATTATAGGCATGCTGTATACTGTTTTCATCAGCAAAAGCTGATATTGCTTTCAAATTGATTTGCTATATGATTCAGATGCATTTGAAGGTAAAAAATTGCATAAAAAATGCTCGCACTACCGAGTCACACCATGCAATATCAGAATTGACACACACCACCAAGTGATTTATTTGTAATCTAATAATAAAGATTAAAAAGAAAAGTAAAAAAAACTCCCCTTCCATGTTTTGAAACCCAGACCTCAAGTTACAAAGTGGAGACCATACCCACTAGCCTACACAGTCTGTCCACGTTGAGAGCTTCACCTGTTGTGTATGTGATGTGAAGTATGCAATTAAAGCAGACAATGTGTACAGTGTCAATAGCAGGCTCAGCATGCGGCAGCATTGAATATAAGCAATAGAAGGTGGGGTGTTGGTGAGCCATATAATGAGCTCAATGCAGATGAATAGTAATTGTGTGATGGTGGGGGGAGGTGGTTTAGGAACTTGGGTGGCCATACAAAGAGAGGAATGGAGAAGGGAAGTACAAAGTAGTGTATTTTAAAAGTATTGAACCTAACATGATCTCTCATTATGTGAAACTTGCCCCCTGTTATGTGTACAATACAATATCTACTGTATAGCAGAAATGTCAAGTGATAGGATGTTGAGAGAAATGTTTTGAGTCAAAGGTCATAGGAGTGCTGTGTGACTTGGTAGCATCGTGCATATTTTAATGCATCTTTTTACCCTAAAATGCATCTTATTATAACAAGTTGCTTCTGCTGATTAAAATGATATGCAGCATGCCTATGTTCTCTAATCCAGTACTGGTGTACCTTCACGAAAATCACTACGTTAAAGTGTTATATTCGCTATTAGTATAACGTACCATTTCACATGTAGATACACCTGAACTGGCTCACAGATTATAGGCATGCTGCATATTGTTTTGATCAGCAAAAGCTGCTTGTGCTATCAAATTGATTTGCTGTATGATTCAGATGCATTTGAAGGTAAAAAGCTGCATAAAAGTTTCTCACACTACCGAGTCACACCATGCCATAACAGAATTGACACACACCACCAAGTGATTTATTTTGAATCTAATAATAAAGATTAAATAGAAATGGAAAAAAAATCCCCTTCCATGATTCGAACCCCAGACCTCAATATTCAAAGCACAGACCATAACCACTAGCCTACACAGTCTGCCCATATTGAGAGTTTCACCTGTTGTGTATGTGATGTGAAGTATGCAATTAAAGCAGACAATGTGTACAGTGTCAATAGTAGGCTCAGCATGCGGCAGCATTGAATATAAGCAACAGAAGGTGGGGTGTTGGTGAGCCATATAATGAACTCAGTGCAGATGAATAGTAGTTGTGTGATGGTGGGGGGAGGTGGTTTTGGAACTTGGGTTGCCATACACAGAGAAGAATGGATAAAGGAAGTACAAAGTAGTGTATTTTAAAAGTACTGAACCTAGCATGATCTCTCATTATGTGAAACTTGCCCCCTGTTTTGTGTACAATTCAATGTCTACTGTATAGCAGAAATGTCAAGTGATAGGATGATGAGAGAAATGTTTTGATTCTAAGGTCATAGGAGTGCTGTGTGACTTGGTAGCATCGTGCATATTTTAATACATCTTTTTACCCTGAAATGCATCTTATTAGAACAATCTGCTTCTGCTGATTAAAATGATATGCAGCATGCCTATGTTCAGTGATCCAGTACAGGTGTATCTTCAAGAAAATCCCTACGTTAAAGTGTTATAGTCGCTATTAGTGTAACATAACATAAAACATGCAGAACCACCTGAAGTGGCTCACCGATTATAGGCATGCTGCATATTGTTTTCATCAGCAATAGCTGCTTGTGCTAACAAATTGATTTGCTGTATGATTCAGATGCATTTGAAGGTAAAAAGTTGCATAAAAGATTCACGCACTACCGAGTCACAACTTGCCATAAGAGAATTGACACACACCAGCAAGTGATTTATTTTTAATCTAATAATAAAGATTAAAAAGAAAAGGAAAAAAAAACCCCATTCCATGATTTGAACCCCAGACCTCAATGTAGAAAGAGCAGACCATACACACTAGCCTACACAGTCTGTCCATGTTGAGAACTTCACCTGTTGTGTATGTGATGTGAAGTATGCAATTAATGCAGACAATGTGTACAGTGTCAATAGCAGGCTCAGTATGCGGCAGCATTGAATATAAGCAACAGAAGGTGGGGTGTTGGAGAGCCATATAATGAGCTCAATGCAGATGAATAGTAATTGTGTGATGGTGGGGGGAGGTGGTTTAGGAACTTGGGTGGCAATACACAGAGAGGAATGGAGAAGAGAAGTACACAGTAGTGTATTTTAAAAATATTGAACCTAACATGATCTCTCATTATGTGAAACTTGCCCCCTGTTATGTGTACAATACAATGTCTACTGTATAGCAGAAATGTCAAGTTATAGGATGTCGAGAGAAATGTTTTGAGTTTAAGGTCTTAGGAGTGCTGTATGACTTGGTAGCATCGTGCATATTTTAATGCATCTTTTTACCCTGAAATGCATCTTATTAGAACAAGTTGCTTCTGCTGATTAAAATGATATGCAGCATGCCTATGTTCTGTGATCCAGTACAGGTGTATCTTCAAGAAAATCACTACGTTAAAGTGTAAAGTGTTATAGTCGCTATTAGTGTAACATAACATAAAAAATGCAGAACCACCTGAAGTGGCTCACCGATTATAGGCATGCTGCATATTGTTTTCATTAGCAAAAGCTGCTTGTGCTATCAAATTGATTTGCTGTATGATTCAGATGCATTTGAAGGTAAAGAGTTGCATAAAAGATGCTCGCACTACCGAGTCACACCATGCTATAACAGAATTGACACACACCACCAAGTGATTTATTTTTAATCTAATAATAAAGATTAAAAAGAAAAGTAAAAAAAACTCCCCTTCCATGTTTCGAAACCCAGACCTCAAGTTACAAAGTGGAGACCATACCCACTAGCCTACACAGTCTGTCCACGTTGAGAGCTTCACCTGTTGTGTATGTGAAGTGAAGTATGCAATTAAAGCAGACAATGTGTACAGTGTCAATAGCAGGCTCAGCATGCGGCAGCATTGAATATAAGCAACAGAAGGTGGGGTGTTGGTGAGCCATATAATGAGCTCAATGCAGATGAATAGTAATTGTGTGATTGTGGGGGGAGGTGGTTTAGGAAATTGGGTTGCCATACACAGAGAAGAATGGATAAAGGAAGTACAAAGTAGTGTATTTTAAAAGTACTGAACCTAGCATGATCTCTCATTATGTGAAACTTGCCCCCTGTTTTGTGTACAATTCAATGTCTACTGTATAGCAGAAATGTCAAGTGATAGGATGATGAGAGAAATGTTTTGATTCTAAGGTCATAGGAGTGCTGTGTGACTTGGTAGCATCGTGCATATTTTAATACATCTTTTTACCCTGAAATGCATCTTATTAGAACAATCTGCTTCTGCTGATTAAAATGATATGCAGCATGCCTATGTTCAGTGATCCAGTACAGGTGTATCTTCAAGAAAATCCCTACGTTAAAGTGTTATAGTCGCTATTAGTGTAACATAACATAAAACATGCAGAACCACCTGAAGTGGCTCACCGATTATAGGCATGCTGCATATTGTTTTCATCAGCAATAGCTGCTTGTGCTAACAAATTGATTTGCTGTATGATTCAGATGCATTTGAAGGTAAAAAGTTGCATAAAAGATTCACGCACTACCGAGTCACAACTTGCCATAAGAGAATTGACACACACCAGCAAGTGATTTATTTTTAATCTAATAATAAAGATTAAAAAGAAAAGGAAAAAAAAACCCCATTCCATGATTTGAACCCCAGACCTCAATGTAGAAAGAGCAGACCATACACACTAGCCTACACAGTCTGTCCATGTTGAGAACTTCACCTGTTGTGTATGTGATGTGAAGTATGCAATTAATGCAGACAATGTGTACAGTGTCAATAGCAGGCTCAGTATGCGGCAGCATTGAATATAAGCAACAGAAGGTGGGGTGTTGGTGAGCCATATAATGAGCTCAATGCAGATGAATAGTAATTGTGTGATGGTGGGGGGAGGTGGTTTAGGAACTTGGGTGGCAATACACAGAGAGGAATGGAGAAGAGAAGTACACAGTAGTGTATTTTAAAAATATTGAACCTAACATGATCTCTCATTATGTGAAACTTGCCCCCTGTTATGTGTACAATACAATGTCTACTGTATAGCAGAAATGTCAAGTTATAGGATGTCGAGAGAAATGTTTTGAGTTTAAGGTCTTAGGAGTGCTGTATGACTTGGTAGCATCGTGCATATTTTAATGCATCTTTTTACCCTGAAATGCATCTTATTAGAACAAGTTGCTTCTGCTGATTAAAATGATATGCAGCATGCCTATGTTCTGTGATCCAGTACAGGTGTATCTTCAAGAAAATCACTACGTTAAAGTGTAAAGTGTTATAGTCGCTATTAGTGTAACATAACATAAAAAATGCAGAACCACCTGAAGTGGCTCACCGATTATAGGCATGCTGCATATTGTTTTCATTAGCAAAAGCTGCTTGTGCTATCAAATTGATTTGCTGTATGATTCAGATGCATTTGAAGGTAAAGAGTTGCATAAAAGATGCTCGCACTACCGAGTCACACCATGCTATAACAGAATTGACACACACCACCAAGTGATTTATTTTTAATCTAATAATAAAGATTAAAAAGAAAAGTAAAAAAAACTCCCCTTCCATGTTTCGAAACCCAGACCTCAAGTTACAAAGTGGAGACCATACCCACTAGCCTACACAGTCTGTCCACGTTGAGAGCTTCACCTGTTGTGTATATGAAGTGAAGTATGCAATTAAAGCAGACAATGTGTACAGTGTCAATAGCAGGCTCAGCATGCGGCAGCATTGAATATAAGCAACAGAAGGTGGGGTGTTGGTGAGCCATATAATGAGCTCAATGCAGATGAATAGTAATTGTGTGATTGTGGGGGGAGGTGGTTTAGGAAATTGGGTGGCCATAGATAGAGAGGAATGGTGAAGAGAAGTACAAAATAGTGTATTTTAAAAGTATTGAACCTTTCATGATCTCTCATTATGTGAAACTTGACCCCTGTTATGTGTACATTACAATGTCTACTGTATAGCAGAAATGTCAAGTGATAGGATGTGGAGAGAAATGTTTTGAGTCTAAGGTCATAGGAGTGCTGTGTGACTTGATAGCATAGTGCATATTTTAATGTATCTTTTTACCCTAAAATGCATCATATTAGAACAATCTGCTTCTGCTGATTAAAATGATATGCAGCTTGCCTATGTTTAGTGATCCAGTACAGGTGTATCTTCAAGAAAATCACTACGTTAAAGTGTTATAGTCGCTATTAGTGTAACGTAACATAAAACATGCAGAAACACCTGAAGTGGCTCACAGATTATAGGCATGCTGCCTATTGTTTTCATCAGCAAAAGCTGCTTGTGCTAACAAATTAATTTGCTGTATGATTAAGATGCATTTGAAGGTAAAAAGTTGCATAAAAGATGCTCGCACTACCGAGTCACAACTTGCCATAAGAGAATTGACACACACCACCAAGTGATTTATTTTTAATCTAATAATAAAGATTAAAAAGAAAAGGAAAAAAAAACTCCCATTCCATGATTTGAACCCCAGACCTCAATGTAGAAAGAGCAGACCATACCCACTAGCCTACATAGTCTGTCCATGTTGAGAACTTCACCTGTTGTGTATGTGATGTGAAGTATGCAATTAAAGCAGACAATGTGTACAGTGTCAATAGCAGGCTCAGTATGCGGCAGCATTGAATATAAGCAACAGAAGGTGGGGTGTTGGTGAGCCATATAATGAGCTCAATGCAGATGAATAGTAATTGTGTGATGGTGGGGGGAGGTGGTTTAGGAACTTGGGTGGCCATACACAGAGAGGAATGGAGAAGGGAAGTACACAGTAGTGTATCTTAAATGTATTGAACCTAACATGATCTCTCATTATGTGAAACTTGCCCCCTGTTATGTGTACAATACAATGTCTACTGTATAGCAGAAATGTCAAGTTATAGGATGTCGAGAGAAATGATTTGAGTTTAAGGTCTTAGGAGTGCTGTGTGACTTGGTAGCATCATGCATCTTTTAATGCGTCTATTTACCCTAAAATGTATCTTATTAGAATAAGTTGCTTCTGCAGATTAAAATGATATGCAGCATGCCTTTGTTCTGTAATCCAGTACAGGTGTACCTTCACGAAAATCTCTACGTTAAAGTGTTATAGTCGCTATTAGTATAACGTAACATTTCACATGTAGACACACCTGAACTTGCTCACAGATTATAGACATACTGCATATTGTTTTCATCAGCAAAAGCTGCTTGTGCTATCAAATTGATTTGCTGTATGATTCATATGCATTTGAATGTAAAGAGTTGCATAAAAGATGCTCGTGCTACCGAGTCACACCATGCCATAACAGAATTGACACACACCACCAAGTGATTTATTTTTAATCTAATAATAAAGTTAAAAAAAGGAAAAAAAAATACTCTTCCATGATTCGAACCCCAGACCTCAAGGTGCAAAGCGCAGACCAAACCCACTAGCCTACACAGTCTGTCCATGTTGAGAGCTTCACCTGTTGTGTATGTGATGTGAAGTATGTAATTAAATCAGACAATGTGTACAGTGTCAATAGCAGGCTCAGCATGCGGCAGCATTGAATATAAGAAAAAGAAGTTTGGGTGTTGGTGAGCCATATAATGAGCTCAATGCAGATGAATAGTAATTGTGTGAAGGTGGGTGGAGGTGGTTTAGGAACTTGGGTGGCCATACACAGAGAGGAATGGAGAAGGGAAGTACAAAGTAGTGTATTTTAAAAGTATTGAACCTAACATGATCTCTCATTATGTGAAACTTGCCCCTGTTATGTGTACAATTCAATGTCTACTGTATAGCAGAAATGTTAAGTGATAGGATGTTGAGAGAAATGTTTTGAGTCTAAGGTCATAGGAGTGCTGTGTGGCTTGGTAGCATCGTGCATATTTTAATGCATCTTTTTACCCTGAAATGCATTTTATTAGAACAATCTGCTTCTGCTGATTAAAATGATATGCAGCATGCCTATGTTCAGTGATCCAGTACAGGTGTATCTTCAAGAAAATCACTACGTTAAAGTGTTATAGTCGCTGTTAGTGTAACATAACATAATAAATGCAGAACCACCTGAAGTGGCTCACCGATTATAGACATGCTGCATATTGTTTTCATTAGCAAAAGCTGCTTGTGCTATCAAATTGATTTGCTGTATGATTCAGATGCATTTGAAGGTAAAGAGTTGCATAAAAGAAGCTCGCACTACCGAGTCACACCATGCTATAACAGAATTGACACACACCACCAAGTGATTTATTTTTAATCTAATAATAAAGATTAAAAAGAAAAGTAAAAAAATCTCCCCTTCCATGTTTCGAAACCCAGACCTCAAGTTACAAAGTGGAGACCATACCCACTAGCCTACACAGTCTGTCCACGTTGAGAGCTTCACCTGTTGTGTATGTGATGTGAAGTATGCAATTAAAGCAGACAATGTGTACAGTGTCAATAGCAGGCTCAGCATGCGGCAGCATTGAATATAAGCAACAGAAGTTGGGGTGTTGGTGAGCCATATAATGAGCTCAATGCAGATGAATAGTAATTGTGTGAAGGTGGGGGGAGGTGGTTTAGACAATTGGGTGGCCATACACAGAGAGGAATGGAGAAGGAAAGTACAAAGTAGTGTATTTTAAAAGTATTGAACCTAACATGATCTCTCATTATGTGAAACTTGCCCCTGTTATGTGTACAATTCAATGTCTACTATATAGCTGAAATGTTAAGTGATAGGATGTTGAGAGAAATGTTTTGAGTCTAAGGTCATAGGAGTGCTGTGTGGTTTGGTAGCATCGTGCATATTTTAATGCATCTTTTTGCCCTAAAATGCATCTTATTAGAACAATCTGCTTCTGCTGATTAAAATGATATGCAGCATGCCTATGTTCCGTGATCCAGTACAGGTGTATCTTCAAGAAAATCACTACGTTAAAGTGTTATAGTCGCTTTTAGTGTAACGTAACATAAAAAATGCAGAACCACCTGAAGTGGCTCACTGATTATAGGCATGCTGCATATTGTTTTCATTATCAAAAGCTGCTTGTGCTATCAAATTGATTTGCTGTATGATTCAGATGCATTTGAAGGTAAAGAGTTGCATAAAAGATGCTCGCACTACCGAGTCACAACATGCTGTAACAGAATTGACACACACCACCAAGTGATTTATTTGTAATCTAATAATAAAGATTAAAAAGAAAAGTAAAAAAAACTCCCCTTCCATGATACAAACCACAGACTTTAAGGTACAAAGCGCAGACCATAACTCACTAGCCTACACAGTCTGTCCATGTTGAGAGCTTCACCTGTTGTGTATGTGATGTGAAGTATGCAATTAAAGCAGACAATGTGTATAGTGTCAATAGCAGTCTCAGCATGCAGCAGCATTGAATATAAGCAACAGAAGGTGTGGTGTTGGTGAGCCATATAATGAGCTCAATGCAGATGAATAGTAATTGTGTGATGGTGGGGGGAGGTGGTTTAGGAACTTGGGTGGCCATACAAAGAGAGGAATGGAGAAGGGAAGTACAAAGTAGTGTATTTTAAAAGTATTGAACCTAACATGATCTCTCATTATGTGAAACTTGCCCGCTGTTATGTGTACAATACAATGTCTACTGTATAGCAGAAATGTCAAGTGATAGGATGTCAAGAAAAATGTTTTGAGTCTAAAGTCATAGGAGTGCTGTGTGACTTGGTAGCATCGTGCATCTTTTATTACGTCTATTTACCCTAAAATACATCATATTAGAACAAGTTGCTTCTGCTGATTAAAATGATATGCAGCATGCCTATGTTCTGTAATCCAGTACAGGTTTACCTTCACGAAAATCACTACGTTAAAGTGTTATAGTCGCTGTTAGTATAATGTAACATTTCAAATGTATTTACCCCTGAACTGGCTCACAGATTATAGGCATGCTGCATATTGTTTTCATCAGCAAAACCTGCTTGTGCTATCATATTGATTTGCTGTATGATTCATATGCATTTGAAGGTAAAAAGTTGCATAAAAGATGCTCGTGCTACCGAGTCACACCATGCTATAACAGAATTGACACACACTACCAAGTGTTTTTTTTTTTATCTAATAATAAAGATTAAAAAAAAAAAAAAAAATCCCCTTCTATGATTCGAACAGCAGACCTCAAGGTACAAAGCGCAGACCATATCCACTAGCCTACACAGTCTGTCCATGTTAAGAGCTTCACCTGTTGTGTATGTGATGTGAAGTATGCAATTAAAGCAGACAATGTGTACAGTGTCAATAGCAGGCTCAGCATATGGCAGCATTGAATATAAGCAAAAGATGGTGGGCTGTTGGTGAGCCATATAATGAGCTCAATGCAGATGAATAGTAATTGTGTGATGGTGGTGGGAGGTGGTTTAGGAACTTGGGAGGCCATACAAAGAGAGGAATGGAGAAGGGAAGTACAAAGTAGTGTATTTTAAAAGTATTGAACCCAACATGATCGCTCATTATGTTAAACTTGCCCCCTGTTATGTGTACAATACAATGTCTACTGTATAGCAGAAATGTCAAGTGAGAGGATGTTGAGAGAAATGTTTTGAGCCTAAGGTCATAGGAGTGCTGTGTGACTTGGTAGCATAGTGCATATTTTAATGCATCTTTTTACCCTAAAATGCATCTTATTAGAACAATCTGCTTCTGCTGATTAAAATGATATGCAGCATGCCTATGTTCCGTGATCCAGTACAGGTGTATCTTCAAGAAAATCACTACGTTAAAGTGTTACAGTCGCTATTAGTGTAACGTAACATAAAAAATGCAGAACCACCTGAAGTGGCTCACCGATTATAGGCATGCTGCATATTGTTTTCATTAGCAAAAGCTGCTTGTGCTATCAAATTGATTTGCTGTATGATTCAGATGCATTTGAAGGTAAAGAGTTGCATAAAAGATGCTCGCTCTACTGAGTCACAACATGCTATAACAGAATTGACACACACCACCAAGTGATTTATTTTTAATCCAATAACAAAGATTAAAAAGAAAAGTAAAAAAAACTCCCCTTCCATGTTTCGAAACACAGACCTCAAGTTACAAAGTGGAGACCATACCCATATGCATTTGAAGGTAAAAAGTTGCATAAAAGATGCTCGCGCTACCGAGTCACACCATGCTATAACAGAATTGACACACACCACCAAGTGATTTATTTTTAATCTAATAATAAAGATTAAAAAGAAAAGTAAAAAAAACTCCCCTTCCATGTTTCGAAACCCAGACCTCAAGTTACAAAGTGGAGACCATACCCACTAGCCTACACAGTCTGTCCACGTTGAGAGCTTCACCTGTTGTGTATGTGAAGTGAAGTATGCAATTAAAGCAGACAATGTGTACAGTGTCAATAGCAGGCTCAGCATGCGGCAGCATTGAATATAAGCAACAGAAGGTGGGGTGTTGGTGAGCCATATAATGAGCTCAATGCAGATGAATAGTAATTGTGTGATTGTGGGGGGAGGTGGTTTAGGAACTTGGGTGGCCATAGATAGAGAGGAATGGTGAAGAGAAGTACAAAATAGTGTATTTTAAAAGTATTGAACCTTTCATGATCTCTCATTATGTGAAACTTGACTCCTGTTATGTGTACATTACAATGTCTACTGTATAGCAGAAATGTCAAGTGATAGGATGTGGAGAGAAATGTTTTGAGTCTAAGGTCATAGGAGTGCTGTGTGACTTGATAGCATAGTGCATATTTTAATGTATCTTTTTACCCTAAAATGCATCTTATTAGAATAATCTGCTTCTGCTGATTAAAATGATATGCAGCTTGCCTATGTTTAGTGATCCAGTACAGGTGTATCTTCAAGAAAATCACTACGTTAAAGTGTTATAGTCGCTATTAGTGTAACGTAACATAAAACATGCAGAAACACCTGAAGTGGCTCACAGATTATAGGCATGCTGCCTATTGTTTTCATCAGCAAAAGCTGCTTGTGCTAACAAATTAATTTGCTGTATGATTAAGATGCATTTGAAGGTAAAAAGTTGCATAAAAGATGCTCGCACTACCGAGTCACAACTTGCCATAAGAGAATTGACACACACCACCAAGTGATTTATTTTTAATCTAATAATAAAGATTAAAAAGAAAAGGAAAAAAAAACTCCCATTCCATGATTTGAACCCCAGACCTCAATGTAGAAAGAGCAGACCATACCCACTAGCCTACATAGTCTGTCCATGTTGAGAACTTCACCTGTTGTGTATGTGATGTGAAGTATGCAATTAAAGCAGACAATGTGTATAGTGTCAATAGCAGGCTCAGTATGCGGCAGCATTGAATATAAGCAACAGAAGGTGGGGTGTTGGTGAGCCATATAATGAGCTCAATGCAGATGAATAGTAATTGTGTGATGGTGGGGGGAGGTGGTTTAGGAACTTTAGTGGCCATACACAGAGAGGAATGGAGAAGGGAAGTACACAGTAGTGTATTTTAAATGTATTGAACCTAACATGATCTCTCATTATGTGAAACTTGCCCCCTGTTATGTGTACAATACAATGTCTACTGTATAGCAGAAATGTCAAGTTATAGGATGTCGAGAGAAATGATTTGAGTTTAAGGTCTTAGGAGTGCTGTGTGACTTGGTAGCATCATGCATCTTTTAATGCGTCTATTTACCCTAAAATGTATCTTATTAGAATAAGTTGCTTCTGCAGATTAAAATGATATGCAGCATGCCTTTGTTCTGTAATCCAGTACAGGTGTACCTTCACGAAAATCTCTACGTTAAAGTGTTATAGTCGCTATTAGTATAACGTAACATTTCACATGTAGACACACCTGAACTTGCTCACAGATTATAGACATACTGCATATTGTTTTCATCAGCAAAAGCTGCTTGTGCTATCAAATTGATTTGCTGTATGATTCATATGCATTTGAATGTAAAGAGTTGCATAAAAGATGCTCGTGCTACCGAGTCACACCATGCCATAACAGAATTGACACACACCACCAAGTGATTTATTTTTAATCTAATAATAAAGTTTAAAAAAAAGGAAAAAAAAATACTCTTCCATGATTCGAACCCCAGACCTCAAGGTGCAAAGCGCAGACCAAACCCACTAGCCTACACAGTCTGTCCATGTTGAGAGCTTCACCTGTTGTGTATGTGATGTGAAGTATGTAATTAAATCAGACAATGTGTACAGTGTCAATAGCAGGCTCAGCATGCGGCAGCATTGAATATAAGCAACAGAAGTTGGGGTGTTGGTGAGCCATATAATGAGCTCAATGCAGATGAATAGTAATTGTGTGAAGGTGGGGGGAGGTGGTTTAGACAATTGGGTGGCCATACACAGAGAGGAATGGAGAAGGAAAGTACAAAGTAGTGTATTTTAAAAGTATTGAACCTAACATGATCTCTCATTATGTGAAACTTGCCCCTGTTATGTGTACAATTCAATGTCTACTATATAGCTGAAATGTTAAGTGATAGGATGTTGAGAGAAATGTTTTGAGTCTAAGGTCATAGGAGTGCTGTGTGGTTTGGTAGCATCGTGCATATTTTAATGCATCTTTTTGCCCTAAAATGCATCTTATTAGAACAATCTGCTTCTGCTGATTAAAATGATATGCAGCATGCCTATGTTCCGTGATCCAGTACAGGTGTATCTTCAAGAAAATCACTACGTTAAAGTGTTATAGTCGCTTTTAGTGTAACGTAACATAAAAAATGCAGAACCACCTGAAGTGGCTCACTGATTATAGGCATGCTGCATATTGTTTTCATTATCAAAAGCTGCTTGTGCTATCAAATTGATTTGCTGTATGATTCAGATGCATTTGAAGGTAAAGAGTTGCATAAAAGATGCTCGCACTACCGAGTCACAACATGCTGTAACAGAATTGACACACACCACCAAGTGATTTATTTGTAATCTAATAATAAAGATTAAAAAGAAAAGTAAAAAAAACTCCCCTTCCATGATACAAACCACAGACTTTAAGGTACAAAGCGCAGACCATAACTCACTAGCCTACACAGTCTGTCCATGTTGAGAGCTTCACCTGTTGTGTATGTGATGTGAAGTATGCAATTAAAGCAGACAATGTGTATAGTGTCAATAGCAGTCTCAGCATGCAGCAGCATTGAATATAAGCAACAGAAGGTGTGGTGTTGGTGAGCCATATAATGAGCTCAATGCAGATGAATAGTAATTGTGTGATGGTGGGGGGAGGTGGTTTAGGAACTTGGGTGGCCATACAAAGAGAGGAATGGAGAAGGGAAGTACAAAGTAGTGTATTTTAAAAGTATTGAACCTAACATGATCTCTCATTATGTGAAACTTGCCCGCTGTTATGTGTACAATACAATGTCTACTGTATAGCAGAAATGTCAAGTGATAGGATGTCAAGAAAAATGTTTTGAGTCTAAAGTCATAGGAGTGCTGTGTGACTTGGTAGCATCGTGCATCTTTTATTACGTCTATTTACCCTAAAATACATCATATTAGAACAAGTTGCTTCTGCTGATTAAAATGATATGCAGCATGCCTATGTTCTGTAATCCAGTACAGGTTTACCTTCACGAAAATCACTACGTTAAAGTGTTATAGTCGCTGTTAGTATAATGTAACATTTCAAATGTATTTACCCCTGAACTGGCTCACAGATTATAGGCATGCTGCATATTGTTTTCATCAGCAAAAGCTGCTTGTGCTATCATATTGATTTGCTGTATGATTCATATGCATTTGAAGGTAAAAAGTTGCATAAAAGATGCTCGTGCTACCGAGTCACACCATGCTATAACAGAATTGACACACACTACCAAGTGTTTTTTTTTTTATCTAATAATAAAGATTAAAAAAAAAAAAAAAAATCCCCTTCTATGATTCGAACAGCAGACCTCAAGGTACAAAGCGCAGACCATATCCACTAGCCTACACAGTCTGTCCATGTTAAGAGCTTCACCTGTTGTGTATGTGATGTGAAGTATGCAATTAAAGCAGACAATGTGTACAGTGTCAATAGCAGGCTCAGCATATGGCAGCATTGAATATAAGCAAAAGATGGTGGGCTGTTGGTGAGCCATATAATGAGCTCAATGCAGATGAATAGTAATTGTGTGATGGTGGTGGGAGGTGGTTTAGGAACTTGGGAGGCCATACAAAGAGAGGAATGGAGAAGGGAAGTACAAAGTAGTGTATTTTAAAAGTATTGAACCCAACATGATCGCTCATTATGTTAAACTTGCCCCCTGTTATGTGTACAATACAATGTCTACTGTATAGCAGAAATGTCAAGTGAGAGGATGTTGAGAGAAATGTTTTGAGCCTAAGGTCATAGGAGTGCTGTGTGACTTGGTAGCATAGTGCATATTTTAATGCATCTTTTTACCCTAAAATGCATCTTATTAGAACAATCTGCTTCTGCTGATTAAAATGATATGCAGCATGCCTATGTTCCGTGATCCAGTACAGGTGTATCTTCAAGAAAATCACTACGTTAAAGTGTTACAGTCGCTATTAGTGTAACGTAACATAAAAAATGCAGAACCACCTGAAGTGGCTCACCGATTATAGGCATGCTGCATATTGTTTTCATTAGCAAAAGCTGCTTGTGCTATCAAATTGATTTGCTGTATGATTCAGATGCATTTGAAGGTAAAGAGTTGCATAAAAGATGCTCGCTCTACTGAGTCACAACATGCTATAACAGAATTGACACACACCACCAAGTGATTTATTTTTAATCCAATAACAAAGATTAAAAAGAAAAGTAAAAAAAACTCCCCTTCCATGTTTCGAAACACAGACCTCAAGTTACAAAGTGGAGACCATACCCATATGCATTTGAAGGTAAAAAGTTGCATAAAAGATGCTCGCGCTACCGAGTCACACCATGCTATAACAGAATTGACACACACTACCAAGTGTTTTTTTTTTAATCTAATAATAAAGATTAAAAAAAAAAAAAAATCCCCTTCTATGATTCGAACAGCAGACCTCAAGGTACAAAGCGCAGACCAAACCCACTAGCCTACACAGTCTGTCCACGTTGAGAGCTTCACCTGTTGTGTATGTGATGTGAAGTATGCAATTAAAGCAGACAATGTGTACAGTGTCAATAGCAGGCTCAGCATGCGGCAGCATTGAATATAAGCAATAGAAGGTGGGGTGTTGGTGAGCCATATAATGAGCTCAATGCAGATGAATAGTAATTGTGTGATTGTGGGGGGAGGTGGTTTAGGAAATTGGGTGGCCATAGATAGAGAGGAATGGAGAAGAGAAGTACAAAATAGTGTATTTTAAAAGTATTGAACCTTTCATGATCTCTCATTATGTGAAACTTGACCCCTGTTATGTGTACAATACAATGTCTACTGTATAGCAGAAATGTCAAGTGATAGGATGTTGAGAGAAATGTTTTGAGTCTAAGGTCATAGGAGTGCTGTGTGACTTGATAGCATAGTGCATATTTTAATGTATCTTTTTACCCTAAAATGCATCTTATTAGAACAATTTGCTTCTGCTGATTAAAATGATATGCAGCATGCCTATGTTCCGTGATCCAGTACAGGTGTATCTTCAAGAAAATCACTACGTTAAAGTGTTATAGTCGCTATTAGTGTAACGTAACATAAAACATGCAGAAACACCTGAAGTGGCTCACAGATTATAGGCATGCTGCATATTGTTTTCATCAGCAAAAGCTGCTTGTGCTAACAAATTAATTTGCTGTATGATTCAGATGCATTTGAAAGTAAAAAGTTGCATAAAAGATGCTCGCACTACCGAGTCACAACTTGCCATAAGAGAATTGACACACACCACAAAGTGATTTATTTTTAATCTAATAATAAAGATTAAACAGAAAAGTAAAAAAAACTCCCCTTCCATGATACAAACCACAGACTTTAAGGTACAAAGCGCAGACCGTAACTCACTAGCCTACACAGTCTGTCCATGTTGAGAGCTTCACCTGTTGTGTATGTGATGTGAAGTATGCAATTAAAGCAGACAATGTGTACAGTGTCAATAGCAGGCTCAGCATGCGGAAGCATTGAATATAAGCAACAACAGATGGGTGTTGGTGAGCCATATAATGAGCTCAGTGCAGGTGAATAGTAATTGTGTGATGGTGGGGGGAGGTGGTTTAGGAACTTGGGTGGCCATACACAGAGAGGAATGGAGAAGGGAAGTACAAAGTAGTGTATTTTAAAAGTATTGAACCTAACATGATCTCTCATTATGTGAAACTTGCCCCCTGTTATGTGTACAATACAATGTCTACTGTATAGCAGAAATGTCAAGTGATAGGATGTCGAGAGAAAAGATTTGAGTCTAAGGTCATAGGAGTGATGTGTGACTTGGTAGCGTCGTGCTTCTTTTAATGAGTCTATTTACCCTAAAATGCATCTTATTAGAAAAATCTGCTTCTGCTGATTAAATTGATATGCATCATGCCTATGTTCTGTAATCTAGTACTGGAGTATCTTCATGAAAATCACTACTTTAAAGTGTTATAGTCGCTATTAGTGTAACATAACATAATACATGCAGAAACACCTGAACTGGCTCACAGATTATAGGCATGCTGCATGGTGTTTTTATCAGAAAAACTGCTTGTGCTATCAAATAGATTTGCTGTATGATTCAGATGCATTTGAAGGTAAAAAGTTGCATAAAAGACGCTTTCACTACCCAGTCAGACCATGCCATAACAAAATTGACACACACCACCAAGTGATTTACATTTAATCTAATAATAAAGATAAAAAAAAAAATGAAAAAAAACTCCCCTTGCATGATTCGAAGCCCAGACCTCAAGGTATAAAGAGCAGACCATACCCACTAGCCTACACAGTTTGTCCATGTTGAGAATTTCACCTGTTGTGTATATGATGTGACGTATGCAATTAAAACAGACAATGTGTACAGTGTCATTAGCAGGCTCAGCATGCAGAAGTATTGAATATACGCAACAACAGGTGGGTGTTGGTGAGCCATATAATGAGCTCAGTGCAGGTGAATAGTAATTCTGTGATGGTGGGGGGAGGTGGTTAAGGAACTTGAGTGGCCATACACAGAGAGGAATGGAGAAGGGAAGTACAAAGTAGTGTATTTTAAAAGTATTGAACCTAACATGATCTCTCATTATGTGAAACTTGCCCCCTGTTATGTGTTCAATACAATTTCTACTGTCTAGCAGAAATGTCAAGTGATAGGATGTCAAGAGAAATGTTTTGAGTCTAAGGTCATAGGAGTGCTGTGTGACTTGGTAGCATCGTGCATCTTTTAATGAGTCTATTTACCCTAAAATGCATCTTATTAGAACTATCTGCTTTTGCTGATTAAAATGAAATGCAGCATGCCTATGTTCTGTAATCCAGTACAGGTGTATCTTCAAGAAAATCACTACGTTAAATTGTTATAGTCGCTATTAGTATAACGTAACATTTTACATGTTGATACACCTTAACTGGCTCACAGATTATAGGCATGCTGCATGTTGTTTTCATTAGCAAAAGCTGCTTGTGCTATCAAATTGATTTGCTGTATGATTCGTATGCTTTTGAAGGTAAAAAGTTGCATAAGAGATGCCCGCGCTACCGAGTGCCACCATGCCATAACAGAATTGACACACACCACCAAGTGATTTATATTTAATCTAATAATAAAGATTAAAAAGAAAAGGAAAAAAAAAATCCCCTTCCATGATTCAAACCCCAGACCTCAAGGTACAAAGAGCTGACCATACCCACTAGCACTACTATTCATCTGCATTGAGTTCATTATATGGCTCACCAACACACACCTTCTGTTGCTTATATTCAATGCTTCCGCATGCTGAGCCTGCTATTGACACTGTACACATTGTCTGCTTTAATTGCTTACTTCACATCACATACACAACAGGTGAAACTCTCAACATGGACAGACTGTGTAGGCTAGTGGGTATGGTCTGCTCTTTGTACCTTGAGGTCTGGGGTTCAAATCATGGAAAGGAAGTTTTTTTTTTCCTTTTCTTTTTAATCTTTATTATTAGATTAAAAATAAATCACTTGGTGGTGTGTGTCAGTTCTGTTATGGCATGGTGTGACTCGGTAGTGCATGCATCTTTTATGCAACTTTTTACCTTCAAATGCATCTGAATCTTACAGCATATCAATTTGATAGCAGAAGCAGCTTTTGCTGATGAAAACAGTATGCAGCATGACTATAATCTGTGAGCCAGTTCAGATGTTTCTGCATGTTTTATGTTACTTTACACTAATAGAGACTATAACACTTTAACGTAGTGATTTTCTTGAAGATACACCTGTACTGGATCACAGAACATAGGCATGCTGCATATCATTTTAATCAGCAAAAGCAGATTGTTCTAATAAGATGCATTTTAGGGTAAAAAGTTGCATTAAAATATGCATGATGCTACCAAGTCACACAGCACTCCTTTGACCTTAGACTCAAAACATTTCTTTCAACATCCTATCACTTGACATTTCTGCTATACAGTATACTTTGTATTGTACACATAACATGGGGCAAGTTTCACATAATGAGAGATCATGTTAGGTTCAATACTTTTAAAATACACTACTTTGTACTTCCCTTCTCCATTACTCTCTGTGTATTACCACCCAAGTTCCTAAACCACCTCCCCCGACCATCACACAATTACTATTCATCTGCATTGAGTTCATTATATGGCTCATCAACACCAACCTTCTTTTGGCATATTCAATGCTGCCGCTTGCTGAGCCTGCTATTGACACTGTACACATTGTCTGCTTTAATTGCATACTTCACATTACATACACAACAGGTGAAGCTATCAACATGGACTGACTGTGTAGGCTTGTGGGTATGGTCTGCGCTTTGTACCTTGAGGTCTGGTGTTGGAATCATGGAAGGGAATTTTTTTTTCCTTTTCTTTATCTTTATTATTAGATTAAAAATAAATCACTTGGTGGTGTGTGTCAATTCAGTTAGGGCATGGTGTCACTCGGTAGCGCGTTCATCTTTTATGCAACTTTTTACCTTCAAAAGCATATGAATCATACAGCAAATCAATTTGATAGCACAAGCAGCTTTTGCTAATGAAAACAATATGCAGCATGCCTATAATCTGTGAGCCAGTTCAGGTGTATCTACATGTGAAATGTTACGTTATACTAATAGCGACTATAACACTTTAACGTAGTGATTTTCGTGAAGGTACACCTGTACTGGATTACAGAACATAGGCATGCTGCATATCATTTTAATCAGCAGAATCAACTTGTTCTAATAAGATGCATTTTAGGGTAAATAGACGCATTAAAAGATGCACGATGCTACCAAGTCACACAGCAATCCTATGACCTTAGACTCAAAACATTTCTCTCGACATCCTATCACTTGACATTTCTGCTATACAGTAGACATTGTATTGTACACATAACAGGGGGCAAGTTTTGCATAATGAGAGATCATGCTAGGTTCAATACTTTTAAAATACACTACTGTGTACATCCCTTCTCCATTCCTCTCTGTGTATGGCAACCCAAGTTCCTAAACCACCTCCCCCCACCATCACACAATTACTATTCCTCTGCACTGAGCTCATTATATGGCTCACCAACACCCACCTTCTGTTGCTTATATTCAATGCTTCCGCATGCTGAGCCTGCTATTGACACTGTACACATTGTCTGCTTTAATTGCATACTTCACTTCACATACACAACAGGTGAAGTTTTTAACATGGACAGACAGTGTAGGCTAGTGGGTATGGTCTGCTCTTTGTACCTTGAGGTCTGGGGTTGAAATCATGGAAGGGAAGTTAATTTTTTCCTTTTCTTTTTAATCTTTATTATTAGATTAAAAATAAATCAATTGGTGGTGTGTGTCAGTTCTGTTATGGCATGGTGTGACTTGGTAGTGCAAACATCTTTTATGCAACTTTTTACCTTCAAATGCATCTGAATCTTACAGCAAATCAAATTGATAGCACAAGCAGCTTTTGCTAATGAAAACAATATGCAGCATGCCTATAATCTGTGAGCCAGTTCAGGTGTATCTACATGTGAAATGTTATGTTATACTAATAGCGACTATAACACTTTAACGTAGTGATTTTCTTGAAGATACTCCTGTACTGGATCACAGAACATAGGCATGCTGTATATCATTTTAATCAGCAAAAGCAGATTGGTCTAATAAAATTAATTTTAGGGTAAAAAGATGCATTAAAATATGCACGATGGTACCAAGTCACACAGCACTCCTTTGACCTTAGACTCAAAACATTTCTCTCGACATCCTATCACTTGACATTTCTGCTATACAGTATACATTGTAATGTACACATAACATGGGGCAAGTTTCACATAATGAGAGATCATGTTAGGTTCAATACTTTTAAAATACACTACTTTGTACTTCCCTTCTCCATTACTCTCTGTGTATGGCCACCCAAGTTCCTAAACCACCTCCCCCGACCATCACACAATTACTATTCATTTGCATTGAGTTCATTATATGACTCACCAACACCCCACCTTCCTTTGCGCATATTCAATGCTGCCGCATGCTGAGCCTGCTATTGACACTGTACACATTGTCTGCTTTAATTGCATAATTCACATCACATACACAATAAGTGAAGTTTTCCACATGGACAGACTGTGTAGGCTAGTGGGTATGGTCTGCTCTTTGTACCTTGAGGTCTGGGGTTCAGATCATGGAAGGGAAGTTTTTTTTCCTTTTCTTTTTAATCTTTATTATTAGATTAAAAATAAATCACTTTGTGGTGTGTGTCAGTTCCGTTATGGCATGGTGTGACTTGGTAGTGTAAGCATCTTTTATGCAACTTTTTACCTTCAAATGCATCTGAATCTAACAGCAAATCAATTTGATAGCACAATAAGCTTTTGCTGATGAAAACAGTATGCAGCATGCCTATAATGTGTGAGCCAGTTCAGGTGTTTCTGCATGTTTAATGTTGCATTACACTAATAGAGACTATAACACTTTAACGTAGTGATTTTCTTGAAGATACACCTGTACTGGATCACAGAACATAGGTATGCTGCATATCATTTTAATCAGCAAAAGCAGATTGGTCTAATAAGATTCATTTTAGGGTAAAAAGATGCATTAAAATATGCACGATGCTACCAAGTCACACAGCACTCCTTTCACCTTAGAATCAAAATATTTCTCTCAACATCCTATCACTTTACATTTCTACTATACAGTATACATTGTATTGTACACATAACATGGGGCAAGTTTCACATAATGAGAGATTATGTTAGGTTCATAACTTTTAAAATACACTACTTTGTACTTCCCTTCTCCATTACTCTCTGTGTATGGCCACCCAAGTTCCTAAACCACCTCCCCCCACCATCACACAATTACTTTTCACTTGCACTGAGCTCATTATATGGCTCACCAACACCCCACATTCTGTTGCTTATATTTAATGCTTCCGCATGCTGAGCATGCTATTGACACTGTACACATTGTCTGCTTTAATTCCATACTTCACATCACATATACAACAGGTGTAGCTCTCAACACGGACTGACTGTGTAGGCAAGTGGGTATGGTCTGCGCTTTGTACCTTGAGGTCTGGGGTTTGAATCATGGAAGAGGATTTTTTTTTCCTTTTCTTTTTAATCTTTATTATTAGATTAAAAATAAATCACTTGGTGGTGTGTGTCAATTCAGTTATGGCATGGTGTGACTCGGTAGCGCGGGGATCTTTTATGCAACTTTTTACCTTCAAAAGCATATGAATCATACAGCAAATCAATTTGATAGCACAAGCAGCTTTTGCTAATGAAAACAATATGCAGCATGCCTATAATCTGTGAGCCAGTTCAGGTGTATCTACATGTGAAATGTTACGTTATACTAATAGCGACTATAACACTTTAATGTAGTAATTTTCTTGAAGGTACACCTGTACTGGATAACAGAATATAAGCATGCTGCATATCATTTTAATCAGCAAAAGCAGATTGTTCTAATAAGATGCATTTTAGGGTAAAAAGTTGCATTAAAATATGCATGATGCTACCAAGTCACACAGCACTCCTTTGACCTTAGACTCAAAACATATCTTTCAACATCCTATCACTTGACATTTCTGCTATACAGTATACATTGTATTGTACACATAACATGGGGCAAGTTTCACATAATGAGAGATCATGTTAGGTTCAATACTTTTAAAATACACTACTTTGTACTTCCCTTCTCCATTACTCTCTGTGTATTACCACCCAAGTTCCAAAACCACCTCCCCCGACCATCACACAATTACTATTCATCTGCATTGAGTTCATTATATGGCTCATCAACACCAACCTTCTTTTGGCATATTCAATGCTGCCGCTTGCTGAGCCTGCTATTGACACTGTACACATTGTCTGCTTTAATTGCATACTTCACATTACATACACAACAGGTGAAGCTATCAACATGGATGGACTGTGTAGGCTTGTGGGTATGGTCTGCGCTTTGTACTTTGAGGTCTGGTGTTGGAATCATGGAAGGGAATTTTTTTTTCCTTTTCTTTATCTTTATTATTAGATTAAAAATAAATCACTTGGTGGTGTGTGTCAATTCAGTTAGGGCATGGTGTCACTCGGTAGCACGGGCATCTTTTATGCAACTTTTTACCTTCAAAAGCATATGAATCATACAGCAAATCAATTTGATAGCACAAGCAGCTTTTGCTAATGAAAACAATATGCAGCATGCCTATAATCTGTGAGCCAGTTCAGGTGTATCTACATGTGAAATGTTACGTTATACTAATAGCGACTATAACACTTTAACGTAGTGATTTTCTTGAAGGTACACCTGTACTGGATCACAGAACATAGGCATGCTGCATATCATTTTAATCAGCAAAAGCAGATTGTTCTAATAAGATGCATTTTAGGGTAAAAAGATGCATTAAAATATGCATGATGCTACCAAGTCACACAGCACTCCTTTGACCTTAGACTCAAAACATTTCTCTCGACATCCTATCACTTGATATTTCTGCTATACAGTAGACATTGTATTGTACACATAACAGGGGGCAAGTTTCACATAATGAGAGATCATGTTAGGTTCAATACTTTTAAAATACACTACTTTGTACTTCCCTTCTCCATTCCTCTCTGTGTATTGCCACCCAAGTTCCTAAACCACCTCCCCCCACCATCACACAATTACTATTCACTTGCATAGAGCTCTTTATATGGCTCACCAACACCCACCTTCTGTTGCTTATATTCAATGCTGCCGCATACTGAGCATGCTATTGACACTGTACACATTGTCTGCTTTAATTGCATACTTCACATCACAGACACAACAGGTGAAGTTTTTAACATGGACAGACAGTGTATGCTAGTGGGTATGGTCTGCTCTTTGTACCTTGAGGTCTGGGGTTCAAATCATGGAAAGGAAGTTTTTTTTTTCCTTTTCTTTTTAAACTTTATTATTAGATTAAAAATAAATCACTTGGTGGTGTGTGTCAGTTCTGTTATGGCATGGTGTGAGTCGGTAGTGCATGCATCTTTTATGCAACTTTTTACCTTCAAATGCATCTGAATCTTACAGCATATCAATTTGATAGCACAAGCAGCTTTTGCTGATGAAAACAGTATGCAGCATGACTATAATCTGTGAGCCAGTTCAGATGTTTCTGCATGTTTTATGTTACTTTACACTAATAGAGACTATAACACTTTAACGTAGTGATTTTCTTGAAGATACACCTGTACTGGATCATAGAACATAGGCATGCTGCATATCATTTTAATCAGCAAAAGCAGATTGTTCTAATAAGATGCATTTTAGGGTAAAAAGATGCATTAAAATATGCATGATGCTACCAAGTCACACAGCACTCCTTTGACCTTAGACTCAAAACATTTCTCTCAACATCCTATCACTTGACATTTCTGCTATACAGTAGACATTGTATTGTACACATAACAGGGGGCAAGTTTCAAATAATGAGAGATCATGTTAGGTTCAATACTTTTAAAATACACTACTTTGTACTTCCCTTCTCCATTCCTCTCTGTGTATTGCCACCCAAGTTCCTAAACCACCTCCCCCGACCATCACACAATTACTATTCATCTGCATTGAGTTCATTATATGGCTCAACAACATGCCACTTTCTGTTGCTTATATTCAATGCTGCCGCTTGCTGAGCCTGCTATTGACACTGTACACATTGTCTGCTTTAATTGCATACTTCACATTACATACACAACAGGTGAAGCTATCAACATGGACTGACTGTGTAGGCTTGTGGGTATGGTCTGCGCTTTGTACTTTGAGGTCTGGTGTTGGAATCATGGAAGGGAATTTTTATTTTCCTTTTCTTTATCTTTATTATTAGATTAAAAATAAATCACTTGGTGGTGTGTGTCAATTCAGTTAGGGCATGGTGTCACTCGGTAGCACGGGCATCTTTTATGCAACTTTTTACCTTCAAAAGCATATGAATCATACAGCAAATCAATTTGATAGCACAAGCAGCTTTTGCTAATGAAAACAATATGCAGCATGCCTATAATCTGTGAGCCAGTTCAGGTGTATCTACATGTGAAATGTTACGTTATACTAATAGCGACTATAACACTTTAACGTAGTGATTTTCGTGAAGGTACACCTGTACTGGATTACAGAACATAGGCATGCTGCATATCATTTTAATCAGCAGAATCAACTTGTTCTAATAAGATGCATTTTAGGGTAAATAGACGCATTAAAAGATGCACGATGCTACCAAGTCACACAGCAATCCTATGACCTTAGACTCAAAACATTTCTCTCGACATCCTATCACTTGACATTTCTGCTATACAGTAGACATTGTATTGTACACATAACAGGGGGCAAGTTTTGCATAATGAGAGATCATGCTAGGTTCAATACTTTTAAAATACACTACTGTGTACTTCCCTTCTCCATTCCTCTCTGTGTATGGCAACCCAAGTTCCTAAACCACCTCCCCCCACCATCACACAATTACTATTCCTCTGCACTGAGCTCATTATATGGCTCACCAACACCCACCTTCTGTTGCTTATATTCAATGCTTCCGCATGCTGAGCCTGCTATTGACACTGTACACATTGTCTGCTTTAATTGCATACTTCACTTCACATACACAACAGGTGAAGTTTTTAACATGGACAGACAGTGTAGGCTAGTGGGTATGGTCTGCTCTTTGTACCTTGAGGTCTGGGGTTGAAATCATGGAAGGGAAGTTAATTTTTTCCTTTTCTTTTTAATCTTTATTATTAGATTAAAAATAAATCAATTGGTGGTGTGTGTCAGTTCTGTTATGGCATGGTGTGACTTGGTAGTGCAAGCATCTTTTATGCAACTTTTTACCTTCAAATGCATCTGAATCTTACAGCAAATCAAATTGATAGCACAAGCAGCTTTTGCTAATGAAAACGATATGCAGCATGCCTATAATCTGTGAGCCAGTTCAGGTGTATCTACATGTGAAATGTTACGTTATACTAATAGCGACTATAACACTTTAACGTAGTGATTTTCTTGAAGATACTCCTGTACTGGATCACAGAACATAGGCATGCTGTATATCATTTTAATCAGCAAAAGCAGATTGGTCTAATAAAATTCATTTTAGGGTAAAAAGATGCATTAAAATATGCACGATGGTACCAAGTCACACAGCACTCCTTTGACCTTAGACTCAAAACATTTCTCTCGACATCCTATCACTTGACATTTCTGCTATACAGTATACATTGTAATGTACACATAACATGGGGCAAGTTTCACATAATGAGAGATCATGTTAGGTTCAATACTTTTAAAATACACTACTTTGTACTTCCCTTCTCCATTACTCTCTGTGTATGGCCACCCAAGTTCCTAAACCACCTCCCCCGACCATCACACAATTACTATTCATTTGCATTGAGTTCATTATATGGCTCACCAACACCCCACCTTCTTTTGCGCATATTCAATGTTGCCGCATGCTGAGCCTGCTATTGACACTGTACACATTGTCTGCTTTAATTGCATACTTCACATCACATACACAACAGGTGAAGTTTTCAACATGGACAGACTGTGTAGGCTAGTGGGTATGGTCTGCTCTTTGTACCTTGAGGTCTGGGGTTCAAATCATGGAAGGGAAGTTTTTTTCCTTTTCTTTTTAATCTTTATTATTAGATTAAAAATAAATCACTTTGTGGTGTGTGTCAGTTCCGTTATGGCATGGTGTGACTCGGTAGTGTAAGCATCTTTTATGCAACTTTTTACCTTCAAATGCTTCTGAATCTTATAGCAAATCAATTTGATAGCACAAGCAGCTTTTGCTGATGAAAACAGTATGCAGCATGCCTATAATCTGTGAGCCAGTTCAGGTGTTTCTGCATGTTTTATGTTACATTACACTAATAGAGACTATAACACTTTAACGTAGTGATTTTCTTGAAGATACACCTGTACTGGATCACAGAACATAGGCATGCTGCATAGAATTTTAATCAGCAAAAGCAGGTTGTTCTAATAAGATGCATTTTAGGGTAAAAAGTTGCATTAAAATATGCATGATGCTACCAAGTCACACAGCACTCCTTTGACCTTAGACTCAAAACATTTCTTTCAACATCCTATCACTTGACATTTCTGCTATACAGTAAACATTGTATTGTACACATAACATGGGGCAAGTTTCACATAATGAGAGATCATGTTAGGTTCAATACTTTTAAAATACACTACTTTGTACTTCCCTTCTCCATTACTCTCTGTGTATTACCACCCAAGTTCCAAAACCACCTCCCCCGACCATCACACAATTACTATTCATCTGCATTGAGTTCATTATATGGCTCATCAACACCAACCTTCTTTTGGCATATTCAATGCTGCCGCTTGCTGAGCCTGCTATTGACACTGTACACATTGTCTGCTTTAATTGCATACTTCACATTACATACACAACAGGTGAAGCTATCAACATGGATGGACTGTGTAGGCTTGTGGGTATGGTCTGCGCTTTGTACCTTGAGGTCTGGTGTTGGAATCATGGAAGGGGTTTTTTTTTTCCTTTTCTTTTTAATCTTTATTATTAGATTAAAAATACATCACTTGGTGGTGTGTGTCAATTCAGTTATGGCATGGTGTCACTCTGTAGCGCTGGCATCTTTTATGCAACTTTATACCTACAAAAGCATATGAATCATACAGCAAATCAATTTGATAGCACAAGCAGCTTTTGCTAATGAAAACAATATGCAGCATGCCTATAATCTGTGAGCCAGTTCAGGTGTATCTACATGTGAAATGTTACGTTATACTAATAGCGACTATAACACTTTAACGTAGTGATTTTCTTGAATGTACACCTGTACTGGATCACAGAACATAGGCATGCTGCATATCATTTTAATCAGCAAAAGCAGATTGTTCTAATAAGATGCATTTTAGGGTAAAAAGATGCATTAAAATATGCATGATGCTACCAAGTCACACAGCACTCCTTTGACCTTAGACTCAAAACATTTCTCTCGACATCCTATCACTTGATATTTCTGCTATACAGTAGACATTGTATTGTACACATAACAGGGGGCAAGTTTCACATAATGAGAGATCATGTTAGGTTCAATACTTTTAAAATACACTACTTTGTACTTCCCTTCTCCATTCCTCTCTGTGTATTGCCACCCAAGTTCCTAAACCACCTCCCCCCACCATCACACAATTACTATTCACTTGCATAGAGCTCTTTATATGGCTCACCAACACCCACCTTCTGTTGCTTATATTCAATGCTTCCGCATGCTGAGCCTGCTATTGACACTGTACACATTGTCTGCTTTAATTGCATACTTCACATCACATACACAACGAGTGAAGTTTTCAACATGGACAGACTGTGTAGGCTAGTGGGTATGGTCTGCTCTTTGTACCTTGAGGTCTGGGGTTCAGATCATGGAAGGGAAGTTTTTTTTCCTTTTCTTTTTAATCTTTATTATTAGATTAAAAATAAATCACTTTGTGGTGTGTGTCAGTTCCGTTATGGCAAGGTGTGACTTGGTAGTGTAAGCATCTTTTATGCAACTTTTTACCTACAAATGCATCTGAATCTTACAGCAAATCAATTTGATAGCACAATCAGCTTTTGCTGATGAAAACAGTATGCAGCATGCCTATAATGTGTGAGCCAGTTCAGGTGTTTCTGCATGTTTTATGTTGCATTACACTAATAGAGACTATAACACTTTAACGTAGTGATTTTCTTGAAGATACACCTGTACTGGATCATAGAACATAGGCATGCTGCATATCATTTTAATCAGCAAAAGCAGATTGTTCTAATAAGATGCATTTTAGGGTAAAAAGATGCATTAAAATATGCATGATGCTACCAAGTCACACAGCACTCCTTTGACCTTAGACTCAAAACATTTCTTTCAACATCCTATCACTTGACATTTCTGCTATACAGTAGACATTGTATTGTACACATAACAGGGGGCAAGTTTTGCATAATGAGAGATCATGCTAGGTTCAATACTTTTAAAATACACTACTGTGTACTTCCCTTCTCCATTCCTCTCTGTGTATGGCAACCCAAGTTCCTAAACCACCTCCCCCCCACCATCACACAATTACTATTCCTCTGCACTGAGCTCATTATATGGCTCACCAACACCCACCTTCTGTTGCTTATATTCAATGCTTCCGCATGCTGAGCCTGCTATTGACACTGTACACATTGACTGCTTTAATTGCATACTTCACTTCACATACACAACAGGTGAAGTTTTTAACATGGACAGACAGTGTAGGCTAGTGGGTATGGTCTGCTCTTTGTACCTTGAGGTCTGGGGTTGAAATCATGGAAGGGAAGTTAATTTTTTCCTTTTCTTTTTAATCTTTATGATTAGATTAAAAATAAATCAATTGGTGGTGTGTGTCAGTTCTGTTATGTCATGGTGTGACTTGGTAGTGCAAACATCTTTTATGCAACTTCTTACCTTCAAATGCATCTGAATCTAACAGCAAATCAAATTGATAGCACAAGCAGCTTTTGCTAATGAAAACAATATGCAGCATGCCTATAATCTGTGAGCCAGTTTAGGTGTATCTACATGTGAAATGTTATGTTATACTAATAGCGACTATAACACTTTAACGTAGTGATTTTCTTGAAGATACTCCTGTACTGGATCACAGAACATAGGCAAGCTTTATATCATTTTAATCAGCAAAATCAGATTGGTCTAATAAAATTCATTTTAGGGTAAAAAGATGCATTAAAATATGCACGATGGTACCAAGTCACACAGCACTCCTTTGACCTTAGACTCAAAACATTTCTCTCGACATCCTATCACTTGACATTTCTGCTATACAGTATACATTGTAATGTACACATAACATGGGGCAAGTTTCACATAATGAGAGATCATGTTAGGTTCAATACTTTTAAAATACACTACTTTGTACTTCCCTTCTCCATTCCTCTCTGTGAATGGCCACCCAAGTTCCTAAACCACCTCCCCCCACCATCACACAATTACTATTCATCTGCATTGAGCTCATTATATGGCTCAACAACATGCCACCTTCTGTTGCTTATATTCAATGCTGCCGCATACTGAGCATGCTATTGACACTGTACACATTGTCTGCTTTAATTGCATACTTCACATCACATACACAACAGGTGAAGTTTTTAACATGGACAGACAGTGTAGGCTAGTGGGTATGGTCTGCTCTTTGTACCTTGAGGTCTGGGGTTCAAATCATGGAAAGGAAGTTTTTTTTTTCCTTTTCTTTTTAAACTTTATTATTAGATTAAAAATAAATCACTTGGTGGTGTGTGTCAGTTCTGTTATGGCATGGTGTGATTCGGTAGTGCAAGCATCTTTAATGCAACTTATTACCTTCAAATGTATCTGAATCTTACAGCAAATCAATTTGTTAGCACAAGCAGCTTTTGCTGATGAAAACAGTATGCAGCATGACTATAATCTGTGAGCCAGTTCAGATGTTTCTGCATGTTTTATGTTACTTTACACTAATAGAGACTATAACACTTTAACGTAGTGATTTTCTTGAAGATACACCTGTACTGGATCATAGAACATAGGCATGCTGCATATCATTTTAATCAGCAAAAGCAGATTGTTCTAATAAGATGCATTTTAGGGTAAAAAGATGCATTAAAATATGCACGATGGTACCAAGTCACACAGCACTCCTTTGACCTTAGACTCAAAACATTTCTCTCGACATCCTATCACTTGACATTTCTGCTATACAGTATACATTGTAATGTACACATAACATGGGGCAAGTTTCACATAATGAGAGATCATGTTAGGTTCAATACTTTTAAAATACACTACTTTGTACTTCCCTTCTCCATTACTCTCTGTGTATGGCCACCCAAGTTCCTAAACCACCTCCCCGACCATCACACAATTACTATTCATTTGCATTGAGTTCATTATATGGCTCACCAACACCCCACCTTCTTTTGCGCATATTCAATGTTGCCGCATGCTGAGCCTGCTATTGACACTGTACACATTGTCTGCTTTAATTGCATACTTCACATCACATACACAACAGGTGAAGTTTTCAACATGGACAGACTGTGTAGGCTAGTGGGTATGGTCTGCTCTTTGTACCTTGAGGTCTGGGGTTCAAATCATGGAAGGGAAGTTTTTTTCCTTTTCTTTTTAATCTTTATTATTAGATTAAAAATAAATCACTTTGTGGTGTGTGTCAGTTCCGTTATGGCATGGTGTGACTCGGTAGTGTAAGCATCTTTTATGCAACTTTTTACCTTCAAATGCTTCTGAATCTTATAGCAAATCAATTTGATAGCACAAGCAGCTTTTGCTGATGAAAACAGTATGCAGCATGCCTATAATCTGTGAGCCAGTTCAGGTGTTTCTGCATGTTTTATGTTACATTACACTAATAGAGACTATAACACTTTAACGTAGTGATTTTCTTGAAGATACACCTGTACTGGATCACAGAACATAGGCATGCTGCATAGAATTTTAATCAGCAAAAGCAGGTTGTTCTAATAAGATGCATTTTAGGGTAAAAAGTTGCATTAAAATATGCATGATGCTACCAAGTCACACAGCACTCCTTTGACCTTAGACTCAAAACATTTCTTTCAACATCCTATCACTTGACATTTCTGCTATACAGTAAACATTGTATTGTACACATAACATGGGGCAAGTTTCACATAATGAGAGATCATGTTAGGTTCAATACTTTTAAAATACACTACTTTGTACTTCCCTTCTCCATTACTCTCTGTGTATTACCACCCAAGTTCCAAAACCACCTCCCCCGACCATCACACAATTACTATTCATCTGCATTGAGTTCATTATATGGCTCATCAACACCAACCTTCTTTTGGCATATTCAATGCTGCCGCTTGCTGAGCCTGCTATTGACACTGTACACATTGTCTGCTTTAATTGCATACTTCACATTACATACACAACAGGTGAAGCTATCAACATGGATGGACTGTGTAGGCTTGTGGGTATGGTCTGCGCTTTGTACCTTGAGGTCTGGTGTTGGAATCATGGAAGGGGTTTTTTTTTTCCTTTTCTTTTTAATCTTTATTATTAGATTAAAAATACATCACTTGGTGGTGTGTGTCAAGTCAGTTATGGCATGGTGTCACTCTTTAGCGCTGGCATCTTTTATGCAACTTTATACCTACAAAAGCATATGAATCATACAGCAAATCAATTTGATAGCACAAGCAGCTTTTGCTAATGAAAACAATATGCAGCATGCCTATAATCTGTGAGCCAGTTCAGGTGTATCTACATGTGAAATGTTACGTTATACTAATAGCGACTATAACACTTTAACGTAGTGATTTTCTTGAATGTACACCTGTACTGGATCACAGAACATAGGCATGCTGCATATCATTTTAATCAGCAAAAGCAGATTGTTCTAATAAGATGCATTTTAGGGTAAAAAGATGCATTAAAATATGCATGATGCTACCAAGTCACACAGCACTCCTTTGACCTTAGACTCAAAACATTTCTCTCGACATCCTATCACTTGATATTTCTGCTATACAGTAGACATTGTATTGTACACATAACAGGGGGCAAGTTTCACATAATGAGAGATCATGTTAGGTTCAATACTTTTAAAATACACTACTTTGTACTTCCCTTCTCCATTCCTCTCTGTGTATTGCCACCCAAGTTCCTAAACCACCTCCCCCCACCATCACACAATTACTATTCACTTGCATAGAGCTCTTTATATGGCTCACCAACACCCACCTTCTGTTGCTTATATTCAATGCTTCCGCATGCTGAGCCTGCTATTGACACTGTACACATTGTCTGCTTTAATTGCATACTTCACATCACATACACAACGAGTGAAGTTTTCAACATGGACAGACTGTGTAGGCTAGTGGGTATGGTCTGCTCTTTGTACCTTGAGGTCTGGGGTTCAGATCATGGAAGGGAAGTTTTTTTTCCTTTTCTTTTTAATCTTTATTATTAGATTAAAAATAAATCACTTTGTGGTGTGTGTCAGTTCCGTTATGGCAAGGTGTGACTTGGTAGTGTAAGCATCTTTTATGCAACTTTTTACCTACAAATGCATCTGAATCTTACAGCAAATCAATTTGATAGCACAATCAGCTTTTGCTGATGAAAACAGTATGCAGCATGCCTATAATGTGTGAGCCAGTTCAGGTGTTTCTGCATGTTTTATGTTGCATTACACTAATAGAGACTATAACACTTTAACGTAGTGATTTTCTTGAAGATACACCTGTACTGGATCATAGAACATAGGCATGCTGCATATCATTTTAATCAGCAAAAGCAGATTGTTCTAATAAGATACATTTTAGGGTAAAAAGATGCATTAAAATATGCATGATGCTACCAAGTCACACAGCACTCCTTTGACCTTAGACTCAAAACATTTCTTTCAACATCCTATCACTTGACATTTCTGCTATACAGTAGACATTGTATTGTACACATAACAGGGGGCAAGTTTTGCATAATGAGAGATCATGCTAGGTTCAATACTTTTAAAATACACTACTGTGTACTTCCCTTCTCCATTCCTCTCTGTGTATGGCAACCCAAGTTCCTAAACCACCTCCCCCCCACCATCACACAATTACTATTCCTCTGCACTGAGCTCATTATATGGCTCACCAACACCCACCTTCTGTTGCTTATATTCAATGCTTCCGCATGCTGAGCCTGCTATTGACACTGTACACATTGACTGCTTTAATTGCATACTTCACTTCACATACACAACAGGTGAAGTTTTTAACATGGACAGACAGTGTAGGCTAGTGGGTATGGTCTGCTCTTTGTACCTTGAGGTCTGGGGTTGAAATCATGGAAGGGAAGTTAATTTTTTCCTTTTCTTTTTAATCTTTATGATTAGATTAAAAATAAATCAATTGGTGGTGTGTGTCAGTTCTGTTATGTCATGGTGTGACTTGGTAGTGCAAACATCTTTTATGCAACTTTTTACCTTCAAATGCATCTGAATCTAACAGCAAATCAAATTGATAGCACAAGCAGCTTTTGCTAATGAAAACAATATGCAGCATGCCTATAATCTGTGAGCCAGTTTAGGTGTATCTACATGTGAAATGTTATGTTATACTAATAGCGACTATAACACTTTAACGTAGTGATTTTCTTGAAGATACTCCTGTACTGGATCACAGAACATAGGCAAGCTTTATATCATTTTAATCAGCAAAATCAGATTGGTCTAATAAAATTCATTTTAGGGTAAAAAGATGCATTAAAATATGCACGATGGTACCAAGTCACACAGCACTCCTTTGACCTTAGACTCAAAACATTTCTCTCGACATCCTATCACTTGACATTTCTGCTATACAGTATACATTGTAATGTACACATAACATGGGGCAAGTTTCACATAATGAGAGATCATGTTAGGTTCAATACTTTTAAAATACACTACTTTGTACTTCCCTTCTCCATTCCTCTCTGTGAATGGCCACCCAAGTTCCTAAACCACCTCCCCCCACCATCACACAATTACTATTCATCTGCATTGAGCTCATTATATGGCTCAACAACATGCCACCTTCTGTTGCTTATATTCAATGCTGCCGCATACTGAGCATGCTATTGACACTGTACACATTGTCTGCTTTAATTGCATACTTCACATCACATACACAACAGGTGAAGTTTTTAACATGGACAGACAGTGTAGGCTAGTGGGTATGGTCTGCTCTTTGTACCTTGAGGTCTGGGGTTCAAATCATGGAAAGGAAGTTTTTTTTTTCCTTTTCTTTTTAAACTTTATTATTAGATTAAAAATAAATCACTTGGTGGTGTGTGTCAGTTCTGTTATGGCATGGTGTGACTCGGTAGTGCAAGCATCTTTAATGCAACTTATTACCTTCAAATGTATCTGAATCTTACAGCAAATCAATTTGATAGCACAAGCAGCTTTTGCTGATGAAAACAGTATGCAGCATGACTATAATCTGTGAGCCAGTTCAGATGTTTCTGCATGTTTTATGTTACTTTACACTAATAGAGACTATAACACTTTAACGTAGTGATTTTCTTGAAGATACACCTGTACTGGATCATAGAACATAGGCATGCTGCATATCATTTTAATCAGCAAAAGCAGATTGTTCTAATAAGATGCATTTTAGGGTAAAAAGATGCATTAAAATATGCATGATGCTACCAAGTCACACAGCACTCCTTTGACCTTAGACTCAAAACATTTCTCTCAACATCCTATCACTTGACATTTCTGCTATACAGTAGACATTGTATTGTACACATAACAGGGGGCAAGTTTCAAATAATGAGAGATCATGTTAGGTTCAATACTTTTAAAATACACTACTTTGTACTTCCCTTCTCCATTCCTCTCTGTGTATTGCCACCCAAGTTCCTAAACCACCTCCCCCCACCATCACACAATTACTATTCATCTGCATTGAGCTCATTATATGGCTCAACAACATGCCACTTTCTGTTGCTTATATTCAATGCTGCCGCATACTGAGCATGCTATTGACACTGTACACATTGTCTGCTTTAATTGCATACTTCACATCACATAAACAACAGGTGAAGAACTCTACATGGACAGACTGTGTAGGCTAGTGGGTATGGTCTGCTCTTTGTACCATGAGGTCTGGGGTTCAAATCATGGAAGGGAAGTTTTTTTTCCTTTTCTTTTTAATCTTTATTATTAGATTAAAAATAAATCACTTGGTGGTGTGTGTCAGTTCTGTTATGGCATGGTGTGACTCGGTAGTGCAAGCATCTTTAATGCAACTTATTACCTTCAAATGTATCTGAATCTTACAGCAAATCAATTTGATAGCACAAGCAGCTTTTGCTGATGAAAACAGTATGCAGCATGACTATAATCTGTGAGCCAGTTCAGATGTTTCTGCATGTTTTATGTTACTTTACACTAATAGAGACTATAACACTTTAACGTAGTGATTTTCTTGAAGATACACCTGTACTGGATCACAGAACATAGGCATGCTGCATATCATTTTAATCAGCAAAAGCAGATTGTTCTAATAAGATGCATTTTAGGGTAAAAAGTTGCATTAAAATATGCATGATGCTACCAAGTCACACAGCACTCCTTCGACCTTAGACTCAAAACATTTATTTCAACATCCTATCACTTGACATTTCTGCTATACAGTATACTTTGTATTGTACACATAACATGGGGCAAGTTTCACATAATGAGAGATCATGTTAGGTTCAATACTTTTAAAATACACTACTTTGTACTTCCCTTCTCCATTACTCTCTGTGTATTACCACCCAAGTTCCTAAACCACCTCCCCCGACCATCACACAATTACTATTCATCTGCATTGAGTTCATTATATGGCTCATCAACACCAACCTTCTTTTGGCATATTCAATGCTGCCGCTTGCTGAGCCTGCTATTGACACTGTACACATTGTCTGCTTTAATTGCATACTTCACATTACATACACAACAGGTGAAGCTATCAACATGGACTGACTGTGTAGGCTTGTGGGTATGGTCTGCGCTTTGTACTTTGAGGTCTGGTGTTGGAATCATGGAAGGGAATTTTTTTTTCCTTTTCTTTATCTTTATTATTAGATTAAAAATAAATCACTTGGTGGTGTGTGTCAATTCAGTTAGGGCATGGTGTCACTCGGTAGCACGGGCATCTTTTATGCAACTTTTTACCTTCAAAAGCATATGAATCATACAGCAAATCAATTTGATAGCACAAGCAGCTTTTGCTAATGAAAACAATATGCAGCATGCCTATAATCTGTGAGCCAGTTCAGGTGTATCTACATGTGAAATGTTACGTTATACTAATAGCGACTATAACACTTTAACGTAGTGATTTTCGTGAAGGTACACCTGTACTGGATTACAGAACATAGGCATGCTGCATATCATTTTAATCAGCAGAATCAACTTGTTCTAATAAGATGCATTTTAGGGTAAATAGACGCATTAAAAGATGCACGATGCTACCAAGTCACACAGCAATCCTATGACCTTAGACTCAAAACATTTCTCTCGACATCCTATCACTTGACATTTCTGCTATACAGTAGACATTGTATTGTACACATAACAGGGGGCAAGTTTTGCATAATGAGAGATCATGCTAGGTTCAATACTTTTAAAATACACTACTGTGTACTTCCCTTCTCCATTCCTCTCTGTGTATGGCAACCCAAGTTCCTAAACCACCTCCCCCCACCATCACACAATTACTATTCCTCTGCACTGAGCTCATTATATGGCTCACCAACACCCACCTTCTGTTGCTTATATTCAATGCTTCCGCATGCTGAGCCTGCTATTGACACTGTACACATTGTCTGCTTTAATTGCATACTTCACTTCACATACACAACAGGTGAAGTTTTTAACATGGACAGACAGTGTAGGCTAGTGGGTATGGTCTGCTCTTTGTACCTTGAGGTCTGGGGTTGAAATCATGGAAGGGAAGTTAATTTTTTCCTTTTCTTTTTAATCTTTATTATTAGATTAAAAATAAATCAATTGGTGGTGTGTGTCAGTTCTGTTATGGCATGGTGTGACTTGGTAGTGCAAGCATCTTTTATGCAACTTTTTACCTTCAAATGCATCTGAATCTTACAGCAAATCAAATTGATAGCACAAGCAGCTTTTGCTAATGAAAACGATATGCAGCATGCCTATAATCTGTGAGCCAGTTCAGGTGTATCTACATGTGAAATGTTACGTTATACTAATAGCGACTATAACACTTTAACGTAGTGATTTTCTTGAAGATACTCCTGTACTGGATCACAGAACATAGGCATGCTGTATATCATTTTAATCAGCAAAAGCAGATTGGTCTAATAAAATTCATTTTAGGGTAAAAAGATGCATTAAAATATGCACGATGGTACCAAGTCACACAGCACTCCTTTGACCTTAGACTCAAAACATTTCTCTCGACATCCTATCACTTGACATTTCTGCTATACAGTATACATTGTAATGTACACATAACATGGGGCAAGTTTCACATAATGAGAGATCATGTTAGGTTCAATACTTTTAAAATACACTACTTTGTACTTCCCTTCTCCATTACTCTCTGTGTATGGCCACCCAAGTTCCTAAACCACCTCCCCCGACCATCACACAATTACTATTCATTTGCATTGAGTTCATTATATGGCTCACCAACACCCCACCTTCTTTTGCGCATATTCAATGCTGCCGCATGCTGAGCCTGCTATTGACACTGTACACATTGTCTGCTTTAATTGCATACTTCACATCACATACACAACAGGTGAAGTTTTCAACATGGACAGACTGTGTAGGCTAGTGGGTATGGTCTGCTCTTTGTACCTTGAGGTCTGGGGTTCAAATCATGGAAGGGAAGTTTTTTTCCTTTTCTTTTTAATCTTTATTATTAGATTAAAAATAAATCACTTTGTGGTGTGTGTCAGTTCCGTTATGGCATGGTGTGACTCGGTAGTGTAAGCATCTTTTATGCAACTTTTTACCTTCAAATGCTTCTGAATCTTATAGCAAATCAATTTGATAGCACAAGCAGCTTTTGCTGATGAAAACAGTATGCAGCATGCCTATAATCTGTGAGCCAGTTCAGGTGTTTCTGCATGTTTTATGTTACATTACACTAATAGAGACTATAACACTTTAACGTAGTGATTTTCTTGAAGATACACCTGTACTGGATCACAGAACATAGGCATGCTGCATAGAATTTTAATCAGCAAAAGCAGGTTGTTCTAATAAGATGCATTTTAGGGTAAAAAGTTGCATTAAAATATGCATGATGCTACCAAGTCACACAGCACTCCTTTGACCTTAGACTCAAAACATTTCTTTCAACATCCTATCACTTGACATTTCTGCTATACAGTAAACATTGTATTGTACACATAACATGGGGCAAGTTTCACATAATGAGAGATCATGTTAGGTTCAATACTTTTAAAATACACTACTTTGTACTTCCCTTCTCCATTACTCTCTGTGTATTACCACCCAAGTTCCTAAACCACCTCCCCCAACCATCACACAATTACTATTCATCTGCATTGAGTTCATTATATGGCTCACCAACACCCACCTTCTTTTGGCATATTCAATGCTGCCGCTTGCTGAGCCTGCTATTGACACTGTACACATTGTCTGCTTTAATTGCATACTTCACATCACATACACAACAGGTGAAGCTATCAACACGGATGGACTGTGTAGGCTAGTAGCTATGGTCTGCGCTTTGTACCTTGAGGTCTGGGGTTCGAATCATGGAAGGGGATTTTTTTTTCCCTTTTCTTTTTAATCTTTATTATTAGATTAAAAATAAATCACTTTGTGGTGTGTGTCAATTCAGTTATGACATGGTGTCACTCGGTAGCGCGGGCATCTTTTATGCAACTTTTTACCTTCAAAAGCATATGAATCATAAATCAAATCAATTTGATAGCACAAGCAGCTTTTGCTCATGAAAACAATATGCAGCATGCCTATAATCTGTGAGGCAGTTAAGGTGTATTTACATGTGAAATGTTACGTTATACTAATAGCGACTATAACACTTTAATGTAGTGATTTTCTTGAAGATACACCTGTACTGGATTACAGAACATAGGCATGCTGCATATCATTTTAATCAGCAGAAGCAACTTGTTCTGATAAGATGCATTTTAGGGTAAATAGACGCATTAAAAGATGCACGATGCTATCAAGTCACACAGCAATCCTATGACCTTAGACTCAAAACATTTCTCTCGACATCCTATCACTTGAAATTTCTGCTATACAGTAGACATTGTATTGTACACATAACAGGGGGCAAGTTTTGCATAATGAGAGATCATGTTAGGTTCAATACTTTTAAAATACACTACTTTGTACTTCCCTTCTCCATTCCTCTCTGAGTATGGCCACCCAAGTTCCTAAACCACCTCCCCCCACCATCACACAATTACTATTCACCTGCACTGAGCTTATTATATGGCTCACTAACACCCACCTTCTGTTGCTTATATTCAATGCTTCTGCATGCTGAGCCTGCTATTGACACTGTACACATTGTCTGCTTTAATTGCATACTTCACATCACATACACAACAGGTGAAGTTTTCAACATGGACAGACTGTGTAGGCTAGTGGGTATGGTCTGCTCTTTGTACCTTGAGGTCTGGGGTTCAAATTATGAAAGGGAAGTTTTTTTTCCTTTTCTTTTTAATCTTTATTATTAGATTAAAAATAAAACACTTGGTGGTGTGTGTCAGTTCTGTTATGGCATGGTGTGACTCGGCAGTGCAAGCATCTTTTATGCAACTTTTTGCCTTCAAATGCATCTAAATCTTACAGCTAATCAATTTGATAGCACAAGCAGCTTTTGCTGATGAAAACAGTATGCAGCATGCCTATAATATGTGAGCCAGTTCAGATGTTTCAGCATGTTTTATGTTACGTTACACTAATAGAGACTATAACACTTTAACGTAGTGATTTTCTTGAAGATACACCTGTATTGGATCACAGAACATAGGCATGCTGCATATCATTTTAATTAGCAAAAGCAGATTGGTCTAATAAGATTCATTTTTGGGTAAAAAGATGCATTAAAATATGCACGATGCTACCAAGTCACATAGCACTCCTTTGACCTTAGACTCAAAACATTTCTCTCAACATCCTATCACTTGACATTTCTGCTATACAGTAGACATTGTATTGTACACATAACAGAGGGCAAGTTTCGCATAATGAGAGATCATGCTAGGTTCAATACTTTTAAAATACACTACTGTGTACTTCCCTTCTCCATTCCTCTCTGTGTATGGCCACCCAAGTTCCTAAACCACCTCCCCCCACCATCACACAATTACTATTCACCTGCACTGAGCTCATTATATGGCTCACCAACACCCACCTTCTGTTGCTTATATTCAATGCTTCCACATGCTGAACCTGCTATTGACACTGTACACAATGTCTGCTTTAATTGCATACTTCACATCACATACACAACAGGTGAAGTTTTCAACATGGACAGACTGTGTAGGCTAGTGGGTATGGTTTGCTCTTTGTACCTTGAGGTCTGGGGTTCAAATCATGGAAAGGAAGTTTTTTTTCCTTTTCTTTTTAATCTTTATTATTAGATTAAAAATAAATCACTTTGTGGTGTGTGTCAGTTCCGTTATGGCATGGTGTGACTCGGTAGCGCGGGCATATTTTATGCAACTTTTAAACTTCAAATACTTCTGAATCTTACTGCAAATCAATTTGATAGCACAAGCAGCTTTTGCTGATGTAAACAGTATGCAGCATGCCAAAAATCTGTGAGCCAGTTCAGGTGTTTCTGCATGTGAAATGTTACGTTATACTAATAGCGACTATAACACTTTAACGTAGTGATTTTTGTGAAGGTACACCTGTACTGGATTACAGAACATAGGCATGCTGCATATCATTTTAATCAGCAGAATCAACTTGTTCTAATAAGATGCATTTTAGGGTAAATAGACGCATTAAAAGATGCACGATGCTACCATGTCACACAGCAATCCTATGACCATAGACTCAAATCATTTCTCTCGACATCCTATCACTTGAAATTTCTGCTATACAGTAGACATTGTATTGTACACATAACAGGGGGCAAGTTTCGCATAATGAGAGATCATGTTAGGTTCAATACTTTTAAAATACACTACTTTGTACTTCCCTTCTCCATTCCTCTCTGAGTATGGCCACCCAAGTTCCAAAACCACCTCCCCCCACCATCACACAATTACTATTCACCTGCACTGAGCTCATTATATGACTCACCAACACCTACCTTCTGTTGCTTATATTCAATGCTTCCGCATGCTGAGCCTGCTTTTGACACTGTACACATTGTCTGCTTTAATTGCATACTTCACATCACATACACAACAGGTGAAGTTTTCAACATGGATAGACTGTGTAGGCTAGTAGGTATGGTGTGCTCTTTGTACCTTGAGGTCAGGGGTTCAGATCATGGAAGGTAAGTTTTTTTTCCTTTACTTTTTAATATTTAATATTAGATTAAAAATAAATCACTTGGTGGTGTGTGTCAATTCAGTTAGGGCATGGTGTCACTCGGTAGCGCGGGCATCTTTTATGCAACTTTTTACCTTCAAAAGCATATGAATCATACAGCAAATCAATTTGATAGCACAAGCAGCTTTTGCTAATGAAAACAATATGCAGCATGTCTATAATCTGTGAGTCAGTTCAGGTGTATCTACATGTGAAATGTTACGTTATACTAATAGCGACTATAACACTTTAACGTAGTGATTTTCGTGAAGGTACACCTGTACTGGATTACAGAACATAGGCATGCTGCATATCATTTTAATCAGCAGAATCAACTTGTTCTAATAAGATGCATTTTAGGGTAAATAGACGCATTAAAAGATGCACGATGCTACCAAGTCACACAGCAATCCTATGACCTTAGACTCAAAACATTTCTCTCAACATCCTATCACTTGACATTTCTGCTATACAGTAGACATTGTATTGTACACATAACATGGGGCAAGTTTCGCATAATGAGAGATCATGCTAGGTTCAATACTTTTAAATTACACTACTGTGTACTCCCCTTCTCCATTCCTCTCTGTGTATGGCCACCCAAGTTCCTAAACCACCTCCCCCCACCATCACACAATTACTATTCCTCTGCCCTGAGCTCATTATATGGCTCACCAACACCCACCTTCTGTTGCTTATATTCAATGCTTCCGCATGCTGAGCCTGCTATTGACACTGTACACATTGTCTGCTTTAATTGCATACTTCACATCACATACACAACAGGTGAAGTTTTTATCATGGACAGACTGTGTAGGCTAGTGGGTATGGTCTGCTCTTTGTACCTTGAGGTCTGGGGTTCAAATCATGGAAGGGAAGTTAATTTTTTCCTTTTCTTTTTAATCTTTATTATTAGATTAAAAATAAATCGATTGGTGGTGTGTGTCAGTTCTGTTATGGCATGGTGTGACTTGGTAGTGCAAGCATCTTTTATGCAACTTTTTACCTTCAAATGCATCTGAATCTTACAGCAAATCAAATTGATAGCACAAGCAGCTTTTGCTGATAACAACAGTATGCAGCATGCCTATAATCTGTGAGCCAGTTCAGATGTTTCTGCATGTTTTATGTTACGTTACACTAATAGAACTATAACACTTTAACGTAGTGATTTTGTTGAAGATACACCTGTACTGGATCACAGAACATAGGCATGCTGCATATCATTTTAATCAGCAAAAGCAGATTGGTCTAATAAGATGCATTTTAGTGTAAAAAGATGCATTAAAATATGCACGATGCTACCAAGTCACACAGCACTCCTTTGACCTTAGACACAAAACATTTCTTTCAACATCCTATCACTTGACATTTCTGCTATACAGTATACATCGTATTGTACACATAACAGGGGGCAAGTTTCACATAATGAGAGATCATGTTAGGTTCAATACTTTTAAAATACACTACTTTGTACTTCCCATCTCTATTACTCTCTGTGTATGGCCACCCAAGTTCCTAAACAACCTCCCCCACCATCACACAATTTCTATTCACCTGCACTGAGCTCATTATATGGCTCACCAACATCCACCTTCTGTTGCTTATATTCAATGCTTCCACATGCTGAGCCTGCTATTGACACTGTACACATTGTCTGCTTTAATTGCATACTTCACATCACATACATAACAGGTGAAGTTCTCAACATGGACAGACTGTGTAGGCTAGTGGGTATGGTCTGCTCTTTGTACCTTGAGATCTGGGGTTCAAATCATGGAAGGGAAGTTAATTTTTTCCTTTTCTTTTTAATCTTTATTATTAGATTAAAAATAAATCAATTGGTGGTGTGTGTCAGTTCTGTTATGGCATGGTGTGACTTGGTAGTGCAAGCATCTTTTATGCAACTTTTTACCTTCAAATGCATCTGAATCTTACAGCAAATCAAATTGATAGCACAAGCAGCTTTTGCTGATGAAAACAGTATGAAGCATGCCTATAATCTGTGATCCAGTTCAGATGTTTCTGCATGTTTTATGTTACTTTACACTAATAGAGACTATAACACTTTAACGTAGTGATTTTCTTGAAGATACACCTGTACTGGATCACAGAACATAGGCATGCTGCATATCATTTTAATCAGCAAAAGCAGGTTGTTCTAATAAGATGCATTTTAGGGTAAAAAGTTGCATTAAAATATGCATGATGCTACCAAGTCACACAGCACTCATTTGACCTTAGACTCAAAACATTTCTTTCAACATCCTATCACTTGACATTTCTGCTATACAGTATACATTGTATTGTACACATAACATTGGGCAAATTTCACATAATGAGAGATCATGTTAGGTTCAATACTTTTAAAATACACTACTTTGTACTTCCCTTCTCCATTACTCTCTGTGTATTACCACCCAAGTTCCTAAACCACCTCCCCCGACCATCACACAATTACTATTCATCTGCATTGAGTTCATTATATGGCTCACCAACACCCACCTTCTTTTGGCATATTCAATGCTGCCGCTTGCTGAGCCTGCTATTGACACTGTACACATTGTCTGCTTTAATTGCATACTTCACATCACATACACAACAGGTGAAGCTATCAACATGGACTGACTGTGTAGGCTTGTGGGTATGGTCTGCGCTTTGTACCTTGAGGTCTGGTGTTGGAATCATGGAAGGGAATTTTTTTTTCCTTTTCTTTATCTTTATTATTAGATTAAAAATAAATCACTTGGTGGTGTGTGTCAATTCAGTTAGGGCATGGTGTCACTCGGTAGCGCGGGCATCTTTTATGCAACTTTTTACCTTCAAAAGCATATGAATCATACAGCAAATCAATTTGAAAGCACAAGCAGCTTTTGCTAATGAAAACAATATGCAGCATGCCTATAATCTGTGAGCCAGTTCAGGTGTATCTACATGTGAAATGTTACGTTATACTAATAGCGACTATAACACTTTAATGTAGTGATTTTCTTGAAGGTACACCTGTACTGGATAACAGAATATAAGCATGCTGCATATCATTTTAATCAGCATAAGCAACTTGTTCTAATAAGATGCATTTTGGCGTAAATAGACGCATTAAAAGATGCACGATGCTACCAAGTCACACAGCTATCCTATGACCTTAGACTCAAAACATTTCTCTCAACATCCTATCACTTGACATTTCTGCTATACAGTAGACATTGTATTGTACACATAACATGGGGCAAGTTTCGCATAATGAGAGATCATGCTAGGTTCAATACTTTTAAAATACACTACTGTGTACTCCCCTTCTCCATTCCTCTCTGTGTAACCACCCAAGTTCCTAAACCACCTCCCCCCACCATCACACAATTACTATTCCTCTGCACTGAGCTCATTATATGGCTCACCAACACCCACCTTCTGTTGCTTATATTCAATGCTTCCGCATGCTGAGCCTGCTATTGACACTGTACACATTGTCTGCTTTAATTGCATACTTCACATCACATAAACAACAGGTGAGGTTTTTATCATGGACAGACTGTGTAGGCTAGTGGGTATGGTCTGCTCTTTGTACCTTGAGGTCTGGGGTTCAAATCATGGAAGGGAAGTTTTTTTTTCCTTTTCTTTTTAATCTTTTTTATTAGATTAAAAATAAATCAATTGGTGGTGTGTGTCAGTTCTGTTATGGCATGGTGTGACTTGGTAGTGCAAGCATCTTTTATGCAACTTTTTACCTTCAAATGCATCTGAATCTTACAGCAAATCAAATTGATAGCACAAGCAGCTTTTGCTGATGAAAACAGTATGCAGCATGCCTATAATCTGTGAGCCAGTTCAGATGTTTCTGCATGTTTTATGTTACGTTACACTAATAGAACTATAACACTTTAACGTAGTGATTTTGTTGAAGATACACCTGTACTGGATCACAGAACATAGGCATGCTGCATATCATTTTAATCAGCAAAAGCAGATTGGTCTAATAAGATGCATTTTAGTGTAAAAAGATGCATTAAAATATGCACGATGCTACCAAGTCACACAGCACTCCTTTGACCTTAGACACAAAACATTTCTTTCAACATCCTATCACTTGACATTTCTGCTATACAGTATACATCGTATTGTACACATAACAGGGGGCAAGTTTCACATAATGAGAGATCATGTTAGGTTCAATACTTTTAAAATACACTACTTTGTACTTCCCATCTCTATTACTCTCTGTGTATGGCCACCCAAGTTCCTAAACAACCTCCCCCACCATCACACAATTTCTATTCACCTGCACTGAGCTCATTATATGGCTCACCAACATCCACCTTCTGTTGCTTATATTCAATGCTTCCGCATGCTGAGCCTGCTATTGACACTGTACACATTGTCTGCTTTAATTGCATACTTCACATCACATACATAACAGGTGAAGTTCTCAACATGGACAGACTGTGTAGGCTAGTGGGTATGGTCTGCTCTTTGTACCTTGAGATCTGGGGTTCAAATCATGGAAGGGAAGTTAATTTTTTCCTTTTCTTTTTAATCTTTATTATTAGATTAAAAATAAAGCAATTGGTGGTGTGTGTCAGTTCTGTTATGGCATGGTGTGACTTGGTAGTGCAAGCATCTTTTATGCAACTTTTTACCTTTAAATGCATCTGAATCTTACAGCAAATCAAATTGATAGCACAAGCAGCTTTTGCTGATGAAAACAGTATGCAGCATGCCTATAATCTGTGAGCCAGTTCAGATGTTTCTGCATGTTTTATGTTACGTTACACTAATAGAACTATAACACTTTAATGTAGTGATTTTCTTGAAGAAACACCTGTACTGAATCACAGAACATAGGCATGTTGCATATCATTTTAATCAGCAAAATCAGATTGGTCTAATAAGATGCATTTTAGTGTAAAAAGATGCAATAAAACATGCACGATGCTACCAAGTCACACAGCACTCCTTTGACCTTAGACACAAAACATTTCTTTCAACATCCTATCACTTGACATTTCAGCTATACAGTATACATTGTATTGTACACATAACATGGGGCAAGTTTCACATAATGAGAGATCATGTTAGGTTCAATACTTTTAAAATACACTACTTTGTACTTCCCTTCTCCATTACTCTCTGTGTATTACCACCCAAGTTCCTAAACCACCTCCCCCGACCATCACACAATTACTATTCATCTGCATTGAGTTCATTATATGGCTCACCAACACCCACCTTCTTTTGGCATATTCAATGCTGCCGCTTGCTGAGCCTGCTATTGACACTATACACATTGTCTGCTTTAATTGCATACTTCACATCACATACACAACAGGTGAAGCTATCAACATGGACTGACTGTGTAGGCTTGTGGGTATGGTCTGCGCTTTGTACCTTGAGGTCTGGTGTTGGAATCATGGAAGGGAATTTTTTTTTCCTTTTCTTTATCTTTATTATTAGATTAAAAATAAATCACTTTGTGTTGTGTGTCAATTCAGTTATGACATGGTGTCACTTGGTAGCGCGGGCATCTTTTATGCAACTTTTTACCTTCAAAAGCATATGAATCATAAATCAAATCAATTTGATAGCACAAGCAGCTTTTGCTCATGAAAACAGTATGCAGCATGCCTATAATCTGTGAGGCAGTTAAGGTGTATTTACATGAGAAATGTTACGTTATACTAATAGCGACTATAACACTTTAACGTAGTGATTTTCTTGAAGATACACCTGTACTGGATTACAGAACATAGGCATGCTGCATATCATTTTAATCAGCAGAAGCAACTTGTTCTGATAAGATGCATATTAGGGTAAATAGACGCATTAAAAGATGCATGATGCTACCAAGTCACACAGCAATCCTATGACCTTAGACTCAAAACATTTCTCTCGACATCCTATCACTTTAAATTTCTGCTATACAGTAGACATTGTATTGTACACATAACAGGGGGCAAGTTTTGCATAATGAAAGATCATGTTAGGTTCAATACTTTTAAAATACACTACTTTGTACTTCCCTTCTCCATTCCTCTCTGAGTATGGCCACCCAAGTTCCTAAACCACCTCCCCCCACCATCACACAATTACTATTCACCTGCACTGAGCTTATTATATGGCTCACTAACACCCACCTTCTGTTGCTTATATTCAATGCTTCTGCATGCTGAGCCTGCTATTGACACTGTACACATTGTCTGCTTTAATTGCATACTTCACATCACATACACAACAGGTGAAGCTATCAATACGGATGGAATGTTTAGGCTAGTGGGTATGGTCTGCGCTTTGTACCTTGAGGACTGGGGTTCGAATGATGGAAGGGGATTTTTTTTCCCTTTTCTTTTTAATCTTTATTATTAGATTAAAAATAAATCACTTTGTGGTGTGTGTCAATTCAGTTATGACATGGTGTCACTCGGTAGCGCGGGCATCTTTTATGCAACTTTTTACCTTCAAAAGCATATGAATCATAAATCAAATCAATTTGATAGCACAAGCAGCTTTTGCTCATGAAAACAATATGCAGCATGCCTATAATCTGTGAGGCAGTTAAGGTGTATTTACATGTGAAATGTTACGTTATACTAATAGCGACTATAACACTTTAATGTAGTGATTTTCTTGAAGATACACCTGTACTGGATTACAGAACATAGGCATGCTGCATATCATTTTAATCAGCAGAAGCAACTTGTTCTGATAAGATGCATATTAGGGTAAATAGACGCATTAAAAGATGCACGATGCTATCAAGTCACACAGCAATCCTATGACCTTAGACTCAAAACATTTATCTCGACATCCTATCACTTGAAATTTCTGCTATACAGTAGACATTGTATTGTACAAGGTGGCAAGTTTTGCATAATGAAAGATCATGTTAGGTTCAATACTTTTAAAATACACTACTTTGTACTTCCCTTCTCCATTCCTCTCTGAGTATGGCCACCCAAGTTCCTAAACCACCTCCCCCCACCATCACACAATTACTATTCACCTGCACTGAGCTAATTATATGGCTCACTAACACCCACCTTCTGTTGCTTATATTCAATGCTTCTGCATGCTGAGCCTGCTATTGACACTGTACACATTGTCTGCTTTAATTGCATACTTCACATCACATACACAACAGGTGAAGTTTTCAACATGGACAGACTGTGTAGGCTAGTGGGTATGGTCTGCTCTTTGTACCTTGAGGTCTGGGGTTCAAATTATGAAAGGGAAGTTTTTTTTCCTTTTCTTTTTAATCTTTATTATTAGATTAAAAATAAAACACTTTGTGGTGTGTGTCAGTTCTGTTATGGCATGGTGTGACTCGGTAGTGCAAGCATCTTTTATGCAACTTTTTACCTTCAAATGCATATGAATCTTACAGCAAATCAATTTGATTGCACAAGCAGCTTTTGCTGATGAAAACAGTATGCAGCATGACTATAATCTGTGAGCCAGTTCAGATGTTTCTGCATGTTTTATGTTACTTTACACTAATAGAGACTATAACACTTTAACGTAGTGATTTTCTTGAAGATACACCTGTACTGGATCACAGAACATAGGCATGCTGCATATCATTTTAATCAGCAAAAGCAGGTTGTTCTAATAAGATGCATTTTAGGGTAAAAAGTTGCATTAAAATATGCATGATGCTACCAAGTCACACAGCACTCCTTTGACCTTAGACTCAAAACATTTCTTTCAACATCCTATCACTTGACATTTCTGCTATACAGTATACATTGTATTGTACACATAACATTGGGCAAATTTCACATAATGAGAGATCATGTTAGGTTCAATACTTTTAAAATACACTACTTTGTACTTCCCTTCTCCATTACTCTCTGTGTATTACCACCCAAGTTCCTAAACCACCTCCCCCGACCATCACACAATTACTATTCATCTGCATTGAGTTGATTATATGGCTCACCAACACCCACCTTCTTTTGGCATATTCAATGCTGCCGCTTGCTGAGCCTGCTATTGACACTGTACACATTGTCTGCTTTAATTGCATACTTCACATCACATACACAACAGGTGAAGCTATCAACATGGACTGACTGTGTAGGCTTGTGGGTATGGTCTGCGCTTTGTACCTTGAGGTCTGGTGTTGGAATCATGGAAGGGAATTTTTTTTTCCTTTTCTTTATCTTTATTATTAGATTAAAAATAAATCACTTGGTGGTGTGTGTCAATTCAGTTAGGGCATGGTGTCACTCGGTAGCGCGGGCCTCTTTTATGCAACTTTTTACCTTCAAAAGCATATGAATCATACAGCAAATCAATTTGAAAGCACAAGCAGCTTTTGCTAATGAAAACAATATGCAGCATGCCTATAATCTGTGAGCCAGTTCAGGTGTATCTACATGTGAAATGTTACGTTATACTAATAGCGACTATAACACTTTAACGTAGTGATTTTCGTGAAGGTACACCTGTACTGGATTACAGAACATAGGCATGCTGCATATCATTTTAATCAGCAGAATCAACTTGTTCTAATAAGATGCATTTTAGGGTAAATAGACGCATTAAAAGATGCACGATGCTACCAAGTCACACAGCTATCCTATGACCTTAGACTCAAAACATTTCTCTCAACATCCTATCACTTGACATTTCTGCTATACAGTAGACATTGTATTGTACACATAACATGGGGCAAGTTTCGCATAATGAGAGATCATGCTAGGTTCAATACTTTTAAAATACACTACTGTGTACTCCCCTTCTCCATTCCTCTCTGTGTAACCACCCAAGTTCCTAAACCACCTCCCCCCACCATCACACAATTACTATTCCTCTGCACTGAGCTCATTATATGGCTCACCAACACCCACCTTCTGTTGCTTATATTCAATGCTTCCGCATGCTGAGCCTGCTATTGACACTGTACACATTGTCTGCTTTAATTGCATACTTCACATCACATAAACAACAGGTGAGGTTTTTATCATGGACAGACTGTGTAGGCTAGTGGGTATGGTCTGCTCTTTGTACCTTGAGGTCTGGGGTTCAAATCATGGAAGGGAAGTTTTTTTTTCCTTTTCTTTTTAATCTTTTTTATTAGATTAAAAATAAATCAATTGGTGGTGTGTGTCAGTTCTGTTATGGCATGGTGTGACTTGGTAGTGCAAGCATCTTTTATGCAACTTTTTACCTTCAAATGCATCTGAATCTTACAGCAAATCAAATTGATAGCACAAGCAGCTTTTGCTGATGAAAACAGTATGCAGCATGCCTATAATCTGTGAGCCAGTTCAGATGTTTCTGCATGTTTTATGTTACGTTACACTAATAGAACTATAACACTTTAACGTAGTGATTTTGTTGAAGATACACCTGTACTGGATCACAGAACATAGGCATGCTGCATATCATTTTAATCAGCAAAAGCAGATTGGTCTAATAAGATGCATTTTAGTGTAAAAAGATGCATTAAAATATGCACGATGCTACCAAGTCACACAGCACTCCTTTGACCTTAGACACAAAACATTTCTTTCAACATCCTATCACTTGACATTTCTGCTATACTGTATACATCGTATTGTACACATAACAGGGGGCAAGTTTCACATAATGAGAGATCATGTTAGGTTCAATACTTTTAAAATACACTACTTTGTACTTCCCATCTCTATTACTCTCTGTGTATGGCCACCCAAGTTCCTAAACAACCTCCCCCACCATCACACAATTTCTATTCACCTGCACTGAGCTCATTATATGGCTCACCAACATCCACCTTCTGTTGCTTATATTCAATGCTTCCGCATGCTGAGCCTGCTATTGACACTGTACACATTGTCTGCTTTAATTGCATACTTCACATCACATACATAACAGGTGAAGTTCTCAACATGGACAGACTGTGTAGGCTAGTGGGTATGGTCTGCTCTTTGTACCTTGAGAACTGGGGTTCAAATCATGGAAGGGAAGTTAATTTTTTCCTTTTCTTTTTAATCTTTATTATTAGATTAAAAATAAAGCAATTGGTGGTGTGTGTCAGTTCTGTTATGGCATGGTGTGACTTGGTAGTGCAAGCATCTTTTATGCAACTTTTTACCTTCAAATGCATCTGAATCTTACAGCAAATCAAATTGATAGCACAAGCAGCTTTTGCTGATGAAAACAGTATGCAGCAGGCCTATAATCTGTGAGCCAGTTCAGATGTTTCTGCATGTTTTATGTTATGTTACACTAATAGAACTATAACACTTTAATGTAGTGATTTTCTTGAAGAAACACCTGTACTGGATCACAGAACATAGGCATGCTGCATATCATTTTAATCAGCAAAATCAGATTGGTCTAATAAGATGCATTTTAGTGTAAAAAGATGCAATAAAACATGCACGATGCTACCAAGTCACACAGCACCCCTTTGACCTTAGACACAAAACATTTCTTTCAACATCCTATCACTTGACATTTCAGCTATACAGTATACATTGTATTGTACACATAACATGGGGCAAGTTTCACATAATGAGAGATCATGTTAGGTTCAATACTTTTAAAATACACTACTTTGTACTTCCCTTCTCCATTACTCTCTGTGTATTACCACCCAAGTTCCTAAACCACCTCCCCCGACCATCACACAATTACTATTCATCTGCATTGAGTTCATTATATGGCTCACCAACACCCACCTTCTTTTGGCATATTCAATGCTGCCGCTTGCTGAGCCTGCTATTGACACTGTACACATTGTCTGCTTTAATTGCATACTTCACATCACATACACAACAGGTGAAGCTATCAACACGGATGGACTGTGTAGGCTAGTGGGTATGGTCTGCGCTTTGTACCTTGAGGACTGGGGTTCGAATCATGGAAGGGGATTTTTTTTTCCCTTTTCTTTTTAATCTTTATTATTAGATTAAAAATAAATCACTTTGTGGTGTGTGTCAATTCAGTTATGACATGGTGTCACTCGGTAGCGCGGGCATCTTTTATGCAACTTTTTACCTTCAAAAGCATATGAATCATAAATCAAATCAATTTGATAGCACAAGCAGCTTTTGCTCATGAAAACAATATGCAGCATGCCTATAATCTGTGAGGCAGTTAAGGTGTATTTACATGAGAAATGTTACGTTATACTAATAGCGACTATAACACTTTAATGTAGTGATTTTCTTGAAGATACACCTGTACTGGATTACAGAACATAGGCATGCTGCATATCATTTTAATCAGCAGAAGCAACTTGTTCTGATAAGATGCATATTAGGGTAAATAGACGCATTAAAAGATGCACGATGCTACCAAGTCACACAGCAATCCTATGACCTTAGACTCAAAACATTTCTCTCAACATCCTATCACTTTAAATTTCTGCTATACAGTAGACATTGTATTGTACACATAACAGGGGGCAAGTTTTGCATAATGAAAGATCATGTTAGGTTCAATACTTTTAAAATACACTACTTTGTACTTCCCTTCTCCATTACTCTCTGTGTATTACCACCCAAGTTCCTAAACCACCTCCCCCGACCATCACACAATTACTATTCATCTGCATTGAGTTCATTATATGGCTCACCAACACCCACCTTCTTTTGGCATATTCAATGCTGCCGCTTGCTGAGCCTGCTATTGACACTGTACACATTGTCTGCTTTAATTGCATACTTCACATCACATACACAACAGGTGAAGCTATCAACACGGATGGACTGTGTAGGCTAGTGGGTATGGTCTGCGCTTTGTACCTTGAGGACTGGGGTTCGAATCATGGAAGGGGATTTTTTTTTCCCTTTTCTTTTTAATCTTTATTATTAGATTAAAAATAAATCACTTTGTGGTGTGTGTCAATTCAGTTATGACATGGTGTCACTCGGTAGCGCGGGCATCTTTTATGCAACTTTTTACCTTCAAAAGCATATGAATCATAAATCAAATCAATTTGATAGCACAAGCAGCTTTTGCTCATGAAAACAATATGCAGCATGCCTATAATCTGTGAGGCAGTTAAGGTGTATTTACATGAGAAATGTTACGTTATACTAATAGCGACTATAACACTTTAATGTAGTGATTTTCTTGAAGATACACCTGTACTGGATTACAGAACATAGGCATGCTGCATATCATTTTAATCAGCAGAAGCAACTTGTTCTGATAAGATGCATATTAGGGTAAATAGACGCATTAAAAGATGCACGATGCTACCAAGTCACACAGCAATCCTATGACCTTAGACTCAAAACATTTCTCTCAACATCCTATCACTTTAAATTTCTGCTATACAGTAGACATTGTATTGTACACATAACAGGGGGCAAGTTTTGCATAATGAAAGATCATGTTAGGTTCAATACTTTTAAAATACACTACTTTGTACTTCCCTTCTCCATTCCTCTCTGAGTATGGCCACCCAAGTTCCTAAACCACCTCCCCCCACCATCACACAATTACTATTCACCTGCACTGAGCTTATTATATGGCTCACTAACACCCACCTTCTGTTGCTTATATTCAATGCTTCTGCATGCTGAGCCTGCTATTGACACTGTACACATTGTCTGCTTTAATTGCATACTTCACATCACATACACAACAGGTGAAGTTATCAACACGGATGGACTGTGTAGGCTAGTGGGTATGGTCTGCGCTTTGTACCTTGAGGACTGGGGTTTGAATGATGGAAGGGGATTTTTTTTTCCCTTTTCTTTTTAATCTTTATTATTAGATTAAAAATAAATCACTTTGTGGTGTGTGTCAATTCAGTTATGACATGGTGTCACTCGGTAGCGCGGGCATCTTTTATGCAACTTTTTACCTTCAAAAGCATATGAATCATAAATCAAATCAATTTGATAGCACAAGCAGCTTTTGCTCATGAAAACAATATGCAGCATGCCTATAATCTGTGAGGCAGTTAAGGTGTATTTTCATGTGAAATGTTACGTTATACTAATAGCAACTATAACACTTTAATGTAATGATTTTCTTGAAGATACACCTGTACTGGATTACAGAACATAGGCATGCTGCATATCATTTTAATCAGCAGAAGCAACTTGTTCTGATAAGATGCATATTAGGGTAAATAGACGCATTAAAAGATGCACGATGCTACCAAGTCACACAGCAATCCTATGACCTTAGACTCAAAACATTTCTCTCGACATCCTATCACTTGAAATTTCTGCTATACAGTAGACATTGTATTGTACACATAACAGGGGGCAAGTTTTGCATAATGAAAGATCATGTTAGGTTCAATACTTTTAAAATACACTACTTTGTACTTCCCTTCTCCATTCCTCTCTGAGTATGGCCACCCAAGTTCCTAAACCACCTCCCCCCACCATCACACAATTACTATTCACCTGCACTGAGCTTATTATATGGCTCACTAACACCCACCTTCTGTTGCTTATATTCAATGCTTCTGCATGCTGAGCCTGCTATTGACACTGTACACATTGTCTGCTTTAATTGAATACTTCACATCACATACACAACAGGTGAAGTTTTCAACATGGACAGACTGTGTAGGCTAGTGGGTATGGTCTGCTCTTTGTACCTTGAGGTCTGGGGTTCAAATTATGAAAGGGAAGTTTTTTTTCCTTTTCTTTTTAATCTTTATTATTAGATTAAAAATAAAACACTTTGTGGTGTGTGTCAGTTCTGTTATGGCATGGTGTGACTCGGTAGTGCAAGCATCTTTTATGCAACTTTTTACCTTCAAATGCATATGAATCTTACAGCAAATCAATTTGATAGCACAAGCAGCTTTTGCTGATGAAAACAATATGCAGCATGACTATAATCTGTGAGCCAGTTCAGATGTTTCTGCATGTTTTATGTTACTTTACACTAATAGAGACTATAACACTTTAACGTAGTGATTTTCTTGAAGATACACCTGTACTGGATCACAGAACATAGGCATGCTGCATATCATTTTAATCAGCAAAAGCAGGTTGTTCTAATAAGATGCATTTTAGGGTAAAAAGTTGCATTAAAATATGCATGATGCTACCAAGTCACACAGCACTCCTTTGACCTTAGACTCAAAACATTTCTTTCAACATCCTATCACTTGACATTTCTGCTATACAGTATACATTGTATTGTACACATAACATGGGGCAAATTTCACATAATGAGAGATCATGTTAGGTTCAATACTTTTAAAATACACTGCTTTGTACTTCCCTTCTCCATTCCTCTCTGAGTATGGCCACCCAAGTTCCTAAACCACCTCCCCCCACCATCACACAATTACTATTCACCTGCACTGAGCTTATTATATGGCTCACTAACACCCACCTTCTGTTGCTTATATTCAATGCTTCTGCATGCTGAGCCTGCTATTGACACTGTACACATTGTCTGCTTTAATTGCATACTTCACATCACATACACAACAGGTGAAGTTATCAACACGGATGGACTGTGTAGGCTAGTGGGTATGGTCTGCGCTTTGTACCTTGAGGACTGGGGTTTGAATGATGGAAGGGGATTTTTTTTTCCCTTTTCTTTTTAATCTTTATTATTAGATTAAAAATAAATCACTTTGTGGTGTGTGTCAATTCAGTTATGACATGGTGTCACTCGGTAGCGCGGGCATCTTTTATGCAACTTTTTACCTTCAAAAGCATATGAATCATAAATCAAATCAATTTGATAGCACAAGCAGCTTTTGCTCATGAAAACAATATGCAGCATGCCTATAATCTGTGAGGCAGTTAAGGTGTATTTACATGTGAAATGTTACGTTATACTAATAGCAACTATAACACTTTAATGTAATGATTTTCTTGAAGATACACCTGTACTGGATTACAGAACATAGGCATGCTGCATATCATTTTAATCAGCAGAAGCAACTTGTTCTGATAAGATGCATATTAGGGTAAATAGACGCATTAAAAGATGCACGATGCTACCAAGTCACACAGCAATCCTATGACCTTAGACTCTAAACATTTCTCTCGACATCCTATCACTTGAAATTTCTGCTATACAGTAGACATTGTATTGTACACATAACAGGGGGCAAGTTTTGCATAATGAAAGATCATGTTAGGTTCAATACTTTTAAAATACACTACTTTGTACTTCCCTTCTCCATTCCTCTCTGAGTATGGCCACCCAAGTTCCTAAACCACCTCCCCCCACCATCACACAATTACTATTCACCTGCACTGAGCTTATTATATGGCTCACTAACACCCACCTTCTGTTGCTTATATTCAATGCTTCTGCATGCTGAGCCTGCTATTGACACTGTACACATTGTCTGCTTTAATTGAATACTTCACATCACATACACAACAGGTGAAGTTTTCAACATGGACAGACTGTGTAGGCTAGTGGGTATGGTCTGCTCTTTGTACCTTGAGGTCTGGGGTTCAAATTATGAAAGGGAAGTTTTTTTTCCTTTTCTTTTTAATCTTTATTATTAGATTAAAAATAAAACACTTTGTGGTGTGTGTCAGTTCTGTTATGGCATGGTGTGACTCGGTAGTGCAAGCATCTTTTATGCAACTTTTTACCTTCAAATGCATATGAATCTTACAGCAAATCAATTTGATAGCACAAGCAGCTTTTGCTGATGAAAACAATATGCAGCATGACTATAATCTGTGAGCCAGTTCAGATGTTTCTGCATGTTTTATGTTACTTTACACTAATAGAGACTATAACACTTTAACGTAGTGATTTTCTTGAAGATACACCTGTACTGGATCACAGAACATAGGCATGCTGCATATCATTTTAATCAGCAAAAGCAGGTTGTTCTAATAAGATGCATTTTAGGGTAAAAAGTTGCATTAAAATATGCATGATGCTACCAAGTCACACAGCACTCCTTTGACCTTAGACTCAAAACATTTCTTTCAACATCCTATCACTTGACATTTCTGCTATACAGTATACATTGTATTGTACACATAACATGGGGCAAATTTCACATAATGAGAGATCATGTTAGGTTCAATACTTTTAAAATACACTGCTTTGTACTTCCCTTCTCCATTACTCTCTGTGTATTACCACCCAAGTTCCTAAACCACCTCCCCCGACCATCACACAATTACTATTCATCTGCATTGAGTTCATTATATGGCTCACCAACACCCACCTTCTTTTGGCATATTCAATGCTGCCGCTTGCTGAGCCTGCTATTGACACTGTACACATTGTCTGCTTTAATTGCATACTTCACATCACATACACAACAGGTGAAGCTATCAACATGGACTGACTGTGTAGGCTTGTGGGTATGGTCTGCGCTTTGTACCTTGAGGTCTGGTGTTGGAATCATGGAAGGGAATTTTTTTTTCCTTTTCTTTATCTTTATTATTAGATTAAAAATAAATCACTTGGTGGTGTGTGTCAATTCAGTTAGGGCATGGTGTCACTCGGTAGCACGGGCATCTTTTATGCAACTTTTTACCTTCAAAAGCATATGAATCATACAGCAAATCAATTTGAAAGCACAAGCAGCTTTTGCTAATGAAAACAATATGCAGCATGCCTATAATCTGTGAGCCAGTTCAGGTGTATCTACATGTGAAATGTTACGTTATACTAATAGCGACTATAACACTTTAACGTAGTGATTTTCGTGAAGGTACACCTGTACTGGATTACAGAACATAGGCATGCTGCATATCATTTTAATCAGCTGAATCAACTTGTTCTAATAAGATGCATTTTAGGGTAAATAGACGCATTAAAAGATGCACGATGCTACCAAGTCACACAGCTATCCTATGACCTTAGACTCAAAACATTTCTCTCAACATCCTATCACTTGACATTTCTGCTATACAGTAGACATTGTATTGTACACATAACATGGGGCAAGTTTCGCATAATGAGAGATCATGCTAGGTTCAATACTTTTAAAATACACTACTGTGTACTCCCCTTCTCCATTCCTCTCTGTGTAACCACCCAAGTTCCTAAACCACCTCCCCCCACCATCACACAATTACTATTCCTCTGCACTGAGCTCATTATATGGCTCACCAACACCCACCTTCTGTTGCTTATATTCAATGCTTCCACATGCTGAGCCTGCTATTGACACTGTACACATTGTCTGCTTTAATTGCATACTTCACATCACATAAACAACAGGTGAAGTTTTTATCATGGACAGACTGTGTAGGCTAGTGGGTATGGTCTGCTCTTTGTACCTTGAGGTCTGGGGTTCAAATCATGGAAGGGAAGTTTTTTTTTTCCTTTTCTTTTTAATCTTTATTATTAGATTAAAAATAAATCAATTGGTGGTGTGTGTCAGTTCTGTTATGGCATGGTGTGACTTGGTAGTGCAAGCATCTTTTATGCAACTTTTTACCTTCTAATGCATCTGAATCTTACAGCAAATCAAATTGATAGCACAAGCAGCTTTTGCTGATGAAAACAGTATGCAGCATGCCTATAATCTGTGAGCCAGTTCAGATGTTTCTGCATGTTTTATGTTACGTTACACTAATAGAACTATAACACTTTAACGTAGTGATTTTGTTGAAGATACACCTGTACTGGATCACAGAACATAGGCATGCTGCATATCATTTTAATCAGCAAAAGCAGATTGGTCTAATAAGATGCATTTTAGTGTAAAAAGATGCATTAAAATATGCACGATGCTACCAAGTCACACAGCACTCCTTTGACCTTAGACACAAAACATTTCTTTCAACATCCTATCACTTGACATTTCTGCTATACAGTATACATCGTATTGTACACATAACAGGGGGCAAGTTTCACATAATGAGAGATCATATTAGGTTCAATACTTTTAAAATACACTACTTTGTACTTCCCATCTCTATTACTCTCTGTGTATGGCCACACAAGTTCCTAAACAACCTCCCCCACCATCACACAATTTCTATTCACCTGCACTGAGCTCATTATATGGCTCACCAACATCCACCTTCTGTTGCTTATATTCAATGCTTCCGCATGCTGAGCCTGCTATTGACACTGTACACATTGTCTGCTTTAATTGCATACTTCACATCACATACATAACAGGTGAAATTCTCAACATGGACAGACTGTGTAGGCTAGTGGGTATGGTCTGCTCTTTGTACCATGAGATCTGGGGTTCAAATCATGGAAGGGAAGTTAATTTTTTCCTTTTCTTTTTAATCTTTATTATTAGATTAAAAATAAATCAATTGGTGGTGTGTGTCAGTTCTGTTATGGCATGGTGTGACTTGGTAGGGCAAGCATCTTTTATGCAACTTTTTACCTTCAAATGCATCTGAATCTTACAGCAAATCAAATTGATAGCACAAGCAGCTTTTGCTGATGAAAACAGTATGCAGCAGGCCTATAATCTGTGAGCCAGTTCAGATGTATCTGCATGTTTTATGTTATGTTACACTAATAGAACTATAACACTTTAATGTATTGATTTTCTTGAAGAAACACCTGTACTGGATCACAGAACATAGGCATGCTGCATATCATTTTAATCAGCAAAATCAGATTGGTCTAATAAGATGCATTTTAGTGTAAAAAGATGCAATAAAACATGCACGATGCTACCAAGTCACACAGCACCCCTTTGACCTTAGACACAAAACATTTCTTTCAACATCCTATCACTTGACATTTCAGCTATACAGTATACATTGTATTGTACACATAACATGGGGCAAGTTTCACATAATGAGAGATCATGTTAGGTTCAATACTTTTAAAATACACTACTTTGTACTTCCCTTCTCCATTACTCTCTGTGTATTACCACCCAAGTTCCTAAACCACCTCCCCCGACCATCACACAATTACTATTCATCTGCATTGAGTTCATTATATGGCTCACCAACACCCACCTTCTTTTGGCATATTCAATGCTGCCGCTTGCTGAGCCTGCTATTGACACTGTACACATTGTCTGCTTTAATTGCATACTTCACATCACATACACAACAGGTGAAGCTATCAACACGGATGGACTGTGTAGGCTAGTGGGTATGGTCTGCGCTTTGTACCTTGAGGACTGGGGTTTGAATCATGGAAGGGGATTTTTTTTTCCCTTTTCTTTTTAATCTTTATTATTAGATTAAAAATAAATCACTTTGTGGTGTGTGTCAATTCAGTTATGACATGGTGTCACTCGGTAGCGCGGGCATCTTTTATGCAACTTTTTACCTTCAAAAGCATATGAATCATAAATCAAATCAATTTGATAGCACAAGCAGCTTTTGCTGATGAAAACAGTATGCAGCATGCCTATAATCTGTGAGCCAGTTCAGATGTTTCTGCATGTTTTATGTTACTTTACACTAATAGAGACTATAACACTTTAACGTAGTGATTTTCTTGAAGATACACCTGTACTGGATCACAGAACATAGGCATGCTGCATATCATTTTAATCAGCAAAAGCAGGTTGTTCTAATAAGATGCATTTTAGGGTAAAAAGTTGCATTAAAATATGCATGATGCTACCAAGTCACACAGCACTCCTTTGACCTTAGACTCAAAACATTTCTTTCAACATCCTATCACTTGACATTTCTGCTATACAGTATACATTGTATTGTACACATAACATTGGGCAAATTTCACATAATGAGAGATCATGTTAGGTTCAATACTTTTAAAATACACTACTTTGTACTTCCCTTCTCCATTACTCTCTGTGTATTACCACCCAAGTTCCTAAACCACCTCCCCCGACCATCACACAATTACTATTCATCTGCATTGAGTTCATTATATGGCTCACCAACACCCACCTTCTTTTGGCATATTCAATGCTGCCGCTTGCTGAGCCTGCTATTGACACTGTACACATTGTCTGCTTTAATTGCATACTTCACATCACATACACAACAGGTGAAGCTATCAACATGGACTGACTGTGTAGGCTTGTGGGTATGGTCTGCGCTTTGTACCTTGAGGTCTGGTGTTGGATTCATGGAAGGGAATTTTTTTTTCCTTTTCTTTATCTTTATTATTAGATTAAAAAAAAATCACTTGGTGGTGTGTGTCAATTCAGTTAGGGCATGGTGTCACTCGGTAGCGCGGGCATCTTTTATGCAACATTTTACCTTCAAAAGCATATGAATCATACAGCAAATCAATTTGATAGCACAAGCAGCTTTTGCTTATGAAAACAATATGCAGCATGCCTATAATCTGTGAGCCAGTTCAGGTGTATCTACATGTGAAATGTTACGTTATACTAATAGCGACTATAACACTTTAATGTAGTGATTTTCTTGAAGGTACACCTGTACTGGATAACAGAATATAAGCATGCTGCATATCATTTTAATCAGCAGAAGCAACTTGTTCTAATAAGATGTATTTTGGCGTAAATAGACGCATTAAAAGATGCACGATGCTACCAAGTCACACAGCTATCCTATGACCTTAGACTCAAAACATTTCTCTCAACATCCTATCACTTGACATTTCTGCTATACAGTAGACATTGTATTGTACACATAACATGGGGCAAGTTTCGCATAATGAGAGATCATGCTAGGTTCAATACTTTTAAAATACACTACTGTGTACTCCCCTTCTCCATTCCTCTCTGTGTAACCACCCAAGTTCCTAAACCACCTCCCCCCACCATCACACAATTACTATTCCTCTGCACTGAGCTCATTATATGGCTCACCAACACCCACCTTCTGTTGCTTATATTCAATGCTTCCGCATGCTGAGCCTGCTATTGACACTGTACACATTGTCTGCTTTAATTGCATACTTCACATCACATAAACAACAGGTGAGGTTTTTATCATGGACAGACTGTGTAGGCTAGTGGGTATGGTCTGCTCTTTGTACCTTGAGGTCTGGGGTTCAAATCATGGAAGGGAAGTTTTTTTTTCCTTTTCTTTTTAATCTTTTTTATTAGATTAAAAATAAATCAATTGGTGGTGTGTGTCAGTTCTGTTATGGCATGGTGTGACTTGGTAGTGCAAGCATCTTTTATGCAACTTTTTACCTTCAAATGCATCTGAATCTTACAGCAAATCAAATTGATAGCACAAGCAGCTTTTGCTGATGAAAACAGTATGCAGCATGCCTATAATCTGTGAGCCAGTTCAGATGTTTCTGCATGTTTTATGTTACGTTACACTAATAGAACTATAACACTTTAACGTAGTGATTTTGTTGAAGATACACCTGTACTGGATCACAGAACATAGGCATGCTGCATATCATTTTAATCAGCAAAAGCAGATTGGTCTAATAAGATGCATTTTAGTGTAAAAAGATGCATTAAAATATGCACGATGCTACCAAGTCACACAGCACTCCTTTGACCTTAGACACAAAACATTTCTTTCAACATCCTATCACTTGACATTTCTGCTATACAGTATACATCGTATTGTACACATAACAGGGGGCAAGTTTCACATAATGAGAGATCATGTTAGGTTCAATACTTTTAAAATACACTACTTTGTACTTCCCATCTCTATTACTCTCTGTGTATGGCCACCCAAGTTCCTAAACAACCTCCCCCACCATCACACAATTTCTATTCACCTGCACTGAGCTCATTATATGGCTCACCAACATCCACCTTCTGTTGCTTATATTCAATGCTTCCGCATGCTGAGCCTGCTATTGACACTGTACACATTGTCTGCTTTAATTGCATACTTCACATCACATACATAACAGGTGAAGTTCTCAACATGGACAGACTGTGTAGGCTAGTGGGTATGGTCTGCTCTTTGTACCTTGAGATCTGGGGTTCAAATCATGGAAGGGAAGTTAATTTTTTCCTTTTCTTTTTAATCTTTATTATTAGATTAAAAATAAATCAATTGGTGGTGTGTGTCAGTTCTGTTATGGCATGGTGTGACTTGGTAGTGCAAGCATCTTTTATGCAACTTTTTACCTTCAAATGCATCTGAATCTTACAGCAAATCAAATTGATAGCACAAGCAGCTTTTGCTGATGAAAACAGTATGCAGCATGCCTATAATCTGTGAGCCAGTTCAGATGTTTCTGCATGTTTTATGTTACGTTACACTAATAGAACTATAACACTTTAATGTAGTGATTTTCTTGAAGAAACACCTGTACTGGATCACAGAACATAGGCATGTTGCATATCATTTTAATCAGCAAAATCAGATTGGTCTAATAAGATGCATTTTAGTGTAAAAAGATGCAATAAAACATGCACGATGCTACCAAGTCACACAGCACTCCTTTGACCTTAGACACAAAACATTTCTTTCAACATCCTATCACTTGACATTTCAGCTATACAGTATACATTGTATTGTACACATAACATGGGGCAAGTTTCACATAATGAGAGATCATGTTAGGTTCAATACTTTTAAAATACACTACTTTGTACTTCCCTTCTCCATTACTCTCTGTGTATTACCACCCAAGTTCCTAAACCACCTCCCCCGACCATCACACAATTACTATTCATCTGCATTGAGTTCATTATATGGCTCACCAACACCCACCTTCTTTTGGCATATTCAATGCTGCCGCTTGCTGAGCCTGCTATTGACACTGTACATATTGTCTGCTTTAATTGCATACTTCACATCACATACACAACAGGTGAAGCTATCAACATGGACTGACTGTGTAGGCTTGTGGGTATGGTCTGCGCTTTGTACCTTGAGGTCTGGTGTTGGAATCATGGAAGGGAATTTTTTTTTCCTTTTCTTTATCTTTATTATTAGATTAAAAATAAATCACTTTGTGTTGTGTGTCAATTCAGTTATGACATGGTGTCACTTGGTAGCGCGGGCATCTTTTATGCAACTTTTTACCTTCAAAAGCATATGAATCATAAATCAAATCAATTTGATAGCACAAGCAGCTTTTGCTCATGAAAACAGTATGCAGCATGCCTATAATCTGTGAGGCAGTTAAGGTGTATTCACATGAGAAATGTTACGTTATACTAATAGCGACTATAACACTTTAATGTAGTGATTTTCTTGAAGATACACCTGTACTGGATTACAGAACATAGGCATGCTGCATATCATTTTAATCAGCAGAAGCAACTTGTTCTGATAAGATGCATATTAGGGTAAATAGACGCATTAAAAGATGCATGATGCTACCAAGTCACACAGCAATCCTATGACCTTAGACTCAAAACATTTCTCTCGACATCCTATCACTTTAAATTTCTGCTATACAGTAGACATTGTATTGTACACATAACAGGGGGCAAGTTTTGCATAATGAAAGATCATGTTAGGTTCAATACTTTTAAAATACACTACTTTGTACTTCCCTTCTCCATTCCTCTCTGAGTATGGCCACCCAAGTTCCTAAACCACCTCCCCCCACCATCACACAATTACTATTCACCTGCACTGAGCTTATTATATGGCTCACTAACACCCACCTTCTGTTGCTTATATTCAATGCTTCTGCATGCTGAGCCTGCTATTGACACTGTACACATTGTCTGCTTTAATTGCATACTTCACATCACATACACAACAGGTGAAGCTATCAATACGGATGGACTGTTTAGGCTAGTGGGTATGGTCTGCGCTTTGTACCTTGAGGACTGGGGTTTGAATGATGGAAGGGGATTTTTTTTCCCTTTTCTTTTTAATCTTTATTATTAGATTAAAAATAAATCACTTTGTGGTGTGTGTCAATTCAGTTATGACATGGTGTCACTCGGTAGCGCGGGCATCTTTTATGCAACTTTTTACCTTCAAAAGCATATGAATCATAAATCAAATCAATTTGATAGCACAAGCAGCTTTTGCTCATGAAAACAATATGCAGCATGCCTATAATCTGTGAGGCAGTTAAGGTGTATTTACATGTGAAATGTTACGTTATACTAATAGCGACTATAACACTTTAATGTAGTGATTTTCTTGAAGATACACCTGTACTGGATTACAGAACATAGGCATGCTGCATATCATTTTAATCAGCAGAAGCAACTTGTTCTGATAAGATGCATATTAGGGTAAATAGACGCATTAAAAGATGCACGATGCTATCAAGTCACACAGCAATCCTATGACCTTAGACTCAAAACATTTATCTCGACATCCTATCACTTGAAATTTCTGCTATACAGTAGACATTGTATTGTACAAGGGGGCAAGTTTTGCATAATGAAAGATCATGTTAGGTTCAATACTTTTACAATACACTACTTTGTACTTCCCTTCTCCATTCCTCTCTGAGTATGGCCACCCAAGTTCCTAAACCACCTCCCCCCACCATCACACAATTACTATTCACCTGCACTGAGCTAATTATATGGCTCACTAACACCCACCTTCTGTTGCTTATATTCAATGCTTCTGCATGCTGAGCCTGCTGTTGACACTGTACACATTGTCTGCTTTAATTGCATACTTCACATCACATACACAACAGGTGAAGTTTTCAACATGGACAGACTGTGTAGGCTAGTGGGTATGGTCTGCTCTTTGTACCTTGAGGTCTGGGGTTCAAATTATGAAAGGGAAGTTTTTTTTCCTTTTCTTTTTAATCTTTATTATTAGATTAAAAATAAAACACTTTGTGGTGTGTGTCAGTTCTGTTATGGCATGGTGTGACTCGGTAGTGCAAGCATCTTTTATGCAACTTTTTACCTTCAAATGCATATGAATCTTACAGCAAATCAATTTGATTGCACAAGCAGCTTTTGCTGATGAAAACAGTATGCAGCATGACTATAATCTGTGAGCCAGTTCAGATGTTTCTGCATGTTTTATGTTACTTTACACTAATAGAGACTATAACACTTTAACGTAGTGATTTTCTTGAAGATACACCTGTACTGGATCACAGAACATAGGCATGCTGCATATCATTTTAATCAGCAAAAGCAGGTTGATCTAATAAGATGCATTTTAGGGTAAAAAGTTGCATTAAAATATGCATGATGCTACCAAGTCACACAGCACTCCTTTGACCTTAGACTCAAAACATTTCTTTCAACATCCTATCACTTGACATTTCTGCTATACAGTATACATTGTATTGTACACATAACATTGGGCAAATTTCACATAATGAGAGATCATTTTAGGTTCAATACTTTTAAAATACACTACTTTGTACTTCCCTTCTCCATTACTCTCTGTGTATTACCACCCAAGTTCCTAAACCACCTCCCCCGACCATCACACAATTACTATTCATCTGCATTGAGTTCATTATATGGCTCACCAACACCCACCTTCTTTTGGCATATTCAATGCTGCCGCTTGCTGAGCCTGCTATTGACATTGTACACATTGTCTGCTTTAATTGCATACTTCACATCACATACACAACAGGTGAAGCTATCAACATGGACTGACTGTGTAGGCTTGTGGGTATGGTCTGCGCTTTGTACCTTGAGGTCTGGTGTTGGAATCATGGAAGGGAATTTTTTTTTCCTTTTCTTTATCTTTATTATTAGATTAAAAATAAATCACTTGGTGGTGTGTGTCAATTCAGTTAGGGCATGGTGTCACTCGGTAGCGCGGGCATCTTTTATGCAACTTTTTACCTTCAAAAGCATATGAATCATACAGCAAATCAATTTGAAAGCACAAGCAGCTTTTGCTAATGAAAACAATATGCAGCATGCCTATAATCTGTGAGCCAGTTCAGGTGTATCTACATGTGAAATGTTACGTTATACTAATAGCGACTATAACACTTTAACGTAGTGATTTTCGTGAAGGTACACCTGTACTGGATTACAGAACATAGGCATGCTGCATATCATTTTAATCAGCAGAATCAACTTGTTCTAATAAGATGCATTTTAGGGTAAATAGACGCATTAAAAGATGCACGATGCTACCAAGTCACACAGCTATCCTATGACCTTAGACTCAAAACATTTCTCTCAACATCCTATCACTTGACATTTCTGCTATACAGTAGACATTGTATTGTACACATAACATGGGGCAAGTTTTGCATAATGAGAGATCATGCTAGGTTCAATACTTTTAAAATACACTACTGTGTACTCCCCTTCTCCATTCCTCTCTGTGTAACCACCCAAGTTCCTAAACCACCTCCCCCCACCATCACACAATTACTATTCCTCTGCACTGAGCTCATTATATGGCTCACCAACACCCACCTTCTGTTGCTTATATTCAATGCTTCCGCATGCTGAGCCTGCTATTGACACTGTACACATTGTCTGCTTTAATTGCATACTTCACATCACATAAACAACAGGTGAGGTTTTTATCATGGACAGACTGTGTAGGCTAGTGGGTATGGTCTGCTCTTTGTACCTTGAGGTCTGGGGTTCAAATCATGGAAGGGAAGTTTTTTTTTCCTTTTCTTTTTAATCTTTTTTATTAGATTAAAAATAAATCAATTGGTGGTGTGTGTCAGTTCTGTTATGGCATGGTGTGACTTGGTAGTGCAAGCATCTTTTATGCAACTTTTTACCTTCAAATGCATCTGAATCTTACAGCAAATCAAATTGATAGCACAAGCAGCTTTTGCTGATGAAAACAGTATGCAGCATGCCTATAATCTGTGAGCCAGTTCAGATGTTTCTGCATGTTTTATGTTACGTTACACTAATAGAACTATAACACTTTAACGTAGTGATTTTGTTGAAGATACACCTGTACTGGATCACAGAACATAGGCATGCTGCATATCATTTTAATCAGCAAAAGCAGATTGGTCTAATAAGATGCATTTTAGTGTAAAAAGATGCATTAAAATATGCACGATGCTACCAAGTCACACAGCACTCCTTTGACCTTAGACACAAAACATTTCTTTCAACATCCTATCACTTGACATTTCTGCTATACAGTATACATCGTATTGTACACATAACAGGGGGCAAGTTTCACATAATGAGAGATCATGTTAGGTTCAATACTTTTAAAATACACTACTTTGTACTTCCCATCTCTATTACTCTCTGTGTATGGCCACCCAAGTTCCTAAACAACCTCCCCCACCATCACACAATTTCTATTCACCTGCACTGAGCTCATTATATGGCTCACCAACATCCACCTTCTGTTGCTTATATTCAATGCTTCCGCATGCTGAGCCTGCTATTGACACTGTACACATTGTCTGCTTTAATTGCATACTTCACATCACATACATAACAGGTGAAGTTCTCAACATGGACAGACTGTGTAGGCTAGTGGGTATGGTCTGCTCTTTGTACCTTGAGATCTGGGGTTCAAATCATGGAAGGGAAGTTAATTTTTTCCTTTTCTTTTTAATCTTTATTATTAGATTAAAAATAAAGCAATTGGTGGTGTGTGTCAGTTCTGTTATGGCATGGTGTGACTTGGTAGTGCAAGCATCTTTTATGCAACTTTTTACCTTCAAATGCATCTGAATCTTACAGCAAATCAAATTGATAGCACAAGCAGCTTTTGCTGATGAAAACAGTATGCAGCAGGCCTATAATCTGTGAGCCAGTTCAGATGTTTCTGCATGTTTTATGTTATGTTACACTAATAGAACTATAACACTTTAATGTAGTGATTTTCTTGAAGAAACACCTGTACTGGATCACAGAACATAGGCATGCTGCATATCATTTTAATCAGCAAAATCAGATTGGTCTAATAAGATGCATTTTAGTGTAAAAAGATGCAATAAAACATGCACAATGCTACCAAGTCACACAGCACCCCTTTGACCTTAGACACAAAACATTTCTTTCAACATCCTATCACTTGACATTTCAGCTATACAGTATACATTGTATTGTACACATAACATGGGGCAAGTTTCACATAATGAGAGATCATGTTAGGTTCAATACTTTTAAAATACACTACTTTGTACTTCCCTTCTCCATTACTCTCTGTGTATTACCACCCAAGTTCCTAAACCACCTCCCCCGACCATCACACAATTACTATTCATCTGCATTGAGTTCATTATATGGCTCACCAACACCCACCTTCTTTTGGCATATTCAATGCTGCCGCTTGCTGAGCCTGCTATTGACACTGTACACATTGTCTGCTTTAATTGCATACTTCACATCACATACACAACAGGTGAAGCGATCAACACGGATGGACTGTGTAGGCTAGTGGGTATGGTCTGCGCTTTGTACCTTGAGGACTGGGGTTCGAATCATGGAAGGGGATTTTTTTTTCCCTTTTCTTTTTAATCTTTATTATTAGATTAAAAATAAATCACTTTGTGGTGTGTGTCAATTCAGTTATGACATGGTGTCACTCGGTAGCGCGGGCATCTTTTATGCAACTTTTTACCTTCAAAAGCATATGAATCATAAATCAAATCAATTTGATAGCACATGCAGCTTTTGCTGATGAAAACAATATGCAGCATGCCTATAATCTGTGAGGCAGTTAAGGTGTATTTACATGAGAAATGTTACGTTATACTAATAGCGACTATAACACTTTAATGTAGTGATTTTCTTGAAGATACACCTGTACTGGATTACAGAACATAGCATGCTGCATATCATTTTAATCAGCAGAAGCAACTTGTTCTGATAAGATGCATATTAGGGTAAATAGACGCATTAAAAGATGCACGATGCTATCAAGTCACACAGCAATCCTATGACCTTAGACTCAAAACATTTATCTCGACATCCTATCACTTGAAATTTCTGCTATACAGTAGACATTGTATTGTACACATAACAGGGGGCAAGTTTTGCATAATGAAAGATCATGTTAGGTTCAATACTTTTAAAATACACTACTTTGTACTTCCCTTCTCCATTCCTCTCTGAGTATGGCCACCCAAGTTCCTAAACCACCTCCCCCCACCATCACATAATTACTATTCACCTGCACTGAGCTAATTATATGGCTCACTAACACCCACCTTCTGTTGCTTATATTCAATGCTTCTGCATGCTGAGCCTGCTATTGACACTGTACACATTGTCTGCTTTAATTGCATACTTCACATCACATACACAACAGGTGAAGTTTTCAACATGGACAGAATGTGTAGGCTAGTGGGTATGGTCTGCTCTTTGTACCTTGAGGTCTGGGGTTCAAATTATGAAAGGGAAGTTTTTTTTCCTTTTCTTTTTAATCTTTATTATTAGATTAAAAATAAAACACTTTGTGGTGTGTACAGTTCTGTTATGGCATGGTGTGACTCGGTAGTGCAAGCATCTTTTATGCAACTTTTTACCTTCAAATGCATATGAATCTTACAGCAAATCAATTTGATTGCACAAGCAGCTTTTGCTGATGAAAACAGTATGCAGCATGACTATAATCTGTGAGCCAGTTCAGATGTTTCTGCATGTTTTATGTTACTTTACACTAATAGAGACTATAACACTTTAACGTAGTGATTTTCTTGAAGATACACCTGTACTGGATCACAGAACATAGGCATGCTGCATATCATTTTAATCAGCAAAAGCAGGTTGTTCTAATAAGATGCATTTTAGGGTAAAAAGTTGCATTAAAATATGCATGATGCTACCAAGTCACACAGCACTCCTTTGACCTTAGACTCAAAACATTTCTTTCAACATCCTATCACTTGACATTTCTGCTATACAGTATACATTGTATTGTACACATAACATTGGGCAAATTTCACATAATAAGAGATCATTTTAGGTTCAATACTTTTAAAATACACTACTTTGTACTTCCCTTCTCCATTACTCTCTGTGTATTACCACCCAAGTTCCTAAACCACCTCCCCCGACCATCACACAATTACTATTCACCTGCACTGAGCTCATTATATGGCTCACCAACATCCACCTTCTGTTGCTTATATTCAATGCTTCCGCATGCTGAGCCTGCTATTGACACTGTACACATTGTCTGCTTTAATTGCATACTTCACATCACATACATAACAGGTGAAGTTCTCAACATGGACAGACTGTGTAGGCTAGTGGGTATGGTCTGCTCTTTGTACCTTGAGATCTGGGGTTCAAATCATGGAAGGGAAGTTAATTTTTTCCTTTTCTTTTTAATCTTTATTATTAGATTAAAAATAAAGCAATTGGTGGTGTGTGTCAGTTCTGTTATGGCATGGTGTGACTTGGTAGTGCAAGCATCTTTTATGCAACTTTTTACCTTCAAATGCATCTGAATCTTACAGCAAATCAAATTGATAGCACAAGCAGCTTTTGCTGATGAAAACAGTATGCAGCAGGCCTATAATCTGTGAGCCAGTTCAGATGTTTCTGCATGTTTTATGTTATGTTACACTAATAGAACTATAACACTTTAATGTAGTGATTTTCTTGAAGAAACACCTGTACTGGATCACAGAACATAGGCATGCTGCATATCATTTTAATCAGCAAAATCAGATTGGTCTAATAAGATGCATTTTAGTGTAAAAAGATGCAATAAAACATGCACGATGCTACCAAGTCACACAGCACCCCTTTGACCTTAGACACAAAACATTTCTCTCAACATCCTATCACTTGACATTTCAGCTATACAGTATACATTGTATTGTACACATAACATGGGGCAAGTTTCACATAATGAGAGATCATGTTAGGTTCAATACTTTTAAAATACACTACTTTGTACTTCCCTTCTCCATTACTCTCTGTGTATTACCACCCAAGTTCCTAAACCACCTCCCCCGACCATCACACAATTACTATTCATCTGCATTGAGTTCATTATATGGCTCACCAACACCCACCTTCTTTTGGCATATTCAATGCTGCCGCTTGCTGAGCCTGCTATTGACACTGTACACATTGTCTGCTTTAATTGCATACTTCACATCACATACACAACAGGTGAAGCTATCAACACGGATGGACTGTGTAGGCTAGTGGGTATGGTCTGCGCTTTGTACCTTGAGGACTGGGGTTCGAATCATGGAAGGGGATTTTTTTTTCCCTTTTCTTTTTAATCTTTATTATTAGATTAAAAATAAATCACTTTGTGGTGTATGTCAATTCAGTTATGACATGGTGTCACTCGGTAGCGCGGGCATCTTTTATGCAACTTTTTACCTTCAAAAGCATATGAATCATAAATCAAATCAATTTGATAGCACAAGCAGCTTTTGCTCATGAAAACAATATGCAGCATGCCTATAATCTGTGAGGCAGTTAAGGTGTATTTACATGAGAAATGTTACGTTATACTAATAGCGACTATAACACTTTAATGTAGTGATTTTCTTGAAGATACACCTGTACTGGATTACAGAACATAGGCATGCTGCATATCATTTTAATCAGCAGAAGCAACTTGTTCTGATAAGATGCATATTAGGGTAAATAGACGCATTAAAAGATGCACGATGCTACCAAGTCACACAGCAATCCTATGACCTTAGACTCAAAACATTTCTCTCAACATCCTATCACTTTAAATTTCTGCTATACAGTAGACATTGTATTGTACACATAACAGGGGGCAAGTTTTGCATAATGAAAAATCATGTTAGGTTCAATACTTTTAAAATACACTACTTTGTACTTCCCTTCTCCATTCCTCTCTGAGTATGGCCACCCAAGTTCCTAAACCACCTCCCCCCACCATCACACAATTACTATTCACCTGCACTGAGCTTATTATATGGCTCACTAACACCCACCTTCTGTTGCTTATATTCAATGCTTCTGCATGCTGAGCCTGCTATTGACACTGTACACATTGTCTGCTTTAATTGCATACTTCACATCACATACACAACAGGTGAAGTTATCAACACGGATGGACTGTGTAGGCTAGTGGGTATGGTCTGCGCTTTGTACCTTGAGGACTGGGGTTTGAATGATGGAAGGGGATTTTTTTTTCCCTTTTCTTTTTAATCTTTATTATTAGATTAAAAATAAATCACTTTGTGGTGTGTGTCAATTCAGTTATGACATGGTGTCACTCGGTAGCGCGGGCATCTTTTATGCAACTTTTTACCTTCAAAAGCATATGAATCATAAATCAAATCAATTTGATAGCACAAGCAGCTTTTGCTCATGAAAACAATATGCAGCATGCCTATAATCTGTGAGGCAGTTAAGGTGTATTTACATGAGAAATGTTACGTTATACTAATAGCGACTATAACACTTTAATGTAGTGATTTTCTTGAAGATACACCTGTACTGGATTACAGAACATAGGCATGCTGCATATCATTTTAATCAGCAGAAGCAACTTGTTCTGATAAGATGCATATTAGGGTAAATAGACGCATTAAAAGATGCACGATGCTACCAAGTCACACAGCAATCCTATGACCTTAGACTCAAAACATTTCTCTCAACATCCTATCACTTTAAATTTCTGCTATACAGTAGACATTGTATTGTACACATAACAGGGGGCAAGTTTTGCATAATGAAAAATCATGTTAGGTTCAATACTTTTAAAATACACTACTTTGTACTTCCCTTCTCCATTCCTCTCTGAGTATGGCCACCCAAGTTCCTAAACCACCTCCCCCCACCATCACACAATTACTATTCACCTGCACTGAGCTTATTATATGGCTCACTAACACCCACCTTCTGTTGCTTATATTCAATGCTTCTGCATGCTGAGCCTGCTATTGACACTGTACACATTGTCTGCTTTAATTGCATACTTCACATCACATACACAACATGTGAAGTTATCAACACGGATGGACTGTGTAGGCTAGTGGGTATGGTCTGCGCTTTGTACCTTGAGGACTGGGGTTTGAATGATGGAAGGGGATTTTTTTTTCCCTTTTCTTTTTAATCTTTATTATTAGATTAAAAATAAATCACTTTGTGGTGTGTGTCAATTCAGTTATGACATGGTGTCACTCGGTAGCGCGGGCATCTTTTATGCAACTTTTTACCTTCAAAAGCATATGAATCATAAATCAAATCAATTTGATAGCACAAGCAGCTTTTGCTCATGAAAACAATATGCAGCATGCCTATAATCTGTGAGGCAGTTAAGGTGTATTTACATGTGAAATGTTACGTTATACTAATAGCGACTATAACACTTTAATGTAATGATTTTCTTGAAGATACACCTGTACTGGATTACAGAACATAGGCATGCTGCATATCATTTTAATCAGCAGAAGCAACTTGTTCTGATAAGATGCATATTAGGGTAAATAGACGCATTAAAAGATGCACGATGCTACCAAGTCACACAGCAATCCTATGACCTTAGACTCTAAACATTTCTCTCGACATCCTATCACTTGAAATTTCTGCTATACAGTAGACATTGTATTGTACACATAACAGGGGGCAAGTTTTGCATAATGAAAGATCATGTTAGGTTCAATACTTTTAAAATACACTACTTTGTACTTCCCTTCTCCATTCCTCTCTGAGTATGGCCACCCAAGTTCCTAAACCACCTCCCCCCACCATCACACAATTACTATTCACCTGCACTGAGCTTATTATATGGCTCACTAACACCCACCTTCTGTTGCTTATATTCAATGCTTCTGCATGCTGAGCCTGCTATTGACACTGTACACATTGTCTGCTTTAATTGAATACTTCACATCACATACACAACAGGTGAAGTTTTCAACATGGACAGACTGTGTAGGCTAGTGGGTATGGTCTGCTCTTTGTACCTTGAGGTCTGGGGTTCAAATTATGAAAGGGAAGTTTTTTTTCCTTTTCTTTTTAATCTTTATTATTAGATTAAAAATAAAACACTTTGTGGTGTGTGTCAGTTCTGTTATGGCATGGTGTGACTCGGTAGTGCAAGCATCTTTTATGCAACTTTTTACCTTCAAATGCATATGAATCTTACAGCAAATCAATTTGATAGCACAATCAGCTTTTGCTGATGAAAACAATATGCAGCATGACTATAATCTGTGAGCCAGTTCAGATGTTTCTGCATGTTTTATGTTACTTTACACTAATAGAGACTATAACACTTTAACATAGTGATTTTCTTGAAGATACACCTGTACTGGATCACAGAACATAGGCATGCTGCATATCATTTTAATCAGCAAAAGCAGGTTGTTCTAATAAGATGCATTTTAGGGTAAAAAGTTGCATTAAAATATGCATGATGCTACCAAGTCACACAGCACTCCTTTGACCTTAGACTCAAAACATTTCTTTCAACATCCTATCACTTGACATTTCTGCTATACAGTATACATTGTATTGTACACATAACATGGGGCAAATTTCACATAATGAGAGATCATGTTAGGTTCAATACTTTTAAAATACACTGCTTTGTACTTCCCTTCTCCATTACTCTCTGTGTATTACCACCCAAGTTCCTAAACCACCTCCCCCGACCATCACACAATTACTATTCATCTGCATTGAGTTCATTATATGGCTCACCAACACCCACCTTCTTTTGGCATATTCAATGCTGCCGCTTGCTGAGCCTGCTATTGACACTGTACACATTGTCTGCTTTAATTGCATACTTCACATCACATACACAACAGGTGAAGCTATCAACATGGACTGACTGTGTAGGCTTGTGGGTATGGTCTGCGCTTTGTACCTTGAGGTCTGGTGTTGGAATCATGGAAGGGAATTTTTTTTTCCTTTTCTTTATCTTTATTATTAGATTAAAAATAAATCACTTGGTGGTGTGTGTCAATTCAGTTAGGGCATGGTGTCACTCGGTAGCACGGGCATCTTTTATGCAACTTTTTACCTTCAAAAGCATATGAATCATACAGCAAATCAATTTGAAAGCACAAGCAGCTTTTGCTAATGAAAACAATATGCAGCATGCCTATAATCTGTGAGCCAGTTCAGGTGTATCTACATGTGAAATGTTACGTTATACTAATAGCGACTATAACACTTTAACGTAGTGATTTTCATGAAGGTACACCTGTACTGGATTACAGAACATAGGCATGCTGCATATCATTTTAATCAGCTGAATCAACTTGTTCTAATAAGATGCATTTTAGGGTAAATAGACGCATTAAAAGATGCACGATGCTACCAAGTCACACAGCTATCCTATGACCTTAGACTCAAAACATTTCTCTCAACATCCTATCACTTGACATTTCTGCTATACAGTAGACATTGTATTGTACACATAACATGGGGCAAGTTTCGCATAATGAGAGATCATGCTAGGTTCAATACTTTTAAAATACACTACTGTGTACTCCCCTTCTCCATTCCTCTCTGTGTAACCACCCAAGTTCCTAAACCACCTCCCCCCACCATCACACAATTACTATTCCTCTGCACTGAGCTCATTATATGGCTCACCAACACCCACCTTCTGTTGCTTATATTCAATGCTTCCGCATGCTGAGCCTGCTATTGACACTGTACACATTGTCTGCTTTAATTGCATACTTCACATCACATAAACAACAGGTGAAGTTTTTATCATGGACAGACTGTGTAGGCTAGTGGGTATGGTCTGCTCTTTGTACCTTGAGGTCTGGGGTTCAAATCATGGAAGGGAAGTTTTTTTTTTCCTTTTCTTTTTAATCTTTATTATTAGATTAAAAATAAATCAATTGGTGGTGTGTGTCAGTTCTGTTATGGCATGGTGTGACTTGGTAGTGCAAGCATCTTTTATGCAACTTTTTACCTTCTAATGCATCTGAATCTTACAGCAAATCAAATTGATAGCACAAGCAGCTTTTGCTGATGAAAACAGTATGCAGCATGCCTATAATCTGTGAGCCAGTTCAGATGTTTCTGCATGTTTTATGTTACGTTACACTAATAGAACTATAACACTTTAACGTAGTGATTTTGTTGAAGATACACCTGTACTGGATCACAGAACATAGGCATGCTGCATATCATTTTAATCAGCAAAAGCAGATTGGTCTAATAAGATGCATTTTAGTGTAAAAAGATGCATTAAAATATGCACGATGCTACCAAGTCACACAGCACTCCTTTGACCTTAGACACAAAACATTTCTTTCAACATCCTATCACTTGACATTTCTGCTATACAGTATACATCGTATTGTACACATAACAGGGGGCAAGTTTCACATAATGAGAGATCATGTTGGGTTCAATACTTTTAAAATACACTACTTTGTACTTCCCATCTCTATTACTCTCTGTGTATGGCCACCCAAGTTCCTAAACAACCTCCCCCACCATCACACAATTTCTATTCACCTGCACTGAGCTCATTATATGGCTCACCAACATCCACCTTCTGTTGCTTATATTCAATGCTTCCGCATGCTGAGCCTGCTATTGACACTGTACACATTGTCTGCTTTAATTGCATACTTCACATCTCATACATAACAGGTGAAATTCTCAACATGGACAGACTGTGTAGGCTAGTGGGTATGGTCTGCTCTTTGTACCTTGAGATCTGGGGTTCAAATCATGGAAGGGAAGGTAATTTTTTCCTTTTCTTTTTAATCTTTATTATTAGATTAAAAATAAATCAATTGGTGGTGTGTGTCAGTTCTGTTATGGCATGGTGTGACTTGGTAGTGCAAGCATCTTTTATGCAAACCACCTCCCCCGACCATCACACAATTACTATTCATCTGCATTGAGTTCATTATATGGCTCACCAACACCCACCTTCTTTTGGCATATTCAATGCTGCCGCTTGCTGAGCCTGCTATTGACACTGTACACATTGTCTGCTTTAATTGCATACTTCACATCACATACACAACAGGTGAAGCTATCAACACGGATGGACTGTGTAGGCTTGAGGACTGGGGTTCGAATCATGGAAGGGGATTTTTTTTTCCCTTTTCTTTTTAATCTTTATTATTAGATTAAAAATAAATCACTTTGTGCTGTGTGTCAATTCAGTTATGACATGGTGTCACTCGGTAGCGCGGGCATCTTTTATGCAACTTTTTACCTTCAAAAGCATATGAATCATAAATCAAATCAATTTGATAGCACAAGCAGCTTTTGCTCATGAAAACAATATGCAGCATGCCTATAATCTGTGAGGCAGTTAAGGTGTATTTACATGAGAAATGTTACGTTATACTAATAGCGACTATAACACTTTAATGTAGTGATTTTCTTGAAGATACACCTGTACTGGATTACAGAACATAGGCATGCTGCATATCATTTTAATCAGCAGAAGCAACTTGTTCTGATAAGATGCATATTAGGGTAAATAGACGCATTAAAAGATGCACGATGCTACCAAGTCACACAGCAATCCTATGACCTTAGACTCAAAACATTTCTCTCGACATCCTATCACTTTAAATTTCTGCTATACAGTAGACATTGTATTGTACACATAACAGGGGGCAAGTTTTGCATAATGAAAGATCATGTTAGGTTCAATACTTTTAAAATACACTACTTTGTACTTCCCTTCTCCATTCCTCTCTGAGTATGGCCACCCAAGTTCCTAAACCACCTCCCCCCACCATCACACAATTACTATTCACCTGCACTGAGCTTATTATATGGCTCACTAACACCCACCTTCTGTTGCTTATATTCAATGCTTCTGCATGCTGAGCCTGCTATTGACACTGTACACATTGTCTGCTTTAATTGCATACTTCACATCACATACACAACAGGTGAAGTTATCAACACGGATGGACTGTGTAGGCTAGTGGGTATGGTCTGCTCTTTGTACCTTGAGGACATGGGGTTCGAATGATGGAAGGGGATTTTTTTTTCCCTTTTCTTTTTAATCTTTATTATTAGATTAAAAATAAATCACTTTGTGGTGTGTTTCAAATCAGTTATGACATGGTGTCACTCGGTAGCACGGGCATCTTTTATGCAACTTTTTACCTTCAAAAGCATATGAATCATACAGCAAATCAATTTGAAAGCACAAGCAGCTTTTGCTAATGAAAACAATATGCAGCATGCCTATAATCTGTGAGCCAGTTCAGGTGTATCTACATGTGAAATGTTACGTTATACTAATAGCGACTATAACACTTTAACGTAGTGATTTTCATGAAGGTACACCTGTACTGGATTACAGAACATAGGCATGCTGCATATCATTTTAATCAGCTGAATCAACTTGTTCTAATAAGATGCATTTTAGGGTAAATAGACGCATTAAAAGATGCACGATGCTACCAAGTCACACAGCTATCCTATGACCTTAGACTCAAAACATTTCTCTCAACATCCTATCACTTGACATTTCTGCTATACAGTAGACATTGTATTGTACACATAACATGGGGCAAGTTTTGCATAATGAGAGATCATGCTAGGTTCAATACTTTTAAAATACACTACTGTGTACTCCCCTTCTCCATTCCTCTCTGTGTAACCACCCAAGTTCCTAAACCACCTCCCCCCACCATCACACAATTACTATTCCTCTGCACTGAGCTCATTATATGGCTCACCAACACCCACCTTCTGTTGCTTATATTCAATGCTTCCGCATGCTGAGCCTGCTATTGACACTGTACACATTGTCTGCTTTAATTGCATACTTCACATCACATAAACAACAGGTGAATTTTTATCATGGACAGACTGTGTAGGCTAGTGGGTATGGTCTGCTCTTTGTACCTTGAGGTCTGGGGTTCAAATCATGGAAGGGAAGTTTTTTTTTTCCTTTTCTTTTTAATCTTTATTATTAGATTAAAAATAAATCAATTGGTGGTGTGTGTCAGTTCTGTTATGGCATGGTGTGACTTGGTAGTGCAAGCATCTTTTATGCAACTTTTTACCTTCTAATGCATCTGAATCTTACAGCAAATCAAATTGATAGCACAAGCAGCTTTTGCTGATGAAAACAGTATGCAGCATGCCTATAATCTGTGAGCCAGTTCAGATGTTTCTGCATGTTTTATGTTACGTTACACTAATAGAACTATAACACTTTAACGTAGTGATTTTGTTGAAGATACACCTGTACTGGATCACAGAACATAGGCATGCTGCATATCATTTTAATCAGCAAAAGCAGATTGGTCTAATAAGATGCATTTTAGTGTAAAAAGATGCATTAAAATATGCACGATGCTACCAAGTCACACAGCACTCCTTTGACCTTAGACACAAAACATTTCTTTCAACATCCTATCACTTGACATTTCTGCTATACAGTATACATCGTATTGTACACATAACAGGGGGCAAGTTTCACATAATGAGAGATCATGTTAGGTTCAATACTTTTAAAATACACTACTTTGTACTTCCCATCTCTATTACTCTCTGTGTATGGCCACCCAAGTTCCTAAACAACCTCCCCCACCATCACACAATTTCTATTCACCTGCACTGAGCTCATTATATGGCTCACCAACATCCACCTTCTGTTGCTTATATTCAATGCTTCCGCATGCTGAGCCTGCTATTGACACTGTACACATTGTCTGCTTTAATTGCATACTTCACATCACATACATAACAGGTGAAATTCTCAACATGGACAGACTGTGTAGGCTAGTGGGTATGGTCTGCTCTTTGTACCATGAGATCTGGGGTTCAAATCATGGAAGGGAAGTTAATTTTTTCCTTTTCTTTTTAATCTTTATTATTAGATTAAAAATAAATCAATTGGTGGTGTGTGTCAGTTCTGTTATGGCATGGTGTGACTTGGTAGTGCAAGCATCTTCTATGCAACTTTTTACCTTCAAATGCATCTGAATCTTACAGCAAATCAAATTGATAGCACAAGCAGCTTTTGCTGATGAAAACAGTATGCAGCAGGCCTATAATCTGTGAGCCAGTTCAGATGTTTCTGCATGTTTTATGTTATGTTACACTAATAGAACTATAACACTTTAATGTATTGATTTTCTTGAAGAAACACCTGTACTGGATCACAGAACATAGGCATGCTGCATATCATTTTAATCAGCAAAATCAGATTGGTCTAATAAGATGCATTTTAGTGTAAAAAGATGCAATAAAACATGCACGATGCTACCAAGTCACACAGCACCCCTTTGACCTTAGACACAAAACATTTCTTTCAACATCCTATCACTTGACATTTCAGCTATACAGTATACATTGTATTGTACACATAACATGGGGCAAGTTTCACATAATGAGAGATCATGTTAGGTTCAATACTTTTAAAATACACTACTTTGTACTTCCCTTCTCCATTACTCTCTGTGTATTACCACCCAAGTTCCTAAACCACCTCCCCCGACCATCACACAATTACTATTCATCTGCATTGAGTTCATTATATGGCTCACCAACACCCACCTTCTTTTGGCATATTCAATGCTGCCACTTGCTGAGCCTGCTATTGACACTGTACACATTGTCTGCTTTAATTGCATACTTCACATCACATACACAACAGGTGAAGCTATCAACATGGACTGACTGTGTAGGCTTGTGGGTATGGTCTGCGCTTTGTACCTTGAGGTCTGGTGTTGGAATCATGGAAGGGAATTTTTTTTCCTTTTCTTTATCTTTATTATTAGATTAAAAATAAATCACTTGGTGGTGTGTGTCAATTCATTTGGGGCATGGTGTCACTCGGTAGCGCGGGCATCTTTTATGCAACTTTTTACCTTCAAAAGCATATGAATCATACAGCAAATCAATTTGAAAGCACAAGCAGCTTTTGCTAATGAAAACAATATGCAGCATGCCTATAATCTGTGAGCCAGTTCAGGTGTATCTACATGTGAAATGTTACGTTATACTAATAGCGACTATAACACTTTAACGTAGTGATTTTCGTGAAGGTACACCTGTACTGGATTACAGAACATAGGCATGCTGCATATCATTTTAATCAGCTGAATCAACTTGTTCTAATAAGATGCATTTTAGGGTAAATAGACGCATTAAAAGATGCACGATGCTACCAAGTCACACAGCTATCCTATGACCTTAGACTCAAAACATTTCTCTCAACATCCTATCACTTGACATTTCTGCTATACAGTAGACATTCTATTGTACATATAACATGGGGCAAGTTTCGCATAATGAGAGATCATGCTAGGTTCAATACTTTTAAAATACACTACTGTGTACTCCCCTTCTCCATTCCTCTCTGTGTAACCACCCAAGTTCCTAAACCACCTCCCCCCACCATCACACAATTACTATTCCTCTGCACTGAGCTCATTATATGGCTCACCAACACCCACCTTCTGTTGCTTATATTCAATGCTTCCGCATGCTGAGCCTGCTATTGACACTGTACACATTGTCTGCTTTAATTGCATACTTCACATCACATAAACAACAGGTGAGGTTTTTATCATGGACAGACTGTGTAGGCTAGTGGGTATGGTCTGCTCTTTGTACCTTGAGGTCTGGGGTTCAAATCATGGAAGGGAAGTTTTTTTTTTTCTTTTCTTTTTAATCTTTATTATTAGATTAAAAATAAATCAATTGGTGGTGTGTGTCAGTTCTGTTATGGCATGGTGTGACTTGGTAGTGCAAGCATCTTTTATGCAACTTTTTACCTTCAAATGCATCTGAATCTTACAGCAAATCAAATTGATAGCACAAGCAGCTTTTGCTGATGAAAACAGTATGCAGCATGCCTATAATCTGTGAGCCAGTTCAGATGTTTCTGCATGTTTTATGTTACGTTACACTAATAGAACTATAACACTTTAACGTAGTGATTTTGTTGAAGATACACCTGTACTGGATCACAGAACATAGGCATGCTGCATATCATTTTAATCAGCAAAAGCAGATTGGTCTAATAAGATGCATTTTAGTGTAAAAAGATGCATTAAAATATGCACGATGCTACCAAGTCACACAGCACTCCTTTGACCTTAGACACAAAACATTTCTTTCAACATCCTATCACTTGACATTTCTGCTATACAGTATACATCGTATTGTACACATAACAGGGGGCAAGTTTCACATAATGAGAGATCATGTTAGGTTCAATACTTTTAAAATACAGTACTTTGTACTTCCCATCTCTATTACTCTCTGTGTATGGCCACCCAAGTTCCTAAACAACCTCCCCCACCATCACACAATTTCTATTCACCTGCACTGAGCTCATTATATGGCTCACCAACATCCACCTTCTGTTGCTTATATTCAATGCTTCCACATGCTGAGCCTGCTATTGACACTGTACACATTGTCTGCTTTAATTGCATACTTCACATCACATACATAACAGGTGAAGTTCTCAACATGGACAGACTGTGTAGGCTAGTGGGTATGGTCTGCTCTTTGTACCTTGAGATCTGGGGTTCAAATCATGGAAGGGAAGTTAATTTTTTCCTTTTCTTTTTAATCTTTATTATTAGATTAAAAATAAATCAATTGGTGGTGTGTGTCAGTTCTGTTATGGCATGGTGTGACTTGGTAGTGCAAGCATCTTTTATGCAACTTTTTACCTTCAAATGTATCTGAATCTTACAGCAAATCAAATTGATAGCACAAGCAGCTTTTGCTGATGAAAACAGTATGCAGCAGGCCTATAATCTGTGAGCCAGTTCAGATGTTTCTGCATGTTTTATGTTACGTTACAATAATAGAACTATAACACTTTAATGTAGTGATTTTCTTGAAGAAACACCTGTACTGGATCACAGAACATATGCATGCTGCATATCATTTTAATCAGCAAAATCAGATTGGTCTAATAAGATGCATTTTAGTGTAAAAAGATGCAATAAAACATGCACGATGCTACCAAGTCACACAGCACCCCTTTGACCTTAGACACAAAACATTTCTTTCAACATCCTATCACTTGACATTTCAGCTATACAGTATACATTGTATTGTACACATAACATGGGGCAAGTTTCACATAATGAGAGATCATGTTAGGTTCAATACTTTTAAAATACACTACTTTGTACTTCCCTTCTCCATTACTCTCTGTGTATTACCACCCAAGTTCCTAAACCACCTCCCCGACCATCACACAATTACTATTCATCTGCATTGAGTTCATTATATGGCTCACCAACACCCACCTTCTTTTGGCATATTCAATGCTGCCGCTTGATGAGCCTGCTATTGACACTGTACACATGGTCTGCTTTAATTGCATACTTCACAGCACATACACAACAGGTGAAGCTATCAACACGGATGGACTGTGTAGGCTAGTGGGTATGGTCTGCGCTTTGTACCTTGAGGACTGGGGTTCGAATCATGGAAGGGGATTTTTTTTTCCCTTTTCTTTTTAATCTTTATTATTAGATTAAAAATAAATCACTTGGTGGTGTGTGTCAATTCAGTTATGACATGGTGTCACTCGGTAGCGCGGGCATCTTTTATGCAACTTTTTACCTTCAAAAGCATATGAATCATAAATCAAATCAATTTGATAGCACAAGCAGCTTTTGCTCATGAAAACAATATGCAGCATGCCTATAATCTGTGAGGCAGTTAAGGTGTATTTACATGAGAAATGTAACGTTATACTAATAGCGACTATAACACTTTAATGTAGTGATTTTCTTGAAGATACACCTGTACTGGATTACAGAACATAGGCATGCTGCATATCATTTTAATCAGCAGAAGCAACTTGTTCTGATAAGATGCATATTAGGGTAAATAGACGCATTAAAAGATGCACAATGCTACCAAGTCACACAGCAATCCTATGACCTTAGACTCAAAACATTTCTCTCGACATCCTATCACTTGAAATTTCTGCTATACAGTAGACATTGTATTGTACACATAACAGGGGGCAAGTTTTGCATAATGAAAGATCATGTTAGGTTCAATACTTTTAAAATACACTACTTTGTACTTCCCTTCTCCATTCCTCTCTGAGTATGACCACCCAAGTTCCTAAACCACCTCCCCCCACCATCACACAATTACTATTCACTGGAATGAGCTTATTATATGGCTCACTAACACCCACCTTCTGTTGCTTATATTCAATGCTTCTGCATGCTGAGCCTGCTATTGACACTGTACACATTGTCTGCTTTAATTGCATACTTCACATCACATACACAACAGGTGAAGTTATCAACACGGATGGACTGTGTAGGCTAGTGGGTATGGTCTGCGCTTTGTACCTTGAGGACTGGGGTTCGAATGATGGAAGGGGGTTTTTTTTTCCCTTTTCTTTTTAATCTTTATTATTAGATTCAAAATAAATCACTTTGTGGTGTGTGTCAATTCAGTTATGACATGGTGTCACTCGGTAGCGCGGGCATCTTTTATGCAACTTTTTACCTTCAAAAGCATATGAATCATAAATCAAATCAATTTGATAGCACAAGCAGCTTTTGCTCATGAAAACAATATGCAGCATGCCTATAATCTGTGAGGCAGTTAAGGTGTATTTACATGTGAAATGTTACGTTATACTAATAGCGACTATAACACTTTAATGTAGTGATTTTCTTGAAGATACACCTGTACTGGATTACAGAACATAGGCATGCTGCATATCATTTTAATCAGCAGAAGCAACTTGTTCTGATAAGATGCATATTAGGGTAAATAGACGCATTAAAAGATGCACGATGCTACCAAGTCACACAGCAATCCTATGACCTTAGACTCAAAACATTTCTCTCGACATCCTATCACTTGAAATTTCTGCTATACAGTAGACATTGTATTGTACACATAACAGGGGGCAAGTTTTGCATAATGAAAGATCATGTTAGGTTCAATACTTTTAAAATACACTACTTTGTACTTCCCTTCTCCATTCCTCTCTGAGTATGGCCACCCAAGTTCCTAAACCACCTCCCCCCACCATCACACAATTACTATTCACCTGCACTGAGCTTATTATATGGCTCACTAACACCCACCTTCTATTGCTTATATTCAATGCTTCTGCATGCTGAGCCTGCTATTGACACTGTACACATTGTCTGCTTTAATTGAATACTTCACATCACATACACAACAGGTGAAGTTTTCAACATGGACAGACTGTGTAGGCTAGTGGGTATGGTCTGCTCTTTGTACCTTGAGGTCTGGGGTTCAAATTATGAAAGGGAAGTTTTTTTTCCTTTTCTTTTTAATCTTTATTATTAGATTAAAAATAAAACACTTTGTGGTGTGTGTCAGTTCTGTTATGGCATGGTGTGACTCGGTAGTGCAAGCATCTTTTATGCAACTTTTTACCTTCAAATGCATATGAATCTTACAGCAAATCAATTTGATAGCACAAGCAGCTTTTGCTGATGAAAACAGTATGCAGCATGACTATAATCTGTGAGCCAGTTCAGATGTTTCTGCATGTTTTATGTTACTTTACACTAATAGAGACTATAACACTTTAACGTAGTGATTTTCTTGAAGATACACCTGTACTGGATCACAGAACATAGGCATGCTGCATATCATTTTAATCAGCTGAATCAACTTGTTCTAATAAGATGCATTTTAGGGTAAATAGACGCATTAAAAGATGCACGATGCTACCAAGTCACACAGCTATCCTATGACCTTAGACTCAAAACATTTCTCTCAACATCCTATCACTTGACATTTCTGCTATACAGTAGACATTCTATTGTACATATAACATGGGGCAAGTTTCGCATAATGAGAGATCATGCTAGGTTCAATACTTTTAAAATACACTACTGTGTACTCCCCTTCTCCATTCCTCTCTGTGTAACCACCCAAGTTCCTAAACCACCTCCCCCCACCATCACACAATTACTATTCCTCTGCACTGAGCTCATTATATGGCTCACCAACACCCACCTTCTGCTGCTTATATTCAATGCTTCCGCATGCTGAGCCTGCTATTGACACTGTACACATTGTCTGCTTTAATTGCATACTTCACATCACATAAACAACAGGTGAGGTTTTTATCATGGACAGACTGTGTAGGCTAGTGGGTATGGTCTGCTCTTTGTACCTTGAGGTCTGGGGTTCAAATCATGGAAGGGAAGTTTTTTTTTTTCTTTTCTTTTTAATCTTTATTATTAGATTAAAAATAAATCAATTGGTGGTGTGTGTCAGTTCTGTTATGGCATGGTGTGACTTGGTAGTGCAAGCATCTTTTATGCAACATTTTACCTTCAAATGCATCTGAATCTTACAGAAAATCAAATTGATAGCACAAGCAGCTTTTGCTGATGAAAACAGTATGCAGCATGCCTATAATCTGTGAGCCAGTTCAGATGTTTCTGCATGTTTTATGTTACGTTACACTAATAGAACTATAACACTTTAACGTAGTGATTTTGTTGAAGATACACCTGTACTGGATCACAGAACATAGGCATGCTGCATATCATTTTAATCAGCAAAAGCAGATTGGTCTAATAAGATGCATTTTAGTGTAAAAAGATGCATTAAAATATGCACGATGCTACCAAGTCACACAGCACTCCTTTGACCTTAGACACAAAACATTTCTTTCAACATCCTATCACTTGACATTTCTGCTATACAGTATACATCGTATTGTACACATAACAGGGGGCAAGTTTCACATAATGAGAGATCATGTTAGGTTCAATACTTTTAAAATACACTACTTTGTACTTCCCATCTCTATTACTCTCTGTGTATGGCCACCCAAGTTCCTAAACAACCTCCCCCACCATCACACAATTTCTATTCACCTGCACTGAGCTCATTATATGGCTCACCAACATCCACCTTCTGTTGCTTATATTCAATGCTTCCGCATGCTGAGCCTGCTATTGACACTGTACACATTGTCTGCTTTAATTGCATACTTCACATCACATACATAACAGGTGACGTTCTCAACATGGACAGACTGTGTAGGCTAGTGGGTATGGTCTGCTCTTTGTACCTTGAGATCTGGGGTTCAAATCATGGAAGGGAAGTTAATTTTTTCCTTTTCTTTTTAATCTTTATTATTAGATTAAAAATAAATCAATTGGTGGTGTGTGTCAGTTCTGTTATGGCATGGTGTGACTTGGTAGTGCAAGCATCTTTTATGCAACTTTTTACCTTCAAACGTATCTGAATCTTACAGCAAATCAAATTGATAGCACAAGCAGCTTTTGCTGATGAAAACAGTATGCAGCAGGCCTATAATCTGTGAGCCAGTTCAGATGTTTCTGCATGTTTTATGTTACGTTACACTAATAGAACTATAACACTTTAATGTAGTGATTTTCTTGAAGAAACACCTGTACTGGATCACAGAACATAGGCATGCTGCATATCATTTTAATCAGCAAAATCAGATTGGTCTAATAAGATGCATTTTAGTGTAAAAAGATGCAATAAAACATGCACGATGCTACCAAGTCACACAGCACCCCTTTGACCTTAGACACAAAACATTTCTTTCAACATCCTATCACTTGACATTTCAGCTATACAGTATACATTGTATTGTACACATAACATGGGGCAAGTTTCACATAATGAGAGATCATGTTAGGTTCAATACTTTTAAAATACACTACTTTGTACTTCCCTTCTCCATTACTCTCTGTGTATTACCACCCAAGTTCCTAAACCACCTCCCCGACCATCACACAATTACTATTCATCTGCATTGAGTTCATTATATGGCTCACCAACACCCACCTTCTTTTGGCATATTCAATGCTGCCGCTTGATGAGCCTGCTATTGACACTGTACACATGGTCTGCTTTAATTGCATACTTCACATCACATACACAACAGGTGAAGCTATCAACACGGATGGACTGTGTAGGCTAGTGGGTATGGTCTGCGCTTTGTACCTTGAGGACTGGGGTTCGAATGATGGAAGGGGATTTTTTTTTCCCTTTTCTTTTTAATCTTTATTATTAGATTAAAAATAAATCACTTTGTGGTGTGTGTCAATTCAGTTATGACATGGTGTCACTCGGTAGCGCGGGCATCTTTTATGCAACTTTTTACCTTCAAAAGCATATGAATCATAAATCAAATCAATTTGATAGCACAAGCAGCTTTTGCTCATGAAAACAATATGCAGCATGCCTATAATCTGTGAGGCAGTTAAGGTGTATTTACATGAGAAATGTAACGTTATACTAATAGCGACTATAACACTTTAATGTAGTGATTTTCTTGAAGATACACCTGTACTGGATTACAGAACATAGGCATGCTGCATATTATTTTAATCAGCAGAAGCAACTTGTTCTGATAAGATGCATATTAGGGTAAATAGACGCATTAAAAGATGCACGATGCTACCAAGTCACACAGCAATCCTATGACCTTAGACTCAAAACATTTCTCTCGACATCCTATCACTTTAAATTTCTGCTATACAGTAGACATTGTATTGTACACATAACAGGGGGCAAGTTTTGCATAATGAAAGATCATGTTAGGTTCAATACTTTTAAAATACACTACTTTGTACTTCCCTTCTCCATTCCTCTCTGAGTATGGCCACCCAAGTTCCTAAACCACCTCCCCCCACCATCACACAATTACTATTCACTGGAATGAGCTTATTATATGGCTCACTAACACCCACTTTCTGTTGCTTATATTCAATGCTTCTGCATGCTGAGCCTGCTATTGACACTGTACACATTGTCTGCTTTAATTGCATACTTCACATCACATACACAATAGGTGAAGTTATCAACACGGATGGACTGTGTAGGCTAGTGGGTATGGTCTGCGCTTTGTACCTTGAGGACTGGGGTTCGAATGATGGAAGGGGATTTTTTTTTCCCTTTTCTTTTTAATCTTTATTATTAGATTAAAAATAAATCACTTTGTGGTGTGTGTCAATTCAGTTATGACATGGTGTCACTCGGTAGCGCGGGCATCTTTTATGCAACTATTTACCTTCAAAAGCATATGAATCATAAATCAAATCAATTTGATAGCACAAGCAGCTTTTGCTCATGAAAACAATATGCAGCATGCCTATAATCTGTGAGGCAGTTAAGGTGTATTTACATGTGAAATGTTACGTTATACTAATAGCGACTATAACACTTTAATGTAGTGATTTTCTTGAAGATACACCTGTACTGGATTACAGAACATAGGCATGCTGCATATCATTTTAATCAGCAGAAGCAACTTGTTCTGATAAGATGCATATTAGGGTAAATAGATGCATTAAAAGATGCACGATGCTACCAAGTCACACAGCAATCCTATGACCTTAGACTCAAAACATTTCTCTCGACATCCTATCACTTGAAATTTCTGCTATACAGTAGACATTGTATTGTACACATAACAGGGGGCAAGTTTTGCATAATGAAAGATCATGTTAGGTTCAATACTTTTAAAATACACTACTTTGTACTTCCCTTCTCCATTCCTCTCTGAGTATGGCCACCCAAGTTCCTAAACCACCTCCCCCCACCATCACACAATTACTATTCACCTGCACTGAGCTTATTATATGGCTCACTAACACCCACCTTCTATTGCTTATATTCAATGCTTCTGCATGCTGAGCCTGCTATTGACACTGTACACATTGTCTGCTTTAATTGAATACTTCACATCACATACACAACAGGTGAAGTTTTCAACATGGACAGACTGTGTAGGCTAGTGGGTATGGTCTGCTCTTTGTACCTTGAGGTCTGGGGTTCAAATTATGAAAGGGAAGTTTTTTTTCCTTTTCTTTTTAATCTTTATTATTAGATTAAAAATAAAACACTTTGTGGTGTGTGTCAGTTCTGTTATGGCATGGTGTGACTCGGTAGTGCAAGCATCTTTTATGCAACTTTTTACCTTCAAATGCATATGAATCTTACAGCAAATCAATTTGATAGCACAAGCAGCTTTTGCTGATGAAAACAGTATGCAGCATGACTATAATCTGTGAGCCAGTTCAGATGTTTCTGCATGTTTTATGTTACTTTACACTAATAGAGACTATAACACTTTAACGTAGTGATTTTCTTGAAGATACACCTGTACTGGATCACAGAACATAGGCATGCTGCATATCATTTTAATCAGCAAAAGCAGGTTGTTCTAATAAGATGCATTTTAGGGTAAAAAGTTGCATTAAAATATGCATGATGCTACCAAGTCACACAGCACTCCTTTGAACTTAGACTCAAAACATTTCTTTCAACATCCTATCACTTGACATTTCTGCTATACAGTATACATTGTATTGTACACATAACATGGGGCAAATTTCACATAATGAGAGATCATGTTAGGTTCAATACTTTTAAAATACACTGCTTTGTACTTCCCTTCTCCATTACTCTCTGTGTATTACCACCCAAGTTCCTAAACCACCTCCCCCGACCATCACACAATTACTATTCATCTGCATTGAGTTCATTATATGTCTCACCAACACCCACCTTCTTTTGGCATATTCAATGCTGCCGCTTGCTGAGCCTGCTATTGACACTGTACACATTGTCTGCTTTAATTGCATACTTCACATCACATACACAACAGGTGAAGCTATCAACATGGACTGACTGTGTAGGCTTGTGGGTATGGTCTGCGCTTTGTACCTTGAGGTCTGGTGTTGGAATCATGGAAGGGAATTTTTTTTTCCTTTTCTTTATCTTTATTATTAGATTAAAAATAAATCACTTGGTGGTGTTTGTCAATTCAGTTATGACATGGTGTCACTCGGTAGCGCGGGCATCTTTTATGCAACCTTTTACCTTCAAAAGCATATGAATCATACAGCAAATCAATTTGAAAGCACAAGCAGCTTTTGCTAATGAAAACAATATGCAGCAAGCCTATAATCTGTGAGCCAGTTCAGGTGTATCTACATGTGAAATGTTACGTTATACTAATAGCGACTATAACACTTTAACGTAGTGATTTTCGTGAAGGTACACCTGTACTGGATTACAGAACATAGGCATGCTGCATATCATTTTAATCAGCTGAATCAACTTGTTCTAATAAGATGCATTTTAGGGTAAATAGACGCATTAAAAGATGCACGATGCTACCAAGTCACACAGCTATCCTATGACCTTAGACTCAAAACATTTCTCTCAACATCCTATCACTTGACATTTCTGCTATACAGTAGACATTGTATTGTACACATAACATGGGGCAAGTTTCGCATAATGAGAGATCATGCTAGGTTCAATACTTTTAAAATACACTACTGTGTACTCCCCTTCTCCATTCCTGTCTGTGTAACCACCCAAGTTCCTAAACCACCTCCCCCCACCATCACACAATTACTATTCCTCTGCACTGAGCTCATTATATGGCTCACCAACACCCACCTTCTGTTGCTTATATTCAATGCTTCCGCATGCTGAGCCTGCTATTGACACTGTACACATTGTCTGCTTTAATTGCATACTTCACATCACATAAACAACAGGTGAGGTTTTTATCATGGACAGACTGTGTAGGCTAGTGGGTATGGTCTGCTCTTTGTACCTTGAGGTCTGGGGTTCAAATCATGGAAGGGAAGTTTTTTTTTTCCTTTTCTTTTTAATCTTTATTATTAGATTAAAAATAAATCAATTGGTGGTGTGTGTCAGTTCTGTTATGGCATGGTGTGACTTGGTAGTGCAAGCATCTTTTATGCAACTTTTTACCTTCAAATGCATCTGAATCTTACAGCAAATCAAATTGATAGCACAAGCAGCTTTTGCTGATGAAAACAGTATGCAGCATGCCTATAATCTGTGAGCCAGTTCAGATGTTTCTGCATGTTTTATGTTACGTTACACTAATAGAACTATAACACTTTAACGTAGTGATTTTGTTGAAGATACACCTGTACTGGATCACAGAACATAGGCATGCTGCATATCATTTTAATCAGCAAAAGCAGATTGGTCTAATAAGATGCATTTTAGTGTAAAAAGATGCATTAAAATATGCACGATGCTACCAAGTCACACAGCACTCCTTTGACCTTAGACACAAAACATTTCTTTCAACATCCTATCACTTGACATTTCTGCTATACAGTATACATCGTATTGTACACATAACATGGGGCAAGTTTCACATAATGAGAGATCATGTTAGGTTCAATACTTTTAAAATACACTACTTTGTACTTCCCATCTCTATTACTCTCTGTGTATGGCCACCCAAGTTCCTAAACAACCTCCCCCACCATCACACAATTTCTATTCACCTGCACTGAGCTCATTATATGGCTCACCAACATCCACCTTCTGTTGCTTATATTCAATGCTTCCGCATGCTGAGCCTGCTATTGACACTGTACACATTGTCTGCTTTAATTGCATACTTCACATCACATACATAACAGGTGAAGTTCTCAACATGGACAGACTGTGTAGGCTAGTGGGTATGGTCTGTTCTTTGTACCTTGAGATCTGGGGTTCAAATCATGGAAGGGAAGTTAATTTTTTCCTTTTCTTTTTAATCTTTATTATTAGATTAAAAATAAATCAATTGGTGGTGTGTGTCAGTTCTGTTATGGCATGGTGTGACTTGGTAGTGCAAGCATCTTTTATGCAACTTTTTACCTTCAAATGCATCTGAATCTTACAGCAAATCAAATTGATAGCACAAGCAGCTTTTGCTGATGAAAACAGTATGCAGCATGCCTATAATCTGTGAGCCAGTTCAGATGTTTCTGCATGTTTTATGTTACGTTACACTAATAGAACTATAACACTTTAATGTAGTGATTTTCTTGAAGAAACACCTGTACTGGATCACAGAACATAGGGATGCTGCATATCATTTTAATCAGCAAAATCAGATTGGTCTAATAAGATGCATTTTAGTGTAAAAAGATGCAATAAAACATGTACGATGCTACCAAGTCACACAGCACTCCTTTGACCTTAGACACAAAACATTTCTTTCAACATCCTATCACTTGACATTTCAGCTATACAGTATACATTGTATTGTACACATAACATGGGGCAAGTTTCACATAATGAGAGATCATGTTAGGTTCAATACTTTTAAAATACACTACTTTGTACTTCCCTTCTCCATTACTCTCTGTGTATTACCACCCAAGTTCCTAAACCACCTCCCCCGACCATCACACAATTACTATTCATCTGCATTGAGTTCATTATATGGCTCACCAACACCCACCTTCTTTTGGCATATTCAATGCTGCCGCTTGCTGAGCCTGCTATTGACACTGTACACATTGTCTGCTTTAATTGCATACTTCACATCACATACACAACAGGTGAAGCTATCAACACGGATGGACTGTGTAGGCTAGTGGGTATGGTCTGCGCTTTGTACCTTGAGGACTGGGGTTCGAATCATGGAAGGGGATTTTTTTTTCCCTTTTCTTTTTAATCTTTATTATTAGATTAAAAATAAATCACTTTGTGGTGTGTGTCAATTCAGTTATGACATGGTGTCACTCGGTAGCGCGGGCATCTTTTATGCAACTTTTTACCTTCAAAAGCATATGAATCATAAATCAAATCAATTTGATAGCACAAGCAGCTTTTGCTCATGAAAACAATATGCAGCATGCCTATAATCTGTGAGGCAGTTAAGGTGTATTTACATGAGAAATGTTACGTTATACTAATAGCGACTATAACACTTTAATGTAGTGATTTTCTTGAAGATACATCTGTACTGGATTACAGAACATAGGCATGCTGCATATCATTTTAATCAGCAGAAGCAACTTGTTCTGATAAGATGCATTTTAGGGTAAATAGACGCATTAAAAGATGCACGATGCTACCAAGTCACACAGCAATCCTATGACCTTAGACTCAAAACATTTCTCTCGACATCCTATCACTTTAAATTTCTGCTATACAGTAGACATTGTATTGTACACATAACAGTGGGCAAGTTTTGCATAATGAAAGATCATGTTAGGTTCAATACTTTTAAAATACACTACTTTGTACTTCCCTTCTCCATTCCTCTCTGAGTATGGCCACCCAAGTTCCTAAACCACCTCCCCCCACAATCACACAATTACTATTCACCTGCACTGAGCTTATTATATGGCTCACTAACACCCACCTTCTGCTGCTTATATTCAATGCTTCTGCATGCTGAGCCTGCTATTGACACTGTACACATTGTCTGCTTTAATTGCATACTTCACATCACATACACAACAGGTGAAGTTATCAACACGGATGGACTGTGTAGGCTAGTGGGTATGTTCTGCGCTTTGTACCTTGAGGACTGGGGTTTGAATGATGGAAGGGGATTTTTTTTTCCCTTTTCTTTTTAATCTTTATTATTAGATTAAAAATAAATCACTTTGTGGTGTGTGTCAATTCAGTTATGACATGGTGTCACTCGGTAGCGCGGGCATCTTTTATGCAACTTTTTACCTTCAAAAGCATATGAATCATAAATCAAATCAATTTGATAGCACAAGCAGCTTTTGCTCATGAAAACAATATGCAGCATGCCTATAATCTGTGAGGCAGTTAAGGTGTATTTACATGTGAAATGTTACGTTATACTAATAGCGACTATAACACTTTAATGTAGTGATTTTCTTGAAGATACACCTGTACTGGATTACAGAACATAGGCATGCTGCATATCATTTTAATCAGCAGAAGCAACTTGTTCTGATAAGATGCATATTAGGGTAAATAGACGCATTAAAAGATGCACGATGCTACCAAGTCACACAGCAATCCTATGACCTTAGACTCAAAACATTTCTCTCGACATCCTATCACTTGAAATTTCTGCTATACAGTAGACATTGTATTGTACCCATAACAGGGGGCAAGTTTTGCATAATGAAAGATCATGTTAGGTTCAATACTTTTAAAATACACTACTTTGTACTTCCCTTCTCCATTCCTCTCTGAGTATGGCCACCCAAGTTCCTAAACCACCTCCCCCCACCATCACACAATTACTATTCACCTGCACTGAGCTTATTATATGGCTCACTAACACCCACCTTCTGTTGCTTATATTCAATGCTTCTGCATGCTGAGCCTGCTATTGACACTGTACACATTGTCTGCTTTAATTGCATACTTCACATCACATACACAACAGGTGAAGTTTTCTACATGGACAGACTGTGTAGGCTAGTGGGTATGGTCTGCTCTTTGTACCTTGAGGTCTGGGGTTCAAATTATGAAAGGGAAGTTTTTTTTCCTTTTCTTTTTAATCTTTATTATTAGATTAAAAATAAAACACTTTGTGGTGTGTGTCAGTTCTGTTATGGCATGGTGTGACTTGGTAGTGCAAGCATCTTTTATGCAACTTTTTACCTTCAAATGCATCTGAATCTTACAGCAAATCAAATTGATAGCACAAGCAGCTTTTGCTGATGAAAACAGTATGCAGCATGCCTATAATCTGTGAGCCAGTTCAGATGTTTCTGCATGTTTTATGTTACGTTACACTAATAGAACTATAACACTTTAACGTAGTGATTTTGTTGAAGATACACCTGTACTGGATCACAGAACATAGGCATGCTGCATATCATTTTATTCAGCAAAAGCAGATTGGTCTAATAAGATGCATTTTAGTGTAAAAAGATGCATTAAAATATGCACGATGCTACCAAGTCACACAGCACTCCTTTGACCTTAGACACAAAACATTTCTTTCAACATCCTATCACTTGACATTTCTGCTATACAGTATACATCGTATTGTACACATAACAGGGGGCAAGTTTCACATAATGAGAGATCATGTTAGGTTCAATACTTTTAAAATACACTACTTTGTACTTCCCATCTCTATTACTCTCTGTGTATGGCCACCCAAGTTCCTAAACAACCTCCCCCACCATCACACAATTTCTATTCACCTGCACTGAGCTCATTATATGGCTCACCAACATCCACCTTCTGTTGCTTATATTCAATGCTTCCGCATGCTGAGCCTGCTATTGACACTGTACACATTGTCTGCTTTAATTGCATACTTCACATCACATACATAACAGGTTAAGTTCTCAACATGGACAGACTGTGTAGGCTAGTGGGTATGGTCTGCTCTTTGTACCTTGAGATCTGGGGTTCAAATCATGGAAGGGAAGTTAATTTTTTCCTTTTCTTTTTAATCTTTATTATTAGATTAAAAATAAATCAATTGGTGGTGTGTGTCAGTTCTGTTATGGCATGGTGTGACTTGGTAGTGCAAGCATCTTTTATGCAACTTTTTACCTTCAAATGCATCTGAATCTTACAGCAAATCAAATTGATAGCACAAGCAGCTTTTGCTGATGAAAACAGTATGCAGCATGCCTATAATCTGTGAGCCAGTTCAGATGTTTCTGCATGTTTTATGTTACGTTACACTAATAGAACTATAACACTTTAATGTAGTGATTTTCTTGAAGAAACACCTGTACTGGATCACAGAACATAGGGATGCTGCATATCATTTTAATCAGCAAAATCAGATTGGTCTAATAAGATGCATTTTAGTGTAAAAAGATGCAATAAAACATGTACGATGCTACCAAGTCAAACAGCACTCCTTTGACCTTAGACACAAAACATTTCTTTCAACATCCTATCACTTGACATTTCAGCTATACAGTATACATTGTATTGTACACATAACATGGGGCAAGTTTCACATAATGAGAGATCATGTTAGGTTCAATACTTTTAAAATACACTACTTTGTACTTCCCTTCTCCATTACTCTCTGTGTATTACCACCCAAGTTCCTAAACCACCTCCCCCGACCATCACACAATTACTATTCATCTGCATTGAGTTCATTATATGGCTCACCAACACCCACCTTCTTTTGGCATATTCAATGCTGCCGCTTGCTGAGCCTGCTATTGACACTGTACACATTGTCTGCTTTAATTGCATACTTCACATCACATACACAACAGGTGAAGCTATCAACACGGATGGACTGTGTAGGCTAGTGGGTATGGTCTGCGCTTTGTACCTTGAGGACTGGGGTTCGAATGATGGAAGGGGATTTTTTTTTCCCTTTTCTTTTTAATCTTTATTATTAGATAAAAAATAAATCACTTTGTGGTGTGTGTCAATTCAGTTATGACATGGTGTCACTCGGTAGCGCGGGCATCTTTTATGCAACTTTTTACCTTCAAAAGCATATGAATCATAAATCAAATCAATTTGATAGCACAAGCAGCTTTTGCTCATGAAAACAATATGCAGCATGCCTATAATCTGTGAGGCAGTTAAGGTGTATTTACATGAGAAATGTTACGTTATACTAATAGCGACTATAACACTTTAATGTAGTGATTTTCTTGAAGATACACCTGTACTGGATTACAGAACATAGGCATGCTGCATATCATTTTAATCAGCAGAAGCAACTTGTTCTGATAAGATGCATTTTAGGGTAAATAGACGCATTAAAAGATGCACGATGCTACCAAGTCACACAGCAATCCTATGACCTTAGACTCAAAACATTTCTCTCGACATCCTATCACTTTAAATTTCTGCTATACAGTAGACATTGTATTGTACACATAACAGGGGGCAAGTTTTGCATAATGAAAGATCATGTTAGGTTCAATACTTTTAAAATACACTACTTTGTACTTCCCTTCTCCATTCCTCTCTGAGTATGGCCACCCAAGTTCCTAAACCACCTCCCCCCACCATCACACAATTACTATTCACCTGCACTGAGCTTATTATATGGCTCACTAACACCCACCTTCTGCTGCTTATATTCAATGCTTCTGCATGCTGAGCCTGCTATTGACACTGTACACATTGTCTCCTTTAATTGCATACTTCACATCACATACACAACAGGTGAAGTTATCAACACGGATGGACTGTGTAGGCTAGTGGGTATGGTCTGCGCTTTGTACCTTGAGGACTGGGGTTCGAATGATGGAAGGGATTTTTTTTTCCCTTTTCTTTTTAATCTTTATTATTAGATTAAAAATAAATCACTTTGTGGTGTGTGTCAATTCAGTTATGACATGGTGTCACTCGGTAGCGCGGGCATCTTTTATGCAACTTTTTACCTTCAAAAGCATATGAATCATAAATCAAATCAATTTGATAGCACAAGCAGCTTTTGCTCATGAAAACAATATGCAGCATGCCTATAATCTGTGAGGCAGTTAAGGTGTATTTACATGAGAAATGTTACGTTATACTAATAGCGACTATAACACTTTAATGTAGTGATTTTCTTGAAGATACACCTGTACTGGATTACAGAACATAGGCATGCTGCATATCATTTTAATCAGCAGAAGCAACTTGTTCTGATAAGATGCATTTTAGGGTAAATAGACGCATTAAAAGATGCACGATGCTACCAAGTCACACAGCAATCCTATGACCTTAGACTCAAAACATTTCTCTCGACATCCTATCACTTTAAATTTCTGCTATACAGTAGACATTGTATTGTACACATAACAGGGGGCAAGTTTTGCATAATGAAAGATCATGTTAGGTTCAATACTTTTAAAATACACTACTTTGTACTTCCCTTCTCCATTCCTCTCTGAGTATGGCCACCCAAGTTCCTAAACCACCTCCCCCCACCATCACACAATTACTATTCACCTGCACTGAGCTTATTATATGGCTCACTAACACCCACCTTCTGCTGCTTATATTCAATGCTTCTGCATGCTGAGCCTGCTATTGACACTGTACACATTGTCTGCTTTAATTGCATACTTCACATCACATACACAACAGGTGAAGTTATCAACACGGATGGACTGTGTAGGCTAGTGGGTATGGTCTGCACTTCGTACCTTGAGGACTGGGGTTCGAATGATGGAAGGGGATTTTTTTTTCCCTTTTCTTTTTAATCTTTATTATTAGATTAAAAATAAATCACTTTGTGGTGTGTGTCAATTCAGTTATGACATGGTGTCACTCGGTAGCGCGGGCATCTTTTATGCAACTTTTTACCTTCAAAAGCATATGAATCATAAATCAAATCAATTTGATAGCACAAGCAGCTTTTGCTCATGAAAACAATATGCAGCATGCCTATAATCTGTGAGGCAGTTAAGGTGTATTTACATGTGAAATGTTACGTTATACTAATAGCGACTATAACACTTTAATGTAGTGATTTTCTTGAAGATACACCTGTACTGGATTACAGAACATAGGCATGCTGCATATCATTTTAATCAGCAGAAGCAACTTGTTCTGATAAGATGCATATTAGGGTAAATAGACGCATTAAAAGATGCACGATGCTACCAAGTCACACAGCAATCCTATGACCTTAGACTCAAAACATTTCTCTCAACATCCTATCACTTGAAATTTCTGCTATACAGTAGACATTGTATTGTACCCATAACAGGGGGCAAGTTTTGCATAATGAAAGATCATGTTAGGTTCAATACTTTTAAAATACACTACTTTGTACTTCCCTTCTCCATTCCTCTCTGAGTATGGCCACCCATGTTCCTAAACCACCTCCCCCCACCATCACACAATTGCTATTCACCTGCACTGAGCTTATTATATGGCTCACTAACACCCACCTTCTGTTGCTTATATTCAATGCTTCTGCATGCTGAGCCTGCTATTGACACTGTACACATTGTCTGCTTTAATTGCATACTTCACATCACATACACAACAGGTGAAGTTTTCAACATGGACAGACTGTGTAGGCTAGTGGGTATGGTCTGCTCTTTGTACCTTGAGGTCTGGGGTTCAAATTATGAAAGGGAAGTTTTTTTTCCTTTTCTTTTTAATCTTTATTATTAGATTAAAAATAAAACACTTTGTGGTGTGTGTCAGTTCTGTTATGGCATGGTGTGACTCGGTAGTGCAAGCATCTTTTATGCAACTTTTTACCTTCAAATGCATATGAATCTTACAGCAAATCAATTTGATAGCACAAGCAGCTTTTGCTGATGAAAACAGTATGCAGCATGACTATAATCTGAGAGCCAGTTCAGATGTTTCTGCATGTTTTATGTTACTTTACACTAATAGAGACTATAACACTTTATCGTAGTGATTTTCTTGAAGATACACCTGTACTGGATCACAGAACATAGGCATGCTGCATATCATTTTAATCAGCAAAAGCAGGTTGTTCTAATAAGATGCATTTTAGGGTAAAATGTTGCATTAAAATATGCATGATGCTACCAAGTCACACAGCACTCCTTTGACCTTAGACTCAAAACATTTCTTTCAACATCCTATCACTTGACATTTCTGCTATACAGTATACATTGTATTGTACACCTAACATGGGGAAGGTTTCACATAATGAGAGATCATGTTAGGTTCAATACTTTTAAAATACACTACTTTGTACTTCCCTTCTCCATTACTCTCTGTGTATTACCACCCAAGTTCCAAAACCACCTCCCCCGACCATCACACAATTACTATTCATCTGCATTGAGTTCATTACATGGCTCACCAACACCCACCTTCTTTTGGCATATTCAATGCTGCCGCTTGCTGAGCCTGCTATTGACACTGTACACATTGTCTGCTTTAATTGCATACTTCACATCACATACACAACAGGTGAAGCTATCAACATGGACTGACTGTGTAGGCTTGTGGGTATGGTCTGCGCTTTGTACCTTGAGGTCTGGTGTTGGAATCATGGAAGGGAATTTTTTTTTCCTTTTCTTTTTAATCTTTATTATTAGATTAAAAATAAATCACTTGGTGGTGTGTGTCAATTCAGTTAGGGCATGGTGTCACTCGGTAGCGCGCGCATCTTTTATGCAACTTTTTACCTTCAAAAGCATATGAATCATACAGCAAATCAATTTGAAAGCACAAGCAGCTTTTGCTAATGAAAACAATATGCAGCATGCCTATAATCTGTGAGCCAGTTCAGGTGTATCTACATGTGAAATGTTACGTTATACTAATAGCGACTATAACACTTTAACGTAGTGATTTTCGTGAAGGTACACCTGTACTGGATTACGGAACATAGGCATGCTGCATATCATTTTAATCAGCAGAATCAACTTGTTCTAATAAGATGCATTTTAGGGTAAATAGACGCATTAAAAAATGCACGATGCTACCAAGTCACACAGCTATCCTATGACCTTAGACTCAAAACATTTCTCTCAACATCCTATCACTTGACATTTCTGCTATACAGTAGACATTGTATTATACACATAACATGGGGCAAGTTTCGCATAATGAGAGATCATGCTAGGTTCAATACTTTTAAAATACACTACTTTGTACTCCCCTTCTCCATTCCTCTCTGTGTATGGCCACCCAAGTTCCTAAACCCCCTCCCCCCACCATCACACAATTACTATTCCTCTGCACTGAGCTCATTATATGGCTCACCAACACCCACCTTCTGTTGCTTATATTCAATGCTTCCGCATGCTGAGCCTGCTATTGACACTGTACACATTGTCTGCTTTAATTGCATACTTCACATCACATAAACAACAGGTGAAGTTTTTATCATGGGCAGACTGTGTAGGCTAGTGGGTATGGTCTGCACTTTGTACCTTGAGGTCTGGGGTTCAAATCATGGAAGGGAAGTTTTTTTTTCCTTTTCTTTTTAATCTTTATTATTAGATTAAAAATAAATCAATTGGTGGTGTGTTTCAGTTCTGTTATGGCATGGTGTGACTTGGTAGTGCAAGCATCTTTTATGCAACTTTTTACCTTCAAATGCATCTGAATCTTACAGCAAATCAAATTGATAGCACAAGCAGCTTTTGCTGATGAAAATAGTATGCAGCATGCCTATAATCTGTGAGCCAGTTCAGATGTTTCTGCATGTTTTATGTTACGTTACACTAATAGAACTATAACACTTTAATGTAGTGATTTTCTTGAAGATACACCTGTACTGGATCACAGAACATAGGCATGCTGCATATCATTTTAATCAGCAAAATCAGATTGGTCTAATAAGATGCATTTTAGTGTAAAAAGATGCAATAAAATATGCACGATGCTACCTAGTCACACAGCACTCCTTTGACCTTAGACACAAAACATTTCTTTCAACATCCTATCACTTGACATTTCTGCTATACAGTATACATTGTATTGTACACACAACAGGGAGCAAGTTTTGCATAATGAGAGATCATGTTAGGTTCAATACTTTTAAAATACACTACTTTGTACTTCCCATCTCCATTACTCTCTGTGTATGGCCACCCAAGTTCCTAAACCACCTCCCCCACCATCACACAATTTCTATTCACCTGCACTGAGCTCATTATATGGCTCACCAACATCCACCTTCTGTTGCTTATATTCAATGCTTCCGCATGCTGAGCCTGCTATTGACACTGTACACATTGTCTGCTTTAATTGCATACTTCACATCACAAACATAACAGGTGAAGTTCTCAACATGGACAGACTGTGTAGGCAAGTGGGTATGGTGAGCGCTTTGTACCTTGAGGTCTGGGGTTCGAATCATGGAAGGGAAATTTTTTTTCCTTTTCTTTTAAATCTTTATTATTATATTAAAAATAAATCACTTGGTGGTGAGTGTCAATTCAGTTATGGCATGGTGTCACTCGGTAGTGCGGGCATCTTTTATGCAACTTTTTACCTTCAAAAGCATATGAATCATACAGCAAATCAATTTGATAGCACAAACAGCTTTTGCTAATGAAAACAATATGCAGCATGCCTATAATCTGTGAGCCAGTTCAGGTGTATCTACATGTGAAATGTTACGTTACACTAATAGCGACTATAACACTTTAACGTAGTGATTTTCTTGAAGATACTCCTGTACTGGATCACAGAACATAGGCATGCTGCATATCATTTTAATCAGCAAAAGCAGATTGGTCTAATAAAATTCATTTTCGGGTAAAAAGATGCATTAAAATATGCACGATGCTACCAAGTCACACAGCAATCCTTTGACCTTAGACTCAAAACATTTCTCTCAACATCCTCTCACTTGACATTTCTGCTATACAGTATACATTGTAATGTACACATAACATGGGGCAAGTTTCACATAATGAGAGATCATGTTAGGTTCAATACTTTTAAAATACACTACTTTGTACTTCCCTTCTCCATTACTCTCTGTGGATGGCCACCCAAGTTCCTAAACCACCTCCCCCGACCATCACACAATTACTATTCATCTGCATTGAGTTCATTATATGGCTCACCAACACCCCACCTTCTTTTGTGCATATTCAATGCTGCCGCATGCTGAGCCTGCTATTGACACTGTACACATTGTCTGCTTTAATTGCATACTTCACATCACATACACAACAGGTGAAGCTATCAACAAGGACTGACTGTGTAGGCTAGTGGGTATGGTCTGCTCTTTGTACCTTGAGATCTGGGGTTCAAATCATGGAAGGGAAGTTTTTTTTTCCTTTTCTTTTTAATCTTTATTATTAGATAAAAAATAAATCAATTGGTGGTGTGTGTCAGTTCTGTTATGGCATGGTGGGACTTGGTAGTGCAAGCATCTTTTATGCAACTTTTTACCTTCAAATGCATCTGAATCTTACAGCAAATCAAATTGATAGCACAAGCAGCTTTTGCTGATGAAAACAGTACGCAGCATGCCTATAATCTGTGAGCCAGTTCAGATGTTTCTGCATGTTTTATGTTATATTACACTAATAGAACTATAATACTTTAACGTAGTGATTTTCTTGAAGATACACCTGTACTGGATCACAGAACATAGGCATGCTGCATATCATTTTAATCAGCAAAAGCAGATTGTTCTAATAAGATGCATTTTAGGGTAAAAAGTTGCATTAAAATATGCACGATGCTACCAAGTCACACAGCACTCCTATGACCTTAGACTCAAAACATTTCTTTCAACATCCTATCACTTGACATTTCTGCTATACAGTATACATTGTATTGTACACATAACATGGGGCAAGTTTCACATAATGAGAGATCATGTTAGGTTCAATACTTTTAAAATACACTACTTTGTACTTCCCTTCTCCATTACTCTCTGTGTATTACCACCCAAGTTCCTTAACCACCTCCCCCGACCATCACACAATTACTATTCATCTGCATTGAGTTCATTATATGGCTCACCAACACCCACCTTCTTTTGGCATATTCAATGCTGCCGCATGCTGAGCCTGCTATTGACACTGTACACATTGTCTGCTTTAATTGCATACTTCACATCACATACACAACGGGTGAAGTTTTCAACATGGACAGACTGTGTAGGCTAGTGGGTATGGTCTGCTCTTTGTACCTTGAGGTCTGGGGTTCAGATCATGGAAGGGAAGTTTTTTTTCCTTTTCTTTTTAATCTTTATTATTAGATAAAATAAAAATCACTTTGTGGTGTGTGTCAGTTCCGTTATGGCATGGTGTGACTCGGTAGTGTAAGTATCTTTTAGGCAAGTTTTTACCTTCAAATGCATCTGAATCTTTCAGCAAATCAATTTGATAGCACAAGCAGCTTTTGCTGATGAAAACAGTATGCAGCATGCCTATAATCTGTGAGCCAGTTCAGGTGTTTCTGCATGTTTTATGTTACATTACACTAATAGAGACTATAACACTTTAACATAGTGTTTTTCTTGAAGATACACCTGTACTAGATCACAGAACATAGGCATGCTGCATATAATTTTAATCAGCAAAAGTAGTTTGGTCTAATAAGATTCATTTTAGGGTAAAAAGATGCATTAAAAGATGCACGATGCTACCAAGTCACACAGTACTCCTTTGACCTTAGACTCAAAACATTTCTCTCAACATCCTATCACTTGACATTTCTGCTATATAGTAGACATTGTATTGTACACATAACAGGGGGCAAGTTTCAAATAATGAGAGATCATGTTAGGTTCAATACTTTTAAAATACACTACTTTGTACTTCCCTTCTCCATTCCTCTCTGTGTATGGCCACCCAAGTTCCTAAACCACCGCCCCCCACCATCACACAATTACTATTCATCTGCATTGAGCTCATTATATGGCTCAACAACATGCCAACTTCTGTTGCTTATATTCAATGCTGCCGCATTCTGAGCATGCTATTGACACTGTACACATTGTCTACTTTAATTGCATACTTCACATCACATACACAACAGGTGAAGCTCTCAACACGGACCAACTGTGTAGGCTAGTGGGAATGGTCTGCACTTTGTACCTTTAGATATGGGGTTCGAATCATGGAAGGGGATTTTTTTTTTCTTTTCTTTTTAATCTTAATATTATTTTAAAAATAAATCACTTGGTGGTGTGTGTCAATTCTGTTATGGCATGGTGTCACTCGGTAGCGCAAGCATCTTTTATGCAACTTTTTACCTTCAAATGCATCTGAATCATACAGCAAATCAATTTGATAGCACTAGCAGTTTTTCTGCCGAAAACAGTATGCAGCATGCCTATAATCTGTGAGCCAGTTCAGGTGTTTCTGCATGTTTTATGTTACATTACACTAATAGAGACTATAACACTTTAATGCAGTGATTTTCTTGAAGATACACCTGTACTGGATCACAGAACATAGGCATGCTGCATATCATTTTAATCAGCAAAAGCAGATTGTTCTAATAAGATGCATTTTAGGGTAAAAAGTTTCATTAAAATATGCACGATGCTACCAAGTCACACAGCACTCCTTTGACCTTAGACTCAAAACATTTCTTTCAACATCCTATCACTTGACATTTCTGCTATACAGTATACATTGTATTGTACACATAACATGGGGCAAGTTTCACATAATGAGAGATCATGTTAGGTTCAATACTTTTAAAATACACTACTTTGTACTTCCCTTCTCCATTACTCTCTGTGTATTACCACCCAAGTTCCTTAACCACCTCCCCCGACCATCACACAATTACTATTCATCTGCATTGAGTTCATTATATGGCTCACCAACACCCACCTTCTTTTGGCATATTCAATGCTGCCGCTTGCTGAGCCTGCTATTGACACTGTACACATTGTCTGCTTTAATTGCATACTTCACATCACATACACAACGGTTGAAGTTTTCAACATGGACAGACTGTGTAGGCTAGTGGGTATGGTCTGCTCTTTGTACCTTGAGGTCTGGGGTTCAGATCATGGAAGGGAAGTTTTTTTTCCTTTTCTTTTTAATCTTTATTATTAGATAAAAAAAAAATCACTTTGTGGTGTGTGTCAGTTCCGTTATGGCATGGTGTGACTCCGTAGTGTAAGCATCTTTTAGGCAACTTTTTACCTTCAAATGCATCTGAATCTTTCAACAAATCAATTTGATAGCACAAGCAGCTATTGCTGAAGAAAACAGTATGCAGCATGCCTATAATCTGTGAGCCAGTTCAGGTGTTTCTGCATGTTTTATGTTACATTACACTAATAGAGACTTTAACACTTTAACAGTGATTTTCTTGAAGATACACATGTACTGGATCACAGAACATAGGCATGCTGCATATCATTTTAATCAGCAAAAGCAGATTGTTCTAATAAGATGCATTTTAGGGTAAAAAGATGCATTAAAATATGCATGATGCTACCAAGTCACACAGCACTCCTTTGACCTTAGACTCAAAACATTTCTCTCAACATCCTATCACTTGACATTTCTGCTATACAGTATACATTGTAATATACACATAACATTGGGCAAGTTTCACATAATGAGAGATCATGTTAGGTTCAATACTTTTAAAATACACTACTTTGTACTTCCCTTCTCCATTACTCTCTGTGTATGGCCACCCAAGTTCCTAAACCACCTCCCCCAACCATCACACAATTACTATTTATCTGCATTGTGTTCATTATATGGCTCATCAACAACCCACCTTCTTTTGCTGCCGCATGCTGAGCCTTCTATTGACACTGTACACATTGTCTCCTTTAATTGCATACTTCACATCACATACACAACAGGTGAAGCTCTCAACACGGACCAACTGTGTAGGCTAGTGGGAATGGTCTGCACTTTGTACCTTTAGATATGGGGTTCGAATCATGGAAGGGGATTTTTTTTTTCTTTTCTTTTTAATCTTAATATTATTTTAAAAATAAATCACTTGGTGGTGTGTGTCAATTCTGTTATGGCATGGTGTCACTCGGTAGCGCAAGCATCTTTTATGCAACTTTTTACCTTCAAATGCATCTGAATCATACAGCAAATCAATTTGATAGCACAAGCAGTTTTTCTGACGAAAACAGCATGGAACATGCCTCTAATCTGTGAGCCAGTTCAGGTGTTTCTGCATGTGTTATGTTACGTTACACTAATAGCGACTATAACACTTTAACGTAGTGATTTTCTTGAAGATACACCTGTATTGGATCACATAACATAGGCATGCTGCATATCATTTTAATCAGCTAAAGCAGATTGTTCTAATAAGATGCATTTTAGGGTAAAAAGATGCATTAAAATATGCACAATGCTACCAAGTCACACAGCAATCCTATGACCTTAGACTCAAAACATTTCTCTCGACATCCTATCACTTGACATTTCAGCTATTCAGTAGACATTGGATTGTACACATAACAGGGGGCAAGTTTCACATAATGAGAGATCATGTTAGGTTCAATAATTATAAAATACACTACTTTGTTCTTCCCTTCTCCATTCCTCTCTGTGTATGACCACACAAGTAACTAAACCACCTCTCCCCACCATCACACAATTACTATTCATCTGCATTGAGCTCATTATGTGGTTCAACAACACCCCACCTTCTGTTGCTTATTTTCAATGCTTCCGCATGCTGAGCCTGCTATTGACATTGTACACATTGTCTGCTTTAATTGCATACTTCACATCACATACACAACAGGTGAAACTCTCAACATGGACAGACTGTGTAGGCTAGTGGGTATGGTCTGCTCTTTGTACCTTGAGGTCTGGGGTTCAAATCAATGAAGGGAAGTTCTATTCCTTTTCTTTTTAATGTTTATTATTAGATTAAAAATAAATCACTTGGTGGTGTTTGTCAGTTATGTTATGGCATGGTGTGACTTGGTAGTGCAAGCATTTTTTATGCAACATTTTACATTCAAATGCATCTGAAGCTTACAGCAAAACAATTTGAAAGCACAAGCAGCTTTTGCTGATGAAATCAGTATGCAGCATGCCTATAATCTGTGAGCCAGTTCAGGTGTTTCTGCATCTTTTATTTTACGTTACACTAATAGAGACTATAACACTTTAACATAGTGATTTTTTTGAAGATACACCTGTACTGGATTACAGAACATAGGCATGCTGCATATCATTTTAATCAGCAAAAGCAGATTGTTCTAATAAGATGCATTTTAGTGTAAAAAGATGCATTAAAATATGCACGATGCTACCAAGTCACACAACACTCCTTTGACCTTAGACTCAAAACATTTCTCTCAACAGCCTATCACTTGACATTTCAGCTATACAGTTTTCATTTTATTGTACACATAACATGGGGCAAGTTTCACATAATGAGAGATCATGTTAGGTTCAATACTTTTAAAATACACTACTTTGTACTTCCCTTCTCCATTACTCTCTGTGTATGGCCACCCAAGTTCCTAAACCACCTCCCCTGACCATCACACAATTACTATTCATCTGCATTGAGTTCATTATATGGCTCACCAACATCCCACCTTCTTTTGCTTATATTCAATGCTGCCGCATGCTGAGCCTGCTATTGACACTGTACACATTGTCTGCTTTAATTGCATACTTCACATCACATACACAACAGGTGAAGATCTCAACATGGACCAACTGTGTAGGCAAGTGGGAATGGTCTGCTCTTTGTACATTGAGATTTGGGGTTCGAATCATGGATGGGAATTTTTTTTTTCCTTTCTTTTTAATCATTATTATTAGATTAAAAATAAATCACTTGGTGGTGTGTGTCAATTCTGTTATGGCATGGTGTTACTCGGTAGCGCGGGCATCTTTTATGCAACTTTTTACCTTCAAAAGCATATGAATCATACAGCAAATCAATTTGAAAGCACAAGCAGCTTTTGCTAATGAAAACAATATGCAGCATGCCTATAATCTGTGAGCAAGTTAAGGTGTATCTACATGTGAAATGTTTCGTTACACTAATAGAGACTATAACACTTTAACGTAGTGATTTTCTTGAAGATACACCTGTACTGGATTACAGAACATAGGCATGCTGCATATCAATTTAATCAACAGAAGCAACTTGTTCTAATAAGATGCATTTTAGGGTAAATAGACGCATTAAAAGATGCACGATGCTACCAAGTCACACAGCAATCCTATGACCTTAGACTCAAAACATTTCTCTCGACATCGTATCACTTGACATTTCTGCTATACAGTAACCAATTCTGTTATGGCATGGTGTCACTCAGTAGCGCAGGCATCTTTTATGCAACTTTATACCTTCAAAAGCATAAGAATCTTACAGCAAATCAATTTGATAGCACAAGCAGCTTTTGCTAATGAAAACAATATGCAGCATGCCTATAATCTGTGAGCCAGTTAAGGTGTATCTACATGTGAAATGTTACGTTATACTAATAGCGACTATAACACTTTAACATAGTTATTTTCATGAAGGTACACCTGTACTGGATCACAGAATATAGGCATGCTGCATATCATTTTAATCAGCAGAAGCAACTTGTTCTAATAAGATGCATTTAGGGTATATAGACGCATTAACAGATGCACAATGCTAACAAGTCACACAGCAATTATATGACCTTAGACTCAAAACATTAATCTCGACATCCTATCACTTGACATTTCTGCTATACAGTAGCCATTGTATTGTACACATAACAGGGGGCAAGTTTCACATAATGAGAGATCATGTTAGGTTCAATACTTTTAAAATACACTACTTTGTACTTCCCTTCTCCATTACTCTCTGAGTAAGGCCACACAATTTCCTAAACCACCTCACCCGACCATCACACAATTACTATTCATCTGCATTGAGTTCATTATATGGCTCACCAACACCCCACCTTCATTTGCTTATATTCAATTCTGCCGCATGCTGAGCCTGCTATTGACACTGTACACATTGTCTGCTTTAATTGCATACTTCACATAACATACACAACAGGAGAAGCTCTCAACATGGACTGACTGTTTAGGCTAGAAGGTATGTCTGCTCTTTATACCTTGAGGTCCTGGGTTCAAATCTTGGAAGGGAATTTTTTTGCCTTTTCTTTTTAATCTTTATTATTAGATTAAAAATAAATCACTTGGTGGTGTGTGTCAGTTCTGTTATGGCATGGTGTGACTCGGTAGTGCAAGAATCTTTAATGCAACTTTTTACCTTCAAATGCATCTGAAGCTTACAGCAAATCAATTTGATAGCACAAGCAGCTTTTGCTGATGAAAACAGTATGCAGCATGCCTATAATCTGTGAGCCAGTTCAGGTGTTTCTGCATGTTTTATGTTACGTTACACTGATAGAGACTATAACACTTTAACGTAGTGATTTTCTTGAAGATACACCTGTACTGGATTACAGAACAAAGGCATGCTGCAAATCATTTTAAACAGCAGAAGCAGATTGTACTAATAAGATGCATTTTAGGGTAAATTGACTCACTAAAAGATGCACGATGCTACCAAGTCACACAGCACTCCTATGACCTTAGACTCAAATCATTTCTCTCGACATCCTATCACTTGACATTTCTGCTATACAGTAGACATTGTATTGTACACATAACAGGGGGCAAGTTTCACATAATGAGAGATCATTTTAGGTTCAATACTTTTAAAATACACTACAATTTACTTCCCTTCTCCATTCCTCTCTGTGTATGGCCACCGAAGTTCCTAAACCACCTCCCCCCATCATCACACAATTACTATTCATCTGCATTGAGCTCATTATATGGCTCACCAACACCACACCTTCTTTTGCTTATATTCAATGCTGCCGCATGTTGAGCCTGCTATTGACACTGTACACATTGTCTGCTTTAATTGCATACTTCACATCACATACATAATTGATGAAACTCTCAACATGGACAGACTGTGTAGGCTAGTGGGTATGGTCAGCTGTTTGTATCTTGAGGTCTGGGGTTCAAATCATCGAAGGAAAGTTTTTTTCCTTTTCTTTTTAATGTTTATTATTAGATTAAAAATAAATCACTTGGTGGTGTGTGTCAGGTCTGTTATGGCATGGTGTGACTTGGAAGTGCAATAATCTTTTATGCAACTTTTTACCTTCAAATGCATCTGAATCTTACAGCAAATCAATTTGATAGCACAAGCAGCTATTGCTGATGAAAACAGTTTCAAGAAGGCCTATAATCTGTGAGCCAGTTCAGTTGTTTCTGCATGTTTTATGTTACGTTACAGTAATAGAGACTATAACACTTTAACGTAGTGATTTTCTTGAAGATACACCTGTACTGGATCACAGAACATAGGCATGCTGCATATAATTTTAATCAGCAGAAGCAACTTGTTCTAATAAGATGCATTTTAGGGTATATAGACGCATTAAAAGATGCACAATGCTACCAAGTCACACAGCAATCCTATGACCTTAGACTCAAAATATTAATCTCGACGTCCTATCACTTGACATTTCTGCTATACAGTAGCCATTGTATTGTACACATAACAGGGGGCAAGTTTCACATAATGAGAGATCATATTAGGTTCAATACTTTTAAAATACACTACTTTGTACTTCCCTTCTCCATTACTCTCTGAGTATGGCCACACAAGTTCCTAAACCACCTCACCCGACCATCACACAATTACTATTCATCTGCATTGAGTTCATTATATGGCTCACCAACACCCCACCTTCTTTTACTTATATTCAATTCTGCCGCATGCTGAGCCTGCTATTGACACTGTACACATTGTCTGCTTTAATTGCATACTTCACATCACATACACAACAGATTAAATTCTCAACACTGACTGACTGAGTAGGCTAGTGGGTATGTCTGCTCTTTATATGTTGAGGTCTGGGGTTCAAATCATGGAAGGGAAGTTTTTTTTTCATTTTCTTTTTAATCTTTATTATTAGATTAAAAATAAATCACTTGGTGGTGTGTGTCAGTTCTGTTATGGCATGGTGTGACTCGGTAGTGCAAGAATCTTTAATGCAACCTTTTTCCCTTCAAATGCATCTGAATCTTACAGCAAATCAATTTGATAGCACAAGCAGCTTTTGCTGATGAAAAAAGTATGCAGCATGCCTATAATCTGTGAGCCAGTTCAGGTGTTTCTGCATGTTTTATGTTACGTTACACTAATAGAGACTATAACACTTTAACGTAGTGATTTTCTTGAAGATACACCTGTACTGGATTACACAACATATGCATGCTGCATATCATTTTAATCAGCAGAAGCAACTTGTTCTAATAAGATGCATTTTAGGGTAAATAGACGCATTAAAAGATGCATGATGCTACCAAGTCACACAGCAATCAAATGACCTTAGACTCAAAACATTTCTCTCGACATCGTATCACTTGACATTTCTGCTATACAGTAGACATTGTATTGTACACATAACAGGGGGCAAGTTTCACATAATGAGAGATCATGTTAGGTTCAATACTTTTAAAATACACTACTTTGTACTTCACTTCTCCATTCCTCTCTGTGTATGGCCACCCAAGTTCCTAAACCACCTCGCCCCATCATCACACAATTACTATTCATCTGCATTGAGCTCATTATAGGGCTCACCAACACCCCACCTTCTGTTGCTTATATTCAATGCTGCCGCATACTGAGCCTGCTATTGACGCTGTACACATTTTCTGCTTTAATTGCATACTTCACATCACATACACAACAGTTGATGCTTTCGACATTGATAGACTGTGTAGTCTAGTGGTTATGGTCTGTGCTTTGTACATTGAGGTCTGGGGTTCGAATCATGCAAGGGGAGTTTTTTTTCCTTTTCATTTTAATCTTTATTATTTGGTTAAATATAAATCACTTGGTGTTGTGTGTCAATTCTGTTATGGCACGGTGTGACTGGGTAGCACAAGCATCTTTTATGCAACTTTTTACCTTCAAATGCATCTGAATCATACAACAAATCAATTTGATAGCAAAAGCAGTTTTTCTGATGAAAACAGCATGCTATAGTCACTATACATTACACTAATAGCGACTATAACACTTTAACGTAGTGATTTTCTTGAAGATACACCTGTACTGGATTACAGAACAAAGGCATGCTGCATATCATTTTAAACAGCAGAAGCAGATTGTTCTAATAAGATGCATTTTAGGGTAAATAGACTCATTAAAAGAAGCATGATGCTACCAAGTCACACAGCACTCCTATGACCTTAGACTCAAAACATTTCTCTCGACATCCTATCACTTGACATTTCTGCTATACAGTAGACATTGTATTGTACACATAACAGGGGGCAAGTTTCACATAATGAGAGATCATGTTAGGTTCAATACTTTTAAAATACACTACTTTGTACTTCCCTTCTCCATTCCTCTCTGTGTATGGCCACCCAACTTCCTAAACCACCTCCCCTCATCATCACACAATTACTATTCATCTGCATTGAGCTCATTATATGGCTCACCAACACCCCACTTTCTTTTTCTTATATTCTATTCTGCCGCATGCTGAGCCTGTTATTGACACTGTACACATTGTCAGCTTTAATTGCATACTTCACATCACATACACAACAGGTGAAACTCTCAACATGGACAGACTGTGTAGGCTAGTGGGTATGGTCAGCTTTTTGTATCTTGAGGTTTTGGGTTCAAATCATCGAAGGTAAGATTTTTTCCTTTTCTTTTTAATGTTTATTATTAGATTAAAAATAAATCACTTGGTGGTGTGTGTCAGTTCTGTTATGGCATGGTGTGACTCGGTAGTGCAAGCATCTTTTATGCAACTTTTTACCTTCAAATGCATCTGAAGCTTACAGCAAATCAATTTGATAGCACAAGCAGCTTTTGCTGATGAAAAAAGTATGCAGCATGCCTATAATCTGTGAGCAAGTTCAGGTGTTTCTGCTTGTTTTATGTTACGTTACACTAATAGAGACTATAACACTTTAACGTAGTGATTTTCTTGAAGATACACCTGTACTGGTTTACAGAACATAGGCATGCTGCATATCATTTTAATCAGCAGAATCAAATTGTTCTAATAAGATGCATTTTAGGGTAAATAGACGCATTAAAAGATGCACGATGCTACCAAGTGACACAGCAATCCTATGACCTTAGACTCAAAACATTTCTCTCGACATCGTATCACTTGACATTTCTGCTATACTGTAGACATTGTATTGTACACATAACAGGGGGCAAGATTCACATAATGAGAGATCATGTTAGGTTCAAAACTTTTAAAATACAATACTTTGTACTTCCCTTCTCCATTCCTCTCTGTGTATGACCACACAAGTAACTAAACCACCTCTCCCCACCATCACACAATTACTATTCATCTGCATTGAGCTCATTATGTGGTTCAACAACACCCCACCTTCTGTTGCTTATTTTCAATGCTTCCGCATGCTGAGCCTGCTATTGACATTGTACACATTGTCTGCTTTAATTGCATACTTCACATCACATACACAACAGGTGAAACTCTCAACATGGACAGACTGTGTAGGCTAGGGGGTATGGTCTGCTCTTTGTACCTTGAGGTCTGGGGTTCAAATCAATGAAGGGAAGTTTTATTCCTTTTCTTTTTAATGTTTATTATTAGATTAAAAATAAATCACTTGGTGGTGTTTGTCAGTTATGTTATGGCATGGTGTGACTTGGTAGTGCAAGCATTTTTTATGCAACATTTTACATTCAAATGCATCTGAAGCTTACAGCAAAACAATTTGAAAGCACAAGCAGCTTTTGCTGATGAAATCAGTATGCAGCATGCCTATAATCTGTGAGCCAGTTCAGGTGTTTCTGCATCTTTTATTTTACGTTACACTAATAGAGACTATAACACTTTAACATAGTGATTTTCTTGAAGATACACCTGTACTGGATTACAGAACATAGGCATGCTGCATATCATTTTAATCAGCAAAAGCAAATTGTTCTAATAAGATGCATTTTAGTGTAAAAAGATGCATTAAAATATGCACGATGCTACCAAGTCACACAACACTCCTTTGACCTTAGACTCAAAACATTTCTCTCAACAGCCTATCACTTGACATTTCTGCTATACAGTTTTCATTTTATTGTACACATAACATGGGGCAAGTTTCACATAATGAGAGATCATGTTAGGTTCAATACTTTTAAAATACACTACTTTGTACTTCCCTTCTCCATTACTCTCTGTGTATGGCCACCCAAGTTCCTAAACCACCTCCCCTGACCATCACACAATTACTATTCATCTGCATTGAGTTCATTATATGGCTCACCAACATCCCACCTTCTTTTGCTTATATTCAATGCTGCCGCATGCTGAGCCTGCTATTGACACTGTACACATTGTCTGCTTTAATTGCATACTTCACATCACATACACAACAGGTGAAGATCTCAACATGGACCAACTGTGTAGGCAAGTGGGAATGGTCTGCTCTTTGCACATTGAGATCTGGGGTTCGAATCATGGATGGGAATTTTTTTTTTCCTTTCTTTTTAATCATTATTATTAGATTAAAAATAAATCACTTGGTGGTGTGTGTCAATTCTGTTATGGCATGGTGTTACTCGGTAGCGCGGGCATCTTTTATGCAACTTTTTACCTTCAAAAGCATATGAATCATACAGCAAATCAATTTGAAAGCACAAGCAGCTTTTGCTAATGAAAACAATATGCAGCATGCCTATAATCTGTGAGCAAGTTAAGGTGTATCTACATGTGAAATGTTTCGTTACACTAATAGAGACTATAACACTTTAACGTAGTGATTTTCTTGAAGATACACCTGTACTGGATTACAGAACATAGGCATGCTGCATATCAATTTAATCAACAGAAGCAACTTGTTCTAATAAGATGCATTTTAGGGTAAATAGACGCATTAAAAGATGCACGATGCTACCAAGTCACACAGCAATCCTATGACCTTAGACTCAAAACATTTCTCTCGACATCGTATCACTTGACATTTCTGCTATACAGTAACCAATTCTGTTATGGCATGGTGTCACTCAGTAGCGCAGGCATCTTTTATGCAACTTTATACCTTCAAAAGCATAAGAATCTTACAGCAAATCAATTTGATAGCACAAGCAGCTTTTGCTAATGAAAACAATATGCAGCATGCCTATAATCTGTGAGCCAGTTAAGGTGTATCTACATGTGAAATGTTACGTTATACTAATAGCGACTATAACACTTTAACATAGTTATTTTCATGAAGGTACACCTGTACTGGATCACAGAACATAGGCATGCTGCATATCATTTTAATCAGCAGAAGCAACTTGTTCTAATAAGATGCATTTTAGGGTATATAGACGCATTAACAGATGCACAATGCTAACAAGTCACACAGCAATTATATGACCTTAGACTCAAAACATTAATCTTGACATCCTATCACTTGACATTTCTGCTATACAGTAGCCATTGTATTGTACACATAACAGGGGGCAAGTTTCACATAATGATAGATCATGTTAGGTTCAATACTTTTAAAATACACTACTTTGTACTTCCCTTCTCCATTACTCTCTGAGTAAGGCACACAATTTCCTAAACCACCTCACCCGACCATCACACAATTACTATTCATCTGCATTGAGTTCATTATATGGCTCACCAACACCCCACCTTCATTTGCTTATATTCAATTCTGCCGCATGCTGAGCCTGCTATTGACAATGTACACATTGTCTGCTTTAATTGCATACTTCACATAACATACACAACAGGAGAAGCTCTCAACATGGACTGACTGTGTAGGCTAGGAGGTATGTCTGCTCTTTATTCCTTGAGGTCCTGGGTTCAAATCTTGGAAGGGAATTTTTTTGCCTTTTCTTTTTAATCTTTATTATTAAATTAAAAATAAATCACTTGGTGGTGTGTGTCAGTTCTGTTATGGCATGGTGTGACTCGGTAGTGCAAGAATCTTTAATGCAACTTTTTACCTTCAAATGCATCTGAAGCTTACAGCAAATCAATTTGATAGCACAAGCAGCTTTTGCTGATGAAAACAGTATGCAGCATGCCTATAATCTGTGAGCCAGTTCAGGTGTTTCTGCATGTTTTATGTTACGTTACACTGATAGAGACTATAACACTTTAACGTAGTGATTTTCTTGAAGATACACCTGTACTGGATTACAGAACAAAGGCATGCTGCAAATCATTTTAAACAGCAGAAGCAGATTGTACTAATAAGATGCATTTTAGGGTAAATTGACTCACTAAAAGATGCACGATGCTACCAAGTCACACAGCACTCCTATGACCTTAGACTCAAATCATTTCTCTCGACATCCTATCACTTGACATTTCTGCTATACAGTAGACATTGTATTGTACACATAACAGGGGGCAAGTTTCACATAATGAGAGATCATTTTAGGTTCAATACTTTTAAAATACACTACTTTTTACTTCCCTTCTCCATTCCTCTCTGTGTATGGCCACCGAAGTTCCTAAACCACCTCCACCATCATCACACAATTACTATTCATCTGCATTGAGCTCATTATATGGCTCACCAACACCACACCTTCTTTTGCTTATATTCAATGCTTCCGCATGTTGAGCCTGCTATTGACACTGTACACATTGTCTGCTTTAATTGCATACTTCACATCACATACATAATTGATGAAACTCTCAACATGGACAGACTGTGTAGGCTAGTGGGTATGGTCAGCTCTTTGTATCTTGAGGTCTGGGGTTCAAATCATCGAAGGAAAGTTTTTTTCCTTTTCTTTTTAATGTTAATTATTAGATTAAAAATAAATCACTTGGTGGTGTGTGTCAGGTCTGTTATGGCATGGTGTGACTTGGAAGTGCAATAATCTTTTATGCAACTTTTTACCTTCAAATGCATCTGAATCTTACAGCAAATCAATTTGATAGCACAAGCAGCTATTGCTGATGAAAACAGTTTCAAGAAGGCCTATAATCTGTGAGCCAGTTCAGTTGTTTCTGCATGTTTTATGTTACGTTACAGTAATAGAGACTATAACACTTTAACGTAGTGATTTTCTTGAAGATACACCTGTACTGTATCACAGAACATAGGCATGCTGCATATAATTTTAATCAGCAGAAGCAACTTGTTCTAATAAGATGCATTTTAGGGTATATAGACGCATTAAAAGATGCATGATGCTACCAAGTCACACAGCAATCCTATGACCTTAGACTCAAAATATTAATCTCGACGTCCTATCACTTGACATTTCTGCTATACAGTAGCCATTGTATTGTACACATAACAGGGGGCAAGTTTCACATAATGAGAGATCATATTAGGTTCAATACTTTTAAAATACACTACTTTGTACTTCCCTTCTCCATTACTCTCTGAGTATGGCCACACAAGTTCCTAAACCACCTCACCCGACCATCACACAATTACTATTCATCTGCATTGAGTTCATTATATGGCTCACCAACACCCCACCTTCTTTTACTTATATTCAATTCTGCCGCATGCTGAGCCTGCTATTGACACTGTACACATTGTCTGCTTTAATTGCATACTTCATCACATACACAACAGATTAAATTCTCAAAACTGACAGACTGAGTAGGCTAGTGGGTATGTCTGCTCTTTATATCTTGAGGTCTGGGGTTCAAATCATGGAAGGGAAGTTTTTTTTTCATTTTCTTTTTAATCTTTATTATTAGATTAAAAATAAATCACTTGGTGGTGTGTGTCAGTTCTGTTATGGCATGGTGTGACTCGGTAGTGCAAGAATCTTTTATGCAACCTTTTTACCTTCAAATGCATCTGAATCTTACAGCAAATCAATTTGATAGCACAAGCAGCTTTTGCTGATGAAAAAAGTATGCAGCATGCCTATAATCTGTGAGCCAGTTCAGGTGTTTCTGCATGTTTTATGTTACGTTACACTAATAGAGACTATAACACTTTAACGTAGTGATTTTCTTGAAGATACACCTGTACTGGATTACACAACATAGGCATGCTGCATATCATTTTAATCAGCAGAAGCAACTTGTTCTAATAAGATGCATTTTAGGGTAAATAGACGCATTAAAAGATGCACGATGCTACCAAGTCACACAGCAATCAAATGACCTTAGACTCAAAACATTTCTCTCGACATCGTATCACTTGACATTTCTGCTATACAGTAGACATTGTATTGTACACATAACAGGGGGCAAGTTTCACATAATGAGAGATCATGTTAGGTTCAATACTTTTAAAATACACTACTTTGTACTTCCCTTCTCCATTCCTCTCTGTGTATGGCCACCCAAGTTCCTAAACCACCTCGCCCCATCATCACACAATTACTATTCATCTGCATTGAGCTCATTATAGGGCTCACCAACACCCCACCTTCTGTTGCTTATATTCAATGCTGCCGCATACTGAGCCTGCTATTGACGCTGTACACATTTTCTGCTTTAATTGCATACTTCACATCACATACACAACAGTTGATGCTTTCGACATTGATAGACTGTGTAGTCTAGTGGTTATGGTCTGCGCTTTGTACATTGAGGTCTGGGGTTCGAATCATGCAAGGGGAGTTTTTTTTCCTTTTCATTTTAATCTTTATTATTTGGTTAAATATAAATCACTTGGTGTTGTGTGTCAATTCTGTTATGGCACGGTGTGACTGGGTAGCACAAGCATCTTTTATGCAACTTTTTACCTTCAAATGCATCTGAATCATACAACAAATCAATTTGATAGCACAAGCAGTTTTTCTGATGAAAACAGCATGCTATAGTCACTATACGTTACACTAATAGCGACTATAACACTTTAACGTAGTGATTTTCTTGAAGATACACCTGTACTGGATTACAGAACAAAGGCATGCTGCATATCATTTTAAACAGCAGAAGCAGATTGTTCTAATAAGATGCATTTTAGGGTAAATAGACTCATTAAAAGAAGCATGATGCTACCAAGTCACACAGCACTCCTATGACCTTAGACTCAAAACATTTCTCTCGACATCCTATCACTTGACATTTCTGCTATACAGTAGACATTGTATTGTACACATAACAGGGGGCAAGTTTCACATAATGAGAGATCATGTTAGGTTCAATACTTTTAAAATACACTACTTTGTACTTCCCTTCTCCATTCCTCTCTGTGTATGGCCACCCAACTTCCTAAACCACCTCCCTTCATCATCACACAATTACTATTCATCTGCATTGAGCTCATTATATGGCTCACCAACACCCCACTTTCTTTTTCTTATATTCTATTCTGCCGCATGCTGAGCCTGTTATTGACACTGTACACATTGTCAGCTTTAATTGCATACTTCACATCACATACACAACAGGTGAAACTCTCAACATGGACAGACTGTGTAGGCTAGTGGGTATGGTCAGCTCTTTGTATCTTGAGGTTTTGGGTTCAAATCATCGAAGGTAATATTTTTTCCTTTTCTTTTTAATGTTTATTATTAGATTAAAAATAAATCACTTGGTGGTGTGTGTCAGTTCTGTTATGGCATGGTGTGACTCGGTAGTGCAAGCATCTTTTATGCAACTTTTTACCTTCAAATGCATCTGAAGCTTACAGCAAATCAATTTGATAGCACAAGCAGCTTTTGCTGATGAAAAAAGTATGCAGCATGCCTATAATCTGTGAGCAAGTTCAGGTGTTTCTGCATGTTTTATGTTACGTTACACTAATAGAGACTATAACACTTTAACGTAGTGATTTTCTTGAAGATACACCTGTACTGGTTTACAGAACATAGGCATGCTGCATATCATTTTAATCAGCAGAATCAACTTGTTCTAATAAGATGCATTTTAGGGTAAATAGACGCATTAAAAGATGCACGATGCTACCAAGTGACACAGCAATCCTATGACCTTAGACTCAAAACATTTCTCTCAACATCGTATCACTTGACATTTCTGCTATACTGTAGACATTGTATTGTACACATAACAGGGGGCAAGATTCACATAATGAGAGATCATGTTAGGTTCAATACTTTTAAAATACACTACTTTGTACTTCCCTTCTCCATTCCTCTCTGTGTATGGCCACCCAAGTTCCTAAACCACCTCCCCCCATCATCACACAATTACTATTCATCTGCATTGAGCTCATTATATGGCTCACCAACACCCCACCTTCTGTTGCTTAAATTCATTGCTGCCGCATACTGAGCCTGCTATTGACACTGTACACATTGTCTGCTTTAATTCCATACTTCACATCACATACACAACAGGTGAAGCTCTCAACATGGATAGACTGTGTAGTCTAGTGGTTATGGTCTGAACTTCGTACATTGAGGTCTGGGGGTCGAATCATGCAAGGGGAGTTTTTTTTCCTTTTATTTTTAATCTTTATTATTAGATTAAATATAAATCACTTGGTGTTGTGTGTCAATTCTATTATGGCACGGTGTGACTGGGTAGCGCAAGCATCTTTTCTGCAACTTTTTACCTTCAAATGCATCTCAATCATACAGCAAATCAATTTGAAAGCACACGCAGTTTTTCTGATGAAAACAGCATGCAGCATGCCTATAATCTGTGAGCCAGTTCAGGTGTTTCTGCATGTGTTATGTTACGTTACACTAATAGCGACTATAACACTTTAACGTAGTGATTTTATTGAAGATACACCTGAACTGGATTACAGAACAAAGGCATGCTGCATATCATTTTAATCAGCAGAAGCAACTTGTTCTAATAAGATGCATTTTAGGGTAAATAGACGCATTAAAAGATGCACGATGCTACCAAGTCACACAGCAATCCTATGACCTTAGACTCAAAACATTTCTCTCGACATCCTATCACTTGACATTTCTGCTATACAGTAGACATTGTATTGTACACATAACAGGGGGCAAGTTTCACATAATGAGAGATCATGTTAGGTTCAATACTTTTAAAATACTCTACTTTGTACTTCCCTTCTCCATTCCTCTCTGTGTATGGCCACCCAAGTTCCTAAACAACCTCCCGCGACCATCACACAAATTACTATTCATCTGCATTCAGTTCATTATATGGCTCACCAACACCTTCTTCTTCTGCTTATATTCATTGCTGCTGCATGCTGAGCCCGCTATTAAAACTGTACACATTGTCTTCTTTAATTGCATACTTCACATCACATACACAACAGGTGAATTCCTCAATATGGCCTGACTGTGTAGGCTAGTGGGAATGGTCTGTGCTTTGTACCTTGAGATCTGGGGTTTGAATCATGAAAGGGGATTTTTTTTCTCTTTTCTTTTTAATCTTTATTATTAGATTAAAAATAAATCACTTGGTGGTGTGTGTCAATTCTGTTATGGCATGGTGTCACTCGGTAGCGCGGGCATCTTTTATGCAACTTTTTACCTTCAAATGCATCTGAATCATACAGCAAATCAATTTGATAGCACAAGCAGTTTTTCTGATGAAAACAGCATGCAGCATGCCTATAATCTGTGAGCCAGTTCAGGTGTTTCTGCATGTGTTATGTTACGTTACACTAATAGCGACTATAACACTTTAACGTAGTGATTTTCTTGAAGATACACCTGTACTGGATTACAGAACATAGGCATGCTGCATATCATTTTAATCACCAAAAGCAACTTGTACTAATATGATGCATTTTAGGGTAAATAGACTCATTAAAAGATGAACGATGCTACCAAGTCTCACAGCACTCCTATGACCTTAGACTCAAAACATTTCTCTCAACATCCTATCACTTGACATTTCTGCTATACAGTAGACATTGTATTGTACACATAACAGGGGGCAAGTTTCAGATAATGAGAGATCATGTTAGGTTCAATACTTTTAAATACACTACTTTGTACTTCCCTTCTCCATTCCTCTCTGTGTATGGCCACCCAAGTTCCTAAACCACCTCCCCCCATCATCACACAATTACTATTCATCTGCATTGAGCTCATTTTATGGCTCAACAACACCCCACCTTCTGTTGCTTATATTCAATGCTGCCGCATACTGAGCCTGCTATTGCACTGTACACATTGTCTGCTTTAATTGCATACTTCACATCACATACACAACAGGTGAAGCTCTCAACATGGACAGACTGTGTAGTCTAGTGGTTATGGTCTGCGCTTTGTACATTGAGGTCTCGGCTTCGAATCATGCAAGGGGAGTTTTTTTTCCATTTATTTTTAATCTTTATTATAAGATTAAATGTATATCACTTGGTGTTGTGTGTCAATTCTGTTATGGCATGGTCTGACTGGGTAGCGCAAGCGTCTTTTATGCAACTTTTTACCTTCAAATGCATCTGAATCATACAGCAAATCAATTTGATAGCACAAGCAGTTTTTCTGATGAAAACAGCATGCAGCATGCCTATAATCTGTGAGCCAGTTCAGGTGTTTCTGCATGTGTTATGTTACGTTACACTAATAGCGACTATAACACTTTAATGTAGTTATTTTCGTGAAGGTACACCTGTACTGGATTACAGAAGCAACTTGTTCTAATAAGATGCATTTTAGGGTAAATAGACGCATTAAAAGATGCACGATGCTACCAAGTGACACAGCAATCCAATGACCTTAGACTCAAAACATTTCTCTCGACATCCTATCACTTGACATTTCTGCTATACAGTTGACATTGTATTGTACACATAACAGGGGGCAAGTTTCACATAATGAGAGATCATGTTAGGTTCAATACTTTTAAAATACTCTACTTTGTACTTCCCTTCTCCATTCCTCTCTGTGTATGGCCACCCAAGTTCCTAAACAACCTCCCCCGACCATCACACAATTACTATTCATCTGCATTCAGTTCATTATATGGCTCACCAACATCTTCTTCTTCTGCTTATAGTCATTGCTGCTGTATGCTGAGCCCGCTATTAACACTGTACACATTGTCTTCTTTAATTGCATACTTCACATCACATACACAACAGGTGAAGCTCTCAACATGGACAGACTTTGTAGTCTAGTGGTTATGGTCTGCGCTTTGTACATTGAGGTCTGGGCTTCGAATCATGCAAGGGGAGTTTTTTTTCCTTTTATTTTTAATCTTTAATATTAGATTAAATGTAAATCACTTGGTGGTGTGTGTCAATTCTGTTATGGCATGGTCTGACTGGGTAGCGCAAGCGTCTTTTATGCAACTTTTTACCTTCAAATGCATCTGAATCATACAGCAAATCAATTTGATAGCACAAGCAGTTTTTCTGATGAAAACAGCATGCAGCATGCCTATAATCTGTGAGCCAGTTCAGGTGTTTCTGCATGTGTTATGTTACGTTACACTAATAGCGACTATACCACTTTAATGTAGTTATTTTTGTGAAGGTACACCTGTACTGGATTACAGAACATAGGCATGCTGCATATCAATTTAATCAGCAGAAGCAACTTGTTCTAATAAGATGCATTTTAGGGTAAATAGACACATTAAAAGATGCACGATGCTACCAAGTGACACAGCAATCCTATGACCTTAGACTCAAAACATTTCTCTCGACATCCTATCACTTGATATTTCTGCTATACAGTAGACACTGAATTGTACACATAGCAGGGGGCAAGTTTCACATAATGAGAGATCATGTTAGGTTCAATACTTTTAAAATACTCTACTTTGTACTTCCCTTCTCCATTCCTCTCTGTGTATGGCCACCCAAGTTCCTAAACAACCTCCCCCGACCATCACACAATTACTATTCATCTGCATTCAGTTCATTATATGGCTCACCAACACCTTCTTCTTCTGCTTATATTCATTGCTGCTGCATGCTGAGCCCGTTATTAACACTGTACACATTGTCTTCTTTAATTGCATATTTCACATCACATACACAACAGGTGAAGTGCTCAATATGGCTTGACTGTGTAGGCTAGTGGGAATGGTCTGCGCTTTGTACCTTGAGATCTGGGGTTTGAATCATGAAAGGGGATTTTTTTCCTCTTTTCTTTTTAATCTTTATTATTAGATTAAAAATAAATCACTTGGTGGTGTGTGTCAATTCTGTTATGGCATGGTGTCACTCAGTAGCGCGGGCATCTTTTATGCAACTTTTTACCTTCAAAAGCATACGAATCATACAGCAAATCAATTTGATAGCACAAGCAGCTTTTGCTAATGAAAAAAATATGCAGCATGCCTATAATCTGTGAGCCAGTTAAGGTGTATCTACATGTGAAATGTTACGTTATACTAATAGCGACTATAACACTTTAACGTAGGGATTTTCTTGAAGATACACCTGTACTGGATTACAGAACATAGGCATGCTGCATATCATTTTAATCAGCAAAAGCAACTTATACTAATAAGATGCATTTTAGGGTAAATAGACTCATTAAAAGATGCACGATGCTACCAAGTCTCACAGCACTCCTATGACCTTAGACTCAAAACATTTCTCTCAACATCCTATCACTTGACATTTCTGCTTTACAGTAGACATTGTATTGTACACATAACAGGGGGCAAGTTTCACATAATGAGAGATCATGTTAGGTTCAATACTTTTAAAATAAACTACTTTGTACTTCCCTTCTCCATTCCTCTCTGTGTATGGCCACCCAAGTTCCTAAACCACCTCCCCCATCATCACACAATTACAATTCATCTGCATTGAGCTCATTTTATGGCTCAACAACACCCCACCTTCTGTTGCTTATATTCAATGCTGCCGCATACTGAGCCTGCTATTGACACTGTACACATTGTCTGCTTTAATTGCATACTTCACATCACATACACAACAGGTGAAGCTCTTAACATGGACAGACTGTGTAGTCTAGTGGTTATGGTCTGCGCTTTGTACATTGAGGTCTGGGCTTCGAATCATGCAAGGGAAGATTTTTTTCCTTTTATTTTTAATCTTTTTTATTAGATTAAATGTAAATCACTTGGTGGTGTGTGTCAATTCTGTTATGGCATGGTCTGACTGGGTAGCGCAAGCGTCTTTTATGCAACTTTTTACCTTCAAATGCATCTGAATCATACATCAAATCATTTTGATAGCACAAGCAGTTTTTCTGATGAAAACAGCATGCAGCATGCCTATAATCTGTGAGCCAGTTCAGGTGTTTCTGCATGTGTTATGTTACATTACACTAATAGCGACTATAACACTTTAATGTAGTTATTTTCGTGAAGGTACACCTGTATAGGATTACAGAACATAGGCATGCTGCATATCATTTTAATCAGCAGAAGCAACTTGTTCTAAAAAGATGCATTTTAGGGTAAATAGATGCATTAAAAGATGCACGATGCTACCAAGTGACACAGCAATCCTATGACTTTAGACTCAAAACATTTCTCTCGACATCCTATCACTTGACATTTCTGCTATACAGTAGACATTGTATTGTACACATAACAGGGGGCAAGTTTCACATAATGAGAGATCATGTTAGGTTCAATACTTTTAAAATACTCTACTTTGTACTTCCCTTCTCCATTCCTCTCTGTGTATGGCCACCCAAGTTCCTAAACAACCTCCCCCGACCATCACACCATTACTATTCATCTGCATTCAGTTCATTATATGGCTCACCAACACCTTCTTCTTCTGCTTATATTCATTGCTGCTGCATGCTGAGCCCGCTATTAACACTGTACACATTGTCTTCTTTAATTGCATACTTCACATCACATACACAACAGGTGAAGTGCTCAATATTGCCTGACTGTGTAGGCTAGTGGGAATGGTCTGCGCTTTGTACCTTGAGATCTGGGGTTTGAATCATGAAAGGGGATTTTTTTTCTCTTTTCTTTTTAATCTTTATTATTAGAATAAAAATAAATCACTTGGTGGTGTGTGTCAATTCTGTTATGGCATGGTGTCACTCGGTAGCGCGGGCATCTTTTATGCAACTTTTTACCTTCAAATGCATCTGAATCATACAGCAAATCAATTTGATAGCACAAGCAGTTTTTCTGATGAAAACAGCATGCAGCATGCCTATAATCTGTGAGCCAGTTCAGGTGTTTCTGTATGTGTTATGTTACGTTACACTAATAGCGACTATAACACTTTAATGTAGTTATTTTCGTGAATGTACTGGATTACAGAACATAGGCAAGCTGCATATCATTTTAATCAGCAGAAGCAACTTGTTCTAATAAGATGCATTTTAGGGTAAATAGACGCATTAAAAGATGCACGATGCTACCAAGTCACAAAGCAATCCTATGTCCTTAGAATCAAAACAATTCTCTCGACATCCTATCACTTGACATTTCTGCTATACAGTAGACATTGTATTGTACACATAACAGGGGGCAAGTTTCAGATAATGAGAGATCATGTTAGGTTCAATACTTTTAAAATACTCTACTTTGTACTTCCCTTCTCCATTCCTCTCTGTGTATGGCCACCCAAGTTCCTAAACAACCTCTCCCGACCATCACACAAGTTACTATTCAACTGCATTCAGTTCTTTATATGGCTCACCAACACCTTCTTCTTCTGCTTATTTTCATTGCTGCTGCATGCTGAGCCCGCTATTAACACTGTACACATTGTCTTCTTTAATTGCATACTTCACATCACATACACAACAGGTGAAGTGCTCAATATGGCCTGACTGTGTAGGCTAGTGGGAATGGTCTGTGCTTTGTACCTTAAGATCTGGGATTCGAATCATGGTAGGGGATTTTTTTTTTCTTTTCATTTTAATCTTTATTATTAGATAAAAATATATCACTTGGTGGTGTGTGTCAATTCTGTTATGGCATGGTGTCACTCGGTAGCGCGGGCATCTTTTATGCAACTTTTTACCTTCAAAAGCATATGAATCATACAGCAAATCAATTTGATAGCACAAGCAGCTTTTGCTAATGAAAACAATATGCAGCATGCCTATAATCTGTGAGCCAGTTAAGGTGTATCTACATGTTAAATGTTACGTTATACTAATAGCGACTATAACACTTTAACGTAGTGATTTTCTTGAAGATACACCTGTACTGGATTACAGAACATAGGCATGCTGCATATCATTTTAATCAGCAAAAGCAACTTGTTCTAATAAGATGCATTTTAGGGTAAATAGACTCATTAAAAGATGCACGATGCTACCAAGTCTCACAGCACTCCTATGACCTTAGACTCATAACATTTCTCTCAACATCCTATCACTTGACATTTCTGCTATACAGTAGACATTGTATTGTACACATAACAGGGGGCAAGTTTCACATAATGAGAGATCATGTTAGGTTCAATACTTTTAAAATACACTACTTTGTACTTCCCTTCTCCATTCCTCTCTGTGTATGGCCACCCAAGTTCCTAAACCACCTCCCCCCATCATCACACAATTACTATTCATCTGCATTGAGTTCATTATATGGCTCACCAACACCTACTTCTTCTGCTTATATTCATTGCTGCTGCATGCTGAGCCTGCTATTAACACTGTACACATTGTCTTCTTAATTGCATACTTCACATCACATACACAACAGGTGAAGTGCTCAATATGGCTTGACTGTGTAGGCTAGTGGGAATGGTCTGCGCTTTGTACCTTGAGATCTGGGGTTTGAATCATGAAAGGGGATTTTTTTTCTCTTTTCTTTTTAATCTTTATTATTAGATTAAAAATAAATCACTTGGTGGTGTGTGTCAATTCTGTTATGGCATGGTGTCACTCGGTAGCACGGGCATCTTTTATGCAACTTTTTACCTACAAAAGCATACGAATCATACAGCAAATCAATTTGATAGCACAAGCAGCTTTTGCTAATGAAAACAATATGCAGCATGCCTATAATCTGTGAGCCAGTTAAGGTGTTTCTGCATGTGTTATGTTACGTTACACTAATAGTGACTATAACACTTTAATGTAGTTATTTTCATGAAGGTACACCTGTACTGGATTACAGAACATAGGCATGCTGCATATCATTTTAATCAGCAGAAACAACTTGTTCTAATTAGATGCAGTTTAGGGTAAATAGACGCATTAAAAGATGCACGATGCTACCAAGTGACACAGCAATCCTATGACCTTAGACTCAAAACATTTCTCTCGACATCCTATCACTTGACATTTCTGCTATACAGTAGACATTGTATTGTACACATAACAAGGGGCAAGTTTCACATAATGAGAGATCATGTTAGGTTCAATACTTTTAAAATACTCTACTTTGTACTTCCCTTCTCCATTCCTCTCTGTGTATGGCCACCCAAGTTCCTAAACAACCTCCCCCGACCATCACACAATTACTATTCATCTGCATTCAGTTCATTATATGGCTCACCAACACCTTCTTCTTCTGCTTATATTCATTGCTGCTGCATGCTGAGCCCGCTATTAACACTGTACACATTGTCTTCTTTAATTGCATACTTCACATCACATACACAACAGGTGAAGAGCACAATATGGCCTGACTGTGTAGGCTAGTGGGAATGGTCTGCGCTTTGTACCTTGAGATCTGGGGTTTGAATCATGAAAGGGGATTTTTTTTCTCTTTTCTTTTTAATCTTTATTATTAGATTAAAAATAAATCACTTGGTGGTGTGTGTCAATTCTGTTATGGCATGGTGTCACTCGGTAGCGCGGGCATCTTTTATGCAACTTTTTACCTTCAAAAGCATACGAATCATACAGCAAATCAATTTGATAGCACAAGCAGCTTTTGCTAATGAAAACAATATGCAGCATGCCTATAATCTGTGAGCCAGTTAAGGTGTATCTACATGTGAAATGTTACGTTATACTAATAGCGACTATAACACTTTAACGTAGTGATTTTCTTGAAGATACACCTGTACTGGATTACAGAACATAGGCATGCTGCATATCATTTTAATCAGCAAAAGCAACTTGTACTAATAAGATGCATTTTAGGGTAAATAGACTCATTCAAAGATGCACGATGCTACCAAGTCTCACAGCACTCCTATGACCTTAGACTCAAAACATTTCTCTCAACATCCTATCACTTGACATTTCTGCTATACAGTAGACATTGTATTGTACACATAACAGGGGGCAAGTTTCACATAATGAGAGATCATGTTCGGTTCAATACTTTTAAAATACACTACTTTGTACTTCCCTTCTCCATTCCTCTCTGTGTATGGCCACCCAAGTTCCTAAACCACCTCCCCCCATCATCACACAATTACTATTCATCTGCATTGAGCTCATTTTATGGCTCAACAACACCCCACCTTCTGTTGCTTATATTCAATGCTGCCGCATACTGAGCCTGCTATTGACACTGTACACATTGTCTGCTTTAATTGCATACTTCACATCACATACACAACAGGTGAAGCTCTCAACATGGACAGACTGTGTAGTCTAGTGGTTATGGTCTGCGCTTTGTACATTGAGGTCTGGGCTTCGAATCATGCAAGTGGAGTTTTTTTTCCTTTTATTTTTAATCTTTAATATAAGATTAAATGTAAATCACTTGGTGGTGTGTGTCAATTCTGTTATGGCATGGTGTCACTCGGTAGCGCGGGCATCTTTTTTGCAACTTTTTACCTTCAAAAGCATATGAATCATACAGCAAATCAATTTGATAGCACAAGCAGCTTTTGCTAATGAAAACAATATGCAGCATGCCTATAATCTGTGAGCCAGTTAAGGTGTATCTACATGTTAAATGTTATGTTATACTAATAGCGACTATAACATTTTAATGTAGTTATTTTCGTGAAGGTACACCTGTACTGGATTACAGAAGCAACTTGTTCTAATAAGATGCATTTTAGGGTAAATAGATGCATTAAAAGATGCACGATGCTACCAAGTGACACAGCAATCCTATGACCTTAGACTCAAAACATTTCTCTCGACATCCTATCACTTGACATTTCTGCTATACAGTTGACATTGTATTGTACACATAACAGGGGGCAAGTTTCACATAATGAGAGATCATGTTAGGTTCAATACTTTTAAAATACTCTACTTTGTACTTCCCTTCTCCATTCCTCTCTGTGTATGGCCACCCAAGTTCCTAAACAACCTTCCCCGACCATCACACAATTACTATTCATCTGCATTCAGTTCATTATATGGCTCACCAACACCTTCTTCTTCTGCTTATATTCATTGCTGCTGCATGCTGAGCCCGCTACTAACACTGTACACATTGTCTTCTTTAATTGCATACTTCACATAACATACACAACAGGTGAAGCTCTCAACATGGACAGACTGTGTAGTCTAGTGGTTTTGGTCTGCGCTTTGTACATTGAGGTCTGGGCTTCGAATCATGCAAGTGGAGTTTTTTTTCCTTTTATTTTTAATCTTTAATATTAGATTAAATGTAAATCACTTGGTGGTGTGTGTCAATTCTGTTATGGCATGGTCTGACTGGGTAGCGCAAGCGTCTTTTATGCAACTTTTTACCTTCAAATGCATCTGAATCATACAGCAAATCAATTTGATAGCACAAGCAGTTTTTCTGATGAAAACAGCATGCAGCATGCCTATAATCTGTGAGCAAGTTAAGGTGTTTCTGCATGTGTTATGTTACGTTACACTAATAGCGACTATAACACTTTAATGTAGTTATTTTCGTGAAGGTACACCTGTACTGGATTACAGAACATAGGCATGCTGCATATCATTTTAATCAGCAGAAACAACTTGTTCTAATAAGATGCAGTTTAGGTTAAATAGACGCATTAAAAGATGCACGATGCTACCAAGTGACACAGCAATCCTATGACCTTAGACTCAAAACATTTCTCTCGACATCCTATCACTTGACATTTCTGCTATACAGTAGACATTGTATTGTACACATAACAGGGGGCAAGTTTCACATAATGAGAGATCATGTTAGGTTCAATACTTTTAAAATACACTACTTTGTACTTCCCTTCTCCATTCATCTCTGTGTATGGCCACCCAAGTTCCTAAACAACCTCCCCCGACCATCACACAATTACTATTCATCTGCATTCAGTTCATTGTATGGCTCACCAACACCTTCTTCTTCTGCTTATATTCATTGCTGCTGCATGCTGAGCCCGCTATTAACACTGTACACATTGTCTTCTTTAATTGCATACTTCACATCACATACACAACAGGTGAAGTGCTCAATATGGCCTGACTGTGTAGGCTAGTGGGAATGGTCTGCGCTTTGTACCTTGAGATCTGGGGTTCGAATCAAGGTAGGGCATTTTTTTTTTCTTTTCATTTTAATCTTTATTATTAGATTAAAAATAAAACACTTGGTGGTGTGTGTCAATTCTGTTATGGCATGGTGTCACTCGGTAGCTCGGGCATCTTTTACACATAACAGGGGGCAAGTTTTGCATAATGAGAGATCATGTTAGGTCCAATACTTTTAAAATACACTACTTTGTACTTCCCTTCTCCATTCCTCTCTGAGTATGGCCACCCAAGTTCCAAAACCACCACCCCCCACCATCAAACAATTACTATTCACCTGCACTGAGCTTATTATATGGCTCACTAATACCCACCTTCTGTTGCTTATATTCAATGCTTCTGCATGCTGAGCCTGCTATTGACACTGTACACATTGTATTCTTTAATTGCATACTTCACATCACATACACAACAGGTGAAGTGCTCAATATGGCCTGACTGTGTAGGCTAGTGGGAAAGGTCTGCGCTTTGTACCTTGAGATCTGGGGTTTGAATCATGAAAGGGGATTTTTTTTCTCTTTTCTTTTTAATCTTTATTATTAGATTAAAAATAAAACACTTGGTGGTGTGTGTCAATTCTGTTATGGCATGGTGTCACTCGGTAGCGCGGGCTTCTTTTATGCAACTTTTTACCTTCAAAAGCATACGAATCATACAGAAAATCAATTTGATAGCTCAAGCAGCTTTTGCTAATGAAAACAATATGCAGCATGCCTATAATCTGTGAGCCAGTTATGGTGTATCTACATGTGAAATGTTACGTTATACTAATAGCGACTATAACACTTTAACGTAGTGATTTTCTTGAAGATACACCTGTACTGGATTACAAAACATAGGCATGCTGCATATCATTTTAATCAGCAAAAGCAACTTGTACTAATAAGATGCATTTTAGGGTAAATAGACTCATTAAAAGATGCATGATGCTACCAAGTCTCACAGCACTCCTATGACCTTAGACTCAAAACATTTCTCTCAACATCCTATCACTTGACATTTCTGCTATACAGTAGACATTGTATTGTACACATAACAGGGGGCAAGTTTCACATAATGAGAGATCATGTTAGGTTCAATACTTTTAAAATAAACTACTTTGTACTTCCCTTCTCCATTCCTCTCTGTGTATGGCCACCCAAGTTCCTAAACCACCTCCCCCATCATCACACAATTACAATTCATCTGCATTGAGCTCATTTTATGGCTCAACAACACCCCACCTTCTGTTGCTTATATTCAATGCTGCCGCATACTGAGCCTGCTATTGACACTGTACACATTGTCTGCTTTAATTGCATACTTCACATCACATACACAACAGGTGAAGCTCTTAACATGGACAGACTGTGTAGTCTAGTGGTTATGGTCTGCGCTTTGTACATTGAGGTCTGGGCTTCGAATCATGCAAGGGAAGATTTTTTTCCTTTTATTTTTAATCTTTTTTATTAGATTAAATGTAAATCACTTGGTGGTGTGTGTCAATTCTGTTATGGCATGGTCTGACTGGGTAGCGCAAGCGTCTTTTATGCAACTTTTTACCTTCAAATGCATCTGAATCATACATCAAATCATTTTGATAGCACAAGCAGTTTTTCTGATGAAAACAGCATGCAGCATGCCTATAATCTGTGAGCCAGTTCAGGTGTTTCTGCATGTGTTATGTTACATTACACTAATAGCGACTATAACACTTTAATGTAGTTATTTTCGTGAAGGTACACCTGTATAGGATTACAGAACATAGGCATGCTGCATATCATTTTAATCAGCAGAAGCAACTTGTTCTAAAAAGATGCATTTTAGGGTAAATAGATGCATTAAAAGATGCACGATGCTACCAAGTGACACAGCAATCCTATGACTTTAGACTCAAAACATTTCTCTCGACATCCTATCACTTGACATTTCTGCTATACAGTAGACATTGTATTGTACACATAACAGGGGGCAAGTTTCACATAATGAGAGATCATGTTAGGTTCAATACTTTTAAAATACTCTACTTTGTACTTCCCTTCTCCATTCCTCTCTGTGTATGGCCACCCAAGTTCCTAAACAACCTCCCCCGACCATCACACCATTACTATTCATCTGCATTCAGTTCATTATATGGCTCACCAACACCTTCTTCTTCTGCTTATATTCATTGCTGCTGCATGCTGAGCCCGCTATTAACACTGTACACATTGTCTTCTTTAATTGCATACTTCACATCACATACACAACAGGTGAAGTGCTCAATATTGCCTGACTGTGTAGGCTAGTGGGAATGGTCTGCGCTTTGTACCTTGAGATCTGGGGTTTGAATCATGAAAGGGGATTTTTTTTCTCTTTTCTTTTTAATCTTTATTATTAGAATAAAAATAAATCACTTGGTGGTGTGTGTCAATTCTGTTATGGCATGGTGTCACTCGGTAGCGCGGGCATCTTTTATGCAACTTTTTACCTTCAAATGCATCTGAATCATACAGCAAATCAATTTGATAGCACAAGCAGTTTTTCTGATGAAAACAGCATGCAGCATGCCTATAATCTGTGAGCCAGTTCAGGTGTTTCTGTATGTGTTATGTTACGTTACACTAATAGCGACTATAACACTTTAATGTAGTTATTTTCGTGAATGTACTGGATTACAGAACATAGGCAAGCTGCATATCATTTTAATCAGCAGAAGCAACTTGTTCTAATAAGATGCATTTTAGGGTAAATAGACGCATTAAAAGATGCACGATGCTACCAAGTCACAAAGCAATCCTATGTCCTTAGAATCAAAACAATTCTCTCGACATCCTATCACTTGACATTTCTGCTATACAGTAGACATTGTATTGTACACATAACAGGGGGCAAGTTTCAGATAATGAGAGATCATGTTAGGTTCAATACTTTTAAAATACTCTACTTTGTACTTCCCTTCTCCATTCCTCTCTGTGTATGGCCACCCAAGTTCCTAAACAACCTCTCCCGACCATCACACAAGTTACTATTCAACTGCATTCAGTTCTTTATATGGCTCACCAACACCTTCTTCTTCTGCTTATTTTCATTGCTGCTGCATGCTGAGCCCGCTATTAACACTGTACACATTGTCTTCTTTAATTGCATACTTCACATCACATACACAACAGGTGAAGTGCTCAATATGGCCTGACTGTGTAGGCTAGTGGGAATGGTCTGTGCTTTGTACCTTAAGATCTGGGATTCGAATCATGGTAGGGGATTTTTTTTTTCTTTTCATTTTAATCTTTATTATTAGATAAAAATATATCACTTGGTGGTGTGTGTCAATTCTGTTATGGCATGGTGTCACTCGGTAGCGCGGGCATCTTTTATGCAACTTTTTACCTTCAAAAGCATATGAATCATACAGCAAATCAATTTGATAGCACAAGCAGCTTTTGCTAATGAAAACAATATGCAGCATGCCTATAATCTGTGAGCCAGTTAAGGTGTATCTACATGTTAAATGTTACGTTATACTAATAGCGACTATAACACTTTAACGTAGTGATTTTCTTGAAGATACACCTGTACTGGATTACAGAACATAGGCATGCTGCATATCATTTTAATCAGCAAAAGCAACTTGTTCTAATAAGATGCATTTTAGGGTAAATAGACTCATTAAAAGATGCACGATGCTACCAAGTCTCACAGCACTCCTATGACCTTAGACTCATAACATTTCTCTCAACATCCTATCACTTGACATTTCTGCTATACAGTAGACATTGTATTGTACACATAACAGGGGGCAAGTTTCACATAATGAGAGATCATGTTAGGTTCAATACTTTTAAAATACACTACTTTGTACTTCCCTTCTCCATTCCTCTCTGTGTATGGCCACCCAAGTTCCTAAACCACCTCCCCCCATCATCACACAATTACTATTCATCTGCATTGAGTTCATTATATGGCTCACCAACACCTACTTCTTCTGCTTATATTCATTGCTGCTGCATGCTGAGCCTGCTATTAACACTGTACACATTGTCTTCTTAATTGCATACTTCACATCACATACACAACAGGTGAAGTGCTCAATATGGCTTGACTGTGTAGGCTAGTGGGAATGGTCTGCGCTTTGTACCTTGAGATCTGGGGTTTGAATCATGAAAGGGGATTTTTTTTCTCTTTTCTTTTTAATCTTTATTATTAGATTAAAAATAAATCACTTGGTGGTGTGTGTCAATTCTGTTATGGCATGGTGTCACTCGGTAGCACGGGCATCTTTTATGCAACTTTTTACCTACAAAAGCATACGAATCATACAGCAAATCAATTTGATAGCACAAGCAGCTTTTGCTAATGAAAACAATATGCAGCATGCCTATAATCTGTGAGCCAGTTAAGGTGTTTCTGCATGTGTTATGTTACGTTACACTAATAGTGACTATAACACTTTAATGTAGTTATTTTCATGAAGGTACACCTGTACTGGATTACAGAACATAGGCATGCTGCATATCATTTTAATCAGCAGAAACAACTTGTTCTAATTAGATGCAGTTTAGGGTAAATAGACGCATTAAAAGATGCACGATGCTACCAAGTGACACAGCAATCCTATGACCTTAGACTCAAAACATTTCTCTCGACATCCTATCACTTGACATTTCTGCTATACAGTAGACATTGTATTGTACACATAACAAGGGGCAAGTTTCACATAATGAGAGATCATGTTAGGTTCAATACTTTTAAAATACTCTACTTTGTACTTCCCTTCTCCATTCCTCTCTGTGTATGGCCACCCAAGTTCCTAAACAACCTCCCCCGACCATCACACAATTACTATTCATCTGCATTCAGTTCATTATATGGCTCACCAACACCTTCTTCTTCTGCTTATATTCATTGCTGCTGCATGCTGAGCCCGCTATTAACACTGTACACATTGTCTTCTTTAATTGCATACTTCACATCACATACACAACAGGTGAAGAGCACAATATGGCCTGACTGTGTAGGCTAGTGGGAATGGTCTGCGCTTTGTACCTTGAGATCTGGGGTTTGAATCATGAAAGGGGATTTTTTTTCTCTTTTCTTTTTAATCTTTATTATTAGATTAAAAATAAATCACTTGGTGGTGTGTGTCAATTCTGTTATGGCATGGTGTCACTCGGTAGCGCGGGCATCTTTTATGCAACTTTTTACCTTCAAAAGCATACGAATCATACAGCAAATCAATTTGATAGCACAAGCAGCTTTTGCTAATGAAAACAATATGCAGCATGCCTATAATCTGTGAGCCAGTTAAGGTGTATCTACATGTGAAATGTTACGTTATACTAATAGCGACTATAACACTTTAACGTAGTGATTTTCTTGAAGATACACCTGTACTGGATTACAGAACATAGGCATGCTGCATATCATTTTAATCAGCAAAAGCAACTTGTACTAATAAGATGCATTTTAGGGTAAATAGACTCATTCAAAGATGCACGATGCTACCAAGTCTCACAGCACTCCTATGACCTTAGACTCAAAACATTTCTCTCAACATCCTATCACTTGACATTTCTGCTATACAGTAGACATTGTATTGTACACATAACAGGGGGCAAGTTTCACATAATGAGAGATCATGTTCGGTTCAATACTTTTAAAATACACTACTTTGTACTTCCCTTCTCCATTCCTCTCTGTGTATGGCCACCCAAGTTCCTAAACCACCTCCCCCCATCATCACACAATTACTATTCATCTGCATTGAGCTCATTTTATGGCTCAACAACACCCCACCTTCTGTTGCTTATATTCAATGCTGCCGCATACTGAGCCTGCTATTGACACTGTACACATTGTCTGCTTTAATTGCATACTTCACATCACATACACAACAGGTGAAGCTCTCAACATGGACAGACTGTGTAGTCTAGTGGTTATGGTCTGCGCTTTGTACATTGAGGTCTGGGCTTCGAATCATGCAAGTGGAGTTTTTTTTCCTTTTATTTTTAATCTTTAATATAAGATTAAATGTAAATCACTTGGTGGTGTGTGTCAATTCTGTTATGGCATGGTGTCACTCGGTAGCGCGGGCATCTTTTTTGCAACTTTTTACCTTCAAAAGCATATGAATCATACAGCAAATCAATTTGATAGCACAAGCAGCTTTTGCTAATGAAAACAATATGCAGCATGCCTATAATCTGTGAGCCAGTTAAGGTGTATCTACATGTTAAATGTTATGTTATACTAATAGCGACTATAACATTTTAATGTAGTTATTTTCGTGAAGGTACACCTGTACTGGATTACAGAAGCAACTTGTTCTAATAAGATGCATTTTAGGGTAAATAGATGCATTAAAAGATGCACGATGCTACCAAGTGACACAGCAATCCTATGACCTTAGACTCAAAACATTTCTCTCGACATCCTATCACTTGACATTTCTGCTATACAGTTGACATTGTATTGTACACATAACAGGGGGCAAGTTTCACATAATGAGAGATCATGTTAGGTTCAATACTTTTAAAATACTCTACTTTGTACTTCCCTTCTCCATTCCTCTCTGTGTATGGCCACCCAAGTTCCTAAACAACCTTCCCCGACCATCACACAATTACTATTCATCTGCATTCAGTTCATTATATGGCTCACCAACACCTTCTTCTTCTGCTTATATTCATTGCTGCTGCATGCTGAGCCCGCTACTAACACTGTACACATTGTCTTCTTTAATTGCATACTTCACATAACATACACAACAGGTGAAGCTCTCAACATGGACAGACTGTGTAGTCTAGTGGTTTTGGTCTGCGCTTTGTACATTGAGGTCTGGGCTTCGAATCATGCAAGTGGAGTTTTTTTTCCTTTTATTTTTAATCTTTAATATTAGATTAAATGTAAATCACTTGGTGGTGTGTGTCAATTCTGTTATGGCATGGTCTGACTGGGTAGCGCAAGCGTCTTTTATGCAACTTTTTACCTTCAAATGCATCTGAATCATACAGCAAATCAATTTGATAGCACAAGCAGTTTTTCTGATGAAAACAGCATGCAGCATGCCTATAATCTGTGAGCAAGTTAAGGTGTTTCTGCATGTGTTATGTTACGTTACACTAATAGCGACTATAACACTTTAATGTAGTTATTTTCGTGAAGGTACACCTGTACTGGATTACAGAACATAGGCATGCTGCATATCATTTTAATCAGCAGAAACAACTTGTTCTAATAAGATGCAGTTTAGGTTAAATAGACGCATTAAAAGATGCACGATGCTACCAAGTGACACAGCAATCCTATGACCTTAGACTCAAAACATTTCTCTCGACATCCTATCACTTGACATTTCTGCTATACAGTAGACATTGTATTGTACACATAACAGGGGGCAAGTTTCACATAATGAGAGATCATGTTAGGTTCAATACTTTTAAAATACACTACTTTGTACTTCCCTTCTCCATTCATCTCTGTGTATGGCCACCCAAGTTCCTAAACAACCTCCCCCGACCATCACACAATTACTATTCATCTGCATTCAGTTCATTGTATGGCTCACCAACACCTTCTTCTTCTGCTTATATTCATTGCTGCTGCATGCTGAGCCCGCTATTAACACTGTACACATTGTCTTCTTTAATTGCATACTTCACATCACATACACAACAGGTGAAGTGCTCAATATGGCCTGACTGTGTAGGCTAGTGGGAATGGTCTGCGCTTTGTACCTTGAGATCTGGGGTTCGAATCAAGGTAGGGCATTTTTTTTTTCTTTTCATTTTAATCTTTATTATTAGATTAAAAATAAAACACTTGGTGGTGTGTGTCAATTCTGTTATGGCATGGTGTCACTCGGTAGCTCGGGCATCTTTTACACATAACAGGGGGCAAGTTTTGCATAATGAGAGATCATGTTAGGTCCAATACTTTTAAAATACACTACTTTGTACTTCCCTTCTCCATTCCTCTCTGAGTATGGCCACCCAAGTTCCAAAACCACCACCCCCCACCATCAAACAATTACTATTCACCTGCACTGAGCTTATTATATGGCTCACTAATACCCACCTTCTGTTGCTTATATTCAATGCTTCTGCATGCTGAGCCTGCTATTGACACTGTACACATTGTATTCTTTAATTGCATACTTCACATCACATACACAACAGGTGAAGTGCTCAATATGGCCTGACTGTGTAGGCTAGTGGGAAAGGTCTGCGCTTTGTACCTTGAGATCTGGGGTTTGAATCATGAAAGGGGATTTTTTTTCTCTTTTCTTTTTAATCTTTATTATTAGATTAAAAATAAAACACTTGGTGGTGTGTGTCAATTCTGTTATGGCATGGTGTCACTCGGTAGCGCGGGCTTCTTTTATGCAACTTTTTACCTTCAAAAGCATACGAATCATACAGAAAATCAATTTGATAGCTCAAGCAGCTTTTGCTAATGAAAACAATATGCAGCATGCCTATAATCTGTGAGCCAGTTATGGTGTATCTACATGTGAAATGTTACGTTATACTAATAGCGACTATAACACTTTAACGTAGTGATTTTCTTGAAGATACACCTGTACTGGATTACAAAACATAGGCATGCTGCATATCATTTTAATCAGCAAAAGCAACTTGTACTAATAAGATGCATTTTAGGGTAAATAGACTCATTAAAAGATGCATGATGCTACCAAGTCTCACAGCACTCCTATGACCTTAGACTCAAAACATTTCTCTCAACATCCTATCACTTGACATTTCTGCTATACAGTAGACATTGTATTGTACACATAACAGGGGTCAAGTTTCACATAATGCGAGATCATGTTAGGTTCAATACTTTTAAAATACACTACTTTGTACTTTCCTTCTCCATTCCTCTCTGTGTATGGCCACCCAAGTTCCTAAACCACCTCCCCCCATCATCACACAATTACTATTCATCTGCATAGAGCTCATTATATGGCTCAACAACACCCCACCTTCTGTTGCTTATATTCAATGCTGCCGCATACTGAGCCTGCTATTGACACTGTACACATTGTCTGCTTTAATTGCATACTTCACATCACATACACAACAGGTAAAGCTCTCAACATGGACAGACTGTGTAGTCTAGTGGTTATGGTATGTGCTTTGTACATTGAGGTCTGGGCTTCGAATCATGCAAGGGGAGTTTTTTTTCCTTTTATTTTTAATCTTTTTTATTAGATTAATTGTAAATCACTTGGTGGTGTGTGTCAATTCTGTTATGGCATGGTTTGACTGGGTAGCGCAAGCGTCTTTTATGCAACTTTTTACCTTCAAATGCATCTGAATCATACAGCAAATCAATTTGATAGCACAAGCAGTTTTTCTGATGAAATCAGCATGCAGCATGCCTATAATCTGTGAGCCAGTTCAGGTGTTTCTGCATGTGTTATGTTACGTTACACTAATAGCGACTATAACACTTTAATGTAGTTATCTTCGTGAAGGTACACCTGTACTGGATTACAGAACATAGGCATGCTGCATATCATTTTAATCAGCAGAAGCAACTTGTTCTAATAAGATGCATTTTAGGGTAAATAGACTCATTAAAAGATGCACGATGCTACCAAGTCACACAGCACTCCTATGACCTTAGACTCAAATAATTTCTCTCGACGTCCTATCACTTGACATTTCTGCAATACAGTAGACATTGTATTGTACACATAACTGGGGGCAATTTTCACATAATGAGAGATCATGTTAGGTTCAATACTTTTAAAATACACTACTTTGTACTTCCCTTCTCCATTACTCTCTGTGTATGGCCACCCAAGGTCCTAAACCACCTCCCCCAACCATCACACAATTACTATTCATCTGCATTGAGTTCATTATATGTCTCACCAACACCCCACCTTCTTTTGCTTATATTCATGCTGCCACATGCTGAGCCTGCTATTGACACTGTACACATTGTCTGCTTTAATTGCATACTTCACATCACATAAACAACAGGTGAAGCTCTCAACATGGACCGACTGTGTAGGCTAGTGGGAATGGTCTTCACTTTGTACCTTGAGATCTGGGGTTCGAATCATGAAAGGGGATTTTTTTTCTTTTCATTTTAATCTTTATTATTAGATTAAAAATAAATCACTTGGTGGTGTGTGTCAATTCTGTTATGGAATGGTGTCACTCGGTAGCGGGGGCATCTTTTATGCAACTTTTTACCTTCAAATGCATCTGAATCTTACAGCAAATCTATTTGATAGTGCAAGCAGCTTTTGCTGATGAAACCAGTATGCAGCATGCCTATAATCTGTGAGCCAGTTCAGGTGTTTCTGCATGCTTTATGTTACATTACACTAATAGAGACTATAACACTTTAATGTAGTGATTTTCTTGAAGATACACCTGTACTGGATCACAGAACATAGGCATGCTGCATATCATTTTAATCAGCAAAAGCAGATTGTTCTAATAAGATCCATTTTAGGGTAAAAAGATGCATTAAAATATGCACGATGCTACCAAGTCACACAGCACTCCTTTGACCTTAGACTCAAAACATTTCTCTCAACAGCCTATCACTTGACATTTCTGCTATACAGTAGACATTGTATTGTACACATAACATGGGGCAAGTTTCACATAATGAGAGATCATGTTAGGTTCAATACTTTTAAAATACACTACTTTGTACTTCCCTTCTCCATTACTCTCTGTGTATGGCCACCCAAGTTCCTAAACCACCTCCCCCGACCATCACACAATTACTATTCATCTGCATTGAGTTCATTATATGTCTCACCAACACCCCACCTTCTTTTGCTTATATTCAATGCTGCCACATGCTGAGCCTGCAATTGACACTGTAAACATTGTCTGCTTTAATTGTATACTTCACATCACATACACAACAGGTGAAGCTCTTAACACGGACTGACTGCGTAGGCTAGTGGGAATGGTCTGCCCTTTGCACATTGAGATCTGGGGTTCGAATCATGGAAGGGGATTTTTTATTTCTTTTCTTTTTAATCTCTATTATTAGATTAAAAATAAATCACTTGGTGGTGTGTGTCAATTCTATTATGGCGTGGTGTCACTCGGTATCGCGGGCATCTTTTATGCAACTTTTTACCTTCAAAAGCATATGAATCATACAGCAAATCAATTTGATAGCACAAGCAGCTTTTGCTAATGAAAACAATATGCAGCATGCCTATAATCTGTGAGCCAGTTAAGGTGTATCTACATGTGAAATGTTACGTTATACTAATAGCGACTATAACACTTTAACGTAGTGATTTTCTTGAAGATACACCAGTACTGGATTACAGAACATAGGCATGCTGCATATCATTTTAATCAGCAAAAGCAGATTGTTCTAATAAGATTCATTTTAGGGTAAATAGACTCATTAAAAGATGCACGATGCTACCAAGTCACACAGCACTCCTATGACCTTAGACTCAAAACATTTCTCTCGACATCCTATCACTTGACATTTCTGCTATACAGTAGAAATTGTATTGTACACATAACTGGGGGCAAGTTTCACATAATGAGAGATCATGTTAGGTTCAATATTTTTATAATACACTACTTTGTACTTCCCTTCTCCATTCCTCTCTGTGTATGGCCACCCAAGTTCCTAAACCACCTCCCCCCACCATCACACAATTACTATTCACCTGCACTGAGCTCATTATATGGCTCACCAACACCCACCTGTTGTTGCTTATATTCAATGCTTCTGCATGATGAGCCTGCTAATGACACTGTTCACATTGTCTGCTTTAATTGCATAGGTCACATCACATACACAACAGGTGAAGTTCTCAACATGGACAGACTGTGAAGGGTAGTGAGTATGGTCTGCTCTTTAAACCTTGAGGTCTGGGGTTCAAATCATGGAAATGAATTTTTTTTTCCTTTTCTTTTTAATCTTTATTATTAGATTAAAAATAAATCACTCGGTGGTGTGTGTCAGTTCTGTTATGGCATGTTGTGACTCGGTAGTGCAAGCATCTTTTATGCAACTTTTTACCTTCAAATGCATCTGAATCTTACAGCAAATCAATTTGATAGCGCAAGCAGCTTTTGCTGATGAAAACAGTATGCAGCATGCCTATAATCTGTGAGCCAGTTCAGGTGTTTCTGCATGTGTTATGTTAAGTTACACTAATAGCGACTACAACACTTTAATGTAGTGATTTTCTTGAAGATACTCCTGTACTAAATTACAGAACATAGGCATGCTGCATATCAATTTAATCAGCAGAAGCAGATTGTTCTAATAAGATGCATTTTAGGGTAAATAGACTCATTAAAAGATGCACGATGCTACCAAGTCACTCTGCACTCCTATGACCTTAGACTCAAATCATTTCTCTCGACATCCTATCACTTGACATTTCTGCAATACAGTAGACATTGTATTGTACACATAACTGGCGGCAATTTTCACATAATGAGAGATCATGTTAGGTTCAATACTTTTAAAAATCCACTACTTTGTACTTCCCTTCTCCAATCCTTGCTGTGTATGGCAACCCAAGTTCCTAAACCACCTCCCACCACCATCACACAATTACTATTCACCTGCACTGAGCTCATTATATGGCTCACCAACACCCACCTGTTGTTGGTTATTTTCAATGCTTCCGCATGCTGAGCTTGCTGTTGACACTGTACACATTGTCTGCTTTAATTGCATACTTCACATCACATACACAACAGGTGAAGCTCTCAACACGGACCGACTGTGTAGGCTAGTGTGAATGGTCTTCACTTTGTACCTTGAGATCTGGGGTTCGAATCATGAAAGGGGATTTTTTTTTTCTTTTCATTTTAATCTTTATTATTAGATTAAAAATAAATCACTTGGTGGTGTGTGTCAATTCTGTTATGGCATGGTGTCACTCGGTAGCGCGGGCATCTTTTATGCAACTTTTTACCTTCAAATGCATCTGAATCTTACAGCAAATCTATTTGATAGCGCAAGCAGCTTTTGCTGATGAAACCAGTATGCAGCATGCCTATAATCTGTGAGCCAGTTCAGGTGTTTCTGCATGCTTTATGTTACATTACACTAATAGAGACTATAACACTTTAACGTAGTGATTTTCTTGAAGATACACCTGTTCTGGATCACAGAACATAGGCATGCTGCATATCATTTTAATCAGCAAAAGCAGATTGTTCTAATAAGATCCATTTTAGGGTAAAAAGATGCATTAAAATATGCACGATGCTACCAAGTCACACAGCACTCTTTTGACCTTAGACTCAAAACATTTCTCTCAACAGCCTATCACTTGACATTTCAGCTATACAGTAGACATTGTATTGTACACATAATAGGGGGCAAGTTTCACATAATGAGAGATCTTGTTAGGTTCAATACTTTTAAAATACACTACTTTGTACTTCCCTTCTCCATTCCTCTCTGTGTATGGCCACCCAAGTTTCTTAACCACCTCCCCCCATCATCACACAATTACTATTCATCTGCATTGAGCTCATTATATGGCTCATCAACACCCCACCTTCTGTTGCTTATATTCAATGCTGCCACATGCTGAGCCTGCTATTGACACTGTACACATTGTCTGCTTTAATTGCACACTTCACATCACATACACAACAGGTGAAGTGCTCAACACGGACTGACTATGTAGGCTAGTGGGAATGGTCTGCGCTTTGTACATTGAGATCTGGGGTTCAAATCATGGAAGGGAATTTTTTTTCCTATTCTTTTTAATCTTTATCATTAGATTAAAAATAAATCACTTGGTGGTGTGTGTCAGTTCTGTTATGGCATGGTGTGACTCGGTAGTGCAAGCATCTTTTATGCAACTTTTTACCTTCAAATGCATTTGAATCTTACAGCAAATCTATTTGATAGCGCAAGCAGCTTGTGCTGATGAAAACAGTATGCAGCATGCCTATAATCTGTGAGCCAGTTAAGGTGTTTCTGCATGTGTTATGTTACGTTACACTAATAGCGACTACAACACTTTAAAGTAGTGATTTTCTTGAAGATACTCCTGTACTAGATTACAGAACATAGGCATGCTGCATATCAATTTAATCAGCAGATGCAGATTGTTCTAATAAGATGCATTTTAGGGTAAATAGACTCATTAAAAGATGCACGATGCTACCAAGTCACACAGCACTCCTATGACCTTAGACTCAAATCATTTCTCTCGACATCCTATCACTTGACATTTCTGCAATACAGTAGACATTGTATTGTACACATAACTGGGGGCAATTTTCACATAATGAGAGATCATGTTAGGTTCAATACTTTTAAAATACACTACTTTGTACTTCCCTTCTCCAATCCTCTCTGTGTATGGCCACCCAAGTTCCTAAACCACCTCCCCCCACCATCATCACACAATTACTATTCACCTGCACTGAGCTCATTATATGGCTCACCAACACCCACCTGTTGTTGCTTATATTCAATGCTTCCTCATGATGAGCCTGCTAATGACACTGTACACATTGTCTGCTTTAATTGCATAGGTCACATCACATACACAACAGGTGAAGTTCTCAACATGGACAGACTATGAAGGCTAGTGGGAATGGTCTTCTCTTTGTACCTTGAGATCTGGGCTTCGAATCATGAAAGTGGATTTTTTTTTTCTTTTCATTTTAATCTTTATTATTAGATTAAAAATAAATCACTTGGTGGTGTGTGTCAATTCTGTTATGGAATGGTTTGACTGGGTAGCGCAAGCGTCTTTTATGCAACTTTTTACCTTCAAATGCATCTGAATCATACAGCAAATCAATTTGATAGCACAAGCAGTTTTTCTGATGAAATCAGCATGCAGCATGCCTATAATCTGTGAGCCAGTTCAGGTGTTTCTGCATGTGTTATGTTACGTTACACTAATAGCGACTATAACACTTTAATGTAGTTATCTTCGTGAAGGTACACCTGTACTGGATTACAGAACATAGGCATGCTGCATATCATTTTAATCAGCAGAAGCAACTTGTTCTAATAAGATGCATTTTAGGGTAAATAGACTCATTAAAAGATGCACGATGCTACCAAGTCACACAGCACTCCTATGACCTTAGACTCAAATAATTTCTCTCGACGTCCTATCACTTGACATTTCTGCAATACAGTAGACATTGTATTGTACACATAACTGGGGGCAATTTTCACATAATGAGAGATCATGTTAGGTTCAATACTTTTAAAATACACTACTTTGTACTTCCCTTCTCCATTACTCTCTGTGTATGGCCACCCAAGGTCCTAAACCACCTCCCCCAACCATCACACAATTACTATTCATCTGCATTGAGTTCATTATATGTCTCACCAACACCCCACCTTCTTTTGCTTATATTCATGCTGCCACATGCTGAGCCTGCTATTGACACTGTACACATTGTCTGCTTTAATTGCATACTTCACATCACATAAACAACAGGTGAAGCTCTCAACATGGACCGACTGTGTAGGCTAGTGGGAATGGTCTTCACTTTGTACCTTGAGATCTGGGGTTCGAATCATGAAAGGGGATTTTTTTTCTTTTCATTTTAATCTTTATTATTAGATTAAAAATAAATCACTTGGTGGTGTGTGTCAATTCTGTTATGGAATGGTGTCACTCGGTAGCGCGGGCATCTTTTATGCAACTTTTTACCTTCAAATGCATCTGAATCTTACAGCAAATCTATTTGATAGTGCAAGCAGCTTTTGCTGATGAAACCAGTATGCAGCATGCCTATAATCTGTGAGCCAGTTCAGGTGTTTCTGCATGCTTTATGTTACATTACACTAATAGAGACTATAACACTTTAATGTAGTGATTTTCTTGAAGATACACCTGTACTGGATCACAGAACATAGGCATGCTGCATATCATTTTAATCAGCAAAAGCAGATTGTTCTAATAAGATCCATTTTAGGGTAAAAAGATGCATTAAAATATGCACGATGCTACCAAGTCACACAGCACTCCTTTGACCTTAGACTCAAAACATTTCTCTCAACAGCCTATCACTTGACATTTCTGCTATACAGTAGACATTGTATTGTACACATAACATGGGGCAAGTTTCACATAATGAGAGATCATGTTAGGTTCAATACTTTTAAAATACACTACTTTGTACTTCCCTTCTCCATTACTCTCTGTGTATGGCCACCCAAGTTCCTAAACCACCTCCCCCGACCATCACACAATTACTATTCATCTGCATTGAGTTCATTATATGTCTCACCAACACCCCACCTTCTTTTGCTTATATTCAATGCTGCCACATGCTGAGCCTGCAATTGACACTGTAAACATTGTCTGCTTTAATTGTATACTTCACATCACATACACAACAGGTGAAGCTCTTAACACGGACTGACTGCGTAGGCTAGTGGGAATGGTCTGCCCTTTGCACATTGAGATCTGGGGTTCGAATCATGGAAGGGGATTTTTTATTTCTTTTCTTTTTAATCTCTATTATTAGATTAAAAATAAATCACTTGGTGGTGTGTGTCAATTCTATTATGGCGTGGTGTCACTCGGTATCGCGGGCATCTTTTATGCAACTTTTTACCTTCAAAAGCATATGAATCATACAGCAAATCAATTTGATAGCACAAGCAGCTTTTGCTAATGAAAACAATATGCAGCATGCCTATAATCTGTGAGCCAGTTCAGGTGTTTCTGCATGCTTTATGTTACATTACACTAATAGAGACTATAACACTTTAATGTAGTGATTTTCTTGAAGATACACCTGTACTGGATCACAGAACATAGGCATGCTGCATATCATTTTAATCAGCAAAAGCAGATTGTTCTAATAAGATCCATTTTAGGGTAAAAAGATGCATTAAAATATGCACGATGCTACCAAGTCACACAGCACTCCTTTGACCTTAGACTCAAAACATTTCTCTCAACAGCCTATCACTTGACATTTCTGCTATACAGTAGACATTGTATTGTACACATAACATGGGGCAAGTTTCACATAATGAGAGATCATGTTAGGTTCAATACTTTTAAAATACACTACTTTGTACTTCCCTTCTCCATTACTCTCTGTGTATGGCCACCCAAGTTCCTAAACCACCTCCCCCGACCATCACACAATTACTATTCATCTGCATTGAGTTCATTATATGTCTCACCAACACCCCACCTTCTTTTGCTTATATTCAATGCTGCCACATGCTGAGCCTGCAATTGACACTGTAAACATTGTCTGCTTTAATTGTATACTTCACATCACATACACAACAGGTGAAGCTCTTAACACGGACTGACTGCGTAGGCTAGTGGGAATGGTCTGCCCTTTGCACATTGAGATCTGGGGTTCGAATCATGGAAGGGGATTTTTTATTTCTTTTCTTTTTAATCTCTATTATTAGATTAAAAATAAATCACTTGGTGGTGTGTGTCAATTCTATTATGGCGTGGTGTCACTCGGTAGCGCAGGCATCTTTTATGCAACTTTTTACCTTCAAAAGCATATGAATCATACAGCAAATCAATTTGATAGCACAAGCAGCTTTTGCTAATGAAAACAATATGCAGCATGCCTATAATCTGTGAGCCAGTTAAGGTGTATCTACATGTGAAATGTTACGTTATACTAATAGCGACTATAACACTTTAACGTAGTGATTTTCTTGAAGATACACCAGTACTGGATTACAGAACATAGGCATGCTGCATATCATTTTAATCAGCAAAAGCAGATTGTTCTAATAAGATGCATTTTAGGGTAAATAGACTCATTAAAAGATGCACGATGCTACCAAGTCACACAGCACTCCTATGACCTTAGACTCAAAACATTTCTCTCGACATCCTATCACTTGACATTTCTGCTATACAGTAGAAATTGTATTGTACACATAACTGGGGGCAAGTTTCACATAATGAGAGATCATGTTAGGTTCAATATTTTTATAATACACTACTTTGTACTTCCCTTCTCCATTCCTCTCTGTGTATGGCCACCCAAGTTCCTAAACCACCTCCCCCCACCATCACACAATTACTATTCACCTGCACTGAGCTCATTATATGGCTCACCAACACCCACCTGTTGTTGCTTATATTCAATGCTTCTGCATGATGAGCCTGCTAATGACACTGTTCACATTGTCTGCTTTAATTGCATAGGTCACATCACATACACAACAGGTGAAGTTCTCAACATGGACAGACTGTGAAGGGTAGTGAGTATGGTCTGCTCTTTAAACCTTGAGGTCTGGGGTTCAAATCATGGAAATGAATTTTTTTTTCCTTTTCTTTTTAATCTTTATTATTAGATTAAAAATAAATCACTCGGTGGTGTGTGTCAGTTCTGTTATGGCATGTTGTGACTCGGTAGTGCAAGCATCTTTTATGCAACTTTTTACCTTCAAATGCATCTGAATCTTACAGCAAATCAATTTGATAGCGCAAGCAGCTTTTGCTGATGAAAACAGTATGCAGCATGCCTATAATCTGTGAGCCAGTTCAGGTGTTTCTGCATGTGTTATGTTAAGTTACACTAATAGCGACTACAACACTTTAATGTAGTGATTTTCTTGAAGATACTCCTGTACTAAATTACAGAACATAGGCATGCTGCATATCAATTTAATCAGCAGAAGCAGATTGTTCTAATAAGATGCATTTTAGGGTAAATAGACTCATTAAAAGATGCACGATGCTACCAAGTCACTCTGCACTCCTATGACCTTAGACTCAAATCATTTCTCTCGACATCCTATCACTTGACATTTCTGCAATACAGTAGACATTGTATTGTACACATAACTGGCGGCAATTTTCACATAATGAGAGATCATGTTAGGTTCAATACTTTTAAAAATCCACTACTTTGTACTTCCCTTCTCCAATCCTTGCTGTGTATGGCAACCCAAGTTCCTAAACCACCTCCCACCACCATCACACAATTACTATTCACCTGCACTGAGCTCATTATATGGCTCACCAACACCCACCTGTTGTTGGTTATTTTCAATGCTTCCGCATGCTGAGCTTGCTGTTGACACTGTACACATTGTCTGCTTTAATTGCATACTTCACATCACATACACAACAGGTGAAGCTCTCAACACGGACCGACTGTGTAGGCTAGTGTGAATGGTCTTCACTTTGTACCTTGAGATCTGGGGTTCGAATCATGAAAGGGGATTTTTTTTTTCTTTTCATTTTAATCTTTATTATTAGATTAAAAATAAATCACTTGGTGGTGTGTGTCAATTCTGTTATGGCATGGTGTCACTCGGTAGCGCGGGCATCTTTTATGCAACTTTTTACCTTCAAATGCATCTGAATCTTACAGCAAATCTATTTGATAGCGCAAGCAGCTTTTGCTGATGAAACCAGTATGCAGCATGCCTATAATCTGTGAGCCAGTTCAGGTGTTTCTGCATGCTTTATGTTACATTACACTAATAGAGACTATAACACTTTAACGTAGTGATTTCCTTGAAGATACACCTGTACTGGATCACAGAACATAGGCATGCTGCATATCATTTTAATCAGCAAAAGCAGATTGTTCTAATAAGATCCATTTTAGGGTAAAAAGATGCATTAAAATATGCACGATGCTACCAAGTCACACAGCACTCTTTTGACCTTAGACTCAAAACATTTCTCTCAACAGCCTATCACTTGACATTTCAGCTATACAGTAGACATTGTATTGTACACATAATAGGGGGCAAGTTTCACATAATGAGAGATCTTGTTAGGTTCAATACTTTTAAAATACACTACTTTGTACTTCCCTTCTCCATTCCTCTCTGTGTATGGCCACCCAAGTTTCTTAACCACCTCCCCCCATCATCACACAATTACTATTCATCTGCATTGAGCTCATTATATGGCTCATCAACACCCCACCTTCTGTTGCTTATATTCAATGCTGCCACATGCTGAGCCTGCTATTGACACTGTACACATTGTCTGCTTTAATTGCACACTTCACATCACATACACAACAGGTGAAGTGCTCAACACGGACTGACTATGTAGGCTAGTGGGAATGGTCTGCGCTTTGTACATTGAGATCTGGGGTTCAAATCATGGAAGGGAATTTTTTTTCCTATTCTTTTTAATCTTTATCATTAGATTAAAAATAAATCACTTGGTGGTGTGTGTCAGTTCTGTTATGGCATGGTGTGACTCGGTAGTGCAAGCATCTTTTATGCAACTTTTTACCTTCAAATGCATTTGAATCTTACAGCAAATCTATTTGATAGCGCAAGCAGCTTGTGCTGATGAAAACAGTATGCAGCATGCCTATAATCTGTGAGCCAGTTAAGGTGTTTCTGCATGTGTTATGTTACGTTACACTAATAGCGACTACAACACTTTAAAGTAGTGATTTTCTTGAAGATACTCCTGTACTAGATTACAGAACATAGGCATGCTGCATATCAATTTAATCAGCAGATGCAGATTGTTCTAATAAGATGCATTTTAGGGTAAATAGACTCATTAAAAGATGCACGATGCTACCAAGTCACACAGCACTCCTATGACCTTAGACTCAAATCATTTCTCTCGACATCCTATCACTTGACATTTCTGCAATACAGTAGACATTGTATTGTACACATAACTGGGGGCAATTTTCACATAATGAGAGATCATGTTAGGTTCAATACTTTTAAAATACACTACTTTGTACTTCCCTTCTCCAATCCTCTCTGTGTATGGCCACCCAAGTTCCTAAACCACCTCCCCCCACCATCATCACACAATTACTATTCACCTGCACTGAGCTCATTATATGGCTCACCAACACCCACCTGTTGTTGCTTATATTCAATGCTTCCTCATGATGAGCCTGCTAATGACACTGTACACATTGTCTGCTTTAATTGCATAGGTCACATCACATACACAACAGGTGAAGTTCTCAACATGGACAGACTATGAAGGCTAGTGGGAATGGTCTTCTCTTTGTACCTTGAGATCTGGGCTTCGAATCATGAAAGGGGATTTTTTTTTTCTTTTCATTTTAATCTTTATTATTAGATTAAAAATAAATCACTTGGTGGTGTGTGTCAATTCTGTTATGGAATGGTGTCACTCGGTAGCGCGGGCATCTTTTATGCAACTTTTTACCATCAAATGCATCTGAATCTTACAGCAAATCTATTTGATAGCGCAAGCAGCTATTGCTGATGAAACCAGTATGCAGCATGCCTATAATCGGTGAGCCAGTTCAGGTGTTTCTGCATGCTTTATGTTACGTTACACTAATAGAGACTATAACACTTTAACGTTGTGATTTTCTTGAAGATACACCTGTACTGGATCACAGAACATAGGCATGCTGCATATCATTTTAATCAGCAAAAGCAGATTGGACTAATAAGATGCATTTTAGTGTAAAAAGATGCATTAAAATATGCACGATGCTACCAAGTCACACAGCAATCCTATGACCTTAGACTCAAAACATTTCTCTCAACAGCCTATCAATTGACTTTTCTGCTATACAGTATACATTTTATTGTACACATAACATGGGGCAAGTTTCACATAATGAGAGATCATGTTAGGTTCAATACTTTTAAAAAACACTACTTTGTACTTCCCTTCTCCATTACTCTCTGTGTATGGCCACCCAAGGTCCTAAACCACCTCCCCCGACCTTCACACAATTACTATTCATCTGCATTGAGTTCATTATATGGCTCACCAACACCCCACCTTCTATTGCTTATATTCAATGCTGCCACATGCTGAGCCTGCTATTGACACTGTACACATTGTCTGCTTTAATTGTATACTTCACATCACATACACAACATGTGAAGCTTTCAACACGGACTGACTGTGTAGGCTAGTGGGAATCGTCTTCGCTTTGTACATTAAGATCTGGGGTTCGAATCATGGAAGGGGATTTTTTTTTTCTTTTCTTTGTAATCTCTATTATTAGATTAAAAATAAATCACTTGGTGGTGTGTGTCAATTCTATTATGGCATGGTGTCACTCGGTAGTGCGGGCATCTTTTATGCAACTTTTTACCTTCAAAAGCATATGAATCATACAGGAAATCAATTTGATAGCACAAGCAGCATTTGCTAATGAAAACAATATGCAGCATGCCTATAATATGTGAGCCAGTTAAGGTGTATCTACATGTGAAATGTTACGTTATACTAATAGCGACTATATCACTTTAACATAGTTATTTTCGTGAAGGTACACCTGTACTGGATAACAGAACATAGGCATGCTGCATATCATTTTAATCAGCAGAAGCAACTTGTTCTAATAAGATGCATTTTAGGGTAAATAGACACATTAAAAGATGCACGATGCTACCAAGTCACACAGCAATCCTATGACCTTAGACTCAAAACATTTCTCTCGACATCCTATCACTTGACATTTCTGCTATACAGTAGACATTGTATTGTACACATAACAGGGGGCAAGTTTCACATAATGAGAGATCATGTTAGGTTCAATACTTTTAAAATACACTACTTTGAACTTCCCTTCTCCATTCCTTTCTGTGTATGGCCTCCCAAGTTCCTAAAGCACCTCCCCCCACCATCACACAATTACTATTCACCTGCACTGAGCTCATTATATGGCTCACCAACACCCACCTTCTGTTGCTTATATTCAATGCTTCCGCATGCTGAGCCTGCTATTGAGACTGTACACATTGTCTGCTTTAATTGCATAATTCACATCACATACACAACAGATGAAGTTCTCAACATGGACAGACTGTGTAGGCTAGTGGGTATGGTTTGCTCTTTGTACCTTGAGGTCTGGGGTTCAAATCATGGAAGGGAAGTTTTTTTTCCTTTTCTTTTTAATCTTCATTATTAGATTAAATATAAATCACTTGGTGGTGTGTGTCAATTTTGTTATGGCATGGTGTGACTGGGTAGCGCAAGCGTCTTTTATGAAACTTTTTACCTTCAAATGCATCTGAATCATATAGCAAATCAATTTGATAGCACAATCAGTTTTTCTGATGAAAACAGCATGCAGCATGCCTATAATCTGTGAGCCAGTTCAGGTGTTTCAGCACGTGTTATGTTATGTTACACTAATAGCGACTATAACACTGTAACGTAGTGATTTTCTTGAAGATACACCTGTACTGGATTACAGAACATAGGTATGCTGCATATCATTTTAATCAGCAAAAGCAGATTGTTCTAATAAGATGCATTTTAGGGTAAATAGACGGATTAAAAGATGCACAATGCTACCAAGTCACACAGCACTCCTATGACCTTAGACTCAAAACATTTCTCTCGACATCCTATCACTTGACATTTCTGCTATACAGTTGACATTGTATTGTACACATAACAGGGGGCAAGTTTCACATAATGAGAGATCATGTTAGGTTCAATACTTTTAAAATACACTACTTTGTACTTCCCTTCTCCATTCCTCTCTGTGTATGGCCACCCAAGTTCCTAAACCACCTTCCCCGACCATCACGCAATTACTATTCATCTGCATTGAGTTCATTATATGTCTCACCAACACCCCTCCTTCTTTTGCTTATATTCAATGCTGCCGCATGCTGAGCCTGCTATTGACACTGTACACATTGTCTGCTTTAATTGCATACTTCACATCACAAACACAACAGGTGAAAATCTCAACATGGACAGACTGTGTAGGCTAGTGGGAATGGTCTGTGCTTTGTACCTTGAGATCTGTGGTTCAAATCATGGAAAGGGATATTTATTTTCTTTTCTTTTTAATCTTTATTATTACATTAAAAATAAATCACTTGGTGGTGTGTGTCAATTCTGTTATGGCATGGTGTCACTCGGTAGCGCGCGCATCTTTTATGCAACTTTTTACCTTCAAAAGCATACGAATCATACAGCAAATCAATTTGATAGCACAAGCAGCTTTTGCTAGTGAAAACAATATGCAGCATGCCTATAATCTGTGAGCCAGTTCAGGTGTTTCTGCATGTGTTATGTTACATTACACTATGTTTAAAATTACCTTTTACAGGTGTTGTTCCATAATAAGTAATATTCTCCATACCTGTATACTTAAGAATTTGTCATTTTATTAATTAGTGAAATAATTAGATCAAGCCTTAACTGGGACATATTCTCCAAGGGTTATAATGCAGGAATTACAATGATTGACATTGTCGCACAATACTTATACATTATTACAATATTCAGATTATTCGCCCCTTAACGCCCACTACCATTATCAGATAATAGACAAAGCTTGCTCTTGTTAGCTCCTCCTTTAGAATCAGACTTGAAACTGAATTCCTTTTGAGTGATACTCATGGAATACTGCATCCCATATTTAGTCTGAATAGTTTCCCCAGCACAAGGACACATATATGGGCATGATCTCTTCACTTTGTTAGATAAACAGTTTCCCTCGGGTGCGGCCTTAAACATATCACACTCATTTCCATTTAAAACTAAGTTTGGACAGAGAAACAAAATGGAAGTACCAATGCCCTGTTAAATCTCATGTACTGCTTCATTATACAGCATAAAGCATATGTAAATAAAGAATTATGTAAATTAGTCTTCAACACACTAATAGCGACTATAACACTTTAACGTAGTGATTTTCTTAAAGATACACCTGTACTGGATTACAGAACATAGGTATGCTGCATAACATTTTAATCAGCAAAAGCAGATTGTTCTAATAAGATGCATTTTAGGGTAAATAGACACATTAAAAGATGCACGATGCTACCAAGTCACACAGCACTCCTATGACCTTAGACTCAAAACATTTCTCTCGACAACCTATTACTTGACATTTCTGCTATTCAGTAGACATTGTATTGTACACATAACTGGGGTCAAGTTTCACATAATGAGAGATCATGTTAGGTTCAATACTTTTAAAATACACTACTTTGTAATTCCCTTCTCCATTCCTCTCTGTGTATGGCCACCCTAGTTCCTAAACCATCTCCCCCCACCATCACACAATTACTATACACCTGCACTGAGCTCATTATATGGCTCACCAACACCCACCTGTTGTTTATTATATTCAATGCTTCCGCATGCTGAGACTGCTATTGACACTGTACACATTGTCTGCTTTAATTGCATACTTCACATCACATACACAACAGGTGAAGTTCTCAACATGGACAGACTGTGTAGGCTAGTGGGTATGGTCTGCTCTTTATACCTTGAGGTCTGGGGATCAAATCATGGAAGGAAAGTTTTTTTTTCCTTTTCTTTTTAATCTTTATTATTAGATTAAAAATAAATCACTAGGTGGTGTGTGTCAGTTCTGTTATGGCATGGTGTCACTCGGTAGCGCGGGAATCTTTTATGCAACTTTTTACCTTCAAATGCATCTGAATCTTACAGCAAATCAATTTGATAAACGCAAGCAGCTTTTGCTGATGAAAACAGTATGCAGCATGCCTATAATCTGTGAGCCAGATCAGGTGTTTCTGCATGTGAAATGTTACGTTATACTAATAGCGACTATAACACTTTAACATAGTTATTTTCATGAAGATACACCTGTACTGGATTACAGAACATAGGCATGCTGCATATCATTTTAATCAGCAGAAGCAGATTGTTCTAATAAGATGCATTTTAAGGTAAATAGATGCATTAAAAGATGCACGATGCTACCAAGTCACACAGCAATCCTATGACCTTAGACTCAAAACATTTCTCTAGACATCCTATCACTTGACATTTCTGCTATACAGTAGACATTGTATTGTACACATAACAGGGGGCAAGTTTCACATAATGAGAGATCATGTTAGGTTCAACACTTTTAAAATACACTATGTTGTACTTCCCTTCTCCATTCCTCTCTGTGTATGGCCACCCAAGTTCCTAAACCACCTCCCCCCACCATCACACAATTACTATTCATTTGCATTGAGCTCATTATATGACTCAACAACACCCCACCTTCTGTTGCTTATATTCAATGCTGCCGCATACTGAGCCTGTTGTTGACACTGTACAAATTGTTTGCTTTAATTGCATACTTCACATCACATACAAAACAGGTGAAGCTCTCAACATGGACAGACTGTGTAAGCAAGTGGTTATGGTCTGAGCTTTGTACATTGAGGTCTGGTGTTTGAATCATGGATGGGGAGGTTTTTTTTCCTTTTCTTTTTAATCTTTATTATTAGATTAAATATAAATCAATTGGTGGTGTGTGTCAATTCTGTTAAGCAATGGTGTGAATCGGTAGCGCAAGCATCTTTTATGCAACATTTTACCTTCAAATGCATCTGAATCATACAGCAAATTAATTTGATAGCACAAGCCGTTTTTCTGATGAAAACAGCATGCAGCATGCCTATAATCTGTGAGCCAGTTCAGGTGTTTCTGCATGTGTTATGTTATGTTACACTAATAGCGAATATAACACTTTAACGTAGTGATTTTCTTGAAGTTACACCTGTACTGGATTACAGAACATAGGTATGCTGCATATCATTTTAATCAGCAGAAGCAGATTGTTCTAATAAGATGCAATTTAGGGTAAATAGACTCATTAAAAGATGCACAATGCTACCAAGTCACACAGCACTCCTATGACCTTAGACTCAAAACATTTCTCTCAACAGCCTATCACTTGACATTTCTGCTATACAGTAGACATTGTATTGTACACATAACTGGGGTCAAGTTTCACATAATGAGAGATCATGTTAGGTTCAATACATTTAAAATACACTACTTTGTATTTCCCTTCTCCATCCCTCTCTGTGTATGGCCACCCAAGTTCCTAAACCACCTCCCCCCACAATCACACAATTACTATTCATTTGCATTGAGCTCATTATATGACTCAACAACACCCCACCTTCTGTTGCTTATATTGAATGCTGCTGCATTCTGAGCCTGCTATTGACACAGTACACATTGTCTGCTTTAATTGCATACTTCACATCACATACACAACAGGTGAAGCTCTCAACATGGAAAGACTGTGTAGGTTAGTGGTTATGGTCTGCGCTTTGTACAATGAGGTCTGGGGTTCGAATCATGGAAGTGGAGGTTTTTATCCTTTTCTTTTTAATCTTTATTATTAGATTAAATATAAATCACTTGGTGGTGTGTGTCAATTCTGTTATGGCATGGTGTGACTGGGTAGCGCAAGCATCTTTTATGCAACATTTTACCTTCAAATGCATCTGAATCATACAGCAAATCAATTTGATAGCACAAGCAGTTTTTCTGATGAAAACAGCATGCAGCATGCCTATAATCTGTGAGCCAGTTCAGGTGTTTCTGCATGTGTTATGTTACGTTACACTAATAGCGACTATAACACTTTAACGTAGTGATTTTCTTGAAGATACACCTGTACTGGATTACAGAACATAGGCATGCTGCATATCATTTTAATCAGCAGAAGCAGATTGTTCTAATAAGATGCATTTTAGGGTTAATAGACTCATTAAAAGATGCATGATGCTACCAAGTCACACAGCACTCCTATGACCTTAAACTCAAAACATTTCTCTCGACATCCTATCACTTGACATTTCTGCTATACAGTAGACATTGTATTGTACACATAACAGGGGGCAAGTTTCACATAATGAGAGATCATGTTAGGTTCAATACTTTTAAAATACACTACTTTGTATTTCCCTTCTCCATTCCTCTCTGTGTATGGCCACCCAAGTTCCTAAACCACCTCCCCCCACAATCACACAATTACTATTCATTTGCATTGAGCTCATTATATGACTCAAAAACACCCCACCTTCTGTTGCTTATATTCAATGCTGCCGCATTCTGAGCCTTCTATTGACACTGTACACATTGTCTGCTTTAATTGCATACTTCACATCACATACACAACAGGTGAAGCTCTCAACACGGACTGACTGTGTACGCTAGTGGGAATGTTGTGCACTTTGTACCTTGAGATCTGGGGTTCGAATTATGGAAGGGGATTTTTTATTTATTTTCTTTTTAATCTTTATTATTAGATTAAAAATAAATCACTTGGTGGTGTGTGTCAATTCTGTTATGGCATGGTGTCACTCGGTAGCGCGGGCATCTTTTATGCAACTTTTTACCTTCAAGAGCATATGAATCATACAGCAAATCAATTTGATAGCACAAGCAGCTTTTGCTAATGAAAACAATATGCAGCATGCCTATAATCTGTGAGCCAGTTAAGGTGTATCTGCATGTGAAATGTTACGTTATACTATTAGCGACTATAACACTTTAACCAAGTTATTTTCGTGAAGGTACACCTGTACTGGATTACAGAACATAGGCATGCTGCATTTCATTTTAATCAGCAGAAGCAACTTGTTCTAATAAGATGCATTCAAGGGTAAATAGACGCGTTAAAAGATGCACGATGCTACCAAGTCACACAGCACTCCTATGACCTTAGACTCAAATATTTTCTCTCGACATCCTATCACTTGACATTTCTGCTATACAGTAGACATTGTATTGTACACATAACAGGGGGCAAGTTTCACATAATGAGAGATCATGTTAGGTTCAATACTTTTAAAATATACTACCTTGTACTTCCCTGCTCCATTCCTCACTGTGTTTTGCCACCCAAGTTCCTAAACCACCTCCCCCCACAATCACACAATTACTATTCATTTGCATTGAGCTCATGATATGGCTCAACAACACCCCACATTCTGTTGCTTATATTCAATGCTGCCGCATTCTGAGCCTGCTATTGACACTGTACACATTGTCTGCTTTAATTGCATACTTCACATCACATACACAACAGGTGAAGCGCTCAACATGGAAAGACTGTGTAGGCTAGTGGTTATGGTCTGCGCTTTGTACATTGAGGTCTGGGGTTCGAATCATGAAAGGGGAGGTTTTTATCGTTTTCTTTTTAATCTTTATTATTAGATTAAATATAAATCACTTGGTGGTGTGTGTCAATTCTGTTATGGCATGGTGTGACAGGGTAGCGCAAGCATCTTTTATGCAACATTTTACCTTCAAATGCATCTGAATCATACAGCAAATCAATTTGATAGCACAAGCAGTTTTTCTGATGAAAACAGCATGCAGCATGCCTATAATCTGTGAGCCAGTTCATGTGTTTCTGCATGTGTTATGTTACGTTACACTAATAGCGACTATAACACTTTAATGTAGTGATTTTCTTGAAGATACACCTGTACTGGATTACAGAACATAGGCATGCTGCATATCATTTTAATCAGCAGAAGCAGATTGTTCTAATAAGATGCATTTTAGGGTAAATAGACTCATTAAAAGATGCACGATGCTACCAAGTCACACAGCACTCCTATGACCTTAAACTCAAAACATTTCTCTCGACATCCGATCACTTGACATTTCTGCTATACAGTAGACATTGTATTGTACACATAACAGGGGGCAAGTTTCACATAATGAGAGATCATGTTAGGTTCAATACTTTTAAAATACAACACTTTGTACTTCCCTTCTCCATTCCTCTCTGTGCATGGCCACCCAAGTTCCTACACCAAATCCCCCCATCATCACACAATTACTATTCATCTGCATTGAGCTCATTATATGGCTCACAACACCCCACCTTCTGTTGCCTATATTCAATGCTGCCGCATGCTGAGCCTGCTATTGAGACTGTACACATTGTCTGCTTTAATTGCACACTTCACATCACATACACAACAGGTGAAGTTTTCAACATGGACAGACTGTGTAGGCTAGTGGGTTTGGTCTGCTCTTTGTACAATGAGGTCTGGGGTTCAAATCATGGAAAGGAGGTTTTTTTTCCTTTTCTTTTTAATCTTTATTATTAGATTAAAAATAAATCACTTTGTGGTGTGTGTCAGTTCCGTTATGGCATGGTGTGACTCGGTAGCGCGGGCATATTTTATGCAACTTTTAACCTTCAAATGCTTCTGAATCTTACAGCAAATCAATTTGATAGCACAAGCAGCTTTTGCTGATGAAAACAGTATGCAGCATGCCTATAATCTGTGAGCAAGTTCAGGTGTTTCTGCATGTTTTATGTTACATAACACTAATAGAGACTATAAAACTTTAACATGGTGATTTTCTTGAAGATACACATGTACTGGATCACAGAACAAAGGCATGCTGCATATCATTTTAATCAGCAAATGCAGATTGTTCTAATAAGATGCATTTTAAGGTAAAAAGATGCATTAAAATATGCACGATGCTACCAAGTCACACAGCACTCCTTTGACCTTAGACACAAAACATTTCTTTCAACATCCTATCACTTGACATTTCTGCTATACAGTATACATCGTATTGTACACATAAGAGGGGGCAAGTTTCACATAATGAGAGATCATGTTAGGTTCAATACTTTTAAAATACACTACTTTGTACTTCCCATCTCTATTACTCTCTGTGTATGGCCACCCAAGTTCCTAAACAACCTCCCCCGACCATCACACAATTACTATTCATCTGCATTGAGTTCATTATATGGCTCACCAACACCCCACCTTCTTTTGCTTATATTCAATGCTGCTGCATGCTGAGCCTGCTATTGACACTGTACACATTGTCTACTTTAATTGCATACTTCACATCACATACACAACAGGTGAAGCTATCAACACGGACTGACTGTGTAGGCTTGTGGGTATGGTCTGCACTTTGTACCTTGAGGTCTGGTGTTGCAATCATGGAATGGAATTTTTTTTTCCTTTTCTTTATCTTTATTATTAGATAAAAAATAAATCACTTGGTGGTGTGTGTCAATTCAGTTAGGGCATGGTGTTACTCGGTAGCGCGGACATCTTTTATGCAACTTTTTACCTTCAAATGCATCTGAATCATACAGCAAATCAATTTGATAGCACAAGCAGTTTTTCTGATGAAAACAATATGCAGCATGCCTATAATCTGTGAGCCAGTACTGGTGTTTCTGCATGTGAAATGTTACGTTATACTAATAGCGACTATAACACTTTAACGTAATGATTTTCTTGAAGGTACACCTGTACTGGATCACAGAACATAGGCATGCTGCATATCATTTTAATCAGCAAAAGCAGATTGGTCTAATAAGATTCATTTTAGGGTATAAAGATGCATTAAAATATGCACAATGCTACCAAGTCACACAGCAATCATATGACCTTAGACTCAAAACATTTCTCTCAACATCCTATCACTTGACATTTCTGCTATACAGTATACATTGTATTGTACACATAACATGGGGCAAGATTCGCATAATGAGAGATCATGCTAGGTTCAATATTTTAAAATACACTACTTTGTACTTCCCATCTCCATTACTCTCTGTGTATGGCCAGCCAAGTTCCTAAACAACCTCCCCCACCATCACACAATTTCTATTCACCTGCACTGAGCTCATTATATGGCTCACCAACATCCACCTTCTGTTGCTTATTTTCAATGCTTCCGTATGCTGAGCCTGCTATTGACACTGTACACATTGTCTGCTTTAATTGCATACTTCACATCACATACATAACAGGTGAAGTTCTCAACATGGACAGACTGTGTAGGCTAGTGGGAATGGTCTGCTCTTTGTACCTTGAGGTCTGGGGTTCACATCATGGAAGGGAAGTTTTTTTTTCCATTTCTTTTTAATCTTTATTATTAGATTAAAAATAAATCAATTGGTGGTGTGTGTCAGTTCTGTTATGGCATGGTGTGACTTGGTAGTGCAAGCATCTTTTGTGCAACTTCTTACCTTCAAATGCATCTGAATCTTACAGCAAATCAAATTGATAGCACAAGCAGCTTTTGCTGAAGAAAACAGTATGCAGCATGCCTATAATCTGTGAGCCAGTTCAGCTGTTTCTTCATGTTTTATGTTACGTTACACTAATAGAACTATAACACTTTAACGTAGTGATTTTCTTGAAGATACACCTGCACTGGATCACAGAACATAGGCATGCTGCATATCATTTTAATCAGCAAAAGCAGATTGGTCTAATAAGATGCATTTTAGTGTAAAAAGATGCATTAAAATATGCACGATGCTACCAAGTCACACAGCACTCCTTTGACCTTAGACACAAAACATTTCTTTCAACATCCTATCACTTGACATTTCTGCTATACAATATACATAGTATTGTACACATAACAGGGGGCATGTTTCACATAATGAGAGATCATGTTAGGTTCTATACACTTAAAATACACTAATTTGTACTTCCCCTCTCCATTACTCTCTGTGTATGGCCACCCAAGTTCCTAAACCACCTCCCGCACCATCACACAATTTCTGTTCACCTGCACTGAGCTCATTATATGGCTCACCAACATCCTCCTTCTGTTGCTTTTATTCAATGCTTCAGCATGCTGAGCCTGCTATTGACACTGTACACATTGTCTGCTTTAATTGTATACTTCACATCACATATATAACAGGAGAATTTCTCAACATGGACAGACTGTGTAGGCTAGTGGGTATTGTCTGCGCTTTGTACCTTGAGATCTGGGGTTCGAATCATGGAAGGGGATTTTTTTTTTTTTTTCTTTTTAATCTTTATTATTAGATTAAAAATAAATCACTTGGTGGTGTGTGCCAATTCTGTTATGGCATGGTGTCACTCGGTAGCGAGGGCATCTTTTATGCGACTTTTTACCTTCAAAAGCATATGAATCATACAGCAAATCAATTTGATAGCACAAGCAGCTTTTGCTAATGAAAACAATATGCAGCATGCCTATAATCTGTGAGCCAGTTAAGGTGTATCTACATGTGAAATGTTACGTTATACTAATAGCGACTATAACACTTTAACGTAGTGATTTTCGTGAAGGTACACCTGTACTGGATTACAGAACATAGGCATGCTGCATATCATTTTAATCAGCAGAAGCAGTTTGTTCTAATAAGAGGCATTTTAGGGTAAATAGACACTTTAAAAGATGCACGATGCTACCAAGTCACAAAGCACTCCAATGACCTTAGACTCCAAACATTTCTCTTGACATCCTATCACTTGACATTTCTGCTATACAGTAGACATTGTATTGTACACATAACTGGGGGCAAGTTTCACATAATTAGAGATCATGTTAGGTTCAATACTTTTAAAATACACTACTTTGTACTTCCTTCTCCATTCCACTCTGTGTATGGCCACCCAAGTTCCAAAACCACCTCCCCAGACGATCACACAATTACTATTCATCTGCATTGAGTTCATTATATGGCTCACCAACACCCCACCTTCTTTTGCTTATATTCAATGCTGCCGCATGCTGAGCCTGCTATTGACACTGTACACATTGTCTGCTTTAATTACATACTTCACATCACATACACAACAGGTGAAGATCTCAACATGGACCGACTGTGTTGGCTAGTGGGAATGGTTTGCGCTTTGTACCTTGAGATCTGGGGTTTGAATCATTGAAGGGGATTTTTTTTTTCTTTTCTTTTTAATCTTTATTATTAGATTAAAAATAAATCACTTGGTGGTGTGTGTCAATTCTGTAATGGCATGGTGTCACTCGGTAGCGCGGGCATCTTATATGCAACTTTTGACCTTCAAAAGCATATGAATCATACAGCAAATCAATTTGATAGCACAAGCAGCTTTTGCTAATGAAAACAATATGCAGCATGCCTATAATCTGTGAGCCAGTTAAGGTGTATCTACATGTGAAATGTTACGTTATACTAATAGCGAATATAACACTTTAATGTAGTGATTTTCGTGAAGGTACACCTGTACTGGATTACAGAACATAGGCATGCTGCATATCATTTTAATCAGCAGAAGCAACTTGTTCTAATAAGATGCATTTTAGGGTAAAAATATGCATTAAAATATGCACAATGCTACCAAGTCACACAGCACTCCTTTGACCTTAGACTCAAAACATTTCTCTCAACAGCCTATCACTTGACATTTCTGCTATATAGTATACATTGTATTGTACACATAACAGGGGGCAAGTTTCACATAATGAGAGATCATGTTAGGTTCAATACTTTTAAAATACACTACTTTGTACTTCCCTTCTCCATTTCTCTCTGTGTATGGCCACCCAAGTTCCTAAACCACCTCCCCCGGCCATCACACAATTACTATTCATCTGCATTGATTTCATTATATGGCTCACCAACACGCCACCTTCTTTTGCTTATATTCAATGCTGCCGCATGCTGAGCCTGCTATTGACACTGTACACATTGTCTGCTTTAATTACATACTTCACATCACATACACAACAGGTGAAGCTCTCAATATGGACTGACTGTGTAGGCTAGTGGGAATGGTCTGCACTTTGTACCTTGAGATCTGGGGTTTGAATCATGGAAGTGGACTTTTTTTCTTTTCTTTTTAATCTTTATTATTAGATTAAACATAAGTCACTTGGTGGTGTGTGTCAATTCTGTTATGGCATGGTGTCACTCGGTAGCGTGGGCATCTTTTATGCAACTTTTTACCTTCAAAAGCATATGAATCATACAGCAAATCAATTTGATAGCACAAGCAGATTTTGCTAATGAAAACAATATGCAGCATGCCTATAATCGACTATAACACTTTAACGTAGTTATTTTCGTGAAGGTACACCTGTACTGGAGTACAGAACATAGGCATGCTGTATATCATTTTAATCAGCAGAAGCAACTTGTTCTAATAAGATGCATTTTAGGGTAAACAGACACATTAAAAGATGCACGATGCTACCAAGTCACAGAGCAATCCTATGACCTTAGACTCAAAACATTTCTCTCGACATCCTATCACTTGACATTTCAGCTATTCAGTAGACATTGGATTGTACACATAACAGGGGGCAAGTTTCACATAATGAGAGATCATGTTAGGTTCAATACTTTTAAAATACTCTACTTTGTACTTCCCTTCTCCATTCCTCTCTGTGTATGGCCACCCAAGTTCCTAAACCACCTCCCCCTACCATCACACAATTACTATTCATCTGCATTGAGCTTATTATATGGCTCAACAACACCCCACATTCTGTTGCTTATATGCAATGCTGCCTCATACTGAGCCTGCTATTGACACTGTACACATTGTCTGCTTTAATTGCATAGTTCACATCACATTCACAACAGGTGAAGTGCTCAACATGGACAGACTGTGTAGGCAAGTAGATATGGTCTGCGCTTTGTACCTTGAGGTCTGGGGTTCAAATCATGGAAGGGGAGGTTTTTTTCCTTTTCATTTTAATCTTTATTATTAGATTAAATATAAATCACCTGGTGGTGTGTGTCAATTCTGTTATGGCATGGTGTGACTGGGTAGCGCAAGCGTCTTTTAAGCAACATTTTACCTTCAAATGCATCTGAATCATACAGCAAATCAATTTGATAGCACAAGCAGTTTTTCTTATGAAAACAGCATGCAGCATGCCTATAATCTGTGAGCCAGTTCAGGTGTTTCTGCATGTGTTATGTTACGTTACACTAATAGCAACTATAACACTTTATCGTAGTGATTTTCATGAAGATACACCTGTACTGGATTACAGAACATAGGCATGGTGCATATCATTTTAATCAGCAGAAGCTGATTGTTCTAATAAGATGCATTTTAGGGTAAATAGACTCATTAAAAGATGCACGATGCTACCAAGTCACACAGCACTCCATTGACATTAGACTCAAAACATTTCTCTCAACAGCCTATCACTTGACATTTCTGCTATACAGTATACATTGTATTGTACACATAACATGGGCAAATTTCACATAATGAGATATCATGCTAGGTTCAATACTTTTAAAATACACTACTTTGTTCTTCACTTCTCCATTACTCTCTGTGTATGGCCACCCAAGTTCCTAAACCACCTCCCCCGACGATCACACAATTACTATTCATCTGCATTGAGTTCATTATATGGCTCACCAACACCCCACCTTCTTTTGCTTATATTCAATGCTGCCGCATGCTGAGCCTGCTATTGACACTGTACACATTGTCTGCTTTAATTACATACTTCACATCACATACACAACAGGTGAAGATTTCAACATGGACCGACTGTGTTGGCTAGTGGGAATGGTCTGCGCTTTGTACCTTGAGATCTGGGGATCGAATCATGGAAGGGGATTTTTTTTTCTTTTCTTTTTAATCTTTATTATTAGATTAAAAATAAATCACTTGGTGGTGTGTGTCAATTCTGTAATGGCATGGTGTCACTCGGTAGCGCGGGCATCTTTTATGCAACTTTTTACCTTCAAAAGCATATGAATCATACAGCAAATCAATTTGATAGCACAAGCAGCTTTTGCTAATGAAAACAATATGCAGCATGCCTATAATCTTTGAGCCAGTAAAGGTGTATCTACATGTGAAATGTTACGTTATACAAATAGCGATTATAACACTTTAATGTAGTGATTTTCGTGAAGGTACACCTGTACTGGATTACAGAACATAGGCATGCTGCATATCATTTTAATCAGCAGAAGCAACTTGTTCTAATAAGATGCATTTTAGGGTAAATAGACGCATTAAAAGATGCACGATGCTACCAAGTCACACAACAATCATATGACCTTAGACTCAAAACATTTCTCTCGACATCCTATCACTTGACATTTCTGCTATACAGTATTCATTGTATTGTACACATAACAGGGGGCAAGTTTCACATAATGAGAGATCATGTTAGGTTCAATACTTTTAAAATACACTACTTTGTACTTCCCTTCTCCATTTCTCTCTGTGTATGGCCACCCAAGTTCCTAAACCACCTCCCCCGGCCATCACACAATTAATTTTCATCTGCATTGAGTTCACTATATGGCTCACCAACATCCCACCTTCTGTTGCTTATATTCAATGCTGCTGCATGCTGAGTCTGCTATTGACACTGTACACATTGTCTGCTTTAATTGCATACTTCACATCACATACACAACAGGTGAAGTTCTCAACATGGACAGACTGTGTAGGCTAGTGGGTATGGTCTGTTCTTTGTACCTTGAGGTCTGGGGTTCAAATCATGGAAGGGAAGTTTTTTTTCCTTTTCTTTTTATTCTTTATTATTAGATTAAAAATAAATCACTTGGTGGAGTGTGTCAGTTCTGTTATGGCATGCTGTGACTCGGTAGTGCAAGAATCTTTTATGCAACTTTTTACCTTCAAATGCATCTGAATCATACAGCAAATCAATTTGATAGCACAATCAGCTTTTGCTGATGAAAAAAGTATGCAGCATGCCTATAATCTGTGAGCCAGTTCAGGTGTTTCTGCATGTTTTATGTTACGTTACACTAATAGAGACTATTACACTATAACATAATGATTTTCTTGAAGATACACCTGTACTGGATCACAGAACATAGGCATGCAGCATCTCATTTTAATCAGCAAAAGCAGATTGTTCTAATAAGATGCATTTTAGGGTAAAAAGATGCATTAAAATATGCATGATGCTACCAAGTCACACAGAACTTCTTTGACTAGACTCAAAACATTTCTCTCAACAGCCTATCACTTGACATTTCTGCTATACAGTATACATTGAATTGTACACATAACATGGGGCATGTTTCACATAATGAGAGATCATCTTAGGTTCAATACTTTTAAAATACACTACTTTGTGCTTCCTTCTCCATTCCTCTCTGTGTATGGCCACCCAAGTTCCTAAACCACCTCCCCCGACCATCACACAATTACTATTCATCTGCATTGAGTTCATTATAAGGCTCACCAACACTCCACCTTCTTTTGCTTATATTCAATGCTGCTGCATGCTGAGCCTGCTATTGACACTGTACACATTGTCTGCTTTAATTGCATACTTCACATCACATACACAACAGGTGAAGTGCTCAACATGGCCTGACTGTTTATGCTAGTGGGAATGGTCTGTGCTTTGTTCCTTGAGATCTGGGGTTCGAATCATGAAAGGGGATTTTTTTTCACTTTTCTTTTTAATCTTAATTATTAGATTAAAAATAAGTCACTTGGTGGTGTGTGTCAATTCTGTTATGGCATGGTGTCACTCGGTAGCGCGCGCATCTTTTATGCAACTTTTTACCTTCAAAAGCATACGAATCATACAGCAAATCAATTTGATAGCACAAGCAGCTTTTGCTAATGAAAACAATATGCAGCATGGCTGTAATCTGTGAGCCAGTTAAGGTGTTTCTGCATGTGTTATGTTACGTTACACTCATAGCGACTATAACACTTTAACGTAGTGATTTTCATGAAGATACACCTGTACTGGATTACAGAACATAGGCATGGTGCATATCATTTTAATCAGCAGAAGCTGATTGTTCTAATAAGATGCATTTTAGGGTAAATAGACTCATTAAAAGATGCACGATGCTACCAAGTCACACAGCACTCCATTGGCCTTAGACTCAAAACATTTCTCTCAACAGCCTATCACTTGACATTTCTGCTATACAGTATACATTATATTGTACACATAACATGGGCAAATTTCACATAATGAGATATCATGCTAGGTTCAATACTTTTAAAATACACTACTTTGTTCTTCACTTCTCCATTACTCTCTGTGTATGGCCACCCATGTTCCTAAACCACCTCCCCCGACGATCACACAATTACTATTCATCTGCATTGATTTCATTATATGGCTCACCAACACCCCACCTTCTTTTGCTTATATTCAATGCTGCCGCATGCTGAGCCTGCTTTTGACACTGTACACATTGTCTGCTTTAATTACATACTTCACATCACATACACAACAGGTGAAGATCTCAACATGGACCGACTGTGTTGGCTAGTGGGAATGGTCTGTGCTTTGTACTTTGAGATCTGGGGTTCGAATCATGGAAGGGGATTTTTTTTTCTTTTCTTTTTAATCTTTATTATTAGATTAAAAATAAATCACTTGGTGGTGTGTGTCAATTCTGTAATGGCATGGTGTCACTCGGTAGCGCGGGCATCTTTTATGCAACTTTTTACCTTCAAAAGCATATGAATCATACAGCAAATCAATTTGATAGCACAAGCAGCTTTTGCTAATGAAAACAATATGCAGCATGCCTATAATCTGTGAGCCAGTTAAGGTGTATCTACATGTGAAATGTTACGTTATACTAATAGCGAATATAACACTTTAATGTAGTGATTTTCGTGAGGGTACACCTGTACTGGATTACAGAACATAGGCATGGTGCATATCATTTTAATCAGCAGAAGCAACTTGTTCTAATAAGATGCATTTTAGGGTAAATAGACGCATTAAAAGATGCACGATGCTACCAAGTCACACAACAATCATATGACCTTAGACTCAAAACATTTCTCTCGACATCCTATCACTTGACATTGCTGCTATACAGTATACATTGTATTGTACACATAACAGGGGGCAAGTTTCACATAATGAGAGATCATGTTAGGTTCAATACTTTTAAAATACACTACTTTGTACTTCCCTTCTCCATTTCTCTCTGTGTATGGCCACCCAAGTTCCTAAACCACCTCCCCCGGCCATCACACAATTAATTTTCATCTGCATTGAGTTCACTATGTGGCTCACCAACACCCCACCTTCTGTTGCTTATATTCAATGCTGCTGCATGCTGAGTCTGCTATTGACACTGTACACATTGTCTGCTTTAATTGCATACTTCACATCCCATACACAACAGGTGAAGTTCTCAACATGGACAGACTGTGTAGGCTAGTGGGTATGGTCTGTTCTTTATACCTTGAGGTCTGTGGTTCAAATCATGGAAGGGAAGTTTTTTTTCCTTTTCTTTTTATTCTTTATTATTAGATTAAAAATAAATCACTTGGTGGAGAGTGTCAGTTCTGTTATGGCATGCTGTGACTCGGTAGTGCAAGAATCTTTTATGCAACTTTTTACCTTCAAATGCATCTGAATATTACAGCAAATCAATTTGATAGCACAATCAGCTTTTGCTGATGAAAAAAGTATGCAGCATGCCTATAATCTGTGAGCCAGTTCAGGTGTTTCTGCATGTTTTATGTTACGTTACACTAATAGAGACTATAACACTATAACATAGTGATTTTCTTGAAGATTCACCTGTACTGGATCACAGAACATAGGCATGCTGCATCTCATTTTAATCAGCAAAAGCAGATTGTTCTAATAAGATGCATTTTAGGGTAAAAAGATGCATTAAAATATGCATGATGCTACCAAGTCACACAGAACTCCTTTGACATTAGACTCAAAAAATTTCTCTCAACAGCCTATCACTTGACATTTCTGCTATACAGTATACATTGTATTGTACACATAACATGGGGCAAGTTTCACATAATGAGAGATCATGTTAGGTTCAATACTTTTAAAATACACTACTTTGTGCTTCACTTCTCCATTCCTCTCTGTGTATGGCCACCCAAGTTCCTAAACCACCTCCCCCGACCATCACACAATTACTATTCATCTGCATTGAGTTCATTATAAGGGTCACCAACACCCCACCTTCTTTTGCTTATATTCAATGCTGCTGCATGCTGAGCCTGCTATTGACACTGTACACATTGTCTGCTTTAATTGCATACTTCACATCACATACACAACAGGTGAAGTGCTCAACATGGCCTGACTGTGTAGGCAAGTGGGAATGGTCTGTGCTTTGTACCTTGAGATCTGGGGTTTGAATCATGGAAGGGGATTTTTTTTCTCTTTTCTTTTTAATCTTTATTATTAGATTAAAAATAAGTCACTTGGTGGTGTGTGTCAATTCTGTTATGGCATGATGTCACTCGGTAGCGCAAGCGTCTTTTATGCAACTTTTTACCTTCAAAAGCATACGAATCATACAGCAAATCAATTTGATAGCACAAGCAGCTTTTGCTAATGAAAGCAATATGCACCATCGCAGTAATCTGTGAGCCAGTTCAGGTGTTTCTGCATGTGTTATGTTACGTTACACTCATAGCGACTTAAACACTTTAACGTAGTGATTTTCTTGAAGTTACACCTGTACTGGATTACAGAACATAGGCATGCTGCATATCATTTTAATCAGCAGAAGCAGATTGTTCTAATAAGATGCATTTTAGGGTATATAGACACATTAAAAGATGCACGATGCTACCAAGTCACACAGCACTCCAATGACCTTAGACTCAAAACATTTCTCTTGACATCCTATCACTTGACATTTCTGCTATACAGTAGACCTTGTATTGTACACATAACAGGGGGCAAGTTTCACATAATTAGAGATCATGTTAGGTTCAATACTTTTAAAATACACTACTTTGTACTTCCTTCTCCATTCCTCTCTGTGTATGGCTACCCAAGTTCCTAAACCTCCTCCCCCCACCATCACACAATTACTATTCACCTGCACTGAGCTCATTATATGGCTCACCAACATTTACCTTCTGTTGCTTATATTCAATGCTTCCGCATGCTGAGCCTGCTATTGACACTGTACATATTGTCTGCTTTAATTGCATACTTCACATCACATACACACAGGTGAAGTTCTCAACAAGGACAGACTGTGTGGGCTAGTGGGTATGGTCTGCTCTTTATACCTTGAGGTCTGGGGTTCAAATCATGGAAGGGAAGTTTTTTTTCCTTTTCTTTTTAATCTTTATTATTAGATTAAAAATAAATCACTTGGTGGTGTGTGTCAGTTCTGTTATGGCATGGTGTGACTCAGTAGTGCAAGCATCTTTTATGCAACTTTTTACCTTCAAATGCATCTGAAGCATACCGCAAATCAATTTGATAGCACAAGCAGCTTTTGCTGATGAAAACAGTATGCAGCATGCCTATAATCTGTGAGCCAGTTCAGGTGTTTCTGCATGTTTAATGTGAGGTTACACTAATAGAGACTATAACACTTTAACGTAGTGATTTTCTTGAAGATACACCTGTACTGGATCACAGAACATAGGCATGCTGCATGTCATTTTAATCAGCAAAAGCAGATTGTTCTAATAAGATGCATTTTAGGGTAAAAATATGCATTAAAATATGCACGATGCTACCAAGTCACACAGCACTCCTTTGACCTTAGACTCAAAACATTTCTCTCAACAGCCTATCACTTGACATTTCTGCTATATAGTATACATTGTATTGTACACATAACAGGGGGCAAGTTTCACATAATGAGAGATCATGTTAGGTTCAATACTTTTAAAATACACTACTTTGTACTTCCCTTCTCCATTACACTCTGTGTATGGCCACCCAAGTTCCTAAACCACCTCCCCCGACCATCACAAAATTACTATTCATCTGCATTGAGTTCATTATATGGCTCACCAACACCTCACCTTCTTTTGCTTATATTCAATACTGCCGCATGCTGAGCCTGCTATTGACACTGTACACATTGTCTGCTTTAATTGCATACTTCACATCACATACACAACAGGTGAAGCTCTCAACATGGACCGACTGTGTAGGCTAGTGGGAATGGTCTGCACTTTGTACCTTGAGATCTGGGGTTTGAATCATGGAAGTAGATTTTTTTTTTCTTTTCTTTTTAATCTTTATTATTAGATTAAAAAATAAATCACTTGGTGGTTTGTTTCAATTCTGTTATGGCATGGTGTCACTCGGTAGCGAGGGCATCTTTTATGCAACATTTTACCTTCAAAAGCATATGAATCATACAGCAAATCAATTTGATAGCACAAGCAGCTTTTGCTAATGAAAACAATATGCAGCATGGCAGTAATCTGTGTGCCAGTTCAGGTGTTTCTGCATGTGTTATGTTACGTTACACTCATAGCGACTTTAACACTTTAACGTAGTGATTTTCTTGAAGTTACACCTGTACTGGATTACAGAACATAGGCATGCTGCATATCATTTTAATCAGCAGAAGCAGATTGTTCTAATAAGATGCATTATAGGGTAAATAGACACAATAAAAGATGCACGATTCTACCAAGTCACACAGCACTCCAATGACCTTAGACTCAAAACATTTCTCTTGACATGCTATCACTTGACATTTCTGCTATACAGTAGACATTGTATTGTACACATAACTGGGGGCAAGTTTCACATAATTAGAGATCATGTTAGGTTCAATACTTTTAAAATACACTACTTTGTACTTCCTTCTCCATTCCTCTCTGTGTATGGCTACCCAAGTTCCTAAACCTCCTCCCCCCACCATCACACAATTACTATTCACCTGCACTGAGCTCATTATATGGCTCACCAACATTTACCTTCTGTTGCTTATATTCAATGCTTCCGCATGCTGAGCCTGCTATTGACACTGTACACATTGTCTGCTTTAATTGCATACTTCACATCACATACACAACAGGTGAAGTTCTCAACATGGACAGACTGTGTAGGCTAGTGGGTATGGTCTGCTCTTTATACCTTGAGGTCTGGGGTTCAAATCATAGAAGGGAAGTTTTTTTTCCTTTTCTTTTTAATCTTTATTATTAGATTAAAAATAAATCACTTGGTGGTGTGTGTCAGTTCTGTTATGGCATGGTGTGACTCAGTAGTGCAAGCATCTTTTATGCAACTTTTTACCTTCAAATGCATCTGAAGCATACCGCAAATCAATTTGATAGCAAAAGCAGCTTTTGCTGATGAAAACATTATGCAGCATGCCTATAATCTGTGAGCCAGTTCAGGTGTTTCTGCATGTTTTATGTTACGTTACACTAATAGAGACTATAACACTTTAACGTAGTGATTTTCTTGAAGATACACCTGTACTGGATCACAGAACATAGGCATGCTGCATATCATTTTAATCAGCAAAAGCAGATTGTTCTAATAAGATGCATTTTAGGGTAAAAATATGCATTAAAATATGCACGATGCTACCAAGTCACACAGCACTCCTTTGACCTTAGACTCAAAACATTTCTCTCAACAGCCTATCACTTGACATTTCTGCTATACAGTATACATTGTATTGTACACATAACAAGTGGCAAGTTTCACATAATGAGAGATCATGTTAGGTTCAATACTTTTAAAATACACTACTTTGTACTTCCCTTCTCCATTACTCTCTGTGTATGGCTACCCAAGTTCCTAAACCACCTCCCCCGACCATCACACAATTACTATTCATCTGCATTGAGTTCATTATATGGCTCACCAACACCCAACCTTCTTTTGCATATATTCAATACTGCCGCAGCCTGAGCCTGCTATTGACACTGTACACATTGTCTGCTTTAATTGCATACTTCACATCACATACACAACAGGTGAAGCTCTCAACATGGACAGACTGTGTAGGCTAGTGGGAATGGTCTGCACTATGTACCTTGAGATCTGGGGTTTGAATCATGGAAGTGAATTTTTTTTTTCTTTTCTTTTTAATCTTTATTATTAGATTAAAAAATAAATCACTTGGTGGTTTGTGTCAATTCTGTTATGGCATGGTGTCACTCGGTAGCAAGGGCATCTTTTATGCAACATTTTACCTTCAAAAGCATATGAATCATACAGCAAATCAATTTGATAGCACAAGCAGCTTTTGCTGATGGAAACAATATGCAGCATGCCTATAATCTGTGCACCAGTTCAGGTGTTTCTGCATGTTTTTTGTTAGGTTACACTAATAGAGACTATAACACTTTAACATAGTGACTTTCTTGAAGATACACCTGTACTGGATCACAGAACATAGGCATGCTGCATATCATTTTAATCAGCAAAAGCAGATTGTTCTAATAAGATGCATTTTAGGGTAAAGGATGCATTAAATTATGCACGATGCTACCAAGTCACACAACACTCCTTTGACCTTAGACTCAAAACATTTCTCTCGACATCCTATCACTTGACATTTCTGCTATTCAGTAGACATTGGATTGTACACATAACAGGGGGCAAGTTTCACATAATGAGAGATCATGTTAGGTTCAATACTTTTAAAATACACTACTTTGTACTTTCCTTCTCCATTCCTCTCTGTGTATGGCCACCCAAGTTCCTAAACCACCTCCCCCTACCATCACACTATTACTATTCATCTGCATTGAGCTCATTATATGGCTCAACAACACCCCACATTCTGTTGCTTATATGCAATGCTGCCGCATACTGAGCCTGCTATTGACACTGTACATATTGTCTGCTTTAATTGCATAGTTCACACCACATACACAACAGGTGAAGCACTCAACATGGATAGACTGTGTAGGCTAGTGGTTGTGGTCTGCGCTTTGTACATTGGGGTCTGGGGTTCGAATCATGGAAGGGGAGGTTTTTTTCCTTTTCATTTTAATCTTTATTATTAGATTAAATATAAATCACTTGGTGGTGTGTGTCAATTCTGTTATGGCATGGTGTGACTGGGTAGCGCAAGCATCTTTTATGCAACATTTTACCTTCAAATGCATCTGAATCATACAGCAAATCAATTTGATAGCACAAGCAGTTTTTCTTATGAAAACAGCATGCAGCATGCCTATAATCTGTGAGCCGGTACAGTTGTTTTTGCATGTGTTATGTTACGTTACACTAATAGCGACTATAACACTTTAACGTAGTGATTTTCATGAAGATACACCTGTACTGGATTACAGAACATAGGCATGCTGCATATCATTTTAATCAGCAGAAGCAGATTGTTCTAATAAGATGCATTTTAGGGTAAATAGACTCATTAAAAGATGCAAGATGCTACCAAGTCACACAGCACTCCTATGACCTTAGACTCAAAACATTTCTCTCAACAGCCTATCACTTGACATTTCTGCTATACAGTATACATTGTATTGTACACATAATAGGGGCAAATTTCACATAATGAGAGATCATGTTAGGTTCAATACTTTTAAAATACACTACTTTGTACTTCACTTCTCCATTACTCTCTGTGTATGGCCACCCAAGATCCTAAACCACCTCCCCCGACGATCACACAATTACTATTCATCTGCATTGAGTTCATTATATGGCTCACCAACACCCTACCTTCTTTTGCTTATATTCAATGCTGCCGCATGCTGAGCCTGCTGTTGACACTGTACACATTGTCTGCTTTAATTGCATACTTCACATCACATACACAACAGGTGAAGATCTCAAAATGGACCGCATGTGTAGGCTAGAGGGAATGGTCTGTGCTTTGTACCTTGAGATCTGGGGTTCGAATCATGGAAGGGGATTTTTTTTTTTTTTTTAATCTTTATTATTAGATAAAAAATAAATCACTTGGTGGTGTGTGTCAATTCAGTAATGGCATGGTGTCACTCGGTAGCGCGGGCATCTTTTATGCAACTTTTTACCTTCAAAAGCATATGAATCATACAGCAAATCAATTTTATAGCACAAGCAGCTTTTGCTAATGAAATCAATATGCAGCATGCCAATAATCTGTGAGCCAGTTAAGGTGTATCTACATGTGAAATGTTACATTATACTAATAGCGACTATAACACTTTAACGTAGTGATTTTCGTGATGGTACACCTGTACTTGATTAAAGAACATAGGTATTCTGCATATCATTTTAATAAGCAGAAGCAACTTGTTCTAATATGATGCATTTTAGGGTAAATAGACGCATTAAAAGATGCACGATGCTACCAAGTCACACAACAATCATATGACATTAGACTCAAAACATTTCTCTCGACATACTATCACTTGACATTTCTGCTATACAGTAGACATTGTATTGTACATATAACATGGGGTAAGTTTCACAAAATGAGAGATCATGTTAGGTTCAATACTTTTAAAATACACTACTTTGTACTTCCCTTCTCCATTACTCTCTGTGTATGGCCACCCAAGGTCCTAAACCACCTCCCCCGACCATCACACAATTACTATTCATCTGCATTGAGTTCATTATATGGCTCACCAACACCCCACCTTCTTTTGATTATATTCAATGCTGCCGCATGCTGAGCCTGCTATTGACACTGTACACATTGTCTGCTTTAATTGCATACTTCACATCACATACACAACAGGTGAAACTCTCAACACAGACCGACTGTGTAGGCTAGTGGTTTTGGCTTGCGCTTTGTATATTGAGGTCTGGGGATCGAATCATGGAAGGGGAGGTTTTTTACTTTTCTTTTTAATCTTTATTATTAGTTTAAATATAAATCACTTGGTGATGTGTGTCAATTCTGTTATGGCATGGTGTTACTGGGTAGCGCAAGCGTCTTTTATGCAACATTTTATCTTCAAATGCATCTGAATCATACAGCAAATCAATTTGATAGCACAAGCAGTTTTTCTGATGAAATCAGCATGCAGCATGCCTATAATCTGTGAGCCAGTTCAGGTGTTTCTGCATGTGTTATGTTACGTTACCCTAATAGCGACTTTAACACTTTAACGTAGTGATTTACTTGAAGATACACCTGTTCTGGATTACAGAACATAGGCATGCTGCATATAATTTTAATCAGCAGAAGCAGATTGTTCTAATAAGATGCACTTTAGGGTGAATAGACTCATTAAAAGATGCAAGATGCTACCAAGTCACACAGCACTCCTATGACCTTAGACTCAAAACATTTCTCTCAACAGCCTATCACTTGACATTTCTGCTATACAGTAGATATTGTATTGTACACATAACAAGGGGCAAGTTTCACATATTGAGAGATCATGTTAGGTTCAATACTTTTAAAATACACTACTTTGTACTTCCCTTCTCCATTCCTCTCTGTGTATGGCCACCCAAGTTCCTAAACCACCTCCCCTCACAATCACACAATTACTATTCATCTGCATTGAGTTCATTATATGGCTCACCAACACCCCACCTTCTTTTGCTTATATTCAATGCTGACACATGCTGAGCCTGTTATTGACACTGTACACATTGTCTGCTTTAATTGCATACTTCACATCACATACACAACAGGTGAAGATCTCAACATGGACCGACTGTGTAGGCTAGTGGGAATGGTCTGCGCTTTGTACCTTGAGATCTAGGGTTCGAATCATGAAAGGGGATTTTTTTTTTTATTTTCTTTTTAATCTTCATTATTAGATTAAAAATAAATCACTGGTTGGTGTGTGTCAATTCTGTAATGGCATGGTGTCACTCGGTAGCGCGGGCATTTTTTATGCAACTTTTTACCTTCAAAAGCATATGAATCAGACAGCAAATCAATTTGATAGCACAAGCAGCTTTTGCTAATGAAAACAATATGCAGCATGCCTATAATCTGTGAGCCAGTTTAGGTGTATCTACATGTGAAATGTTACGTTATACTAATAGCGACTATAACACTTTAACGTAGTGATTTTCGTGAAGGTACACCTGTACTGGATTACAGAACATAGGCATGCTGTATATCATTTTAATCAGCAGAAGCAACTTGTTCTAATAAGATGCATTTTAGGGTAAAAAGACACATTAAAAGATGCACGATGCTACCAAGTCACACAGCAATCCTATGACCTTAGACTCAAAACATTTCTCTCGACATCCTATCACTTGACATTTCAGCTATTCAGTAGACATTGGATTGTACACATAACAGGGGGCAAGTTTCACATAATGAAAGATCATGTTAGGTTCAATACTTTTAAAATACACTACTTTGTACTTTCCTTCTCCATTCCTCTCTGTGTATGGCCACCCAAGTTCCTAAACCACCTCCCCCTACCATCACACAATTACTATTCATCTGCATTGAGCTCATTATATGGCTCAACAACACCCCACATTCTGTTGCTTATATGCAATGCTGCTGCATACTGAGCCTGCTATTGACACTGTACTCATTGTCTGCTTTAATTGCATAGTTCACATCACATACACAACAGGTGAAGCGCTCAACATGGACAGACTGTGTAGGCAAGTGGTTATGGTCTGCGCATTGTACATTGATGTCTGGGGTTTGAATCATGGAAGGGGAGGTTTTTTTCCTTTTCTTTTTAATCTTTATTATTAGATTAAATATAAATCACCTTGTGGTGTGTGTCAATTCTGTTATGGCATGGTGTGACTGGGTAGCACAAGCATCTTTTAAGCAACATTTTACCTTCAAATGCATCTGAATCATACAGCAAATCAATTTGATAGCATGAGCAGTTTTTCTTATGAAAATAGCATGCAGCATGCCTATAATCTGTGAGCCAGTTCAGGTGTTTCTGCATGTGTTATGTTGCGTTACACTAATAGCAACTATAACACTTTAACGTAGTGATTTTCATGAAGATACACCTGTACTGGATTACAGAACATAGGCATGGTGCATATCATTTTAATCAGCAGAAGCTGATTGTTCTAATAAGATGCATTTTAGGGTAAATAGACTCATTAAAAGATGTACGATGCTACCAAGTCACACAGCACTCCATTGACCTTAGACTCAAAACATTTCTCTCAACAGCCTATCACTTGACATTTCTGCTATACAGTATACATTGTATTGTACACATAACTTGGGCAAATTTCACATAATGAGAGTTCATGTTAGGTTCAATACTTTTAAAATACACTACTTTGTTCTTCACTTCTCCATTACTCTCTGTGTATGGCCACCCAAGTTCCTAAACCACCTCCCCCCACCATCACACAATTACTATTCATCTGCATTGAACTCATTATATGGCTCAACAACACCCCACCTTCAGTTGCTTATATTCAATGCTTCCGCATGCTGAGCCTGCTATTGACACTGTACACATTGTCTGCTTTAATTGCATACTTCACATCACATACACAACAGGTGAACCTCTCAACATGTACAGACTGTGTAGGCTAGTGGGTATTGTCTGCTCTTTGTACCTTGAGGTTTGGGGTTCAAATCATCGAAGGGAAGTTTTTTCCTTTTCTTTTTAATCTTTATTATTAGATTAAAAATAAATCACTTGGTGGTGTGTGTCAGTTCTGTTATGGCATGGTGTAACTTGGTAGTGCAAGCCTCTTTTATATATATTTTTACCTTCAAATGCATCTGAAGATTACAGCAAATCAATTTGATAGCACAAGCAGCTTTTGCTGATGAAAACAGTATGCAGCATGCCTATAATCTGTGAGCCAGTTCAGGTGTTTCTGCATGTTTTATGTTACGTTACACTAATAGAGACTATAACTCTTTAACGTAGTGATTTTCTTGAAGATACACCTGTACTGGATCACAGAACATAGGCATGCTGCATATCAGTTTAATCAGCAAAAGCAGATTGTTCTAATAATATGCATTTTAGGGTAAATAGACTCATTAAAAGATGCACGATGCTACCAAGTCTCACAGCACTCCTATGACCTTAGACTCATAACATTTCTCTCAACATCCTATCACTTGACATTTCTGCTATACAGTAGACATTGTATTGTACACATAACATGGGGCAAGTTTCACATAATGAGAGATCATGTTAGGTTCAATACTTTTAAAATACACTACTTTGTACTTCCCTTCTCCATTACTCTCTGTGTATGGCCACCCAAGTTCCTAAACCATCTCCCCCCACCATCACACAATTACTATTCATCTGCATTGAGTTCATTATATGGCTCAACAACACCCCACCTTCATTTGCTTATATTCAATGCTGCCGCATGCTGAGCCTGCTATTGACACTGTACACATTGTCTGCTTTAATTGCATACTTCACATCACATACACAACAGGTGAAGCTCTCAACACGGACTGACTGTGTAGGCTAGTGGTTATGGCTTGCGCTTTGTATATTGAGGTCTGGGGATCGAATCATAAAAGGGGAGGTTTTTTACTTTCTTTTTAATCTTTATTATTAGATTAAATATAAATCACTTGGTGGTGTGTGTCAATTCTGTTATGGCATGGTGTTACTGGGTAGCGCAAGCGTCTTTTATGCAACAATTTATCTTCAAATGCATCTGAATCATACAGCAAATCAATTTGATAGCACAAGCAGTTTTTCTGATGAAAACAGCATGCAGCATGCCTATAATCTGTGAGCCAGTTCAGGTGTTTCTGCATGTGTTATGTTACGTTACCCTAATAGCGACTTTAACACTTTAACGTAGTGATTTACTTGAAGATACACCTGTACTGGATTACAGAACATAGGCATGCTGCATATAATTTTAATCAGCTGAAGCAGATTGTTCTAATAAGATGCACTTTAGGGTAAATAGACTCATTAAAAGATGCAAGATGCTACCAAGTCACACAGCACTCCTATGACCTTAGACTCAAAACATTTCTCTCAACAGCCTATCACTTGACATTTCTGCTATACAGTAGACATTGTATTGTACACATAACAAGGGGCAAGTTTCACATAATGAGAGATCATGTTAGGTTCAATACTTTTAAAATACACTACTTTGTACTTCACTTCTCCATTACTCTCTGTGTATGGCCACCCAAGATCCTAAACCACCTCCCCCGACGATCACACAATTACTATTCATCTGCATTGAGTTCATTATATGGCTCACCAACACCCTACCTTCTTTTGCTTATATTCAATGCTGCCGCATGCTGAGCCTGCTGTTGACACTGTACACATTGTCTGCTTTAATTGCATACTTCACATCACATACACAACAGGTGAAGATCTCAAAATGGACCGCATGTGTAGGCTAGAGGGAATGGTCTGTGCTTTGTACCTTGAGATCTGGGGTTCGAATCATGGAAGGGGATTTTTTTTTTTTTTAATCTTTATTATTAGATAAAAAATAAATCACTTGGTGGTGTGTGTCAATTCAGTAATGGCATGGTGTCACTCGGTAGCGCGGGCATCTTTTATGCAACTTTTTACCTTCAAAAGCATATGAATCATACAGCAAATCAATTTTATAGCACAAGCAGCTTTTGCTAATGAAATCAATATGCAGCATGCCAATAATCTGTGAGCCAGTTAAGGTTTATCTACATGTGAAATGTTACATTATACTAATAGCGACTATAACACTTTAACGTAGTGATTTTCGTGAAGGTACACCTGTACTTGATTAAAGAACATAGGTATGCTGCATATCATTTTAATAAGCAGAAGCAACTTGTTTTAATATGATGCATTTTAGGGTAAATAGACGCATTAAAAGATGCACGATGCTACCAAGTCACACAACAATCATATGACATTAGACTCAAAACATTTCTCTCGACATCCTATCACTTGACATTTCTGCTATACAGTAGACATTGTATTGTACACATAACATGGGGTAAGTTTCACAAAATGAGAGATCATGTTAGGTTCAATACTTTTAAAATACACTACTTTGTACTTCCCTTCTCCATTACTCTCTGTGTATGGCCACCCAAGGTCCTAAACCACCTCCCCCGACCATCACACAATTACTATTCATCTGCATTGAGTTCATTATATGGCTCACCAACACCCCTCCTTCTTTTGATTATATTCAATGCTGCCGCATGCTGAGCCTGCTATTGACACTGTACACATTGTCTGCTTTAATTGCATACTTCACATCACATACACAACAGGTGAAGCTCTCAACACGGACCGACTGTGTAGGCTAGTGGTTATGGCTTGCGCTTTGTATATTGAGGTCTGGGGATCGAATCATGGAAGGGGAGGTTTTTTACTTTTCTTTTTAATCTTTATTATTAGATTAAATATAAATCACTTGGTGATGTGTGTCAATTCTGTTATGGCATGGTGTTACTGGGTAGCGCAAGCGTCTTTTATGCAACATTTTATCTTCAAATGCATCTGAATCATACAGCAAATCAATTTGATAGCACAAGCAGTTTTTCTGATGAAATCAGCATGCAGCATGCCTATAATCTGTGAGCCAGTTCAGGTGTTTCTGCATGTGTTATGTTACGTTACCCTAAAAGTGACTTTAACACTTTAACGTAGTGATTTACTTGAAGATACACCTGTTCTGGATTACAGAACATAGGCATGCTGCATATAATTTTAATCAGCAGAAGCAGATTGTTCTAATAAGATGCACTTTAGGGTGAATAGACTCTTTAAAAGATGCAAGATGCTACCAAGTCACACAGCACTCCTATGACCTTAGACTCAAAACATTTCTCTCAACAGCCTATCACTTGACATTTCTGCTATACAGTAGACATTGTATTGTACACATAACAAGGGGCAAGTTTCACATATTGAGAGATCATGTTAGGTTCAATACTTTTAAAATACACTACTTTGTACTTCCCTTCTCCATTCCTCTCTGTGTATGGCCACCCAAGTTCCTAAACCACCTCCCCTCACAATCACACAATTACTATTCATCTGCATTGAGTTCATTATATGGCTCACCAACACCCCACCTTCTTTTGCTTATATTCAATGCTGACGCATGCTGAGCCTGCTATTGACACTGTACACATTGTCTGCTTTAATTGCATACTTCACATCACATACACAACAGGTGAAGATCTCAACATGGACCGACTGTGTAGGCTAGTGGGAATGGTCTGCGCTTTGTACCTTGAGATCTAGGGTTCGAATCATGAAAGGGGATTTTTTTTTTTATTTTCTTTTTAATCTTCATTATTAGATTAAAAATAAATCACTGGTTGGTGTGTGTCAATTCAGTAATGGCATGGTGTCACTCGGTAGCGCGGGCATTTTTTATGCAACTTTTTACCTTCAAAAGCATATGAATCATACAGCAAATCAATTTGATAGCACAAGCAGCTTTTGCTAATGAAAACAATATGCAGCATGCCTATAATCTGTGAGCCAGTTTAGGTGTATCTACATGTGAAATGTTACGTTATACTAATAGCGACTATAACACTTTAACGTAGTGATTTTCGTGAAGGTACACCTGTACTGGATTACAGAACATAGGCATGCTGTATATCATTTTAATCAGCAGAAGCAACTTGTTCTAATAAGATGCATTTTAGGGTAAAAAGACACATTAAAAGATGCACGATGCTACCAAGTCACACAGCAATCCTATGACCTTAGACTCAAAACATTTCTCTCGACATCCTATCACTTGACATTTCAGCTATTCAGTAGACATTGGATTGTACACATAACAGGGGGCAAGTTTCACATAATGAGAGATCATGTTAGGTTCAATACTTTTAAAATACACTACTTTGTACTTTCCTTCTCCATTCCTCTCTGTGTATGGCCACCCAAGTAACTAAACCACCTCCCCCTACCATCACACAATTACTATTCATCTGCATTGAGCTCATTATATGGCTCAACAACACCCCACATTCTGTTGCTTATATGCAATGCTGCCGCATACTGAGCCTGCTATTGACACTGTACTCATTGTCTGCTTTAATTGCATAGTTCACATCACATACACAACAGGTGAAGCGCTCAACATGGACAGACTGTGTAGGCTAGTGGGTATGGTCTGCGCATTGTACATTGATGTCTGGGGTTTGAATCATGGAAGGGGAGGTTTTTTTCCTTTTCTTTTTAATCTTTATTATTAGATTAAAAATAAATCACCTTGTGGTGTGTGTCAATTCTGTTATGGCATGGTGTGACTGGGTAGCACAAGCGTCTTTTAAGCAACATTTTACCTTCAAATGCATCTGAATCATACAGCAAATCAATTTGATAGCATGAGCAGTTTTTCTTATGAAAATAGCATGCAGCATGCCTATAATCTGTGAGCCAGTTCAGGTGTTTCTGCATGTGTTATGTTGCGTTACACTAATAGCAACTATAACACTTTAACGTAGTGATTTTCATGAAGATACACCTGTACTGGATTACAGAACATAGGCATGGTGCATATCATTTTAATCAGCAGAAGCTGATTGTTCTAATAAGATGCATTTTAGGGTAATTAGACTCATTAAAAGATGTACGATGCTACCAAGTCACACAGCACTCCATTGACCTTAGACTCAAAACATTTCTCTCAACAGCCTATCACTTGACATTTCTGCTATACAGTATACATTGTATTGTACACATAACTTGGGCAAATTTCACATAATGAGAGTTCATGTTAGGTTCAATACTTTTAAAATACACTACTTTCTTCTTCACTTCTCCATTACTCTCTGTGTATGGCCACCCAAGTTCCTAAACCACCTCCCCCCACCATCACACAATTACTATTCATCTGCATTGAACTCATTATATGGCTCAACAACACCCCACCTTCGGTTGCTTATATTCAATGCTTCCGCATGCTGAGCCTGCTATTGACACTGTACACATTGTCTGCTTTAATTGCATACTTCACATCACATACACAACAGGTGAACCTCTCAACATGTACAGACTGTGTAGGCTAGTGGGTATGGTCTGCTCTTTGTACCTTGAGGTTTGGGGTTCAAATCATCGAAGGGAAGTTTTTTCCTTTTCTTTTTAATCTTTATTATTAGATTAAAAATAAATCACTTGGTGGTGTGTGTCAGTTCTGTTATGGCATGGTGTAACTTGGTAGTGCAAGCCTCTTTTATATATCTTTTTACCTTCAAATGCATCTGAAGATTACAGCAAATCAATTTGATAGCACAAGCAGCTTTTGCTGATGAAAACAGTATGCAGCATGCCTATAATCTGTGAGCCAGTTCAGGTGTTTCTGCATGTTTTATGTTACGTTACACTAATAGAGACTATAACTCTTTAACGTAGTGATTTTCTTGAAGATACACCTGTACTGGATCACAGAACATAGGCATGCTGCATATCAGTTTAATCAGCAAAAGCAGATTGTTCTAATAAGATGCATTTTAGGGTAAATAGACTCATTAAAAGATGCACGATGCTACCAAGTCTCACAGCACTCCTATGACCTTAGACTCATAACATTTCTCTCAACATCATATCACTTGACATTTCTGCTATACAGTAGACATTGTATTGTACACATAACAAGGGGCAAGTTTCACATATTGAGAGATCATGTTAGGTTCAATACTTTTAAAATACACTACTTTGTACTTCCCTTCTCCATTCCTCTCTGTGTATGGCCACCCAAGTTCCTAAACCACCTCCCCTCACAATCACACAATTACTATTCATCTGCAATGAGTTCATTATATGGCTCACCAACACCCCACCTTCTTTTGCTTATATTCAATGCTGACGCATGCTGAGCCTGCTATTGACACTGTACACATTGTCTGCTTTAATTGCATACTTCACATCACATACACAACAGGTGAAGATCTCAACATGGACCGACTGTGTAGGCTAGTGGGAATGGTCTGCGCTTTGTACCTTGAGATCTAGGGTTCGAATCATGAAAGGGGTTTTTTTTTTTATTTTCTTTTTAATCTTCATTATTAGATTAAAAATAAATCACTGGTTGGTGTGTGTCAATTCAGTAATGGCATGGTGTCACTCGGTAGCGCGGGAATTTTTTATGCAACTTTTTACCTTCAAAAGCATATGAATCATACAGCAAATCAATTTGATAGCACAATCAGCTTTTGCTAATGAAAACAATATGCAGCATGCCTATAATCTGTGAGCCAGTTTAGGTGTATCTACATGTGAAATGTTACGTTATACTAATAGCGACTATAACACTTTAACGTAGTGATTTTCGTGAAGGTACACCTGTACTGGATTACAGAACATAGGCATGCTGTATATCATTTTAATCAGCAGAAGCAACTTGTTCTAATAAGATGCATTTTAGGGTAAACAGACACATTAAAAGATGCACGATGCTACCAAGTCACACAGCAATCCTATGACCTTAGACTCAAAACATTTCTCTCGACATCCTATCACTTGACATTTCAGCTATTCAGTAGACATTGTATTGTACACATAACAGGGGGCAAGTTTCACATAATGAGAGATCATGTTAGGTTCAATACTTTTAAAATACACTACTTTGTACTTCCCTTCTCCATTCCTCTCTGTGTATGGCCACCCAAGTTCCTAAACCACCTCCCCCTACCATCACACAATTACTATTCATCTGCATTGAGCTCATTATATGGCTCAATAACACCCCACATTCTGTTGCTTATATGCAATGCTGCCGCATACTGAGCCTGCTATTGACACTGTACTCATTGTCTGCTTTAATTGCATAGTTCACATCACATACACAACAGGTGAAGCGCTCAACATGGACAGACTGTGTAGGCAAGTGGTTATGGTCTGCGCATTGTACATTGATGTCTGGGGTTTGACTCATGGAAGGGGAGTTTTTTTTCCTTTTCTTTTTAATCTTTATTATTAGATTAAATTTAAATCACCTTGTGGTGTGTGTCAATTCTGTTATGGCATGGTGTGACTGGGTAGCACAAGCGTCTTTTAAGCAACATTTTACCTTCAAATGCATCTGAATCATAGAGCAAATCAATTTGATAGCATGAGCAGTTTTTCTTATGAAAATAGCATGCAGCATGCCTATAATCTGTGAGCCAGTTCAGGTGTTTCTGCATGTGTTATGTTGCGTTACACTAATAGCAACTATAACACTTTAACGTAGTGATTTTCATGAAGATACACCTGTACTGGATTACAGAACATAGGCATGGTGCATATCATTTTAATCAGCAGAAGCTGATAGTTCTAATAAGATGCATTTTAGGGTAAATAGACTCATTAAAAGATATACGATGCTACCAAGTCACACAGCACTCCATTGACCTTAGACTCAAAACATTTCTCTCAACAGCCTATCACTTGAAATTTCTGCTATACAGTATACATTGTATTGTACACATAACTTGGGCAAATTTCACATAATGAGAGTTCATGTTAGGTTCAATACTTTTAAAATACACTACTTTGTTCTTCACTTCTATATTACTCTCTGTGTATGGCCACCCAAGTTCCTAAACCACCTCCCCCCACCATCACACAATTACTATTCATCTGCATTGAACTCATTATATGGCTCAACAACACCCCACCTTCAGTTGCTTATATTCAATGCTTCCGCATGCTGAGCCTGCTATTGACACTGTACACATTGTCTGCTTTAATTGCATACTTCACATCACATACACAACAGGTGAACCTCTCAACATGTACAGACTGTGTAGGCTAGTGGGTATGGTCTGCTCTTTGTACCTTGAGGTTTGGGGTTCAAATCATCAAAGGGAAGTTTTTTTCCTTTTCTTTTTAATCTTTATTATTAGATTAAAAATAAATCACTTGGTGGTGTGTGTCAGTTCTGTTATGGCATGGTGTAACTTGGTAGTGCAAGCCTCTTTTATATATCTTTTTACCTTCAAATGCATCTGAAGATTACAGCAAATCAATTTGATAGCACAAGCAGCTTTTGCTGATGAAAACAGTATGCAGCATGCCTTTAATCTGTGAGCCAGTTCAGTTGTTTCTGCATGTTTTATGTTACGTTACAGTAATAGAGACTATAACACTTTAACGTAGTGATTTTCTTGAAGATACACCTGTACTGGATTACAGAAAATAGGCATGCTGCATATCATTTTAATCAGCAGAAGCAACTTGTTCTAATAAGATGCATTTTAGGGTATATAGACGCATTAAAAGATGCACAATGCTACCAAGTCACACAGCAATCCTATGACCTTAGACTCAAATCATTTCTCTCGACATCCTATAACTTGACATTTCTGCTATACAGTAGACATTGTATTGTACACATAACAGGGGGCAAGTTTCACATAATGAGAGATCATGTTAGGTTCAATACTTTTCAAATATACTACTTTGTACTTCCCCTCTCCATTACTCTCTGAGTATGGCCACACAAGTTCCTAAACCACCTCACACGACCATCACACAATTACTATTCATCTGCATTGAGTTCATTATATGGCTCACCAACACCCCACCTTCTTTTGCTTATATTCAATTCTGCCGCAAGCTGAGCCTGCTATTGACACTGTACACATTGTCAGCTTTAATTGCATACTTCACATCACATACACAACAGGTGAAACTCTCAATATGGACAGACTGTGTAGGCTAGTGGTTATGGTCAGCTCTTTGTATCTTGAGGTTTTGGGTTCAAATCATCGAAGGTAAGATTTTTTACTTTTCTTTTTAATGTTTATTATTAGATTAAAAATAAATCACTTGGTTGTGTGTGTCTGTTCTGTTATGGCATGGTGTGACTCAGTAGTGCAAGCATCTTTTATGCAACTTTTTACCTTCAAATGCATCTGAAGCTTACAGCAAATCAATTTGATAGCACAAGCAGCTTTTGCTGATGAAAAAAGTATGCAGCATGCCTATAATCTGTGAGCCAGTTCAGGTGTTTCTGCATGTTTTATGTTACGTTACACTAATAGAGACTATAACACTTTAACGTAGTGATTTTCTTGAAGATACACCTGTACTGGATTACAGAACATAGGCATGCTGCATATCATTTTAATCAGCAGAAGCAACTTGTTCTAATAAGATGCATTTTAGGGTAAATAGACGCATTAAAAGATGCATGATGCTACCAAGTGACACAGCAATCCTATGACCTTAGACTCAAAACATTTCTCTCGACATCGTATCACTTGACATTTCTGCTATACAGTAGACATTGCATTGTACACATAACAGGGGGCAAGTTTCACATAATGAGAGATCATGTTAGGTTCAATACTTTTAAAATACACTACTTTGTACTTCCCTTCTCCATTCCTCTCTGTGTATGGCCACCCAAGTTCCTAAACCACCTCCCCCCATCATCACACAATTACTATTCATCTGCATTGAGCTCATTATATGGCTCACCAACTCCCCACCTTCTGTTGCTTATATTCAATGCTGCCGCATACTGAGCCTGCTATTGACACTGTACACATTGTCTGCTTTAATTCCATACTTTACATCACATACACAACAGATGAAACTCTCAACACGGACCGAATGAGTAGGCTAGTGGGTATGTCTGCTCTTTATATCTTGAGGTCTGGGGTTCAAATCATGGAAAGGAAGTTTTTTTTTCCTTTTCTTTTTAATCTTTATTATTAGATTAAAAATAAATCACTTGGTGGTGTGTATCCAGTTCTGTTATGGCATGGTGTGACTCGGTAGTGCAAGAATCTTTTATGCAACCTTTTTACCTTCGAATGCATCTGAATCTTACAGCAAATCAATTTGATAGCACAAGCAGCTTTTGTTGATGAAAAAAGTATGCAGCATGCCTATAATCTGTGTGCCAGTTCAGGTGTTTCTGCATGTTTTATGTTACATTACACTAATAGAGACTATAACACTTTAACGTAGTGATTTTCTTGAAGATACACCTGTACTGGATTACAGAACATTGGCATGCTGCATATCATTTTAATCAGCAGAAGCAACTTGTTCTAATAAGATGCATTTTAGGGTATATAGACGCATTAAAAGATGCACAATGCTACCAAGTCACACAGCAATCCTATGACCTTAGACTCAAAATATTAATCTCGACATCCTATCACTTGACATTTCTGCTATACAGTAGCCATTGTATTGTACACATAACAGGGGGCAAGTTTCACATAATGAGAGATCATGTTAGGTTCAATACTTTTCAAATACACTACTTTGTACTTCCCCTCTCCATTACTCTCTGAGTATGGCCACACAAGTTCCTAAACCACCTCACACGACCATCACACAATTACTATTCATCTGCATTGAGTTCACTATATGGCTCACCAACCTTCTTTTGCTTATATTCAATTCTGCCGCAAGCTGAGCCTGCTATTGACACTGTACACATTGTCAGCTTTAATTGCATACTTCACATTACATACACAACAGGTGAAACTCTCAACATGGACAGACTGTGTAGGCTAGTGGGTATGGTCAGCTCTTTGTATCTTGAGGTTTTGGGTTCAAATCATCGAAGGTAAGATTTTTTCCTTTTCTTTTTAATGTTTATTATTAGATTAAAAATAAATCACTTGGTTGTGTGTGTCAGTTCTGTTATGGCATGGTGTGACTCAGTAGTGCAAGCATCTTTTATGCAACTTTTTACCTTCAAATGCATCTGAATCTTACAGCAAATCTATTTGATAGCACAAGCAGCTTTTGCTGATGAAAAAAGTATGCAGCATGCCTATAATCTGTGAGCCAGTTCAGGTGTTTCTGCATGTTTTATGTTACGTTACACTAATAGAGACTATACCACTTTAACGTAGTGATTTTCTTGAAGATACACCTGTACTGGATCACAGAACATAGGCATGCGGCATATCATTTTAATCAGCAAAAGCAGATTGTTCTAATTAGATGCTTTTTAGGGTAAAAAGATGCATTAAAATATGCACGATGCTACGAAGTCACACAGCACTCCTTTGACCTTAGACTCAAAACATTTCTCTCGACATCCTATCACTTGGCATTTCTGTTATACAGTAGACATTGTATTGTACACATAACAGGGGGCAAGTTTCACATAATGAGAGATCATGTTAGGTTCAATACTTTTAAAATACACTACTTTGTACTTCCCTTCTCCATTCCTCTCTGTGTATGGCCACCCAAGTTCCTAAACCACCTCCCCCCATCATCACACAATTACTATTCATCTGCACTGAGCTCATTATATGGCTCATCAACACCCACATGTTGTTGCTTATATTCAATGCTTCCGCATGCTGAGCCTGCTATTGACACTGTACACAGTCTGCTTTAATTGCATACTTCACATCACAAACACAACAGGTGAAGTTCTCAACATGGACAGACTGTGTAGGCTAGTGGGTATGGTCTGCTCTTTATACCTTGAGATCTGGGGTTCGAATCATGGAAGGGAATTTTTTTTTTCTTTTCTTTTTAATCTTTATTATTAGTTTAAATATAAATCACTTGGTGGTGTGTGTCAATTCTGTTATGGCACGGTGTGACTGGGTAGTGCAAGCATCTTTTATGTAACTTTTTACATTCAAATGCATCTGAATCATACAGCAAATCAATTTGATAGCACAAGCAGTTTTTCTGATGAAAACAGTATGCAGCATGCCTATAATCTGTGAGCCAGTTCAGGTGTTTCTGCATGTGTTATGTTACGTTACACTAATAGCGACAATAACATTTTTACGTAGTGATTTTCTTGAAGATACACCTGTACTGGATTACAGAACATAGGCATGCTGCATATCATTTTAAACAGCAGAAGCAACTTGTTCTAATAAGGTGCATTTTAGGGTAAATAGATGCATTAAAAGATGCTCGATGCTACCAAGTCACACAGCAATCCTATGACCTTAGACTCAAAACATTTCTCTCGACATCCTATCACTTGACATTTCTGCTATTTAGTAGACATTGTATTGTACACATTACAGGGGGCAAGTTTCACATAATGAGAGATCATGTTAGGTTCAATATTTTTAAAATACACTACTTTGTACTTCCCTTCTCCATTCCTCTCTGTGTATGACCACCAAGTTCCTAAACCACCTCCCCCCACCATCACACAATTACTATTCATCTGCATTGAGCTCATTATATGGCTCAACAACACCTCAACTTCTGTTGCTTATATTCAATGCTTCCGCATGCTGAGCCTGCTATTGACACTGTACACATTGTCTGCTTTAATTGCATACTTCACATCACATACACAACAGGTGAAACTCTCAACATGGACAGACAGTGTAGGCTAGTGGGTATGGTCAGCTCTTTGTATCTTGAGGACTGTTGTTCAAATCATGGAAGGGAATTTTTTTCCTTTTCTTTTTAATGTTTATTATTAGATTAAAAATAAATCTCTTGGTGGTGTGTGTCAGTTCTGTTATGGCATGGTGGGACTCGGTAGGGCAAGCATCTTTTATGCAACTTTTTACCTTCAAATGCATCTGAAGCTAAAAGCAAATCAATTTGATAGCACAAGCAGCTTTTGCTTATGAAAACAGTATGCAGCATGCCCATAATCTGTGAGCCAGTACAGGTGTTTCTGCATGTTTTATGTTACGTTACAGTAATAGAGACTATAACACTTTAACGTAGTAATTTTCTTGAAGATACACCTCTACTGGATCACAGAACATAGGCATGCTGCATATCATTTTAATCAGCAGAAGCAACTTGTTCTAATAAGATGCATTTTAGGGTATATAGACGCATTAAAAGATGCACGATGCTACCAAGTCACACAGCACTCCTTTGACCTTAGACTCAAAACATTTCTCTCAACAGCCTATCACTTGACATTTCTGCTATACAGTATACATTGTATTGTACACATAACATGGGGCAAGTTTCACATAATGAGAGATCATGTTAGGTTGAATACTTTTAAAATACACTACTTTGTACTTCCCTTCTCCATTACTCTCTGTGTATGGCCACCCAAGTTCCTAAACTACCTCTCCCGACCATCACACAATTACTATTCATCTGCATTGAGTTCATTATATGGCTCACCAACACTCCACCTTCTTTTGCTTATATTCAATGCTGCCACATGCTGAGCCTGCTATTGACACTGTACACATTGTCAGCTTTAATTGCATACTTCACATCACATACACAACAGGTGAAGATCTCCACTTGGACCAACTGTGTAGGCTACTGGGAATGGTCTGTGCTTTGTACCTTGAGATCTGGGGTTTGAATCATGGAAGGGGATTTTTTTTTCTTTTCTTTTTAATCTTTGTTATTAGATTAAAAATAAATCACTTGGTGGTGTGTGTCAATTCTGTTATGGCATGGTGTCACTTGGTAGCGCGGGCATCTTTTATGCAACGTTTTACCTTCAAAAGCATATGAATCATAGAGCAAATCAATTTGATAGCACAAGCAGCTTTTGCTAATGAAAACAATATGCAGCATGCCTATAATCTGTGAAACAGTTAAGGTGTATCTACATGTTTAATGTTATGTTATACTAATAGTGACTATAACACTTTAACGCAGTTATTTTCGTGAAGATACACCTTTACTGGATCACAGAACATAGGCATGCGGCATATCATTTTAATCAGCAAAAGCAGATTGTTCTAATTAGATGCTTTTTAGGGTAAAAAGATGCATTAAAATATGCATGATGCTACCAAGTCAAACAGCACTCCTTTGACCTTAGACTCAAAACATTTCTCTCGACATCCTATCACTTGACATTTCTGCTATTCAGTAGACATTGTATTGTACACATAACAGGGGGCAAGTTTCACATAATGAGAGATCATGTTAGGTTCAATACATTTAAAATACACTACTTTGTACTTCCCTTCTCCATTCCTCTCTGTGTATGACCACCCAAGTTCCTAAACCACCTCCCCCCACCATCACACAATTACTATTCATCTGCATTGAGCTCATTATATGGCTCAACAACACCGCAACTTCTGTTGCTTATATTCAATGCTTCCGCATGCTGAGCCTGCTATTGACATTGTACACATTGTCTGCTTTAATTGCATACTTCACATCACATACACAACAGGTGAAACTCTCAACATGGACAGACAGTGTAGGCTAGTGGGTATGGTCAGCTCTTTGTATCTTGAGGACTGTTGTTCAATTCATGGAAGGGAAGTTTTTTTTCCTTTTCTTTTTAATCTTTAGTATTAGATTAAAAATAAATCACTTGGTGGTGTGTGTCAGTTCTGTTATGGCATGGTGTGACTCGGTAGTGCAAGAATCTTTTATGCAACTTTTTACCTTCAAATGCATCTGAATCTTACAACAAATTAATTTAATAGCACAAGCAGCTTTTGCTTATGAAAACAGTATGCAGCATGCCTATAATCTGTGAGCCAGTTCAGGTGTTTCTGCATGTTTTATGTTACGTTACACTAAGAAAGACTATAACACTTTAACATAGTGATTTTCTTGAAGATACACCTGTACTGGATCACAGAACATAGGCATGCGGCATATCATTTTAATCAGCAGAAGCAACTTGTTCTAATAAGATGCATTTTAGGGTATATAGACGCATTAAAAGATGCACAATGCTACCAAGTCACACAGCAATCCTATGACCTTAGACTCAAAACATTAATCTCGACATCCTATCACTTGACATTTCTGCTATACATTAGCCATTGTATTGTGCACATAACAGGGGGCAAGTTTCACATAATGAGAGATCATGTTAGGTTCAATACTTTTAAAATACACTACATTTTTTCTTCCCTTCTCCATTACTCTCTGAGTATGGCCACACAAGTTCCAAAACCACCTCACCCGACCATCACACAATTACTATTCATCTGCATTGAGTTCATTATATGGCTCACCAACACCCCACCTTCTTTTGCTTATATTCAATTCTGCCGCATGCTGAGCCTGCTATTGACACTGTACACATTGTCTGCTTTAATTGCATACTTCACATCACATACACAACAGGTGAAACTCTGAACATGGACAGACTGTGTAGGCTGGTGGTTATGGTCAGCTCTTTGTATCTTGAGGTCTGTGGTTCATATCATGGAAGGGAATTTTTTTCCTTTTCTTTTTAATGTTTATTATTAGATTAAAAATAAATCACTTGGTGGTGTGTGTCAGTTTTGTTATGGCATGGTGTGACTCGGTAGTGCAAGCATCTTTTATGCAATTTTTTACCTTCAAATGCATCTGAAACTTAAAGCAAATCAATTTGATAGCACAAGCAGCTTTTGCTGATGAAAACAGTATGCAGCATGCCTATAATCTGTGAGCCAGTTAAGGTGTATCTACATGTGAAATGTTACGTTATACTAATAGCGACTATAACACTTTAACGTAGTTATTTTCGTTAAAGTACACCTGTACTGGATTAGAGAACATAGGCATGCTGCATTTCATTTTAATCAGCAGAAGCAACTTGTTCTATTAAGATGCATTTTAGGGTAAATAGTCGCATTAAAAGATGCACGATGCTACCAAGTCACACAGCAATCATATGACCTTAGACTCAAAACTTTTCTCTCGACATCCTATCACTTGACATTTCTGCTATACAGAAGACATTGTATTGTACACATAACTGGGGGCAAGTTTCACATAATGAGAGATCATGTTAGGTTCAATTCTTTTAAAATACACTACTTTGTACTTCCCGTCTCCATTACTCTCTGTGTTTGGCCACCCAAGTTCCTAAACCACCTCCCCCGACCATCACACAATTACTATTCATCTGTATTGAGTTCATTATATGGCTCACCAACACCCCACCTTCTTTTGCTTATATTCAATTCTGCCGCATGCTGAGCCTGCTATTGACACTATACACATTGTCTGCTTTAATTGCATACTTCACATCGCATACACAACAAGTGAAGATCTCAACATGAATCGACTGTGAAGGCTAGTGGGAATGCTCTGCGCTTTGTACCTTGAGATCTGGGGCTCGAATCATGGAAGGGGATATTTTTTTTCTTTTCTTTTTAATCTTTATTATTAGATTAAAAATAAATCACTTGGTGGTGTGTGTCAGTTCTGTTATGGCATGGTGTGACTCGGTAGTGCAAGCATCTTTTATGCAACTTTTTTGCTTCAAATGCATCTGAAGCTTACAGCAAATCAATTTGATAGCACAAGCAGCTTTTGATGATGAAAACAGTATGCAGCATGCCTATAATCTGTGAGCCAGTTCAGTTGTTTGTGCATGTTTTATGTTATGTTACACTAATAGAGACAATAAAACTTTAATGTAGTGATTTTCTTGAAGATACACCTGTACTGGATCACAGAACATAGGCATGCTGCATAACATTTTAATCAGCAAAAGCAGATTGTTCTAATAAAATGCATTTTAGGGTAAAAAGGTGCATTAAAATATGCACGATGCTACCAAGTCACACAGCACTCCTTTGACCTAAGACTCAAAACATTTCTCTCAACAGCCTATCACTTGACATTTCTGCTATACATTATACATTGTATTGTACACATAACATGGAGCAAGTTTCACATAATGAGAGATCATGTTAGGTTCAATACTTTTAAAATACACTTCTTTGTACTTCCCTTCTCCATTACTCTCTGTGCATGGCCACCCAAGTTCCTAATCCACCTCCCCCGACCATCACACAATTACTATTCATCTGCATTGAGTTCATTATATTGCTCACCAACACCCCACCTTCTTTTGCTTATATTTAATGCTGCCGCATGCTGAACCTGCTATTGACAATGTACACATTGTCTGCTTTAATTGCATACTTCACATCACATACACAACAGGTGAAGATCTCAACATGGACCGACTGTGTAGGCTAGTGGGAATTGTGTGCGCTTTGTTCCTTGAGATCTGGGGTTTGAATCATGGAAGGGGATATTTTTTTCTTTTCTTTTTAATCTTTATTATTAGATTAAAAATAAATCACTTGGTGGTGTGTGTCAGTTCTGTTATGGCATGGTGTGACTCGGTAGTGCAAGCATCTTTTATGCAACTTTTTACCTTCAAATGCATCTGAAGCTTACAGCAACTCAATTTGATAGCACAAGCAGCTTTTGCTGATGAAAACAGTATGCAGCATGCCTATAATCTGTGAGCTAGTTCTGGAGTTTCCGCATGTTTTATGTTACGTTACACTAATAGAGACTATAACACTTTAACGTAGTGACTTTCTTGAAGATACACCTGTACTGGATCACAGAATATAGGCATGCTGCATATCATTTTAATCAGCAAACGCAGATTGTTCTAATAAGATGCATTTTAGGGTAAATAGATGCATTAAAAGATGCACGATGCTACCTAGTCACACAGCAATCCTATGACCTTAGACTCAAAACATTTCTCTCGACATCCTATCACTTGACATTTCTGCTATACAGTAGACATTGTATTGTACACATAACAGGCGGCAAGTTTCACATAATGAGAGATCATGTTAGGTTCAATACTTTTAAAATACACTACATTGTACTTCCCTTCTCCATTACTCTCTGAGTATGGCCACACAAGTTCCAAAACCACCTCACCCGACCATCACACAATTACTATTCATCTGCATTGAGTTCATTATATGGCTCACCAACACCCCACCTTCTTTTGCTTATATTCAATTCTGCCGCATGCTGAGCCTTCTATTGACACTGTACACATTGTCTGCTTTAATTGCATACTTCACATCACATACACAACAGGTGAAACTCTGAACATGGACAGACTGTGTAGGCTAGTGGTTATGGTCAGCTCTTTGTATCTTGAGGTCTGTGGTTCATATCATGGAAGGGAATTTTTTTCCTTTTCTTTTTAATGTTTATTATTAGATTAAAAATAAATCACTTGGTGGTGTGTGTCAGTTTTGTTATGGCATGGTGTGACTCGGTAGTGCAAGCATCTTTTATGCAATTTTTTACCTTCAAATGCATCTGAAACTTAAAGCAAATCAATTTGATAGCACAAGCAGCTTTTGCTGATGAAAACAGTATGCAGCATGCCTATAATCTGTGAGCCAGTTAAGGTGTATCTACATGTGAAATGTTACGTTATACTAATAGCGACTATAACACTTTAACGTAGTTATTTTCGTGAAGGTACACCTGTACTGGATTAGAGAACATAGGCATGCTGCATTTCATTTTAATCAGCAGAAGCAACTTGTTCTATTAAGATGCATTTTAGGGTAAATAGTCGCATTAAAAGATGCACGATGCTACCAAGTCACACAGCAATCATATGACCTTAGACTCAAAACTTTTCTCTCGACATCCTATCACTTGACATTTCTGCTATACAGAAGACATTGTATTGTACACATAACTGGGGGCAAGTTTCACATAATGAGAGATCATGTTAGGTTCAATTCTTTTAAAATACACTATTTTGTACTTCCCGTCTCCATTACTCTCTGTGTTTGGCCACCCAAGTTCCTAAACCACCTCCCCCGACCATCACACAATTACTATTCATCTGTATTGAGTTCATTATATGGCTCACCAACACCCCACCTTCTTTTGCTTATATTCAATGCTGCCGCATGCTGAGCCTGCTATTGACACTATACACATTGTCTGCTTTAATTGCATACTTCACATCGCATACACAACAAGTGAAGATCTCAACATGAATCGACTGTGAAGGCTAGTGGGAATGCTCTGCGCTTTGTACCTTGAGATCTGGGGCTCGAATCATGGAAGGGGATATTTTTTTTCTTTTCTTTTTAATCTTTATTATTAGATTAAAAATAAATCTCTTGGTGGTGTGTGTCAGTTCTGTTATGGCATGGTGTGACTCGGTAGTGCAAGCATCTTTTATGCAACTTTTTTGCTTCAAATGCATCTGAAGCTTACAGCAAATCAATTTGATAGCACAAGCAGCTTTTGATGATGAAAACAGTATGCAGCATGCCTATAATCTGTGAGCCAGTTCAGTTGTTTGTGCATGTTTTATGTTACGTTACACTAATAGAGACAATAAAACTTTAATGTAGTGATTTTCTTGAAGATACACCTGTACTGGATCACAGAACATAGGCATGCTGCATAACATTTTAATCAGCAAAAGCAGATTGTTCTAATAAAATGCATTTTAGGGTAAAAAGGTGCATTAAAATATGCACGATGCTACCAAGTCACACAGCACTCCTTTGACCTAAGACTCAAAACATTTCTCTCAACAGCCTATCACTTGACATTTCTGCTATACATTATACATTGTATTGTACACATAACATGGAGCAAGTTTCACATAATGAGAGATCATGTTAGGTTCAATACTTTTAAAATACACTTCTTTGTACTTCCCTTCTCCATTACTCTCTGTGCATGGCCACCCAAGTTCCTAATCCACCTCCCCCGACCATCACACAATTACTATTCATCTGCATTGAGTTCATTATATTGCTCACCAACACCCCACCTTCTTTTGCTTATATTTAATGCTGCCGCATGCTGAACCTGCTATTGACAATGTACACATTGTCTGCTTTAATTGCATACTTCACATCACATACACAACAGGTGAAGATCTCAACATGGACCGACTGTGTAGGCTAGTGGGAATTGTGTGCGCTTTGTTCCTTGAGATTTGGGGTTTGAATCATGGAAGGGGATATTTTTTTCTTTTCTTTTTAATCTTTATTATTAGATTAAAAATAAATCACTTGGTGGTGTGTGTCAGTTCTGTTATGGCATGGTGTGACTCGGTAGTGCAAGCATCTTTTATGCAACTTTTTACCTTCAAATGCATCTGAAGCTTACAGCAACTCAATTTGATAGCACAAGCAGCTTTTGCTGATGAAAACAGTATGCAGCATGCCTATAATCTGTGAGCTAGTTCAGGTGTTTCTACATGTTTTATGTTACGTTACACTAATAGAGACTATAACACTTTAACGTAGTGACTTTCTTGAAGATACACCTGTACTGGATCAAAGAACATAGGCATGCTGCATATCATTTTAATCAGCAAATGCAGATTGTTCTAATAAGATGCATTTTAGGGTAAAAAGATGCATTAAAATATGCACGATGCTACCAAGTCACACAGCACTCCTTTGACCTTAGACTCAAAACTTTTCTCTCAACAGCCTATCACTTGATATTTCTGCTATACAGTATACATTGTATTGTACACATAACATGGGGCAAGATTCACATAATAAGATTTCATGTTAGTTTCAATACTTTTAAAATACAGTACTTTGTACTTCCCTTCTCCATTACTCTCTGTGTATGGCCACCCAAGTTCCTAAACAACCTCCCCCGACCATCATACAATTACTATTCATCTGTATTGAGTTCATTATATGGCTCACCAACACCCAACCTTCTTTTGCTTATATTCAATGCTGCCGCATGCTGAGCCTGTTATTGACACTGTACACATTGTCTGCTTTAATTGCATACTTCACATCACATACACAACCGGTGAAGATCTCAACGTGGACCAACTGTGTAGGTTAGTGGGAATGGTCTGTGCTTTGTACTTTGAGATCTGGGGTTCGAATCATAGAAGGGGATTTATTTTTTCTTTTCTTTTTAATCTTTATTATTTGATTAAAAATAAATCACTTGGTGGTGTGTGTCAATTCTGTTATGGCATGGTGTCACTCAGTAGCGCGGGCATCTTTTATGCAACTTTTTACCTTCAAAAGCATATGAATCATACAGCAAATCAATTTGATAGCACAAGCAGCTTTTGCTAATGAAATCATTATGCAGCATGCCTATAATCTGTGAGCCAGTTAAGGTGTATCTACATGTGAAATGTTATTGTTATACTAATAGCGACATTAACACTTTAACGTAGTTATTTTCGTGAAGGTACACCTGTACTGGGTTACAGAACATAGGCATGCTGCATATCATTTTAATCAACAGAAGCAACTTGTTCTAATAAGATGCATTTAGGGTAAATAGATGCATTAAAAGATGCATGATGCTACCAAGTCACACAGCACTCCTATGACCTTAGATGCAAAACATTTCTCTCGACATCCTATCACTTGACATTTCTACTATACAGTAGACATTGTATTGTACACATAACAGGGGACAATTTTCACATAATGAGAGATCATGTTAGGTTCAATACTTTTAAAATACACTACTTTGTACTTCCCCTCTCCATTCCTCTCTGTGTATGACCACCCAAGTTCCTAAACCTCCTCCCCCCACCATCACACAATTACTATTCATCTGCATTGAGCTCATTATATGGCTCAACAACACCCCACATTCTGTTGCTTATATTCAATGCTTCTGCATGCTGATCCTGCTATTGACACTGTACACATTGTCTGCTTTAATTGCATACTTCACATCACATACACAACAGGTGAAACTCTCAACATGGACAGACTGTGTAGGCTAGTGGGTATGGTCTGCTCTTTGTACCTTGAGGTCTGGGGTTCAATTCATCGAAGGGAAGTTTTTTGCCTTTTCTTATTAATCTTTATTATTAGATTAAAAAAAAATCACCTGGTGGTGTGTGTCAGTTCTGTTATGGCATGGTGTGACTCGCTAGTGCAAGCATCTTTTATGCAAATGTTTACCTTCAAATGCATCTGAAGCTTACAGCAAATCAATTTGATAGCAGAAGCAGCTTTTGATGATGAAAACAGTATGCAGCATGCCTATAATCTGTGAGCCAGGTCAGGTGTTTTTGCATGTTTTATGTTAAGTTACACTAATAGAGACTATAACACTTTAATGTAGTGATTTTCTTGAAGATACACCTGTACTGGATCACAGAACATAGGCATGCTGCATATCATTTTAATCAGCAAACGCAGATTGTTCTAATAAGATGCATTTTAGGGTAAAAAGATGCATTAAAATATGCACGATGCTACCAAGTCACACAGCACTCCTTTGACCTTAGACTCAAAACATTTCTCTCAACAGCCTATCACTTGACATTTCTGCTATACAGTATACATTGTATTGTACACATAACATGGGGCAAGATTCACATAATAAGATTTCATGTTAGTTTCAATACTTTTAAAATACACTACTTTGTACTTCCCTTCTCCATTACTCTCTGTGTATGGCCACCCAAGTTCCTAAACCACCTCCCCCGACCATCACACAATTACTATTCATCTGTATTGAGTTCATTATATGGCTCACCAACACCCAACCTTCTTTTGATTATATTCAATGCTGCCGCATGCTGAGCCTGTTATTGACACTGTACACATTGTCTGCTTTAATTGCATACTTCACATCACATACACAACAGGTGAAGATCACAACATGGACCAACTGTGTAGGTTAGTGGGAATGGTCTGCACTTTGTACTTTGAGATCTGGGGTTCGAATCATAGAAGGGGATTTATTTTTTCTTTTCTTTTTAATCTTTATTATTTGATTAAAAATAAATCACTTGGTGGTGTGTGTCAATTATGTTATGGCATGGTGTCACTCAGTAGCGCGGGCATCTTTTATGCAACTTTTTACCTTCAAAAGCATATGAATCATACAGCAAATCAATTTGATAGCACAAGCAGCTTTTGCTAATGAAAACATTATGCAGCATTCCTATAATCTGTGAGCCAGTTAAGGTGTATCTACATGTGAAATGTTATTGTTATACTAATAGCGACATTAACACTTTAACGTAGTTATTTTCGTGAAGGTACACCTGTACTGGGTTACAGAACATAGGCATGCTGCATATCATTTTAATCAACAGAAGCAACTTGTTCTAATAAGATGCATTTTAGGGTAAATAGATGCATTAAAAGATGCACGATGCTACCAAGTCACACAGCACTCCTATGACCTTAGATGCAAAACATTTCTCTCGACATCCTATCACTTGACATTTCTGCTATACAGTAGACATTGTATTGTACACATAACAGGGGACAATTTGCACATAATGAGAGATCATGTTAGGTTCAATACTTTTAAAATACACTACTTTGTACTTCCCCTCTCCATTCCTCTCTGTGTATGACCACCCAAGTTCCTAAACCTCCTCCCCCCACCATCACACAATTACTATTCATCTGCATTGAGCTCATTATATGGCTCAACAACACCCCACATTCTGTTGCTTATATTCAATGCTTCTGCATGCTGAGCCTGCTATTGACACTGTACACATTGTCTGCTTTAATTGCATACTTCACATCACATACACAACAGGTGAAACTCTCAACATGGACAGACTGTGAAGGCTAGTGGGTATGGTCTTCTCTTTGTACCTTGAGGTCTGGGGTTCAAATCATTGAAGGGAAGTTTTTTGCCTTTTCTTATTAATCTTTATTATTAGATAAAAAAAAAATCACTTGGTGGTGTGTGTCAGTTCTGTTATTGCATGGTGTGACTCACTAGTGCAAGCATCTTTTATGCAAATTTTTACCTTCAAATGAATCTGAAGCTTACAGCAAATCAATTTGATAGCAGAAGCAGCTTTTGCTGATGAAAACAGTATGCAGCATGCCTATAATCTGTGAGCCAGGTCAGGTATTTCTGCATGTTTTATATTAAGTTACACTAATAGAGACTATAACACTTTAACGTAGTGATTTTCTTGAAGATACACCTGTACTGGATCACAGAACATAGGCATGCTGCATATCATATTAATCAGCAAACACAGATTGTTCTAATAAGATGCATTTTAGGGTAAAAAGATGCATTAAAATATGCACGATGCTACCAAGTCACACAGCACTCCTTTGACCTTAGACTCAAAACATTTCTCTCAACAGCCTATCACTTGACATTTCTGCTATACAGTAGACATTGTATTGTACACATAACAGGGGTCAAGTTTCACATAATGAGAGATCATGGTAGGTTCAATACTTTTAAAATACACTACTTTGTACTTCCCTTCTACATTACACTCTGTGTATGACCACCCAAGTTCCTAAACCACCTCCCCCCACCATCACACAATTACTATTCATCTGCATTGAGTTCATTATATGGCTCACCAACACCCAACCTTCTTTTGCTTATATTCAATGATGCCGCATGCTGAGCCTGCTATTGACACTGTACACATTGTCTGCTTTAATTGCATACTTCACATCACATACACGACAGGTGAAGATCTCGACATGGACCAACTGTGTAGGTTAGTGGGAATGGTCTGCGCTTTGTACCTTGAGATCTGGGGTTCGAATCAAGGAAAGGGATTTATTTTTTCTTTTCTTTTTAATCTTTATTATTAGATTAAAAATAAATCACTTGGTGGTGTGTGTCAATTCTGTTATGGCATTGTGTCACTCGGTAGCGCGGGCATCTTTTATGCAACTTTTTACCTTCAAAAGCATATGAATCATACAGCAAATCAATTTGATAGCACAAGCAGCTTTTGCTAATGAAAACAATATGCAGCATGCCTATAATCTGTGAGCCAGTTAAGGTGTATCTACATGTGAAATGTTACATTATACTAATAGCGACTATAACACTTTAACGTAGTTATTTTCGTGAAGGTACACCTGTACTGGATTACAGAACATAGGCATGCTGCATATCATTTTAATCAGCAGAAGCAACTTGTTCTAATAAGATGCATTTTAGGGTAAATAGATGCAATAAAAGATGCACGATGCTACCAAGTCACACAGCACTCCTATGACCTTAGACTCAAAACATTTCTCTTGACATCCTATCACTTGACATTTCTGCTATACAGTAGACATTGTATTGTACACATAACAGGGGGCAAGTTTCACATAATGAGAGATCATGTTAGGTTCAATACATTTAAAATACACTACTTTGTACTTCCCTTCTCCATTCCTCTCTGTGTATGACCACCCAAGTTCCTAAACCTCCTCCCCCAACCATCACACAATTACTATTCATCTGCATTGAGCTCATTATATGGCTCAACAACACCTCACATTCTGTTGCTTATATTCAATGCTTCTGCATGCTGAGCCTGCTATTGACACTGTACACATTGTCTTCTTTAATTGCATACTTCACATCACATACACAACATGTGAAACTCTCAACAGGGACAGACTGTGTAGGCTAGTGGGTATGGTCTGCTCTTTGTACCTTGAGGTCTGGGGTTCAAATCATCGAAGGGAAGTTTTTTGCCTTTTCTTATTAATCTTTATTATTAGATTAAAAAAAAATCACTTGGTGGTGTGTGTCAGTTCTGTTATGGCATGGTGTGACTCGGTAGTGCAAGCATCTTTTATGCAACTTTTTACCTACAAATGCATCTGAAGCTTACAGCAAATCAATTGATAGCACAAGCAGCTTTTGCTGATGAAAACAGTATGCAGCATGCCTATAATCTGTGAGCTAGTTCAGGTGTTTCTACATGTTTTATGTTACGTTACACTAATAGAGACTATAACACTTTAACGTAGTTATTTTCTTGAAGATACACCTGTACTGGATCAAAGAACATAGGCATGCTGCATATCATTTTAATCAGCAAATGCAGATTGTTCTAATAAGATGCATTTTAGGGTAAAAAGATGCATTAAAATATGCACGATGCTACCAAGTCACACAGCACTCCTTTGACCTTAGACTCAAAACTTTTCTCTCAACAGCCTATCACTTGATATTTCTGCTATACAGTATACATTGTATTGTACACATAACATGGGGCAAGATTCACATAATAAGATTTCATGTTAGTTTCAATACTTTTAAAATACAGTACTTTGTACTTCCCTTCTCCATTACTCTCTGTGTATGGCCACCCAAGTTCCTAAACAACCTCCCCCGACCATCATACAATTACTATTCATCTGTATTGAGTTCATTATATGGCTCACCAACACCCAACCTTCTTTTGCTTATATTCAATGCTGCCGCATGCTGAGCCTGTTATTGACACTGTACACATTGTCTGCTTTAATTGCATACTTCACATCACATACACAACCGGTGAAGATCTCAACGTGGACCAACTGTGTAGGTTAGTGGGAATGGTCTGTGCTTTGTACTTTGAGATCTGGGGTTCGAATCATAGAAGGGGATTTATTTTTTCTTTTCTTTTTAATCTTTATTATTTGATTAAAAATAAATCACTTGGTGGTGTGTGTCAATTCTGTTATGGCATGGTGTCACTCAGTAGCGCGGGCATCTTTTATGCAACTTTTTACCTTCAAAAGCATATGAATCATACAGCAAATCAATTTGATAGCACAAGCAGCTTTTGCTAATGAAATCATTATGCAGCATGCCTATAATCTGTGAGCCAGTTAAGGTGTATCTACATGTGAAATGTTATTGTTATACTAATAGCGACATTAACACTTTAACGTAGTTATTTTCGTGAAGGTAAACCTGTACTGGGTTACAGAACATAGGCATGCTGCATATCATTTTAATCAACAGAAGCAACTTGTTCTAATAAGATGCATTTTAGGGTAAATAGATGCATTAAAAGATGCATGATGCTACCAAGTCACACAGCACTCCTATGACCTTAGATGCAAAACATTTCTCTCGACATCCTATCACTTGACATTTCTACTATACAGTAGACATTGTATTGTACACATAACAGGGGACAATTTTCACATAATGAGAGATCATGTTAGGTTCAATACTTATAAAATACACTACTTTGTACTTCCCCTCTCCATTCCTCTCTGTGTATGACCACCCAAGTTCCTAAACCTCCTCCCCCCACCATCACACAATTACTATTCATCTGCATTGAGCTCATTATATGGCTCAACAACACCCCACATTCTGTTGCTTATATTCAATGCTTCTGCATGCTGATCCTGCTATTGACACTGTACACATTGTCTGCTTTAATTGCATACTTCACATCACATACACAACAGGTGAAACTCTCAACATGGACAGACTGTGTAGGCTAGTGGGTATGGTCTGCTCTTTGTACCTTGATGTCTGGGGTTAAAATCATCGAAGGGAATTTTTTTTCCTTTTCTTTTTAATCTTTATTATTAGATTAAAAATAAATCACTTGGTGGTGTGTGTCAGTTCTGTTATGGCATGGTGTGACTCGGTAGTGCAAGCATCTTTTATGCAACTTTTTACCTTCAAATGCATCTGAAGCTTACAGCAAATCAATTTGATAGCACAAGCAGCTTTTGCTGATGAAAACAGTATGCAGCATGCCTATAATCTGTGAGCTAGTTCAGGTGTTTCTACATGTTTTATGTTATGTTCCACTAATAGAGACTATAACACTTTAACGTTGTGATTTTCTTGAAGATACACCTGTACTGGATCACAGAACATAGGCATGCTGCATATCATTTTAATCAGCAAACGCAGATTGTTCTAATAAGATGCATTTTAGGGTAAAGGATGCATTAAAATATGCACGATGCTACCAAGTCACACAGCACTCCTTTGACCTTAGACTCAAAACATTTCTCTAAACATCCGATCACTTGACATTTCTGCTATACAGTATACATTGTATTCTACACATAACATGGGGCAAGTTTCACATAATGAGAGATCATGTTAGGTTCAATACTTTTAAAATACACTACTTTGTATTTCCCTTCTCCATTACTCTCTGTGTATGGCCACCCAAGTTCCTAAACCACCTCCCCCGACCATCACACAATTACTATTAATCTGCATTGAGTTCATTATATGGCTCAACAACACCCCACCTTCTTTTGCTTATATTCAATGCTGCCACATGCTGAGCCTGCTATTGACACTGTACACATTGTCTGCTTTAATTGCATACTTCACATCACATACACAACAGGTGAAACTCTCAACATGGACAGACTGTGAAGGCTGGTGGGTATGGTCTGCTCTTTGTACCTTGAGGTCTGGGGTTCAAATCATCGAAGGGAAGTTTTTTGCCTTTTCTTATTAATCTTTATTATTAGATTTAAAAAAAATCACTTGGTGGTGTGTGTCAGTTCTGTTATGGCATGGTGTGACTCGGTAGTGCAAGCATCTTTTACGCAACTTTTTACCTACAAATGCATATAAAGCTTACAGCAAATCAATTTGATAGCACAAGCAGCTTTTGCTGATGAAAACAGTATGCAGCATGCCTATAATCTGTGAGCTAGTTCAGGTGTTTCTGCATGTTTTATGTTACGTTACACTAATAGAGACTATAACACTTTAACGTTGTGATTTTCTTGAAGATACACCTGTACTGGATCACAGAACATAGGCTTGCTGCATATCATTTTAATCAGCAAACGCAGATTGTTCTAATAAGATGCATTTTAGGGTAAAAAGATGCATTAAAATATGCACGATGCTACCAAGTTACACAGCAATCCTTTGACCTTAGACTCAATACATTTCGCTCAACAGCCTATCACTTGACATTTCTGCTATACAGTATACATTGTATTGTACACATAACATGGGGCAAGTTTCACATAATGAGAGATCATGTTAGTTTCAATACTTATAAAATACACTACTTTGTACTTCCCTTCTCCATTACTCTTTGTGTATGGCAACCCAAGTTCCTAAACCACCTCCCCCGACAATCACACAATTACTATTCATCTGTATTGAGTTCATTATATGGCTCACCAACACCCAACCTTCTTTTGCTTATATTCAATGCTGCCGCATGCTGAGCCTGCTATTGACACTGTACACATTGTCTGCTTTAATTGCATACTTCACATCACATACACAACAAGTGAAGATCTCAACATGGACCAACTGTGTAGGTTAGTGGGAATGGTCTGCGCTTTGTACCTTGAGATCTGGGGTTCGAATCATGGAAGGGGTTTTATTTTTTCTTTTCTTTTTATTCTTTATTATTTGATTAAAAATAAATCACTTGGTGGTGTGTGTCAATTCTGTTATGGCATTGTGTCACTCGGTAGCGCGGGCATCTTTTATGCAACTTTTTACCTTCAAAAGCATATGAATCATACAGCAAATCAATTTGATAGCACAAGCAGCTTTTGCTAATGAAAACAATATGCAGCATGCCTATAGTCTGTGAGCCAGTTAAGGTGTATCTACATGTGAAATGTTACATTATACTAATAGCGACTATAACACTTTAACGTAGTTATTTTCGTGAAGGTACACCTGTACTGGATTTCAGAACATAGGCATGCTGCATATCATTTTAATCAGCAGAAGCAACTTGTTCTAATAAGATGCATTTTAGGGTAAATAGACGCATTAAAAGATGCACGATGCTACCAAGTCACACAGCACTCCTATGACCTTAGACTCAAAACATTTCTCTTGACATCCTATCACTTGACATTTCTGCTATACAGTAGACATTGTATTGTACATATAACAGGGGGCAAGTTTCACATAATTAGAGATCATGTTAGGTTCAATACTTTTAAATTACACTACTTTGTACTTCCCTTCTCCATTCCACTCTGTGTATGACCACCCAAGTTCCTAAACCACCTCCCCCCACCATCACACAACTATTCATCTGCATTGAGCTCATTATATTGCTCAACAACACCCCACCTTCTGTTGCTTATATTCAATGCTTCCGCATGCTGAGCCTGCTATTGACACTGTACACATTGTCTGCTTTAATTTCATACTTCACATCACATACACAACAGGTGAAACTCTCAACATGGACAGACTGTGAAGGCTAGTGGGAGTTGTCTGCTCTTTGTATCTTGAGGTCTGGGGTTCAAATCATCGAAGGGAAGATTTTTTTCCTTTTCTTTTTAATCTTTATTATTAGATTAAAAATAAATCACTTGGTGGTGTGTGTCAGTTCTGTTATGGCATGATGTTACTCTGTAGTGCAAGCATCTTTTATGCAACTTTTTACCTTCAAATGCATCTGAATCATACAGCAAATCAATTTGATAGCAGAAGCAGCTTTTGCTGATGAAAACAGTATGCAGCATGCCTATAATCTGTGAGCCAGGTCAGGTGTTTCTGCATGTTTTATGTTAAGTTACACTAATAGAGACTATAACACTTTAATGTAGTGATTTTCTTGAAGATACACCTGTACTGGATCACAGAACATAGGCATGCTGCATATCATTTTAATCAGCAAATGCAGATTGTTCTAATAAGATGCATTTTAGGGTTAAAAGATGCATTAATATATGCACGATGCTACCAAGTCACACAGCACTCCTTTGACCTTAGACTCAAAACATTTCTCTCAACAGCCTATCACTTGTCATTTCTGCTATACAGTATACATTGTATTGTAAACATAACATGGGGCAAGATTCACATAATAAGATTTCATGTTAGTTTCAATACTTTTAAAATACACTACTTTGTACTTCCCTTCTCCATTACTCTCTGTGTATGGCCACCTAAGTTCCTAAACCACCTCCCCCGACCATCACACAATTACTATTCATCTGTATTGAGTTCATTATATGGCTCACCAACACCCAACCTTCTTTTGCTTATATTCAATGCTGCCGCATGCTGAGCCTGTTATTGACACTGTACACATTGTCTGCTTTAATTGCATACTTCACATCACATACACAACAGGTGAAGTGCTCAACATGGACCAACTGTGAAGGTTAGTGGGAATGGTCTGCGCTTTGTACTTTGAGATCTGGGGTTCGAATCATAGAAGGGGATTTATTTTTTCTTTTCTTTTTAATCTTTATTATTTGATTAAAAATAAATCACTTGGTGGTGTGTGTCAATTATGTTATGGCATGGTGTCACTCAGTAGCGCGGGCATCTTTTATGCAACTTTTTACCTTCAAAAGCATATGAATCATACAGCAAATCAATTTGATAGCACAAGCAGCTTTTGCTAATGAAAACATTATGCAGCATTCCTATAATCTGTGAGCCAGTTAAGGTGTATCTACATGTGAAATTTTATTGTTATACTAATAGCGACATTAACACTTTAACGTAGTTATTTTCGTGAAGGTACACCTGTACTGGGTTACAGAACATAGGCATGCTGCATATCATTTTAATCAACAGAAGCAACTTGTTCTAATAAGATGCATTTTAGGGTAAAAAGATGCATTAAAATATGCACGATGCTACCAAGTCACACAGCACTCCTTTGACCTTAGACTCAAAACATTTCTCTCGACATCCTATCACTTGACATTTCTGCTATACAGTAGACATTGTATTGTACACATAACAGGGGACAATTTTCCCATAATGAGAGATCATGTTAGGTTCAATACTTTTAAAATACACTACTTTGTACTTCCCCTCTCCATTCCTCTCTGTGTATGACCACCCAAGTTCCTAAACCTCCTCCCCCCACCATCACACAATTACTATTCATCTGCATTGAGCTCATTATATGGCTCAACAACACCCCACATTCTGTTGCTTATATTCAATGCTTCTGCATGCTGAGCCTGCTATTGACACTGTACACATTGTCTGCTTTAATTGCATACTTCACATCACATACACAACAGGTGAAACTCTCAACATGGACAGACTGTGAAGGCTAGTGGGTATGGTCTGCTCTTTGTACCTTGAGGTCTGGGGTTCAAATCATCAAAGGGAAGTTTTTTGCCTTTTCTTATTAATCTTTATTATTAGATTTAAAAAAAATCACTTGGTGGTGTGTGTCAGTTCTGTTATGGCACGGTGTGACTCGCTAGTGCAAGCATCTTTTATGCAAATTTTTACCTTCAAATGCATCTGAAGCTTACAGCAAATCAATTTGATAGCAGAAGCAGCTTTTGCTGATGAAAACAGTATGCAGCATGCCTATAATCTGTGAGCCAGGTCAGGTGTTTCTGCATGTTTTATGTTAAGTTACACTAATAGAGACTATAACACTTTAATGTAGTGATTTTCTTGAAGATACACCTGTACTGGATCACAGAACATAGGCATGCTGCATATCATTTTAATCAGCAAACGCAGATTGTTCTAATAAGATGCATTTTAGGGTAAAAAGATGCATTAAAATATGCACGATGCTACAAAGTCACACAGCACTCCTTTGACCTTAGACTCAAGACATTTCTCTCAACAGCCTATCACTTGACATTTCTGCTATACAGTATACATTGTATTGTACACATAACATGGGGCAAGTTTCACATAATGAGAGATCATGTTAGTTTCAATACTTATAAAATACACTACTTTGTACTTCCCTTCTCCATTACTCTCTGTGTATGGCCACCCAAGTTCCTAAACCACCTCCCCCGACCATCACACAATTACTATTCATCTGTATTGAGTTCATTATATGGCTCACCAACACCCAACCTTCTTTTGCTTATATTCAATGATGCCGCATGCTGAGCCTGCTATTGACACTGTACACATTGTCTGCTTTAATTGCATACTTCACATCACATACACGACAGGTGAAGATCTCGACATGGACAAACTGTGTAGGTTAGTGGGAATGGTCTCCGCTTTGTATCTTGAGATCTGGGGTTCGAATCAAGGAAGGGGATTTATTTTTTCTTTTCTTTTTAATCTATATTATTTGATTATAAATAAATCACTTGGTGGTGTGTGTCAATTCTGTTATGGCATTGTGTCACTCGGTAGCGTGGGCATCTTTTATGCAACTTTTTACATTCAAAAGCATATGAATCATACACCAAATCAATTTGATAGCACAAGCAGCTTTTGCTAATGAAAACAATATGCAGCATGCCTATAATCTGTGAGCCAGTTAAGGTGTATCTACATGTGAAATGTTACATTATACTAATAGCGACTATAACACTTTAACGTAGTTATTTTCGTGAAGGTACACCTGTACTGGATTACAGAACATAGGCATGCTGCATATCATTTTAATCAGCAGAAGCAACTTGTTCTAATAAGATGCATTTTAGGGTAAATAGACGCATTAAAAGATGCACGATGCTACCAAGTCACACAGCACTCCTATGACCTTAGACTCAAAACATTTCTCTTGACATCCTATCACTTGAAATTTCTGCTATACAGTAGACATTGTATTGAACATATAACAGGGGGCAAGTTTCACATAATTAGAGATCATGTTAGGTTCAATACTTTTAAAATACACTACTTTGTACTTCCCTTCTCCATTCCACTCTGTGTATGACCACCCAAGTTCCTAAACCACCTCCCCCGACCATTACACATTTACTATTCATCTGCATTGAGTTCATTATATGGCTCTCCAACACCCCACCTTCTTTTGCTTATATTCAATGCTGCCACATGCTGAGCCTGCTATTGACACTGTACACATTGTCTGCTTTAATTGCATACTTCACATCACATACACAACAGGTGAAGGTCTCAACTTGGATCGACTGTTTAGGCTAGTGGGAAAGGTCTGCGCTTTGTTCCTTGAGATCTGGTGTTCGAATCATATACGGGAATTTTTTTTTCTTTTCTTTTTAATCTTTATTATTTGATTAAAAATAAATCACTTGGTGGTGTGTGGCAATTCTGTTATGGCATGGTGTCACTCGGTAGCGCGGTTATCTTTTATGCAACTTTTTACCTTCAAAAGCATATGAATCATACAGCAAATCAATTTGATAGCAAAAGCAGCTTTTGCTAATGAAAACAATATGCAGCATGCCTATAATCTGTGAACCAGTTAAGGTGTATCTACATGTGAAATGTTACGTTATACTAATAGCGACTATAACACTTTAACGTAGTTATTTTCGTGAAGGTACACCTGTACTGGATTTCAGAACATAGGCATGCTGCATATCATTTTAATCAGCAGAAGCAACTTGTTCTAATAAGTTGCATTTTAGGGTAAATAGACGCATTAAAAGATGCACGATGCTACCAAATCACACAGCAATCCTATGACCTTAGACTCAAAACATTTCTCTCGACATCCTATCACTTGACATTTCTGCTATACAGTAGACATTGTTTTGTACACATAACAGGGGGCAAGTTTCACATAGTGAGAGATCATGTTAGGTTCAATACTTTTAAAATACACTACTTTGTACTTCCCTTCTCCATTCCTCTCTGTGTATGACCACCCAAGTTCCTAAACCACCTCCCCCCACCATCACACAATTACTATTCATCTGCATTGAGCTCATTATATGGCTCAACAACACCCTACCTTCTGTTGCTTATATTCAATGCTTCCGCATGCTGAGCCTGCTATTGACACTGTACACATTGCCTGCTTTAATTGCATACTTCACATCACATACACAACAGCTGAAAATCTCAACATGGACAGATGGTGTAGGCTAGTGGGTATGGTCTGCTCTTTGTACCTTGAGGTCTGGGGTTCAAATCATCGAAGTGAAGTTTTTTCCTTTTCTTTTTAATCTTTATTATTAGATTAAAAATAAATCACTTGGTGGTGTGTGTCAGTTCTGTTTTGGCATGGTGTGACTCGTGTCAGTTCTGTTATGGCATGGTGTGACTCTGTAGTGCAAGCATCTTTTATGCAACTTTTTACCTTCAAATGCATCTGAATCATACAGCAAATCAATTTGATAGCACAAGCAGCTTTTGCTGATGAAAACAGTTTGAAGCATGCCTATAATCTGTGAGCCAGTCCTGGTGTTTCTGCATGTTTTATGTTACGTTACACTAATAGAGACAATAACACTTAAACGTAGTGATTTTCTTGAAGATACACCTGTACTGGATCACAGAACATAGGCATGCTGCATATCATTTTAATCAGCAAAAGTAGATTGTTCTAATAAGATGCATTTTAGGACAAAGGATGCATTAAAATATGCACGATGCTACCAAGTCACACAGCACTCCTATGACCTTAGACTCAAAACATTTCTCTTGACATCCTATCACTTGAAATTTCTGCTATACAGTAGACATTGTATTGAACATATAACAGGGGGCAAGTTTCACATAATTAGAGATCATGTTAGGTTCAATACTTTTAAAATACACTACTTTGTACTTCCCTTCTCCATTCCACTCTGTGTATGACCACCCAAGTTCCTAAACCACCTCCCCCCACCATCACACAATTACTATTCATCTGCATTGAGCTCATTATATTGCTCAACAACACCCCAACTTCTGTTGCTTATATTCAATGCTTCCGCATGCTGAGCCTGCTATTGACACTGTACACATTGCCTGCTTTAATTGCATACTTCACATCACATACACAACAGCTGAAACTCTCAACATGGACAGACGGTGTAGGCTAGTGGGTATGGTCTGCTCTTTGTACCTTGAGGTCTGGGTTTAAAATCATCGAAGTGAAGTTTTTTCCTTTTCTTTTTAATCTTTATTATTAGATTAAAAATAAATCACTTGGTGGTGTGTGTCAGTTCTGTTTTGGCATGGTGTGACTCATGTCAATTCTGTTTTGGCATGGTGTGACTCGGTAGTGCAAACATCTTTTATGCAACTTTTTACCTTCAAATGCATCTGAAGCTTACAGCAAATCAATTTGATAGCCAAGCAGCCTTTGCTGATGAAAACAGTATGAAGCAAGCCTATAATCTGTGAGCCAGTTCAGGTGTTTCTGCATGTTTTATGTTACGTTACACTAATAGAGACTATAACACTTTAAGTTAGTGATTTTCTTGAAGATACACCTGTACTGGATCACAGAGCATAGGCATGCTGCATATCATTTTAATCAGCAAAAGCAGATTGTTCTAATAAGATGCATTTTAGGGTAAAAAGATGCATTAAAATATGCACGATGCTATCAAGTCACACAGCACTCCTTTGACCTTAGACTTAAAACATTTCTCTCAACAGCCTATCACTTGACATTTCTGCTATACAGTATACATTGTATTGTACACATAACATGGGGCAAGTTTCACATAATGAGAGATCATGTTAGGTTCAATACTTTGAAAATACACTACTTTGTACCTTCTCCATTTCTCTCTGTGTATGGCCACCCAAGTTCCGAAACCACCTCCCCCGGCCATCAGACAGATACTATTCACCTGCACTGAGCTCGTCATATGGCTCACCAACACCCACCTTCTGTTGCTTATATTCAATGCTTCCGCATTCTGAGCCTGCTATTGACACTGTTCACATTGTCTGCTTTAATTGCATACTTCACATCACAAACACAACAGGTGAAGTTCTCAACATAGACAGGCTGTGTAGGCTAGTGGGTATGGTCTGCTCTTTATACCTTGAGGTCTGGGGTTCAAATCATTGAAGGGAAGTTTTTTTCCTTTTCTTTTTAATCTTTATTATTAGATTAAAAATATTCACTTGGTGGTGTGTGTCAGTTCTGTTATGGCATGGTGTGAATCATTAGTGCAAGCATCTTTTATGCAAACTTTTACCTTCAAATGCATCTGAAGCTTACAACAAATCAATTTGATAGCACGAGCAGCTTTTGCTGAAGAAAACAGTATGCAGCATGCCTATAATCTGTGAGCCAGTTCAGGTGTTTCTGCATGTTTTATGTTACGTTACACTAATAGAGACTATAACACTTTAACGTAGTGATTTTCTTGAAGATACACCTGTACTGGATCACTGAACATAGGCATGCTGCATATCATTTAGATCAGCAAAAGCAGATTGTTGTAATAAGATGCATTTTAGGGTAAAAAGATGCATTCAAATATGCACGATGCTACCAAGTCACACAGCAATCCTCTGACCTTAGACTCAAAACAATTCTCTCAACAGCCTATCACTTCACATTTCTGCTATACAGTATACATTGTATTGTACACATAACAGGGGGCACGTTTCACATAATGAGAGATCATGTTAGGTTCAATACTTTTAAAATACACTACTTTGTACTTCCCTTCTCCATTTCTCTCTGTGTATGGCCACCCAAGTTCCTAAACCACCTCCCCCTGCCATCACACAATTAATTTTCATCTGCATTGAGTACACTATATGGCTCACCAACACCCCACCTTCTTTTGCTTATATTCAATGCTGCCGCATGCTGAGCCTGCTATTGACACTGTACACATTGTCTGCTTTAATTGCATACTTCACATCACATACACAACAGGTGAAACTCTCAACATTGACAGACTGTGTAGGCTAGTGGGTATGGTCTGCTCTTTGTACCTTGAGGTCTGGGGTTCAAATCATCGAAGGGAAGTTTTTTTTCCTTTTCTTTTTAATCTTTATATTAGATTAAAAATAAATCACTTGGTGGTGTGTATCAGTTCTGTTATGGCATGGTGTGACTCGGTAGTGCAAGCATCTTTTATGCAACTTTTTACCTTCAAATGCATCTGAAGCTTACAACAAATCAATTTAATAGCACAAGCAGCTTTTGCTGATGAAAACAGTATGCAGCATGCCTATAATCTGTGAGCCAGTTCAGGTGTTTCTGCATGTTTTATGTTATGTTACACTAATAGAGACTATAACACTTTAACGTAGTGATTTTCTTGAAGATACACGTGTATAAGATCACAGAACATAGGCGTGCTGCATATCATTTTAATCAGCAAAAGGAGATTGTTCTAATAAGATGCATTTTAGGGTAAAAAGATGCATTAAAATATGCACGATGCTACCAAGTCACACAGCACTCCTTTGACCTTAGACTCAAAACATTTCTCTCAACAGCCTATCACTTGACATTTCTACTATACAGTATACATTGTATTGTACACATAACATGGGGCAAGTTTCACATAATGAGAGATCATGTTTTGTTCAATACTTTTAAAATACACTACTTTGTACTTCCCTACTTCATTCCTCTCTGTGTATGACCACCCAAGTTCCAAAACCACCTCCCCCCACCATCACACAATTACTATTCATCTGCATTGAGCTCATTATATGGCTCAACAACACCCCACCTTCTGTTGCTTATATTTAATGCTTCCGCATGCTGAGCCTGCTATTGACACTGTACACATTGTCTGCTTTAATTGCATACTTCACATCACTTACACAACAGGTGAAACTCTCAACATGGACAGACTGTGTAGGCTAGTGGGTATGGTCTGCTCTTTGTACCTTGAGGTCTGGGGTTCAAATCATCGAAGTGAAGTTTTTTTCCTTCTCTTTTTAATCTTTATTATTAGATTAAAAATAAATCACTTGGTGGTGTGTGTCAGTTCTGTTATGGCATGGTGTGACTCGCTAGTGCAAGCATCTTTTATGCAACTTTTTACCTTCAAATGGATCTGAAGCTTACAGCAAATCAATTTGATAGCACAAGCAGCTTTTGATGATGAAAACAGTATGCAGCATGCCTATAATCTGTGAGCCAGTTCAGGTGTTTGTGCATGTTTTATGTTACGTTACACTAATAGAGACTATAACACTTTAATGTAGTGATTTTCTTGAAGATAAACCTGTACTGGATCACAGAACATAGGCATGCTGCATATCATTTTAATTAGCAAAAGCAGATTGTTCTTTTAAAATGCATTTTAGGTTAAAAAGGTGCATTAAAATATGCTCGATGCTACCAAGTCACACAGCACTCCTTTGACCTAAGATTCAAAACATTTCTCTCAACAGCCTATCACTTGACATTTCTGCTATACAGTATACATTGTATTGTACACATAACATGGGGCAAGTTTCACATAATGAGAGATCATGTTAGGTTCAATACTTTTAAAATACACTACTTTGTACTTCCCTTCTCCTTTACTCTCTGTGTATGGCCACCCAAGTTCCTAAACCACCTCCCCCGACCATCACACAATTACTATTCATCTGCATTGAGTTCATTATATGGCTCACCAACACCCCACCTTCTTTAGCTTATATTCAATGCTGCGGCATGCTGAGCCTGCTATTGACACGGTACACATTGTCTGCTTTAATTGCATGCTTCACATCACATACACAACAGGTGAAACTCTCAACATGGACCGACTGTGTAGGCTAGTGGGAATGGTCTGTGCTTTGTACATTGAAATCTGTGGTTCGAATCATGGAAGGGGATTTTTTTTTTTCTTTTCTTTTTAATCTTTATTAATAGATTAAAAATAAATCACTTGGTGGTGTGTGTCAATTTTGTTATGGCATGGTGTCACTCGGTAGCGCGGGCATCTTTTATGCAACTTTTTAAATTCAAAAGCATATGAATCATACAACAAATCAATTTGATAGCACAAGCAGCTTTTGCTAATGAAAACAATATGCAGCATGCCTATAATCTGTGAGCCAGTTAAGGTGTATCTACATGTGAAATGTTACGTTATACTAATAGCGACTATAACACTTTAACGTAGTTATTTTCGTGAAGGTACACCTGTACTGGATTACAGAACAAAGGCATGCTGCATATCATTTTAATCAGCAGAAGCAACTTGTTCTAATAAGATGCATTTTAGGGTAAATAGATGCATTAAAAGATGCACGATGCTACCAAGGCACACAGCAATCATATGACCTTAGACTCAAAACATTTCCCTCGACATCCTATCACTTGACATTTCTGATATACAGTAGACATTGTTTTGTACACATAACAGGGGGCAAGTTTCACATAATGAGAGATCATGTTAGGTTCAATACTTTTAAAATACACTACTTTGTACTTCCCTTCTCCATTCCTCTCTGTGTATGACCACCCAAGTTCCTAAACCACCTCCCCTCACCATCACACAATTACTATTCATCTGCATTGAGCTCATTATATGGCTCACCAACACCCTACCTTCTGTTGCTTATATTCAATGCTTCCGCATACTGAGCCTGCTATTGACACTGTACACATTGTCTGCTTTAATTGCATACTTCTCATCACATGCACAACAGGTGAAACTCTCAACATGGACAGACTGTGTAGTCTAGTGGTTATGGTCTGCGCTTTGTGCATTGCGGTTTGGGGTTTGAATCATGGAAGGGGAGTTTTTTTTTCCTTTTCTTTTTAATCTTTATTATTAGATTCAATATAAATTACTTGTTGGTGTGTGTCAATTCTGTTATGGCATGGTGTGACTGGGTAGTGCAAGCATCTTTTATGCAACTGTTTACCTTCAAATGCATCTGAATCATACAGCAAATCAATTTGATAGCACAAGCAGTTTTTCTTATGAAAACAGCATGCAGCATGCCTATAATCTGTGAGCCAGTTCAGGTGTTTCTGCATGTGTTATGTTACGTTACACTAATAGCGACTATAACACTTTAACGTAGTGATTTTCTTGAAGATACACCTGTACTGGATTACAGAACATAGGCATGCTGCATATCATTTTAATCAACAGAAGCAGATTGTTCTAATAAGATGCATTTTAGGGTAAATAGACGCATTAAAAGATGCACGATGCTAACAAGTCACACAGCAGTCCTTTGACATTAGACTCAAAAGATTTCTCTCAACAGCCTATCACTTGACATTTCTGCTATACAGTATACATTGTATTGTACACATAACAGGGGGCACGTTTCACATAATGAGAGATCATGTTAGGTTCAATACTTTTAAAATACACTACTTTGTACTTCCCTTCTCCATTCCTCTCTGTGTATGACCACCCAAGTTCCTAAACCACCACCCCCCACCATCACACAATTACTATTCATCTGCATTGAGCTCATTATATGGCTCAACAACACCCCACCTTCTGTTGCTTATATTCAATGCTTCCGCATTTTAGCCTGCTATTGACACTGTACACATTGTCTGCTTTAATTGCATACTTCACATCATATACACAACAGGTGAAGATATCAACATGGACCGACTGTGTAGGCTAGTGGTAATGGTCTGCGCTTTGTACCTTGAGATCTGGGGTCCGAATCATGGAAGGGGATTTTTTTTTTCTTTTCTTTTAATCTTTATTATTTGATTAAAAATAAATCACTTGGTGGTGTGTGTCAGTTCTATTAGGGCATGGTGTGACTCGGTAGTGCAAGCATCTTTTATGCAACTTTTTACCTTCAAATGCATCTGAAGCTTACAACAAATCAATTTAATAGCACAAGCAGCTTTTGCTGAGGAAAACACTATGCAGCATGCCTATAATCTGTGAGCCAGTTCAGGTGTTTCTGCATGTTTTATGTTACGTTACACTAATAGCGACTATAACACTTAACGTAGTGATTTTCTTGAAGATACACGTGTACTGGATTACAGAACATAGGCATGCTGCATATCATTTTAATCAGCAAATGCAGATTGTTCTAATAAGATGCATTTTAGGGTAAAAAGATGCATTAAATATGCACGATGCTCCCAAGTCACACAGCACTCCTTTGACCTTAGACTCAAAACATTTCTCTGAACAGCCTATCACTTGACATTTCGGCTATACAGTATACAATGTATTGTACACATAACATGGGGCAAGTTTCACATAATGAGAGATCATGTTAGGTTCAATACTTTTAAAATACTCTACTTTGTACTTCCCTTCTCCATTACTCTCTGTGTATGGCCACCCAAGTTCCTAAACCACCTCCCCCGACCATCACACAATTACTATTCATCTGTATTGAGTTCATTATATGGCTCACCAACACCCCACCTTCTTTTTCTTATATTCAGTGCTGCCACATGCTGAGCCTGCTATTGACACTGTACACATTGTCTGCTTTAATTGCATACTTCACATCACATACACAACAGGTGTGGAACTCATCATGGACCGACTGTGTAGGCTAGTGGGAATGGTCTGTGCTTTGAACATTGAGATCTGTGGTTCGAATAATGGAAGGGGATTTTTTTTTTCTTTTCTTTTTAATCTTTATTATTAGATTAAAAATATTTACTTGGTGGTGTGTGTCAGTTCTGTTATGGCATGGTGTGAATCATTAGTGCAAGCATCTTTTATGCAAACTTTTACCTTCAAATGCATCTGAAGCTTACAACAAATCAATTTGATAGCACGAGCAGCTTTTGCTGAAGATAACAGTATGCAGCATGCCTATAATCTGTGAGCCAGTTCAGGTGTTTCTGCATGTTTTATGTTACTTTACTCTAATAGAGACAATAACACTTTAACGTAGTGATTTTCTTGAAGATACACCTGTACTGGATCACAGAACATAGGCATGCTGCATATCATTTAGATCAGCAAAAGCAGATTGTTGTAATAAGATGCATTTTAGGGTAAAAAGATGCATTCAAATATGCACGATACTACCAAGTCACACAGCAATCCTCTGACCTTAGACTCAAAACAATTCTCTCAACAGCCTATCACTTCACATTTCTGCTATACAGTATACATTGTATTGTACACATAACAGGGGGCAAGTTTCACATAATGAGAGATCATGTTAGGTTCAATACTTTTAAAATACACTACTTTGTACTTCCCTTCTCCATTTCTCTCTGTGTATGGCCACCCAAGTTCCTAAACCACCTCCCCCTGCCATCACACAATTAATTTTCATCTGCATTGAGTACACTATATGGCTCACCAACACCCCACCTTCTTTTGCTTATATTCAATGCTGCCGCATGCTGAGCCTGCTATTGACACTGTACACATTGTCTGCTTTAATTGCATACTTCACATCACGTACACAACAGTTGAAACTCTCAACATTGACAGACTGTGTAGGCTAGTGGGTATGGTCTGCTCTTTGTACCTTGAGGTCTGGGGTTCAAATCATCGAAGGGAAGTTTTTTTTCCTTTTCTTTTTAATCTTTATATTAGATTAAAAATAAATCACTTGGTGGTGTGTATCAGTTTTGTTATGGCATGGTGTGACTCGGTAGTGCAAGCATATTTTATGCAACTTTTTACCTTCAAATGCATCTGAAGCTTACAACAAATCAATTTAATAGCACAAGCAGCTTTTGCTGATGAAAACAGTATGCAGCATGCCTATAATCTGTGAGCCAGTTCAGGTGTTTCTGCATGTTTTATGTTATGTTACACTAATAGAGACTATAACACTTTAACGTAGTGATTTTCTTGAAGATACACGTGTACTAGATCACAGAACATAGGCATGCTGCATATCATTTTAATCAGCAAAAGCAGATTGTTCTAATAAGATGCATTTTAGGGTAAAAAGATGCATTAAAATATGCACGATGCTACCAAGTCACACAGCACTCCTTTGACGTTAGACTCAAAACATTTCTCTCAACAGCCTATCACTTGACATTTCTACTATACAGTATACATTGTATTGTACACATAACAGGGGGCAAGTTTCACATAATGAGAGATCATGTTTTGTTCAATACTTTTAAAATACACTACTTTGTACTTCCCTTCTTCATTCCTCTCTGTGTATGACCACCCAAGTTCCAAAACCACCTCCCCCCACCATCACACAATTACTATTCATCTGCATTGAGCTCATTATATGGCTAAACAACACCCCACCTTCTGTTGCTTATATTTAATGCTTCCGCATGCTGAGCCTGCTATTGACACTGTACACATTGTCTGCTTTAATTGCATACTTCACATCACATACACAACAGGTGAAACTCTCAACATGGACAGACTGTGTAGGCTAGTGGGTATGGTCTGCTCTTTGTACCTTGAGGTCTGGGGTTCAAATCATCGAAGTGAAGTTTTTTTCCTTCTCTTTTTAATCTTTATTATTAGATTAAAAATAAATCACTTGGTGGTGTGTGTCAGTTCTGTTATGGCATGGTGTGACTCGCTAGTGAAAACATCTTTTATGCAACTTTTTACCTTCAAATGGATCTGAAGCTTACAGCAAATCAATTTGATAGCACAAGCAGCTTTTGATGATGAAAACAGTATGCAGCATGCCTATAATCTGTGAGCCAGTTCAGGTGTTTGTGCATGTTTTATGTTACGTTACACTAATAGAGACTATAACACTTTAATGTAGTGATTTTCTTGAAGATACACCTGTACTGGATCACAGAACATAGGCATGCTGCATATCATTTTAATTAGCAAAAGCAGAAGGTTCTAATAAAATGCATTTTAGGTTAAAAAGGTGCATTAAAATATGCACGATGCTACCAAGTCACACAGCACTCCTTTGACCTAAGATTCAAAACATTTCTCTCAATAGCCTATCACTTGACATTTCTGCTATACAGTATACATTGTATTGTACACATAACATGGGGCAAGTTTCACATAATGAGAGATCATGTTAAGTTCAATACTTTTAAAATACACTACTTTGTACTTCCCTTCTCCTTTACTCTCTGTGTATGGCCACCCAAGTTCCTAAACCACCTCCCCCGACCATCACACAATTACTATTCATCTGCATTGAGTTCATTATATGGCTCACCAACACCCCACCTTCTTTAGCTTATATTCAATGCTGCGGCATGCTGAGCCTGCTATTGACACGGTACACATTGTCTGCTTTAATTGCATGCTTCACATCACATACACAACAGGTGAAACTCTCAACATGGACTGACTGTGTAGGCTAGTGGGTATGGTCTGCTCTTTGTATCTTGAGGTCTTGGGTTCAAATCATCGAAGGGTAGTTTTTTTCCTTTTCTTTTTAATCTTTATTATTAGATTAAAAATAAATCACTTGGTGGTGTGTGTCAGTTCTGTTATGGCATGGTGTGACTTGGTAGAGCAAGCATCTTTTATGCATCTTTTTACCTTCAAATGCATCTGAAGCTTACAGCAAATCAATTTGATAGCACAAGCAGCTTTTGCTGATGAAAACAGTATGCAGCATGCCTATAATCTGTGAGCCAGTTCAGGTGTTTCTGCATGTTTTATGTTATGTTACACTAATAGAGACTATAACACTTTAACGTAGTGATTTTCTTGAAGATACACGTGTACTAGATCACAGAACATAGGCATGCTGCATATCATTTTAATCAGCAAAAGCAGATTGTTCTAATAAGATGCATTTTAGGGTAAAAAGATGCATTAAAATATGCACGATGCTACCAAGTCACACAGCACTCCTTTGACGTTAGACTCAAAACATTTCTCTCAACAGCCTATCACTTGACATTTCTACTATACAGTATACATTGTATTGTACACATAACATGGGGCAAGTTTCACATAATGAGAGATCATGTTTTGTTCAATACTTTTAAAATACACTACTTTGTACTTCCCTTCTTCATTCCTCTCTGTGTATGACCACCCAAGTTCCAAAACCACCTCCCCCCACCATCACACAATTACTATTCATCTGCATTGAGCTCATTATATGGCTAAACAACACCCCACCTTCTGTTGCTTATATTTAATGCTTCCGCATGCTGAGCCTGCTATTGACACTGTACACATTGTCTGCTTTAATTGCATACTTCACATCACATACACAACAGGTGAAACTCTCAACATGGACAGACTGTGTAGGCTAGTGGGTATGGTCTTCTCTTTGTACCTTGAGGTCTGGGGTTCAAATCATCGAAGTGAAGTTTTTTTCCTTCTCTTTTTAATCTTTATTATTAGATTAAAAATAAATCACTTGGTGGTGTGTGTCAGTTCTGTTATGGCATGGTGTGACTCGCTAGTGCAAACATCTTTTATGCAACTTTTTACCTTCAAATGGATCTGAAGCTTACAGCAAATCAATTTGATAGCACAAGCAGCTTTTGCTGATGAAAACAGTATGCAGCATGCCTATAATCTGTGAGCCAGTTCAGGTGTTTCTGCATGTTTTATGTTACGTTACACTAATAGAGACTATAACACTTTAATGTAGTGATTTTCTTGAAGATACACCTGTACTGGATCACAGAACATAGGCAAGCTGCATATCATTTTAATTAGCAAATGCAGATTGTTCTAATAAGATGCATTTTAGGGTAAAAAGATGCATTAAAATATGCACGATGCTCCCAAGTCTCACAGCATTCCTTTGACCTTAGACTCAAAACATTTCTCTCAACAGCCTATCACTTGACATTTCTGCTATACAGTATACAATGTATTGTACACATAACATGGGGCAAGTTTCACATAATGAGAGATCATGTTAGGTTCAATACTTTTAAAACACTCTACTTTGTACTTCCCTTCTCCATTACTCTCTGTGTATGGCCACCCAAGTTCCTAAACCACCTCCCCCGACCATCACACAATTACTATTCATCTGTATTGAGTTCATTATATGGCTCACCAACACCCCACCTTCTTTTGCTTATATTCAATGCTGCCACAAACTGAGCCTGCTATTGACATTGTACACATTGTCTGCTTTAATTGCATACTTCACATCACATACACAACAGGTGAAGATCTCATCATGGACCGACTGTGTAGGCTAGTGGGAATGGTCTGTGCTTTGTACATTGAAATCTGTGGTTCGAATCATGGAAGGGGATTTTTTTTTTCTTTTCTTTTTAATCTTTATTAATAGATTAAAAATAAATCACTTGGTGGTGTGTGTCAATTTTGTTATGGCATGGTGTCACTCGGTAGCGCGGGCATCTTTTATGCAACTTTTTAAATTCAAAAGCATATGAATCATACAACAAATCAATTTGATAGCACAAGCATCTTTTGCTAATGAAAACAATATGCAGCATGCCTATAATCTGTGAGCCAGTTAAGGTGTATCTACATGTGAAATGTTACGTTATACTAATAGTGACTATAACACTTTAACGTAGTTATTTTCGTGAAGGTACACCTGTACTGGATTACAGAACAAAGGCATGCTGCATATCATTTTAATCAGCAGAAGCAACTTGTTCTAATAAGATGCATTTTAGGGTAAATAGACGCATTAAAAGATGCACGATGCTACCAAGGCACACAGCAATCATATGACCTTAGACTCAAAACATTTCCCTCGACATCCTATCACTTGACATTTCTGATATACAGTAGACATTGTTTTGTACACATTACAGGGGGCAAGTTTCACATAATGAGAGATCATGTTAGGTTCAATACTTTTAAAATACACTACTTTGTACTTCCCTTCTCCATTCCTCTCTGTGTATGACCACCCAAGTTCCTAAACCACCTCCCCTCACCATCACACAATTACTATTCATCTGCATTGAGCTCATTATATGGCTCACCAACACCCTACCTTCTGTTGCTTATATTCAATGCTTCCGCATACTGAGCCTGCTATTGACACTGTACACATTGTCTGCTTTAATTGCATACTTCTCATCACATGCACAACAGGTGAAACTCTCAACATGGACAGACTGTGTAGTCTAGTGGTTATGGTCTGCGCTTTGTGCATTGCGGTTTGGGGTTTGAATCATGGAAGGGGAGTTTTTTTTTCCTTTTCTTTTTAATCTTTATTATTAGATTCAATATAAATTACTTGTTGGTGTGTGTCAATTCTGTTATGGCATGGTGTGACTGGGTAGTGCAAGCATCTTTTATGCAACTGTTTACCTTCAAATGCATCTGAATCATACAGCAAATCAATTTGATAGCACAAGCAGTTTTTCTTATGAAAACAGCATGCAGCATGCCTATAATCTGTGAGCCAGTTCAAGTGTTTCTGCATGTGTTATGTTACGTTACACTAATAGCGACTATAACACTTTAACGTAGTGATTTTCTTGAAGATACACCTGTACTGGATTACAGAACATAGGCATGCTGCATATCATTTTAATCAGCAGAAGCAGATTGTTCTAATAAGATGCATTTTAGGGTAAATAGACGCATTAAAAGATGCACGATGCTAACAAGTCACACAGCAATCCTTTGACCTTAGACTCAAAAGATTTCTCTCAACAGCCTATCACTTGACATTTCTGCTATACAGTATACATTGTATTGTACACATAACAGGGGGCACGTTTCACATAATGAGAGATCATGTTAGGTTTAATACTTTTAAAATACACTACTTTGTACTTCCCTTCTCCATTCCTCTCTGTGTATGACCACCCAAGTTCCTAAACCACCACCCCCCACCATCACACAATTACTATTCATCTGTATTGAGTTCATTATATGGCTCACCAACACCCCACCTTCTTTTGCTTATATTCAATGCTGCCACATACTGAGCCTGCTATTGACATTGTACACATTGTCTGCTTTAATTGCATACTTCACATCACATACACAACAGGTGAAGATCTCATCATGGACCGACTGTGTAGGCTAGTGGGAATGGTCTGTGCTTTGTACATTGAAATCTGTGGTTCGAATCATGGAAGGGGATTTTTTTTTTTCTTTTCTTTTTAATCTTTATTAATAGATTAAAAATAAATCACTTGGTGGTGTGTGTCAATTTTGTTATGGCATGGTGACACTCGGTAGCGCGGGCATCTTTTATGCAACTTTTTAAATTCAAAAGCATATGAATCATACAACAAATCAATTTGATAGCACAAGCATCTTTTGCTAATGAAAACAATATGCAGCATGCCTATAATCTGTGAGCCAGTTAAGGTGTATCTACATGTGAAATGTTACGTTATACTAATAGTGACTATAACACTTTAACGTAGTTATTTTCGTGAAGGTACACCTGTACTGGATTACAGAACAAAGGCATGCTGCATATCATTTTAATCAGCAGAAGCAACTTGTTCTAATAAGATGCATTTTAGGGTAAATAGACGCATTAAAAGATGCACGATGCTACCAAGGCACACAGCAATCATATGACCTTAGACTCAAAACATTTCCCTCGACATCCTATCACTTGACATTTCTGATATACAGTAGACATTGTTTTGTACACATTACAGGGGGCAAGTTTCACATAATGAGAGATCATGTTAGGTTCAATACTTTTAAAATACACTACTTTGTACTTCCCTTCTCCATTCCTCTCTGTGTATGACCACCCAAGTTCCTAAACCACCTCCCCTCACCATCACACAATTACTATTCATCTGCATTGAGCTCATTATATGGCTCAACAACACCCTACCTTCTGTTGCTTATATTCAATGCTTCTGCAGACTGAGCCTGCTATTGACACTGTACACATTGTCTGCTTTAATTGCATACTTCTCATCACATGCACAACAGGTGAAACTCTCAACATGGACAGACTGTGTAGTCTAGTGGTTATGGTCTGCGCTTTGTACATTGCAGTCTGGGGTTTGAATCATGGAAGGGGAGTATTTTTTTCTTTTTCATTTTAATCTTTATTATTAGATTCAATATAAATTATTTGTTGGTGTGTGTCAATTCTGTTATGGCATGGTGTGACTGGGTAGTGCAAGCATCTTTTATGCAACTGTTTACCTTCAAATGTATCTGAATCATACAGCAAATCAATTTGATAGCACAAGCAGTTTTTCTTATGAAAACAGCATGCAGCATGCCTATAATCTGTGAGCCAGTTCAGGTGTTTCTGCATGTGTTATGTTACGTTACACTAATAGCGACTATAACACTTTAACGTAGTGATTTTCTTGAAGATACACCTGTACTGGATCACAGAACATAGACATGCTGCATATCATTTTAATCAGCAAAAGCAGATTGTTCTAATAAGATGCATTTTAGAGTAAAAAGATGCATTAAAATATGCACGATGCTACCAAGTCACACAGCACTCCTTTGACCTTAGACTCAAAACATTTCTCTCAACAGCCTATCACTTGACATTTCTGCTATACAGTAGATATTGTATTGTACACATAACATGGGGCAAGTTTCACATAATCACAGATCATGTTAGGTTCAATACTTTTAAAATACACTACTTTGTACTTCCCTTCTCCATTCCTCTCTGTGTATGGCAACCCAAGTTCCTAAACCACCTCCCCCTACCATCACACAATTACTATTCATCTGCATTGAGTTCATTATAGGGCTCACCAACACCCCACCTTCTTTTGCTTATATTCAATGCTGCTGCATGCTGAGCCTGCTATTGACACTGTACACATTGTCTGCTTTAATTGCATACTTCACATCACATACACAACAGATGAACTGCTCAACATGCACCGACTGTGTAGGCTAGTGGGAATGGTCTGCGCATTGTATCTTGAGATCTGCAGTTCAAATCATGGAAGGGGATATTTTTTTATTTTCTTTTTATTCTTTATTATTAGATAAAAAATAAATCACTTGGTGGTGTATGTCAATTCTGTTATGGCATGGTGTCACTCGGTAGCACGCGCATCTTTTATGCAACTTTTTACCTTCAAAAGCATACGAATCATACAGCAAATCAATTTGATAGCTCAAGCAGCTTTTGCTAATGAAAACAATATGCAGCATGGCTGTAATCTGTGAGCCAGTTAAGATTTTTCTGCATGTGTTATGTTACGTTACACTAATAGCGACTATAACACTTTAACGCAGTGATTTTCTTGAAGTTACACCTGTACTGGATTACAGACCATAGGCATGCTGCATATCATTTTAATCAGCAGAAGCAGATAGTTCTAATAAGATGCATTTTAGGGTAAATAGACACATTAAAAGATGCACGATGCTACCAAGTCACACAGCACTCCAATGACCTTAGACTCAAAACATTTCTCTTGACATCCTATCACTTGACATTTCTGCTATATAGTAGACATTGTATTGTACACTTAACTGGGGGCAAGTTTCACATAATTAGAGATCATGTTAGGTTCAATACTTTTAAAATACACTACTTTGTACTTCCCTTCTCCATTCCTCTCTGTGTATGGCCACCCAAGTTCCTAAACCACCTCCCCCCACCATCACACAATTACTATTCACCTGCACTGAGCTCATTATATGGCTCACCAACATTTACCTTCTGTTGCTTATATTCAATGCTTCAGCATGCTGAGCCTGCTATTGACTCTGTACATATTGCCTGCTTTAATTGCATACTTCACATCACATACACAACAGGTAAAGTTCTCAACATGGACAGACTGTGTAGGCTAAGGGTATGGTCTGCTCTTTATACCTTGAGGTCTGGGGTTCAAATCATGGAAGGGAAGTTTTTTTTCCTTTTCTTTTTAATATTTATTATTAGATTAAAAATAAATCACTTGGTGGTGTGTGTCAGTTCTGTTATGGCATGGTGTGACTCGGTAGTTCAAGCATCTTTTATGCAACTTTTTACCTTCAAATGCATCTGAAGCATACCGCAAATCAATTTGATAGCACAAGCAGCTTTTGCTGATGAAAACAGTATGCAGCATGTCTATAATCTGTGAGCCAGTTCAGGTGTTTCTGCATGTTTTATGTTACGTTACACTAATAGAGACTATAACACTTTAACGTAGTGATTTTCTTGAAGATACACCTGTACTAGATCAAAGAACATAGGCATGCTGCATATCATTTTAATCAGCAAAAGCAGATTGTTTTAATAAGAAGCATTTTAGGGTAAAAAGATGCATTAAAATATGCACGATGCTACCAAGTCACACAGCACTCCATTGACATTAGACAAAACATTTCTCTCAACAGCCTATCACTTGACATTTCTGCTATATAGTATACATTGTTTTGTACACATAACAGGGGGCAAGTTTCACATAATGAGAGATCATGTTAGGTTCAATACTTTTAAAATACACTACTTTGTTCTTCACTTCTTGATTACTCTCTGTGAATGGCCACCCAAGTTCCTAAACCACCTCCCCCCACCATCACACAATTACTATTCATCTGCATTGAGTTCATTATATGGCTCACCAACACCCCACCTTCTTTTGTTTATATTCAATGCTGCTGCATGCTGAGCCTGCTATTGACACTGTACACATTGTCTGCTTTAATTGCATACTTCACATCACATACACAACAGGTGAAACTCTCAACTTGGACAGACTGTGAAGGCTAGTGGGTATGGTGTGCTCATTGTACCTTGATGTCTGGGGTTCAAATCATCGAAGGGATTTTTTTTCCTTTTCTTTTTAATCTTTATTATTAGATTAAAATTTAATCACTTGGTGGTGTGTGCCAGTTCTGTTATGGCATGGTGTGACTCGGTAGTGCATGCATCTTTTATGCAAATTTTTACCTTCAAATGCTTCTGAAGCTTACAGCAAATCAACTTGATAGCACAAGCAGCTTTTGATGATGAAAACAGTATGCAGCATGCCTATAATCTGTGAGCCAGTTCTGGTGTTTGTGCATGTTTTATGTTACATTACACTAATAGAGACTATAACACTTTAATGTAGTGATTTTCTTGAATATACACCTGTACTGGATCACAGAAAATAGGCATGCTGCATATCATTTTAATCAGCAAAAGCAGATTGTTCTAATAAAATGCATTTTAGGGTAAAAAGATGCATTAAAATATGCACGATGCTACCAAGTCACACAGCACTCCATTGACCTAAGCCTCAAAACATTTCTCTCAACAGCCTATCACTTGACATTTCTGCAATACAGTATACATTGTATTGTACACATAACATGGGGCAAGTTTCATATAATGAGAGATCATGTTAGGTTCAATACTTTTAAAATACACTTCTTTGTACTTCCGTTCTCCATTACTCTCTGTGTATGGCCGCCCAAGTTCCTAAACCACCTCCCCCGACCATCACACAATTACTATTCATCTGCATTGAGTTTATTATATGGCTCTCCAAAACCCCACCTTCTTTAGCTTATATTCAATGCTGCGGCATGCTGAGCCTGCTATTGACACTGTACACATTGTCTGCTTTAATTGCATACTTCACATCACATACACAACAGGTGAAGATTTAAACATGGACCGACTGTGTAGGCTAGTGGGAATGGTCTGCGCTTTGCACCTTGAGATCTGGGGTTCGAATCATGAAATGGGATATTTTTTTCTTTTCTTTTTAATCTTTATTATTAGATTAAAAATAAATCACTTGGTGGTGTGTGTTAATTCTGTTATGGCATGGTGTCAATCAGTAGCGCGGGCATCTTGTATGCAAATTTTTACCTTCAAAAGCATATGAATCATACAACAAATCAATTTGATAGCACAAGCAGCTTTTGCTAAGAAAAACAATATGCAGCATGCCAATAATCTGTGAGCCAGTTAAGGTGTATCTACATGTGAAATGTTACGTTATGCTAATAGCGACTATAACACTTTAACGTAGTTATTTTCGTGAAGGTACACCTGTACTGGATTACAGAACATAGGCATGCTGCATATCATTGTAATCAGCAGAAGCAACTTGTTCTAATAAGATGCATTTTAGGGTAAATAGATGCATTAAAAGATGCACGTTGCTACCAAGTCACACAGCAATCCTATGACCTTAGACTCAAAAACTTTTCTCTCGACATCCTATCACTTGACATTTCTGCTAAACAGAAGACATTGTATTGTACACATAACATGGGGCAAGTTTCACATAATGAGAGATCATGTTAGGTTCAATACTTTTAAAATACAGTACTTTGTACTTCCTGTCTCCATAACTCTCTGTGTATGGCCACCCAAGTTCCTAAACCACCTCCCCCGACCATCACACAATTACTATTCATCTGTATTGAGTTCATTATATGGCTCACCAACACCCCACCTTCTTTTGCTTATATTCAATGCTGCCGCATGCTGAGCCTGCTATTGACACTGTACACATTGTCTGCTTTAATTGCATACTTCACATCACATACACAACAGGTGAAGATCTCAACATGGATTGACTGTGTAGGCTAGTGGGAATGCTCTGCGCTTTCTACCTTGAGATCTGGGGTTCGAATCATGGAAGGGTATTTTTATTTTATTTTATTTTTAATCTTTATTATTAGATTAAAAATAAATCACTTGGTGGTGTGTGTCAGTTCTGTTATGGCATGGTGTGACTCGGTAGTGCAAGCACCTTTTATGCAACTTTTTACCTTTAAATGCATCTGAAGCTTACAGCAACTCAATTTGATAGCACAAGCAGCTTTAGCTGATGAAAACAGTATGCAGCATGACTATAATCTGTGAGCTAGTTCAGGAGTTTCTGCTTGTTTTATGTTACGTTACACTAATAGAGACTATAACACTTTAACGTAGTGACTTTCTTGAAGATACACCTGTACTGGATCACAGAACATAGGCATGCTGCTTATCATTTTAATCAGCAAACGCAGATTGTTCTAATAAGATGCATTTTAGGGTAAATAGATGCATTAAAAGATGCACGATGCTACCAACTCACACAGCAATCCTATGACCTTAGACTCAAAACATTTCTCTCTACATCCTATCACTTGACATTTCTGCTATACAGTATACATTGTATTGTACACATAACATGGGGCAAGTTTCACATAATGAGAGTTCATGTTAGGTTCAATACTTTTAAAATACACTACTTTGTACTTCCCTTCTCCATTCCTCTCTGTGTATGACCACCCAAGTTCCTAAACCAGCTCCCCCCACCATCACACAATTACTATTCATCTGCATTGAGCTCATTATATGGCTCAACAACACCCCACCCTCTGTTGCTTATATTCAATGCTTCCGCATGCTGAGCCTGCTATTGACACTGTACACATTGTCTGCTTTAATTGCATACTTCACATCACATACACAACAGGTGAAATTCTCAACATGGACAGACAGTGTAGGCTAGTGGGTATGGTCTGCTCTATGTACCTTGAGGTCTGGGGTTCAAATCATAGAAGTGAAGTTTTTTTCCTTTTCTTTTTAATCTTTATTATTAGATTAAAAATAAATCACATGGTGGTGTGTGTCAGTTCTGTTATGGCATGGTGTGACTCGGTAGTTCAAGCATCTTTTATGCAACTTTTTACCTTCAAATGCATCTGAAGCTTACAGCAAATCAATTTGATAGCACAAGCAGCTTTTGATAATGAAAACAGTATGCAGCATGCCTATAATCTGTGAGCCAGTTCAGGTGTTTGTGCATGTTTTATGTTACATTACACTAATAGAGACTATAACACTTTAATGTAGTGATTTTCTTGAAGATACACCTGTACTGGATCACAGAACACAGGCATGCTGCATATCATTTTAATCAGCAAAAGCAGATTGTTCTAATAAAATGCATTTTAGGGTAAAAAGAGGCATTAAAATATGCACGATGCTACCAAGTCACACAGCACTCCATTGACCTAAGACTCAAAACATTTCTCTCAACAGCCTATCACTTGACATTTCTGCAATACAGAATAAATTGTATTGTACACATAACATGGGGCAAGTTTCACATAATGAGATATCATGTTAGGTTCAATACTTTTAAAATACACTTCTTTGTACTTCCCTTCTCAAATTATTCTCTGTGTAAGACCAACCAAGTTCCTAAACCTCCTCCCCCGACCATCACAAAATTACTATTCATCTGCATTGAGTTCATTATATGGCTCACCAACACCCCACCTTCTTTTGCTTATATTCAATGCTGCCGCATGCTGAGCCTGCTATTGACAATGTACACATTGTCTGCTTTGATTGCATACTTCACATCACATACACAACAGGTGAAGATCTCAACATGGGCCGACTGTGTAGGCTAGTGGGAATGGTCTGCGCTTTGTACCTTGAGATCTGGGGTTTGAATCAAGGAAGGGGATATTTTTTTCTTTTCTTTTTAATCTTTATTATTAGATTAAAAATAAATCACTTGGTGGTGTGTGTCAATTCTGTTATGGCATGGTGTCAATCGGTAGCGCGGGCATCTTTTATGCAACTTTTTACCTTCAAAAGCATATGAATCATACAACAAATCAATTTGATAGCACAAGCAGCTTTTGCTAAGAAAAACAATATGCAGCATGCATATAATCTGTGAGCCAGTTAAGGTGTATCTACATGTGAAATGTTACGTTATACTAATAGCGACTATAACACTTTAATGTAGTGATTTTCTTGAAGATACACCTGTACTGGATCACAGAACATAGGCATGCTGCATATCATTTTAATCAGCAAAAGCAGAATGTTCTAATAAAATGCATTTTAGGGTAAAAAGGTGCATTAAAATATGCACGATGCTACCAAGACACACAGCACTTCTTTGATCTAAGACTCAAAACATATGTCTCAACAGCCTAGCACTTGACGTTTCTGCTATACAGTATACATTGTATTGTACACATAACATGGGGCAAGTTTCACATAATGAGAGATCATGTTAGGTTCAATACTTTTAAAATACACTACTTTGTACTTCCCTTCTCCATTACTCTCTGTGTATGGCCACCCAAGTTCCAAAACCACCTCCCCCGACCATCACACAATTCCTATTCATCTGCATTGAGTTCATTATATGGCTCACCAACACCCCACCTTCTTTAGCTTATATTCAATGCTGCGGCATGCTGAGCCTGCTATTGACACTGTACACATTGTCTGCCTTAATTGCATACTTCACATCACAAACACAACAGGTGAAGATTTCAACATGGACCGACTGTGTAGGCTAGTGGGAATGGTCTGCGCTTTGTACCTTGAGATCTGGGGTTTGAATCATGGAAAGGGATATTTATTTCTTTTCTTTTTAATCTTTATTAATAGATTAAAAATAAATCACTTGGTGGTGTGTGTCAATTCTGTTATGGCATGGTGTCAATCGGTAGCGCGGGCATCTTTTATGCAACTTTTTACCTTCAAAAGCATATGAATCATACAGCAAATCAATTTGATAGCACAAGCAGCTTTTGCTAATGAAAACAATATGCAGCATGCCTATAATCTGTGAGCCAGTTAAGGTGTATCTACATGTGAAATGTTACGTTATACTAATAGTGACTATAACACTTTAACGCAGTTATTTTCGTGAAGGTACACCTATACTGGATTACTGAACATAGGCATGCTGCATATCATTTTAATCAGCAGAAGCTACTTGTTCTAATAAGATGCATTTTAGGATAAATAGACGCATTAAATAATGCACGATGCTATCAAGTCACACAGCAATCCTATGACCGTAGACTCAAAACATTTCTCTCGACATCCTATCACTTGACATTTCTGCTATACAGTAGACATTGTATTGTACACATAACATGGGGCAAGTTTCACATAATGAGATATCATGTTAGGTTCAATACTTTTAAAATACACTACTTTGTACTTCCCTTCTCCATTACTCTCTGTGTATGGCCACCCAAGTTCCTAAACCACCTACCCCGACCATCACACAATTACTATTCATCTGTATTGAGTTCATTATATGGCTCACCAACACCCCACCTTCTTTTGCTTATATTCAATGCTGCCGCATGCTGAACCTGCTATTGACACTGTATACATTGTCCGCTTTAATTGCATACTTCACATCACATACACAACAGGTGAAGCTCTCAACATGGACCGACTGTGTAGGCTAGTAGGAATGCTCTGCGCTTTGTACCTAGAGATCTGGGGTTTGAATCATGGAAGGGGATTTTTTTTTTCTTTTCTTTTTAATCTTTATTATTTGATTAAAAATAAATCACTTGGTGGTGTGTGTCAGTTCTGTTATGGCATGGTGTCACTCGGTATCGCGGGCATCTTTTATGCAACTTTTTACCTTCAAAAGCATATGAATCATACAACAAATCAATTTGATAGCACAAGCAGCTTTTGCTAATGAAAACAATATGCAGCATGCCTATAATCTGTGAACCAGTTAAGGCGTATCTACATGTGAAATGTTACGTTATACAAATAGCGACTATAACACTTTAACGTAGTGATTTTCTTGAAGATACACCTGTACTGGATCACAGAACATAGGCATGCTGCATATCATTTTAATCAGCAGAAGCAGATTATTCTAATAAGAAGCATTTTAGGGTAAAAAGATGCATTAAAATATGCACGATGCTACCAAGTCACACAGCACTCCTTTGACCTTAGACTCAAAACATTTCTCTCAACAGCCTATCACTTGACATTTCTGCTATACAGTATACATTGTATTGTACACATAACAGGGGGCAAGTTTCACATAATGAGAGATCATGTTAGGTTCAATACTTTTAAAATACACTACTTTGTACTTCCCTTCTCCTTTCCTCTCTGTGAATGACCACCCAAGTTCCTAAACCTCCTCCCCCCACCATCACATAATTACTATTCATCTGCATTGAGCTCATTATATGGCTCACCAACACCCCACATTCTGTTGCTTATATTCAATGCTTCTGCATGCTGAGCCTGCAATTGACATTGTACACATTGTCTGCTTTAATTGCATACTTCACATCACATACACAACATGTGAAACTCTCAACATGGAAAGACAGTGTAGGCTAGTGGGTATGGTCTGCGCTTTGTACCTTGAGGTCTGGGGTTCAAATCATCGAAGGTAAGTTTTTTTGCCTTTTCTTATTAATGTTTATTATTAGATTTAAAAAAAATCACTTGGTGGTGTGTGTCATTTCTGTTATGGCATGGTGTGACTCGGTAGTGCAAGCATCTTTTATGCAACTTTTTACCTACAAATGCATCTGAAGCTTACGGCAAATCAATTTGATAGCACAAGCAGCTTTTGCTGATGAAAACAGTATGCAGCATGCCTATAATCTGTGAGCTAGTTCAGGTGTTTCTGCATGTTTTATGTTACGTTACACTAATAGAGACTATAACACTTTAACGTAGTGATTTTCTTGAAGATACACCTGTACTGGATCACAGAACATAGGCATGCTGTATATCATTTTAATCAGCAAACGCAGATTGTTCTAATAAGATGCATTTTAGGGTAAAAAGATGCATTAAAATATGCACGATGCTACCAAGTCACACAGCACTCCTTTGACATTAGACTCAAAACATTTCTCTGAACAGCCTATCACTTGACATTTCTGCTATACAGTATACATTGTATTGTACACATAACATGGGGCAAGTTTCACATAATGAGAGATCATGTTAGTTTAAATACTTTTAAAATACACTACTTTGTACTTCCCTTCTCCATTACTCTCTGTGTATTGCCACCCAAGTTCCTAAACCACCACCCCCGACCATCACCGAATTACTATTCATCTGTATTGAGTTCATTATATGGCTCACCAACACCCAACCTTCTTTTGCTTATATTTAATGCTGCCCATGCTGAGCCTGCTATTGACACTCTACACATTGTCTGCTTTAATTGCATGCTTCACATCACATACACAACAGGTGAAGATCTCAACATGGACCAACTGTGTAGGTTAGTGGGAATGGTCTGTGCTTTGTACCTTGAGATCTGGGGTTTGAATCATAGAAGGGGATTTATTTTTTCTTTTTTTTTTAATCTTTATTATTTGATTAAAAATAAATCACTTGGTGGTGTGTGTCAATTCTGTTATGGCATTGTGTCACTCGGTAGCTCGGGCATCTTTTATGCAACTTTTTACCTTCAAAAGCATATGAATCATACAACAAATCAATTTGATAGCACAAGCAGCTTTTGCTAATGAAAACAATATGCAGCATGCCTATAATCTGTGAACCAGTTAAGGTGTATCTACATGTGAAATGTTACGTTATACTAATAGCGACTATAACACTTTAACGTAGTGATTTTCTTGAAGATACACCTGTACTGGATCACAGAACATAGGCATGCTGCATATCATTTTAATCAGCAGAAGCAGATTGTTCTTATAAGAAGCATTTTAGGGTAAAAAGATGCATTAAAATATGCACGATGCTACCAAGTCACACAGCACTCCTTTGACCTTAGACTCAAAACATTTCTCTCAACAGCCTATCACTTGACATTTCTGCTATACAGTATACATTGTATTGTACACATAACAGGGGGCAAGTTTCACATAATGAGAGATCATGTTAGGTTCAATACTTTTAAAATACACTACTTTGTACTTCCCTTCTCCATTCCTCTCTGTGAATGACCACCCAAGTTCCTAAACCTCCTCCCCCCACCATCACATAATTACTATTCATCTGCATTGAGCTCATTATATGGCTCACCAACACCCCACATTCTGTTGCTTATATTCAATGCTTCTGCATGCTGAGCCTGCAATTGACATTGTACACATTGTCTGCTTTAATTGCATACTTCACATCACATACACAACATGTGAAACTCTCAACATGGAAAGACAGTGTAGGCTAGTGGGTATGGTCTGCGCTTTATACGTTGAGGTCTGGGGTTCAAATCATCGAAGGTAAGTTTTTTTGCCTTTTCTTATTAATGTTTATTATTAGATTTAAAAAAAATCACTTGGTGGTGTGTGTCAGTTCTGTTATGGCATGGTGTGACTCGGTAGTGCAAGCATCTTTTATGCAACTTTTTACCTACAAATGCATCTGAAGCTTACGGCAAATCAATTTGATAGCACAAGCAGCTTTTGCTGATGAAAACAGTATGCAGCATGCCTATAATCTGTGAGCTAGTTCAGGTGTTTCTGTATGTTTTATGTTACGTTACACTAATAGAGACTATAACACTTTAACGTAGTGATTTTCTTGAAGATACACCTGTACTGGATCACAGAACATAGGCATGCTGTATATCATTTTAATCAGCAAACGCAGATTGTTCTAATAAGATGCATTTTAGGGTAAAAAGATGCATTAAAATATGCACGATGCTACCAAGTCACACAGCACTCCTTTGACATTAGACTCAAAATATTTCTCTGAACAGCCTATCACTTGACATTTCTGCTATACAGTATACATTTTATTGTACACATAACATGGGGCAAGTTTCACATAATGAGAGATCATGTTAGTTTCAATACTTTTAAAATACACTACTTTGTACTTCCCTTCTCCATTACTCTCTGTGTATTGCCACCCAAGTTCCTAAACCACCACCCCCGACCATCACCGAATTACTATTCATCTGTATTGAGTTCATTATATGGCTCACCAACACCCAACCTTCTTTTGCTTATATTTAATGCTGCCCATGCTGAGCCTGCTATTGACACTCTACACATTGTCTGCTTTAATTGCATACTTCACATCACATACACAACAGGTGAAGATCTCAACATGGACCAACTGTGTAGGTTAGTGGGAATGGTCTGTGCTTTGTACCTTGAGATCTGGGGTTTGAATCATAGAAGGGGATTTATTTTTTCTTTTTTTTTTAATCTTTATTATTTGATTAAAAATAAATCACTTGGTGGTGTGTGTCAATTCTGTTATGGCATGGTGTCACTCGGTAGCTCGGGCATCTTTTATGCAACTTTTTACCTTCAAAAGCATATGAATCATACATCAAATCAATTTGATAGCACAAGCAGCTTTTGCTAATGCAAACAATATGCAGCATGCCTATAATCTGTGAGCCAGTTAAGGTGTATCTACATGTGAAATGTTACATTATACTAATAGTGACTATAACACTTTAACGTAGTTATTTTCGTGAAGGTACACCTGTACTGGATTACAGAACATAGGCATGCTGCATATCATTTTAATCAGCAGAAGCAACTTGTTCTAATAAGATGTATTTATAGGGTAAATAGATGCATTAAAAGATGCACGATGCTACCAAGTCACACAGCACTCCTATGACCTAAGACTCAAAACATTTCTCTTGACATCCTATCACTTGACATTTCTGCTCTACAGTAGACATTGTATTGTACACATAACAGGGGGCAAGTTTCACATAATGAGAGATCATGTTAGGTTCAATACTTTTAAAATACACTACTTTGTACTTCCCCTCTCCATTCCTCTCTGTGTATGACCACCCAAGTTCCTAAACCTCCTCCCCCCACCATCACACAATTACTATTCATCTGCATTGAGCTCATTATATGGCTCAACAACACCCCACATTCTGTTGTTTATATTCAATGCTTCTGCATGCTGAACCTGCTATTGACACTGTACACATTGTCTGCTTTAATTGCATACTTCACATCACATACACAACATGTGAAACTCTCAACATGGACAGACTGTGTAGGCTAGTGGGTATGGTCTGCTCTTTGTACCTTGAAGTCTGGGGTTAAAATCATCAAAGGGAAGTTTTTTCCTTTTCTTTTTAATCTTTATTATTAGATTAAAAATAAATCACTTGGTGGTGTGTGTCAGTTCTGTTATGGCATGGTGTGACTCGGTAGTGCAAGCATCTTTTATGCAACTTTTTACCTTCAAATGCATCTGAAGCTTACAGCAAATCAATTTGATAGCACAAGCAGCTTTTGCTGATGAAAACAGTATGCAGCATGCCTATAATCTGTGAGCTAGTTAAGGTGTTTCTGCATGTTTTATGTTACGTTACACTAATAGAGACTATAACACTTTAACGTAGTGATTTTCTTGAAGATACACCTGTACTGGGTTACAGAACATAGGCATGCTGCATATCATTTTAATCAGCAAAAGCAAATTGTTCTAATAAGATGCATTTTAGAGTAAAAAGATGCATTAAAATATGCACGATGCTACCAAGTCACACAGCACTCCTTTGACCTTAGACTCAAAACATTTCTCTCAACAGCCTAGCACTTGACATTTCTGCTATACAGTATACATTGTATTGTACACATAACATGGGGCAAGTTTCACATAATGAGAGATCATGTAAGGTTCAATACTTTTAAAATACACTTCTTTGTATTTCCCTTCTCCATTACTCTCTGAGTATGGCCACCCAAGTTCCTAAACCACCTCCCCCGACCATCACACAATTACTATTCATCTGCATTGAGTTCATTATATGGCTAATCAAAACACCCCACCTTCTTTTGCATATATTCAAAGCTTCCGCATGCTGAGCCTGCTATTGACACTGTACACATTGTCTGCTTTAATTGCATACTTCACATCACATACACAACAGGTGAAGATCTCAACATCTACTGACTGTGTAGGCTAGTGGGAATGGTCTGTGCTTTGTACCTTGAGATCTGGGGTTCAAATCATGGTAGGGGATTTTTTTTTTCATTTCTATTTAATCTTTATTATTAGATTAAAAATAAATCACTTGGTGGTGTGTGTCAATTCTGTTATGGCATGGAGTCAATCGGTAGCGTGGGTATCTTTTATGCAACTTTTTACCTTCAAAAGCATATGAATCATTCAGCAAATCAATTTGATAGCACAAGCAGCTTTTGCTAATGAAAACAATATTCAGCATGCCTATAATCTGTGAGCCAGGTCAGGTGTTTCTGCATGTTTTATGGTAAGTTACACTAATAGAGACTATAACACTTTAACATAGTGATTTTCTTGAAGATACACCTGTACTGGATCACAGAACATAGGCATGCGGTATATCATTTTAATCAGCAGAAGCAACTTGTTCTAATAAGTTGCATTTTAGGGTAAATAGACGCATTAAAAGATGCACAATGCTACCAAGTCACACAGCAATCCTATGACCTTAGACTCAAAACATTTCTCTCGACATCCTATCACTTGACATTTCTGCTATACAGTAGACATTGTATTGTACACATAACAGGGGGCAAGTTTCACATAATGAGAGATCATGTTAGGTTCAATACTTTTAAAATACACTACTTTGTACTTCCCTTCTCAATTACTCTCTGTGTATGACCACCCAAGTTCCTAAACCACCTCCCCCCACCATCACACAATTACTATTCATCTGCATTGAGCTCATTATATGGCTCATCAACACCCCACCTTCTGTTGCTTATATTCAATGCTGCCGCAGGCTGAGCATGCTATTGACACTGCACACATTGTCTGTTTTAACTACATACTTCACATCACATACACAACAGGTGAAACTCTCAACATGGACAGACTGTGTAGGTTAGTGGGTCTGGTCTGCTCTTTGTACCATGAGGTCTGGGATAAAAATCATCGAAGGGAAGATTTTATTTTTCTTTTCTTTTTAATCTTTATTATTAGATTTAAAATAAATCACTTGGTCGTGTGTGTCAGTTCTGTTATGGCATGGTGTGACTCGGTAGTGCAAGCATCTTTTATGCAACTTTTTACCTTCAAGTGCATCTGAAGCTTACAGCAAATCAATTTGATAGCACAAGCAGCTTTTGCTGATGAAAACAATATGCAGCATGCCTATAATCTGTGAACCAGTTAAGGTGTATCTACATGAGAAATGTTACGTTATACTAATAGCGACTATAACACTTTAACGTAGTTATTTTCGTGAAGGTACACCTGTACTGGATTACAGAACATAGGCATGCTGCATATCATTTTAATCAGCAGAAGCAACTTGTTCTAATAAGTTGCATTTTAGGGTAAATAGATGCATTAAAAGATGCACGATGCTACCAAGTCACACAGCAAACCTATGACCTTAGACTCAAAACATTTCTCTCGACATCCTATCATTTGACATTTCTGCTATACAGTAGACATTGTTTTGTACACATAACAGGGGGCAAGTTTCACATAATGAGAGATCATGTTAGGTTCAATACTTTTAAAATACACTACTTTGTACTTTCCTTCTCCATTACTCTCTGTGTATGACCTCCCAAGTTCCTAAACCACCTACCCCCACCATCACACAATTACTATTCATCTGCATTGAGCTCATTATATCTCTCAACAACACCCCACCTTCTGTTGCTTATATTCAATGTTTCCGCATGCTGAGCCTGCTATTGACACTGTACACATTGTCTGCTTTAATTGCATACTTCACATCACATACACAACAGGTGAAACTCTCAACAGGGACAGACTGTGTAGGCTAGTGGGTATGGTCTGCGCTTTTTACTTTGAGATCTGGGGTTTGAATCATAGAAGGGAATTTATTTTTTCTTTTCTTTTTAATCTTTATTATTTGATTAAAAATAAATCACTTGGTGGTGTGTGTCAATGCTGTTATGGCATGGTGTGACACGCTAGTGCAAGCATCTTTTATGCAACTTTTTACCTTCAAATGCATCTGAAGCTTACAGCAAATCAATTTGATAGCAGAAGCAGCTTTTGCTGATGAAAACAGTATGCAGCATGCCTATAATCTGTGAGCCAGGTCAGGTGTTTCTGCATGTTTTATGTTAAGTTACACTAATAGAGACTATAACACTTTAACGTAGTGATTTTCTTGAAGATACACCTGTACTGGATCACAGAACATAGGCATGCTGCATATCATTTTAATCAGCAAAAGCTGATTGTTCTAATAAGATGCATTAAAGTATGCACGATGCTACCAAGTCACACAGCACTCCTTTGACCTTAGACTCAAAACATTTCTCTCAACAGCCTAGCACTTGACATTTCTGCTATACAGTATACATTGTATTGTACACATAACATGGGGCAAGTTTCACATAATGAGAGATCATGTAAGGTTCAATACTTTTAAAATACACTTCTTTGTATTTCCCTTCTCCATTACTCTCTGAGTATGGCCACCCAAGTTCCTAAACCACCTCCCCCGACCATCACACAATTACTATTCATCTGCATTGAGTTCATTATATGGCTAATCAAAACACCCCACCTTCTTTTGCATATATTCAATGCTTCCGCATGCTGAGCCTGCTATTGACACTGTACACATTGTCTGCTTTAATTGCATACTTCACATCACATACACAACAGGTGAAGATCTCAACATCTACTGACTGTGTAGGCTAGTGGGAATGGTCTGTGCTTTGTACCTTGAGATCTGGGGTTCAAATCATGGAAGGGGATTTTTTTTTTCATTTCTATTTAATCTTTATTATTAGATTAAAAATAAATCACTTGGTGGTGTGTGTCAATTCTGTTATGGCATGGAGTCAATCGGTAGCGTGGGTATCTTTTATGCAACTTTTTACCTTCAAAAGCATATGAATCATTCAGCAAATCAATTTGATAGCACAAGCAGCTTTTGCTAATGAAAACAATATTCAGCATGCCTATAATCTGTGAGCCAGGTCAGGTGTTTCTGCATGTTTTATGGTAAGTTACACTAATAGAGACTATAACACTTTAACATAGTGATTTTCTTGAAGATACACCTGTACTGGATCACAGAACATAGGCATGCGGTATATCATTTTAATCAGCAGAAGCAACTTGTTCTAATAAGTTGCATTTTAGGGTAAATAGACGAATTAAAAGATGCACAATGCTACCAAGTCACACAGCAATCCTATGACCTTAGACTCAAAACATTTCTCTCGACATCCTATCACTTGACATTTCTGCTATACAGTAGACATTGTATTGTACACATAACAGGGGGCAAGTTTCACATAATGAGAGATCATGTTAGGTTCAATACTTTTAAAATACACTACTTTGTACTTCCCTTCTCAATTACTCTCTGTGTATGACCACCCAAGTTCCTAAACCACCTCCCCCCACCATCACACAATTACTATTCATCTGCATTGAGCTCATTATATGGCTCATCAACACCCCACCTTCTGTTGCTTATATTCAATGCTGCCGCAGGCTGAGCATGCTATTGACACTGCACACATTGTCTGTTTTAACTACATACTTCACATCACATACACAACAGGTGAAACTCTCAACATGGACAGACTGTGTAGGTTAGTGGGTCTGGTCTGCTCTTTGTACCATGAGGTCTGGGATAAAAATCATCAAAGGGAAGATTTTATTTTTCTTTTCTTTTTAATCTTTATTATTAGATTTAAAATAAATCACTTGGTCGTGTGTGTCAGTTCTGTTATGGCATGGTGTGACTCGGTAGTGCAAGCATCTTTTATGCAACTTTTTACCTTCAAGTGCATCTGAAGCTTACAGCAAATCAATTTGATAGCACAAGCAGCTTTTGCTGATGAAAACAATATGCAGCATGCCTATAATCTGTGAACCAGTTAAGGTGTATCTACATGAGAAATGTTACGTTATACTAATAGCGACTATAACACTTTAACGTAGTTATTTTCGTGAAGGTACACCTGTACTGGATTACAGAACATAGGCATGCTGCATATCATTTTAATCAGCAGAAGCAACTTGTTCTAATAAGTTGCATTTTAGGGTAAATAGATGCATTAAAAGATGCACGATGCTACCAAGTCACACAGCAAACCTATGACCTTAGACTCAAAACATTTCTCTCGACATCCTATCATTTGACATTTCTGCTATACAGTAGACATTGTTTTGTACACATAACAGGGGGCAAGTTTCACATAATGAGAGATCATGTTAGGTTCAATACTTTTAAAATACACTACTTTGTACTTTCCTTCTCCATTACTCTCTGTGTATGACCTCCCAAGTTCCTAAACCACCTACCCCCACCATCACACAATTACTATTCATCTGCATTGAGCTCATTATATGGCTCAACAACACCCAACCTTCTGTTGCTTATATTCAATGTTTCCACATGCTGAGCCTGCTATTGACACTGTACACATTGTCTGCTTTAATTGCATACTTCACATCACATACACAACAGGTGAAACTCTCAACAGGGACAGACTGTGTAGGCTAGTGGGTATGGTCTGCGCTTTTTACTTTGAGATCTGGGGTTTGAATCATAGAAGGGGATTTATTTTTTCTTTTCTTTTTAATCTTTATTATTTGATTAAAAATAAATCACTTGGTGGTGTGTGTCAATGCTGTTATGGCATGGTGTGACACGCTAGTGCAAGCATCTTTTATGCAACTTTTTACCTTCAAATGCATCTGAAGCTTACAGCAAATCAATTTGATAGCAGAAGCAGCTTTTGCTGATGAAAACAGTATGCAGCATGCCTATAATCTGTGAGCCAGGTCAGGTGTTTCTGCACGTTTTATGTTAAGTTACACTAATAGAGACTATAACACTTTAACGTAGTGATTTTCTTGAAGATACACCTGTACTGGATCACAGAACATAGGCATGCTGCATATCATTTTAATCAGCAAAAGCTGATTGTTCTAATAAGATGCATTAAAGTATGCACGATGCTACCAAGTCACACAGCACTCCTTTGACCTTAGACTCAAAACATTTCTCTCAACAGCCTAGCACTTGACATTTCTGCTATACAGTATACATTGTATTGTACACATAACATGGGGCAAGTTTCACATAATGAGAGATCATGTAAGGTTCAATACTTTTAAAATACACTTCTTTGTATTTCCCTTCTCCATTACTCTCTGTGTATGGCCACCCAAGTTCCTAAACCACCTCCCCCGACCATCACACAATTACTATTCATCTGCATTGAGTTCATTATATGGCTAATCAAAACACCCCACCTTCTTTTGCATATATTCAATGCTTCCGCATGCTGAGCCTGCTATTGACACTGTACACATTGTCTGCTTTAATTGCATACTTCACATCACATACACAACAGGTGAAGATCTCAACATCTACTGACTGTGTAGGCTAGTGGGAATGGTCTGTGCTTTGTACCTTGAGATCTGGGGTTCAAATCATGGAAGGGGATTTTTTTTTTCATTTCTATTTAATCTTTATTATTAGATTAAAAATAAATCACTTGGTGGTGTGTGTCAATTCTGTTATGGCATGGAGTCAATCGGTAGCGTGGGTATCTTTTATGCAACTTTTTACCTTCAAAAGCATATGAATCATTCAGTAAATCAATTTGATAGCACAAGCAGCTTTTGCTAATGAAAACAATATTCAGCATGCCTATAATCTGTGAGCCAGGTCAGGTGTTTCTGCATGTTTTATGGTAAGTTACACTAATAGAGACTATAACACTTTAACATAGTGATTTTCTTGAAGATACACCTGTACTGGATCACAGAACATAGGCATGCGGTATATCATTTTAATCAGCAGAAGCAACTTGTTCTAATAAGTTGCATTTTAGGGTAAATAGACGCATTACAAGATGCACAATGCTACCAAGTCACACAGCAATCCTATGACCTTAGACTCAAAACATTTCTCTCGACATCCTATCACTTGACATTTCTGCTATACAGTAGACATTGTATTGTACACATAACAGGGGGCAAGTTTCACATAATGAGAGATTATGTTAGGTTCAATACTTTTAAAATACACTACTTTGTACTTCCCTTCTCAATTACTCTCTGTGTATGACCACCCAAGTTCCTAAACCACCTCCCCCCACCATCACACAATTACTATTCATCTGCATTGAGCTCATTATATGGCTCATCAACACCCCACCTTCTCTTGCTAATATTCAATGCTGCCGCAGGCTGAGCATGCTATTGACACTGCACACATTGTCTGCTTTAACTACATACTTCACATCACATACACAACAGGTGAAACTCTCAACATGGATAGACTGTGTAGGTTAGTGGGTCTGGTCTGCTCTTTGTACCATGAGGTCTGGGATAAAAATCATCGAAGGGAAGATTTTATTTTTCTTTTCTTTTTAATCTTTATTATTAGATTTAAAATAAATCACTTGGTCGTGTGTGTCAGTTCTGTTATGGCATGGTGTGACTCGGTAGTGCAAGCATCTTTTATGCAACTTTTTACCTTCAAGTGCATCTGAAGCTTACAGCAAATCAATTTGATAGCACAAGCAGCTTTTGCTGATGAAAACAATATGCAGCATGCCTATAATCTGTGAACCAGTTAAGGTGTATCTACATGTGAAATGTTACGTTATACTAATAGCGACTATAACACTTTAACGTAGTTATTTTCGTGAAGGTACACCTGTACTGGATTACAGAACATAGGCATGCTGCATATCATTTTAATCAGCAGAAGCAACTTGTTCTAATAAGTTGCATTTTAGGGTAAATAGATGCATTAAAAGATGCACGATGCTACCAAGTCACACAGCAAACCTATGACCTTAGACTCAAAACATTTCTCTCGACATCCTATCATTTGACATTTCTGCTATACAGTAGACATTGTTTTGTACACATAACAGGGGGCAAGTTTCACATAATGAGAGATCATGTTAGGTTCAATACTTTTAAAATACACTACTTTGTACTTTCCTTCTCCATTACTCTCTGTGTATGACCTCCCAAGTTCCTAAACCACCTACCCCCACCATCACACAATTACTATTCATCTGCATTGAGCTCATTATATGGCTCAACAACACCCCACCTTCTGTTGCTTATATTCAATGTTTCCGCATGCTGAGCCTGCTATTGACACTGTACACATTGTCTGCTTTAATTGCATACTTCACATCACATACACAACAGGTGAAACTCTCAACAGGGACAGACTGTGTAGGCTAGTGGGTATGGTCTGCGCTTTTTACTTTGAGATCTGGGGTTTGAATCATAGAAGGGGATTTATTTTTTCTTTTCTTTTTAATCTTTATTATTTGATTAAAAATAAATCACTTGGTGGTATGTGTCAATGCTGTTATGGCATGGTGTGACTCGCTAGTGCAAGCATCTTTTATGCAACTTTTTACCTTCAAATGCATCTGAAGCTTACAGCAAATCAATTTGATAGCAGAAGCAGCTTTTGCTGATGAAAACAGTATGCAGCATGCCTATAATCTGTGAGCCAGGTCAGGTGTTTCTGCATGTTTTATGTTAAGTTACACTAATAGAGACTATAACACTTTAATGTAGTGATTTTCTTGAAGATACACCTGTACTGGATCACAGAACATAGGCATGCTGCATATCATTTTAATCAGCAAAAGCTGATAGTTCTAATAAGATGCATTAAAGTATGCACGATGCTACCAAGTCACACAGCACTCCTTTGACCTTAGACTCAAAACATTTCGCTCAACAGCCTAGCACTTGACATTTCTGCTATACAGTATACATTGTATTGTACACATAACATGGGGCAAGTTTCACATAATGAGAGATCATGTAAGGTTCAATACTTTTAAAATACACTTCTTTGTATTTCCCTTCTCCATTACTCTCTGTGTATGGCCACCCAAGTTCCTAAACCACCTCCCCCGACCATCACACAATTACTATCCATCTGCATTGAGTTCATTATATGGCTAATCAAAACACCCCACCTTCTTTTGCATATATTCAATGCTTCCGCATGCTGAGCCTGCTATTGACACTGTACACATTGTCTGCTTTAATTGCATACTTCACATCACATACACAACAGGTGAAGATCTCAACGTCTACTGACTGTGTAGGCTAGTGGGAATGGTCTGTGCTTTGTACCTTGAGATCTGGGGTTCAAATCATGGAAGGGGATTTTTTTTTTCATTTCTATTTAATCTTTATTATTAGATTAAAAATAAATCACTTGGTGGTGTGTGTCATTTCTGTTATGGCATGGAGTCAATCGGTAGCGTGGGTATCTTTTATGCAACTTTTTACCTTCAAAAGCATATGAATCATTCAGCAAATCAATTTGATAGCACAAGCAGCTTTTGCTAATGAAAACAATATTCAGCATGCCTATAATCTGTGAGCCAGGTCAGGTGTTTCTGCATGTTTTATGGTAAGTTACACTAATAGAGACTATAACACTTTAACATAGTGATTTTCTTGAAGATACACCTGTACTGGATCACAGAACATAGGCATGCGGTATATCATTTTAATCAGCAGAAGCAACTTGTTCTAATAAGTTGCATTTTAGGGTAAATAGACGCATTAAAAGATGCACAATGCTACCAAGTCACACAGCAATCCTATGACCTTAGACTCAAAACATTTCTCTCGACATCCTATCACTTGACATTTCTGCTATACAGTAGACATTGTATTGTACACATAACAGGGGGCAAGTTTCACATAATGAGAGATCATGTTAGGTTCAATACTTTTAAAATGCACTACTTTGTACTTCCCTTCTCAATTACTCTCTGTGTATGACCACCCAAGTTCCTAAACCACCTCCCCCCACCATCACACAATTACTATTCATCTGCATTGAGCTCATTATATGGCTCATCAACACCCCACCTTCTGTTGCTTATATTCACTGCTGCCGCAGGCTGAGCATGCTATTGACACTGCACACATTGTCTGCTTTAACTACATACTTCACATCACATACACAACAGGTGAAACTCTCAACATGGACAGACTATGTAGGTTAGTGGGTATGGTCTGCTCTTTGTACCATGAGGTCTGGGATAAAAATCATCGAAGGGAAGATTTTATTTTTCTTTTCTTTTTAATCTTTATTATTAGATTTAAAATAAATCACTTGGTCGTGTGTGTCAGTTCTGTTATGGCATGGTGTGACTCGGTAGTGCAAGCATCTTTTATGCAACTTTTTACCTTCAAGTGCATCTGAAGCTTACAGCAAACCAATTTGATAGCACAAGCAGCTTTTGCTGATGAAAACAATATGCAGCATGCCTATAATCTGTGAACCAGTTAAGGTGTATCTACATGTGAAATGTTACGTTATACTAATAGCGACTATAACACTTTAACGTAGTTATTTTCGTGAAGGTACACCTGTACTGGATTACAGAACATAGGCATGCTGCATATCATTTTAATCAGCAGAAGCAACTTGTTCTAATAAGTTGCATTTTAGGGTAAATAGATGCATTAAAAGATGCACGATGCTACCAAGTCACACAGCAAACCTATGACCTTAGACTCAAAACATTTCTCTCGACATCCTATCATTTGACATTTCTGCTATACAGTAGACATTGTTTTGTACACATAACAGGGGGCAAGTTTCACATAATGAGAGATCATGTTAGGTTCAATACTTTTAAAATACACTACTTTGTACTTTCCTTCTCCATTACTCTCTGTGTATGACCTCCCAAGTTCCTAAACCACCTACCCCCACCATCACACAATAACTATTCATCTGCATTGAGCTCATTATATGGCTCAACAACACCCCACCTTCTGTTGCTTATATTCAATGTTTCCGCATGCTGAGCCTGCTATTGACACTGTACACATTGTCTGCTTTAATTGCATACTTCACATCACATACACAACAGGTGAAACTCTCAACATGGACAGACTGTGTAGGCTAGTGGGTATGGTCTGCTCTTTGTACCTTGAGTTCTGGGGTTCAAATCATCAAAGGGAAGTTTTTTTCCTTTTCTTTTTAATCTTTATTATTAGATTAAAAATAAATCACTTGGTGGTGTGTGTCAGTTCTGTTATGGCATGGTGTGACTCGGTAGTGCAAGCATCTTTTATGCAACTTTTTACCTTCAAATGCATCTGAAGCTTACAGCAAATCAATTTGATAGCACAAGCAGCTTTTGCTGATGAAAACAGTATGCAGCATGCCTATAATCTGTGAGCCAGATCAGGTGTTTCTGCATGTTTTATGTTACGTTACACTAATAGAGACTATAACACTTTAACGTAGTGATTTTCTTGAAGATACACCTGTACTGGCTTACAGAACATAGGCATGCTGCATATCATTTTAATCAGCAAAAGCTGATTGTTCTAATAAGATGCATTAAAGTATGCACGATGCTACCAAGTCACACAGCACTCCTTTGACCTTAGACTCAAAACATTTCTCTCAACAGCCTAGCACTTGACATTTCTGCTATACAGTATACATTGTATTGTACACATAACATGGGGCAAGTTTCACATAATGAGAGATCATGTAAGGTTCAATACTTTTAAAATACACTACTTTGTACTTCCCTTCTCCATTCCTTTATGTGTATGACCACCCAAGTTCCTAAACCACCTCCCCCGACCATCACACAATTTCTATTCATCTGCATTGAGTTCATTATATGGCTCACCAACACCCCACCTTCTTTTGCTTATATTCAATGCTGCCGCATGCTGAGCCTGCTATTGACACTGTACACATGGTCTGCTTTAATTGCATACTTCACATCACATACACAACAGGTGAAGATTTCAACATCGACCGACTGTGTAGGCTAGTGGGAATGGTCTGTGCTTTGTACCTTGAGATCTGGGGTTCAAATCATGGAAGGGGATTTTTTTTTTTCATTTCTATTTAATCTTTAATATTAGATTAAAAATAAATCACTTGGTGGTGTGTGTCAATTCTGTTATGGCATGGTGTCACTCGGTAGCGTGGGTATCTTTTATGCAACTTTTTACCTTCAAAAGCATATGAATCATTCAGCAAATCAATTTGATAGCACAAGCAGCTTTTGCTAATGAAAACAATATTCAGCATGCCTATAATCTGTGAGCCAGGTCAGGTGTTTCTGCATGATTTATGTTAAGTTACACTAATAGAGACTATAACACTTTAACATAGTGATTTTCTTGAAGATACACCTGTACTGGATCACAGAACATAGGCATGCTGTATATCATTTTAATCAGCAGAAGCAACTTGTTCCAATAAGTTGCATTTTAGGGTAAATAGACGCATTAAAAGATGCACGATGCTACCAAGGCACACAGCAATCCTATGACCTTAAACTCAAAACATTTCTCTCGACATCCTATCACTTGACATTTCTGCTATACAGTAGACATTGTATTGTACACATAACAGGGGGCAAGTTTCACATAATGAGAGATCATGTTAGGTTCAATACTTTTAAAATACACTACTTTGTACTTCCCTTCTCCATTACTCTCTGTGTATGACCACCCAAGTTCCTAAACCACCTCCCCCCACCATCACACAATTACTCTTCATCTGCATTGATCTCATTATATGGCTCAACAACACCCCACCTTCTGTTGCTTGTATTAAATGTTTCCGCATGCTGAGCCTGCTATTGATAGTGTACACATTGTCTGCTTTAATTGCATACCTCACATCACATACACAACAGGTGAAACTCTCAACATGGACAGACTGTGTAGGCTAGTGGGTATGGTCTGCTCTTTGTACCTTGAGTTCTGGGGTTCAAATCATCAAAGGGAAGTTTTTTTCCTTTTCTTTTTAATCTTTATTATTAGATTAAAAATAAATCACTTGGTGGTGTGTGTCAGTTCTGATATGGCATGGTGTGACTCGGTAGTGCAAGCATCTTTTATGCAACTTTTTACCTTCAAATGCATCTGAAGCTTACAGCAAATCAATTTGATAGCACAAGCAGCTTTTGCTGATGAAAACAGTTTGAAGTATGCCTATAATCTGTGAGCCAGTCCAGGTGTTTCTGCATGTTTTATGTTACGTTACACTAATAGAGACTATAACACTTTAACGTAGTGATTTTCTTGAAGATACACCTGTACTGGATCACAGAACATAGGCATGCTGCATATCATTTTAATCAGCAAAAGCAGATTGTTCTAATAAGATGCATTTTAGGGTAATAAGATGCATTAAGATATGCACGTTGCTACCAAGTCACACAGCACTCCTTTGACCTTAGACTCAAAACATTTCTCTCAACAGCCTATCACTTGACATTTCTTCTATACAGTATACATTGTATTGTACACAAAACATGGGGCAAGTTTCACATAATGAGAGATCATGTTAGGTTCAATAATTTTAAAATACACTACTTTGTATTTCCCTTCTCCATTACTCTCTGTGTATGGCCACCCAAGTTCCTAAACCACCTCCCCCGACCATCACACATTTACTATTCATCTGCATTGAGTTCATTATATGGCTCACCAACACCCCACCTTCTTTTGCTTATATTCAATGCTGACGCATGCTGAGCCTGCTATTGACACTGTACACATTGTCTGCTTTAATTGCATACTTCACATCACATACACAACAGGTGAAGATCTCAACATGGACCGACTGTGTAGGCTAGTGGGAAAGGTCTGCGCTTTGTACCTTGAGATCCGGGGTTCGAACCATGGAAGGGAGTTTTTTTTTTCTTTTCTTTTTAATCTTTATTATTTGATTAAAAAGAAATCACTTGGAGGTGTGTGTCAATTCTGTTATGGCATGGTGTCAATCGGTAGCGCTGGTATCTTTTATGCAACTTTTTACCTTCAAAAGCATATGAATCATACAGCAAATCAATTTGATAGCAAAAGCAGCTTTTGCTAATGAAACAATATGCAGCATGCCTATAATCTGTGAACCAGTTAAGGTGTATCTACATGTGAAATGTTACGTTATACTAATAGCGACTATAACACTTTAACGTAGTTATTTTCGTGAAGGTACACCTGTACTGGATTACAGAACATTGGCATGCTGCATATCATTTTAATCAGCAGAAGCAACTTGTTCTAATAAGTTGTATTTTAGGGTAAATAGACGCATTAAAAGATGCACGATGCTACCAAGTCACACAGCAATCCTATGACCTTAGACTCAAAACATTTCTCTCAACATCCTATCACTTGACATTTCTGCTATACAGTAGACATTGCATTGTACACATAACAGGCGGCAAGTTTCACAAAATGAGAGATCATGTTAGGTTCAATACTTTTAAAATACACTACTTTGTACTTCCCTTCTCCATTCCTTTATGTGTATGACCACCCAAGTTCCTAAACCACCTCCCCCCACCATCACACAATTACTATTCATCTGCAATGAGCTCCTTATATGGCTCAACAACACCCCACCTTCTGTTGCTTATATTCAATGCTTCTGCATGCTGAGCCTGCTATTGACACTGTACACATTGTCTGCTTTAATTGCATACTTCACATCACATACACTACAGATGAAACTCTAAACATGGACAGACGGTGTAGGCTAGTGGGTATGGTCTGCTCTTTGTACCTTGAGGTCTGGGGTTCAAATCATCGAAGGGAAATTTTTATATTTCTTTTCTTTTTAAACTATATTATTAGATTTAAAATAAATCACTTGGTCGTGTGTGTCAGTTCTGTTATGGCATGGTGTGACTCGGCAGTGCAAGCATCTTTTATGCAACTTTTTACCTTCAAATGCATCTGAAGCTTACAGCAAATCAATTTGATAGCACAAGCAGCTTTTGCTGATGAAAACAGTATGCAGCATGCCTATAATCTGTGAGACAGTTCAGGTGTTACTGCATATTTTATGTTACATTACAATAATAGAGACTATAACACTTTAACGTAGTGATTTTCTTGAAGATACACCTGTACTGGATCACAGAACATAGGCATGCTGCATTTCATTTTAATCAGCAAAAGCAGATTGTTCTAATAAGATTCATTTTAGGGTAAAAAGATGCATTAAAATATGCACGATGCTACCAAGTCACACAGCACTCCTTTGACCTTAGACTCAAAACATTTCTCTCGACATCCTATCACTTGACATTTCTGCTATTCAGTAGATATTGTATTGTACACATAACAGGGGGCAAGTTTCACTTAATGAGAGATCATGTTAGGTTCAATACTTTTAAAATACACTACTTTGTACTTCCCTTCTCCATTACTCTCTGTGTATGACCACCTAAGTTCCTAAACCACCTCCCCCCACCATCACACAATTACTCTTCATCTGCATTGATCTCATTATATGGCTCAACAACACCCCACCTTCTGTTGCTTGTATTCAATGTTTCCGCATGCTGAGCCTGCTATTGACACTGTACACATTGTCTGCTTTAATTGCATACCTCACATCACATACACAACAGGTGAAACTCTCTACATGGACAGACTGTGTAGGCTAGTGGGTATGGTCTGCTCTTTGTACCTTGAGTTCTGGGGTTCAAATCATCAAAGGGAAGTTTTTTTCCTTTTCTTTTTAATCTTTATTATTAGATTAAAAATAAATCACTTGGTGGTGTGTGTCAGTTCTGTTATGGCATGGTGTGACGCGGTAGTGCAAGCATCTTTTATGCAACTTTTTACCTTCAAATGCACCTGAAGCTTACAGCAAATCAATTTGATAGCACAAGCAGCTTTTGCTGATGAAAACAGTATGCAGCATGCCTATAATCTGTGAGCCAGATCAGGTGTTTCTGCATGTTTTATGTTACGTTACACTAATAGAGACTATAACACTTTAACGTAGTGATTTTCTAGAAGATACACCTGTACTGGATCACAGAACATATGCATGCTGCATATCATTTTAATCAGCAAAAGCAGATTGTTCTAATAAGATGCATTTTAGGATAAAAAGATGCATTAAGATGTGCACGATGCTACCAAGTCACACAGCACTCCTTTGACCTTAGACTCAAAACATTTCTCTCAACAGCCTATCACTTGACATTTCTTCTATACAGTTTACATTGTATTGTACACAAAACATGGGGCAAGTTTCACATAATGAGAGATCATGTTAGGTTCAATAATTTTAAAATACACTACTTTGTAATTCCCTTCTCCATTACTCTATGTGTATGGCCACCCAAGTTCCTAAACCACCTCCCCCGACCATCACACAATTATTATTCATCTGCATTGAGTTCATTATATGGCTCACCAACACCCCACCTTCTTTTGCTTATATTCAATGCTGACGCATGCTGAGCCTGCTATTGACACTGTACACATTGTCTGCTTTAATTGCATACTTCACATCACATACACAACAGGTGAAGATCTCAACATGGACCGACTGTGTAGGCTAGTGGGAAAGGTCTGCGCTTTGTACCTTGAGATCTGGGGTTCGAACCAAGGAAGGGAATTTTTTTTTTCTTTTCTTTTTAATCTTTATTATTTGATTAAAAATAAATCACTTGGAGGTGTGTGTCAATTATGTTATGGCATGGTGTCACTCAGTAGCGCGGGTATCTTTTATGCAACTTTTTACCTTCAAAAGCATATGAATCATACAGCAAATCAATTTGATAGCAAAAGCAGCTTTTGCTAATGAAAACAATAAGCAGCATGCCTATAATCTGTGAACCAGTTAAGGTGTATCTACATGTGAAATGTTACGTTATACTAATAGCGACTATAACACTTTAATGTAGTTATTTTCGTGAAGGTACACCTGTACTGGATTACAGAACATTGGCATGCTGCATATCATTTTAATCAGCAGAAGCAACTTGTTCTAATAAGTTGCATTTTAGGGTAAATAGATGCATTAAAAGATGCACGATGCTACCATGTCATACAGCAATCCTATGACCTTAGACTCAAAACATTTCTCTCGACATCCTATCACTTGACATTTCTGCTATACAGTAGACATTGTTTTGTACACATAACAGGGGGCAAGTTTCACATAATGAGAGATCATGTTAGGTTCAATACTTTTAAAATACACTACTTTGTACTTTCCTACTCCATTCCTCTCTGTGTATGACCACCCAAGTTCCTCAACCACCTCCCCCCACCATCACACAATTACTATTCATCTGCATTGAGCTCATTATATGGCTCAACAACACCCCACCTTCTGTTGCATATATTCAATGCTTCCGCATGCTGAGCCTGCTATTGACACTGTACACATTGTCTGCTTTAATTGCATACTTCACATCACATACACAACAGCTGAAACTCTCAACATGGACAGATGGTGTAGGCTAGTGGGTATGGTCTGCTCTTTGTACCTTGAGGTCTGGGGTTCAAATCATCGAAGGGAAGTTTTTTCCTTTTCTTTTTAATCTTTATTATTAGATTAAAAATAAATCACTTGGTGGTGTGTGTCAGTTCTGTTATGGCATGGTGTGACTCGGTAGTGCAAGCATCTTTTATGCAACTTTTTACCTTCAAAAGCATATAAATCATTCAGCAAATCAATTTGATAGCACAAGCAGCTTTTGCTAATGAAAACAATATTCAGCATGCCTATAATCTGTGAGCCAGGTCAGGTGTTTCTGCATGTTTTATGTTAAGTTACACTAATAGAGACTATAACACTTTAACATAGTGATTTTCTTGAAGATACACCTGTACTGGTTCACAGAACATAGGCATGCTGTATATCATTTTAATCAGCAGAAGCAACTTGTTCTAATAAGTTGCATTTTAGGGTAAATAGACGCATTAAAAGATGCACGATGCTACCAAGTCACACAGCAATCCTATGACCTTAAACTCAAAACATTTCTCTCAACATCCTATCACTTGACATTTCTGCTATACAGTAGACATTGTATTGTACACATAACAGGGGGCAAGTTTCACATAATGAGAGATCATGTTATATTCAATACTTTTAAAATACACTACTTTGTACTTCCCTTCTCCATTACTCTCTGTGTATGACCACCCAAGTTCCTAAACCACCTCCCCCCACCATCACACAATTACTATTCATCTGCATTGAGCTCATTATATGGCTCATCAACACCCCACCTTCTGTTGCTTATATTCAATGCTGCCGCATGCTGAGCATGCTATTGACACTGTACACATTGTCTGCTTTAACTACATACTTCACATTACATACACAACAGGTGAAACTCTCAACATGGACAGACTGTGTAGGTTAGTGGGTATGGTCTGCTCTTTGTACCTTGAGGTTTGGGATAAAAATCATCGAAGGGAAGATTTTATTTTTCTTTTCTATTTAATGTTTATTATTAGATTTAAATTAAATCACTTGGTCGTGTGTGTCAGTTCTGTTATGGCATGTTGTGACTCGGCAGTGCAAGCATCTTTTATGCAACTATTTACCTTCAAATGCATCTGAAGCTTACAGCAAATCAATTTGATAGCACAAGCAGCTTTTGCTGAGGAAAACAATATGCAGCATGTCTATAATCTGTAAACCAGTTAAGGTGTATCTACATGTGAAATGTTACGTTATACTAATAGCGACTATAACACTTTAACGTAGTTATTTTCGTGAAGGTACACCTGTACTGGATTACAGAATATAGGCATGCTGCATATCATTTTAATCAGCAGAAGCAACTTGTTCTAATAAGTTGCATTATAGGGTAAATAGACGCATGAAAAGATGCACGATGCTACCAAGTCACACAGCAATCCTATGACCTTAGACTCAAAACATTTCTCTCGACATCCTATCACTTGACATTTCACATAACAGGGGGCAAGTTTCACATAATGAGAGATCATGTTAGGTTCAATACTTTTAAAATACACTACTTTGTACTTCCCTTCTCCATTCCTCTCTGTGTATGACCACCCAAGTTCCAAAACCACCTCCCCCCACCATCACACAATTACTATTCATCTGCATTGAGCTCATTATATGGCTCAACAACACCCCACCTTCTGTTGCTTATATTCAATGCATCCGCATGCTGAGCCGGCTATTGACACTGTACACATTGTCTGCTTTAATTGCATACCTCACATCACATACACAACAGGTGAAACTCTCAACATGGACAGACTGTGTAGTCTAGTGGGTATGGTCTGCTCTTTGTACCTTGAGTTCTGGGGTTCAAATCATCAAAGGGAAGTTTTTTTCCTTTTCTTTTTAATCTTTATTATTAGATTAAAAATAAATCACTTGTTGGTGTGTGTCAGTTCTGTTATGGCATGGTGTGACTCGGTAGTGCAAGCATCTTTTATGCAACTTTTTACCTTCAAATGCATCTGAAGCTTACAGCAAATCAATTTGATAGCACAAGCAGCTTTTGCTGATGAAAACAGTATGCAGCATTCCTATAATCTGTGAGCCAGATAAGGTGTTTCTGCATGTTTTATGTTACGTTACACTAATAGAGACTATAACACTTTAACGTAGTGATTTTCTTGAAGATACACCTGTACTGGATCACAGAACATAGGCATGCTGCATATCATTTTAATCAGCAAAAGCAGATTGTTCTAATAAGATGCATTTTAGGATAAAAAGATGCATTAAGATATGCACGATGCTACAAAGTCACACAGCACTCCTTTGAACTTAGACTCAAAACATTTCTCTCAACAGCCTATCACTTGACATTTCTTCTATACAGTTTACATTGTATTGTACACAAACCATGGGGCAAGTTTCACATAATGAGAGATCATGTTAGGTTCAATAATTTTAAAATACACTACTTTGTATTTCCCTTCTCCATTACTCTCTGTGTATGGCCACCCAAGTTCCTAAACCACCTCCCCCGACCATCACACAATTACTATTCATCTGCATTGAGTTCATTATATGGCTCACCAACACCCCACCTTCTTTTGCTTATATTCAATGCTGACGCATGCTGAGCCTGCTATTGACACTGTACACATTGTCTGCTTTAATTGCATACTTCACATCACATACACAACAGGTGAAGATCTCAACATGGACCGACTGTGTAGGCTAGTGGGAAAGGTCTGCGCTTTGTACCTTGAGATCTGCGGTTAGAACCAAGGAAGGGAGTTTTTTTTTTCTTTTCTTTTTAATCTTTATTATTTGATTAAAAATAAATCACTTGTAGGTGTGTGTCAATTCTGTTATGGCATGGTGTCACTCAGTAGCGCGGTTATCTTTTATGCAACTTTTTACCTTCAAAAGCATATGAATCATACAGCAAATCAATTTGATAGCAAAAGCAGCTTTTGCTAATGAAAACAATAAGCAGCATGCCTATAATCTGTGAACCAGTTAAGGTGTATCTACATGTGAAATGTTACGTTATACTAATAGCGACTATAACACTTTAATGTAGTTATTTTCGTGAAGGTACACCTGTACTGGATTACGGAACATTGGCATGCTGCATATCATTTTAATCAGCAGAAGCAACTTGTTCTAATAAGTTGCATTTTAGGGTAAATAGACGCATTAAAAGATGCACGATGCTACCAAGTCACACAGCAATCCTATGACCTTAGACTCAAAACATTTCTCTCGACATCCTATCACTTGACATTACTGCTATACAGTAGACATTGTTGTGTACACATAACAGGGGGCAAGTTTCACATAATGAGAGATCATGTTAGGTTCAATACTTTTAAAATACACTACTTTGTACTTCCCTACTCCATTCCTCTCTGTGTATGACCACCGAAGTTCCTAAACCACCTCCCCCCATCATCACACAATTAATATTCATCTGCATTGAGCTCATTATATGGCTCAACAACACCCCACCTTCTGTTGCTTATATTCAATGCTTCCGCATGCTGAGCCTGCTATTGACACTGTACACATTGTCTGCTTTAATTGCATACTTCACATCACATACACAACAGCTGAAACTCTCAACTTGGACAGATGGTGTAGGCTAGTGGGTATGGTCTGCTCTTTGTACCTTGAGGTCTGTGGTTCAAATCATCGAAGGGAAGTTTTTTCCTTTTTCTTTTTAATATTTATTATTAGATTAAAAATAAATCACTTGGTGGTGTGTGTCAGTTCTGTTATGGCATGGTGTGACTCGGTAGTGCAAGCATCTTTTATGCAACTTTTTACCTTCAAATGCATCTGAAGCTTACAGCAAATCATTTTGATAGCACAAGCAGCTTTTGCTGATGAAAACAGTATGCAGCATGCCTATAATCTGTGAGCCAGTTCAGGTGTTACTGCATATTTTATGTTACGTTACTCTAATAGAGACTATAACACTTTAACATAGTGATTTTCTTGAAGATACACCTGTACTGGATCACAGAACATAGGCATGCTTCATGTCATTTTAATCAGCAAAAGCAGATTGTTCTAATAAGATTCATTTTAGGGTAAAAAGATGCATTAAAATATGCACGATGCTACCAAGTCACACAGCACTCCTTTGACCTTAGACTCAAAACATTTCTCTCGACATCCTATCACTTGACATTTCTGCTATACAGTAGATATTGTATTGTACACATAACAGGGGGCAAGTTTCACTTAATGAGAGATCATGTTAGGTTCAATACTTTTAAAATACACTACTTTGTACTTCGCTACTCCATTCCTCTCTGTGTATGACCACCCAAGTTCCTAAACCACCTCCCCCTACCATCACACAATTACTATTCATCTGCATTAAGCTCATTATATGGCTCAACAACACCCCACCTTCTGTTGCTTGTATTCAATGTTTCCGCATGCTGAGCCTGCTATTGACACTGTACACATTGTCTGCTTTAATTGCATACCTCACATCACATACACAACAGGTGAAACTCTCAACATGGACAGACTGTGTAGGCTAGTGGGTATGGTCTGCTCTTTGTACCTTGAGTTCTGGGGTTCAAATCATCAAATGGAAGTTTTTTTCCTTTTCTTTTTAATCTTTATTATTAGATTAAAAATAAATCACTTGGTGGTGTGTGTCAGTTCTGTTATGGCATGGTGTGACTCGGTAGTGCAAGCATCTTTTATGCAACTTTTTACCTTCAAATGCGTCTGAAACTTACAGCAAATCAATTTGATAGCACAAGCAGCTTTTGCTGATGAAAACAGTATGCAGCATGCCTATAATCTGTGAGCCAGTTCAGGTGTTACTGCATATTTTATGTTACGTTACTCTAATAGAGACTATAACACTTTAACATAGTGATTTTCTTGAAGATACACCTGTACTGGATCACAGAACATAGGCATGCTTCATATCATTTTAATCAGCAAAAGCAGATTGTTCTAATAAGATTCATTTTAGGGTAAAAAGATGCATTAAAATATGCACGATGCTACCAAGTCACACAGCACTCCTTTGACCTTAGACTCAAAACATTTCTCTCGACATCCTATCACTTGACATTTCTGCTATACAGTAGATATTGTATTGTACACATAACAGGGGGCAAGTTTCACTTAATGAGAGATCATGTTAGGTTCAATACTTTTAAAATACACTACTTTGTACTTCGCTACTCCATTCCTCTCTGTGTATGACCACCCAAGTTCCTAAACCACCTCCCCCTACCATCACACAATTACTATTCATCTGCATTAAGCTCATTATATGGCTCAACAACACCCCACCTTCTGTTGCTTGTATTCAATGTTTCCGCATGCTGAGCCTGCTATTGACACTGTACACATTGTCTGCTTTAATTGCATACCTCACATCACATACACAACAGGTGAAACTCTCAACATGGACAGACTGTGTAGGCTAGTGGGTATGGTCTGCTCTTTGTACCTTGAGTTCTGGGGTTCAAATCATCAAAGGGAAGTTTTTTTCCTTTTCTTTTTAATCTTTATTATTAGATTAAAAATAAATCACTTGGTGGTGTGTGTCAGTTCTGTTATGGCATGGTGTGACTCGGTAGTGCAAGCATCTTTTATGCAACTTTTTACCTTCAAATGCGTCTGAAACTTACAGCAAATCAATTTGATAGCACAAGCAGCTTTTGCTGATGAAAACAGTATGCAGCATGCCTATAATCTGTGAGCCAGTTCAGGTGTTACTGCATATTTTATGTTACGTTACTCTAATAGAGACTATAACACTTTAACATAGTGATTTTCTTGAAGATACACCTGTACTGGATCACAGAACATAGGCATGCTTCATATCATTTTAATCAGCAAAAGCAGATTGTTCTAATAAGATTCATTTTAGGGTAAAAAGATGCATTAAAATATGCACGATGCTACCAAGTCACACAGCACTCCTTTGACCGTAGACTCAAAACATTTCTCTCGACATCCTATCACTTGACATTTCTGCTATACAGTAGATATTGTATTGTACACATAACAGGGGGCAAGTTTCACTTAATGAGAGATCATGTTAGGTTCAATACTTTTAAAATACACTACTTTGTACTTCGCTACTCCATTCCTCTCTGTGTATGACCACCCAAGTTCCTAAACCACCTCCCCCTACCATCACACAATTACTATTCATCTGCATTAAGCTCATTATATGGCTCAACAACACCCCACCTTCTGTTGCTTGTATTCAATGTTTCCGCATGCTGAGCCTGCTATTGACACTGTACACATTGCTTTAATTGCATACCTCACATCACATACACAACAGGTGAAACTCTCAACTTGGACAGACTGTGTAGGCTAGTGGGTATGGTCTGCTCTTTGTACCTTGAGTTCTGGGGTTCAAATCATCAAAGGGAAGTTTTTTTCCTTTTCTTTTTAATCTTTATTATTAGATTAAAAATAAATCACTTGGTGGTGTGTGTCAGTTCTGTTATGGCATGGTGTGACTCGGTAGTGCAAGCATCTTTTATGCAACTTTTTACCTTCAAATGCGTCTGAAACTTACAGCAAATCAATTTGATAGCACAAGCAGCTTTTGCTGATGAAAACAGTATGCAGCATGCGTATAATCTGTGAGCCAGATCAGGTGTTTCTGCATGTTTTATGTTACATTACACTAATAGAGACTATAACACTTTAACGTAGTGATTTTCTAGAAGATACACCTGTACTGGATCACAGAACATAGGCATGCTGCATATCATTTTAATCAGCAAAAGCAGATTGTTCTAATAAGATTCATTTTAGGGTAAAAAGATGCATTAAAATATGCACGATGCTACCAAGTCACACAGCACTCCTTTGACCTTAGACTCAAAACATTTCTCTCGACATCCTATCACTTGACATTTCTGCTATACAGTAGATATTGTATTGTACACATAACAGGGGGCAAGTTTCACTTAATGAGAGATCATGTTAGGTTCAATACTTTTAAAATACACTACTTTGTACTTCCCTACTCCATTCCTCTCTGTGTATGACCACCCAAGTTCCTAAACCACCTCCCCCTACCATCACACAATTACTATTCATCTGCATTGAGCTCATTATATGGCTCAACAACACCCCACCTTCTGTTTCTTGTATTCAATGTTTCCGCATGCTGAGCCTGCTATTGACACTGTACACATTGTCTGCTTTAATTGCATACCTCACATCACATACACAACAGGTGAAACTCTCAACATGGACAGACTGTGTAGGCTAGTGGGTATGGTCTGCTCTTTGTACCTTGAGTTCTGGGGTTCAAATCATCAAAGGGAAGTTTTTTTCCTTTTCTTTTTAATCTTTATTATTAGATTAAAAATAAATCACTTGGTGGTGTGTGTCAGTTCTGTTATGGCATGGTGTGACTCGGTAGTGCAAGCATCTTTTATGCAACTTTTTACCTTCAAATGCATCTGAAGCTTACAGCAAATCAATTTGATAGCACAAGCAGCTTTTGCTGATGAAAACAGTATGCAGCATGCCTATAATCTGTGAGCCAGATCAGGTGTTTCTGCATGTTTTATGTTACATTACACTAATAGAGACTATAACACATTAACGTAGTGATTTTCTTGAAGATACACCTGTACTGGGTTACAGAACATAGGCATGCTGCATATCATTTTAATCAGCAAAAGCAGATTGTTCTAATAAGATGCATTTTAGGGTAAAAAGATGCATTAAAATATGCACGATGCTACCAAGTCACACAGCACTCCTTTGAACTTAGACTCAAAACATTTCTCTCAACAGCCTATCACTTGACATTTCTGCTATACAGTATACATTGTATTGTACACATAACATGGGGCAAGTTTCACATAATGAGAGATCATGTAAGGTTCAATACTTTTAAAATACACTACTTTGTATTTCCCTTCTCCATTACTCTTTGTGTATGGCCACCCAAGTTCCTAAACCACCTCCCCCGACCATCACACAATTACTTTTCATCTGCATTGAGTTCATTATATGGCTCACCAACACCCCACCTTCTTTTGCTTATATTCAATGCTGACGCATGCTGAGCCTGCTATTGACACTGTACACATTGTCTGCTTTAATTGCATACTTCACATCACACACACAACAGGTGAAGATCTCAACATGGACCGACTGTGTAGGCTAGTGGGAAAGGTCTGCGCTTTGTACCTTGAGATCTGGGGTTCGAACCAAGAAAGGGAATTTTTTTTTTCTTTTCTTTTTAATCTTTATTATTTGATTAAAAATAAATCACTTGGAGGTGTGTGTCAATTCTGTTATGGCATGGTGTCACTCAGTAGCGCGGGTATCTTTTATGCAACTTTTTACCTTCAAAAGCATATGAATCGTACAGCAAATCAATTTGATAGCCAAAGCAGCTTTTGCTAATGAAAACAATAAGCAGCATGCCTATAATCTGTGAACCAGTTAAGGTGTATCTACATGTGAAATGTTACGTTATACTAATAGCGACTATAACACTTTAATGTAGTTATTTTCGTGAAGGTACACCTGTACTGGATTACAGAACATTGGCATGCTGCATATCATTTTAATCAGCAGAAGCAACTTGTTCTAATAAGTTGCATTTTAGGGTAAATAGACGCATTAAAAGATGCACGATGCTACCAAGTCACACAGCAATCCTATGACCTTAGACTCAAAACATTTCTCTCGACATCCTATCACTTGACATTTCTGCTATACAGTAGACATTGTTTTGTACACATAACAGGGGGCAAATTTCACATAATGAGAGATCATGTTAGGTTCAATACTTTTAAAATACACTACTTTGTACTTCCCTACTCCATTCCTCTCTGTGTATGACCACCCAAGTTCCTAAACCACCTCCCCCCATCATCACACAATTACTATTCATCTACATTGAGCTCATTATATGGCTCAACAACACCCCACCTTCTGTTGCTTATATTCAATGCTTCCGCATGCTGAGCCTGCTATTGACACTGTACACATTGTCTGCTTTAATTGCATACTTCACATCACATACACAACAGCTGAAACTCTCAACATGGACAGATGGTGTAGGCTAGTGTGTATGGTCTGCTCTTTGTACCTTGAGGTCTGTGGTTCAAATCATCGAAGGGAATTTTTTCCTTTTCTTTTTAATATTTATTATTAGATTAAAAATAAATCACTTGGTGGTGTGTGTCAGTTCTGTTATGGCATGGTGTGACTCGGTAGTGCAAGCATCTTTTATGCAACTTTTTACCTTCAAATGCATCTGAAGCTTACAGCAAATCAATTTGATAGCACAAGCAGCTTTTGCTGATGAAAACAATATGCAGCATGCCTATAATCTGTGAGCCAGTTCAGGTGTTACTGCATATTTTATGTTACGTTACACTAATAGAGACTATAACACTTTAACGTAGTGATTTTCTTGAAGATACACCTGTACTGGATCACAGAACATAGGCATGCTGCATATCATTTTAATCAGCAAAAGCAGATTGTTCTAATAAGATTCATTTTAGGGTAAAAAGATGCATTAAAATATGCACGATGCTACCAAGTCACACAGCACTCCTTTGACCTTAGACTCAAAACATTTCTCTCGACAACCTATCACTTGACTTTTCTGCTATACAGTAGATATTGTATTGTACACATAACAGGGGGCAAGTTTCACATAATGAGAGATCATGTTAGGTTCAATACTTTTAAAATAAACTACTTTGTACTTCCCTTCTCCATTACTCTCTGTGTATGACCACCCAAGTTCCTCAACCACCTCCCCCCACCATCACACAATTACTATTCATCTGCATTGAGCTCATTATATGGCTCAACAACACCCCACCTTCTGTTGCTTATATTCAATGTTTCCGCATGCTGAGCCTGCTATTGACACTGTACACATTGTCTGCTTTAATTGCATACTTCACATCACATACACAACAGGTGAAACTCTCAACATAGACAGATTGTGTAGGCTAGTGGGTATGGTCTGCTCTTTGTACCTTGAGTTCTGGGGTTCAAATCATCAAAGGGAAGTTTTTTTCCTTTTCTTTTTAATCTTTATTATTAGATTAAAAATAAATCACTTGGTGGTGTTTGTCAGTTCTGTGATGGCATGGTGTGACTCGGTAGTGCAAGCATCTTTTATACAACTTTTTACCTTCAAATGCATCTGAAGCTTACAGCAAATCAATTTGATAGCACAAGCAGCTTTTGCTGATGAAAACAGTATGCAGCATGCATATAATCTGTGAGCCAGATCAGGTGTTTCTGCATGTTTTATGTTACGTTACACTAATAGAGACTATAACACTTTAACGTAGTGATTTTCTTGAAGATACACCTGTACTGGGTTACAGAACATAGGCATGCTGCATATCATTTTAATCAGCAAAAGCAGATTGTTCTAATAAGATGCATTTTAGGGTAAAAAGATGCATTAAAATATGCACGATGCTACCAAGTCACACAGCACTCCTTTGAACTTAGACTCAAAACATTTCTCTCAACAGCCAATCACTTGACATTTCTGCTATACAGTATACATTGTATTGTACACATAACATGGGGCAAGTTTCACATAATGAGAGATCATGTAAGGTTCAATACTTTTAAAATACACTACTTTGTATTTCCCTTCTCCATTACTCTCTGTGTATGGCCACCCAAGTTCCTAAACCACCTCCCCCGACCATCACACAATTACTTTTCATCTGCATTGAGTTCATTATATGGCTCACCAACACCACACCTTCTTTTGCTTATATTCAATGCTGACGCATGCTGAGCCTGCTATTGACACTGTACACATTGTCTGCTTTAATTGCATACTTCACATCACATACACAACAGGTGAAGATCTCAACATCGACCGACTGTGTAGGCTAGTGGGAATGGTCTGTGCTTTGTACCTTGAGATCTGTGGTTCAAATCATGGAAGGGGATTTTTTTTTTCATTTCTATTTAATATTTATTATTAGATTAAAAATAAATCACTTGGTGGTGTTTGTCAATTCTGTTATGGCATGGTGTCACTCGGCAGGGCGGGTATCTTTTATGCAACTTTTTACCTTCAAAAGCATATAAATCATTCAGCAAATCAATTTGATAGCACAAGCAGCTTTTGCTAATGAAAACAATATTCAGCATGCCTATAATCTGTGAGCCAGGTCATGTGTTTCTGCATGTTTTATGTTAAGTTACACTAATAGAGACTATAACACTTTAACATAGTGATTTTCTTGAAGATACACCTGTACTGGATCACAGAACATAGGCATGCTGTATATCATTTTAATCAGCAGAAGCAACGTGTTCTAATAAGTTGCATTTTAGGGTAAATAGACGCATTAAAAGATGCACAATGCTACCAAGTCACACAGCAATCCTATGACCTTAAACTCTAAACATTTCTCTCGACATCCTATCACTTGACATTTCTGCTATACAGTAGACATTGTATTGTACACATAACAGGGGGCAAGTTTCACATAATGAGAGATCATGTTAGGTTCAATACTTTTAAAATACACAACTTTGTACTTCCCTTCTCCATTACTCTCTGTGTATGACCACCCAAGTTCCTAAACCACCTCCCCCCACCATCACACAATTACTATTCATCTGCATTGAGCTCATTATATGGCTCATCAACACCCCACCTTCTGTTCTTATATTTAATGCTGCCGCATGCTGAGCATGCTATTGACACTGTACACATTGTCTTCTTTAACTACATACTTCACATCACATACACAACAGGTGAAACTCTCAACATAGACAGATTGTGTAGGCTAGTGGGTATGGTCTGCTCTTTGTACCTTGAGTTCTGGGGTTCAAATCATCAAAGGGAAGTTTTTTTCCTTTTCTTTTTAATCTTTATTATTAGATTAAAAATAAATCACTGGGTGGTGTGTGTCAGTTCTGTTATGGCATGGTGTGACTCGGTAGTGCAAGCATCTTTTATGCAACTTTTTACCTTCAAATGCGTCTGAAGCTTACAGCAAATCATTTTGATAGCACTAGCAGCTTTTGCTGATGAAAACCGTATGCAGCATGCCTATAATCTGTGAGCCAGATCAGGTGTTTCTGCATGTTTTATGTTACGTTACACTAATAGAGACTATAACACTTTAACGTAGTGATTTTCTTGAAGATACACCTGTACTGGATCACAGAACATAGGCATGCTGCATATCATTTTAATCAGCAAAAGCAGATTGTTCTAATAAGATGCATTTTAGGGTAAAAAGATGCATTAAGATATGCACGATGCTACCAAGTCACACAGCACTCCTTTGACCTTAGACTCAAAACATTTCTCTCAACAGCCTATCACTTGACATTTCTTCTATACAGTTTACATTGTATTGTACACAAAACATGGGGCAAGTTTCACATAATGAGAGATCATGTTAGGTTCAATAATTTTAAAATACACTACTTTGTATTTCCCTTCTCCATTACTCTCTGTGTATGGCCACCCAAGTTCCTAAACCACCTCCCCCGACCATCACACAATTACTATTCATCTGCATTGAGTTCATTATATGGCTCACCAACACCCCACCTTCTTTTGCTTATATTCAATGCTGACGCATGCTGAGCCTGCTATTGACACTGTACACATTGTCTGCTTTAATTGCATACTTCACATCACATACACAACAGGTGAAGATCTCAACATGGACAGACTGTGTTGGCTAGTGGGAAAGGTCTGCGCTTTGTACCTTGCGATCTGGGGTTCGAACCATGGAAGGGAATTTTTTTTTTCTTTTCTTTTTAATCTTTATTATTTGATTAAAAATAAATCACTTGGAGGTGTTTGTCAATTCTGTTATGGCATGGTGTCACTCAGTAGCGCGGGTATCTTTTATGCAACTTTTTACCTTCAAAAGCATATGAATCATACAGCAAATCAATTTGATAGCACAATCAGCTTTTGCTATTGAAAACAATAAGCAGCATGCCTATAATCTGTGAAACAGTTAAGGTGTATCTACATATGAAATGTTACGTTATACTAATAGCGACTATAACACTTTAACGTAGTGATTTTCTTGAAGATACACCTGTACTGGATCACAGAACATAGGCATGCTGCATATCATTTTAATCAGCAAAACCAGATTGTTCTAATAAGATGCATTTTAGGGTAAAAAGATGCATTAAAATATGCACGATGCTACCAAGTCACACAGCACTCCTTTGACCTTAGACTCAAAACATTTCTCTCAACAGCCTATCACTTGACATTTCTGCTATACAGTATACATTGTATTGTACACATAACATGGGGCAAGTTTCACATAATGAGAGATCATGTAAGGTTCAATACTTTTGAAATACACTACTTTGTACTTCCCTTCTCCATTACTCTCTGTGTATGACCACCAAAGTTCCTAAACCACCTCCCCCCACCATCACACAATTACTATTCATCTGCATTGAGCTCATTATATGGCTCAACAACACCCCACCTTCTGTTGCTTGTATTCAATGTTTCCGCATGCTGAGCCTGCTATTGACACTGAACACATTGTCTGCTTTAATTGCATACCTCACATCACATACACAACAGGTGAAACTCTCAACATGGACAGACTGTATAGGCTAGTGGGTATGGTCTGCTCTTTGTACCTTGAGTTCTGGGGTTCAAATCATCAAAGGGAAGTTTTTTTCCTTTTCTTTTTAATCTTTATTATTAGATTAAAAATAAATCACTTGGTTGTGTGTGTCAGTTCTGTTATGGCATGGTGTGACTCGGTAGTGCAAGCATCTTTTATGCAACTTTTTACCTTCAAATGCGTCTGAAGCTTACAGCAAATAAATTTGATAGCACAAGCAGCTTTTGCTGATGAAAACAGTATGCAGCATGCCTATAATCTGTGAGCCAGATCAGGTGTTTCTGCATGTTTTATGTTACGTTACACTAATAGAGACTATAACACTTTAACGGAGTGATTTTCTTGAAGATACACCTGTACTGGATCACAGAACATAGGCATGCTGCATATCATTTTAATCAGCACAAGCAGATTGTTCTAATAAGATTCATTTTAGGGTAAAAAGATGCATTAAGATATGCACGATGCTACCAAGTCACACAGCACTCCTTTGACCTTAGACTCAAAACATTTCTCTCAACAGCCTATCACTTGACATTTCTTCTATACAGTATACATTGTATTGTACACAAAACATGGGGCAAGTTTCACATAATGAGAGATCATGTTAGGTTCAATAATTTTAAAATACACTACTTTGTATTTCCCTTCTCCATTACTCTCTGTGTATGGCCACCCAAGTTCCTAAACCACCTCCCCCGACCATCATACAATTACTATTCATCTGCATTGAGTTCATTATATGGCTCACCAACACCCCACCTTCTTTTGCTTATATTCAATGCTGACGCATGCTGAGCCTGCTATTGACACTGTACACATTGTCTGCTTTAATTGCATACTTCACATCACATACACAACAGGTGAAGATCTCAATATGGACCGACTGTGTAGGCTAGTGGGAAAGGTCTGTGCTTTGTACTTTGAGATCTGGGGTTCGAACCATGGAAGTGAATTTTTTTTTTCTTTTCTTTTTAATCTTTATTATTTGATTAAAAAGAAATCACTTGGAGGTGTGTGTCAATTCTGTTATGGCATGGTGTCACTCGGCAGCGCGGGTATCTTTTATGCAACTTTTTACCTTCAAAAGCATATGAATCATACAGCAAATCAATTTGATAGCAAAAGCAGCTTTTGCTAATGAAAACAATATGCAGCATGCCTATAATCTGTGAACCAGTTAAGGTGTATCTACATGTGAAATGTTATGTTATACTAACAGCGACTATAACACTTTAACGTATTTATTTTCGTGAAGGTACACCTGTACTGGATTACAGAACATTGGCATGCTGCATATCATTTTAATCAGCAGAAGCAACTTGTTCTAATAAGTTGCATTTTAGGGTAAATAGACGCATTAAAAGATGCACGGTGCTACCAAGTCACACAGCAATCCTATGACCTTAGACTCAAAACATTTCTCTCGACATCCTATCACTTGACATTTCTGCTATACAGTAGACATTGTATTGTACACATAACAGGGGGCAAGTTTCACGAAATGAGAGATCATGTTAGGTTCAATACTTTTAAAATACACTACTTTGTACTTCCCTTCTCCATTACTCTCTGTGTATGGCCACCCAAGTTCCTAAACCACCTCCCCCGACCATCACACAATTACTATTCATCTGCAATGAGCTCATTATATGGCTCAACAACACCCCACCTTCTGTTGCTTATATTCAATGCTTCCGCATGCTGAGCCTGCTATTGACACTGTACACATTGTCTGCTTTAATTGCATACTTCACATCACATACACAACAGATGAAACTCTCAACATGGACAGACGGTGTAGGCTAGTGGGTATGGTCTGCTCTTTGTACCTTGAGGTCTGGGGTTCAAATCATCGAAGGTAAGTTTTTTCCTTTTCTTTTTAATCTTTATTATTAGATTAAAAATAAATCACTTGGTGGTGTGTGTCAGTTCTGTTATAGCATGGTGTCACTCGGTAGTGCAAGCATCTTTTATGCAACTTTTTACCTTCAAATGCATCTGAAGCTTACAGCAAATCATTTTGATAGCACAAGCAGCTTTTACTGATGAAAACTGTATGCAGCATGCCTATAATCTGTGAGCCAGTTCAGGTGTTACTGCATATTTTATGTTAAGTTTCACTAATAGAGACTATAACACTTTAACGTAGTGATTTTCTTGAAGATACACCTGTACTGGATCACAGAACATAGGCATGCTGCATATCATTTTAACCAGCAAAAGCAGATTGTTCTAATAAGATTCATTTTAGGGTAAAAAGATGCATTAAAATATGCACGATGCTACCAAGTCACACAGCACTCCTTTGACCTTAGACTCAAAACATTTCTCTCGACATCCTATCACTTGACATTTCTGCTATACAGTAGACATTGTATTGTACACATAACAGGGGGCAAGTTTCACAAAATGAGAGATCATGTTAGGTTCAATACTTTTAAAATACACTACTTTGTACTTCCCTTCTCCATTCCTCTCTGTGTATGACCACCCAAGTTCCTAAACCACATCCCCCCACCATCACACAATTACTATTCATCTGCATTGAGCTCATTATATGGCTCAACAACACCCCACCTTCTGTTGCTTATATTCAATGCTTCCGCATGCTGAGCCTGTTATTGACACTGTACACATTGTCTGCTTTAATTGCATACTTCACATCACATACACAACAGATGAAACTCTCAACATGGACAGACGGTGTAGGCTAGTGGGTATGGTCTGCTCTTTGTACCTTGAGGTCTGGGGTTCAAATCATCGAAGGGAAGATTTTATTTTTCTTTTCTTTTTAATCTTTATTATTAGATTTAAAATAAATCACTTGGTCGTGTGTGTCAGTTCTGTTATGGCATGGTGTGACTCGGCAGTGCAAGCATCTTTTATGCAACTTTTTACCTTCAAATGCATCTGAAGCTTACAGCAAATCAATTTGATAGCACAAGCAGCTTTTGCTGATGAAAACAGTATGCAGCATGCCTATAATCTGTGAGCCTGTTCAGGTGTTTGTGCATGTTTTATGTTAAGTTACACTAATAGAGACTATAACACTTTAACGTAGTTATTTTCGTGAAGGTACACCTGTACTGGATTACAGAACATAGGCATGCTGCATATCATTTTAATCAGCAAAAGCAGATTGTTCTAATTAGATTCATTTTAGGGTAAAAAGATGCATTAAAATATGCACGATGCTACCAAGTCACACAGCACTCCTTTGACCTTAGACTCAAAACATTTCTCTCTACAGCCTATCACTTCACATTTCTTCTATACAGTATACATTGTATTGTACACAAAACATGGGGCAAGTTTCACATAATGAGAGATCATGTTAGGTTCAATAATTTTAAAATACACTACTTTGTATTTCCCCTCTCCATTACTATCTGTGTATGGCCACTCAAGTTCCTAAACCACCTCCCCCGACCATTAAACATTTACTATTCATCTGCATTGAGTTCATTATATGGCTCTCCAACACTGCACCTTCTTTTGCTTATATTCAATGCTGCCACATGCTGAGCCTGCTATTGACACTGTACACATTGTCTGCTTTAATTGCATACTTCACATTACATACACAACAGGTGAAGGTCTCAACATGGACCGACTGTTTAGGCTAGTGGGAAAGGTCTGCGCTTTGTACCTTGAGATCTGGGATTCGAATCATGGAAGGGAATTTTTTTTTTCTTTTCTTTTTAATCTTTATTATTAGATTAAAAATAAATCACTTGGTGGTGTGTGTCAGTTCTGTTATGGCATGGTGTCACTCGGTTGTGCGGGTATCTTTTATGCAACTTTTTCCTTCAAAAGCATATGAATCATACAGCAAATCAATTTGATAGCAAAAGCAGCTTTTGCTAATGAAAACAATATGCAGCATGCCTATAATCTGTGAACCAGTTAAGGTGTATCTACATGTGAAATGTTACGTTATACTAATAGTGACTATAACACTTTAACGTAGTTATTTTCGTGAAGGTACACCTGTACTGGATTACAGAACATTGGCATGCTGCATATCATTTTAATCAGCAGAAGCAACTTGTTCTAATAAGTTGCATTTTCGGGTAAATAGACACATTAAAAGATGCACGATGCTACCAAGTCACACAGCAATCCTATGACCTTAGACTCAAAACATTTCTCTCGACATCCTATCACTTGACATTTCTGCTATACAGTAGACATTGTTTTGTACACATAACAGGGGGCAAGTTTTACATAATGAGAGATCATGTTAGGTTCAATACTTTTAAAATACACTACTTTGTACTTCCCTTCTCCATTCCTCTCTGTGTATGACCACCCAAGTTCCTAAACCACATCCCCCCACCATCACACAATTACTATTCATCTGCATTGAGCTCATTATATGGCTCAACAACACCCCACCTTCTGTTGCTTATATTCAATGCTTCCGCATGCTGAGCCTGTTATTGACACTGTACACATTGTCTGCTTTAATTGCATACTTCACATCACATACACAACAGCTGAAACTCTCAACATGGACAGACGGTGTAGGCTAGTGGGTATGGTCTGCTCTTTGTACCTTGAGGTCTGGGGTTCAAATCATCAAAGGGAAGTTTTTTCCTTTTCTTTTTAATCTTTATTATTAGATTAAAAATAAATCACTTGGTGGTGTGTGTCAGTTCTGTTATAGCATGGTGTCACTCGGTAGTGCAAGCATCTTTTATGCAACTTTTTACCTTCAAATGCATCTGAAGCTTACAGCAAATCATTTTGATAGCACAAGCAGCTTTTGCTGATGAAAACTGTATGCAGCATGCCTATAATCTGTGAGCCAGTTCAGGTGTTACTGCATATTTTATGTTAAGTTTCACTAATAGAGACTATAACACTTTAACGTAGTGATTTTCTTGAAGATACACCTGTACTGGATCACAGAACATAGGCATGCTGCATATCATTTTAATCAGCACAAGCAGATTGTTCTAATAAGATTCATTTTAGGGTAAAAAGATGCATTAAAATATGCACGATGCTACCAAGTCACACAGCACTCCTTTGACCTTAGACTCAAAACATTTCTCTCTACAGCCTATCACTTCACATTTCTTCTATACAGTATACATTGTATTGTACACAAAACATTTGGGCAAGTTTCACATAATGAGAGATCATGTTAGGTTCAATAATTTTAAAATACACTACTTTGTATTTCCCCTCTCCATTACTATCTGTGTATGGCCACTCAAGTTCCTAAACCACCTCCCCCGACCATTAAACATTTACTATTCATCTGCATTGATTTCATTATATGGCTCTCCAACACCGCACCTTCTTTTGCTTATATTCAATGCTGCCACATGCTGAGCCTGCTATTGACACTGTACACATTGTCTGCTTTAATTGCATACTTCACATCACATACACAACAGGTGAAACTCTCAACATGGACAGACGGTGTAGGCTAGTGGGTATGGTCTGCTCTTTGTACTTTGAGTTCTGGGGTTCAAATCATCGATGGGAAGATTTTATTTTTCTTTTCTTTTTAATCTTTATTATTAGATTAAAAATAAATCACTTGGTGGTGTTTGTCAGTACTGTGATGGCATGGTGTGACTCGGTAGTGCAAGCATCTTTTATGCAACTTTTTACCTTCAAATGCATCTGAAGCTTACAGCAAATCAATTTGATAGCACAAGCAGCTTTTGCTGATGAAAACAGTATGCAGCATGCATATAATCTGTGAGCCAGATCAGGTGTTTCTGCATGTTTTATGTTACGTTACACTAATAGAGACTATAACACTTTAACGTAGTGATTTTCTTGAAGATACACCTGTACTGGGTTACAGAACATAGGCATGCTGCATATCATTTTAATCAGCAAAAGCAGATTGTTCTAATAAGATGCATTTTAGGGTAAAAAGATGCATTAAGATATGCACGATGCTACCAAGTCACACAGCACTCCTTTGAACTTAGACTCAAAACATTTCTCTCAACAGCCAATCACTTGACATTTCTTCTATACAGTTTACATTGTATTGTACACAAAACATGGGGCAAGTTTCACATAATGAGAGATCATGTTAGGTTCAATAATTTTAAAATACACTACTTTGTATTTCCCTTCTCCATTACTCTCTGTGTATGGCCACCCAAGTTCCTAAACCACCTCCCCCGACCATCACACAATTACTATTCATCTGCATTGAGTTCATTATATGGCTCACCAACACCACACCTTCTTTTGCTTATATTCAATGCTGACGCATGCTGAGCCTGCTATTGACACTGTACACATTGTCTGCTTTAATTGCATACTTCACATCACATACACAACAGGTGAAGATCTCAACATGGACAGACTGTGTTGGCTAGTGGGAAAGGTCTGCGCTTTGTACCTTGCGATCTGGGGTTCGAACCATGGAAGGGAATTTTTTTTTTCTTTTCTTTTTAATCTTTATTATTTGATTAAAAATAAATCACTTGGAGGTGTTTGTCAATTCTGTTATGGCATGGTGTCACTCAGTAGCGCGGGTATCTTTTATGCAACTTTTTACCTTCAAAAGCATATGAATCATACAGCAAATCAATTTGATAGCACAATCAGCTTTTGCTATTGAAAACAATAAGCAGCATGCCTATAATCTGTGAAACAGTTAAGGTGTATCTACATATGAAATGTTACGTTATACTAATAGCGACTATAACACTTTAACGTAGTGATTTTCTTGAAGATACACCTGTACTGGATCACAGAACATAGGCATGCTGCATATCATTTTAATCAGCAAAACCAGATTGTTCTAATAAGATGCATTTTAGGGTAAAAAGATGCATTAAAATATGCACGATGCTACCAAGTCACACAGCACTCCTTTGACCTTAGACTCAAAACATTTCTCTCAGCAGCCTATCACTTGACATTTCTGCTATACAGTATACATTGTATTGTACACATAACATGGGGCAAGTTTCACATAATGAGAGATCATGTAAGGTTCAATACTTTTGAAATACACTACTTTGTACTTCCCTTCTCCATTACTCTCTGTGTATGACCACCAAAGTTCCTAAACCACCTCCCCCCACCATCACACAATTACTATTCATCTGCATTGAGCTCATTATATGGCTCAACAACACCCCACCTTCTGTTGCTTGTATTCAATGTTTCCGCATGCTGAGCCTGCTATTGACACTGAACACATTGTCTGCTTTAATTGCATACCTCACATCACATACACAACAGGTGAAACTCTCAACATGGACAGACTGTATAGGCTAGTGGGTATGGTCTGCTCTTTGTACCTTGAGTTCTGGGGTTCAAATCATCAAAGGGAAGTTTTTTTCCTTTTCTTTTTAATCTTTATTATTAGATTAAAAATAAATCACTTGGTTGTGTGTGTCAGTTCTGTTATGGCATGGTGTGACTCGGTAGTGCAAGCATCTTTTATGCAACTTTTTACCTTCAAATGCGTCTGAAGCTTACAGCAAATAAATTTGCTAGCACAAGCAGCTTTTGCTGATGAAAACAGTATGCAGCATGCCTATAATCTGTGAGCCAGATCAGGTGTTTCTGCATGTTTTATGTTACGTTACACTAATAGAGACTATAACACTTTAACGGAGTGATTTTCTTGAAGATACACCTGTACTGGATCACAGAACATAGGCATGCTGCATATCATTTTAATCAGCAAAAGCAGATTGTTCTAATAAGATGCATTTTAGGGTAAAAAGATGCATTAAGATATGCACGATGCTACCAAGTCACACAGCACTCCTTTGACCTTAGACTCAAAACATTTCTCTCAACAGCCTATCACTTGACATTTCTTCTATACAGTATACATTGTATTGTACACAAAACATGGGGCAAGTTTCACATAATGAGAGATCATGTTAGGTTCAATAATTTTAAAATACACTACTTTGTATTTCCCTTCTCCATTACTCTCTGTGTATGGCCACCCAAGTTCCTAAACCACCTCCCCCGACCATCATACAATTACTATTCATCTGCATTGAGTTCATTATATGGCTCACCAACACCCCACCTTCTTTTGCTTATATTCAATGCTGACGCATGCTGAGCCTGCTATTGACACTGTACACATTGTCTGCTTTAATTGCATACTTCACATCACATACACAACAGGTGAAGATCTCAATATGGACCGACTGTGTAGGCTAGTGGGAAAGGTCTGTGCTTTGTACTTTGAGATCTGGGGTTCGAACCATGGAAGTGAATTTTTTTTTTCTTTTCTTTTTAATCTTTATTATTTGATTAAAAAGAAATCACTTGGAGGTGTGTGTCAATTCTGTTATGGCATGGTGTCACTCGGCAGCGCGGGTATCTTTTATGCAACTTTTTACCTTCAAAAGCATATGAATCATACAGCAAATCAATTTGATAGCAAAAGCAGCTTTTGCTAATGAAAACAATATGCAGCATGCCTATAATCTGTGAACCAGTTAAGGTGTATCTACATGTGAAATGTTATGTTATACTAACAGCGACTATAACACTTTAACGTATTTATTTTCGTGAAGGTACACCTGTACTGGATTACAGAACATTGGCATGCTGCATATCATTTTAATCAGCAGAAGCAACTTGTTCTAATAAGTTGCATTTTAGGGTAAATAGACGCATTAAAAGATGCACGGTGCTACCAAGTCACACAGCAATCCTATGACCTTAGACTCAAAACATTTCTCTCAACATCCTATCACTTGACATTTCTGCTATACAGTAGACATTGTATTGTACACATAACAGGGGGCAAGTTTCACGAAATGAGAGATCATGTTAGGTTCAATACTTTTAAAATACACTACTTTGTACTTCCCTTCTCCATTACTCTCTGTGTATGGCCACCCAAGTTCCTAAACCACCTCCCCCGACCATCACACAATTACTATTCATCTGCAATGAGCTCATTATATGGCTCAACAACACCCCACCTTCTGTTGCTTATATTCAATGCTTCCGCATGCTGAGCCTGCTATTGACACTGTACACATTGTCTGCTTTAATTGCATACTTCACATCACATACACAACAGATGAAACTCTCAACATGGACAGACGGTGTAGGCTAGTGGGTATGGTCTGCTCTTTGTACCTTGAGGTCTGGGGTTCAAATCATCGAAGGTAAGTTTTTTCCTTTTCTTTTTAATCTTTATTATTAGATTAAAAATAAATCACTTGGTGGTGTGTGTCAGTTCTGTTATAGCATGGTGTCACTCGGTAGTGCAAGCATCTTTTATGCAACTTTTTACCTTCAAATGCATCTGAAGCTTACAGCAAATCATTTTGATAGCACAAGCAGCTTTTGCTGATGAAAACTGTATGCAGCATGCCTATAATCTGTGAGCCAGTTCAGGTGTTACTGCATATTTTATGTTAAGTTTCACTAATAGAGACTATAACACTTTAAAGTAGTGATTTTCTTGAAGATACACCTGTACTGGATCACAGAACATAGGCATGCTGCATATCATTTTAACCAGCAAAAGCAGATTGTTCTAATAAGATTCATTTTAGGGTAAAAAGATGCATTAAAATATGCACGATGCTACCAAGTCACACAGCACTCCTTTGACCTTAGACTCAAAACATTTCTCTCGACATCCTATCACTTGACATTTCTGCTATACAGTAGACATTGTATTGTACACATAACAGGGGGCAAGTTTCACAAAATGAGAGATCATGTTAGGTTCAATACTTTTAAAATACACTACTTTGTACTTCCCTTCTCCATTCCTCTCTGTGTATGACCACCCAAGTTCCTAAACCACATCCCCCCACCATCACACAATTACTATTCATCTGCATTGAGCTCATTATATGGCTCAACAACACCCCACCTTCTGTTGCTTATATTCAATGCTTCCGCATGCTGAGCCTGTTATTGACACTGTACACATTGTCTGCTTTAATTGCATACTTCACATCACATACACAACAGATGAAACTCTCAACATGGACAGACGGTGTAGGCTAGTGGGTATGGTCTGCTCTTTGTACCTTGAGGTCTGGGGTTCAAATCATCGAAGGGAAGATTTTATTTTTCTTTTCTTTTTAATCTTTATTAGTAGATTTAAAATAAATCACTTGGTCGTGTGTGTCAGTTCTGTTATGGCATGGTGTGACTCGGCAGTGCAAGCATCTTTTATGCAACTTTTTACCTTCAAATGCATCTGAAGCTTACAGCAAATCAATTTGATAGCACAAGCAGCTTTTGCTGATGAAAACAGTATGCAGCATGCCTATAATCTGTGAGCCTGTTCAGGTGTTTGTGCATGTTTTATGTTAAGTTACACTAATAGAGACTATAACACTTTAACGTAGTTATTTTCGTGAAGGTACACCTGTACTGGATTACAGAACATAGGCATGCTGCATATCATTTTAATCAGCAAAAGCAGACTGTTCTAATTAGATTCATTTTAGGGTAAAAAGATGCATTAAAATATGCACGATGCTACCAAGTCACACAGCACTCCTTTGACCTTAGACTCAAAACATTTCTCTCTACAGCCTATCACTTCACATTTCTTCTATACAGTATACATTGTATTGTACACAAAACATGGGGCAAGTTTCACATAATGAGAGATCATGTTAGGTTCAATAATTTTAAAATACACTACTTTGTATTTCCCCTCTCCATTACTATCTGTGTATGGCCACTCAAGTTCCTAAACCACCTCCCCCGACCATTAAACATTTACTATTCATCTGCATTGAGTTCATTATATGGCTCTCCAACACTGCACCTTCTTTTGCTTATATTCAATGCTGCCACATGCTGAGCCTGCTATTGACACTGTACACATTGTCTGCTTTAATTGCATACTTCACATTACATACACAACAGGTGAAGGTCTCAACATGGACCGACTGTTTAGGCTAGTGGGAAAGGTCTGCGCTTTGTACCTTGAGATCTGGGATTCGAATCATGGAAGGGAATTTTTTTTTTCTTTTCTTTTTAATCTTTATTATTAGATTAAAAATAAATCACTTGGTGGTGTGTGTCAGTTCTGTTATGGCATGGTGTCACTCGGTTGTGCGGGTATCTTTTATGCAACTTTTTCCTTCAAAAGCATATGAATCATACAGCAAATCAATTTGATAGCAAAAGCAGCTTTTGCTAATGAAAACAATATGCAGCATGCCTATAATCTGTGAACCAGTTAAGGTGTATCTACATGTGAAATGTTACGTTATACTAATAGTGACTATAACACTTTAACGTAGTTATTTTCGTGAAGGTACACCTGTACTGGATTACAGAACATTGGCATGCTGCATATCATTTTAATCAGCAGAAGCAACTTGTTCTAATAAGTTGCATTTTCGGGTAAATAGACACATTAAAAGATGCACGATGCTACCAAGTCACACAGCAATCCTATGACCTTAGACTCAAAACATTTCTCTCGACATCCTATCACTTGACATTTCTGCTATACAGTAGACATTGTTTTGTACACATAACAGGGGGCAAGTTTTACATAATGAGAGATCATGTTAGGTTCAATACTTTTAAAATACACTACTTTGTACTTCCCTTCTCCATTCCTCTCTGTGTATGACCACCCAAGTTCCTAAACCACATCCCCCCACCATCACACAATTACTATTCATCTGCATTGAGCTCATTATATGGCTCAACAACACCCCACCTTCTGTTGCTTATATTCAATGCTTCCGCATGCTGAGCCTGTTATTGACACTGTACACATTGTCTGCTTTAATTGCATACTTCACATCACATACACAACAGCTGAAACTCTCAACATGGACAGACGGTGTAGGCTAGTGGGTATGGTCTGCTCTTTGTACCTTGAGGTCTGGGGTTCAAATCATCAAAGGGAAGTTTTTTCCTTTTCTTTTTAATCTTTATTATTAGATTAAAAATAAATCACTTGGTGGTGTGTGTCAGTTCTGTTATAGCATGGTGTCACTCGGTAGTGCAAGCATCTTTTATGCAACTTTTTACCTTCAAATGCATCTGAAGCTTACAGCAAATCATTTTGATAGCACAAGCAGCTTTTGCTGATGAAAACTGTATGCAGCATGCCTATAATCTGTGAGCCAGTTCAGGTGTTACTGCATATTTTATGTTAAGTTTCACTAATAGAGACTATAACACTTTAACGTAGTGATTTTCTTGAAGATACACCTGTACTGGATCACAGAACATAGGCATGCTGCATATCATTTTAATCAGCACAAGCAGATTGTTCTAATAAGATTCATTTTAGGGTAAAAAGATGCATTAAAATATGCACGATGCTACCAAGTCACACAGCACTCCTTTGACCTTAGACTCAAAACATTTCTCTCTACAGCCTATCACTTCACATTTCTTCTATACAGTATACATTGTATTGTACACAAAACATTTGGGCAAGTTTCACATAATGAGAGATCATGTTAGGTTCAATAATTTTAAAATACACTACTTTGTATTTCCCCTCTCCATTACTATCTGTGTATGGCCACTCAAGTTCCTAAACCACCTCCCCCGACCATTAAACATTTACTATTCATCTGCATTGAGTTCATTATATGGCTCTCCAACACCGCACCTTCTTTTGCTTATATTCAATGCTGCCACATGCTGAGCCTGCTATTGACACTGTACACATTGTCTGCTTTAATTGCATACTTCACATCACATACACAACAGGTGAAACTCTCAACATGGACAGACGGTGTAGGCTAGTGGGTATGGTCTGCTCTTTGTACTTTGAGGTCTGGGGTTCAAATCATCGATGGGAAGATTTTATTTTTCTTTTCTTTTTAATCTTTATTATTAGATTTAAAATAAATCACTTGGTCGTGTGTGTCAGTTCTGTTATGGCATGGTGTGACTCGGCAGTGCAAGCATCTTTTATGCAACTTTTTACTTTCAAATGCATTTGAAGCTTACAGCAAATCAATTTGATAGCACAAGCAGCTTTTGCTGATGAAAACAGTATGCAGCATGCCTATAATCTGTGAGCCTGTTCAGGTGTTTGTGCATGTTTTATGTTAAGTTACACTAATAGAGACTATAACACTTTAACGTAGTTATTTTCGTGAAGGTACACCTGTACTGGATTACAGAACATAGGCATGCTGCATATCATTTTAATCAGCAAAAGCAGATTGTTCTAATTAGATTCATTTTAGGGTAAAAAGATGCATTAAAATATGCACGATGCTACCAAGTCACACAGCACTCCTTTGACCTTAGACTCAAAACATTTCTCTCTACAGCCTATCACTTCACATTTCTTCTATACAGTATACATTGTATTGTACACAAAACATGGGGCAAGTTTCACATAATGAGAGATCATGTTAGGTTCAATAATTTTAAAATACACTACTTTGTATTTCCCCTCTCCATTACTATCTGTGTATGGCCACTCAAGTTCCTAAACCACCTCCCCCGACCATTACACATTTACTATTCATCTGCATTGATTTCATTATATGGCTCTCCAACACTGCACCTTCTTTTGCTTATATTCAATGCTGCCACATGCTGAGCCTGCTATTGACACTGTACACATTGTCTGCTTTAATGGCATACTTCACATCACATACACAACAGGTGAAGGTCTCAACGTGGACCGACTGTTTAGGCTAGTGGGAAAGGTCTGCGCTTTGTATCTTGAGATCTGGGGTTCGAATCATGGAAGGGAATTTTTTTTTCTTTTCTTTTTAATCTTTATTATTAGATTAAAAATAAATCACTTGGTGGTGTGTGTCAATTCTGTTATGGCATGGTGTCACTCGGTAGCGCGGGTATCTTTTATGCAACTTTTTACCTTCAAAAGCATATGAATCATACAGCAAATCAATTTGATAGCAAAAGCAGCTTTTGCTAATGAAAACAATATGCAGCATGCCTATAATCTGTGAACCAGTTAAGGTGTATCTACATGTGAAATGTTACGTTATACTAATAGCGACTATAACACTTTAACGTAGTTATTTTCGTGAAGGTACACCTGTACTGGATCACAGAACATAGGCATTCTGCATATCATTTTAATCAGCAAAAGCAGATTGTTCTAATAAGATTCATTTTAGGGTAAAAAGATGCATTAAAATATGCACGATGCTACAAAGTCACACAGCACTCCTTTGACCTTAGACTCAAAACATTTCTCTCGACATCCTATCACTTGACATTTCTGCAATACAGTAGATATTGCATTGTACACATAACAGGGGGCAAGTTTCATATAATGAGAGATCATGTTAGGTTCAATACTTTTAAAATACACTACTTTGTACTTCCCTTCTCCATTACTCTCTGTGTATGACCACCCAAGTTCCTAAACCATCTCCCCCCACCATCACACATTTACTATTCATCTGCATTGAGCTCATTATATGGCTCAACAACACCCCACCTTCTGTTGCTTATATTCAATGTTTCCGCATGCTGAGCCTGCTATTGACACTGTACACATTGGCTGCTTTAATTGCATACTTCACATCACATACACAACAGGTGAAACTCTCAACATGGACAGACTGTGTAGGCTAGTGGGTATGGTCTGCTCTTTGTACCTTGAGGTCTGGGGTTCAAATCATCGAAGGGAAGTTTTTTCCTTTTCTTTTAATCTTTATTATTAGATTAAAAATAAATCACTTGGTGGTGTGTGTCAGTTCTGTTATAGCATGGTGTCACTCGGTAGTGCAAGCATCTTTTATGCAACTTTTTACCTTCAAATGCATCTGAAGCTTACAGCAAATAAATTTGATAGCACAAGCAGCTTTTGCTGATGAAAACAGTATGCAGCATGCCTATAATCTGTGAGCCAGATCAGGTGTTTCTGCATGTTTTATGTTACGTTACACTAATAGAGACTATAACACTTTAACGGAGTGATTTTCTTGAAGATACACCTATACTGGATCACAGAACATAGGCATGCTGCATATCATTTTAATCAGCAAAAGCAGATTGTTCTAATAAGATGCATTTTAGGATAAAAAGATGCATTAAGATATGCACGATGCTACCAAGTCACACAGCACTCCTTTGACCTTAGACTCAAAACATTTCTCTCAACAGCCTATCACTTGACATTTCTTCTATACAGTATACATTGTATTGTACACAAAACATGGGGCAAGTTTCACATAATGAGAGATCATGTTAGGTTCAATAATTTTAAAATACACTACTTTGTATTTCCCTTCTCCATTACTCTCTGTGTATGGCCACCCAAGTTCCTAAACCACCTCCCCCGACCATCACACAATTACTATTCATCTGCATTGAGTTCATTATATGGCTCACCAACACCCCACCTTCTTTTGCTTATATTCAATGCTGACGCATGCTGAGCCTGCTATTGACACTGTACACATTGCCTGCTTTAATTGCATACTTCACATCACATACACAACAGGTGAAGATCTCAACATGGACCGACTGTGTAGGCTAGTGGGAAAGGTCTGCGCTTTGTACCTTGAAATCTGGGGTTCGAACCATGGAAGTGAATTTTTTTTTCTTTTCTTTTTAATCTTTATTATTTGATTAAAAAGAAATCACTTGGAGGTGTTTGTCAATTCTGTTATGGCATGGTGTCACTCGGCAGCGCGGGTATCTTTTATGCAACTTTTTACCTTCAAAAGCATATGAATCATACAGCAAATCAATTTGATAGCAAAAGCAGATTTTGCTAATGAAAACAATATGCAGCATGCCTATAATCTGTGAACAAGTTAAGGTGTATCTACATGTGAAATGTTACATTATACTAATAGTGACTATAACACTTTAACATAGTTATTTTCGTGAAGGTACACCTGTACTGGATTACAGAACATTGGCATGCTGCATATCATTTTAATCAGCAGAAGCAACTTGTTCTAATAAGTTGCAATTTCGGGTAAATAGACACATTAAAAGATGCACGATGCTACCAAGTCACACAGCAATCCTATGACCTTAGACTCAAAACATTTCTCTCAACATCCTATCACTTGACATTTCTGCTATACAGTAGACATTGTTTTGTACACATAACAGGGGGCAAGTTTTACATAATGAGAGATCATGTTAGGTTCAATACTTTTAAAATACACTACTTTGTACTTCCCTTCTCCATTCCTCTCTGTGTATGACCACCCAAGTTCCTAAACCACATCCCCCCACCATCACACAATTACTATTCATCTGCAATGAGCTCATTATATGGCTCAACAACACCCCACCTTCTGTTGCTTATATTCAATGCTTCCGCATGCTGAGCCTGCTATTGACACTGTACACATTGTCTGCTTTAATTGCATACTTCACATCACATACACAACAGGTGAAACTCTCAACATGGACAGACTGTGTAGGTTAGTGGGTATGGTCTGCTCTTTGTAACTTGAGGTCTGGGATAAAAATCATCGAAGGGAAGATTTTATATTTCTTTTCTTTTTAATCTTTATTATTAGATTTAAAATAAATCACTTGGTCGTGTGTGTCAGTTCTGTTATGGCATGGTGTGACTCGGCAGTGCAAGCATCTTTTATGCAACTTTTTACCTTCAAATGCATCTGAAGCTTACAGCAAATCAATTTGATAGCACAAGCAGCTTTTGCTGATGAAAACAATATGCAGCATGCCTATAATCTGTGAACCAGTTAAGGTGTATCTACATATGAAATGTTACGTTATACTAATAGCGACTATAACACTTTAACATAGTTATTTTCGTGAAGGTACACCTGTACTGGATTACAGAACATAGGCATGCTGCATATCAATTTAATCAGCAGAAGCAACTTGTTCTAATAAGTTGCATTTTGGGGTAAATAGACGCATTAAAAGATGCACGATGCTACCAAGTCACACAACAATCCTATGACCTGAGACTCAAAACATTTCTCTCGACATCCTATCACTTGACATTTCTGCTATACAGTAGACATTGTTTTGTACACATAACAGGGGGCAAGTTTCACATAATGAGAGATCATGTTAGGTTCAATACTTTTAAAATACACTACTTTGTACTTCCCTTCTCCATTCCTCTCTGTGTATGACCACCCAAGTTCCTAAACCACCTCCCCCCACCATCACACAATTACTATTCATCTGCATTGAGCTCATTATATGGCTCAACAACACCCCACCTTCTGTTGCTTATATTCAAAGCTTCCGCATGCTGAGCCTGCTATTGACACTGTACACATTGTCTGCTTTAATTGCATACTTCCCATCACATACACAACAGCTGAAACTCTCAACATGGACAGACGGTGTAGTGTAGTGGGTATGGTCTGCTCTTTGTACCTTGAGGTCTGGGTTTCAAATCATTGAAGGGAAGTTTTTTCCTTTTCTGTTTAATCTTTATTATTAGATTAAAAATAAATCACTTGGTCGTGTGTGTCATTTCTGTTATGGCATGGTGTGACTCGGTAGTGCAAGCATCTTTTATGCAACTTTTTACCTTCAAATGCATCTGAAGCTTACAGCAAATCAATTTGATAGCACAAGCAGCTTTTGCTGATGAAAACAATATGCAGCATGCCTATAATCTGTGAACCAGTTAAGGTGTATCTACATATGAAATGTTACGTTATACTAATAGCGACTATAACACTTTAACATAGTTATTTTCGTGAAGGTACACCTGTACTGGATTACAGAACATAGGCATGCTGCATATCAATTTAATCAGCAGAAGCAACTTGTTCTAATAAGTTGCATTTTGGGGTAAATAGACGCATTAAAAGATGCACGATGCTACCAAGTCACACAACAATCCTATGACCTTAGACTCAAAACATTTCTCTCGACATCCTATCACTTGACATTTCTGCTATACAGTAGACATTGTTTTGTACACATAACAGTGGGCAAGTTTCACATAATGAGAGATCATGTTAGGTTCAATACTTTTAAAATACACTACTTTGTACTTCCCTTCTCCATTCCTCTCTGTGTATGACCACCCAAGTTCCGAAACCACCTCCCCCCACCATCACACAATTACTATTCATCTGCATTGAGCTCATTATATGGCTCAACAACACCCCACCTTCTGTTGCTTATATTCAAAGCTTCCGCATGCTGAGCCTGCTATTGACACTGTACACATTGTCTGCTTTAATTGCATACTTCACATCACATACACAACAGCTGAAACTCTCAACATGGACAGACGGTGTAGGGTAGTGGGTATGGTCTGCTCTTTGTACCTTGAGGTCTGGGTTTCAAATCATTGAAGGGAAGTTTTTTCCTTTTCTGTTTAATCTTTATTATTAGATTAAAAATAAATCACTTGGTCGTGTGTGTCATTTCTGTTATGGCATGGTGTGACTCGGTAGTGCAAGCATCTTTTATGCAACTTTTTACCTTCAAATGCATATGAAGCTTACAGCAAATCATTTTGATAGCACAAGCAGCTTTTGCTGATGAAAACAGTATGCAGCATGCCTATAATCTGTGAGCCAGTTCAGGTGTTACTGCATATTTTATGTTACGTTACACTAATAGAGACTATAACACTTTAACGTAGTGATTTTCTTGAAGATACACCTGTACTGGATCACAGAACATAGGCATGCTTCATATCATTTTAATCAGCAAAAGCAGATTGTTCTAATAAGATTCATTTTAGGGTAAATAGACGCATTACAATATGCACGATGCTACCAAGTCACACAGCACTCCTTTGACCTTAGACTCAAAACATTACTCTCAACAGCCTATCACTTGACATTTCTGCTATACAGTAGATATTGTATTGTACACATAACAGGGGGCAAGTTTCACTTAATGAGAGATCATGTTAGGTTCAATACTTTTAAAATACTCTACTTTGTACTTCCCTTCTCCATTACTCTCTGTGTATGACCACCCAAGTTCCTAAACCACCTCCCCCTACCATCACACAATTGGCTCACCAACACCCCACCTTCTTTTGCTTATATTCAATGCTGACGCATGCTGAGCCTGCTATTGACACTGTACACATTGTCTGCTTTAATTGCATACTTCACATCACATACACAACAGGTGAAGATCTCAACATGGACTGACTCTGTAGGCTAGTGGGAAAGGTCTGCGCTTTGTACCTTGAGATCTGGGGTTCGAACCATGGAAGTGAATTTTTTTTTTTTTCTTTTTAATCTTTATTATTTGATTAAAAAGAAATCACTTGGAGGTGTGTGTCAATTCTGTTATGGCATGGTGTCACTCGGCAGCGCGGGTATCTTTTATGCAACTTTTTACCTTCAAAAGCATATGAATCATACAGCAAATCAATTTGATTGCAAAAGCAGCTTTTGCTAATGAAAACAATATGCAGCATGCCTATAATCTGTGAACCAGTTAAGGTGTATCTACATGTGAAATGTTACGTTATACTAATAGCGACTATAACACTTTAACGAATTTATTTTCGTGAAGGTACACCTGTACTGGATTACAGAACATTGGCATGCTGCATATCATTTTAATCAGCAGAAGCAACTTGTTCTAATAAGTTGCATTTTAGGGTAAATAGACGCATTAAAAGATGCACGGTGCTACCAAGTCACCTTAGACTCAAAACATTTCTCTCGACATCCTAGCACTTGACATTTCTGCTATACAGTAGACATTGTATTGTACACATAACTGGGGGCAAGTTTCACAAAATGAGAGATCATGTTAGGTTCAATACTTTTAAAATACACTACTTTGTACTTCCCTTCACCATTACTCTCTGTGTATGGCCACCCAAGTTCCTAAACCACCTCCCCCGACCATCACACAATTACTATTCATCTGCAATGAGCTCATTATATGGCTCAACAACACCCCACCTTCTGTTGCTTATATTCAATGCTTCCGCATGCTGAGCCTGCTATTGACACTGTACACATTGTCTGCTTTAATTGCATACTTCACATCACATACACAACAGATGAAACTCTCAACATGGACAGACGGTGTAGGCTAGTGGGTATGGTCTGCTCTTTGTACCTTGAGGTCTGGGGTTCAAATCATCGATGGGAAGAATTTATTTTTCTTTTCTTTTTAATCTTTATTATTAGATTTAAAATAAATCACTTGCTCGTGTGTGTCAGTTCTGTTATGGCATGGTGTGACTCGGCAGTGCAAGCATCTTTTATGCAACTTTTTACTTTCAAATGCATCTGAAGCTTACAGCAAATCAATTTGATAGCACAAGCAGCTTTTGCTGATGAAAACAGTATGCAGCATGCCTATAATCTGTGAGCCAGATCAGGTGTTTGTGCATGTTTTATGTTAAGTTACACTAATAGAGACTATAACACTTTAACGTAGTTATTTTCGTGAAGGTACACCTGTACTGGATTACAGAACATAGGCATGCTGCATATCATTTTAATCAGCAAAAGCAGATTGTTCTAATTAGATTCATTTTAGGGTAAAAAGATGCATTAAAATATGCACGATGCTACCAAGTCACACAGCACTCCTTTGACCTTAGACTCAAAACATTTCTCTCTACAGCCTATCACTTCACATTTCTTCTATACAGTATACATTGTATTGTACACAAAACATGGGGCAAGTTTCACATAATGAGAGATCATGTTAGGTTCAATAATTTTAAAATACACTACTTTGTATTTCCCCTCTCCATTACTATCTGTGTATGGCCACTCAAGTTCCTAAACCACCTCCCCCGACCATTACACATTTACTATTCATCTGCATTGATTTCATTATATGGCTCTCCAACACTGCACCTTCTTTTGCTTATATTCAATGCTGCCACATGCTGAGCCTGCTATTGACACTGTACACATTGTCTGCTTTAATGGCATACTTCACATCACATACACAACAGGTGAAGGTCTCAACGTGGACCGACTGTTTAGGCTAGTGGGAAAGGTCTGCGCTTTGTATCTTGAGATCTGGGGTTCGAATCATGGAAGGGAATTTTTTTTTTCTTTTCTTTTTAATCTTTATTATTAGATTAAAAATAAATCACTTGGTGGTGTGTGTCAATTCTGTTATGGCATGGTGTCACTCGGTAGCGCGGGTATCTTTTATGCAACTTTTTACCTTCAAAAGCATATGAATCATACAGCAAATCAATTTGATAGCAAAAGCAGCTTTTGCTAATGAAAACAATATGCAGCATGCCTATAATCTGTGAACCAGTTAAGGTGTATCTACATGTGAAATGTTACGTTATACTAATAGCGACTATAACACTTTAACGTATTTATTTTCGTGAAGGTACACCTGTACTGGATTACAGAACATTGACATGCTGCATATCATTTTAAACAGCAGAAGCAACTTGTTCTAATAAGTTGCATTTTAGGGTAAATAGACGCATTAAAAGATGCACGATGCTACCAAGTCACACAGCAATCCTATGACCTTAGACTCAAAACATTTCTCTCGACATCCTGTCACTTGACATTTCTGCTATACGGTAGACATTGTATTGTACACATAACAGGGGGCAAGTTTCACAAAATGAGAGATCATGTTAGGTTCAATACTTTTAAAATACACTACTTTGTAATTCCCTTCTCCATTACTCTCTGTGTATGGCCACCCAAGTTCCTAAACCTCCTCCCCCGACCATCACACAATTACTATTCATCTGCATTGAGCTCATTATATGGCTCAACAACACCCCACATTCTGTTGCTTATATTCAATGCTTCTGCATGCTAAGCCTGCTATTGACACTGTACACATTGTCTGCTTTAATTGCATACTTCACATCACATACACAACAGATGAAACTCTGAACATGGACAGACGGTGTAGGCTAGTGGGTATGGTCTGCTCTTTGTACCTTGAGGTCTGGGGTTCAAATCATCGAAGGGAAGATTTTATTTTTCTTTTCTTTCTAATCTTTATTATTAGATTTAAAAAAAATCACTTGGTCGTGTGTGTCAGTTCTGTTATGGCATGGTGTGACTCGGCAGTGCATGCATCTTTTATGCAACTTTTTACCTTCAAATGCATCAGAAGCTTACAGCAAATCAATTTGATAGCACAAGCTGCTTTTGCTGATGAAAACAGTATGCAGCATGCCTATAATCTGTGAGCCTGTTCAGGTGTTTCTGCATGTTTTATGTTAAGTTACACTAATAGAGACTATAACACTTTAACATAGTTATTTTCTTGAAGGTACACCTGTACTGGATTACAGAACATAGGCATGCTGCATATCATTTTAATCAGCAAAAGCAGATTGTTCTAATTAGATTCATTTTAGGGTAAAAAGATGCATTAAAATATGCACGATGCTACCAAGTCACACAGCACTCCTTTGACCTTAGACTCAAAACATTTCTCTCTACAGCCTATCACATCACATTTCTTCTATACAGTATACATTGTATTGTACACAAAACATGGGGCAAGTTTCACATAATGAGAGATCATGTTAGGTTCAATAATTTTAATATACACTACTTTGTATTTCCCCTCTCCATTACTATCTGTGTATGGCCACTCAAGTTCCTAAACCACCTCCCCCGACCATTACACATTTACTATTCATCTGCATTGAGTTCATTATATGGCTCTCCAACACCGCACCTTCTTTTGCTTATATTCAATGCTGCCACATGCTGAGCCTGCTATTGACACTGTACTCATTGTCTGCTTTAATTGCATACTTCACATCACATACACAACAGGTGAAGGTCACAACATGGACCAACTGTTTAGGCTAGTGGGAAAGGTCTGCGCTTTGTACCTTGAGATCTGGGGTTCGAATCATGGAAGGGAATTTTTTTTTTCTTTTCTTTTTAATCTTTATTATTAGATTAAAAATAAATCACTTGGTGGTGTGTGTCAATTCAGTTATGGCATGGTGTCACTCGGTAGCGCGAGTATCTTTTATGCAACTTTTTACCTTCAAAAGCATATGAATCATACAGCAAATCAATTTGATAGCAAAAGCAGCTTTTGCTAATGAAAACAATATGCAGCATGCCTATAATCTGTGAACCAGTTAAGGTGTATCTACATGTGAAATGTTACGTTATACTAATAGCGACTATAACACTTTAACGTAGTTATTTTCGTGAAGGTACACCTGTACTGGATTACAGAACATAGGCATGCTGCATATCATTTTAATCAGCAGAAGCAACTTGTTCTAATAAGTTGCATTTTCGTGTAAATAGACACATTAAAAGATGCACGATGCTACCAAGTCACACAGCAATCCTATGACCTTAGACTCAAAACATTTCTCTCGACATCCTATCACTTGACATTTCTGCTATACAGTAGACATTGTTTTGTACACATAAGAGGGGGCAAGTTTTACATAATGAGAGATCATGTTAGGTTCAATACGTTTAAAATACACTACTTTGTACTTCCCTTCTCCATTCCTCTCTGTGTATGACCACCCAAGTTCCTAAACCACCTCCCCCCACCATCACACAATTACTATTCATCTGCATTGAGCTCATTATATGGCTCAACAACACCCCACCTTCTGTTGCTTATATTCAATGCTTCCGCATGCTGAGCCTGCTATTGACACTGTACACATTGTCTGCTTTAATTGCATACTTCACATCACATACACAACAGCTGAAACTCTCAACATGGACAGACGGTGTAGGGTAGTGGGTATGGTCTGCTCTTTGTACCTTGAGGTCTGTGGTTCAAATCATCGAAGATAAGTTTTTACCTTTTCTTTTTAATCTTTATTATTAGATTAAAAATAAATCACTTGGTGGTGTGTGTCAGTTCTGTTATAGCATGGTGTCACTCGGTAGTGCAAGCATCTTTTATGCAACTTTTTACATTCAAATGCATCTGAAGCTTACAGCAAATCATTTTGATAGCACAAGCAGCTTTTGCTGATGAAAACTGTATGCAGCATGCCTATAATCTGTGAGCCAGTTCAGGTGTTACTGCATATTTTATGTTACGTTACACTAATAGAGACTATAACACTTTAACGTAGTGATTTTCTTGAAGATACACCTGTACTGGATCACAGAACATAGGCATGCTGCATATCATTTTAATCAGCAAAAGCAGATTGTTCTAATAAGATTCATTTTAGCGTAAAAAGATGCATTAAAATATGCACGATGCTACAAAGTCACACAGCACTCCTTTGACCTTAGACTCAAAACATTTCTCTCGACAACCTATCACTTGACATTTCTGCTATACAGTAGATATTGTATTGTACACATAACAGGGGGCAAGTTTCACATAATGAGAGATCATGTTAGGCTCAATACTTTTAAAATACACTACTTTGTACATTTCTTCTCCATTCCTCTCTGTGTATGACCACCCAAGTTCCTAAACCACCTCCCGCCACCATCACACAATTACTATTCATCTGCATTGAGCTCATTATATGGCTCAACAACACCCCACCTTCTGTTGCTTATATTCAATGTTTCCGCATGCTGAGCCTGCTATTGACACTGTACACATTGTCTGCTTTAATTGCATACTTCACATCACATACACAACAGGTGAAACTCTCAGCATGGACAGACTGTGTAGGCTAGTGGGTATGGTCGGCTCTTTGTACCTTGAGTTCTGGGGTTCAAATCATCAAAGGGAAGTTTTTTTCCTTTTCTTTTTAATCTTTATTATTAGATTAAAAATAAATCACTTGGTGGTGTGTGTCAGTTCTGTTATGGCATGGTGTGACTCGGTAGTTCAAGCATTTTTTATGCAACTTTTTACCTTCAAATGCATCTGAAGCTTACAGCAAATCAATTTGATAGCACAAGCAGCTTTTGCTGATGAAATCAGTATGCAGCATGCCTATAATCTGTGAGCCTGTTCAGGTGTTTGTGCATGTTTTATGTTAAGTTACACTAGTAGAGACTATAACACTTTAACGTAGTTATTTTCGTGAAGGTACACCTGTACTGGATTACAGAACATAGGCATGCTGCATATCATTTTAATCAGCAAAAGCAGATTGTTCTAATAAGATGCATTTTAGGGTAAAAAGATGCATTAAGATATGCACAATGCTACCAAGTCACACAGCACTCCTTTGACCTTAGACTCAAAACATTTCTCTCAACAGCCTATTACTTGACATTTCTTCTATACAGTATACATTGTATTGTACACAAAACATGGGGCAAGTTTCACATAATGAGAGATCATGTTAGGTTCAATAATTTTAAAATACACTACTTTGTATTTCCCTTCTCCATTACTCTCTGTGTATGACCACCCAAGTTCCTAAACCACCTCCCCCGACCATCACACAATTACTATTCATCTGCATTGAGTTCATTATATGGCTCACCAACACCCCACCTTCTTTTGCTTATATTCAATGCTGACGCATGCTGAGCCTGCTATTGACACTGTACACATTGTCTGCTTTAATTGCATACTTCACATCACATACACAACAGGTGAAGATCTCAACATGGACCGACTGTGTAGGCTAGTCGGAAAGGTCTGCGCTTTGTACCTTGAGATCTTTGGTTCGAACCATGGAAGGGAATTTTTTTTTTCTTTTCTTTTTAATCTTTATTATTTGATTAAAAAGAAATCACTTGGAGGTGTGTGTCAATTCTGTTATGGCATGGTGTCACTCGGTAGCGCGGGTATCTTTTATGCAACTTTTTACCTTCAAAAGCATATGAATCATACAGCAAATCAATTTGTTAGCAAAAGCAGTTTTGCTAATGAAAACAATATGCAGCATGCCTATAATCTGTGAACCAGTTAAGGTGTATCTACATGTGAAATGTTACGTTATACTAATAGCGACTATAACACTTTAACGTATTTATTTTCGTGAAGGTACACCTGTACTGGATTACAGAACATTGACATGCTGCATATCATTTTAATCAGCAGAAGCAACTTGTTCTAATAAGTTGCATTTTAGGGTAAATAGACGCATTAAAAGATGCACGATGCTACCAAGTCACACAGCAATCCTATGACCTTAGACTCAAAACATTTCTCTCGACATCCTATCACTTGACATTTCTGCTATACGGTAGACATTGTATTGTACACATAACAGGGGGCAAGTTTCACAAAATGAGAGATCATGTTAGGTTCAATACTTTTAAAATACACTACTTTGTAATTCCCTTCTCCATTACTCTCTGTGTATGGCCACCCAAGTTCCTAAACCTCCTCCCCCGACCATCACACAATTACTATTCAGCTGCATTGAGCTCATTATATGGCTCAACAACACCCCACATTCTGTTGCTTATATTCAATGCTTCTGCATGCTAAGCCTGCTATTGACACTGTACACATTGTCTGCTTTAATTGCATACTTCACATCACACACACAACAGATGAAACTCTCAACATGGGCAGACGGTGTAGGCTAGTGGGTATGGTCTGCTCTTTGTACCTTGAGGTCTGGGGTTCAAATCATCGAAGGGAAGATTTTATTTTTCTTTTCTTTTTAATCTTTATTATTAGATTTAAAAAAAATCACTTGGTCGTGTGTGTCAGTTCTGTTATGGCATGGTGTGACTCGGCAGTGCATGCATCTTTTATGCAACTTTTTACCTTCAAATGCATCAGAAGCTTACAGCAAATCAATTTGATAGCACAAGCAGCTTTTGCTGATGAAAACTGTATGCAGCATGCCTATAATCTGTGAGCCAGTTCAGGTGTTACTGCATATTTTATGTTACGTTACACTAATAGAGACTATAACACTTTAACGTAGTGATTTTCTTGAAGATACACCTGTACTGGATCACAGAACATAGGCATGCTGCATATCATTTTAATCAGCAAAAGCAGATTGTTCTAATAAGATTCATTTTAGCATAAAAAGATGCATTAAAATATGCACGATGCTACAAAGTCACACAGCACTCCTTTGACCTTAGACTCAAAACATTTCTCTCGACAACCTATCACTTGACATTTCTGCTATACAGTAGATATTGTATTGTACACATAACAGCGGGCAAGTTTCACATAATGAGAGATCATGTTAGGCTCAATACTTTTAAAATACACTACTTTGTACTTCCCTTCTCCATTCCTCTCTATTTATGACCACCCAAGTTCCTAAACCACCTCCCGCCACCATCACACAATTACTATTCATCTGCATTGAGCTCATTATATGGCTCAACAACACCCCACCTTCTGTTGCTTATATTCAATGTTTCCGCATGCTGAGCCTGCTATTGACACTGTACACATTGTCTGCTTTAATTGCATACTTCACATCACATACACAACAGGTGAAACTCTCAGCATGGACAGACTGTGTAGGCTAGTGGGTATGGTCGGCTCTTTGTACCTTGAGTTCTGGGGTTCAAATCATCAAAGGGAAGTTTTTTTCCTTTTCTTTTTAATCTTAATTATTAGATTAAAAATAAATCACTTGGTGGTGTGTGTCAGTTCTGTTATGGCATGGTGTGACTCGGTAGTGCAAGCATCTTTTATGCAACTTTTTACCTTCAAATGCATCTGAAGCTTACAGCAAATCAATTTGATAGCACAAGCAGCTTTTGCTGATGAAAACAGTATGCAGCATGCCTATAATCTGTGAGCCAGATCAGGTGTTTCTGCATGTTTTATGTTACGTTACACTAATAGAGACTATAACACTTTAACGTAGTGATTTTCTTGAAGATACACCTATACTGGATCACAGAACATAGGCATGCTGCATATCATTTTAATCAGCAAAAGCAGATTGTTCTAATAAGATGCATTTTAGGGTAAAAAGATGCATTAAGATATGCACGATGCTACCAAGTCACACAGCACTCCTTTGACCTTAGACTCAAAACATTTCTCTCAACAGCCTATCACTTGACATTTCTTCTATACAGTATACATTGTATTGTACACAAAACATGGGGCAAGTTTCACATAATGAGAGATCATGTTAGGTTCAATAATTTTAAAATACACTACTTTGTATTTCCCTTCTCCATTACTCTCTGTGTATGACCACCCAAGTTCCTAAACCACCTCCCCCGACCATCACACAATTACTATTCATCTGCATTGAGTTCATTGTATGGCTCACCAACACCCCACCTTCTTTTGCTTATATTCAATGCTGACGCATGCTGAGCCTGCTATTGACACTGTACACATTGTCTGCTTTAATTGCATACTTCACATCACATACACAACAGGTGAAGATCTCAACATGGACTGACTGTGTAGGCTAGTGGGAAAGGTCTGCGCTTTGTACCTTGAGATCAGGGGTTCGAACCATGGAAGGGAATTTTTTTTTTCTTTTCTTTTTAATCTTTATTATTTGATTAAAAAGAAATCACTTGGAGGTGTGTGTCAATTCTGTTATGGCATGGTGTCACTCGGTAGCGCGGGTATCTTTTATGCAACTTTTTACCTTCAAAAGCATATGAATCATACAGCAAATCAATTTGATAGCAAAAGCAGCTTTTGCTGATGAAAACAGTATGCAGCATGCCTATAATCTGTGAGCCTGTTCAGGTGTTTGTGCATGTTTTATGTTAAGTTACACTAGTAGAGACTATAACACTTTAACGTAGTTATTTTCGTGAAGGTACACCTGTACTGGATTACAGAACATAGGCATGCAGCATATCATTTTAATCAGCAAAAGAAGATTGTTCTAATTAGATTCATTTTAGGGTAAAAAGATGCATTAAAATATGCACGATGCTACCAAGTCACACAGCACTCCTTTGACCTTAGACTCAAAACATTTCTCTCTACAGACTATCACTTCACATTTCTTCTATACAATATACATTGTATTGTACACAAAACATTGGGCAAGTTTCACATAATGAGAGATCATGTTAGGTTCAATAATTTTAAAATACACTACTTTGTATTTCCCCTCTCCATTACTATCTGTGTATGGCCACTCAAGTTCCTAAACCACCTCCCCCGACCATTACACATTTACTATTCATCTGCATTGAGTTCATTATATGGCTCTCCAACACCGCACCTTCTTTTGCTTATATTCAATGCTGCCACATGCTGAGCTTGCTATAGACACTGTACACATTGTCTGCTTTAATTGCATACTTCACATCACATACACAACAGGTGAAACTCTCAACATGGACAGACTGTGTAGGCTAGTGGGTATGGTCTGCTCTTTGTACCTTGAGTTCTGGGGTTTAAATCATCAAAGGGAAGTTTTTTTCCTTTTCTTTTTAATCTTTATTATTAGATTAAAAATAAATCACTTGGTGGTGTGTGTCAGTTCTGTTATGGCATGGTGTGACTCGGTAGTGCAAGCATCTTTTATGCAACTTTTTACCTTCAAATGCATCTGAAGCTTACAGCAAATCAATTTGATAGCACAAGCAGCTTTTGCTGACGAAAACAGTATGCAGCATGCCTATAATCTGTGAGCCAGTTCAGGTGTTTCTGCATGTTTTATGTTACGTTACACTAATAGAGACTTTAACACTTTAACGTAGTGATTTTCTTGAAGATACACCTGTTCTGGCTTACAGAACATAGGCATGCTGCATATCATTTTAATCAGCAAAAGCAGATTGTTCTAATAAGATTCATTTTATGGTAAATGTTGCATTAAAATATGCACGATGCTACCAAGTCACACAGCACTCCTTTGAACTTAGACTCAAAACATTTCTCTCTACAGCCTATCACTTGACATTTCTGCTATACAGTAGATATTGTATTGTACACAAAACATGGGTCAAGTTTCACATAATGAGAGATCATGTTAGGTTCAATAATTTTAAAATACACTACTTTGTATTTCCCTTCTCCATTACTCTCTGTGTATGGCCACCCAAGTTCCTAAACCACCTCCCCCGACCATCACACAATTACTATTCATCTGCATTGAGTTGATTATATGGCTCACCAACACCCCACCTTCATTTGCTTGTATGCAATGCTGACGCATGCTGAGCCTGCTATTGACACTGTACACATTGTCTGCTTTAATTGCATACTTCACATCACATACACAACAGGTGAAGATCTCAACATGGACCGACTGTGTAGGCTAGTGGGAAAGGTCTGTGCTTTGTACCTTGAGATCTGGGATTCGAACCATGGAAGGGAATTTTTTTTTTCTTTTCTTTTTAATCTTTATTATTTGATTAAAAATAAATCACTTGGAGGTGTGTGTCAATTCTGTTATGGCATGGTGTAACTCGGTAGCGCGGGTATCTTTTATGCAACTTTTTACCTTCAAAAGCATATGAATCATACAGCAAATCAATTTGATAGCAAAAGCAGCTTTTGCTAATGAAAACAATATGCTGCATGCCTATAATCTGTGAACCAGTTAAGGTGTATCTACATGTGAAATGTTACGTTATACTAATAGCGACTATAACACTTTAACATAGTTATTTTCGTGAAGGTACACCTGTACTGGGTTACAGAACATTGGCATGCTGCATATCATTTTAATCAGCAGAAGCAACTTGTTCAAATAAGTTGCATTTTAGGGTAAATAAAAGCATTAAAAGATGCACGATGCTACCAAGGCACACAGCTATCATATGACCTTGGACTCAAAACATTTCTCTCGACATCCTATCACTTGACATTTCTGCTATACAGTAGACATTGTATTGTACACATAACAGGGGGCAAGTTTCACATAATGAGAGATCATGTTAGGTTCAATACTTTTAAAATACACTACTTTGTACTTCCCTTCTCCATTCCTCTCTGTGTATGACCACCCAAGTTCCTAAACCACCTCCCCCCACCATCACACAATTACTATTCATCTGCAATGAGCTCATTATATGGCTCAACAACACCCCACCTTCTGTTGCTTATATTCAATGCTTCCGCATGCTGAGCCTGCTATTGATACTGTACACATTGTCTTCTTTAATTGCATACTTCACATCACATACACAACAGCTGAAACTCTCAACATGGACAGACGGTGTAGGCTAGTGGCTATGGTCTGCTCTTTGTACCTTGAGGTCAGGGGTTCAAATCATCGAAGGGAAGTTTTTTTCCTTTTCTTTTTAATCTTTATTATTGGATTAAAAATAAATCACTTGGTGGTGTGTGTCAATTCTGTAATGGCATGGTGTGACTGGGTAGCGCAAGCGTCTTTTATGCAACATTTTACCTTCAAATGCATCTGAATCATACAGCAAATCAATTTGATAGCACAAGCAGTTATTCTGATGAAAACAGCATACAGCATGCCTATAATCTGTGAGCCAGTAAAGGTGTATCTACATGTGAAATGTTACGTTATACTAATAGCGACTATAACACTTTAACGTAGTTATTTTCGTGAAGGTACACCTGTACTGGATTACAGAACATAGGCATGCTGCATATCATTTTAATCAGCAGAAGCAACTTGTTCTAATAAGATGCATTTTAGGGTAAATAAAAGCATTAAAAGATGCACGATGCTACCAAGGCACACAGCTATCATATGACCTTGGACTCAAAACATTTCTCTTGACATCCTATCACTTGACATTTCTGCTCTACAGTAGACATTGTATTGTACACATAACAGGGGGCAAGTTTCACATAATGAGAGATCATGTTAGGTTCAATACTTTTAAAATACACTACTTTGTACTTCCCTTCTCCATTCCTCTCTGTGTATGACCACCCAAGTTCCTAAACCACCTCCCCCCACCATCACACATTTACTATTCATCTGCATTGAGTTCATTATATGGCTCTCCAACACCCCACCTTCTGTTGCTTATATTCAATGCTTCCGCATGCTGAGCCTGCTATTGACACTGTACACATTGTCTGCTTTAATTGCATACTTCACATCACATACACAACAGGTGAAGATCTCAACATGGACAGACTGTGTAGGCTAGTGGGAATGGTCTGCTCTTTGTATCTTGAGGTCTGGGGTTCAAATCATTGAAGGGAAGTTTTTTTCCTTTTCTTTTTAATCTTTATTATTAGATTAAAAATAAATCACTTGGTGGTGTGTGTCAGTTCTGTTATGGCATGGTGTGACTCGGTAGTGCAAGCATCTTTTATGCAACTTTTTACCTTCAAATGCATCTGAAGCTTACAGCAAATCAATTTGATAGCACAAGCAGCTTTTGCTGATGAAAACAGTTTGAAGCATGCCTATAATCTGTGAGCCAGTTCAGGTGTTTCTGCATGTTTTATGTTACGTTACACTAATAGAGACTATAACACTTTAACGTAGTGATTTTCTTGAAGATACACCTGTACTGGATCACAGAACATAGGCATGCTGCATATCATTTTAATCAGCAGAATCAACTTGTTCTAATAAGATGTATTTTAGGGTAAAAAGATGCATTAAAATATGCACGATGCTACCAAGTCACACAGCACTCCTTTGACCTTAGACTCAAAACATTTCTCTCAACAGCCTATCACTTGACATTTCTGCTATACAGTAGACATTGTATTGTACACATAACAGGGGGCAAGTTTCACATAATGAGAGATCATGTTAGGTTCAATACTTTTAAAATACACTACTTTGTACTTCCCTTCTCCATTTCTCTCTGTGTATGGCAACCCAAGTTCGTAAACCACATCCCCCGGCCATCACACAATTACTATTCACCTGCACTGAGCTCATCAAATGGCTCACCAACACCCACCTTCTGTTGCTTATATTCAATGCTTCCACATTCTGAGCCTGCTATTGACACTGTTCACATTGTCTGCTTTAATTGCATACTTCACATCACATACACAACAGGTGAAGTTCTCAACATGGACAGGCTATGTAGGCTTGTGGGTATGGTCTGCTCTTTATACCTTGAGGTCTGGGGTTCAAATCATCGAAGGGAAGTTTTTTTTTCGATTGCTTTTTAATCTTTATTATTAGATTAAAAATAAATCACTTGGTGGTGTGTGTCTGTTCTGTTATGGCATGGTGTGACTCGGTAATGCAAGCATCTTTTATGCAACTTTTTAAATTCAAATGTATCTGAAGCTTACAGCAAATCAATTTGATAGCACAAGCAGCTTTTGCTGATGAAAACAGTATGAAGCATGCCAATAATTTGTGAGCCAGTTCAGGTGTTTCTGCATTTTTTTTGTTACGTTACACTAATAGAGACTATAACACTTTAATGTAGTGATTTTATTGAAGATACACCTGTACTGAATCACAGAACATAGGCATGCTGCATATCATTTTAATCAGCAAAAGCAGATTGTTCTAATAAGATGCATTTTAGGGTAAAAAGATGCATTAAAATATGCACGATGCTACCAAGTCACACAGCACTCCTGTGATCTTAGACTGAAAACATTTCTCTCAACATCCTTTCACTTGACATTTCTGCTATACAGTATACATTGTATTGTACACATAACAGAGGGCAAGCTTCACATAATGAGAGATCATGTTAGGTTCAATACTTTTAAAATACACTACTTTGTTCTTCCCTTCTCCATTCCTCTCTGTGTATGACCACCCAAGTTCCTAAACCACCTCCCCCTACCATCACACAATTACTATTCATCTGCATTGAGCTCATTATATGGCTCAACAACACCCCATCTTCTGTTGCTTATATTCAATGCTTCTGCATGCTGATGCTGCTATTGACACTGTACACATTGTCTGCTTTAATTGCATACTTCACATCACATACACAACAGGTGAAACTCTCAACATGGACAGACTGTGTAGGCTAGTGGGAATTGTCTGCTCTTTGTATCTTGAGGTCTGGGGTTCAAATCATTGAAGGGAAGATTTTTTTCCTTTTCTTTTTAATCTTTATTATTAGATTAAATAATAAATCACTTGGTGGTGTGTGTCAGTTCTGTTATGGCATGGTGTGACTCGGTAGTGCAAACATCTTTTATGCAACTTTTTACCTTCAAATGCATCTGATGCTTACAGCAAATCAATTTGATAGCACAAGCAGCTTTTGCTGATGAAAACAGTTTGAAGCATGCCTCTAATCTGTGAGCCAGTTCAGGTATTTCGGCATGTTTTATGTTACGTTACACTAATAGAGACTATAACACTTAAACGTAGTGATTTTCTTGAAGATACACCTGTACTGGATCACAGAACATAGGCATGCTGCATATCATTTTAATCAGCAAAAGCAGTTTGTTCTAATAAGATGCATTTTCGGGTAAAAAGATGCATTAAAATATGCACGATGCTACCAAGTCACACAGCACTCCTTTGACCTTAGACTCAAAACATTTCTCTCAACTGCCTATCATTGACATTTCTGCTATACAGTATACATTGTATTGTACACATAACATGGGGCAAGTTTCACATAATGAGAGATCATGTTAGGTTCAATACTTTTAAAATACACTACTTTGTTACTTTGTACTTCCCTTCTCCATTACTCTCTGTGTATGGCCACCCAAGTTCCAAAACCACCTCCCCCGACCATCACACAATTACTATTCATCTGTATTGAGTTCATTATATGGCTCACCAACACCCCACCTTCTTTTGCTTATATTCAATGTTGCCGCATGCTGAGCCTGCTATTGACACTGTACACATTGTTTGCTTTAATTGCATACTTCACATCACATGCACAACAGGTGCAGATCTCAACACGGACTGACTGTGTAGGCTAGTGGGAATGGTCTGCGCTTTGTACCTTGAGATCTGGGGTTCGAATCAAGGAAGGGGATTTTTTTTTCCTTTTCTTTTTAATCTTTATTATTAGATTAAAAATAAATCACTTGGTGGTGTGTGTCAATTTTGTTATGGCATGGTGTCACTCGGTAGCGCGAGCATCTTTTATGCAACTTTTTACCTTCAAAAGCATATGAATCATACAACAAATCAATTTGATAGCACAAGCAGCTTTTGCTAATGAAAACAATATGCAGCATGCCTATAATCTGTGAGCCAGTTAAGGAGTATCTACATGTGAAATGTTACGTTATACTAATAGCGACTATAACACTTTAACGTAGTTATTTTCGTGAAGGTACACCTGTACTGGATTACAGAACATAGGCATGCTGCTTATCATTTTAATCAGCAGAAGCAACTTGTTCTAATAAGATGCATTTTAGGGTAAATAAACGCATTAAAAGATGCACGATGCTACCAAGGCACACAGCAATCGTATGACCTTAGACTCAAAACATTTCTCTCGACATCCTATCACTTGACATTTCTGCTATACAGTAGACATTGTATTGTACACATAACAGGGGGCAAGTTTCACATAATGAGAGATCATGTTAGGTTCAATACTTTTACAATACACTACTTTGTACTTCCCTTCTCCATTCCTCTCTGTGTATGACCACCCAAGTTCCTAAACCACCTCCCCCCACCATCACACAATTACTATTCATCTGCATTGAGCTCATTATATGGCTCAACAAAACCCCACGTTCTGTTGCTTATATTAAATGCTTCCGCATGCTGAGCCTGCTATTGACATTGTACACATTGTCTGCTTTAATTGCATACTTCACATCACATACACAACAGGTGAAACTCTCAACATGGACAGACTGTGTAGGCTAGTGGGAATGGTCTGCTCTTTGTATCTTGAGGTCTGGGTTTCAAATCATCGAAGGGAAGTTTTTTTCCTTTTCTTTTTAATCTTTATTATTAGATTAAAAATAAATCACTTGGTGGTGTGTGTCAGTTCTGTTATGGCATGGTGTGACTTGGCAGTGCAAGCATCTTTTATGCAACTTTTTACCTTCAAATGCATCTGAAGCTTACAGCAAATCAATTTGATAGCACAAGCAGCTTTTGCTAATGAAAACAGTTTGAAGCATGCCTATAATCTGTGAGCCAGTTCAGGTGTTTCTGCATGTTTTATGTTACGTTACACTAATAGAGACTATAACACTTTAACGTAGTGATTTTCTTGAAGATACACCTGTACTGGATCACAGAACATAGGCATGCTGCATATCATTTTAATCAGCAGAAGCAACTTGTTCTAATAAGATGCATTTTAGGGTAAATAAACGCATTAAAAGATGCACGATGCTACCAAGGCACACAGCAATCATATGACCTTAGACTCAAAACATTTCTCTCGACATCTTATCACTTGACATTTCTGCTATACAGTAGACATTATATTGTACACATAACATGGGGCAAGTTTCACATAATGAGAGATCATGTTAGGTTCAATAATTTTAAAATACACTACTTTGTATTTCCCTTCTCCATTACTCTCTGTGTATGGCCACCCAAATACCTAAACCACCTCCCCCGACCATCACACAATTACTATTCATCTGCATTGAGTTGATTATATGGCTCACCAACACCCCACCTTCTTTTGCTTATATTCAATGCTGACGCATGCTGAGCCTGCTATTGACACAGTACACATTGTCTGCTTTAATTGCATACTTCACATCACATACACAACAGGTGAAGATCTCAACATGGACCGACTGTGTAGGCAAGTGGGAAAGGTCTGTGCTTTGTACCTTGAGATCTGGGGTTTGAATCATCAAAGGGAAGTTTTTTTCCTTTTCTTTTTAATCTTTATTATTAGATTAAAAATAAATCACTTGGTGGTGTGTGTCAGTTCTGTTATGGCATGGTGTGACTCGGTAGTGCAAGCATCTTTTATGCAACTTTTTACCTTCAAATGCATCTGAAGCTTACAGCAAATCAATTTGATAGCACAAGCAGCTTTTGCTGATGAAAACAGTATGCAGCATGCCTATAATCTGTGAGCCAGATCAGGTGTTTCTGCATGTTTTATGTTACGTTACACTAATAGGGACTATAACACTTTAACGTAGTGATTTTCTTGAAGATACACCTGTACTGGGTTACAGAACATAGGCATTCTGCATATCATTTTAATCAGCAAAAGCAGATTGTTCTAATAAGATTCATTTTATGGTAAATGTTGCATTAAAATATGCACGATGCTACCAAGTCACACAGCACTCCTTTGACCTTAGACTCAAAACATTTCTCTCGACATCCTATCACTTAACATTTCTGCTATACAGTAGATATTGTATTGTACACATAACAGGGGGCAAGTTTCACTTAATGAGAGATCATGTTAGGTTCAATACTTTTAAAATACACTACTTTGTACTTCCCTTCTCCATTACTCTCTGTGTATGACCACCCAAGTTCCTAAACCACCTCCCCCCACCATCACACAATTACTATTCATCTGCATTGAGCTCATTATATGGCTCAACAACACCCCACCTTCTGTTGCTTGTATTCAATGTTTCCGCATGCTGAGCCTGCTATTGACACTGTACACATTGTCTGCTTTAATTGCATACCTCACATCACATACACAACAGGTGAAACTTTCAAAATTGGACAGACTGTGTAGGCTTGTGGGTATGGTCTGCTCTTTGTACCTTGAGTTCTGGGGTTCAAATCATCAAAGGGAAGTTTTTTTCCTTTTCTTTTTAATCTTTATTATTATATTAAAAATAAATCACTTGGGGGTGTGTGTCAGTTCTGTTATGGCATGGTGTGACTCGGTAGTGCAAGCATCTTTTATGCAACTTTTTACCTTCAAATGCATCTGAAACTTACAGCAAATCAATTTGATAGCACAAGCAGCTTTTGCTGATGAAAACAGTATGCAGCATGCCTATAATCTGTGAGCCAGATCAGGTGTTTCTGCATGTTTTATGTTACGTTACACTAATAGAGACTATAACACTTTAACGTAGTTATTTTCGTGAAGGTACACCTGTACTGGATTACAGAACATAGGCATGCTGCATATCATTTTAATCAGCAAAAGCAGAATGTTCTAATTAGATTCATTTTAGGGTAAAAAGATGCATTAAAATATGCACGATGCTACCAAGTCACACAGCACTCCTTTGACCTTAGACTCAAAACATTTCTCTCTACAGCCTATCACTTCACATTTCTTCTATACAATATACATTGTATTGTACACAAAACATTGGGCAAGTTTCACATAATGAGAGATCATGTTAGGTTCAATAATTTTAAAATACACTACTTTGTATTTCCCCTCTCCATTACTATCTGTGTATGGCCACTCAAGTTCCTAAACCACCTCCCCCGACCATTACACATTTACTATTCATCTGCATTGAGTTCATTATATGGCTCTCCAACACCGCACCTTCTTTTGCTTATATTCAATGCTGCCACATGCTGAGCCTGCTATTGACACTGTACACATTGTCTGCTTTAATTGCATACTTCACATCACATACACAACAGGTGAAACTCTCAAAATGGACAGACTGTGTAGGCTAGTGGGTATGGTCTGCTCTTTGTACCTTGAGTTCTGGGGTTCAAATCATCAAAGGGAAGTTTTTTTCCTTTTCTTTTTAATCTTTATTATTAGATTAAAAATAAATCACTTGGTGGTGTGTGTCAGTTCTGTTATGGCATGGTGTGACTCGGTAGTGCAAGCATCTTTTATGCAACTTTTTACCTTCAAATGCATCTGAAGCTTACAGCAAATCAATTTGATAGCACAAGCAGCTTTTGCTGATGAAAACAGTATGCAGCATGCCTATAATCTGTGAGCCAGTTCAGGTGTTTCTGCATGTTTTATGTTACGTTACACTAATAGAGACTTTAACACTTTAACGTAGTGATTTTCTTGAAGATACACCTGTTCTGGCTTACAGAACATAGGCATGCTGCATATCATTTTAATCAGCAAAAGCAGATTGTTCTAATAAGATTCATTTTAGGGTAAATGTTACATTAAAATATGCACGATGCTACCAAGTCACACAGCACTCCTTTGAACTTAGACTCAAAACATTTCTCTCGACATCCTATCACTTGACATTTCTGCTATACAGTAGACATTGTATTGTACACATAACAGGGGGCAAGTTTCACATAATGAGAGATCATGTTAGGTTCAATACTTTTAAAATACACTACTTTGTACTTCCCTTCTCCATTCCTCTCTGTGTATGACCACCCAAGTTCCTAAACCACCTCCCCCCACCATCACACAATTACTATTCATCTGCAATGAGCTCATTATATGGCTCAACAACACCCCACCTTCTGTTGCTTATATTCAATGCTTCCGCATGCTGAGCCTGCTATTGATACTGTACACATTGTCTGCTTTAATTGCATACTTCACATCACATACACAACAGCTGAAACTCTCAACATGGACAGACGGTGTAGGCTAGTGGCTATGGTCTGCTCTTTGTACCTTGAGGTCTGGGGTTCAAATCATCGAAGGGAAGTTTTTTTCCTTTTCTTTTTAATCTTTATTATTGGATTAAAAATAAATCACTTGGTGGTGTGTGTCAATTCTGTAATGGCATGGTGTGACTGGGTAGCGCAAGCGTCTTTTATGCAACATTTTACCTTCAAATGCATCTGAATCATACAGCAAATCAATTTGATAGCACAATCAGTTTTTCTGATGAAAACAGCATACAGCATGCCTATAATCTGTGAGCCAGTAAAGGTGTATCTACATGTGAAATGTTACGTTATACTAATAGCGACTATAACACTTTAACGTAGTTATTTTCGTGAAGGTACACCTGTACTGGATTACAGAACATAGGCATGCTGCTTATCATTTTAATCAGCAGAAGCAACTTGTTCTAATAAGATGCATTTTAGGGTAAATAAACGCATTAAAAGATGCACGATGCTACCAAGGCACACAGCAATCGTATGACCTTAGACTCAAAACATTTCTCTCGACATCCTATCACTTGACATTTCTGCTATACAGTAGACATTGTATTGTACACATAACAGGGGGCAAGTTTCACATAATGAGAGATCATGTTAGGTTCAATACTTTTAAAATCCACTACTTTGTACTTCCCTTCTCCATTCCTCTCTGTGTATGACCACCCAAGTTCCTTAACCACCTCCCCCCACCATCACACAATTACTATTCATCTGCATTGAGCTCATTATATGGCTCAACAAAACCCCACGTTCTGTTGCTTGTATTCAATGCTTCCGCATGCTGAGCCTGCTATTGACATTGTACACATTGTCTGCTTTAATTGCATACTTCACATCACATACACAACAGGTGCAACTCTCAACATGGACAGACTGTGTAGGCTAGTGGGAATGGTCTGCTCTTTGTATCTTGAGGTCTGGGTTTCAAATCATCGAAGGGAAGTTTTTTTCCTTTTCTTTTTAATCTTTATTATTAGATTAAAAATAAATCACTTGGTGTTGTGTGTCAGTTCTGTTATGGCATGGTGTGACTCGGCAGTGCAAGCATCTTTTATGCAACTTTTTACCTTCTAATGCATCTGAAGCTTACAGCAAATCAATTTGATAGCACAAGCAGCTTTTGCTGATGAAAACAGTATGCAGCATGCCTATAATCTGTGAGCCAGTTCAGGTGTTTCTGCATGTTTTATGTTACGTTACACTAATAGAGACTTTAACACTTTAACGTAGTGATTTTCTTGTAGATACACCTGTACTGGATCACAGAACATAGGCATGCTGCATATCATTTTAATCAGCAGAAGCAACTTGTTCTAATAAGATGCATTTTAGGGTAAATAAACGCATTAAAAGATGCACGATGCTACCAAGGCACACAGCAATCATATGACCTTAGACTCAAAACATTTCTCTCGACATCTTATCACTTGACATTTCTGCTATACAGTAGACATTATATTGTACACATAACTTGGGGCAAGTTTCACATAATGAGAGATCATGTTAGGTTCAATAATTTTAAAATATACTACTTTGTATTTCCCTTCTCCATTACTCTCTGTGTATGGCCACCCAAATTCCTAAACCACCTCCCCCGACCATCACACAATTACTATTCATCTGCATTGAGTTGATTATATGGCTCACCAACACCCCACCTTCTTTTGCTTATATTCAAATCTGACGCATGCTGAGCCTGCTATTGACACAGTACACATTGTCTGCTTTAATTGCATACTTCACATCACATACACAACAGGTGAAGATCTCAACTTGGCAGACTGTGTAGGCTAGTGGGTATGGTCTGCTCTTTGTACCTTGAGTTCTGGGGTTCAAATCATCAAAGGGAAGTTTTTTTCCTTTTCTATTTAATCTTTATTATTAGATTAAAAATTAATCACTTGGTGGTGTGTGTCAGTTCTGTTATGGCATGGTGTGACTCGGTAGTGCAAGCATCTTTTATGCAACTTTTTACCTTCAAATGCGTCTGAAGCTTACAGCAAATCAATTTGATAGCACAAGCAGCTTTTGCTGATGAAAACAGTATGCAGCATGCCTATAATCTGTGAGCCAGATCAGGTGTTTCTGCACATTGTATTGTACACAAAACATTGGGAAAGTTTCACATAATGAGAGATCATGTTAGGTTCAATAATTTTAAAATACACTACTTTGTATTTCCCTTCTCCATTACTCTCTGTGTATGGCCACCCAAGTTCCTAAACCACCTCCCCCGACCATCACACAATTACTATTCATCTGCATTGAGTTGATTATATGGCTCACCAACACCCCACCTTCTTTTGCTTATATTCAATGCTGACGCATGCTGAGCCTGCTATTGACACAGTACACATTGTCTGCTTTAATTGCATACTTCACATCACATACACAACAGGTGAAGATCTCAACATGGACCGACTGTGTAGGCTAGTGGGAAAGGTCTGTGCTTTGTACCTTGAGATCTTGGGTTCGAACCATGAAAGGGAATTTTTTTTTTCTTTTCTTTTTAATCTTTATTATTTGATTAAAAATAAATCACTTGGAGGTGTGTGTCAATTCTGTTATGGCATGGTGTAACTCGGTAGCGCGGGTATCTTTTGTGCAACTTTTTACCTTCAAAAGCATATGAATCATACAGCAAATCAATTTGATAGCAAAAGCAGCTTTTGCTAATGAAAACAATATGCAGCATGCATATAATCTGTGAACCAGCTAAGGTGTATCTACATGTGAAATGTTACATTATACTAATAGCGACTATAACACTTTAACGTAGTTATTTTCGTGAAGGTACACCTGTACTGGATTTCAGAACATTGGCATGCTGCATATCATTTTAATCAGCAGAAGTAACTTGTTCTAATAAGTTGCATTTTAGGGTAAATAGACTCATTAAAAGATGCACGATGCTACCAAGTCACACAGCAATCCTATGACCTTAGACTCAAAACATTTCTCTCGACATCCTATCACTTGACATTTCTGCTATACAGTAGACATTGTATTGTACACATAACAGGGGGCAAGTTTCACAAAATGAGAGATCATGTTAGGTTCAATACTTTTAAAATACACTACTTTGTACTTCTCTTCTCCATTCCTTTATGTGTATTACCACCCAAGTTCCTAAACCACCTCCCCCCACCATCACACAATTACTATTCATCTGCAATGAGCTCATTATATGGCTCAACAACACCCCACCTTCTGTTGCTTATATTCAATGCTTCCGCATGCTGAGCCTGCTATTGACACTGTACACATTGTCTGCTTTAATTGCATACTTCACATCACATACACAACAGATGAAACTCTCAACATGGACAGATGGTGTAGGCTAGTGGGTATGGTCTGCTCTTTGTACCTTGAGGTCTGGGGTTCAAATCATCGAAGGGAAGTTTTTTTCCTTTTCTTTTTAATCTTTATTATTGGATTAAATATAAATCACTTGGTGGTGTGTGTCAATTCTGTAATGGCATGGTGTGACTGGGTAGCGCAAGCGTCTTTTATGCAACATTTTACCTTCAAATGCATCTGAATCATACAGCAAATCAATTTGATAGCACAAGCAGTTTTTCTGATGAAAACAGCATACAGCATGCCTATAATCTGTGAGCCAGTTCAGGTGTTTCTGCATGTGTTATGTTACGTTACACTAATAGAGACTATAACACTTTAACATATCTTGAAGATACACCTGTACTGGATTACAGAACATAGGCATGCTGCATATCATTTTAATCAGCAGAAGCAGATTGTTCTAATAAGATGCATTTTAGGGTAAATAGACTCATTAAAAGATGCTCGATGCTACCAAGTCACAAAGCACTCCTTTGACCTTAGACTCAATGGCCACCCAAGTTCCTAAACCACCTCCCCCGGCCATCACACAATTAATTTTTATCTGCATTGAGTTCACTATATGGCTCACCAACACACCACCTTCTTTTGCTTATATTCAATGCTGCCGCCAGCTGAGCCTGCTATTGACACTGTACACATTGTCTGCTTTAATTGCATACTTCACATCACATACACAACAGGTGAAGTTGTCAACAAGGATAGTCTGTGTAGGCAAGTGGTTATTGTCTGCACTTTGTACATTGAGGTCTGGGGTTCGAATCTTGGAAGGGGAGTATTTTTTCCTTTTCTTTTTAATCTTCATTATTAGATTTAATATAAATCACTTGGTGGTGTGTGTCAATTTTGTTATGGCATGGTGTCACTCGGTAGCGCAGGCATCTTTTAAGCTACTTTTTACCTTCAAAAGCATATGAATCATACAACAAATCAATTTGATAGCACAAGCAGCTTTTGCTGATGAAAACAATATGCAGCATGCCTATAATCTGTGAGCCAGTAAAGGTGTATCTACATGTGAAATGTTACGTTATACTAATAGCGACTATAACACTTTAACGTAGTGATTTTCTTGAAGATACACCTGTACTGGATCACAGAACATAGGCATGCTGCATATCATTTTAATCAGCAGAATCAACTTGTTCTAATAAGATGTATTTTAGGGTAAAAAGATGCATTAAAAGATGCAGGATGCTACCAAGGCACACAGCAATCATATGACCTTAGACTCAAAACATTTCTCTCAACATCCTATCACTTGACATTTCTGCTATACAGTAGACATTGTAATGTACACATAACAAGGGGGCAATTTTCACATAATGAGAGATCATGTTAGGTTCAATACTTTTAAAATACACTACTTTGTACTTCCCTTCTCCATTCCTCTCTGTGTATGACCACCCAAGTTCCTAAACCACCTCCCCCCACCATCACACAATTGCTATTCATCTGCATTGAGCTCATTATATGGCTCAACAAAACCCCACCTTCTGTTGCTTATATTCAATGCTTCCGCATGCTGAGCCTGCTATTGACACTGTACACATTGTCTGCTTTAATTGCATACTTCACATCACATACACAACAGGTGAAACTCTCAACATAGACTGACTGTGTAAGCTAGTGGGAATGGTCTGCTCTTTGTATCTTGAGGTCTGGGGTTCAAATCATCGAAGGGAAGTTTTATTCCTTTTCATTTTAATCTTTATTATTAGATTAAAAATAAATCACTTGGTGGTGTGTGTCAGTTCTGTTATGGCATGGTGTGACTCGGCAGTGCAAGCATCTTTTATGCAACATTTTACCTTCAAATGCATCTGAAGCTTACAGCAAATCAATTTGATAGCACAAGCAGCTTTTGCTGATGAAAACAGTTTGAAGCATGCCTTTAATCTGTGAGCCAGTTCAGGTGTTTCTGCATGTTTTATGTTACGTTACACTAATAGAGACTATAACACTTTAACGTAGTGATTTTCTTGAAGATACACCTGTACTGGATCACAGAACATAGGCATGCTGCATATCATTTTAATCAGCAGAAGCAACTTGTTCTAATAAGATGCATTTTAGGGTAAATAAACGCATTAAAAGATGCACGATGCTACCAAATCACACAGCAATCCTATGACCTTAGACTCAAAACATTTCTCTCGACATACTATCACTTGACATTTCTGCTATACAGTAGACATTGTATTGTACACATAGCAGGGGGCAAGTTTCACATAATGAGAGATCATGTTAGGTTCAATACTTTTAAAATACACTACTTTGTACTTCCCTTCTCCATTCCTCTCTGTGTATGACCACCCAAGTTCCTAAACCACCTCCCCCCTCCATCACAAAATTGCAATTCATCTGCATTGATCTCATTATATGGCTCAACAACACCCCACATTCTGTTGCTTATTTTCAATGCTTCCGCATGCTGAGCTTGCTATTGACACTGTACACATTGTCTGCTTTAATTGCTAACTTCACATCACATACACAAAAGGTGAAACTCTCAACTTGGACAGACTGTGTAGGCTAGAGGGTATGGTCTGCTCTTTGTACCTTGATGTCTGGGGTTCAAATCATGGAAGGAAAGTTTTTTTTCCTTTTCTTATTAATCTTTATTATTAGATTAAAAAAAAATCACTTGGTGGTGTTTGTCATTTCTGTTATGGCATGGTGTGACTCGCTAGTGCAAGCATCTTTTATGCAAATTTTTACCTTCAAATGCATCTGAAGCTTACAGCAAATCAATTTGATAGCAGAAGCAGCTTTTGCTGATCAAAACAGTATGCAGCATGCCTATAATCTGTGAGCCAGGTCAGGTGTTTCTGCATGTTTTATGTTAAGTTACACTAATAGAGACTATAACACTTTAACGTAGTGATTTTCTTGAAGATACACCTGTACTGGATCACAGAACATAGGCATGCTGCATATCATTTTAATCAGCAAAAGCAGATTGTTCTAATAAGATGCATTTTAGGGTAAAAAGATGCATTAAAATATGCACGATGCTACCAAGTCACACAGCACTCCTTTGACCTTAGACTCAAAACATTTCTCTCAACAGCCTATCACTTGACATTTCTGCTATACAGTATACATTGTATTGTACACATAACATGGGACAAGTTTCACATAATGAGAGATCATGTTAGGTTCAATACTTTTAAAATACACTACTTTGTATTTCCCTTCTCCATTACTCTCTGTGTATGGCCACCCAAGTTCCTAAACCACCTCCCCCGACCATCACACAATTACTATTCATCTGCATTGAGTTAATTATATGGCTCACCAACACCCCCACCTTCTTTTGCTTATATTCAATGCTGCCGCATGCTGAGCCTGCTATTGACACTGTACACATTGTCTGCTTTAATTGCATACTTCACATCACTTAAACAACAGGTGAAGATCTCAACATGGACTGACTGTGTAGGCTAGTGGGAATGGTCTACGCTTTGTACCTTGAGATCTGGGGTTCGAATCATGGAAGGGGATTTTTTTTTTCATTTCTTTTTAATCTTTATTATTAGATTAAAAATAAATCACTTGGTGGTGTGTGTCAATTCTGTTATGGCATGGTGTCACTCGGTAGCGTGGGTATCTTTTATGCAACTTTTTACCTTCAAAAGCATATGAATCATACAGCAAATCAAATTGATAGCACAAGCAGCTTTTGCTAATGAAAGCAATATGCAGCATGCCTATAATCTGTGAGCCAGTTAAGGTGTATCTACATGTGAAATGTTATGTTATACTAATAGCGACTATAACACTTTAACATAGTTATTTTCGTGAAGGTACACCTGTACTGGATTACAGAACATAGGCATGCTGCATATCATTTTAATCAGCAGAAGCAACTTGATCTAATAAGATGCATTTTAGGGTAAATAGATGCATTAAAAGATGCACGATGGTACCAAGTCACACAGCAATCCTATGACCTTAGACACAAAACATTTCTCTCGACATCCTATCACTTGACATTTCTGCTATACAGTAGACATTGTATTGTACACATAACAGGGGGCAAGTTTCAAATAATGAGAAATCATGTAAGGTTCAATACATTTAAAATACACTACTTTGTACTTCCCTTCTCCATTCCTCTCTGTGTATGACCACCCAAGTTCCTAAACCTCCTCCCCCCACCATCACACAATTACTATTCATCTGCATTGAGCTCATTATATGGCTCAACAACACCCCACATTCTGTTGCTTATATTCAATGCTTCTGCATGCTGATCCTGCTATTGACACTGTACACATTGTCTGCTTTAATTGCATACTTCACATCACATACACAACATGTGAAACTCTCAACAGGGACAGACTGTGTAGGCTAGTGGGTATGGTCTGCTCTTTGTAACTTGAGGTCTGGGGTTCAAATCATTGAAGGGAAGTTTTTTGCCTTTTCTTATTAATCTTTATTATTAGATTTAAAAAAAATCACTTGGTGGTGTGTGTCAGTTCTGTTATGGCATGGTGTGACTCGGTAGTGCAAGCATCTTTTATGCAACTTTTTACCTACAAATGCATCTGAAGCTTACAGCAAATCAATTGATAGCACAAGCAGCTTTTGCTGATGAAAACAGTATGCAGCATGCCTATAATCTGTGAGCTAGTTCAGGTGTTTCTGCATGTTTTATGTTACGTTACACTAATAGAGAATATAACACTTTAACGTAGTGATTTTCTTGAAGATACACCTGTACTGGATCACAGAACATAGGCATGCTGCATATCATTTTAATCAGCAAACGCAGATAGTTCTAATAAGATGCATTTTAGGGTAAAAAGATGCATTAAAATATGCACGATGCTACCAAGTTACACAGCACTCCTTTGACCTTAGACTCAAAACATTTCTCTCAACAGCCTATCACTTGACATTTCTGATATACAGTATACATTGTATTGTACATATAACATGGTGCAAGTTTCACATAATGAGAGATCATGTTAGTTTCAATACTTATAAAATACACTACTTTGTACTTCCCTTCTCCATTACTCTCTGTGTATGGCCACCCATGTTCCTAAACCACCTCCCCCGACCATCACACAATTACTATTCATCTGTATTGAGTTCATTATATAGCTCACCAACACCCAACCTTCTTTTGCTTATATTCAATGATGCCACATGCTGAGCCTGCTTTTGACACTGTACACATTGTCTGCTTTAATTGCATACTTCACATCACATACACAACAGGTGAAGATCTCAACATGGACCAACTGTGTAGGTTAGTGGGAATGGTCTGCGCTTTGTACCTTGAGATCTGGGGTTTGAATCATGGAAGGGGATTTATTTTTTCTTTTCTTTTTAATCTTTATTATTTGATTAAAAATAAATCACTTGGTGGTGTGTGTCAATTCTGTTATGGCATTGTGTCACTTGGTAGCGCGGGCATCTTTTATGCAACTTTTTACCTTCAAAAGCATATGAATAATACAGCAAATCAATTTGATAGCACAAGCAGCTTTTGCTAATGAAAACAATATGCAGCATGCCTATAATCTGTGAGCCAGTTAAGGTGTATCTACATGTGAAATGTTACATTATACTAATAGCGACTATAACACTTTAACGTAGTTATTTTCGTGAAGGTACACCTGTACTGGATTACAGAACATAGGCATGCTGCATATCACTTTAATCAGCAGAAGCAACTTGTTCTAATAAGATGCATTTTAGGGTAAATAGATGCATTAAAAGATGCACGATGCTACCAAGTCACATAGCAATCCTATGACCTTAGACACAAAACATTTCTCTCGACAACCTATCACTTGACATTTCTGCTATACAGTATACATTGTATTGTACACATAACATGGGGCAAGTTTCACATAATGAGAGATCATGTTAGGTTCAATACTTTTAAAATACACTACTTTGTATTTCCCTTCTCCATTACTCTCTGTGTATGGCCACCCAAGTTCCTAAACCACCTCCCCCGACCATCACACAATTACTATTCATCTGCATTGAGTTAATTATATGGCTCACCAACACCCCACCTTCTTTTGCTTATATTCAATGCTGCTGCATGCTGAGCTGCTATTGACACTGTACACATTGTCTGCTTTAATTGCATACTTCACATCACAAACACAACAGGTGAAGATCTCAACATGGACCGACTGTGTAGGCTAGTGGGAATGGTCTGCACTTTGTACCTTGAGATCTGGGGTTTGTATCATGGAAGGGGATTTTTTTGCCTTTTCTTATTAATCTTTATTATTAGATTTAAAAAAAATCACTTGGTGGTGTGTGTCAGTTCTGTTATGGCATGGTGTGACTCGGTAGTGCAAGCATCTTTTATGCAACTTTTTACCTACAAATGCACCTGAAGCTTACAGCAAATCAATTGATAGCACAAGCAGCTTTTGCTGATGAAAGCAGTTTGAAGCATGCCTATAATCTGTGAGCCAGTCCAGGTGTTTCTGCATGTTTTATGTTACGTTACACTAATAGAGACTATAACACTTAAACGTAGTGATTTTCTTGAAGATACACCTGTACTGGATCAAAGAACATAGGCATGCTGCATATCATTTTAATCAGCAAACGCAGATTGTTCAAATAAGATGCATTTTAGGGTAAAGGATGCATTAAAATATGCACGATGCTACCAAATCACACAGCACTCCTTTGACCTTAGACTCAAAACATTTCTCTCAACAGCCTATCACTTGACATTTCTGCTATACAGTATACATTGTATTGTACACATAACATGGGGCAAGTTTCACATAATGAGAGATCATGTAAGGTTCAATACTTTTAAAATACACTACTTTGTATTTCCTTCTCCATTACTCTCTGTGTATGGCCACCCAAGTTCCTAAACCACCTCCCCCGACCATCACACAATTACTATTCATCTGCATTGAGTTCATTATATGGCTCACCAACACCCCACCTTCTTTTGCTTATATTCAATGCTGCCGCAGGCTGAGCCTGCTATTGACACTGTACACATTGTCTGCTTTAATTACATACTTCACATCACATACACAACAGGTGAAGATCTCAACATGGACCGACTGAGTAGGCTAGTGGGAATGGTCTGCGATTTGTACCATGAGATCTGGGGTTCGAGTCATGGAATGGGATTTTTTTTTTCATTTCTTTTTAATCTTTATTATTAGATTAAAAATAAATAACTTGGTGGTGTGTGTCAATTCTGTTATGGCATGGTGTCACTCGGTAGCGTGGGTATCTTTTATGCAACTTTTTACCTTCAAAAGCATATGAATCATACAGCAAATCAATTTGATAGCACAAGCAGCTTTTGCTAATGAAAACAATATGCAGCATGCCTATAATCTGTGAACCAGTTAAGGCGTATCTACATGTGAAATGTTACGTTATACTAATAGCGACTATAACACTTTAACGTAGTTATTTTAGTGATGGTACACCTGTACTGGATTACAGAACATAGGCATGCTGCATATCATTTTTATCAGCAGAAGCAACTTGTTCTAATAAGATGCATTTTAGGGTAAATAGACGCATTAAAAGATGCACGATGCTTCCAAGTCACACAGCAATCCTATGACCTTAGACTCAAAACATTTATCTCGACATCCTATCACTTGACATTTCTGCTATACAGTAGACATTGTATTGTACACATAACAGGGGGCAAGTTTCACATAATGAGAGATCATGTTAGGTTCAATACTTTTAAAATACACTACTTTGTACTTCCCTTCTCCATTCCTCTCTGTGTATGACCACCCAAGTTCCTAAACCACCTCCCCCCACCATTACACTATTAGTATTCATCTGCATTGAGCTCATTAAATGGCTCAACAACACCCCTTTCTGTTGCTTATATTCAATGCTTCAGCATACTGAGCCTGCTATTGACACTGTACACATTGTCTGCTTTAATTGCATACTTCACATCACATACACAACAGGTGAAACTCTCAACATGGACAGACAGTGAAGGCTAGTGGGTATGGTCTGCTCTTTGTACCTTGAGGTCTGGGGTTCAAATCATTGAAGGGAAGTTTTTTGCCTTTTCTTATTAATCTTTATTATTAGATTAAAAATAAATCACTTGGTGGTGTGTGTCAGTTCTGTTATGGCATGGTGTGACTCGCTAGTGCAAGCATCTTTTATGCAAATTTTTACCTTCAAATGCATCTGAAGCTTACAGCAAATCAATTTGATAGCACAAGCAGCTTTTGCTGATGAAAACAGTATGCAGCATGCCTATAATCTGTGAGCTAGTTCAGGTGTTTCTACATGTTTTATGTTACGTTACACTAATAGAGACTATAACACTTTAACGAAGTGATTTTCTTGAAGATACACCTGTACTGGATCAAAGAACATAGGCATGCTGCATATCATTATAATCAGCAAACGCAGATTGTTCTAATAAGATGCATTTTAGGGTAAAAAGATGCATTAAAATATGCACGATGCTACCAAGTCACATAGCACTCCTTTGACCTTAGACTCAAAACATTTCTCTCAACAGCCTATCACTTGACATTTCTGCTATACAGTATACATTGTATTGTACACATAACATGGGGCAAGATTCACATAATAAGATTTCATGATAGTTTCAATACATTTAAAATACACTACTTTGTACTTCCCTTCTCCATTACTCTCTGTGTATGGCCACCCAAGTTCCTAAACCACCTCCCCCGACCATCACACAATTACTATTCATCTGTATTGAGTTAATTATATGGCTCACCAACACCCCACCTTCTTTTGCTTATATTCAATGCTGCTGCATGCTGAGCCTGCTATTGACACTGTACACATTGTCTGCTTTAATTGCATACTTCACATCACTTACACAACGGGTGAAGATTTCAACATGGACCGACTGTGTAGGCTAGTGGGAATGGTCTACGCTTTGTACCTTGAGGTCTGGGGTTCAAATCATCGAAGGGAAGTTTTTTGCCTTTTCTTATTAATCTTTATTATTAGATTTAAAAAAAATCACTTGGTGGTGTGTGTCAGTTCTGTTATGGCATGGTGTGACTCGGTAGTGCAAGCATCTTTTATGCAACTTTTTACCTACAAATGCATCTGAAGCTTACAGCAAATCAATTGATAGCACAAGCAGCTTTTGCTGATGAAAGCAGTTTGAAGCATGCCTATAATCTGTGAGCCAGTCCAGGTGTTTCTGCATGTTTTATGTTACGTTACACTAATAGAGACAATAACACTTAAACGTAGTGATTTTCTTGAAGATACACCTGTACTGGATCAAAGAACATAGGCATGCTGCATATCATTTTAATCAGCAAACGCAGATTGTTCAAATAAGATGCATTTTAGGGTAAAGGATGCATTAAAATATGCACGATGCTACCAAATCACACAGCACTCCTTTGACCTTAGACTCAAAACATTTCTCTCAACAGCCTATCACTTGACATTTCTGCTATACAGTATACATTGTATTGTACACATAACATGGGGCAAGTTTCACATAATGAGAGATCATGTAAGGTTCAATACTTTTAAAATACACTACTTTGTATTTCCCTTCTCCATTACTCTCTGTGTATGGCCACCCAAGTTCCTAAACCACCTCCCCCGACCATCACACAATTACTATTCATCTGTATTGAGTTCATTATATGGCTCACCAACACCCCACCTTCTTTTGCTTATATTCAATGCTGCCGCATGCTGAGCCTGTTATTGACACTGTACACATTGTCTGCTTTAATTGCATACTTCACATCACATACACAACAGGTGAAGAACTCAACATGGACCAACTGTGTAGGTTAGTGGGAATGGTCTGCGCTTTGTACTTTGAGATCTGGGGTTCGAATCATAGAAGGGGATTTATTTTTTCTTTTCTTTTTAATCTTTATTATTTGATTAAAAATAAATCACTTGGTGGTGTGTGTCAATTCTGTTATGGCATGGTGTCACTCAGTAGCGCGGGCATCTTTTATGCAACTTTTTACCTTCAAAAGCATATGAATCATACAGCAAATCAATTTGATAGCACAAGCAGCTTTTGCTAATGAAAACATTATGCAGCATGCCTATAATCTGTGAGCCAGTTAAGGTGTATCTACATGTGAAATGTTATTGTTATACTAATAGTGACATTAACACTTTAACGTAGTTATTTTCGTGAAGGTACACCTGTACTGGGTTACAGAACATAGGCATGCTGCATATCATTTTAATCAACAGAAGCAACTTGTTCTAATAAGATGCATTTTAGGGTAAATAGATGCATTAAACGATGCACGATGCTACCAAGTCACACAGCACTCCTATGACCTTAGATGCAAAACATTTCTCTCGAGATCCTATCACTTGACATTTCTGCTATACAGTAGACATTTTATTGTACACATAACAGGGGACAATTTTCACATAATGAGAGATCATGTTAGGTTCAATACTTTTAAAATACACTACTTTGTACTTCCCCTCTCCATTCCTCTCTGTGTATGACCACCCAAGTTCCTAAACCTCCTCCCCCCACCATCACACAATTACTATTCATCTGCATTGAGCTCATTATATGGCTCAACAACACCCCACATTCTGTTGCTTATATTCAATGCTTCTGCATGCTGAGCCTGCTATTGACACTGTACACATTGTCTGCTTTAATTGCATACTTCACATCACATACACAACAGGTGAAGATCTAGACATGGACCAACTGTGTAGGTTAGTGGGAATGGTCTGCGCTTTGTACCTTGAGATCTGGGGTTCGAATCATGGAAGGGGATTTATTTTTTCTTTTCTTTTTAATCTGTATTATTTGATTAAAAATAAATCACTTGGTGGTGTGTGTCAATTCTGTTATGGCATTGTGTCACTCGGTAGCGCGGGCATCTTTTATGCAACTTTTTACCTTCAAAAGCTTATGAATCATACAGCAAATCAATTTGATAGCACAAGCAGCTTTTGCTAATGAAAACAATATGCAGCATGCCTATAATCTGTGAGCCAGTTAAGGTGTATCTACATGTGAAATGTTACATTATACTAATAGCGACTATAACACTTTAACGTAGTTATTTTCGTGAAGGTACACCTGTACTAGATTACAGAACATAGGCATGCTGCATATCATTTTAATCAGCAGAAACAACTTGTTCTAATAAGATGCATTTTAGGGTAAATAGACGCATTAAAAGATGCACGATGCTACCAAGTCACACAGCACTCCTATGACCTTAGACACAAAGCATTTCTATTGAAATCCTATCACTTGACATTTCTGCTATACAGTAGACATTGTATTGTACATATAACAGGGGGCAAGTTTCACATAATTAGAGATCATGTTAGGTTCAATACTTTTAAAATACACTATTTTATACTTCCCTTCTCCATTCCACTCTGTGTATGACCACCCAAGTTCCTAAACCACCTCACCCCACCATCACACAATTACTATTCATCTGCATTGAGCTCATTATATTGCTCAACAACACCCCACCTTCTGTTACTTATATTCAATGCTTCCGCATCCTGAGCCTGCTATTGACACTGTAAACATTGTCTGCTTTAATTGCATACTTCACATCACATACACAACAGGTGTAACTCTCAACATGGACAGACTGTGTAGGCTAGTGGGAATGGTCTGCTCATTGTATCTTGAGGTCTGGGGTTTGTATCATGGAAGGGGATTTTTTTTTCTTTTCTTTTTAATCTTTATTATTAGATTAAAAATAAATCACTTGGTGGTGTGTGTCAGTTCTGTTATGGCATGGTGTGACTTGGTAGTGCAAGCATCTTTTATGCAACTTTTTACCTTCAAATGCATCTGAAGCTTACAGCAACTCAATTTAATAGCACAAGCAGCTTTTGCTGATGAAAACAGTATGCAGCATGCCTATAATCTGTGAGCTAGTTCAGGAGTTTCTGCATGTTTTATGTTACGTTACACTAGTAGAGACTATAACACTTTAACGTAGTGACTTTCTTGAAGATACACCTGTACTGGATCACAGAACATAAGCATGCTGCATATCATTTTAATCAGCAAACGCAGATTGTTCTAATAAGATGCATTTTAGGGTAAATAGATGCATTAAACGATGCACGATGCTACCAAGTCACACAGCACTCCTATGACCTTAGATGCAAAACATTTCTCTCGAGATCCTATCACTTGACATTTCTGCTATACAGTAGACATTTTATTGTACACATAACAGGGGACAATTTTCACATAATGAGAGATCATGTTAGGTTCAATACTTTTAAAATACACTACTTTGTACTTCCCCTCTCCATTCCTCTCTGTGTATGACCACCCAAGTTCCTAAACCTCCTCCCCCCACCATCACACAATTACTATTCATCTGCATTGAGCTCATTATATGGCTCAACAACACCCCACATTCTGTTGCTTATATTCAATGCTTCTGCATGCTGAGCCTGCTATTGACACTGTACACATTGTCTGCTTTAATTGCATACTTCACATCACATACACAACAGGTGAAGATCTAGACATGGACCAACTGTTTAGGTTAGTGGGAATGGTCTGCGCTTTGTACCTTGAGATCTGGGGTTCGAATCATGGAAGGGGATTTATTTTTTCTTTTCTTTTTAATCTGTATTATTTGATTAAAAATAAATCACTTGGTGGTGTGTGTCAATTCTGTTATGGCATTGTGTCACTCGGTAGCGCGGGCATCTTTTATGCAACTTTTTACCTTCAAAAGCTTATGAATCATACAGCAAATCAATTTGATAGCACAAGCAGCTTTTGCTAATGAAAACAATATGCAGCATGCCTATAATCTGTGAGCCAGTTAAGGTGTATCTACATGTGAAATGTTACATTATACTAATAGCGACTATAACACTTTAACGTAGTTATTTTCGTGAAGGTACACCTGTACTAGATTACAGAACATAGGCATGCTGCATATCATTTTAATCAGCAGAAACAACTTGTTCTAATAAGATGCATTTTAGGGTAAATAGACGCATTAAAAGATGCACGATGCTACCAAGTCACACAGCACTCCTATGACCTTAGACACAAAGCATTTCTATTGAAATCCTATCACTTGACATTTCTGCTATACAGTAGACATTGTATTGTACATATAACAGGGGGCAAGTTTCACATAATTAGAGATCATGTTAGGTTCAATACTTTTAAAATACACTATTTTATACTTCCCTTCTCCATTCCACTCTGTGTATGACCACCCAAGTTCCTAAACCACCTCACCCCACCATCACACAATTACTATTCATCTGCATTGAGCTCATTATATTGCTCAACAACACCCCACCTTCTGTTACTTATATTCAATGCTTCCGCATGCTGAGCCTGCTATTGACACTGTAAACATTGTCTGCTTTAATTGCATACTTCACATCACATACACAACAGGTGTAACTCTCAACATGGACAGACTGTGTAGGCTAGTGGGAATGGTCTGCTCATTGTATCTTGAGGTCTGGGGTTCAAATCATCAAAGGGAAGATTTTTTTCCTTTTCTTTTTAATCTTTATTATTAGATTAAAAATAAATCACTTGGAGGTGTGCGTCAGTTCTGTTATGGCATGGTGTGACTCTGTAGTGCAAGCATCTTTTATGCAACTTTTTACCTTCAAATGTATCTGAAGCTTACAGCAAATCAATTTGATAGCACAAGCAGCTTTTGCTGATGAAAACAGTTTGAAGCATGCCTATAATCTGTGAGCCAGTCCAGGTGTTTCTGCATGTTTTATTTTACGTTACACTAATAGAGACTATAACACTTAAACGTAGTGATTTTCTTGAAGATACACCTGTACTGGATCACAGAACATAGGCATGCTGCATATCATTTTAATCAGCAAACGCAGATTGTTCTAATAAGATGCATTTTAGGGTAAATAGATACATTAAAAGATGCACGATGCTACCTAGTCACACAGCAATCCTGTGACCTAAGACTCAAAACTTTTCTCTCGACATCCCATCACTTGACATTTCTGCTATACAGTAGACATTGTATTGTACACATAACAGGGGGCAAGTTTCACATAATGAGAGATCATGTTAGGTTCAATACTTTTAAAATACACTACTTTGTACTTCCCTTCTCCATTCCTCTCTGTGTTTGACCACCCAAGTTCCTAAACCACCTCCCCCCTCCATCACACAATTACTATTCATCTGCATTGAGCTCATTATATGGCTCAACAACACCCCACATTCTGTTGCTTATTTTCAATGCTTCCGCATGCTGAGCCTGCTATTGACACTGTACACATTGTCTGCTTTAATTGCATACTTCACATCACATACACAACAGGTGAAACTCTCAACTTGGACAGACTGTGTAGGCTAGTGGGTATGGTCTGCTCTTTGTACCTTGATGTCTGGGGTTCAAATCATGGAAGGAATGTTTTTTTTTTCCTTTTCTTTTTAATCTTTATTATTAGATTAAAAATAAATCACTTGGTGGTGTGTGTCAGTTCTGTTATGGCATGGTGTGACTCGGTAGTGCAAGCATCTTTTATGCAACTTTTTACCTTCAAATGCAATGTGAAGCTTACAGCAAATCAATTTGATAGCTCAAGCAGCTTTTGCTGATGAAAACAGTATGCAGCATGCCTATAATCTGTGAGCAAGGTCAGGTATTTCTGCATGTTTTATGTTACATTACACTAATAGAGACTATAACACTTTAACATAGTGATTCTCTTGAAGATACACCTGTACTGGATCACAGAACATAGGCATTCTGCATATCATTTTAATCAGCAAAAGCAGATTGCTCTAATAAGATGCATTTTAGGGTAAATAGATGCATTAATAGATGCACGATGCTACCAAGTCACAAAGCAATCCTATGACCTTAGACTCAAAACATTTCTCTCGACAACCTATCACTTGACATTTCTGCTATACAGTAGACATTGTATTGTACACATACCAGGGGGCAAGTTTCACATAATGAGAGATCATGTTAGGTTCAATACTTTTAAAATACTCTACTTTGTACTTCCCCTCTCCATTCCTCTCTGTGTATGACCACCCAAGTTCCTAAACCACCTCCCCCCACCATCACACAATTACTATTCATCTGCATTGAGCTCATTATATGGCTCAACAACACCCCACCTTCTGTTGCTTATATTCAATGCTTCCGCATGCTGAGCCTACTATTGACACTGTACACATTGTCTACTTTATTTGCATACTTCACATCACATACACAACAGGTGAAACTCTCAACATGGACAGACTGTGTAGGCTAGTGGGTATGGTCTGCTCTTTGTACCTTGAGGTCTGGGGTTCAAATCATCAAAGTTAAATGTTTTTCCTTCTCTTTTTAATCTTTATTATTAGATTAAAAATAAATCACTTGGTGGTGTGTGTCAGTTCTGTTATGGCATGGTGTGACTCGGTAGTGCAAGCATCTTTTATGCAACTTTTTTGCTTCAAATGCATCTGAAGCTTACAGCAAATCATTTTGATAGCACAAGCAGCTTTTGATGATGAAAACAGTATGCAGCATGCCTATAATCTGTGAGCCAGTTCAGGTGTTTGTGCATGTTTTATGTTACGTTACACTAATAGAGACTATAAAACTTTAATGTAGTGATTTTCTTGAAGATACACCTGTACTGGATCACAGAACATAGGCATGCTGCATATCATTTTAATCAGCAAAAGCAGATTATTCTAATAAAATGCATTTTAGGGTAAAAAGGTGCATTAAAATATGCACGATGCTACCAAGTCACACAGCACTCCTTTGACCTAAGACTCAAAACATTTCTCTCAACAGCCTATCACTTGACATTTCTGCTATACAGTATACATTGTATTGTACACATAACATGGAGCAAGTTTCACATAATGAGAGATCATGTTAGGTTCAATACTTTTAAAATACACTTCTTTGTACTTCCCTTCTCCATTACTCTCTGTGTATGGCCACCCAAGTTCCTAAACCACCTCCCCCGACCATCACACAATTACTATTCATCTGCATTGTTCATTATATGGCTCACCAACACTCCACCTTCTTTTGCTTATATTCAATGCTGCCGCATGCTGAGCCTGCTATTGACAATGTACACATTGTCTGCTTTAATTGCATACTTCACATCACATACAAAACTGGTGAAGATCTCAACATGGACCGACTGTGTAGGCTAGTGGGAATGGTCTGCGCTTTGTACCTTGAGATCTGGGGTTTGAATTATGGAAGGGGATATTTTTTTCTTTTCTTTTTAATCTTTATTATTAGATTAAAAATAAATCACTTGGTGGTGTGTGTCAACTCTGTTATGGCATGGTGTCAATCGGTAGCGCGGGCATCTTTTATGCAACTTTTTACCTTCAAAAGCATATGAATCATACAACAAATCAATTTGATAGTACAAGCAGCTTTTGCTAATGAAAACAATATGCAGCATGCCTATAATCTGTGAGCCAGTTAAGGTGTATCTACATGTGAAATGTTACGTTATACTAATAGCGACTATAACACTTTAACGTAGTTATTTTCATGAAGGTACACCTGTACTGGATTAGAGAACATAGGCATGCTGCATTTCATTTTAATCAGCAGAAGCAACTTGTTCTATTAAGATGCATTTTAGGGTAAATAGACGCATTAAAAGATGCACGATGCTACCAAGTCACACAGCAATCCTATGACCTTTGACTCAAAACTTTTCTCTCGACATCCTATCACTTGACATTTCTGCTATACAGAAGACATTGTATTGTACACATAACTGGGGGCAAGTTTCACATAATGAGAGATCATGTTAGGTTCAATACTTTTAAAATACACTACTTTGTACTTCCCTTCTCCATTCCTCTCTGTGTTTGACCACCCAAGTTCCTAAACCACCTCCCCCCTCCATCACACAATTACTATTCATCTGCATTGAGCTCATTATATTGCTCAACAACACCCCACATTCTGTTGCTTATTTTCAATGCTTCCGCATGCTGAGCCTGCTATTGACACTGTACACATTGTCTACTTTAATTGCATACTTCACATCACATACACAACAGGTGAAACTCTCAACATGGACAGACTGTGTAGGCTAGTGGGTATGGTCTGCTCTTTGTACCTTGAGGTCTGGGGTTCAAATCATCGAAGTTAAATGTTTTTCCTTCTCTTTTTAATCTTTATTATTAGATTAAAAATAAATCACTTGGTGGTGTGTGTCAGTTCTGTTATGGCATGGTGTGACTCGGTAGTGCAAGCATCTTTTATGCAACTTTTTTGCTTCAAATGCATCTGAAGCTTACAGCAAATCATTTTGATAGCACAAGCAGCTTTTGATGATGAAAACAGTATGCAGCATGCCTATAATCTGTGAGCCAGTTCAGGTGTTTGTGCATGTTTTATGTTACGTTACACTAATAGAGACTATAAAACTTTAATGTAGTGATTTTCTTGAAGATACACCTGTACTGGATCACAGAACATAGGCATGCTGCATATCATTTTAATCAGCAAAAGCAGATTATTCTAATAAAATGCATTTTAGGGTAAAAAGGTGCATTAAAATATGCACGATGCTACCAAGTCACACAGCACTCCTTTGACCTAAGACTCAAAACATTTCTCTCAACAGCCTATCACTTGACATTTCTGCTATACAGTATACATTGTATTGTACACATAACATGGAGCAAGTTTCACATAATGAGAGATCATGTTAGGTTCAATACTTTTAAAATACACTTCTTTGTACTTCCCTTCTCCATTACTCTCTGTGTATGGCCACCCAAGTTCCTAAACCACCTCCCCCGACCATCACACAATTACTATTCATCTGCATTGTTCATTATATGGCTCACCAACACTCCACCTTCTTTTGCTTATATTCAATGCTGCCGCATGCTGAGCCTGCTATTGACAATGTACACATTGTCTGCTTTAATTGCATACTTCACATCACATACAAAACTGGTGAAGATCTCAACATGGACCGACTGTGTAGGCTAGTGGGAATGGTCTGCGCTTTGTACCTTGAGATCTGGGGTTTGAATTATGGAAGGGGATATTTTTTTCTTTTCTTTTTAATCTTTATTATTAGATTAAAAATAAATCACTTGGTGGTGTGTGTCAACTCTGTTATGGCATGGTGTCAATCGGTAGCGCGGGCATCTTTTATGCAACTTTTTACCTTCAAAAGCATATGAATCATACAACAAATCAATTTGATAGCACAAGCAGCTTTTGCTAATGAAAACAATATGCAGCATGCCTATAATCTGTGAGCCAGTTAAGGTGTATCTACATGTGAAATGTTACGTTATACTAATAGCGACTATAACACTTTAACGTAGTTATTTTCATGAAGGTACACCTGTACTGGATTAGAGAACATAGGCATGCTGCATTTCATTTTAATCAGCAGAAGCAACTTGTTCTATTAAGATGCATTTTAGGGTAAATAGACGCATTAAAAGATGCACGATGCTACCAAGTCACACAGCAATCCTATGACCTTTGACTCAAAACTTTTCTCTCGACATCCTATCACTTGACATTTCTGCTATACAGAAGACATTGTATTGTACACATAACTGGGGGCAAGTTTCACATAATGAGAGATCATGTTAGGTTCAATACTTTTAAAATACACTACTTTGTACTTCCCTTCTCCATTCCTCTCTGTGTTTGACCACCCAAGTTCCTAAACCACCTCCCCCCTCCATCACACAATTACTATTCATCTGCATTGAGCTCATTATATTGCTCAACAACACCCCACATTCTGTTGCTTATTTTCAATGCTTCCGCATGCTGAGCCTGCTATTGACACTGTACACATTGTCTACTTTAATTGCATACTTCACATCACATACACAACAGGTGAAACTCTCAACATGGACAGACTGTGTAGGCTAGTGGGTATGGTCTGCTCTTTGTACCTTGAGGTCTGGGGTTCAAATCATCGAAGTGAAATTTTTTTCCTTCTCTTTTTAATCTTTATTATTAGATTAAAAATAAATCACTTGGTGGTGTGTGTCAGTTCTGTTATGGCATGGTGTGACTCGGTAGTGCAAGCAAATTTTATGCAACTTTTTTGCTTCAAATGCATCTGAAGCTTACAGCAAATCAATTTGATAGCACAAGCAGCTTTTGATGATGAAAACAGTATGCAGCATGCCTATAATCTGTGAGCCAGTTCAGGTGTTTGTGCATGTTTTATGTTACGTTACACTAATAGAGACTATAACACATTAATGTAGTGATTTTCTTGAAGATACACCTGTACTGGATCACAGAACATAGGCATGCTGCATATCATTTTAATTAGCAAAAGCAAATTGTTCTAATAAAATGCATTTTAGGGTAAAAAGATGCATTAAAATATGCACGATGCTACCAAGTCACACAGCACTCCATTGACCTAAGACTCAAAACATTTCTCTCAACAGCCTATCACTTGACATTTCTGCAATACAGTATACATTGTATTGTACACATAACATGGGGCAAGTTTCACATAATGAGAGATCATGTTAGGTTCAATACTTTTAAAATACACTTCTTTGTACTTCCCTTCTCCATTACTCTCTGTGCATGGCCACCCAAGTTCCTAAACCACCTCCCCCGACCATCACACAATTACTATTCATCTGCATTGTTCATTATATGGCTCACCAACACCCCACCTTCTTTTGCTTATATTCAATGCTGCCGCATGCTGAGCCTGCTATTGACAATGTACACATTGTCTGCTTTAATTGCATACTTCACATCACATACACAACTGGTGAAACTCTCAACATGGACAGACTGTGTAGGCTAGTGGGTATGGTCTGCTCTTTGTACCTTGAGGTCTGGGGTTCAAATCATCGAAGTGAAATTTTTTTTCCTTCTCTTTTTAATCTTTATTATTAGATTAAAAATAAATCACTTGGTGGTGTGTGTCAGTTCTGTTATGGCATGGTGTGACTCGGTAGTGCAAGCAACTTTTATGCAACTTTTTTGCTTCAAATGCATCTGAAGCTTACAGCAAATCAATTTGATAGCACAAGCAGCTTTTGATGATGAAAACAGTATGCAGCATGCCTATAATCTGTGAGCCAGTTCAGGTGTTTGTGCATGTTTTATGTTATGTTACACTAATAGAGACTATAAAACTTTAATGTAGTGATTTTCTTGAAGATACACCTGTACTGGATCAGAGAAAATAGGCATGCTGCATATCATTTTAATCAGCAAAAGCAGATTATTCTAATAAAATGCATTTTAGGGTAAAAAGGTGCATTAAAATATGCACGATGCTACCAAGTCACACAGCACTCCTTTGACCTAAGACTCAAAACATTTCTCTCAACAGCCTATCACTTGACATTTCTGCTATACAGTATACATTGTATTGTACACATAACATGGAGCAAGTTTCACATAATGAGAGATCATGTTAGGTTCAATACTTTTAAAATACACTTCTTTGTACTTCCCTTCTCCATTACTCTCTGTGTATGGCCACCCAAGTTCCTAAACCACCTCCCCTGACCATCACACAATTACTATTCATCTGCATTGTTCATTATATGGCTCACCAACACCCCACCTTCTTTTGCTTATATTCAATGCTGCCGCATGCTGAGCCTGCTATTGACAATGTACACATTGTCTGCTTTAATTGCATACTTCACATCACATACACAACTGGTGAAGATCTCAACATGGACCGACTGTGTAGGCTAGTGGGAATGGTCTGCGCTTTGTACCTTGAGATCTGGGGTTTGAATTATGGAAGGGGATATTTTTTTCTTTTCTTTTTAATCTTTATTATTAGATTAAAAATAAATCACTTGGTGGTGTGTGTCAATTCTCTGATGGCATGGTGTCAATCGGTAGCGCGGGCATCTTTTATGCAACTTTTTACCTTCAAAAGCATATGAATCATACAACAAATCAATTTGATAGCACAAGCAGCTTTTGCTAATGAAAACAATATGCAGCATGCCTATAATCTGTGAGCCAGTTAAGGTGTATCTACATGTGAAATGTTACATTATACTAATAGCGACTATAACACTTTAACGTAGTTATTTTCGTGAAGGTACACCTGTACTGGATTAGAGAACATAGGCATGCTGCATTTCATTTTAATCAGCAGAAGCAACTTGTTCTATTAAGATGCATTTTAGGGTAAATAGACGCATTAACAGATGCACGATGCTACCAAGTCACACAGCAATCCTATGACCTTAGACTCAAAACTTTTCTCTCGACATCCTATCACTTGACATTTCTGCTATACAGAAGACATTGTATTGTACACATAACTGGGGGCAAGTTTCACATAATGAGAGATCATGTTAGGTTCAATACTTTTAAAATACACTACTTTGTACTTCCCTTCTCCATTACTCTATGTGTTTGGCCACCCAAGTTCCTAAACCACCTCCCCCGACCATCACACAATTACTATTCATCTGTATTGAGTTCATTATATGGCTCACCAACACCCCTCCTTCTTTTGCTTATATTCAATGCTGCCGCATGCTGAGCCTGCTATTGACACTATACACATTGTCTGCTTTAATTGCATACTTCACATCACATACACAACAGGTGAAGATCTCAACATGAATTGACTGTTTAGGCTAGTTGGTATGGTCTGATCTTTGTACCTTGAGGTCTGGGGTTCAAATCATCGAAGGGAAGTTTTTTGCCTTTTTCTTATTAATCTTTATTATTAGATTAAAAAAAAATCACTTGGTGGTGTGTGTCAGTTCTGTTATGGCATGGTGTGACTCGGTAGTGCAAGCATCTTTTATGCAACTTTTTACCTACAAATGCATCTGAAGCTTACAGCAAATCAATTTGATAGCACAAGCAGCTTTTGCTGATGAAAACAGTATGCAGCATGCCTATAATCTGTGAGCTAGTTCAGGTGTTTCTGCATGTTTTATGTTAAGTTACACTAATAGAGACTATAACACTTTAATGTAGTGATTTTCTTGAAGATACACCTGTACTGGATCACAGAACATAGGCATGCTGCATATCATTTTAATAAGCAAAAGCAGATTGTTCTAATAAGATGCATTTTAGGGTAAAGGATGCATTAAAATATGCACGATGCTACCAGGTCACACAGCACTCCTTTGACCTTAGACTCAAAACATTTCTCTCAACATCCTATCACTTGACATTTCTGCTATACAGTATACATTGTATTGTACACATAACATGCGGCAAGTTTCACATAATGAGAGATCATGTTAGGTTCAATACTTTTAAAATACACTACTTTGTATTTCCCTTCTCCATTACTCTCTGTGTATGGCCACCCAAGTTCCTAAACCACCTCCCCCGACCATCACACAATTACTATTCATCTGCATTGAGTTAATTATTTGGCTCACCAACACCCCACCTTCTTTTGATTATATTCAATGCTGCCGCATGCTGAGCCTGCTATTGACACAGTACACATTGTCTGCTTTAATTGCATACTTCACATCACATACACAACAGGTGAAACTCTCAACATGGACAGACTGTGTAGGCTAGTGGGTATGGTCTGCTCTTTGTACCTTGATGTCTGGGGTTCAAATCATCGAAGGGATTTTTTTTCCTTTTCTTTTTAATCTTTATTATTAGATTAAAAATAAATCACTTGGTGGTGTGTGTCAGTTCTGTTATGGCATGGTGTGACTCGGTAGTGTAAGCATCTTTTATGCAACTTTTTACCTTCAAATGCATCTGAATCTTACAGCAAATCAATTTGATAGCACAAGCAGCTTTTGATGATGAAAACAGTATGCAGCATGCCTATAATCTGTGAGCCAGTTCAGGTGTTTGTGCATGTTTTATGTTACGTTACACTAATAGAGACTATAACACATTAATGTAGTGATTTTCTTGAAGATACACCTGTACTGGATCACAGAACATAGGCATGCTGCATATCATTTTAATTAGCAAAAGCAAATTGTTCTAATAAAATGCATTTTAGGGTAAAAAGATGCATTAAAATATGCACGATGCTACCAAGTCACACAGCACTCCATTGACCTAAGACTCAAAACATTTCTCTCAACAGCCTATCACTTGACATTTCTGCAATACAGTATACATTGTATTGTACACATAACATGGGGCAAGTTCCACATAATGAGAGATCATGTTAGGTTCAATACTTTTAAAATACACTTCTTTGTACTTCCCTTCTCCATTACTCTCTGTGCATGGCCACCCAAGTTCCTAAACCACCTCCCCCGACCATCACACAATTACTATTCATCTGCATTGTTCATTATATGGCTCACCAACACCCCACCTTCTTTTGCTTATATTCAATGCTACCGCATGCTGAGCCTGCTATTGACAATGTACACATTGTCTGCTTTAATTGCATACTTCACATCACATACACAACTGGTGAAGATCTCAACATGGACCGACTGTGTAGGCTAGTGGGAAAGGTCTGCGCTTTGTTCCTTGAGATCTGGGGTTTGAATTATGGAAGGGGATATTTTTTTCTTTTCTTTTTAATCTTTATTATTAGATTAAAAATAAATCACTTGGTGGTGTGTGTCAGTTCTGTTATGGCATGGTGTGACTCGGTAGTGCAAGCATCTTTTATGCAACTTTTTACCTTCAAATGCATCTGAAGCTTACAGCAACTCAATTTGATAGCACAAGCAGCTTTTGCTGATGAAAACAGTATGCAGCATGCCAATAATCTGTGAGCTAGTTCAGGAGTTTCTGCATGTTTTATGTTACGTTACACTAATAGAGACTATAACACTTTAACGTAGTGACTTTCTTGAAGATACACCTGTACTGGATCACAGAACATAGGCATGCTGCATATCATTTTAATCAGCAAACGCAGATTGTTCTAATAAGATGCATTTTAGGGTAAATAGATGCATTAAAAGATGCACGATGCTACCTAGTCACACAGCAATCCTATGACCTTAGACTCAAAACATTTCTCTCGACATCCTATCACTTGACATTTCTGCTATACAGTAGACATTGTATTGTACACATAACAGGGGGCAAGTTTCACATAATGAGAGATCATGTTAGGTTCAATACTTTTAAAATACACTACTTTGTACTTCCCTTCTCCATTCCTCTCTGTGTATGACCACCCAAGTTCCTAAACCACATCCCCCCTCCATCACACAATTGCTATTCATCTGCATTGATCTAATTATATGGCTCAACAATACCCCACATTCTGTTGCTTATTTTCAATGCTTCCGCCTGCTGAGCCTGCTATTGACACAGTAAACATTGTCTGCTTTAATTGCATACTTCACATCACATACACAACAGGTGAAACTCTCAACTTGGACAGACTGTGTAGGCTAGAGGGTATGGTCTGCTCTTTGTACCTTGATGTCTGGGGTTCAAATCATGGAAGGAAAGTTTTTTTTCCTTTTCTTTTTAATCTTTATTATTAGATTAAAAATAAATCACTTGGTGGTGTGTGTCAGTTCTGTTATGGCATGGTGTGACTCGGTAGTGCAAGCATCTTTTATGCAACTTTTTACCTTCAAATGCAATGTGAAGATTACAGCAAATCAATTTGATAGCACAAGCAGCTTTTGCTAATGAAAACAATATGCAGCATGCCTATAATCGACTATAGCATTTTAACGTAGTTATTTTCGTGATGGTACACATGTACTGGATTACAGAACATAGGCATGCTGTATATCATTTTAATCAGCAGAAGCAACTTGTTCTAATAAGATGCATTTTAGGGTAAACAGACACATTAAAAGATGCACGATGCTACCAAGTCACACAGCAATCCTATGACCTTAGACTCAAAACATTTCTCTCGACATCCTATCACTTGACATTTCAGCTATTCAGTAGACATTGGATTGTACACATAACAGGGGGCAAGTTTCACATAATGAGAGATCATGTTAGGTTCAATACTTTTAAAATACACTACTTTGTACTTCCCTTCTCCATTCCTCTCTGTGTATGGCCACCCAAGCTCCTAAACCACCTCCCCCTACCATCACACAATTACTATTCATCTGCATTGAGCTCATTATATGGCTCAACAACACCCCACATTCTGTTGCTTATATGCAATGCTGCCGCATACTGAGCCTGCTATTGACACTGTACACATTGTCTGCTTTAATTGCATAGTTCACATCACATACACAACAGGTGAAGCGCTCAACATGGATAGACTGTGTAGGCAAGTTAACCACTTGCCTACACAGTCTGTCCATGTCTACGCTTTGTACATTGAGGTCTGGGGTTCGAATCATGGAAGGGGAGGTTTTTTTCCTTTTCATTTTAATCTTTATTATTAGATTAAATATAAATCACCTGGTGTTGTGTGTCAATTCTGTTATGGCATGGTGTGACTGGGTAGCGAAGGATCTTTTAAGCAATATTTTACCTTCAAATGCATCTGAATCATACAGCAAATCAATTTGATAGCACAAGCAGTTTTTCTTAAGAAAACAGCATGCAGCATGCCTATAATCTGTGAGCCAGTTCAGGTGTTTCTGCATGTGTTATGTTACGTTACACTAATAGCAACTATAACACTTTAACGTAGTGATTTTCATGAAGATACACCTGTACTGGATTACAGAACATAGGCATGCTGAATATCATTTTAATCAGCAGAAGCTGATTGTTCTAATAAGATGCATTTTAGGGTAAATAGACTCATTAAAAGATGCACGATGCTACCAAGTCACACAGCACTCCTATGACCTTAGACTCAAAACATTTCTCTCAACAGCATATCAATTGACATTTCTGCTATACAGTATACATTGTATTGTACACATAACATGGGCAAACTTCACATAATGAGAGATCATGTTAGGTTCAATACTTTTAAAATACACTACTTTGTTCTTCACTTCTCCATTACTCTCTGTGTATGGCCACCCAAGTTCCTAAACCACCTCCCCCGACCATCACACAATTACTATTCATCTGCATTGAGTTCATTATATGGCTCACCAACACCCCACCTTCTGTTGCTTATATTCAATGCTGCTGCATGCTGAGCCAGCCATTGACACTGTACACATTGTCTGCAATAATTGCATACTTCACATCACATACACAACAGGTGAAGTTCTTAACATGGACAGACTGTGTAGGCTAGTGGGTATGGTCTGCTCTTTATACCTTGAGGTCTGGGGTTCAAATCATGGAAGGGAAGTTTTTTTCCTTTTCTTTTTAATCTTTATTATTAGATTAAAAATAAATCACTTGGTGGAGTGTGTCAGTTCTGTTATGGCATGGTGTGACTCGGTAGTGCAAGAATCTTTTATGCAACTTTTTACCTTCAAATGCATCTGAATATTACAGCAAATCAATTTAATAGCACAAGCAGCTTTTGCTCATGAAAAAAGTATGCAGCATGCCTATAATCTGTGAGCCAGTTCAGGTGTTTCTGCATGTTTTATGTTACGTTACACTAATAGCGACTATAACACTTTAACATAGTGATTTTCTTGAAGTTACACCTGTTCTGGATTTCAGAACATAGGCATGCTGCATATCATTTTAATCAGCAGAAGCAGATTGTTCTAATAAGATGCATTTTAGGGTAAATAGACACATTAAAAGATGCACGATGCTACCAAGTCACACAGCACTCCAATAACCTTAGACTCAAAACTTTTCTCTTGACATCCTATCACTTGACATTTCTGCTATACAGTAGACATTGTTTTGTACACATAACTGGGGGCAAGTTTCACATAATGAGAGATCATGTTAGGTTCAATACTTTTAAAATACACTACTTTGTACTTCCCTTCTCCATTACTCTCTGTGTATGGCCACCCAAATTCCTAAACCACCTCCCCCGACCATCATACAATTACTATTCATCTGCATTGAGTTCATTATATGGCTCACCAACACCCCACCTTCTTTTGCTTATATTCAATGCTGCTGCATGCTGAGCCTGCTATTGACACTGTACACATTGTCTGCTTTAATTGCATACTACACATCACATACACAACAGGTGAAGCTCTCAAAACGGACCGACTGTGTATGCTAGTGGGAATGGTCTGCCTATGTACCTTGAGATCTGGGGTTTGAATCATGGAAGTGTATTTTTTTTTTATTTTCTTTTTAATCTTTATTATTAGATTAAAAATAAATCACTTGGTGGTGTGTGTCAATTCTGTTATGGCATGGTGTCACTTGGTAGCGAGGGCATCTTTTATGCAACATTTTACCTTCAAAAGCTTATGAATCATACAGCAAATCAATTTGATAGCACAAGCAGCTTTTGCTAATGAAAACAAAATGCAGCAGGTCTATAATTGACTATACCACTTTAACGTAGTTATTTTTGTGAATGTACACCTGTACTGGATTACAGAACATAGGCATGCTGTATATCATTTTAATCAGCAGAAGCAACTTGTTCTAATAAGATGCATTTTAGGGTAAACAGACACATTAAAATATGCACGATGCTACCAAGTCACACAGCACTCCTTTGACCTTAGACTCAAAACATTTCTCTCAACAGCCTATCACTTGACATTTCTGCTATACAGTATACATTGTATTGTACACATAACATGGGCAAATTTCACATAATGAGAGATCATGTTAGGTTCAATACTTTTAAAATACACTACTTTATACTTCACTTCTCCATTACTCTCTGTGTATGGCCACCCAAGTTCCTAAACCACCTCCCCCGACAATCACACAATTACTATTCATCTGCATTGAGTTCATTATATGGCTCACCAACACCCCACCTTCTTTTGCTTATATTCAATGCTGCCGCATGCTGAGCCTGATATTGACACTGTACACATTGTCTGCTTTAATTGCATACTTCACATCACATACACAACAGGTGAAGATCTCAACATGGACTGACTGTGTATGCTAGTGGGAGTGGTCTACGCTTTGTACCTTGAGATCTGGGGTTCGAATCATGGAAGGGGATTTTTTTTTCTTTTCTTTTTAATCTTTATTATTAGATTAAAAATAAATCACTTGGTGGTGTGTGTCAATTCAGTAATGGCATGTTGTCACTCGGTAGCGCGGGCATCTTTTATGCAACTTTTTACCTTCAAAAGCATATGAATCATACAGCAAATCAATTTGATAGCACAAGCAGCTTTTGCTAATGAAAACAATATGCAGCATGCCTATAATCTTTGAGCCAGTTAAGGTGTATCTACATGTGAAATGTTACGTTATACTAATAGCGACTATAAGACTTTAACGGGGTGATTTTCGTGAAGGTACACCTTTACTGGATTACAGAACATAGGCATGCTGCATATCATTTTAATCAGCAGAAGCAACTTGTTCTAATAAGATGCATTTTAGGGTAAATAGACACATTAAAAGATGCACGATGCTACCAAGTCACACAACAATCATATGACATTAGACTCAAAACATTTCTCTCGACATCCTTTCACTTGACATTTCTGCTATACAGTAGACATTGTATTGTACACATAACTGGGGGCAAGTTTCACATAAGGAGAGATCATGTTAGGTTCAATACTTTTAAAATGCACAACTTTTGTCTTCCTTCTCCATTACTCTCTGTGTATGGCCACCCAAGGTCCTAAACCACCTCCCCCGTCCATCACACAATTATTAATCGTCTGCATTGAGTTCATTATATGGCTCACCAACACCCTACCTTCTTTTGCTTATATTCAATGCTGCTGCAGGCCGAGCCTGCTATTGACACTGTACACATTGTCTGCTTTAATTGCATACTTCACATCACATACACAACAGGTGAAGCTCTCAACATGGACCTACTATGTAGGCTAGTGGTTATGGTCTGCGCTTTATACCTTGAGATCTGGGATTTGAATCATGGAAGGGGAATTTTTTTTTTCTTTTCTTTTTAATCTTATTATTAGAATAAAAATAAATCACTTGGTGGTGTGTGTCAATTCAGTAATGGCATGGTGTCACTCGGTAGCGCGGGCAACTTTTATGCAACTTTTTACCTTCAAAAGCATATGAATCATACAGCAAATCAATTTGATAGCACAAGCAGCTTTTGCTAATGAAAACAATAAGCAGCATGCCTATAATCTGTGAGCCAGTAAAGGTGTATCTACATGTGAAATGTTACATTATACTAATAGCGACTATAACACTTTAACGTAGTGATTTTCGTGAAGGTACACCTGTACTGGATTACAGAACATAGGCATGCTGCATATCATTTTAATCAGCAGAAGCAACTTGTTCTAATAAGATGCATTTTAGGGTAAATAGATGCATTAAAGATGCACGATGCTACCAAGTCACACAACAATCATATGACATTAGACTCAAAACATTTCTCTCAACATCCTATCACTTGACATTTCTGCTATACAGTAGACATTTTATTGTACACATAACAGGGGTCAAGTTTCACATAATGAGAGATCATGTTAGGTTTAATACTTTTAAAATACACTACTTTGTACTTCCCTTCTCAATTACTCTCTGTGTATGGCCACCCAAGTTCGTAAACCACCTCCCCCCACCATCACACAATTACTATTCATCTGCATTGAGCTCATTATATGGCTCACCAACACCCACCTTCTGTTGCTTATATTCAATGCTGCTGCATACTGAGCCTGCTATTGACACTGTCCACATTGTCTGCTTTAATTGCAAACTTCACATCACATACACAACAGGAGAAGTTCTCAACATGGACAGACTGTGTAGGCTTGTGGTTTTCGTCTGTGCTTTGAACATTGTGGTCTTGGGTTCAAGTCATGAAAGGGGAGTTTTTTTTCATATTCTTTTTAATCTTTATTATTAGATTAAATATAAATCAATTTTGGTGGTGTGTGTCAATTCTGTTATGGCATGGTGTGACTGGGTAGCGCAAGCGTCTTTTATGCAACTTTTTACCTTCAAATGCATCTGAATCATACAGCAAATCAATTTGATAGCACAAGCAGCTTTTGCTGATGAAAACAATATGCAGCATGCCTATAATCTGTGAGCCAGTTCAGGTGTTTCTGCATGTTTTATGTTACATTACACTAATAGCGACTATAACACTTTAATGTAGTGGTTTTCTTGAAGATAAAACTGTACTGGATCACAGAACATAGGAATGCTGCATATATTTTTAATCAGCAGAAGCAGATTGTTCTAATAAGATGCATTTTAGGGTAAAAAGATGCATTAAAATATGTACAATGCTACCAAGTCCTACAGCACTCCTATGACCTTAGACTCAAAACATTTCTCTCAACATCCTATCACTTGACATTTCTGCTATATAGTAGACATTTTATAGTACACATAACAGTGGTCAAGTTTCACATAATGAGAGATCATGTTAGGTTCAATACTTTTAAAATACACTACTTTGTACTTCCCTTCTCCATTCCTCTCTGTGTATTGCCACCCAAGTTCCTAAACCACCTCCCCCGACCATCACACAATTACTCTTCAACTGCATTGAGTTCATTATATGGCTCACCAACACCCCACCTTCTTTTGCTTATATTCAATGCTGCCGCATGCTGAGCATCCTATTGACACTGAAAACACATTGTCTGCTTTAATTGCATACTTCACATCACATACACAACAGGTGAAGCTCTCAACATGGACAGACTGTGTAGGCTAGTGGTTATGGTCTGCGCTTTGTACATTGAGGTCTGTCGTTCGAATCATGGAAGGGGAGTTTTTTTTCCTTTTCTTTTTAATCTTTATAATTAGATTAAATATAAATCACTTGATGGTGTGTTCCAATTCTGTTAAGGCATTGTGTGACTCGGTAGTGGAAGCATCTTTTATGCAACTTTTACATTCAAATGCATCTGAATCATATCGCAAATCAATTTGATAGCACAAGCAGCTTTTGCTGATGAAAACAATATGCAGCATGCCTATAATCTGTGTGCCAGTTCAGGTGTTTCAGCATGTTTTATGTTATGTTACACTAATAGAGACTATAACACTTTAACGTAGTGACTTTCTTGAAGATAAACCTGTACTGGATCACACAGCATAGGCATGCTGCATATCATTTTAATCAGCAAAAGCAGATTGTTCTTATGAGATGCATTTTAGGGTAAAGGATGCATTAAAAGATGCACGATGCTACCAAGTCACACAGCACTCCTTTGACCTTAGACTCTAAACATTTCTCTCAACATCCTATCACTTGACATTTCTGCTATACAGTATATTTTGAACTGTACACAAAACATTGGGCAAGTTTCACATAATGAGAGATCATGTTAGGTTCAATACTTTTAAAATACACTACTTTGTAATTCTCTTCTCTATTACTCTCTGTGTATTGCCACCCAAGTTCCTAAAGCACCTCACCTGACCATTACACAATTACTATTCATCTGCATTGAGTTCATTATATAGCTCACCAACACCCCTCCTTCTTTTGATTATATTCAAAGCTGTTGCATGCTGAGCCTACTATTGACACTGTACACATTGTCTGCTTTTATTGCATACTTCACATCACATACACAACAGGTGAAGCTCTCAACCCGGACTGACAGTGTAGGCTAGTGGGTATGGTCTGCAATTTGTACCTTGAGGTCAGGGGTTCGAATAATGGAAGGGGATTTTTTTTTCCTTTTCTTTTTTATCTTTATTATTAGATTCAAAATAAATCACTTGGTGGTGTGTGTCAGATCTGTTATGGCATGGTGTGACTCGGTAGTGCAAGCATCTTTTATGCAACTTTTTACCTTCAAATGCATCTGAATCTTACAGCAAATAAATTTGATAGCAGAAGCAGCTTTTGCTGATGAAAACAGTATGCAGCAAGCCTATAATATGTGAGCCAGTTCAAACGTATCTACTTGTGAAATGTTACGTTATACTAATAGCAACTATAACACTTTAACGTAGTGATTTTCGTGAAGGTACACCTGTACTGGATTACAGAACATAGGCATGCTGCATATCATTTTAATCAGCAGAAGTAACTTGTTCTAATAAGATGCATTTTAGGGCAAATATAGATGGATTAAAAGACGCACTATGCTACCAAGTCACACAGCAATCCTATGACCTTAGATTCAAAACATTTCTCTCTATAGCCTATCACTTGACATTTCTGCTATACAGTAGACATTGTATTGTACACATAACAGGGGGCAAGTTTCACATAATGAGAGATCATGTTGTTTTCAATACTTTTAAAATACACTACTTTGTACTTCCCTTCTCCATTCCTCTCAGTTTATGGCCACCTAAGTTCCTAAACTACCTCCCCCCACCATTACACAATTACTATTCATCTGCATAGAGCTCTTTATATGGATCACCAACACCCACCTTCTGTTGCTTATATTCAATGCTTCCGCATGCTGAGCCTGCTATTGACACTGTACACATTGTCTGCTTTAATTGCATACTTCACCTCACATACACAACAGGTGAAGCTCTCAACACGGACCGACTGTGTAGGCTAGTGGGAATGGTCTGCACTTTGTACGTAGAGGTCAGGGGTTCGAATCATGAAAGGAGAGGTTTTTTTTCTTTTCTTTTTAATCTTTATTATTAGATTAAATATAAATCACTTGGTGGTGTGTGTCAATTCTGTTATGGCATTGTATGACTGGGTAGTGCAAGCGTCTTTTAAGCAACATTTTACATTCAAATGCATCTGAATCATAAAGCAAATCAATTTAATGGCACAAGCAGTTTTTCTGATGAAAACAGCATGCAGCATGCCTATAATCTGTGAGCCAGTTCAGGTGTTTCTGCATGTTTTATGTTACGTTACACTAATAGCGACTATAACACTTTAACGTAGTGATTTTCTTGAAGATACACCTGTACTGGATTACAGAACATAGGCATGCTGCATATCATTTTAATCAGCAGAAGCATATTGTTCTAATAAGATGCATTTTAGGGTAAATAGACTCATTAAAAGATGCACGATGCTACCAAGTCACACAGCACTCCTATGACCTTAGACACAAAACATTTCTCTTGACATCCTATAACTTGACATTTCTGCTATACAGTAGAAATTGTATGGTACACATAACTGGGGGCAAGTTTCACATAATGAGAGATCATGTTAGGTTCAATACTTTTAAAATACACTACTTTGTACTTCCCTTCTCCATTCCTCTCTGTTTATAGCCACCCAAGTTCCTAAACAACCTCCCCCACCATCACACAATTTCTATTCACCTGCACTGAGCTCAATATATGGCTCACCAACATCCACCTTCTGTTGCTTATATTCAATGCTTCCGCATGCTGAGCCTGCTAATGACACTGTACACATTGTCTGCTTTAATTGCATACTTCACATCACATACATAACAGGTGAAGTTCTCAACATGGACAGACTGTGTAGGCTAGTGGGTATGGTCTGCTCTTTGTACCTTGAGATCTGGGGTTCAAATCATGGAAGGGAAGTTAATTTTTTCCTTTTCTTTTTAATCTTTATTATTAGATTAAAAATAAATCAATTGGTGGTGTGTCAGTTCTGTTATGGCATGGTGTGACTTGGTAGTGCAAGCATCTTTTATGCAACTTTTTACCTTCAAATGCATTTGAATCTTACAGCAAATCAAATTGATAGCACAAGCAGCTTTTGCTGATGAAAACAGTATGCAGCATGCCTATAATCTGTGAGCCAGTTCAGATGTTTCTGCATGTTTTATGTTACGTTACACTAATAGAACTATAACACTTTAATGTAGTGATTTTCTTGAAGAAACACCTGTACTGGATCACAGAACATAGGCATGCTGCATATCATTTTAATCAGCAAAATCAGATTGGTCTAATAAGATGCATTTTAGTGTAAAAAGATGCAATAAAACATGCACGATGCTACCAAGTCACACAGCACTCCTTTGACCTTAGACACAAAACATTTCTTTCAACATCCTATCACTTGACATTTCAGCTATACAGTATACATTGTATTGTACACATAACATGGGGCAAGTTTCACATAATGAGAGATCATGTTAGGTTCAATACTTTTAAAATACACTACTTTGTACTTCCCTTCTCCATTACTCTCTGTGTATTACCACCCAAGTTCCTAAACCACCTCCCCCGACCATCACACAATTACTATTCATCTGCATTGAGTTCATTATATGGCTCACCAACACCCACCTTCTTTTGGCATATTCAATGCTGCCGCTTGCTGAGCCTGCTATTGACACTGTACACATTGTCTGCTTTAATTGCATACTTCACATCATATACACAACAGGTGAAGCTATCAACACGGATGGACTGTGTAGGCTAGTGGGTATGGTCTGCGCTTTGTACCTTGAGGACTGGGGTTTGAATCATGGAAGGGGATTTTTTTTTCCCTTTTCTTTTTAATCTTTATTATTAGATTAAAAATAAATCACTTTGTGGTGTGTGTCAATTCAGTTATGACATGGTGTCACTCGGTAGCGCGGGCATCTTTTATGCAATTTTTTACCTTCAAAAGCATATGAATCATAAATCAAATCAATTTGATAGCACAAGCAGCTTTTGCTCATGAAAACAATATGCAGCATGCCTATAATCTGTGAGGCAGTTAAGGTGTATTTACATGAGAAATGTTACGTTATACTAATAGCGACTATAACACTTTAATGTAGTGATTTTCTTGAAGAGACACCTGTACTGGATTACAGAACATAGGCATGCTGCATATCATTTTAATCAGCAGAAGCAACTTGTTCTGATAAGATGCATATTAGGGTAAATAGACGCATTAAAAGATGCACGATGCTACCAAGTCACACAGCAATCCTATGACCTTAGACTCAAAACATTTCTCTCGACATCCTATCACTTGAAATTTCTGCTATACAGTAGACATTGTATTGTACACATAACAGGGGGCAAGTTTTGCATAATGAAAGATCATGTTAGGTTCAATACATTTAAAATACACTACTTTGTACTTCCCTTCTCCATTCCTCTCTGAGTATGGCCACCCAAGTTCCTAAACCACCTCCCCCCACCATCACACAATTACTATTCACCTGCACTGAGCTTATTATATGGCTCACTAACACCCACCTTCTGTTGCTTATATTCAATGCTTCTGCATGCTGAGCCTGCTATTGACACTGTACACATTGTCTGCTTTAATTGCATACTTCACATATCATACACAACAGGTGAAGTTTTCAACATGGATAGACTGTGTAGGCTAGTGGGTATGGTCTTCTCTTTGTACCTTGAGATCTGGGGTTCAAATCATGGAAGGGAAGTTAATTTTTTCCTTTTCTTTTTAATCTTTATTATTAGATTAAAAATAAAACACTTTGTGGTGTGTGTCAGTTCTGTTATGGCATGGTGTGACTCGGTAGTGCAAGCATCTTTTATGCAACTTTTTACCTTCAAATGCATATGAATCTTACAGCAAATCAATTTGATAGCACAAGCAGCTTTTGCTGATGAAAACAGTATGCAGCATGACTATAATCTGTGAGCCAGTTCAGATGTTTCTGCATGTTTTATGTTACTTTACACTAATAGAGACTATAACACTTTAACGTAGTGATTTTCTTGAAGATACACCTGTACTGGATCACAGAACATAGGCATGCTGCATATCATTTTAATCAGCAAAAGCAGGTTGTTCTAATAAGATGCATTTTAGGGTAAAAAGTTGCATTAAAATATGCATGATGCTACCAAGTCACACAGCACTCCTTTGACCTTAGACTCAAAACATTTCTTTCAACATCCTATCACTTGACATTTCTGCTATACAGTATACATTGTATTGTACACATAACATGGGGCAAATTTCACATAATGAGAGATCATGTTAGGTTCAATACTTTTAAAATACACTACTTTGTACTTCCCTTCTCCATTACTCTCTGTGTATTACCACCCAAGTTCCTAAACCACCTCCCCCGACCATCACACAACTACTATTCATCTGCATTGAGTTCATTATATGGCTCACCAACACCCACCTTCTGTTGCTTATATTCAATGCTTCCACATGCTGAGCCTGCTATTGACACTGTACACATTGTCTGCTTTAATTGCATACTTCACATCACATAAACAACAGGTGAAGTTTTTATCATGGACCGACTGTGTAGGCTAGTGGGTATGGTCTGCTCTTTGTACCTTGAGGTCTGGGGTTCAAATCATGGAAGGGAAGTTTTTTTTTCCTTTTCTTTTTAATCTTTATTATTAGATTAAAAATAAATCAATTGGTGGTGTGTGTCAGTTCTGTTATGGCATGGTGTGACTTGGTAGTGCAAGCATCTTTTATGCAACTTTTTACCTTCAAATGCATCTGAATCTTACAGCAAATCAAATTGATAGCACAAGCAGCTTTTGCTGATGAAAACAGTATGCAGCATGCCTATAATCTGTGAGCCAGTTCAGATGTTTTTGCATGTTTTATGTTACGTTACACTAATAGAACTATAACACTTTAACGTAGTGATTTTGTTGAAGATACACCTGTACTGGATCACAGAACATAGGCATGCTGCATATCATTTTAATCAGCAAAAGCAGATTGGTCTAATAAGATGCATTTTAGTGTAAAAAGATGCATTAAAATATGCACGATGCTACCAAGTCACACAGCACTCCTTTGACCTTAGACACAAAACATTTCTTTCAACATACTATCACTTGACATTTCTGCTATACAGTATACATCGTATTGTACACATAACAGGGGGCAAGTTTCAGATAATGAGAGATCATGTTAGGTTCAATACTTTTAAAATACACTACTTTGTACTTCACATCTCTATTACTCTCTGTGTATGGCCACCCAAGTTCCTAAACAACCTCCCCCACCATCACACAATTTCTATTCACCTGCACTGAGCTCATTATATGGCTCACCAACATCCACCTTCTGTTGCTTATATTCAATGCTTCTGCATGCTGAGCCTGCTATTGACACTGTACACATTGTCTGCTTTAATTGCATACTTCACATCACATACATAACAGGTGAAGTTCTCAACATGGACAGACTGTCTAGGCTAGTGGGTATGGTCTGCTCTTTGTACCTTCAGATCTGGGGTTCAAATCATGGAAGGGAAGTTAATTTTTTCCTTTTCTTTTTAATATTTATTATTAGATTAAAAATAAATCAATTGGTGGTGTGTGTCAGTTCTGTTATGGCATGGTGTGACTTGGTAGTGCAAGCATCTTTTATGCAACTTTTTACCTTCAAATGCATCTGAATCTTACAGCAAATCAAATTGATAGCACAAGCAGCTTTTGCAGATGAAAACAGTATGCAGCATGCCTATAATCTGTGAGCCAGTTCAGATGTTTCTGCATGTTTTAAGTTACGTTACACTAATAGAACTATAACCTTTAATGTAGTGATTTTCTTGAAGAAACACCTGTACTGGATCACAGAACATAGGCATGCTGCATATCATTTTAATCAGCAAAATCAGATTGGTCTAATAAGATGCATTTTAGTGTAAAAAGATGCAATAAAACATGCACGATGCTACCAAGTCACACAGCACTCCTTTGACCTTAGACACAAAACATTTCTTTCAACATCCTATCACTTGACATTTCAGCTATACAGTATACATTGTATTGTACACATAACATGGGGCAAGTTTCACATAATGAGAGATCATGTTAGGTTCAATTCTTTTAAAATACACTACTTTGTACTTCCCTTTTCCATTACTCTCTGTGTATTACCACCCAAGTTCCTAAACCACCTCCCCCGACCATCACACAACTACTATTCATCTGCATTGAGTTCATTATATGGCTCACCAACACCCACCTTCTTTTGGCATATTCAATGCTGCCGCTTGCTGAGCCTGCTATTGACACTGTACACATTGTCTGCTTTAATTGCATACTTCACATCACATACACAACAGGTGAAGCTATCAACATGGACTGACTGTGTAGGCTTGTGCGTATGGTCTGCGCTTTGTACCTTGAGGTCTCGTGTTGGAATCATGGAAGGGAATTTTTTTTTCCTTTTCTTTATCTTTATTATTAGATTAAAAATAAATCACTTGGTGGTGTGTGTCAATTCAGTTAGGGCATGGTGTCACTCGGTAGCGCGGGCATCTTTTATGCAACTTTTTACCTTCAAAAGCATATGAATCATACAGCAAATCAATTTGAAAGCACAAGCAGCTTTTGCTAATGAAAACAATATGCAGCATGCCTATAATCTGTGAGCCAGTTCAGGTGTATCTACATGTGAAATGTTACGTTATACAAATAGCGACTATAACACTTTAACGTAGTGATTTTCGTGAAGGTACACCTATACTGGATTACAGAACATAGGCATGCTGCATATCATTTTAATCAGCAGAATCAACTTGTTCTAATAAGATGCATTTTAGGGTAAATAGACGCATTAAAAGATGCACGATGCTACCAAGTCACACAGCTATCCTATGACCATAGACTCAAAACATTTCTCTCAACATCCTATCACTTGACATTTCTGCTATACAGTAGACATTGTATTGTACACATAACATGGGGCAAGTTTCGCATAATGAGAGATCATGCTAGGTTCAATACTTTTAAAATACACTACTGTGTACTCCCCTTCCCCATTCCTCTCTGTGTAACCACCCAAGTTCCTAAACCACCTCCCCCCACCATCACACAATTACTATTCCTCTGCACTGAGCTCATTATATGGCTCACCAACACCCACCTTCTGTTGCTTTTATTCAATGCTTCCGCATGCTGAGCCTGCTATTGACACTGTACACATTGTCTGCTTTAATTGCATACTTCACATCACATAAACAACAGGTGAAGTTTTTATCATGGACAGACTGTGTAGGCTAGTGGGTATGGTCTGCTCTTTGTACCTTGAGGTCTTTTTATTCAAATCTTGGAAGGGAAGTTTTTTTTTCCTTTTCTTTTTAATCTTTATTATTAAATTAAAAATAAATCAATTGGTGATGTGTGTCAGTTCTGTTATGGCATGGTGTGACTTGGTAGTGCAAGCATCTTTTATGCAACTTTTTACCTTCAAATGCATCTGAATCTTACAGCAAATCAAATTGATAGCACAAGCAGCTTTTGCTGATGAAAACAGTATGCAGCATGCCTATAATCTGTGAGCCAGTTCAGATGTTTCTGCATGTTTTATGTTACGTTACACTAATAGAACTATAACACTTTAACGTAGTGATTTTGTTGAAGATACACCAGTACTGGATCACAGAACATAGGCATGCTGCATATCATTTTAATCAGCAAAAGCAGATTGGTCTAATAAGATGCATTTTAGTGTAAAAAGATGCATTAAAATATGCACGATGCTACCAAGTCACACAGCACTCCTTTGACCTTAGACACAAAACATTTCTTTCAACATCCTATCACTTGACATTTCTGCTATACAGTATACATCGTATTGTACACATAACAGGGGGCAAGTTTCACATAATTAGAGATCATGTTAGGTTCAATACTTTTAAAATACACTACTTTGTACTTTCCATCTCTATTACTCTCTGTGTATGGCCACCCAAGTTCCTAAACAACCTCCCCCACCATCACACAATTTCTATTCACCTGCACTGAGCTCATTATATGGCTCACCAACATCCACCTTCTGTTGCTTATATTCAATGCTTCTGCATGCTGAGCCTGCTATTGACACTGTACACATTGTCTGCTTTAATTGCATACTTCACATCACATACATAACAGGTGAAGTTCTCAACATGGACAGACTGTGTAGGCTAGTGGGTATGGTCTGCTCTTTGTACCTTCAGATCTGGGGTTCAAATCATGGAAGGGAAGTTAATTTTTTCCTTTTCTGTTTAATCTTTATTATTAGATTAAAAATAAATCAATTGGTGGTGTGTGTCAGTTCTGTTATGGGCTGGTGTGACTTGGTAGTGCAAGCATCTTTTATGCAACTTTTTACCTTCAAATGCATCTGAATCTTACAGCAAATCAAATTGATAGCACAAGCAGCTTTTGCTGATGAAAACAGTATGCAGCATGCCTATAATCTGTGAGCCAGTTCAGGTGTTTCTGCATGTTTTATGTTATGTTACACTAATAGAACTATAACACTTTAATGTAGTGATTTTCTTGAAGATACTCCTGTACTGGATCACAGAACATAGGCATGCTGCATATCATTTTAATCAGCAAAATCAGATTGGTCTAATAAGATGCATTTTAGTTTAAAAAGATGCAATAAAACATGCACGATGCTACCAAGTCACACAGCACTCCTTTGACCTTAGACACAAAACATTTCTTTCAACATCCTATCACTTGACATTTCAGCTATACAGTATACATTGTATTGTACACATAACATGGGGCAAGTTTCACATAATGAGAGATCATGTTAGGTTCAATACTTTTAAAATACACTACTTTGTACTTCCCTTCTCCATTACTCTCTGTGTATTACCACCCAAGTTCTTAAACCACCTCCCCCGACCATCACACAATTACTATTCATCTGCATTGAGTTCATTATATGGCTCACCAACACCAACCTTCTTTTGGCATATTCAATGCTGCCGCTTGCTGAGCCTGCTATTGACACTGTACACATTGTCTGCTTTAATTGCATACTTCACATCACATACATAACAGGTGAAGCTATCAACACGGATGGACTGTGTAGGCTAGTGGGTATGGTCTGTGCTTTGTACCTTGAGGACTGGGGTTCGAATCATGGAAGGGGATTTTTTTTTCCCTTTTCTTTTTAATCTTTATTATTAGATTAAAAATAAATCACTTTGTGGTGTGTGTCAATTCAGTTATGACATGGTGTCACTCGGTAGCGCGGGCATCTTTTATGCAACTTTTTACCTTCAAAAGCATATGAATCATAAATCAAATCAATTTGATAGCACAAGCAGCTTTTGCTCATGAAAACAATATGCAGCATGCCTATAATCTGTGAGGCAGTTAAGGTGTATTTACATGAGAAATGTTACGTTATACTAATAGCGACTATAACACTTTAATGTAGTGATTTTCTTGAAGATACACCTGTACTGGATTACAGAACATAGGCATGCTGCATATCATTTTAATCAGCAGAAGCAACTTGTTCTGATAAGATGCATATTAGGGTAAATAGACGCATTAAAAGATGCACGATGCTACCAAGTCACACAGCAATCCTATGACCTTAGACTCAAAACATTTCTCTCGACATCCTATCACTTTAAATTTCTGCTATACAGTAGACATTGTATTGTACACATAACAGGGGGCAAGTTTTGCATAATGAAAGATCATGTTAGGTTCAATACTTTTAAAATACACTACTTTGTACTTCCCTTCTCCATTCCTCTCTGAGTATGGCCACCCAAGTTCCTAAACCACCTCCCCCCACCATCACACAATTACTATTCACCTGCACTGAGCTTATTATATGGCTCACTAACACCCACCTTCTGTTGCTTATATTCAATGCTTCTGCATGCTGAGCCTGCTATTGACACTGTACACATTGTCTGCTTTAATTGCATACTTCACATCACATACACAACAGGTGAAGTTATCAACACGGATGGACTGTGTAGGCTAGTGGGTATGGTCTGCGCTTTGTACCTTGAGGACTGGGGTTTGAATGATGGATGGGGATTTTTTTTTCCCTTTTCTTTTTAATCTTTATTATTAGATTAAAAATAAATCACTTTGTGGTGTGTGTCAATTCAGTTATGACATGGTGTCACTCGGTAGCGCGGGCATCTTTTATGCAACTTTTTACCTTCAAAAGCATATGAATCATAAATCAAATCAATTTGATAGCACAAGCAGCTTTTGCTCATGAAAACAATATGCAGCATGCCTATAATCTGTGAGGCAGTTAAGGTGTATTTACATGTGAAATGTTACGTTATACTAATAGCGACTATAACACTTTAATGTAGTGATTTTCTTGAAGATACCCCTGTACTGGATTACAGAACATAGGCATGCTGCATATCATTTTAATCAGCAGAAGCAACTTGTTCTGATAAGATGCATATTAGGGTAAATAGACGCATTAAAAGATGCACGATGCTACCAAGTCACACAGCTATCCTATGACCTTAGACTCAAAACATTTCTCTCGACATCCTATCACTTGACATTTCTGCTATACAGTAGACAGTGTATTGTACACATAACATGGGGCAAGTTTCGCATAATGAGAGATCATGCTAGGTTCAATACTTTTAAAATACACTACTGTGTACTCCCCTTCTCCATTCCTCTCTGTGTAACCACCCAAGTTCCTAAACCACCTCCCCCCACCATCACACAATTACTTTTCCTCTGCACTGAGCTCATTTTATGGCTCACCAACACCCACCTTCTGTTGCTTATATTCAATGCTTCCGCATGCTGAGCCTGCTATTGACACTGTACACATTGTCTGCTTTAATTGCATACTTCACATCACATAAACAACAGGTGAAGTTTTTATCATGGACAGACTGTGTAGGCTAGTGGGTATGGTCTGCTCTTTGTACCTTGAGGTCTGGGGTTCAAATTATGGAAGGGAAGTTTTTTTTTCCTTTTCTTTTTAATCTTTATTATTAGATTAAAAATAAATCAATTGGTGGTGTGTGTCAGTTCTGTTATGGCATGGTGTGACTTGGTAGTGCAAGCATCTTTTATGCAACTTTTTACCTTCAAATGCATCTGAATCTTACAGCAAATCAAATTGATAGCACAAGCAACTTTTGCTGAGGAAAACAGTATGCAGCATGCCTATAATCTATGAGCCAGTTCAGATGTTTCTGCATGTTTTATGTTATGTTACACTAATAGAACTATAACACTTTAACGTAGTGATTTTGTTGAAGATACACCTGTACTGGATCACAGAACATAGGCATGCTGCATATCATTTTAATCAGCAAAAGCAGATTGGTCTAATAAGATGCATTTTAGTGTAAAAAGATGCTATAAAACATGCACGATGCTACCAAGTCACACAGCACTCCTTTGACCTTAGACACAAAACATTTCTTTCAACATCCTATCACTTGACATTTCTGCTATACAGTAGACATTGTATTGTACACACAACAGGGAGCAAGTTTCGCATAATGAGAGATCATGTTAGGTTCAATACTTTTAAAATACACTACTTTGTACTTCCCATCTCCATTACTCTCTGTGTATGGCCACCCAAGTTCCTAAACCACCTTCCCCACCATCACACAATTTCTATTCACCTGCACTGAGCTCATTATATGGCTCACCAACATCCACCTTCTGTTGCTTATATTCAATGCTTCCGCATGCTGAGCCTGCTATTGACACTGTACACATTGTCTGCTTTAATTGCATACTTCACATCACAAACATAACAGGTAAAGTTCTCAACATGGACAGACTGTGTAGGCAAGTGGGTATGGTGAGCGCTTTGTACCTTGAGGTCTGGGGTTCGAATCATACAAGGGAATTTTTTTTTCCTTTTCTTTTAAATCTTTATTATTATATTAAAAATAAATCACTTGGTGGTGCGTGTCAATTCAGTTATGGCATGGTGTCACTCGGTAGCGCGGGCATCTTTTATGCAACTTTTTACCTTCAAAAGCATATGAATCATACAGCAAATCATTTTGATAGCACAAACAGCTTTTGCTAATGAAAACAATAAGCAGCATGCCTATAATCTGTGAGCCAGTTCAGGTGTATCTACATGTGAAATGTTACATTATACTAATAGCGACTATAACACTTTAACGTAGTGATTTTCTTGAAGATACTCCTGTACTGGATCACAGAACATAGGCATGCTGCATATCATTTTAATCAGCTAAATCAGATTGGTCTAATAAGATGCATTTTAGTGTAAAAAGATGCTATAAAATATGCACGATGCTACCAAGTCACACAGCACTCCTTTGACCTTAGACTCAAAACATTTCTCTCGACATCCTATCACTTGACATTTCTGCTATACAGTATACATTGTAATGTACACATAACATGGGGCAAGTTTCACATAATGAGAGATCATGTTAGGTTCAATACTTTTAAAATACACTACTTTGTACTTCCCTTCTCCATTACTCTCTGTGTATGGCCACCCAAGTTCCTAAACCACCTCCCCCGACCATCACACAATTACTATTCATTTGCATTCAGTTCATTATATGGCTCACCAACACCCCACCTTCTTTTGCGCATATTCAATGCTGCCGCATGCTGAGCATGCTATTGACACTGTACACATTGTCTGCTTTAATTGCATACTTCACATCACATACACAACAGGTGAAGTTTTCAACATGGTCAGACTGTGTAGGCTAGTGGGTATGGTCTGCTCTTTGTACCTTGAGGTCTGGGGTTCAAATCAAGGAAGGGAAGTTTTTTTTCCTTTTCTTTTTAATCTTTATTATTAGATTAAAAATAAATCACTTTGTGGTGTGTGTCAGTTCCGTTATGGCATGGTGTGACTCGGTAGTGTAAGCATCTTTTATGCAACTTTTTACATTCAAATGCTTCTGAATCTTATAGCAAATCAATTTGATAGCACAAGCAGCTTTTGCTGATGAAAACAGTATGCAGCATGCCTATAATCTGTGAGCCAGTTCAGGTGTTTCTGCATGTTTTATGTTACATTACACTAATAGAGACTATAACACTTTAACGTAGTGATTTTCTTGAAGATACACCTGTACTGGATCACAGAACATAGGCATGCTGCATATAATTTTAATCAGCAAAAGCAGGTTATTCTAATAAGATGCATTTTAGGGTAAAAAGTTGCATTAAAATATGCATGATGCTACCAAGTCACACAGCACTCCTTTGACCTTAGACTCAAAACATTTCTTTCAACATCCTATCACTTGACATTTCTGCTATACAGTAAACATTGTATTGTACACATAACATGGGGCAAGTTTCACATAATGAGAGATCATGTTAGGTTCAATACTTTTAAAATACACTACTTTGTACTTCCCTTCTCCATTACTCTCTGTGTATTACCATCCAAGTTCCTAAACCACCTCCCCCCACCATCACACAATTACTTTTCCTCTGCACTGAGCTCATTTTATGGCTCACCAACACCCACCTTCTGTTGCTTATATTCAATGCTTCCGCATGCTGAGCCTGCTATTGACACTGTACACATTGTCTGCTTTAATTGCATACTTCACATCACATAAACAACAGGTGAAGTTTTTATCATGGACAGACTGTGTAGGCTAGTGGGTATGGTCTGCTCTTTGTACCTTGAGGTCTGGGGTTCAAATTATGGAAGGGAAGTTTTTTTTTCCTTTTCTTTTTAATCTTTATTATTAGATTAAAAATAAATCAATTGGTGGTGTGTGTCAGTTCTGTTATGGCATGGTGTGACTTGGTAGTGCAAGCATCTTTTATGCAACTTTTTACCTTCAAATGCATCTGAATCTTACAGCAAATCAAATTGATAGCACAAGCAACTTTTGCTGAGGAAAACAGTATGCAGCATGCCTATAATCTATGAGCCAGTTCAGATGTTTCTGCATGTTTTATGTTATGTTACACTAATAGAACTATAACACTTTAACGTAGTGATTTTGTTGAAGATACACCTGTACTGGATCACAGAACATAGGCATGCTGCATATCATTTTAATCAGCAAAAGCAGATTGGTCTAATAAGATGCATTTTAGTGTAAAAAGATGCTATAAAACATGCACGATGCTACCAAGTCACACAGCACTCCTTTGACCTTAGACACAAAACATTTCTTTCAACATCCTATCACTTGACATTTCTGCTATACAGTAGACATTGTATTGTACACACAACAGGGAGCAAGTTTCGCATAATGAGAGATCATGTTAGGTTCAATACTTTTAAAATACACTACTTTGTACTTCCCATCTCCATTACTCTCTGTGTATGGCCACCCAAGTTCCTAAACCACCTTCCCCACCATCACACAATTTCTATTCACCTGCACTGAGCTCATTATATGGCTCACCAACATCCACCTTCTGTTGCTTATATTCAATGCTTCCACATGCTGAGCCTGCTATTGACACTGTACACATTGTCTGCTTTAATTGCATACTTCACATCACAAACATAACAGGTAAAGTTCTCAACATGGACAGACTGTGTAGGCAAGTGGGTATGGTGAGCGCTTTGTACCTTGAGGTCTGGGGTTCGAATCATACAAGGGAATTTTTTTTTCCTTTTCTTTTAAATCTTTATTATTATATTAAAAATAAATCACTTGGTGGTGCGTGTCAATTCAGTTATGGCATGGTGTCACTCGGTAGCGCGGGCATCTTTTATGCAACTTTTTACCTTCAAAAGCATATGAATCATACAGCAAATCATTTTGATAGCACAAACAGCTTTTGCTAATGAAAACAATAAGCAGCATGCCTATAATCTGTGAGCCAGTTCAGGTGTATCTACATGTGAAATGTTACATTATACTAATAGCGACTATAACACTTTAACGTAGTGATTTTCTTGAAGATACTCCTGTACTGGATCACAGAACATAGGCATGCTGCATATCATTTTAATCAGCTAAATCAGATTGGTCTAATAAGATGCATTTTAGTGTAAAAAGATGCTATAAAATATGCACGATGCTACCAAGTCACACAGCACTCCTTTGACCTTAGACTCAAAACATTTCTCTCGACATCCTATCACTTGACATTTCTGCTATACAGTATACATTGTAATGTACACATAACATGGGGCAAGTTTCACATAATGAGAGATCATGTTAGGTTCAATACTTTTAAAATACACTACTTTGTACTTCCCTTCTCCATTACTCTCTGTGTATGGCCACCCAAGTTCCTAAACCACCTCCCCCGACCATCACACAATTACTATTCATTTGCATTCAGTTCATTATATGGCTCACCAACACCCCACCTTCTTTTGCGCATATTCAATGCTGCCGCATGCTGAGCATGCTATTGACACTGTACACATTGTCTGCTTTAATTGCATACTTCACATCACATACACAACAGGTGAAGTTTTCAACATGGTCAGACTGTGTAGGCTAGTGGGTATGGTCTGCTCTTTGTACCTTGAGGTCTGGGGTTCAAATCAAGGAAGGGAAGTTTTTTTTCCTTTTCTTTTTAATCTTTATTATTAGATTAAAAATAAATCACTTTGTGGTGTGTGTCAGTTCCGTTATGGCATGGTGTGACTCGGTAGTGTAAGCATCTTTTATGCAACTTTTTACATTCAAATGCTTCTGAATCTTATAGCAAATCAATTTGATAGCACAAGCAGCTTTTGCTGATGAAAACAGTATGCAGCATGCCTATAATCTGTGAGCCAGTTCAGGTGTTTCTGCATGTTTTATGTTACATTACACTAATAGAGACTATAACACTTTAACGTAGTGATTTTCTTGAAGATACACCTGTACTGGATCACAGAACATAGGCATGCTGCATATAATTTTAATCAGCAAAAGCAGGTTATTCTAATAAGATGCATTTTAGGGTAAAAAGTTGCATTAAAATATGCATGATGCTACCAAGTCACACAGCACTCCTTTGACCTTAGACTCAAAACATTTCTTTCAACATCCTATCACTTGACATTTCTGCTATACAGTAAACATTGTATTGTACACATAACATGGGGCAAGTTTCACATAATGAGAGATCATGTTAGGTTCAATACTTTTAAAATACACTACTTTGTACTTCCCTTCTCCATTACTCTCTGTGTATTACCATCCAAGTTCCTAAACCACCTCCCCCGACCATCACACAATTACTATTCATCTGCATTGAGTTCATTATATGGCTCACCAACACCCACCTTCTTTTGGCATATTCAATGCTGCCGCTTGCTGAGCCTGCTATTGACACTGTACACATTGTCTGCTTTAATTGCATACTTCACATCACATACACAACAGGTGAAGCTATCAACACGGATGGACTGTGTAGGCTAGTGGGTATGGTCTGCGCTTTGTACCTTGAGGTCTGGGGTTCGAATCATGGAAGGGGATTTTTTTTCCCTTTTCTTTTTAATCTTTATTATTAGATAAAAAATAAATCACTTTGTGGTGTGTGTCAATTCAGTTATGGCATGGTGTCACTCGGTAGCGCGGGCATCTTTTATGCAACTTTTTACCTTCAAAAGCATATGAATCATACAGCAAATCAATTTGATAGCACAAACAGCTTTTGCTAATGAAAACAATAAGCAGCATGCCTATAATCTGTGAGCCAGTTCAGGTGTATCTACATGTGAAATGTTACATTATACTAATAGCGACTATAACACTTTAACGTAGTGATTTTCTTGAAGATACTCCTGTACTGGATCACAGAACATAGGCATGCTGCATATCATTTTAATCAGCAAAATCAGATTGGTCTAATAAGATGCATTTTAGTGTAAAAAGATGCTATAAAATATGCACGATGCTACCAAGTCACACAGCACTCCTTTGACCTTAGACTCAAAACATTTCTCTCGACATCCTATCACTTGACATTTCTGCTATACAGTATACATTGTAATGTACACATAACATGGGGCAAGTTTCACATAATGAGAGATCATGTTAGGTTCAATACTTTTAAAATACACTACTTTGTACTTCCCTTCTCCATTACTCTCTGTGTATGGCCACCCAAGTTCCTAAACCACCTCCCCCGACCATCACACAATTACTATTCATTTGCATTGAGTTCATTATATGGCTCACCAACACCCCACCTTCTTTTGCGCATATTCAATGCTGCCGCATGCTGAGCATGCTATTGACACTGTACACATTGTCTGCTTTAATTGCATACTTCACATCACATACACAACAGGTGAAGTTTTCAACATGGTCAGACTGTGTAGGCTAGTGGGTATGGTCTGCTCTTTGTACCTTGAGGTCTGGGGTTCAAATCAAGGAAGGGAAGTTTTTTTTCCTTTTCTTTTTAATCTTTATTATTAGATTAAAAATAAATCACTTTGTGGTGTGTGTCAGTTCCGTTATGGCATGGTGTGACTCGGTAGTGTAATCATCTTTTATGCAACTTTTTACATTCAAATGCTTCTGAATCTTATAGCAAATCAATTTGATAGCACAAGCAGCTTTTGCTGATGAAAACAGTATGCAGCATGCCTATAATCTGTGAGCCAGTTCAGGTGTTTCTGCATGTTTTATGTTACATTACACTAATAGAGACTATAACACTTTAACGTATTGATTTTCTTGAAGATACACCTGTACTGGATCACAGAACATAGGCATGCTGCATATAATTTTAATCAGCAAAAGCAGGTTATTCTAATAAGATGCATTTTAGGGTAAAAAGTTGCATTAAAATATGCATGATGCTACCAAGTCACACAGCACTCCTTTGACCTTAGACTCAAAACATTTCTTTCAACATCCTATCACTTGACATTTCTGCTATACAGTAAACATTGTATTGTACACATAACATGGGGCAAGTTTCACATAATGAGAGATCATGTTAGGTTCAATACTTTTAAAATACACTACTTTGTACTTCCCTTCTCCATTACTCTCTGTGTATTACCATCCAAGTTCCTAAACCACCTCCCCCGACCATCACACAATTACTATTCATCTGCATTGAGTTCATTATATGGCTCACCAACACCCACCTTCTTTTGGCATATTCAATGCTGCCGCTTGCTGAGCCTGCTATTGACACTGTACACATTGTCTGCTTTAATTGCATACTTCACATCACATACACAACAGGTGAAGCTATCAACACGGATGGACTGTGTAGGCTAGTGGGTATGGTCTGCGCTTTGTACCTTGAGGTCTGGGGTTCGAATCATGGAAGGGGATTTTTTTTTCCCTTTTCTTTTTAATCTTTATTATTAGATAAAAAATAAATCACTTTGTGGTGTGTGTCAATTCAGTTATGACATGGTGTCACTCGGTAGCGCGGGCATCTTTTATGCAACTTTTTACCTTCAAAAGCATATGAATCATAAATCAAATCAATTTGATAGCACAAGCAGCTTTTGCTCATGAAAACAATATGCAGCATGCCTATAATCTGAGAGGCAGTTAAGGTGTATTTACATGTGAAATGTTACATTATACTAATAGCGACTATAACACTTTAATGTAGTGATTTTCTTGAAGATACACCTGTACTGGATTACAGATCATAGGCATGCTGCATATCATTTTAATCAGCAGAAGCAACTTGTTCTGATAAGATGCATATTAGGGTAAATAGACGCATTAAAAGATGCACGATGCTACCAAGTCACACAGCAATCCTATGACCTTAGACTCAAAACATTTCTCTCGACATCCTATCACTTTAAATTTCTGCTATACAGTAGACATTGTATTGTACACATAACAGGGGGCAAGTTTTGCATAATGAAAGATCATGTTAGGTTCAATACTTTTAAAATACACTACTTTGTACTTCCCTTCTCCATTCCTCTCTGAGTATGGCCACCCAAGTTCCTAAACCATATCCCCCCACCATCACACAATTACTATTCACCTGCACTGAGCTTATTATATGGCTCACTAACACCCACCTTCTGTTGCTTATATTCAGTGCTTCTGCATGCTGAGCCTGCTATTGACACTGTACACATTGTCTGCTTTAATTGCATACTTCACATCACATACACAACAGGTGAAGCTATCAACACGGATGGACTGTGTAGGCTAGTGGGTATGGTCTGCGCTTTGTACCTTGAGGACTGGGGTTCGAATGATGGAAGGGGATTTTTTTTTCCCTTTTCTTTTTAATCTTTATTATTAGATTAAAAATAAATCACTTTGTGGTGTGTGTCAATTCAGTTATGACATGGTGTCACTCGGTAGAGCGGGCATCTTTTATGCAATTTTTTACCTTCAAAAGCATATGAATCATAAATCAAATCAATTTGATAGCACAAGCAGCTTTTGCTCATGAAAACAATATGCAGCATGCCTATAATCTGTGAGGCAGTTAAGGTGTATTTACATGTGAAATGTTACGTTATACTAATAGCGACTATAACACTTTAATGTAGTGATTTTCTTGAAGATACACCTGTACTGGATCACAGAACATAGGCATGCTGCATATAATTTTAATCAGCAAAAGCAGGTTATTCTAATAAGATGCATTTTAGGGTAAAAAGTTGCATTAAAATATGCATGATGCTACCAAGTCACACAGCACTCCTTTGACCTTAGACTCAAAACATTTCTTTCAACATCCTATCACTTGACATTTCTGCTATACAGTAAACATTGTATTGTACACATAACATGGGGCAAGTTTCACATAATGAGAGATCATGTTAGGTTCAATACTTTTAAAATACACTACTTTGTACTTCCCTTCTCCATTACTCTCTGTGTATTACCATCCAAGTTCCTAAACCACCTCCCCCGACCATCACACAATTACTATTCATCTGCATTGAGTTCATTATATGGCTCACCAACACCCACCTTCTTTTGGCATTTCAATGCTGCCGCTTGCTGAGCCTGCTATTGACACTGTACACATTGTCTGCTTTAATTGCATACTTCACATCACATACACAACAGGTGAAGCTATCAACACGGATGGACTGTGTAGGCTAGTGGGTATGGTCTGCGCTTTGTACCTTGAGGTCTGGGGTTCGAATCATGGAAGGGGATTTTTTTTTCCCTTTTCTTTTTAATCTTTATTATTAGATAAAAAATAAATCACTTTGTGGTGTGTGTCAATTCAGTTATGGCATGGTGTCACTCGATAGCGCGGGCATCTTTTATGCAACTTTTTACCTTCAAAAGCATATGAATCATACAGCAAATCAATTTGATAGCACAAACAGCTTTTGCTAATGAAAACAATAAGCAGCATGCCTATAATCTGTGAGCCAGTTCAGGTGTATCTACATGTGAAATGTTACATTATACTAATAGCGACTATAACACTTTAACGTAGTGATTTTCTTGAAGATACTCCTGTACTGGATCACAGAACATAGGCATGCTGCATATCATTTTAATCAGCAAAATCAGATTGGTCTAATAAGATGCATTTTAGTGTAAAAAGATGCTATAAAATATGCACGATGCTACCAAGTCACACAGCACTCCTTTGACCTTAGACTCAAAACATTTCTCTCGACATCCTATCACTTGACATTTCTGCTATACAGTATACATTGTAATGTACACATAACATGGGGCAAGTTTCACATAATGAGAGATCATGTTAGGTTCAATACTTTTAAAATACACTACTTTGTACTTCCCTTCTCCATTACTCTCTGTGTATGGCCACCCAAGTTCCTAAACCACCTCCCCCGACCATCACACAATTACTATTCATCTGCATTGAGTTCATTATATGGCTCACCAACACCCCACCTTCTTTTGCGCATATTCAATGCTGCCGCATGCTGAGCATGCTATTGACACTGTACACATTGTCTGCTTTAATTGCATACTTCACATCACATACACAACAGGTGAAGTTTTCAACATGGTCAGACTGTGTAGGCTAGTGGGTATGGTCTGCTCTTTGTACCTTGAGGTCTGGGGTTCAAATCAAGGAAGGGAAGTTTTTTTTCCTTTTCTTTTTAATCTTTATTATTAGATTAAAAATAAATCACTTTGTGGTGTGTGTCAGTTCCGTTATGGCATGGTGTGACTCGGTAGTGTAATCATCTTTTATGCAACTTTTTACATTCAAATGCTTCTGAATCTTATAGCAAATCAATTTGATAGCACAGGCAGCTTTTGCTGATGAAAACAGTATGCAGCATGCCTATAATCTGTGAGCCAGTTCAGGTGTTTCTGCATGTTTTATGTTACATTACACTAATAGAGACTATAACACTTTAACGTATTGATTTTCTTGAAGATACACCTGTACTGGATCACAGAACATAGGCATGCTGCATATAATTTTAATCAGCAAAAGCAGGTTATTCTAATAAGATGCATTTTAGGGTAAAAAGTTGCATTAAAATATGCATGATGCTACCAAGTCACACAGCACTCCTTTGACCTTAGACTCAAAACATTTCTTTCAACATCCTATCACTTGACATTTCTGCTATACAGTAAACATTGTATTGTACACATAACATGGGGCAAGTTTCACATAATGAGAGATCATGTTAGGTTCAATACTTTTAAAATACACTACTTTGTACTTCCCTTCTCCATTACTCTCTGTGTATTACCATCCAAGTTCCTAAACCACCTCCCCCGACCATCACACAATTACTATTCATCTGCATTGAGTTCATTATATGGCTCACCAACACCCACCTTCTTTTGGCATATTCAATGCTGCCGCTTGCTGAGCCTGCTATTGACACTGTACACATTGTCTGCTTTAATTGCATACTTCACATCACATACACAACAGGTGAAGCTATCAACACGGATGGACTGTGTAGGCTAGTGGGTATGGTCTGCGCTTTGTACCTTGAGGTCTGGGGTTCGAATCATGGAAGGGGATTTTTTTTTCCCTTTTCTTTTTAATCTTTATTATTAGATAAAAAATAAATCACTTTGTGGTGTGTGTCAATTCAGTTATGACATGGTGTCACTCGGTAGCGCGGGCATCTTTTATGCAACTTTTTACCTTCAAAAGCATATGAATCATAAATCAAATCAATTTGATAGCACAAGCAGCTTTTGCTCATGAAAACAATATGCAGCATGCCTATAATCTGAGAGGCAGTTAAGGTGTATTTACATGTGAAATGTTACATTATACTAATAGCGACTATAACACTTTAATGTAGTGATTTTCTTGAAGATACACCTGTACTGGATTACAGATCATAGGCATGCTGCATATCATTTTAATCAGCAGAAGCAACTTGTTCTGATAAGATGCATATTAGGGTAAATAGACGCATTAAAAGATGCACGATGCTACCAAGTCACACAGCAATCCTATGACCTTAGACTCAAAACATTTCTCTCGACATCCTATCACTTTAAATTTCTGCTATACAGTAGACATTGTATTGTACACATAACAGGGGGCAAGTTTTGCATAATGAAAGATCATGTTAGGTTCAATACTTTTAAAATACACTACTTTGTACTTCCCTTCTCCATTCCTCTCTGAGTATGGCCACCCAAGTTCCTAAACCATATCCCCCCACCATCACACAATTACTATTCACCTGCACTGAGCTTATTATATGGCTCACTAACACCCACCTTCTGTTGCTTATATTCAGTGCTTCTGCATGCTGAGCCTGCTATTGACACTGTACACATTGTCTGCTTTAATTGCATACTTCACATCACATACACAACAGGTGAAGCTATCAACACGGATGGACTGTGTAGGCTAGTGGGTATGGTCTGCGCTTTGTACCTTGAGGACTGGGGTTCGAATGATGGAAGGGGATTTTTTTTTCCCTTTTCTTTTTAATCTTTATTATTAGATTAAAAATAAATCACTTTGTGGTGTGTGTCAATTCAGTTATGACATGGTGTCACGCGGTAGAGCGGGCATCTTTTATGCAATTTTTTACCTTCAAAAGCATATGAATCATAAATCAAATCAATTTGATAGCACAAGCAGCTTTTGCTCATGAAAACAATATGCAGCATGCCTATAATCTGTGAGGCAGTT